>OZ004619.1:21554004-22903518 GCA_963924575.1 Pycnomerus fuliginosus | reverse complement strand
AATTTGAATTTATCTTATTGATTTGTAACTCAGTTTGTAATATTAAATAGTATTGAAACATTCGTTATGTTATAATTTCTTAACACCACTAGTGGTGTTAAGAGCATCTTAACGCAACTCGTTGCTATGCAGTTATTACTATAGTAACAATATAGGATAAAATAAAAAATATTTACAGCTTTGGATTGGTACTGAAATTAGCTTTTAAATGATGTACTGCAAGTGAGGGGTTGCCGCTTGAAATTCGGAAATGCTTTGATGCAGCGACAATGCGGTTTATCACAAATGACGTCATGACGGATCTTTGCGGCGCTGTTTGGGGTTGAAAATAAAATTATTTTCTTTTTGCGGGCATGTTAACGCTCGTTTGGAGAAAAAAAGAAGTTAATAAACAAAAGAGACTGGAAAAGTTGGCATCTAAAAGTAAATCACCTTTCTTGATGCGACCGAAACTAAAAAAATGCAGCAGAGAAGCGGCTGGAACCTCCCCATCGCGTGGATCTTTGTATTCTGTGTAGATGGTAGTCAATTCACCAGATTTTTTTTGTGCTTATCATCTGTGACTAATTTCGCAATTTTCTGACAAATACCGACATCACTTCGGACATCACCCATCACATTTGACAATATGTTCCCTTTAAGGTTAACAGTTTGCCACCCTTTTGACAATAACTGATACTTTATGTCATTTGCTTTTTGTATGCGGACGAAGTCAAAACGAAAGGCAGTCTTGTTTTTACTTTTTCTTGTTCGCTTCTGTGCTTTTGTTTTTGGTACAAGCTTATTAAATTTTGGTGATTTATTACTTCTTTTCTCTTAAAGCTTCAAGTTTTGGAGGACTTTCACTATCAGTGCTTGTCAGTTGTCACTTTATTGTCGTCATTTCCCTTTCTTATAATTAGCATTTTGAATTATTTTTAATTTGGTAAAATTGTTTTTTTTTGTCTCGTCTTCTTGTCCATCGGAAGAGAAAGAAAAGGTGCCAATTATTGCAAGCAAATATTTTGAATTTTGAGTTAATTATTGGCACTATGCCAAGTATTAGACTAATCGAAGAGCCAAGTGTATGGAAATAGTGTCTTTAGTAGCTTTAACAATTAAAATAATAACATAACCAATGAGTAATTTCTGAAAACTAAACCTTTCAATCCTCACTTTCTTAAGAAAATTTAAATTTTTCATACACTACTGGACCCATGTGATTTCATTCGGCTATCTCTAGTAACTTAAAAAATTTGGACATGCGCCGAGCAGACAGGAGTGCAGATGAATTTTGAAAGTCTTATAAAAACTCAACAGTAGAAAACAAAACGGCGACAAACTTAAGGAAAAGCACTAAAACTCTTAAGAGTGCCAATAATTAGAAGGGTGCCAACGTTTAGGTGTTTTACCCTATTTCGAGCATATACAGTGTGTCTCATTTTAACTGGAACCACACAAATATTTCGGTTAATTTTAACCGAATCAATGCGTTCTTTTTTTCTGCATGTAGAGCTCCCAAATCTGCACCTGTGTAATACTCAACTTTTTTTATAAACCGAAACCCCAGCCTACTGCGATTTAATAAAGAGGCCAAAAATGACGAAATCCTATTAGGCATCTTTTTATCGAAAAATTTAAAAAAAAAATTTGCCCAGGATCGCTCCAAATGGCTAAATCCGAAGTTTCAGGAAAAAAATAAAAATGTTGAATTTCTTGAGGAAGAATCATAAAATAACGAAAACGTCAATATTTTTGCAACATAACGGGTGATGTGAAATGAAAAAACAATGAAAGCGCATATGTTTGCTGTTTGTGGCACATTGCAACAGATTAGTTGGGGTGTCCCTTGAAATTGTTAAGAAAAACGAAAATCTTACACTATCTTAATAATTTCAACTTTTTCTGCGATTGTTAAGTTTTATCCATCCATAGCCGATAGCAAATCTCAAATCAATTTATTTCAATTGTTTTTTTATTTCACAGCACCCATTATGTTGCAAAAATATTGAACTTTTCGTTATTTTGTGATTCTTCCTCAAGAAATTCAACATTTTTATTTTTTCCTGAAATTTCAGATTTAGCCATTTGGAGCCCTCCTGAGCAACTTTTCCTTATAAAATTTTTCGATAAAAAAATGCCTAACACGATTTCGTCATTTTTGGCCTCTTTATTAAATCGCAGTAGGGTGGGATTTCGGTCTATAAAAAAATATCATGCAGGTCCAGATTTTGGAGCTCTACATGCAGAAAAAAAGAACGCCTTGATTCGGTTAAAATTAACCCAAATACACTGTAAAAAAAATGTGCAAAACTAGTCTATCTGCAACAGAATAAGTAAAATTTTTGACAAAGTTCAGTATTTGTTTAAAAATTATTTTTTTTTAATTAACACTTATTACTTTTAAAATGCTGTTTTGCAGGATTTTTTCAGTAAACAATCCTTCATTTACGTTTTTTGAATTCGAAGACAACGAATCCACAATTATATTTAGGTAGATATACGGAAATTGCAAATTCTAATACAGAATACATTCTAAACAGGATTCATGGATGAAAACGACATTATTTACTATAAAACTTGAATAAGAATAATTGTAGATGCAAAAGAATATAAGAAGGTAAAGTTAAAATCTTAAAGGTTATTTTATGAAAATATAGGCAGGTAAGGCTTTATTGAATTCAATTTGAAGATCTTATTGAGCCACAAAGGTTTTATTAAAGTTTTAAACAAAGTTTTATGGATTACTTAACAATGTTATCAACACTGTTGAATTAAGACGGAATGGTTTTAAAGAGGTTTTAAAAACTGCACTGGAAGAACCTCATAAAGTTATCTTTTTTTACCTTATAGCTGATTTATTACAGTCTTCAATACTCCTTAAGGGAGAGTAGCTTTAAAGAAACTCTTGTTAGTAAGTTTTATAGCTATCTCGTGGATTAAAATAAGCCTTAAATTGTTACTTGGGTCACTAGCCAAGAAACAGTTTTCCCTAAAACACTTACCCGTTTCCTGAAACCGAAGAATGCCCCCACAAAGGTTAATGGTACAGATACCAGCAACCATAAAGCAAGAAGTCCAATTAATGTACTGAAAGGCACAGCTGCTGAGCTACCCTTACTCCATAGGATCAAATTCATAACGAAAAATAGCCCAAACACAATTCCAGGTGCCAACATCGCGGTCATGAGGACGTTCGACTTCCATTTTTCACCGCCGAAACTTTTATAAATTCTTGCCGAAACGTAACCGGCGGGAGAGCCCAATAGAACGTAAAGCACGATGGCGCAAGTCATCAATGCTCCACGATTCGCAGGACTCAAAAACCCCAAACACGCAAAAGCTAGCGTGACCAGAGTCATGAAGAACACTTGAACCCCAGAACCCAGAAGAACGGAAAGTAACATTCCTTTCCTTGGCGGTCGAAAAACGTCTCCGTGGACAAGTTTCCAACCAAATTCTTCCTAATCAACGCAAACGGTTATATTTTGTGGAGGAAAGGAAAATAAACGGCATACCTGCGCATCCTCACCGCTGTCGATCTGATTGTACCTCGCAATATCTTTGTGGAGAGTTCTTAGCATGATCATCGCAACCATTCCCGACAAAAAGAGAACAATGACCAATGAATTCAGAATACTGAACCACTGAATGTTGGTCTGTGGCATTGATTCCAGGATGTAGTCCCAACGCGATGACCATTTCACCGCGTTATTCTGTATGAAAGTTACTGAGTAGCTGTAAGTGATTTCGTAATTTTGCCCCTTCGATAGTGATTTGGAAGGAAATTCCAACGGCTCTGCGTGTAGGGAACAATCCAATTGGCTGAAACGACCAACAATTTATTGAAAAAAATTTACATTTCCAAACATTTACAAGTAATAAGACAAAGTCAGTTTTAATACTAGAATTTGAAACTAGAACACGAAAAAGTGTAAAACCACTTAGGTCATTAGGAGTACAATCGAATTTACATTTGTTGTCTCTTGACGGTGTGACGGTGTGATTAATAAGTTGCCAAAATAATTAGAAAATGTCTTTTTTCTATTTCGGTTTCCTAATGAACACTTTATAGCATCCAAACGCGTTCTCCACTAACAATGGAATTAACTGCCAAGCGGACATTAACCTGGGTTTGAAAATGACAACCTAAATTTTTCTTGAAAATATTAACAAGCTGGGCATCCGAAATACAAAAAACACTATAAAAAACGTGTTTCTTAAGGCTCTTTTTATCGCACTCGGATTTTGTAAAACTCGGGCTTTTCGCCATCGTTGTCCAAACATCCTCGTGCGATAATAATTGGCCTTATGAAACGTGTTTTTCAATACACCTATTATACTCTCGATTATACTTATTAAGGACCGATTTTAGGTTGTGTAAAAATTGAAAAAAGGTGCCTACATAAGCTGTTTAAAGAACGCTTTTAGGTTCAATAACTATGTTAGTTTAGGTCAAATCGGTTTTTTTCTATTTCAGTTTCCTAATGAACACTATAACACCCAAACGCGGCTATTCGCCCTCGTTGTCCAAACATCCTCATGCGATAATAATCGGCCTATACAGCGACTTTTTTTTATTAGTGAATATCAATCTACAGGGTGAGTCTGAAAGACTCCACATCCTTTATACAACAGAATCTACTGTTCAAATGATGAAGCTTGGTGCAAAAATTATTGGTCAATTGTGATTCCTCTTGATGTTATAAGCCGCCAAAGATCTTCATTTTTAAACGTTCTTTTTAAATAACTTTCGAAAGGTGTATCGTAGGGTTTTGAATTTTTGCACAGCATTGTTACAGATCAAGAAGCAACTTCTGATGGTACTTAAGACATTATCCAAAAAGCGAATCTCTGTTATACAGGGTGGCCCCGATGTTATTTGCCCTTGAACTTTTTTATGTTTGAAAATATTGCTAATTTGCCTATGCGGCCGTATTCCCCGTTCAATTCTAAAACTTTTTTGGCTCTTAAAATTTTTCGAAAAAACTAACCACTCACAAGAAAAATTGAAAAAACCGAAAACATGATGCAGGTAATCACCTTAATGATGCGTCTACCTTATAAAAAAGTGAAATTACCATCAATGTTTTTTCTTCAGTTGTGAGCAATGGTTCTGGGCACAGATGTAGGACAACACCTTCAATGCAAAAAAACAGTTGAAATGTGATGTGTGTCAACGTACACTTTGATTTTTATTGAAATTGTTGGTTTATCACGATGATCATGTTTTCGGTTTTTTCAATTTTCCTCGTGAGTGGTTAGTTTTTTCGAAAAATTTTAAGAGCGAAAAAAGTTTTAGAAGTGAACGGGAAATACGGCCGCATAGGCAAATTAGCAATATTTTCAAACATAAAAAAGTTCAAGGGCAAATAACATCGGGGCCACCCTGTATAACATGGATCCGCTTTTTGGATAATGTCTTAAGTACCATTAGTAGTTGCAGTTGCATCTTGGTCTGTAACAATGCTGTGCAAAAATTCAAAATCCTACGATACACCTTTTGAAAGATATTTAAAAATAAAATAATGTTTAAAAATGAAGATCTTTGGCGGCTTATAACATCAAGAAGAATCACAATTGACCAATAATTTTTGCACCAAGCTTCATCATTTGAACAGTAGATTCTGTGGTATAAAGGATGTGAAGTCTTTTAGACTCACTCTGTATATTAAAAATAAAAATTCCCGTATTTTTTTATTTTGGAATATTCCCATTAGTAGACCTCTAAAAAAATGTTGAAAGTTTGAAAAAATCGGAGCCTGGCAAACGCAGGCGAGTAGGCGGGGATAGTGACGTAGAATGTTGAGATCCAGTCACCTTGTAAGCGCGATTGCTTTGCCAATCCTGATTGTTAAATAATATACGTCACGCGCTTCACTCTCGGTGCCGAACCAATAGCAAATTAGGTCAATAACCAGGCAACTTGGTTCCGTTTGAATGCAAAATGAATTTCGCAGTACTTTGATTTAATTTTTTGAAGTCAGGGTTTACGTTAGGTAGGGTTGCAGTTTTGTCATGAAAGTTAAGAATAATTTTTAATAATGGCCTGAACATAACGGATTCTGAATTTCCACAAAACTGTATAGGCCCATTGGTTTCATGAAACGTGTTTTTTAATATACTATTAGTTAACTAAGGATATTAACGAGTGTTTGCGTGAAAAACTGATTTGTTTTCCAAATTATATGTAAGAATGTAACCCAAAACGCGTGAATAACGAAAAACAAGGCATTCGTTTCTTTAGGCGGTTCAATCAGTTATTGTAGGTAATAAAATACCAAAATACAGGCTGTCCGTGAATAACGTTGCCATATTTTGGGGGCTGATTCTACACCTAAAAATAGAAAAAAAATTTCACATGAACAAATGTCCGAAAGTGACTCCAGGGGGCGCTACAGACTTTTGGTATGTGTTTCTCAAGAACAGGCATTTATTATTTCTGAAACGATTGGGGCTAGAATAACAAGTTGTAGTCGCTAGTGACAAACTAACGACATTTGTGAAGCAAGCCAACTTGTTTTTTTGCATTTATAAATTTGAAAATTTGTTACCATAGGCATGACATGCTTTAATCGCGTTTTTCTTGAAAACGGTTGATCCTGTGACTTAGTATCAAGAGTACCTCTTTTATGTAGAATCGTTTGGAGAATTGTTATCTGAAGTCAAAAATTCAAGAAAGCTAGAGAAAAAAAAGTTGTGGGAATTTTTTTCTAAGCCCCCTGTTTCGCACGTCTATGGTAGTCAATCTTGTTCCCACCAGATAATTTGTCACCCCAAAATTACCTCAGAACCCAACCGTTTCGAAAATAATTAATAAATACCTGTTTTTGAGAGGCCACCTTCTAAGCCATGTAGCGGCCGCAGGAGGCCCCTTCGGACATCTGTTCATAGGAACTTTTCTTCATATTTTTAGCTCTGGAATCACCTCCCAAAATATAGCGACGTTATTCCCGGACATCCCGTATATTTTTTAGGTAAAATAAAATGCTGTCATATTAAACTGGAATTTTTACGAAACAATAAGCTCATTTTCAATTTATTTTTGTGTAGGTACCTAAAAGGAGGGAAAGGTATTTTATCTAAAATCTTGTTCCTACTTATTAGATTCTGGATGACATCGAAACTTTTCAGTAGGTACCTGTTGAAAACTTGATTTTTTCCGACATTAAGTTAGTGGCAAGCAGAGCTGGGGAGTAGTTAACTACCAAGTAGTTAGAATAGTATTTTAACTACTTTTTCCTAAAAGTAGTTAATAGTTGAGTATAATATTTTGGCAGTAGTTAATTACTTAAAGTAGTTAACTACTTCTTTAATTACCCTTTTATAAAACTCTGAGAAATCACGAACAAAAGTAATTCGAAGAATTTACTTAATATCGCACGCGTGCTAATCGGAGATGGCCATTATTTTTACTTTTTTAAATAAAAACCATTTTTTGTTCTACGGATTCGGAATTACGAATTTTTCTGAGTTAGAACCAATTATTCATCTTGACCTGAAGTGCAGTCACGATCACTCTAGATTTCCAAAAACACCGAAGAAATCGGCGAAAAATAAATATTTTTGAAAAACGCACCCATTCTCTTTTTCTTTCTCTCCGATTAAAGCTCTTTTTTCCTTGGCTTAAAGTCTTCGACTTTCACTTGCATTTTAAGAAGTAGTTAAAAAAATACTCATTTGTATTCTTGAGTACTTATTATTCTAACTACTTTTTCCAACGAGTAGTTAATTATGAAGTAGTTAGTAGTTAACTACTTTTGAAAAGTATTTTACCCAGCTCTGGTGGCAAGACTTTGGGTCTTTTTATCACTACCATTTCAAACATGTTTAAAATACAGAGTGTCTGAAAGACACCGCATCCTTTATACCACAGAATCTACTGATCGAATGATGAGGTTTGGTACAAAAATTATTGGTCAGTTGTGATTCCTCTTGATGTTATTCTTTCATCCCCCCTTGTTAAATCATATTGAAAATTTGCCCATTCGCCTACACCTACAGTGTCACTGTAATATTAACACATTAAATTTTGCCTTGATACACAGTAGTTTTTGCGAGAATTTTTGAGATAACACATTTTTTAAATCATTAATGCTATCGGAATGACACCAATTTTGACTACTACTTATTAAGCGGAATTTCCAGTTGCAACCCCTAATTTCCACCCCATCTGCCCGATTTTGCCGAGGATTTTGCGGAGTTCTCATATTTTTTGTGGTTTTCATCCCCCAAAATTGACACCTCCTCACCTTCAACAGATTTGAAGGTCGAACGTGCATACCAGGTTTCATTAAGATACAGTAGTCTCGAGTTTTTGCAATTAACAGTTTTTCGGTCTTTCACCCCTAAGTTATCTGAGAAGTTATCCCTTGGTTCGATATGACTCAAAAGCAATACCCGGGTACGCAACACTATTCAAAGTTTCAGCTTGATATCTCAATACGTTCTCAAGTTATCTGACGGACGGACAGACTAGACGAGCGAGCGGACGGACGGAGACAAGAGTAACTCCGCATTCTGCAACGACACTAAAATCACACTACGATTAATCCAGTAGTGTAAATATGCCACTATTTGTTCAATTAATCCTTAGAATAAGTACTAGGTAGTAAATTATTTCTGAATGTACTACAGTAGAATAGGGAAAAGATAAGATATAAAAATTACACTCGAAATTACATTACACAACTGCCTTATCTAGGATCTGAAAAATCTTACCCTTTATGATTTATGCTTCTGGGATCAACCTTCACAGAAATAATTCTACCACCATTATCTCTAAACTTGCTACCCCAATCTTCATTTCCTCCTGAATGATATGTAATGGTCAAATCAACATGATTATAGATATAATAAACATTCTTCTTGTCAGTAGGCCCAATGCAGGTATCCCGATCGTCTCGAGAATAGCAACCTATTGGAAAGCCTGTTGTACAATATGCTCCGTCAACAGTAGCTTTATAGCAATTAGTAACAGGCATATTATCAACAATCCAATGATGCTGGTAATTTAGATTGAGCCCCTTTCTGAGTACACTTAGAAGTCTATTCGATTCAGGAGTATCACCTGAATATGTCTTTTTACAGACTTGTTCACATGACACATTTTTCATAAACTCTAATTTGTAAGGGGATGGCCTAATTCTTTCCCCAAACACAACTTGACCAAGATTCTCCACAGGCGACTTTTCATCCTCGGTTACTGAACAGAAATCGAAGTGGTTGTATTCATACGGAATCACTGACTCTGGTGTATTGAGTCGGTTAACAAACAACGTCACTGGAGACTAGAATAGAAACAGAAGCATCTGCATGTGATACTAAAATAAAACTATGAAGTAACTCACCTTACACCCATTTGTTTCTTCTGCTTTTTTACAGTAATTCACAGGCGCTAAGCCAGGTAAATAGAATCCATGACTGCCTGACAAATAATGGAGGAATAATATTAGCAAAATACTTGGATGTTTCATTTTGAAGCGTGATTCGGTGTAGACTTTCAAATTTGAGTTTAAAACGACGGCGATAACTGTTTTGGGGACGTCACCAAAGCGAAACTGATAATGACAAAATTCCACCACAGGAAAAAAAAAATGCCGATTGTGATAAAATGGATCTTCGGGTAACGGCCTCCACCCCCCAGATGCGTAGTTAACAACAATAATCCAAGAAAACACACAAATTCGATCGGAAAAACTTTGTTTTTATCGCCGCAATTTTTGACATTTTACCGGACCGGAATTTCATTAAAAACCGGCACCGCCAAACTTAAAAAATGAAAATTACTGATTGTCGCAGTCAAAAACAAAAACCCTTTCAAATAAAATTCTTGATATTTTTAGTATAATTGGTTTATGTTAGTTGTATTGTATGTATAATTATTTCTTGTGTCACGGATAAGTACAGACAGGTCCAAACGGACAGTCTGGAAAAGAGCAAATGCACACTCTGGAAGGTGGGGGTCAACCACTGCAATATTGGGCTGCGTTCGTAAAGTGCTACAGAGTACACACTCTGTAACAAAAATGACGTTCACAAACTCCGAAAATGGCGGCTCTGTGATTATTACAAGCGTTCATAAATGTCACTCTGTTACAAGAAAATGTTGCAAAGCTTACCTTGGTGACGACAGCTTTAATAATCACAGAGTTCGCGCAGTGTGGAGAAAGATCAAAAACTGTCAAGAACATTAACACATAACCTGTCTCATCTCAACCTTTATGGCGAATAATTTTAAGTTTTTGCTCAATAATTTCGGACAATCGGTCATAAACTGCGATCGGCTTTCGGAAGCAGCTAATATGGAGGTATAATGTAGCTTATTTACGAATAGCAGAGCAAAATGGTTACAGAGTCCGTTCACAATTCAACATTACTTTGCGTTCCATTCCAATACGCCATTGGATTGACAGCCGTCAGAAACATGAAAATTCCACATTTCATTTTGAATTAAGTATACCACCTATCACCAGAAAGACATACATTTTTAACTTCTACGCTTAGCGACGCAAGTTAATAAAATCGATCGAAAAATCGAATGGCCAAAAACATATCAGATCTTTACGTTTCAGGGTCCCGGGAATCCGAAAAAGTGGTTTCTGAAAAATGTCTGTGTGTCTGTCTGTCTGTGATCACGCTGCAGCTCAAACTACAGAACGTATCGAGATGAAATTTGGCACACATATTCAGTGTGGGAGATTCGTAGATGCTGATTAGAATTTGGACCACATCGGTTCACGGAAAGTGCCTTTTTGGCACATCAACTTTAAAAATTTAAATGCAAACCACCATTTATCGCGTTACCATATGAATGCTCTTCGAATTCTGCTTCTAAAAATGTATTCACACTTGTGCCCTTTTGGCCAAAAATGGTGCCGTGAAAAAAAACCTATGCATAACTGTATATTTTTATTACCGGACTTGATAGCTGATTTTTTTTTAAGCCGAAAACCTCAGTGCCATTTTTTCGAAAAATGTCATTTTAGTGACAAAGGGGCCCCTGTTTCAATTTATTTTACAAAAAAACACATTCTTACTATCGGATTCGACAGCTGTTATATTGCCGGATCAAATTTACATTTTAGGGACAAAGAGGCCCCTTTTTGAGTTTTTCTTAGCAAAAGGGCATATTATCATTATCGAATTCGATAGCTGTTGCATTGCCGGATCGAAAACCTTAATGCCATTTTTTTCGAAAAATGTCGATTTTAGGAGTAAAAAGCATTTGTATTTTAGATTTTAGTAAATGAGCGCCGGGTGCATCAGCCATCCAACCGCTCCGCACGTCCGACCTTGGTTAAATAAAGTTAAATGCTATATTTACAAATTCTGTGAAAAAGTAGAAGTTTCTACCGTTTCCGAGACTGCCAATTTTTTTCTTTAAAATCGCCATTTGCAGTTTTCTCGGGATAATAACTCTAGAATTCAAGATAAAGGAGAATTTTTTACACATTCTTAATTAGTTTTACAGCTTTAGATACTTATGCATCAACTTTAAAAGAGACTATTCCTGTCTATTCTGAATTAAAATTTTCTATTTCTAGATTCGGAGTGACTGTCACCTTTTATGACGCCATATCAGGAAAATGTAGCAGGTGGCGAAATGTCACTCAGCGCTAAAAATGTTAACACCTTTACGAAACATTTTGCACTACCTAATGTCATTTTTTAGAATATAAACTGCTCTGGCCCCTAGGTATTGGCAAATAAACATTGTGAACTATAGAAAATTTACAGCTTTCTATGCTACTATCTATTTTACAATTTCGCAAATACCTAACAATTTTTTTTAATCGTATTTAAAATAGATCGAAAAAATTTACGGAAATGGCGAAATTAGTTAGTGCTTCAGATATTATAAAAAATCGAATGTCTAAGTGCAAAATGACGAGAAGGTATCTTTTCTAAGCTGACAGATTGTAGCCAATCCGAACGCTAGTTACTAGGTAACTGGCTTTCAGTTTGCAATACGGGCTATTAGCGTCTCGTAGGTCCACCATCTTTGTTAGGCTAGGTTAAGGTTGTTACCATCATGGCAATGAAGCTAAACAAAGCGAGAATTTCCTTGTGTAGATTTGATTTATTTCAGCACAAAACTCATTGAGGAGATAATGGAACGATTTAATTGATAGAAATTCTTCAATTTGTCAATATTAAGGTTTTAAAACGCAACACAGTAACTGCAAATAAAGAATTGATGGACGAAAAACTAAGTTTTCTGGATATTGCACATTGAAATCTTGTGTTAGAGAAGAACCGCGAGTCCGTCGAGTGTGCGTGATTGTTATTCAGTTGTTACAATAAATAATTGAAGCAGGGAGATCAAAAATCAGCTAAGTCCACTTTTTTGCGAAATTGAGATTTTGGGCTCATTTGCTTTTAAAACATACTGTCTGTCTTTGTAATGCATAAAACCACCAAGTTTTTAATTATTTGTTCGGCTATATCGGTGTTAAACTCGGTGTTAAATAACAATGAATTGCAAAATCACTCTAAGGCTGGAATTCCAATTGATATCATAAATTTTACGGTAACATAAAAAAGTTCGGCGCGTATCTTCAAGGTGTCGCTGGCGGGCATAAAAAAGTAGATTTTTGCAATATTACATCTCACTGGCAACTGTTTTTATCCGATAACCTTATATACACGCTGGCTCCTTGACAGATCGTGTGAGCCGTATATAAGGTTACTCGGAAACAGAATATAAATCGGCTATATTTTTCTGAAAATATAAAAAAAAGTTGTTGGAAATAAAAAAACCTCTAAGTTCAAGTTTTTCCTTATTTTCCTCAGCAGTTAAGTAAAGCACTTCGTCATTTTTGATCGCACATTATAATGAAATTTTGTATTTTCTACTTGCAAAAAATTTTGGTATCCTTGAGGCGTTCAGATTTTAATGTTAGAAAGTTTTTTCTACCTCCTGAAAAATTAGGTCGAAGGGACTTAATGGGTTTTTGATTTCCTTGCTTCAATTATATCTGTCTGTCAATATATTGAACTTAATTATATTCATTCCTTTATTTCCTTACATACTAATCCAAGATCTTGCTTTGTTTGGCTTCAGTGGGAGGCGTTGACTATAACCATACACAACAAAGATGGCGGTTCCACGTTATCGCTAATATCGCGTATAAGTTGTCTTTTAACAGTCGCCCAATTCGACAAAATGCGTTCTATTTTGCAGAGGTGACGCACCTATTCTCAGCAATTGGATTGGTTAAAATTCAATTTTAATTGGTTAAAATTCAATTTTAACCAATCAAACTACTGAGATTAAATGAGTTCAGTAGTAAATTAGGTGTCCTGTCACACTTTTTTAAATTGTGCGCTCTGCGCCGATACCTCACACAGGCGCAGAGTATACGCGCCTTGTCTCGAGCTATGTCTCGAGTTAATATGATAGAAGCAGGAAACAGTATTTACCTAAAGATTCGTCTAAATGATCCCTGGTCTAAATGATGCCTACGCCACAAAAACCGATCGATATTTCTCTCTCCTAATCGCATCTCGCGGCGTGCAGTGGTTAGCCACCACGAGTGGGCATTTGCTCTTTTCTAGACTGTACGAAAAATAACAAACAAAAATGGAAAGGGAAATGGATTTTATTCATGGTGGTGTACCTGATTTTCGATTTCGATGGGGTGGCCATCAAATAAGTGGCCATGTTGTTTGTTCCGGGTCCGGCGCATGCGTAAGTTGTCATTGTCAGAGAAGAAGAGGCACAGCGTTTTTATCAAGTTTAGGCGATACAGAAATTGAATAATCCTGCTTTTAGCTGTTTTATAGCACCGAAATAGCTATTTATAACGCGTAAAAGGGAGTACTGATCATCATCGAAGTTTCGTTCAGGTACTTATAATTACTTCTTGAAATTTTGACAAAAACCATTTCTCGCCGCTATAATGGCGTCTGTCGTGTATAACCTCACTTTCACGTTTTTAGATGCGTCGTAAAAGCGCACGGAACGCCCAAAAGGCAACCCCGGAGAAAGCGACGAAAGAGGTGGAGACACCCCCAAAAACTCGCCGATCGAGACGTCGCAAAAGATCCCCTTCAAAATCCAGTGAATCAGAGGATGAAGTCCTTCCACAACCACCACCTCCTAAACAACCGGAGATTGAAGAAACTCCAGATACGACAACTAAAAGTCATACACCAAGTGATGAGGAATCCGAGGAGCCAGTCTGGAAAGTGACGTCTACAGAAGATGTTTCTAAGGGCGAAATTCAGAAATTGAAAATTTGTTTAACGAGACCTTTGGCTCCGGATTCCCCAGACAAAAACAGATCACGTAGGAGCAAATCGAATAGTCACACAGAGGATGATGCAACGAGCTCTGAGGATAAATCACAGTCATCAATGAGACGAACACGCTCACGTGGATCTTTTGCTAATAATGATGGTGTTGCAAGCCAAGACGAAGACGGAGACGAGAAGAAAGGTAAAGGTAAGTCTAAAGGTAAACATAAGTCAAAAATTGAAAAGTCACCGCAATTAACTGAGACCGACATACAATCGAACAATGAAATTTCTGAAAATGTACAGGTGACGCCTCAGTCACCCTCTATCGATAATCCAGTTGATAATGAGAATCAATGTAAGGTCGGTGTCGACGATTTACAAAATGACGAGAGTCGAGGAGATTTCGTCCAAGAGAATGCCAGTAATTCAGACACTTTAAATTCCAAGAGCGTTAATGTTGAACGAGATTCTCGTAAGCAAAGTGATTCTGATGAAGATGAACCTTTGATTGTTTTGAAACAAACTGCGGAAGATGCAGACCAACTTGCGAGGGCTAAAACTCCTCAGAAAGTACCAGAAATTGAAACAGAGACTCCAGAACTCGAAAATCAAACTGTTCAGAGTCCAGAACTAGACAATCAAACTGTTCAGAAGCCCGAAAGTGACTCAAAGCAAGAACAACCACTGGAAATTCAACAATCATTAGTCGAAGAAGCACAAATTGAAATTGAACAAAAACCTGTTGGAGATCTGCAAGTGAAGGAAAAATCAGCCGAACCTGAAGCACCTAATCAAGCTGAAAACGCTTCAGAGCATAATGAGGGTGAAGATTCCAAAGATATTGCAGTCGCAACTACACACCATGCAACAGAAGAAAACGGTACTGTTATAGAAGAAACTCCTCAGCTCGCTGTTGAAAAAGAACCTTCTTCTGTCGATGTTGGTAAGTTTACTGTTATTTTATTGTATTAAAGGTCAGAAATGTGCATATAAAGCGCACATTTAAGGTGATATTCCATGTATGATGATACGTTGCAATTTTTTTTGCGATATGTCTCGATTTCTAAGGAATTCCATTAAATATTGACGGATTAGGATTCCACTAGAAAATTTAGTAAAACTCCTCAGAAATTATAGAGAATACGACCTTTAAGCCCTTATTAGGGTTGTTACAAATTATTCTATGTAAGTGACTTTAAAAACAAACGAATTGGCGTTTAACGCATTTGCAGCTGTAAAAACAAAATGTCAAAACAAAGCATCAAAGCCACCTACAATTGTACAATAATTTGTGATATCTCTGGAGTGCAGACTGATCAAAATGTCTCCCTGTATCTCTCAAATCTAAAAACAATCAAGGGTAGGATTTGAAAAAATTGTCTTCGATAACTCCACAATACTCTCGTTTGTTTGCCTTAATGTCACTTCTGAAAAGTCAACAAACTCGTAACAGTAATCAACGACGTATTTTAAAAAATTCATAGCCCACCTTGTAACTTTTATAATAAGTATACAGGGGGTGTCAACAGACCCATGTAACACTCGCCATTTGCTTATTAACGAAATGAAATATGAAAATTCCCTAACCTTATGTTATGTACAAAAACGCCAAATTTTGACATGTATGCTATTTTTTGTAACTATAAATGTACATTAACTAACCTTATTGGCTGAGGCTTCTTTGCTACTAAAATACAGTAAAATTCGGTTATAGCGACAATTTTTTGACGGTCCTTGCTAATAGCCACATAACATAATGGTAAAATAACTCGGTTACGACGACCTCGGATGCAGCGACAACTTTGTTATAAGGACATAAAATTTGAGATGTTTCGCTCGTCAAACTCGGTTATGGCGACAAAATGCAGATGTTTGTCGAGTTTTTCTTGTGAATATAAAATCCATATCTTGTATAAACAGTCCTTCACGGTCAAAATCTAAACAGGTATAAACACAAAGGGGCACAAAAAGCGCTCTCGTATTTTTGAAACTACGGGTTTATAATTTATTAGTTTTTTGACACAACATTTTTACCTATAAATAGCGATTTTTAACCTTCCCAGTCCACTTCACCACTTAAAAAAAGGGAGGTTACTGTAATCACTAAAATTTTCGAATTTTGAGATAACGCACATTTTGAGGTTTCAGGAACCCAAAAAAGTGGATTTAAAAATGTGCCTGTGTGTATGTACGTACATGAGTTCGTACGTTCGTTTGTAAGCACGTCGCAGCCAAAACTACTATGGCCAATGGTGCAACCGGAAATGCCATTTTGTCAAGTCAACTTTGAAATTTTAATTGCAATTTTAAATTCCCTAACAGTTGATGCCATTTAAATGAAACTTAGAAATTTTATATTTTTGACAGCTGTCAATTGAATTTTGATTTTTTTATGGCCGCCATGTTGAATTTTGGCACCATCCGACATACAAAAACATTAGTTTTTCAAAAATGTAACTGAAAAGACGTCTTAAAGTTTGAGTCAGACGACTTAAAAATCTATTTTATTGAATTTTCAATTCAATTGTGCTATAAACGACAAAAGAGATTAAAAAAGTTGATGTAGGTACTATTTTATACTTTATTTCAAAAAGTTTTATACTAATTTTATAAATTAATCATACAAATTTTAGAACTTCGACCATTTTTCGAAAAAGTTCATATTGATTGCATTTTTGAAAACCTAATTTTTTTTCGCATCCCATGGTGTCAAAATTCAAATTCAACATGGCAGCCATAAGAGAATCAAAAGTTGACTGTCATCGCTCAAAATCTGGAAGGTCTAGAAAATTTCTGTGGATGCAGTTCGATTGACAGCTGTCAAAAATATAAAAGTTCCAGGTTTCATTTAAATAGCATCAATCGTTAGGTAGATATTATTTTTATTTAAAATTGCAATTTTCAGATTTGTCGTAATAGTCGGGGAGGCAGCGACAGAAATATTCGGCCGATTTCATTAACATTCTTTTCCACATTATTCGTTAATTTACGTGTCATAAATACAGAAATTGGCGGTCTGGCAGGGTACCTGCGGGACAGGGCCCCGCAATGGGGCTTCAAGTATGGTAAAAAAAGGTGAAATTATTAACGCTGAAATCCTTTATATGAATTACGGATACCCCGAAGTGTCCAAAAAAACCGGTCTGCCTCTTCGTCTGCGGGACAAAATGTGTCTGGCACTCTGGCAGCCACATTTTCTAGATATTTGATTAATAAAATTATCAAGCCACTCCGAGCTTCAAATTATCTACTGTAGGAGGTGTAGAATAGACAGATTGTTGCCTAACGACACTGTTATGCCACCTGTTTCACACCTGCTACGGGTAGATAATTTAAAGGACCCTATACGATAGAGGCCCAGGAAAAAAATTGATCTAGACGATACTGAACTTTGATTTCTGGTGTGGAGGTATAATAGAGTGTACTTACATCATTGAATACAAAAATATAGAAATTCTTCCAAGCGGTCATATTTTTAATGTGGGTCTAAACATGTTTAGGCCTCGAAAATGCTATTTTCACGAATTTTTTTCTCAGAAACTAAAAGATACTGAACTTTCATTTCGCGATAAAACATTCATCTGTCCCTCGCTTACCACAATCTAAAATTTGGTAAAGATTGGCCCAAGCGGTTGCCTTATTGTATAGGGTCCTTTGACAGTGTAATTTGACAATTTTATTAATCAGATTTCTAAGAAATGTGGTTGGCAGACACATTTTGTCCCGCAGGCGAAGAGGCAGGCCATCTTTCTTGGACACTTTGAGGTGTCCGTAATTCATATAAAGGATTTCAGCGTTAATAGTTTCCATCAAAGAGACTAGTTTTTTGGCATACTTGAGCCGCCCCCATGGAGCGTTGTCCCGCTACTTGCATGGCAGACTCGACTTTTTCGAATCACGACATGCGTAAGAGGAAAAATGACTTTAGAAAGTTAATGAAATGAGTCAAGCCAATCTGTCGCTGCCTCACGGACTATAATAACTCAGGAACGAATCAAGATATCGGCGAATTCTCTTCAGATTCTGTTCTCACATTTAACCAACTCCGTATCTCTTACCGTTGAGGAGATGCCAATGGTGAGCAATGAAAAAGGAACAACCCTGTATACAGTAAGGTGGGTCGAAAAAACGAATTTTGGAATTTCATTTTGGAATAGTCACCAAAACTTGCCTTTTACTATTCTAAAGAAGAAAGTTTATTTAAAGGTTTTGCGATAGTTCAACATCTTCAGCCCTCTACCGCCCCTCAAATAATGGTTATTTTGAAATTTCAAGTTTACAACGAAATATTTTTTAAATGCAATATTTATTGTTTTTTACTTATGACAGTACTGGTTGACGTCTAAAGTTCAAACTTTGTATTTTCGTGCGTTTTTTATTCGAGTTTCTGTGCTTCCCTTTCGGGCTAATAAGAGTTTTTTTAAAGACAATTTACACTACAAATAGTCTCGAGTGCCCTATATTTGGTGCGCCTTCGAAGACTAAAAATCGCACAAAAATATCACTTGTGAACTTTACACGACATAATCAGTACTGTCATAAGTTCTGTCATGCATGCACCAGCAGCTTGATTGATTAGAGTTAATTGTCTCTGAAACTATATGGCAATGGACTTTTAGTAGGTAGCTAAATTTAACTAGAGATGAAAAAACGGCCCTTGGTGATCTTTAAAATCTACTCCGAGTCTACTAGTGATAGAAAAACAATAAATATTGGATTTAAAAAATTTTTTCATTGTTTTGAGATTTCAAAATAACCTAATATTTGAGGGGTGGTAGAGAGCTGGAGACGTTGAACTATAGCAAAACCTTAAATAAACCTCTTTCTTAGGATAGTAAAAGGTAAGTTTTGGCGACTATTCTAAAACGATATTCCAAAATTAGTTTCTTGCGACCCACCCTAATATACAGGGTGTTTTCGCCAGCAGGTACGTTTGTTTTATTTCGGTCCTGTCAATTTATTTTTCATGCGCCAGTAGAAATAAGCTTCGGTAACTTTGGATCTCTTTTTTTTGAGGTACATAATATTTCCTCCCCTTAACTGTGATAACGTTTCCAATTAACTCATTTCTTTCAAATTTTATTTTGCAATAATTACTAATTGTAAGGAGTCCGTTCACTTAGGAATATACCGACCAACCGTGGTTATTCTGTTTCGTGTGAAAAAAAAACATCACAAAGTCAAGGTGGCTTTTTGCCATTAAAATGACATTTATACAGGGTGATCAATCCGTTTTGTCCCAACTTTAAAATTGGAATATCTCCGTTGTCTTACAAGTTAAGATGTTTGATTCAATAAGTGGATCTGGATTACGTACCTAATTGAATAAAATTGCACTTTACTCCCTTGATACATAAATAACTACCTATTATTCCAGACTTTACACACGCACTACGTGATAAAGTTCCAAGCTGAATAGTGAATATAGATGTATTTTTATAAACATTATTTCATTATTTTCAGCGGTTGTGAAATCTGTCAGAAGGAAGCTAATACGCAATAACGAACTTCCTAAAACAGAATCAACAGAGGAGAAAGATGAAGCAGAGTCTCCGCCCCAGATACCTCCAATCAAGCCACTAAAAACAAAACGTACGTGGAGTTCATCAGGAACTTCTGAGCTAGTCAAAATTAATTTAGCAGTAATCCAAACTGTATGTCCAACCATTGAGTTTCCCGAAGAACCTGATTTAAAAGTTGAGTTTCCTAAAGAGAGGCGCACGTCAGACTCTTCAATAAAGAAGCTTCAACGCAAAGTTTCGATCGAGTACAAGTCCGACAATGAAAAACCATCATACGAAAAGCAGATTTCGAGCGGATCACAAGACAATGATGAGAACATTATTGCTTTTAACAGAAAGATTAGTATCGTGGATGATACTGCGAGCAAGTTGAGGCCGCCACCGAGTCCGGCCAAAAATCCCCTCTCAGATATTCTCCATATCACAAATCTTGTCAGACCATTTACATTGAAACAGTTGAAGGAACTTCTGGAGCGTACTGGAAAGATTAAAGAAGAAGGATTTTGGACGGACAGAATTAAATCAAAATGTTATGTGCAATATGAAACGCAAGAGTAAGTGTTTTCTGTGTAATGTTTACGTTGTCTTAACATAGAACCTTAGGGAAGCAGAGGCAACCAGAAATGCGTTGCATGGGGTGCAATGGCCGATAGGGAATGGGAAGAATCTTATCATCGATTATTCTTCAGTTGAGGAGATGCAGACAGCCAAGAATCCCCCTGCACCTCCACCGCCGCCTTCAATTCCTGAACCTAATATTCCACCCAAGGAGAATTTGGTAAGTTTTGACGTAAAGCTCCAATCTCTGAAGTTTTAGGCTGTATGCCTGTATCTCCTAGACAGCGGTTATGGTAAAACTTTTTGGTTGCATCAGAGAACGTGAACAGAAGAAGGTCAGAAGGGTGTTTTTACAGCACGTAATAAAGCGCCTCGTAAATATTCTGGACCTTGTTTATTAGTCCGGTAGGCAGTGAACATTTTTGGCATGTCATTTCAGCAAACTTAGTTTAGCAATTTTATGGTTATTTTCATGCTGGAGGTCACTAAAACCAGGGTGTATACGCTTCTGGAAAACCTGGAATTGTCAGGGAATTCCTATGGACTGGAAAAGTCAGGGAATTTCGGGATTTTCAGTATTTTTCTAGAATTTTTTATTAGTACGGTCAGTCAATCATCAATAAAATTAATTACGACCCAAAATTCTCGAACAGAAATATATGTTTCTTACACTTTCAACACCCCTCGAAATCATCTTTCGCTACGCCACCATGAGTATCCCTGAACATCCACGAAATCAGAGCACAAAACAAAACGAAAGTGAAACATGGGTGGTTGACGTAGAATAGAAATCACCGTGCGTGCTTTTGTTGGGGTTAATTTTATTGTTTACGATTGAATTGGCACCTAATGGGGGATTACGGTACCTTTGAATAATTTTTATGATTGAAATATCTTTTAAAATGAGCTCTGACGTGACGTGTTCTTGCATTTTCGAATATAACCAGTACTAAGGCCATAAAACGAAATATTAATTTTGATGACGTATGAGCTACGTCCTCAAGAAAAGTACGAGCCAACCTGTCCATTTCATTCTTGTTTTAACTTTGTCAAACAGTGAACTCTATGTTATACAACAACTGGAACGGATGCTCAATGTACACAAAGTGAGGCAGGCCTAAGTATGCAACCTGCAGTACTTTAGGATATCTATCTCTGTCTGACACATTACATAGGTGTTCGATTTAAATAAATCTCATCAGTGAACTATTTTCCCATGAAAAGGTACCTACTTTTTCTTGCAACACTTCATTAGGCAGTGAAGTGAACTCTTCATTAGGTAATAGTACAATAAACAGATCAAAAACGTGTATTTCGATTACTTAATACAGGTTAGTAAAAATTGTTTAGGCAACAAGAACAAATAATAAAGAGGCTACAGTAATAATTACGAGGGGTCCTTTAAACTAGACTTAGACGGGTTCCATCAGTTATCACTTTCAATAGACCTATGCAGTTTGTGCGACAAGGACATACTTATGCTGACTGCTTTTAGTTAACAAGAGACACAACGCTTCTGGTTCTGTCATTTTAAAAATTCGCGGTGTGTTAAGTGTGTTTTGGCATTTACTTGTGTCTTGTCGTTCACCCCAGAAAAGCTGCGTTTTCGTGCGGATTTCGCCCCACGTGAAATTTTCCTTTTCCATCAGCAAGTTCCAGAAATTGAGAGAACCAGGTTCGCACCTGTCCAAGGTAAAACTGCATACGTCAATTGCCGTTATCCATCTTTTGAGCACTTCTGGACGATTTAATGGAAAACTGAAAAAGAGTTATTTTCGAAAACATACCTAATAAACGGCAATTCCCTACCTGTGAAATTGCCTTTTAATTCTTTTATTGTGCTAATTTGTGCATCCTAATTAATGCTGCACAGGACGTAACCATTGGGAATAAAATATAAAAAATTGATGGAAATTTTTAAAATTTTTGAAATAGTGAGGGGAATTGGGGAGGTTAAAACTGACATTTTCGGATGACACAACACACTACGTAAGTTAGAGAGTGACACAGATACCAAAATAGCGCTTTCTCTATCGGCTTCACATTTGCCTATGCTGGATGTTAGGCAGCAGTTGTTGTATAACATAGAGTTCACTGCTGTCAAACCTAATGTTGTGATGGAAACAAGTGACAGAACTGTTATCTATTTATCATCTCTGTTCTTACACCAAGAAATTGTACAGAAAGGTGAGATCGCTAGCACATACGTCATCAATTTTTTAAAATTGCTTTTTGAAATGGAATACTTTATAAAATTTCAAACAAAAACGATAGATCTCAAAGCACCCTATACAACAAGCGACTGCCTGGGCCCATCTCTACCAAATTTTAAGTTTTGGTAAGGGAGGGATAGATGAATGTTTGATGGAAAAATGAAAGGGTGGGATTTTATAATTTCCGAGAAAAAGATTCGTGAAAATGCCATTTTCGGGGCCCAAATTGGTTTAGAGCCACATAAAAATGTGACCGCCTGGCAAAATTTCTATATTTTTGTATTTAATGTTGTGAGAACACTTTAAGTTAATCAACTAATCAACTGCAGCTACAATAACCGTTCCCCAGGGATGTCGGGTATACTTTAGGAACCACCTTCCCGCCTGAAACTTTAGAGTCATATTAAGCGACTCTACCAATTAACTTTTTTTCTGACGTGATTTATATGATCTAGGAGCCCATCGATAAGAGGAAGAAGATTGAAGAGAAACCTTCGAAGGATATGGAGAAGAAGAGGAGTGACGGTCCAGTTCGAGAGTGGGATATTGGTAAAAGGGAATTCCAGAGGGAGAGGTCTAGGAGCAGAGAACGCGTCAGGAAACACAGGCGATCTCGCTCACCCGAAGCTGGTAATTTTTTTTTTAACTTCTACGCTCAAGGCGGAGCAGTATATAAAATCGATCAAAAATTCGAAATTGAACTGACATCAAATCTTTACGTTTCGGGGTCCCAGGAACCCAAAAAACCTATTTTTGAAAAATGTGTGTCTGTGTGTGTGTGTGTCTGTCCGTGTGTCTGTGGACACGCTACAGCCGAAACTACTGAACTGATTTTGATGAAATTTGGCACACATATTCAGTGGGAGATTTGTAGGTGCTGATTAGACTCTGGGCTACACCACCGGCTCACGGAAAGTGCCTTTTTGGCACATCAACTTTAAAAATTTAAATGCAAACCCCCATTTTTCGCATTACCATATGAATGCTCTTCAAATTCTGCTTCTAAAAATGTATTCACACTTGGGCCCTTTTGACCAAATAAGGGTGCCGTGAAAAAAAAACTATGCATAAATGTATATTTTTATTACCGGATTTGATAACTGATTTTTTTTCAAGCCGAAAACCTTAGTGCCATTTTTTCGAAAAATGTCATTTTAGTGGCAATTTATTTTATTGTCTGTGCGGGAGAGGAGCTGATTAGATTTTGAAGCCGATCAGTCAACCCGAAGTGCCCTTTTGGCATCGCAACTTTCTTATTTTAAATATTTAAAAATTTAATAAATGCTGCTGTTATTAATCCAATGCAGTGCGGCGTAGAAGTTCCTGCCGTCTCCGAGACCGCCTTTTTTTAGTCAGGTCTTCATTGCAATGGCCTTTGTAGAGGATTTCACACATTCTTAATTTTTTTCACTAGAAACACCCCACTACACCGAAACAGTAAATTTTTACTGCTGAATTAACACCGAAATCTTGTTTAGAATGTCTTAAACTACCATGACAAGAATTTCTGTTGACATTCAATCACTATTTTAGTTAGTTTGTAGCGTTAACAAGGTGCATATGCTAGGTGCGATGGAAAGTATCGTCATTTATAAGTCTAGAGATAGGCTTATGAACGCCGATTCAGTTTCCATTGTTATTTTTTTAATTACCTGCTTTAATAATAATTCGTAAAATAGATATGGTTTTACTTAACATAGGAGTAGCAACATTCACTTTCCTCTTTCAATGCTTCTTTTTCATATTTGACGGCTCATATTCTGAATTTCCTACTCAGAAATCACAGAAATTGCAATCTAGCTGGCTCGAGTCATGCTGTAGTAGCCTATTTGAAATCGTCTCTATTGGATGGGACCTTGGTCAATATTTCTCTCAATTTGTTTTGATCACTTGTGTATACCTGTTTTTCAGGTTCTACTGGCATTTGCTTTTGTTGTTTGTTTTTTCTTGTTTTGCTTTCTTCTGAGGGAGGATTAAAATCAGCGCTTGCTGTTCCTTCCCTTTTGAGCTATCATCTGTAGTTTGCCACATAGTTCTATTAATCAAAGTATATTTGTGTACCTTTGAAAGTATCTTTATCTTTACCAGGATTGAATTTCTGTTTTTTGTTTGAAAGCTCAATAAATGTATATTATTGTTATTATAAAACGGGATTATCCCCATGATTATTAGAATGATGCTTGTTTCGAAATCCACCAGAAAAAACAACATTTCAACAGATTGTCTGGTAATGTCGATGCCTTTAAAAATACAATTTTTAATCTTCCTGCCGATAAATGCCCCAACACTTATTTTTTTCCGGGGAATCCCTTTTTACACTCCGCTAACCGAGCTTACTTGATAATCAGATCAGTAATTATGTAATTTTATTTTTGCAGATTTCATGAGCCGAAAGCAGAGAAAGCTGGAAGAGAACATCCCCCAAAAGATGATGGATGACTTGTTTTTGAAAACCAAATCCACTCCAAGCATATACTGGCAGCCGCTTTCCCCTGAAGAAGTAGACTCTATCAGTGCTCTCCTATTCGTTATTAACGAATTATTCATTTTAGATTTCCATGAAAGAGCAACAAAGGCTGATACGAATGGAAGAACACAAACGACGTATGGAAGAGACGTCGAGAATGCGACCGAGAGACGTGGGGCGGGGGGCGTACCGACGTAGATACGACTAAGCAGGAAAGAAAATCCACTTAATTTTGTTGTGTGACTGATGTGTGCAATTGAAGGTTGAGTGCGTCGCTATCCTAGAATGTTTATGGTTTATTTCCTTTTAGTTTCCTTTCAGAATGAGTGATGACGGATGTTAGTAGATAATCCTATTTTTTGTAGGATTTTCAGTATAGGTTTGACAAGTTCCACTTTGTCCATCGAGGGACTACAAAGAAGATTATTTAAGTATTAGCGAGGATAGCAAAAATAATAAACTTTGTTTTATTTTTGTGATATCTAATTTGGTTACTTCAGACGCTAATGCTGTAAAGTAATATATAGAAGTCAGTAATAAATCTTTATTATGATTTTATATTATACCAGTACATCTCAGGGACGAGGTACATCATAGAATCGTTTTCTGGTATCTTAAAGAATATTTTAGAGAGCCGCTGGAAAGATTTTGTACAAAATCGGTTATTTACATTTTTGTGGCAATGAATATTCTAGGACTATTCTACGCAAAAATATAGCAAGCACCACTACTCCAGTTAGATCTGCTTTATTAACATCAAGTCCATGCTTTTAATACATTTAGCGCCAGTATTTCAAAAGGAGATTACTGCTAACCAACATTTGGTGTGTTTGCTGAACTACAAATAACATGGTTAGACATTCCCAGGGACCAACCCTGAGCAAAATCATTTTGAAGACTTCTAACGTGTCACCCCATGTAAAGTCCGTTCATTTTCTATAGCAGAGCTAAAATTTTTCTGGAACTGTACAACCCTAATTTGTAAGGGCCTGTACTTTTGACAATTTGATCGAAATTCTAGGGTTTATTTTTACTCAAAACAGCACGCACACAAAGGCGATTTTGGGCCAATTCAGAGCAATTGCAAAAATTTGACATGTTTGTCATGTTTTCTGACGTATCGCATTGAAATCGCTTCTACCAACACGCCTGTTAGTAAAATTCCTTGCAAAATTTCCTCATACCGACCTAAAATGCAAATTTTGACGTTCTGTCACTTCAATAGAAAACGAAGGGAGAGTAATTTTGCACAGCGTGACGTCATTTCAACGTATACAGTGACTACCAAAATGTGCGGAGTGACTAACCATGTCTATACTCAACCAAGCAAATAACCCGCTATTGACAGTTTTCAAATAAATCAGGGTTTACCAATAATTTGTTTCAAATTGGATAGATTATCGCGGAAATTATAACGGCTGCCTCAAAAAAGCGGACAATAAGTTTTTTATTCTTTGACCCATTTTTGTTTCAATTAATGTCATGTACTCCCAGTGTTGTTAAGTAACTAGATACAAGTATCTAGATACAGTATCTAGATACATTTGATGTGTCTAGATACGTATCTAGATACATTTATCGTAACAGTATCTTATCTGTATCTAGATACATTTTTTATAGTATCTTGTATCTAAGACATTTCATAGATACTTAGATACACAATACCCTAACTCGCATTTTAATAATTGACAACTACCTACCTCGAGACAACGACAACTTTAAAATGTGAGATGTTTTTTATTCTCGGTTATAAGCGTCAAAAATGCAGATGTTTGGTTTCTTCTACACTCGCAAATAATCAATATCTTTGTGTTAAGGAGTCCTTTCCGGTGGGATCCTAAACAGGTATAGAAACACAAAGGGATACTCTATTCCAAGAAGCTGGGTTTTCCCCAAAATAAAGATACCGAACTAATGAGTTTATAATTGCACCTAGAAATATTTATTTGCTTTACTCTTTCTTGATACCCGTATCGTACAATTTTTTTAAATAATGTGCTTTTGTTTCCAAAAAATTTCGCGTTGCTTGCGTCATTCTGTTTATTCTGATAGGTATCGATGGTCAGGCGGATTAGCGTTTCTCTAGTAATTGCCTGCATTCTGCACCCTAATACCTAACAGGTATTCATGCCTGCCCTAAATGAATTTTTTTTTGTTTAGGAATAAATTCAGCCATAAATGTATGGGTGCATAACTGCAAAATATAGAAAACCGGAACCGGCGGTAGGTAATAGATATAATATCAACTATTTCAGAAAAACATAAAGGTTTTTTTAAATTTTTTTAAATTCAAATGTATCTATATGTATCTAGATACTTATTGCAAGTATCTGTATCTGTATCTAGATACCGATGAAAAAAATGTATCTACCTAGTATCTAGATACTCCGTTGGAAAAGTATCTGTATCTGTATCTAGATACTTCAAAAAATGTATCTTTAACAACACTGTGTACTCCTACAGCCCAAACATCCCCTTGTTTTGAACCATGCGATAAACCTAGGAAGTTATAGCGGTTAATTTTTCTTTTGTCTCCCTGTAAGACGCATTACAGACTTTTTTCAGAAAATTGTAGAAAAATAACCTCTCAACGAAATTTACGGCAGTAAAAAGCGTCTGAAAGAGCAAAAATCGCCCTTTCATTTGGTTCAGGTCCGAAAACGTTTAGGCGAAAATTTACCAATCCCCATACATTCAAATTATGCATTCGGATTCTTTAGCTTTCACTTAAGCCGATGAGCCAAATTAGTCAAAAAATGAAAAAGATTGCAAAAACATTTTGTACGGTTTTTTTTTGAGCCACCCGTTATTTTAACGTCGCTGTCAGATTTGGTCTTAAATAAGAAATTTTTATTACATACACGATAATTACCCTACTTCCAATGCAAGTTGAGAGCGAAATTAATTTTGTTACAACTTCACGATAATGATTTAATTAACTTTGTAGAGAAAGAAGTTGGGTGTGATGAAAAATTTATGACAAAAACAACCCTTTATAAGGAGTTAAAAGTAGCGGAAGAGAATTTGGGCAAATAATAATATGATCGTACACATTAAGCCTGGTTACAGAATAAAATTATACAGGGTGTAACGGAAATATTTTAACCACGTGTTCATTACACAAAGTCAATGTGAAAATTCCCGAGAAGGTTTTTCCTAGTCATTATTATTGAAGTAGAGTCACATTAAGATTGCTTTGACTAGATGTAAAAGTACAAGACGTATAGTGGAAGTCCGTTCTATAAAACCACAAAAATTTTCAAGAGAAATTGGAATTAGTTTTATCGGAATAATGGTGTAACAACCTTTTGTTAGTGATTGCAAAAAGAAGCCCTAATTGAAGGAAAAGGGAGGCCCAAAGAGAAATTTCACAAAAAAGCCTCTAAATGTTTTTCAGCCTAGAAACCCGTATTTTCCAACTAAAATTTTGGAAAATGTTCGTAACTAAAGTCACGTCGCTGCACTCGTTTTTTCTGATCACGATGGTACGTTCTAATAATAAGTTCAGCCAAGAAATAATTTATTAATTAAAACGTTAAAACCAGCTCGGGCTCGGGGTTTTTCTAAAAAAAAAAACCATCTGGATTAGATTTTATAGGAACAGATGGCTTTAATGGGATGTTTTTTATTTTATAGGAAAAACTTTCTCGGGAATTTTCGTCATGTTTTTGTGTGAAAATATTTCCATGTTTTTGTATGTTTTATTCTTGTTAACTGAGGCAATCCCTAAAAACTGCTGCTGCATGGAGTCTCAGATATTAATGAAAAAAATTTGGTATGTTACTTATCCAATGTTTCTAGAGGATTTTGAAGAATATGAAATTTTCTCCTGATTGGCAAAACAGATATCGCATTGAACCAAAATTTACCTGAAAATTCAAGGTTTTGCCTATAATACACTCTCATACACTAGAATCGTCACAATTGCGAAAATTTGTTTAGGGGAAAAATCTGGAAACATTCAAGAAAGAACGGAAGCAGTCAACTTTTCTTTTTCTTATGGCCGCCAAATTGGATTTTAACACCATTGGATACATACCAAAATTTGCTTTTCAAAAACGTAACCAACTTGGCCTTTTTTGACTGATCTTCGAATTTTGAAATTTGGTGTGAGTAATTTCTATAATCGACCTAAACTTAGGGAAAAAACAACTGTAAAAAAGTACACCGACTTTTTCCATTTTTTATATAACGTGAAAGAAATTGAATTCAACGAATAAAACTCGTATTGGCATCGTGTGACTTAAGCTTCGAAATTTTTTTTTCAAAAAACCCGTATTGGTTAAATTTTTGAAAAGCCGACTTATTTGTGTGTTTAATGGGGTTAAAATCCAATTTGGCGGCCATAAGAAAAAGAAAAGTTGACTGTCGTTACTCAAAATCTAGAAACCCTAGAAAATTTTCGTCCATGCCATTGAATTGACAATGTCAAAGATATAAAAGTTCCAAGTTTCATTTAAATAGCAAATTTTTCTTTAGAAACTCAATTTTCAGTTTTTTCGGAAGAACTCGGGAACGAATCAAGATATCGAAGAATTTTTTACAGATTCTTAATCACCTCAAAAAAAAGCAACTTTGATCTAATTTAGCCGATCTTCTAATTCTTATAGTTTCAGAGATCCCAATAGTAGGCAATGACCTCTGTATGTGAAAAATAAAGAAAAAATTTCTAGTCCATAAAGCATTTGTATTTGGAATCACAATCTATATATGGAAGACTCTTTCAGTCTGGTGTGTTACCATTGCAACATGATGGTTACAGTTTTGAAAGTTATTTTTTGTGTGTATCCAATGGTGTCAAAAATCCAATATGGCGGCCATAAGCAAAACAAAAGTTGACTGTCTAGAAGGCATAGAAAATTTCTGTTAATGCCATTGAATTTGTAGCGATTTGTTTTTTTTCAGGATAACTCACTAACGAATCAAGATATCGCAGAATTCTTTACAGATTCTTAATCACCCTCAAAAAGCGCAACTTTTTTCTTATTTAACTGATTTTCTAACTTTAATGGTTTCCGAGATCCCAATAGTGGGCAACACTCTGTATGCCCTGTATTAAAAAAATCGTGAGTCGGGTACTAATGGAAAGTGCAAAAAAACTCCTATACTGCATCATAGTACTAGATGAACTCTCCAACTGTGCGGAAGTTCAGGCAAATCGGAGTTGCCCCACATGGGCAAATCTGTCAGTGAATTTGACCATTTTAGCTGACCGCGAGCTATATTAAGTCGACACTATTTTTATATAAAGTACACAGTCGACTGTCTATGACTTTGAAACAATTTAGCTTTGAGCTTTTTTGTTTGATCCAGGAAAAAATGTGGAAATTTCCATTCTTTCTTGAATGTTTCCACATTTTTTCCATAAACAAATTTTCGCTATTGTGGCGATTCTAGTGCATGAGATTGTAGACTTCATGCGGCAGTAGTTTTTAGGGATTGCATGGAATTGCCCAGATGTAATAGAATAAAAAAACTTTTGATTTCTAGCAGATTTACAATTTTGTAGAGATCTAACTGGCACTTCCGACATACTCAATTTCGGTTTTCAAGTTACATTAAGAAGAAATCCAGTTCATGCATACACTGCAAACGTTTCGCTGCATTTCTACCTACTACATGGTCTAAACTAACATCCTACATTTAGTGACTACAAATTGGAATGTTCTGTATGGAGATTATTTGTAAGTTAAAAATAAGGTAATAATATCTAAACTTGTTTGAGCTAAGTCGTCGTTACTTCACAAGCGGGTAGTTCGATTGTAGCAGCTAAGGAATGCAAAAACCACTAAATTACTATGTACTACAAAACAAGAGCAAACCTCTCCAAAAGTCTTCTCTTCAAATCCGGTGGATAGGTTACGTATATGTATTCGTTATCTTTGTCTGGAGCCAAGTAGTAGTCCTCCGTATAAACTTGATGACCGTCACTTGAAGTGGAATGCTCATGACGAAGGGCGTGCGCTGGAGACGGTGTAGATCTATCGGTCATGCTGGCACTAGCAATGCTAATATCGTCGGTACTACGAAGGGGTGACTTTATTATAAGTATCGTTTCTATTACAACTTACTCAAACAGAACCCAAATTATGTAATAACACATGCAAATCCCTAAAGAGAGTACCATAATTATCATACAAAGTAATCCCCAAGGGAAACTTCTAATATCACTCTGAGCATCCTCCCAGTATCGGTCGCAAGTTAAATACCAACACACTGCTCGATTTAATTCATCTTAGAACAGAAAAGTGAGCTAAGATTTAAGAACACGACAATTAGCATAAACTTATACCTTCAATTTCTTTAAAATCTTTCAGAGATAGTTGAATCAGAAGGCTGGCTATGCAATCTCTAACCAAAATTTCGCATTTTGTTTTAATTTTTTGAAGTTCTTCTGGCTTGCAATTTGCTTTTAGCTTTTGTAGTTCCGCGATTCGTTGCTGGCGGTTGTCGGGAGCAGGCAAAGCGGAATCTACTAAGTCACTCTGGCACACATTGTTTGAAGTGTTCTGGGATTTGGCATCCTCAGTTGTGGAAGTGGGATCTTCTGTAAATTTATTTGACAAATAGTACACTTAACTCGCAAAAAAATCGTGACAACCAAAAAAATTTCAACCCCAAAACTCACCCCTTTCAGCCCCCAAACTCAAAAAATGAACATAGAGGAAATTGAGTGTCCCGATTGTTTTGCGAGTAAGTGTACACCTAATATTTACCAACAGAGTAGACAGATCGCAGGTTGAAAAGGCCCTGTGGGCGGAGCCTATCTGCGCAACAACGCCCGCCACGAGACCTCCCGACCACGCCAGCTGTCAACAAGTCGACTCGCGCCGATCACGAGACAAGTCCTTTTCAACCTGCGATGTCTCTACCAACATGCGTTCAATGTCAAAATGTCATAACTACACCTTTTCCAGTAGTAGTTCAGAAAGGGTCAATTGAATTTCAGAATCCGTCAGTTGTAGTTCAGATTAGTTAGTTCAAATTCAGAAAGTGTCAATTGTGTTTCAGAATAGTCAAATTAATTTCATAATGCGTCAATTGATTTTCCGAAAACATCAATTGAAATTCAGAATTCGTCAATTGTAGTTCAGAAGATATCATTTGTATTTCAGAATGCATTATTAATTCAGTTGCTTCGGCATTCTGAACTACAATTGACTGATTCTGAACTACTATTGACGTATTCTGAAATTTATTTGACTATTCTGATATCCAATTGACGCATTCTGAAATTCATTTAACTAATCTGAACTACATTTGACGCTTTCTAAATTTCAATTGATTAATCTGAAATACATTTGTCGGATTCTGAAATTTACTTGACGGATTCTGAAATTCAATTGACGTTTACTGAACTACATCTGGAAAAGGTGTAGAGAGCGGAATTATATGCGTCAAATTTCACCAAAATATGCGCATGTATATGCACAGAAATTCAATATGCAGCGTTAGAAAAACTTAAATTTTCTTACACAATCATAATGGGTGGTTACAAAATATTGTGCCATGGTAGGTGGCTTTAAAAACAAAAGAATTGACATTTAACGCATTTACGGCTGCATAAAAACAAAGCATCACAGCCACCTACGATGGTACAATATTTTGTAACAACCCTGTACATGCTACATGTACAGTACAAACCTAAGATAAGTACATCTTTTATCCACTAAGATACCAAATAGTTTTTCACCTTCAGCATTGTTAATTTTAATAAACGCTGCGGTTAGGTATATCGCAAAATCGCACACGCACTTGAGTGTAGGTATATCCTCCACAGATGCTTTCAAAATGAGCAACAATTTATCAAAATTTTGCTTTTATGTTTACCACTCCCCTAATAACATCCCCAAGATGTGACAGAGAATTTTCTTCGGATTTCATTTATATAGGGTAGTGGATATCTGGGGTCGATAGTTTTCGAGAAAAAAATTCGTGAAAATAAATTGTTTTTATAACTTATGGCTATATAGTGAAGGTCTGAGTATTCTAAACAAATTGTAACCTTCTTTAGTATCATAGTAACAAAGTAGGTAACTGATTTATTCACCTCAAAACATTACAAATTAAAAATTTCAAAATGATTGCCATTTTCATTTAGACATTTCTCGTAGATTCTAATGGTCCGATTATTTCAAATTTAATTTATTTTCTCGAAAACTCAACCCCGGATATCAACTACCCTACATCAATGAAATCAGAAGAAAATTCACTATCGATCTGTGCAAGAATATATTGGGTGTCCCATTTAAAAAAAAGCAAGTTGCATCCACAGCGCTTAAGATCCGACGGTGATCGCTGAGAGTAAGCTCCAGGACAAAACTTGGGAGTACTGTCTACCATCCTGTTTTTATTTCAGGCGAATAGCAGCTCAAGTAATAAAGGATATATCCCAATTTAAAAGTGGGACAATAATAAAAAAAGACCCTGTACATTTGATCCAGAGCCATCTTTAGTAGTAAACAGGGCGTGAGTTATTGCAGACACTGCAAACTGATGGAAATTTAGACAACATCGGAAAAAAAATTTCTATTTTTTTGACTGGTCGAGAGAACGTGTTAGGTCCATGGGCCATCCCGCGAAACGTTTTCTTGAATTTTTCTGCAGCCCCTTTCCCAAAAACAGTTTTTTCGTAGATCTAATAACACTTTTCTCAAATTTTAACTTTTGCGCTTCGCGGAGTAAGCTAATACAATCGATTGAAAAATTGAATTGTCAAAAACATCAAATCTTTGCGTTTTAGGGTCCGGGGAATCCCAAAAAGTGATCTTTGAAAAATGACTTTATGTGCCTGTCTGTCTGTACTCACTCTGCAGCTCAAACTACTGATCGTATCGAGATGAAGTTCGATCGGCACACATATTCAACGGGCAATTTGTATATACAGGGTGGGTCCGTAAAAGTTGGAACAAACCTTGTCTGTTAATAAAATTTTTATTTATGATTCGATTTTAATGAGGTTGTTGTTTCTACGTCGACGCCACTCATTTAATGTACCAACACTCATTTAGTTTTTGAAATATTCTTCAGTAAATGGAGAGGTGACGTTTAGGGTCGCTGCAAAATTAAATCAACGGTGATTGGCTGCTCTTCTTTATCTTAGAATCATGTTTGAAGTTTTCTGAGCGAAGTAACACCGAAAAATTACTCAAAAACTAATTTATCTAAAATCTGCAATGTTTCGCGAGACACCTGAAATTGTAAGTCAAAAGTTGCCCTTGGAATTTACTTTTGTCACATTGACAAGCAAATTTTAATCAGTTTAAGATGGCTCGATTATCGATAGAAGATAAGTTTTAATCAAAACGCTCCAAGATCGTAATTTTAGAGGCTTCAGAAAAGTTGCAGTAATATGCACTAGATTCTTTTGGCTCCAAAATTACGCTGGTGGAGCTGGTGGAGATTAAAATTTTATCTTCTAGTAATAATCGAGCCATGTCAAACAGATTAATTGGCTTGACAATGTGACAGAAGTAAATTCCAAAAGGAAACTTGACTTACAATAATTTCGGGGTTTTCGCGAAACTGCAGATGTTAATTAATTAGTTTTTGAGTAAAAGAACAAAAAATGTCTTAATTTTTTGTTGTTACTCTGCTCAGAAAACGTCAAATATGATTCTAAGATAAAGAGAAGCAGACCATCACCGTTGATTTAATTTTGCAGCGACCATAAATGTTACCTCTTCATTTACTGAAGAGTATTTCATAAACTAAATGAGTGTTGGTGTATATTAAATGAGTGGCCTCGACGTAGAAGGATTGAGTTAACAACCTCACAAATCTTCATTGAAATCGGATTATAAATAAAAATTTTATTAGCTGCCAAAGTTTGTTCCAACTTTTACGGACCCACCTTGTATTGTATATCAACTTAAGGCCGTTCTCTTCTCCCGTAATCGGGACGAATTTTGAAACAGGATTGTGACTTGATGGATAGATATATTGTCTCCAAATATTTTTTGTTACAAAGAGAGAATATGGCAGAGGGCCCTTTACCCGTTCAAAATCTACAAAAGCTTATTTCAATTTTTTTTAAAGAGATATTGTCCAAATATTTTTTGTAATAAAGAGAGAAGGAATATGGCAGAGTGTCCCTTACCCTTTCAAAATCGACCAAAGCTTATTTCAATTTTTTTAAAATTAAAAACAAACTTGTCGATTTTGAAAGGGTAAAGCGACACTGCCATATTCTCTCTTTATTACAAAAAAATGCAGCAGAGAAGCGGCTGGAACCTCCCCATCGCGTGGATCTTTGTATTCTGTGTAGATAGTAGTCAATTCAACAGAATTTTTTTAATCCTTGACTGATTTCGCAATTTTCTGACAAATACCGACATCACCTCGGACATCACCCATCACATTTGACAATACGTTCCTTTTAAGGTTAATCTTTTGCCACATTTTTGACAGTAACTGCCACTTTATGTCATCCACTGTCAGCCCGCTCCCTTTTATTGAGAAAGAATTTTTTCTCTATTTTCTACTGAAATGGCCGAAACTGTGAACACATTTTTAGAACCAGAATTTGATCGCCTTTCTAATGGCGACATAAAAAATGAGGTCTTGTATTTAAAATTTTAAGTTGATATGCTTAAATGGGACTTCCCGTGGGCCAATTGCTTTCAAAAGCCTTTCAGGTCTTCAACGGGTCACCCGATCTGCATGTACCAATTTTCAGCCAAATCGATTCAGTAATTTGGGCTATAATGTATTATTACTGTTATTATAAAATTTCGCTTTTTTGAACCAAACAGCGCTAAATGCGAATTAATTTTCTCCTATTTAAAACCAGAATTTGAAGACCTTTCTGATAGTGACAATAAATCTTTCAAAAACTTGTTTTTAATGGTCAAATAAAAAAACAATTTTAAATTTGGAAATTGGTGTGCCAAAACGGCACTTTCCGTGAGTCGATTGAGTTCAAAATTTGTTCAGCTCCTCGACGTGTAATACAATCCCCATGTGCAAAATTTAAGCCAAATCGGTTCAGGGGCTTGGGCTGTACCGCGATTTTAAAGTCCGATAAAAATCAATTTTTTTTGTATTTTTGGTCAAAAGGGCACTAAGAATGAATACATTTTTAGAAGCAGAATTTGAAGGTCTTCCTTATGGTGAAGTGAAAAATGGGGGTTTGCATTTAAAATTTAAAAGTTGATGTGCCAAAATGGCATTTCCGGTTGCATGATTGGCTCCAAAAGCTTTTCAGATCTAAGTTAGGTTACGAGATGCCTATGTTCCAAATTTCAACTAAATCGGTCTAGTAGTTTTGCCTGTGGCGTGATTACAAACGAACGTACGAACGAACGTACGTACGTACGTACATACACACAGACACATTTTAAAAACCCCTTTTTTGGGTTCCTGAGACCTCAAAACGTGAAGATCTGGTGCTATCTTAAATTCGAAAATTTTAGTGATTGCAATAACCTCCCATTTTTTTTAAATTGTGATGGGGTTGGGGAGGTTAATATATTTGGAGACAATATCTCTATCCATCAAGTCACAGTCCTGTTTCAAAATTCGCCCCGATTACGGGCGAAGAGAACGGCCTTAAGTCTACAGGATGAGTAAAACGAGGAGTAAAAGTATTGCTATTTGAAGATAAAACCCTCACCACTTGTCTTAGCTGCGTTCGCTGCCTCACTTTTCACACAGTGTTTCGTGTGCTTTCCCAAAGTTTTTGATTTTTTCTGCATATGAGGATACACACCACCCCTGAAGGTATACTTGGCCACTTCCCTAGGTCCTGAAGTCGTTAAAGCCTTGGAGTACGTGGCAGTTTCTCTCCATATTTCGATATCTGTATTGACAGTATCTGGATAAACCGTTTTTGGGTCTTGGACCATAAGGACATCACACCTCATTATGTCACAGTAATCAGCAAGGCATACGGCGTCTTCTGCCTAAAAAAGTTGGTTAAAAAAACGTAGGTATATATTTCGAAACCATCACCATATTTATGTGGTTCTTATGGCGATTGTCAAAGTGCATGTCTAAGTATTTTTCTTCAAAAAAGGATTTACCGCATAAGCCACATGTCCATTGCGAAGGACGGTATTGAAATTTTGCCGCCTGTTGAGGTCCAAAAATATCTCTTGTAGGATGAAAAGGACATTCTAACGGTATTTTAACTTTGTACTTGGCCAATATGGGGTTCCATTTATTCTGAATTATTTTTCGTACAATCCGGGCGTTATCTTTTGGACAAGATATTTTGAAAATGGTCGGGCCCGGCCAAGGGATCTGTGATAATATAAACAGTGAAATTACCTGAAATTGATCCAAATGTTTATTTGAATTATTAATATCTGGAAAACATGAAGTAGGTATTGATTAATTTACGTTTCAGTAGAAGAAGATTCAACATTCCAGGCACTTACCTGCACGTTGAAATAATTCGACTTCATTCATATTCTTTGCTTGTACTAGAATAAAGGAACAATTTGCTTTTTTTGGGCCAGTGATGGAGCATCCTATGGTGCGACGCCGAAGACGCTGGTCGTCGGTTTAAGTTGCTAAGCAACAAATAATCGTTCAATGAAATTTATGCACGCATATTGTTCGACACTCCTTAACGCACGTTTGTTAAAAGGTATACCCTATCACCAATTCGTGATCTTAAAACCTCATTGAATTTTTCCACCCAGTTATTACTTACCCTAATGAAATTGTTCAGGTATTGATTTTCCTTTACCCCGTTTGTTTATGCAACCAGTAAAATGCTCTCCACGTGACTGCTTTGCTATTCAATCATAACCTCACTTCTCCCTGTCAAAAGGGGTAAATGTCATTTTTTCTTCTCAGGTTTTTGAAATAAAATTAAAGCAATAATGGCACTTTCAACAAGAAAAGGTAATTACACATTAACTTATTAAATTTCACGTTCATGTATGTATTTATTTTAGCATTTCTGGAAGTGTTCAACCCATTTCTGCAAGCGAAACGGTTTAAAGGAAAGATCAATATTCAGAAGCCGAAACCTCCCCATTTTCAAAGAGCAAGATATATAGAATTATCTAAGCCATATTTCATCAGTCCCAACGCTGGCAAATCAATGATTGAACTGTGTAGTAAGGGTGTGGAAGAAATAAGGCAGGACGTTGTTGATAACCCTTACCAAAGAATCCTTGCTGCTGAAGTAAATCATCTGTATCATAATTCTAAACTTATTGCGTTTTATCATCTGAATTCCATAAGTGCTGATGACAGATTTAAGGCTTACGCAATGTTTAAAAAAGAAAATATGCTTTTCAAAAGCTTTGGAAAAAAGGTGACGGAAAGTGCTTTAATTGGCAGCAAGTTTGAGCCCATTTTAGATTTTTACGTTTCACGAAATATTACTGTATTTAGTAAAGAAGTGGAGTTGAAGAAGCTGCTAAAAATTACAAAGAGATTCCCAGACTTGATCTTGTTAGGTATCTAACATTTTTTCAAGAAGATTTCATAAAATTTTTATTTTAGCTGCAATATTTGAAGGAAAGCTGATAAACAAGGATCAAATAATGGAAATGAGTTTAATTCCTGATATACAAACTGCGCAGGCAGGACTGGTTCAAACATTAAGCAGTGCAGCAGTGACTTTAACCACACAACTAAATTCACATCAAAATGCACTGGTTTCGCATCTTCAAGAAAGGATAAAACAGCTGGAATAAAAATAATTGTGTATTTAGTTTTAGATTAATATTATTTCTTCTTTCCCTTTTTCTTGTCTTTTTTGCTTTTACCCTTTTTGCCACCTTTTTTTCCTTTCATTTCTGGTTCCAATTTGTAGCATGCACATAAAGCAAAATTTGGTAAAGTGAGAAATCTAATAAGAGGTAAATTTCGTAGGTATATTCTACAAAAAAATACCACTGTGCTCCTAACTTCATCCAGGTTGAATAGCTTGGTATGGTTAGGGGGGAACTAAAAACAAATTTTAATTGTGAATACCTAATATACTTGTTACAGTACCTACTGGAAGTGAATGAAAAAGCTGCAAATTTTTGAAATAAGTGTATAGTTTCTGTGCTCCAACATTTAAAGAACTTGTAAAATAGAGGTGTGTTAGATAGAATTGGGATAATACAGCTGCAGTTTGTTCAATATCATAACTGTTTGTTTTACAAAATTTTGTAGCATTGTACATTAGTTCTCTGAAAATGATTCTAGGAAGTCCTCTTGGCTGTTTTTCCAATTTTTTATCTAGAAATAAATGTAATTAAGCAAATACTGTTTACGGAATTTGTTACCAATGAATTTTCTCATTCGACTGCCATTTTTCAGGGATAACAGTTCTTTTAGTTCTGATTCCACTAAATACTCCCAGATTGAAATCTGTGGTTCTCGGACCAGAACTTTAGGTTCGTTGTAAAAGATGAGGTCATCGTCCTCGGTGCCTCGTAGCTGGCTCACTGCATTTTCTCGATTAGGTACCAAATAATTTTCAATTTCTAACTGATATTTATTGTCATTTGAGGCCAAGTTGTCAAAAGTATTTATATCCATGTTAATTTAAATTCGCCGCGGTTATTTAAAAACAATTAATGGAAAATTGAAGATTGCGCAAGCGTCTCATCGCCGAAGTAACGGATCGGGCTGGGATCGGGCGAATTCGTCTTCAATACCTTGTGCAAGATGGCTGATTTCGTAGATGTCGAAAGTGGCGTTGAAATGGAAATAGACGAAAATAACATAATTCCCAAGAATCCCGAAGAGTAAGTAGCAAAATACCTCAATTCAGTTCATTACTGCACGTGACAATTGATAATTTTCACACTAACGTCTTGTTTTTGACTGACATTAACGTTTGATTGTGTTGACCCCCTTGAGTGCTTTATTTTCATTGTTTTGATCTATCTGATTTAAATTTTGCGTACTTATATTGTCTTGACTATTTACATACATATGTTTTTATGCATTTTATTTTGAAACGTATAACTCCTCCGCCAAATAGGAATTATAGAGGGTGTCTCAGAACGCTTCCTCGCACCACCGTTTAAAGTGCTATTCATCATTAAATTCTGCGTCGATCGAAATTTCGAAAATTTCCAGGGCCCAATAGTGCTCCAGTTATAAGAGATTTAAGAGGACCAATCAGATTTCAGCTTTCAATTGCTTCATAAGGTAAATTAAAATTAATCTTACATGCAGTATTTCCTAGGTAACAAAGTACCTACTATCAATGAAAATGTATTGTTATAAAAACACGGATCAACTCTGAATTTAATGGTGATTATTTTATTAAATGGTGGGGCAAGCGTTCTGAGAAACACTGCACAAGTACACTGTGGAGCAGAGAATTTTGCCACATTTTAAATTATTATTAGTAACTTTTTTGTTTGAGATTCGATTTTAATTTAATTGTCGTTACTGTAGCCAGAATCTTGACAGTTTAGGCTTTCATATTAGGTAAGCGTAGGTAATAAAAAGTCAATCACTTAAGGATCTTCAAGAACTCGAAGATTTTCTTCAAGTGTTTCTTTAAACGGATGGCACGTTTTTATTATTAATTTGAATGCTATTTCAACCCCAACCTTATTTTATCATTATTCTGGTATGAAAATTGGTAGGATACATAAAACTTTACTATGGAGCACATTTATTTTGTGCATATCAAAATTTTCGTTTTGGTGCAAAAACCGACAAGTCCATTGTCAGTTGTACATCAAACAGCGACATGTCCATGTGCGACCAATCAGAGCTGCCGATTCGCGTGCGCCTTGAGCATGGCTTGAGCCGTACTCACGCCAGCACCTGCTAATAAGGGTTTTCAGCATAAAAGGATGGAAGATGTGCCATGTCAGACCCCCTATGCGCCTCCATAAACAGTATACCATCTGCGCATAGTGCGCTGCCGCTTGATTGGCTTGACGTCACAATTAGAAAAGGACCCTCTTATACTAAAAACCCTTATTTCACAAAATTCAAAGGTTTTTCGTATAGGTATCTGTAACTATAATAGTTATAAACTGTACTAATTTGTTCTTTGAATTATTAAAATAAAATGAACAGTTTAAAAGTTATATGTTTAAGTGTAAAATAGGGCCTCTAGTGCTATTTATTTCAAAATTTTGGAGCAAAAGTCGACATGTCCATAATTATTTTTTAGATAACGTCTAAATAGCATAATCCTGATTATCAAATGTTGTCTACAAACTATCTAATTATTTATCTTAATAGTTTAAGACCATTTCCGTCACAATACGTCGTAAATACAACTATATTATTAATTTTTCTGGTTATCTTTTGTTGAGGTTGGATGGGTCGGGTTTTGCATCTAGACGCCTGATTTCATAAGTTGATAAATCGAAAAAATAGATTGCCTACTAATCGTTGAAAAAGAGGATCTTATTATAGGTATCTAGTGTTTAAAATCAAGGGGGTAGTCACTTGGATTTTTAGTGTCCCACATTACACATTTGTGCACACCCATTGCAGAATGCACATATTGCACACCCATTACACATATTGCACATCTATTGCACATATTACACACCCATTGCACACCAAATTAAGGGCGTTGTAAATTATAAACATTGCATGTTACACGTTGCACACTATTGCACAGCATTACATATATAATTGTACAGCAATGAACACTATTGGACACCATTGCACAGCGACCTGTCCCAATATTGCACACAGTGGTTACCCCCTCGTTTGAAATAATGTTAAAAATTCCTTTTGTTTGTCCGTGATTCTAACCTCCCCACAACCAATATAAAAACGGTGCAGTCAGTGAGGCGGCAGGAACCTCCCACACAGAGGTGAATCCTCCTTGGCATCTGTTGCAGGTCTCCCTTTTAAGGTTAACAACGTCAGAAAGCATTTGTCACTTTATGCTAGGTATTCAATGTTAAATTTTTTTGGATTTTGCCACTCAAAGTGTAAATAATTTAGAAGCAAAATTTGAAAGCCTTTCTTATGGGGACGCGGAAATTTAAAAGTTGATGTGCCAAAATGTCATTTCTAATTGCACGATTGGCTCCAAAAGCTCTTTAGATCTAAGTTGGCTTGTGAAATGCCTACGTAGTAAATTACAGCCAAATCGGTCTGCTAGTTTTGGCTGTGGCGTGTTTACAAACGAACGTATGTTGTATGTACGAACGTACTGTACCGCGATTATTTGAAGGTCCGATAAAAATCTCAAATTTTTAAATTTTTGGTCAAAAGGGCACTGAGTGAATACATTTTTAGAAGCAGAATTTGAAGGCCTTTCCTATGGTGACGTGAAAAATGGGGGTTTGCATTTAAAATTTAAAAGTTGATGTGCCAAAATGACATTTCCAGTTTCACGATTGCCTCCAAAAGCTTTTCAGATCTAAGTTAGGTTATCAGATGCCCACATACCAAATTTCAGCCAAATCGGTCTGGTAGTTTTGGCTGTGGCGCGTTTACAAACGTACATACGAACGAACGTACACACGCACAGACACATTTTTAAAACCACTTTTTTGGGTTACTGAGACCTCAAAACATGGAGATCTGGTGTTATCTCAAATTCGAAAATTTTAGTGATTGCAGTAACCTCCCTTTTTATAAGTGATGAAGTGGAGTGAGGGAAGTTAAAAAATATAAAAAATCAAACCCGATGTATTTGTAAATAACATTGCAGTCTCTGTTAAGTGTTAAGTGTTAAGTTACATAGTCGCTGTGACGACATACATGTCAAGATAATAATAATAATTTTATATCTATATGAGCTGAAAAATAGTTAGTTACACACGGGACATTATAAAAGTGTCCCAAAACAAACCGAACGATTTATTTTTTGTTATAATTTTATTATTATTAGTCCGATTTTCCTGAATTTTGTACGGGACGTAGTCAAAAGGTGAGGGTTTTAGAATCGGCAACCATTTTCCAGATGGCATGGCGCCACAAATAAATTTTCTGTGGCAGTTTTTTACAAGAACACTTTTTGATTGGCTGGAGTTGAACCATCTGTGAACCGATCAAAATGAAATTAGTGGAAGTTAATGCTTTCCTCTTCCAAAGCAACTTTACAAGATTTTATTCTGAGCGTTCTTGATTAAGTTATAATTTTTTTGTGATGCTTTAAAACAAGGATTTTTGAAGATTAATTTTTTATTTGGCCACCGATCTTGGCAAAACTTGCAGAATCCTAAGTAACACCATCCATATTTCACAAAATGATGTTACTTTGCAGATGGCACCACCCTAGCAAATTTTTATGAACACGTTTGATTAAAAAATTAAAAGAGAATAATATGAATGTGTAATTAATAAAAAATGTTAGCACTAAAAGCGACTGCAGATAACAGGCTGGATTGGAATAGACAACAATGCTTTATCCTAAAATAAGCCAAATATGTGATTTATAACACTCATAACCTAAAGAATAACTTGCCCAGTTCACAAACAACTCAATATGTTAGAGCATTTTAACTTCTACGCTCAAGGCGGAGCAGTATATAAAATCGATCAAAAATTCGAAATTGAACTGACACCAAATCTTTACGTTTCGGGGTCCCAGGAACCCAAAAAACCTATTTTTGAAAAATGTGTGTCTGTCCGTATGTCTGTGGACACGCTTAGGCCTGCGACTTTCAATTGATATATCGATATATCGATTATCGATATATCGATATATCGATAAAAGTGTGTTATCGATATACCGAAATATCGATATATCGATATATCGATAAGTTATCGATAATATATCGATATATCGGTATATCGATATATCGGTATATCGATATATCGATATATCGATATATTGATATATCGATATACCGATATATCGATAAGTTATTGATATATCGATATATCAATAACCGGTGTCCCGTATATCGATACCTATAATGACACTTCTGAAGTTCTGACTTCTTTTAAATGTAGGAGTAGGTATTCGGCCTGATTCAGTCATTTGTTGACAACTGGCTAACATTGAAATGAATCGACAAAATTGAGGAATCTTTGCGTTGGAGATATCAATATTTTCGTGCAGTGTATAAACAATTAGTATATAAACAATTTAAACAAGTGATGGTAGGAATTATTATACTTATTTAAACGACTTGTAGAAAATTGGACATCGCAACTGATGTTTTTCAAAGCACCCTTGGGTCCTAATATCGTTTATTTCGAATCCTACGTTATTTTCCAGGGCACAACGTAAACAATAATGTTTGAGCGCTCCAATCCAATCGATTCAATCAATAATTGATTTCAATATTATTAACTAACTAACATCAAGAAACTACAGAAAAAGGACTATTACCTATTCATACCTATCTAGCTCTTAAAACTAAGATGTTACTCGATTACAGATATAATACCACAGTAACGATGTCGATACAATTGTATAAGTACCGATAAGGCGATATATCGATAAGTCGGTATATTTAGTTATCGGTATATCGATATATCGATAAATCGGTGTATCGGTATATCGATATATCGATAAATCGGTATATCAATATATCGATAAATCGGTATATCGATATATCGGTATATCGATATATCGGTATATCGATATATCGATATATCGATACATCGGTATATCGATATATCGGTATATCGATATATCGATATATCGGTATATCGATTAAATTTTAAATATCGATATTCGATATTCAAATTCCGATATCGCACAGCCCTAGACACGCTACAGCCGAAACTACTGAACTGATTTTGATGAAATTTGGTATATAGGTATTGTCTGTGCGGGAGAGGAGCTGATTAGATTTTGAAGCCGATCAGTCAACCCGAAGTGCCCTTTTGGCATAGCAACTTTCTTATTTTAAATATTTAAAAATTTAATAAATGCTGCTGTTATTAATCCAATGCAGTGCGGCGTAGAAGTTCCTGCCGTCTCTGAGACCGCCTTTTTTTTTAGGTTTCATTTATTTTAACATTTTGTATAACGATATAGGTAGTGCCTAAGCAGACAGTACATACCTAAGTTAAATTCCTGCAAAGTACCTAACGTTATTTTACGAAAGATTCTGAAAATTTTGTCAAGATCGGTAGCGAAATATAAAATAAATCTTGAAAATCTGTCTTACAGCATCACAGAAAAAATTGTAAAATAATCAAGAACGTCCAGAATAAAATTTTGTAAAGTTGCTTTGGAAGAGAAAAGCATCAGCTTTAAGCTTACATTATTTTCATTTTGATCGCTTCCCAGATGGTTCAACTCCAGCCAATCAAAAAGTGGCCTTGTAAAAAACTGCCATAAAAAATTCATTAGTGGCGCCATCTGGAAAATGGTGGTCGATTCTAAGAGCCTCATCTTTTGACTACGTCTTGTACCAAATTGGGGAAAATACAAAATAAATCGTTCGGTTTTTTTTATAATAACGCTTGCAAGAATCTCCATTCACGAAAATTAAACAAAAATTGACAAAAATCAAAATACACCGGCTTTAGTGGTGGTAGTATGCCATGAGCCCCACTGGCGGCGAGTCCTTCGCAGCGAGTTGTACCCGACTCTGTGTGTATGTTTGTACGTACGTACACTCAGGAGATAAAGTAATGATCCTAGACCGCTCACAATGTGGATAGATTCTCACAAACCTTAGTAAAAAAAGGCGGTCTCGGAGACGGCAGGAACTTCTACGCCGCACTGCATTGGATAACAGCAGCATTTATTAAATTTTTAAATATTTAAAATAAGAAAGTTGCTATGCCAAAAGGGCACTTCGGGTTGATTGATCGGCTTCAAAATCTAATCAGCTCCTCTCCCGCACAAACAATAAAATAAATTGCCACTAAAATGACATTTTTCGAAAAAATGGCACTAAGGTTTTCGGCTTGAAAAAAAATCAGTTATCAAATCCGGTAATAAAAATATACATTTATGCATAGTTTTTTTTTCACGGCACCATTTTTTGGTCAAAAGGGCCCAAGTGTGAATACATTTTTAGAAGCAGAATTTGAAGAGCATTCATATGGTAATGCGAAAAATGGGGGTTTGCATTTAAATTTTTAAAGATGAAAAGGTTCGAAATCCATTCTTTTAGATTGGCAAACGAATATGTGGAATGTGTTGAGGTTGGACCTTATAGTCTACTACCAATCAAAATCGATGAGTTTAAAATTGTATATTGAAGTTTATAAGATGCTACACATAATTATGTGTTTCGGTCAATACGAATTCACAAGACCATCTTCAGGCTAAAAAAGAGACTATAAGTAGACTATAAGGTCCAACCTCAACACATTCCACATAAATTTTTAAAGTTGATGTGCCAAAAAGGCACTTTCCGTGAGCCGGTGTAGCCCAGATTCTAATCAGCACCTACAAATCTCCCACTGAATATGTGTGCCAAATTTCATCAAAATCAGTTCAGTAGTTTCGGCTGTAGTGTGTTCACAGACACACGGACTGACACACATTTTTCAAAAATAGGTTTTTTGGGTTCCTGGGACCCCGAAACGTAAAGATTTGATGTCAGTTCAATTTCGAATTTTTGATCGATTTTATATACTGCTCCGCCTTGAGCGTAGAAGTAAAAATTAAAATTGAGCGTGAAAACCTCTATTAAAATGACTCCAGTGGGATGCAAGCCTTCACAAACCTATCTTGAGCGTCTTTTCTAAGAATATTTGACATTGTTCGTGGTCCATGGTCAAGACTATCTCGTGATTGTAGTACGTACGTACGTACAGCCAAACAGCCAAAACAACTGAACCGATTTGGCTGACATTTGGTACGTGGGCATCTGATACCTAACTTAAATCTGAAAAGCTTTTGGAGCGAATCGTGCAACCGGAAATGCCATTTTGACACATCAGCTTTTAAATTTCAAATGCAAACCCCCATTTTTAACGTCACCATCAGAAATGCGTTCAAATTCTGCTTCTAAAGATGTGTATTCACACTTAGTGTCTTTTTGACGAAAATTGAAATTCGCGAAAATCAGCTGCTAATAGATGGCATTGCTAAACCACAAAATGGCGGTCTCACCCCATTGGGGAGCCGGAAGTGAGAATTCTAGCGTGACGTGCCTGACAGTGTCAGTTGGTGACATCAGTGACATCGATACGTGGATTTTTTAAAAGCCAAGTTTTCCTGGATTTACAATGTTCCACTTAAGTACACAAAACGTAAAATTCCACAGAATTATTCCCAAAATTACCTAACCTCGCAACTGACAACTGACTGACGTAAGCCGAAATTATGATGACGGACGTTTAAAAGTATTTCCGTATCCTGTCTCTCAGTATAGTTAAAGTATTGCCACCAGATGTCAGACACTTTGCTGATTTTCGCGAATATTCGACATTTTTTAACGTACTTTAAAAACATGATGCAGCCCAAACCTCTGGACCGATTTGGCTGAAATTTTTCACATGAAGATTGTAATACACGTCAAATTATGGTTTTGAGACAAAATTCATTCGCATTTAATGCTCTTTGGGTCAAAAAATGGATATTTTGTAATAACACTAAAAATACATTATATTTTCAGTTTGCTCATGGAACTGGTTTCGGCCAAATCCGAGTGATTCGGTCAATGGCCCTCAGTGTTCTCTATGCATGAAAAAAAATTGGCCCTGAAAGATTAGTTCTCGAAGATTCCAAAGAGCACAAACAGTTCCCCCGTTTTAACAAGGGAGACATTTCAGGGCTAATTTTTTTTCATGCATAGAGGACATTGAGGCCCATTGACCGAATCACTCGAATTTGGCCATAACTAGTTCCATGAGCAAACTGAAAATAAAATTATTTTTTCCGTGTTACTTTCCTATGCGACGCCTGGAATGAAACACCTGGTATAATAAGTAATAAACTTGTACTGTTTTTACAGTCTGTCAGTGCTTAGCATTTTAACACTGTTTCAATTCATCGACATGTTTGCATCTTTTAACATACCGTCAGCATAAGTTAATTCGAATTCACCTTCCGCATAATATTGTTTTATTTATAATTTCCAGCCTGGCAGAACAGAAGAAGGAAAATGGAAATCAATTATATAAAGTCAAAGATTACCGTGCCGCCCTCAACCTCTACACAGAAGCCATCGAGCTATGCCCAGAAACCGCCGCCTACTACTCCAACCGTTCAGCATGTTACATGATGTTGAATAAGTTTCAAGAAGCCCTAGAGGATGCCCGCAAGTCGATTCGTATAGATCCAGCCTTCTCCAAAGGTTACGTTCGATTATTGAAATGCGCCATAGCTCTAGGGGATATAACAACCGCTGAAAATGCTGTTAGACACATTAACCAACTTGACAAGAATGCCAGCATCAATAATGAGATCAGGGCAGTCGATAAGTTGAAACAGTTTGAAGCGGAGGCAGAGAAAGCTCATCAAAAGAAAGATTACAGAAAAGTCGTTTACTGTATGGATAGGTGTCTGGATGAAGCTCCCACTTGCACAAGGTACAAACTAGTAAAAGCAGAATGTCTGGCTTTCTTGGGGCGTTATCAAGAGGCACAGGAAATAGCAAATAATACTCTCCATTTAGACAAAGGAAACGCCGATGCTGTGTACGTGAGAGGCTTGTGTCTTTACTACGAAGATAATTTCGACAGCGCGATCTTCCACTTTCACCACGTTCTCAAATTGGCACCCGACCATAATAAGTGCTTGGAAATGTACAAGAAGGCAAAGGAAGTGAAGAAGAAGAAGGAAAGTGGAAACTTTGCATACTCAGACTGTCGATTTCAAGAAGCGTACAAATTATATACCGAGGCGCTAGCTATCGACCCTCTGAACAAAAACGCCAACGCAAAGTTGTACTTCAACCGTGCAACAGTTCAGCACAGATTGGCAAAAACCAAGGAAGCCGTTAAAGACTGCACCGCCGCCCTTAATTTAGACGAAACATACCTGAAAGCTTTACTGAGGCGAGCAAGTTGTTACATGGATCTCGGTGAATACGAAGACGCCGTGCGAGATTATGAGAAAGTTTGTAAATTGAACAAGAGCAGGGAACACAAAAAGTTGCTGCAAGACGCGAAATTCGCATTGAAGAAATCTAAACGTAAGGACTATTATAAAATCTTGGGCGTTGACAGGAATGCTTCCGATAGTGAGATTAAGAAAGCCTACAGGAAGAAGGCTTTATTGTTGCACCCCGACAGGCATGCAAATGCGACAGATGCCATTAAAAAGGATCAGGAGAAGAAGTTTAAAGAGCTTGGAGAAGCTTACGGTATTCTGTCAGATTCCAAGAAGAAGGCCAGATATGATAGTGGACAAGACATGGACGACTTTGATGGTGGGATGTCAGGTAGGATATAAGATTCAGCTTTTATTTCCTTAGAGGAGTACTTAAGTCAAAATAAAAGTTGTAGAGAATTTTTTTCTAAGAATTATGGCGAAAAAAGTAATGTGCTACTACCAATAATAACCGAGATACAGCAAATTTTATGTTTATTCCTACAACGGTGTGACGTCATCGAGGCATAGAAACACGGGCGCCCGGCCGCGCGCTTGCTCTTTACGTGCAGTTTAAATGTGGTTTAAATTCGAACAACATGGCTTACGGGCTTGAGCCTACATTTTTCACTAAGAAAATGGAAAAGTTGGAAGCTGAGAAGAGGAAACAGCTCCTAGATGCTGATAAATTTGTGAATAGAAGCAACAATACAGACTGGTGTCTTTATAACAATTGTTGTAAAACAGCGAATGATTCGGAACGTTTTTGTTGCCAAGAAAGCACTTTGAGGGTGGGTTCTATAAAACATTTAATCCTGTCTTAAAGTTCATTCTTCAAAAATTGTGTAACAACAAATTATTGACACCAATTGTTTCTGTGGTATCGTAGTGAGCTTAGCGTTAAGTCTAGGATTAAATAACGAGTGGTCAAAAACTTTTCCGATTTAGTAGCCCTTGACTTGAGAGTCGTAGGGCGTAGACTGGAAATTACATGGAAATGTCACTGTCAGATTTCGTTTTGAACACGAATGTAGATTGACTGTCATTTGTTATTTTTTACGTATACGGATGTCCCACTCGGCCGGTTGCTATGGGTACACTTGACTTGACGCACACACTGTGTAAAAAGTAAGGAGTGTAACCAATAATTCAATTTTGTGTGAATAAAGCACTCAAGGTGAGCGGTGTCTGTCGATACTCCGCATGCGAAAGTAAATTACGTTACAGGAATCTTCTATATCAGTCTATATTCCAGTCTAGGCCTGCGACTTTCATTTGATATATCGATATATCGAATATCGATATATCGATAAAAGTGTGTTATCGATATACCGAAATATCGATATATCGATAACTTATCGATATATCCGTAATATATCGGTATATCGATATATCGGTATATCGATATATCGGTATATCGATAAGTTATTATATATCGATATATCGAAATATCGGTATATCGATAACCGGTGTCCCGTATATCGATACATATAATGACATTTCTGAAGTTCCGACTTCTTTTAAATGTAGGAGTAGGTATTCGGCCTGATTCAGTCATTTGTTGACAACTGGCTAACATTGAAATGAATTGACAAAATTGAGGAATCTTTGCGTATATGTCTTGGAGATATCCTCGGAGATATCAATATTTTCGTGCAGTGTATAAACAATTAGTATATATAAACAATTTAAACTAACTAACATCAAGAAACCACAGAAACAGGTCTATTACCTATTCATACCTATCTCTATCTAGCTCTTAAAAGTAAGATGTTACTCGATTACAGATATAATACCACAGTAACGATATCGATACAATAGTATAGGCACCGATAAATCGGTATATTTAGTTATCGGTATATCGATATATCGATAAATCGGTGTATCGGTATATCGATATATCGATACATCGGTATATCGATATATCGGTATATCGATATATCGATACATCGGTATATCGGTGTATCGATATATCGGTATATCGATACAATTTTAAATATCGATACAATTTTAAATATCGATAATCGATATTGAAATTCCGATATCGCACAGCCCTATTCCAGTCCGTATACAAAAAAAGTAAACAAATGACTATCAACGTTCGTGGTTTTGATTGATAATTTCAGCAGTATACGCCCTACGTCTCTCACGGCAAGGGCTACTAGATCGAAAAAGTTTTTGCTCACACGTTGTTTTATACAACCCTACCTAAGGGGCGAAAATGACTGCGAACATGATTGTTTATTGTAAGCTGTTGAGGTCACATTAAATAGGTATTCTATAATGAGCGGCAAAACTGCATTGTTTATATGGGAGGCGCGCGTACATTGCCTCGATGACGTCATCACGTTTACAATCTACAGTTCAAGCAGCTGCAGCTCAAAAACCGTTCGTGATAAAAAAAATTGTCAAACCATTGTTCTTAGAATTTTCTACACTTCTTATTTAGGCAAAGTTGTTTTTTTGCTTAAGTGCACATTTAAGAAAACAATTTCCTTTTCCAGACATTGATCCTACACAAGTGTTCCAAACTTTCTTCAGCCAAGCGCACGGAGGCGCCGATTTTAACATGGGAGGGGGAGGATTTCCGGGCGGATTTACCTTTCAGTTCAATTAGAATGTGGAAACAGTCGTTACATCTAAGTCATATTTTTAAAACCCTCCACATTCCGATCCTCCTTTCTTTTGTAGTATTTATTAAAAATATGCTTAGATTATTTATATCGATCCAATCTTAATCCTAACGTTCTTCCTATAAAAAGATCAAGAACCTTGCCCTTATTTCTTTCTTTATCTGTCATTAAGATGACATTTATTTTACCTAAGACTTATTGCTATATTTTGTTATTGCAAAAACAGTTCATTATAAAATATGTAAATTAATAGATGTATCAATACTGTAAACTGTTTATTTATTTCTATGTTACACTATGGTCGTGATGGAAGCTGTGGTTTTGAAGTTGCTGGCTTTTTCGGCTTTGGTGAATTTGTTATTTCTGGTTTTGTTGTTGTTGCACAAAGCGGTTTGTACCGAGTTAACAAAGTTGGCTCCATAGATCTTTTATATCTTTCGCAAGGTGTTACTTCTCCAACTAAATTAGTATTTACCTTTGCTGCAATGTCCTGAAATCTTTAAATTCAATTGAGTTAAAATACCCTCCGCATATATCCTTAACTTCTTTATTGCAAGTCCTGGCAATTCCCGAATCTGTTTTTTTGGATTGACCATCATTCTTTGTACGAAGCGCCTCTTCGCTTTTTGATCTACGACACCTTTCTGTTGCTTTGCATAATTCTCTTTTTCATACAATTTGCGTTCATGAAACCAAACTCGTTGGTACTCGAACGAGAGAAGGCAGAACATATTCGCTTTTCTAGTCTTGGAACAATTCGATAAAAACATCAATAATTACGTAACATTGATACCAACAGTTTCATAAGTGGGTTTAAAACCAATGACATCCCCAAGCTCTCGCGCTTTTGAAGAAACGATGTGATTAGACGGTTGAATTGATGAGGGTCTTGTCCACTTCAAAGCGTTCTTATGCTTTCCACCCATTTGGTCTATTTTCACACAAAACCTACAGCTGAAATGAAATGATTGACAGGATTGTTGTTAACGTGACATTTTTGTCGTCAAGGACTGGCTGCTAAAAAATGGACAGCAGAGAAGCGAATGGAACCTCCCCACTGAGTTGTGAGTACATTTTAACCTCCCCATACTTCACTTCACCATTTAAAAAAAAGGGCAGGTTACTGCAATCAGTAAAATCTTCGAATTTGAGATCACGCCATCATCAGATCATGTTTTGAGGTCTCCAGGAACCCAAAAAAGTTGTTTTAAAGGTGTGTCTGGGTATGTACGTAGGTACAGCTTAGAAACGTGAAGATGCCCACCCAAAGCTGAATATTTACCTGGTCGCATGGGCCAGGCCACGACAGAGACCGTACAGAAGTTAGTTACCCCTACCTAACTGCTATTCGAATGCTAGGCGACTAACTAAATATTCAGCTCTGGGTGGGCATGTTCATGTCTCTAAGCTGTACGTTCGTTTGTCAAACATAACGCCACAGCTAAAATTACTAGACCGATTTGGTACGTGGGCATCTGATATTCTAACTTAGGTCTGAAAAAGTTTTGAAGTCATCGCCATGGTGTTTCTGTGTAGGTATTTGGCCGGGAAATTACCACCTCAGACCATCAAAAATCTAAATTAGTAATTACCATCAAGAAACATCAAATTTATTTACGGAAATGCCAGAATTCCCACAAGAATCCATCAAAATTACAGTGAACGCCATCAAAATCCAACAAAAAACCCTGCAATTTCATTAACTAAAATTATAGGTTGCGTATTGAGGCGAGGTTAAAAATGGTTGAACTGGAAACCTATTTTGTAAAGTTTGATGAAACTTATTGAGTCAATCCTGATTTTCGATTCAATAATGGTGCCATTAAATACAAAGTTGCACAATTCACCTTCCGCATCCTTGACTAAATAGTTGCCCTTTTGGTGGAATTCCTAAAAAAATGACTAACACACCACCGTCGCGTCGGTCGGCATTCAACAACAAGATCAGAATGAGTACGCCGGCGCGAAATGTGAGCGTGCTATTGGTGCACGTGACGGTTTCCGACATGGAAATTGGTGGGAAATCCCGACAATATTATATTTTTTTAAATACCGGTCTTTAGTGGAAATAACCATCAATAATTTTTAAATACTGATAGTATTTCCGATCAAATCTTGAGTTTTGGGTTTTCTTACCAAAAACCATCAATTAACAATCACAAATGGAAATTACCATCAAAATACATAAATCTTCAACAATAGTCAAATTCCGCAATAAACTATACGAAAACTTCTAAATTACGTGATTTCTGCATGGTGATTTTTTACAGGAAACTATGTTAGCTGTGTTATGTAACTGTTACATCCTCAAAACGTAACAGTGTTGACTGGGTTCTCTGCTGCCTTTTTTTTAATTGCAGGGTTGGGGAGGTCAAAAAATAAGGTTGACGTGTATTTGCCATTATGAAAATTCTTAATTGTTTTTTGACCGATTTCCTCTTTGTTGTTGAAAATCTTCGCTTCTGGTCAAGTATCATACATGTTCTTATCACAAAGCTCGTAGATTTCGAATCCACCCAGCAAACACAGAAGGTCTGGCCGTGTTATGGCAACTGTCCGGCAAGTCCGGCACTGGCAATAGAATTACGGCCGTGTACTGGCCAGACGAGAATCGGCCATACGAAAGCAGCCTCAACGTGGCCGTACTATGGGCATACGAACAACGGCCAGACAACGACAGCCATAGCACGGCCGGCCTCTGGCAGCCCTAACCCGGCCGACTCCTGACAGCCTTAGCCCGGCCGGCCTCTGGCTGCCTCATTCTGGCCGTATTGAAAATGTTTCTGTAGTTAAATAATATGATGATAGTGATTAATTTGATAACGTAACCCTTACTATCATACAATTCGCAAAATTAAAGAGTATTACATATTTTTTAAATAACTGCCAGTTAGTTTATGAACAAGATACGAACAAAGCAAAGTATGAAGTGAAGCGGCCTAGTAGCAAGAAACTCGACTGTCGTCCAAAGAGTAATGTGGGCTCAAACAGAACCAGACCCGGCCCGTGCCTGGGCAACGTAGATCGGCCGTAACAAAACCAGAGGCACACATGCGGACGGCGCCAGATCTGGCACTCGCTTCTGGGCCGGTTCCGGCTTGTCCGGGCAGCCTCATTCCGGCCGGCAACCGGCCATAAGATTGAGGTTTGCTGGGCATTGAGAAAAAAATTATGATTTGACTTGAAAAAGCAAAATTAGGATAATTTCCTGTTAAACCAGAAGTGAAAAAAAAAATTGATTGCCTACACCACGAAATCCGCATTAAAAAAAATAAAATCGACCTGTCCGAGCATTTTTGTCACAAATTATGGGAAAGAATTTTATGCCAGACTTTATACACTCGTACCTACTATACAGGTGGTCCAAATGTATTAATACAGGGCTCTCACGGCGAAACGGTAAGATAAATGAGTAAAATAAAAAATCCAGGGTAAATTAGAATTAAATACTTTTATTTTGTCGCAATTTGGAACTCCCCATCTTATTGTATAATTTAGCAATAAACAATGAATACATTTTTATAAATGGCACCATGCATGTTTCAATTTCTTTTTGGATTCCCTTTGATGCCCTCTTTATGGTAGTGATTTTATTTTTTTGACAAATTGAACAGTGAACATAGAAATTTTTGTTGATTCAAATTTCGCGCGGTGATCCGGCAACAATGCGCTTCACCATTTTTTCGATGAAACCACCCTCATCTCACCGAATGTCTCCCCACTACAGGGTAGTTGTACTGTGTACACGCCCTCTGGAAGAATCTGATTGGGCCTAATAATAAATAGCCTGTTTACTTCATTGTGTACACAGTACAACTAGTGGGAGTGGGAGACATACGGTGAGATGCGGGTGGTTCCATCGAAGTAATGGTGAAGCGCATTGTTGCCGGATCACCGCGCGAGATTTGAATCAACAAAAATTTCTACATTTACTGTTCAATTTGTCAAAAAAATAAAATCACTACCATAAAGAGGGCATCAAAGGGAATCCAAAAAAAAATTGAAACATGCATGGTGCCATTTAAAAACAAAATGCAGCAGAGAAGGCGCTGGAACCTCCCCATCGCGTGGATCTTTGTACTCTGTGTAGATAGTAGTTAATTCAACAGAATTTTTTTAATCCTTGACTAATTTCGCAATTTTCTGACAAATACCATGGCCGTCTCTAGTTCCAGGCCATGTCCTAACCATTTGGCAACGTGGCGAGAGGAGATTTACCGTCAATTTGACAAATTGTCTCTGATTGTCATTGATTGTCATTAAAGTGAAACTTTTGCGAAAAAAGACCAAAAATAGTGTAATCTTTACCAATTTCAAATGATTAACGTACTGAAAATGAATATTTTGAAGAAAGTATGTAAGATATGTGGCATTTAGTAAATTTATAGTGATAAATTTTGATTACAGACCCATTTAAATACTATGTGGCGTACAAGAGGGTTTTGCAAAAAAAGATTTCGCCGTGTTTGAATTAAACACTGGAATTGAGCTTTTATCAGTAGGAAGTTTAAAAAACCTGACTGGCTGGATAAACCACATTTAAGATTTAAGACAAGACTTATTTCATCGTTGCATCACTGATGGTAAAAGGCCGGAATAATTGGACCATTTTCATCTGTAGAATTTTGTGTAAAGTTGACACAATATCGTACTCTGCCGCAATCAAACTGCTAAACGAAGATTATCAATTGAAATTGATACCTAATCATTATTATTTTGTGCAGTTGTAAAATGTATTCCTCAGTCAAACTTTATGTTGCTCGACTAGAACCGTAAGACTTTGCTAAACTCTAATAAGGCGCCCAAGCGTTCAAAAATAAAAATTTAACATTATATTGTCTTTATTTCTATACAAACTACGTATATTCTCAATAAACAAATAATTCTGCGTAAATGTCAAGTTTCAATCATCTCTAAATTATAAAACGTGGAGGACTAGCAGTTGCTTCAAAGGTAATTGTTTAAGGCCCATCAGATGCTTAGAAATCATGCAAGCTGCAATCTCGATTGAATTTGCTTTGTGTTGAAAAGGATTTTGTAAAAAATTTCTTTTTCTGGGTAAAAAACTAAAGTGTTTCCACATTATACATCGGCACTAAAACATGGAGGACTCGCAGTTGCTTCCAAGGGAGTTGTTTGAGACCCAGATGCTTAGAAATAACCCAAGCTGTAATCTCGATAAAATTTGAAAAGAGTTTTGCAAAAAATGTCTTTCTCTGGACCTAGAAGCAGAATTTGTCATTTTAAACTTACTTACAGGGGACAACTTACAGGCTTTCTCAAAGTATTGAATTTCAATTCCTTAATCATTCGAAATTGATAAAAATACAATAATTTTTGGTAATTTTTGCAAATGTTTTCACTTCAATGACAATCTATGACAATTTGTCAAACTGACGCTAAATCTCCTCCAGCCGCGTTGCCAAATGGTTAAGGACATGGCCTGGAACTAGAGACGGCCATGCAAATACCGACGTCACCTCGGAAATCACCCATCACGTTTGACAATATGTTTCTTTTAAGGTTAATCTTTTGCCACCTTTTTGACAATAACTGCCACTTTATGTCATCCACTGTCAGCCCGCACCCTTTTAATGAGAAAGAATTTTTTCTGTATTTTCCACTGAAATGGCAGAAACTATGAACACATTTTTAGAACCAGAATTTGATCGCCTTTCTAATGGCGACATAAAAAAGGAGGTCTTGTATTTAAAATTTTAAGTTGATATGCTTAAATGGGACTTCCCGTTGGCCAATTGCTTTCAAAAGTCTTTCAGGTCTTCAACGGGTCACCCAATCTCCATGTACCATATTTCAGCCAAATCGATTCAGAAATTTGGGCTATAATGTATTTTTACTGTTATTATAAAATTTCGATTTTTTGAACCAAACAGCGCTAAATGCGAATTCATTTTGCCCTATTTAAAACGAGAATTTGAAGACCTTTCTGATGGTGACAATAAATCTTTCAAAAACTTGTTTTTAATGGTCAAATGAGAGAATAATTTTAAATTTGGAAATTGGTGTGCCAAAACGGCACTTTCCGGGAGTCGATTGAATTCAAAATTGTTCAGCTCTTCGACGTGTAATACAATACCTATGTGCAAAATTTCAGCCAAATCGGTTCAGGGGCTTGGGCTGTACCGCGATTTTAAAGTCCGATAAAAATCATTTTTTTTTTATTTTTGGTCAAAAGGGCACTAAGAATGAATACACTTTTAGAAGCATAATTTGAAGGTCCTCCTTATGGTGACGTAAAAAATGGGGGTTTGCATTTAAAATTTAAAAGTTGATGTGCCAAAATGGCATTTCCGGTTGCACGATTGGCTTTTCAGATCTAAGTTAGGTTACGAGATGCCTATGTTCCAAATTTCAGCCAAATCGGTCTAGTAGTTTTGGCTGTGGCGTGATTACAAACGAACGTACGTACGTACATACACACTGACACATTTTAAAAACCCCTTTTCTGGGTTCCTGAGACCTCAAAACGTGAAGATCTGGTGCTATCTCAAATTCGAAAATTTTAGTGATTGCAGTAACCTCCCATTTTTTTTAAATTGTGATGAGGTTGGGGAGGTTAAAAAAATCATCCATTCCGAATGTGTTGAGAAAAAAGTGTCTTTCCATTTGAGAAAACAAAGTTAAGGTCATTTCCGCTTAAACCGGAAGTGGGAAAAAAAATTCGACTGAAGAATCAGATCCGCATTAAAAAAATAAAACCGACCTGTCCGAGGATTTTATCAGTAGATGACCCAAGAAAATTTTATTTGGAATATTCCACAGCCAGCGTTCTCACTGTATGATGGGGTCACGAAATTTTGAACTTTGTCGTAGATTTTTGTGCTGAACAACACTGATGTAATGGTTTTTGGCAAAAGTTTCAGGGACGTGCGTGAGTGGAGGGGCCGCGAACCTTTTTTTATCGAACTTTTTTGTACGACATCTTGGGTCAATTATGAACACAAATTTTAATTCCTTGTATATTTTTACGTAAAAAAGGTGCTCTAGTTGAAACTCGATGGCTCATGCCGTTTTTGTTCTTTTTCCACGCCGAAAATGTCCAAAATTGATGGGATAGATTATGGAAAATCCATTTTCTTGTGATTTTCTTTGGAATTTCAAGCATATCAATTGCAAGTAGGTTAAACTTTGTTTTTTGCCGATCACGCAGCATCTGATATTTTAGATATTTTTAGTGCCACAGTTACCCACTTTTATACCACGAAATTGAACTTTCAGATCGATTTTCCCCGAAAATGGCTTGAACTATCGAGTTTCAACTACAGCACCTTTTTTACGTAAAATTGTATGGGGAATTCAAATTTGGGCTCACAATTGACCCAGGGTGTCGTACAAAGAAGTTCGATAGAAAAATGTCCGCGACCCCTCCACTCACGCACGTCCCTGAGGCCTTTGCCAAAAGACATTACATCAGTCTTGTTCAGCACAAAAATCTACGACAAAGTTCAAAATTTCGTGACCTTATCGTAAGCCATTCCTCAAAAGTTGAAGAAATAACTATTTTTTTACCCCCTTTGAGGGACCATAGCTCCCTTAGGATGGATTTTTCGAAAAATGTTTACTAAACTTCTAGTCCTAATTTTGATCGTAGAACGCACTGGTAAAATATTGCAGCCTAATTACGGGACACCCTATATTTGACGTGTATTTTTCAATTTTTTACCGATTTATTCGATGTTTTTGAAAATCTAAGGTGGCTAACTCCACTTTCGGGCAGATACGACACGTTTCTAGTTCAGAAAAAGGCGTAGATTCCGAATCCGTTGAGCAAAAGTATGATTTCGTTTGAAAAATCAAAATTAGGATCATTTCCTGTTAAATCAGAAGTGCAAACAAAATAGAGGATACTTCCGAAATACCCATGACTACTATTACCCCAATATATGGAACATATGGATAGGTATTGGTACAGTCAAAAAACTAAATAATGCACTTTGCGCTGATTTACTGAGCGAATAATTCTTTAGTTTTCTAACCCACCAACACAACCCCCAACTGGTATCGGTTCAATGAGATCGAAATGCACCGCTTCCAACGCTGGCGTTCCAAATTCTGAGCTTAACGCTCAAGAGCCGGGTTCATGACTTAGTTTTCCGACTGTACATATACATACGGGTAGGTACTAATAAGTAAAACACTGAAAATGTTTTGAAATATTTGGCACAATTAGAATTTATCTTACAACATCTCTTCAAACTTTCAACAATATAAAAAATATAGCATATCGTAACAAAAATTAAGTTTAAAATAAATAAATAGTACAGGTCATAAAAAACGTCGTTAAAAATTAATTACCTACCCTAAAACTTAGTTTAAAAGCATATACATATGTATTAAAAGTGACCAAAGTCTTCCTGGGTACGGCCACAACCGAGATCTTAAAGCATAAACGTATGCTGTCTTTCGCAGATGTTGCTTGTACTTTAGGGGACACAGGTACATGCGTCACCGTATGTCGCGGTGAAACAACTACTCCCCTGGCAAATACCACGGCAGCCACCCTAACGGCGTCTGTACCGACGCACAGCGGAGGGAGAAATACAAACCCACAAACACGTGTTTCGCCCTTATTAGGGCTCATTAGTGCGAGATATGTCTTTACCCCACCCGGGGAACATATTTTGAAAGTATTTGCCAGGGGAGTAGTTGTTTCACCGCGACATATGGTAAGACATGTAACTGTGTCCACTACTATACAAGGAACATCTGCGAAAGACAGCATACGTTTGCTTCATATAAATATGTATTTTTTATAGTGCTCAATGTAATTTATGATTTTTTGAGATTCATTCCTAATAAATTCGGCAAAGAAGGCACTTAATATCGTTCTTTTAACTAATATAACCCTGTGCATCCTTAGTATCTAACTGTACAAATTCTTAAACCTGTCGAATTATTGGATATGAACATTTTTAAATTACATATATACAGTCAGAATTATATGATTGGGTAAACATTAATAAAATAGCAACAATTTATCCCCATTGAGCAACACCCCAAAATATTTGAACAACATGTGTAATTCGCATACAAAATATAATTTAAACTTGGGATCACTTAATATGAGAGTCGTTGTTTTACACATTAATCAGCCTTAGACGTTTACACCGAACAAGTATTTATTTCAGGCTCACAGAATAGCCTTTCGGTCTTTTGAAAATGTCAATCCGGCAGTGTTTCTAAATACTGTACAGGTTCCTTGATTTCTTTAGCCAATAAGTATCCCTCGACGTCCAAGAGATCCTCTTGTGAGATCATCTTTAAAGGAGGCGGCCGCGGTAAACTTCTTGTATTCCTATTATTCGAGTTTTTGGTCTCCTTTTCGTAATGTACACTGACTCCACCTTCGCTAAAACTGTCGTAAGCCAGTTCCAGCTTGTCGCATATATTAGGGAACTTGATTCTGTCCCGAGGCTCCGTCTTCCAACAATTTTTCATAAGTTCGCAGATCAAAGAGGGGCAATCCTCGGGCGGTATTAGCATTATTCCGTCTAAAATTAATTTCACAGCTTCTTCATTGGTGTGCCCGTAATAGGGTTGCTTTCCAAAACTGTAAATTTCCCACAACACGACGCCGTATGACCAAATATCAGATTCTAGAGTGAAGCGGCCGTACAGGACGCTTTCTGGACTCATCCAACGCACGGGCAGAAGTCTGCTTCCCCCGATCTGCAAAAAATTACTGAAATTTAAAACCTCGTTTAAATGGAAATCTGTTTTTTAGGTTGTCTGTGCTTTTACAAAATGGGTTATTGTCTAGTTTGTTGGGACAGTGGAAGCAAAACGGAATAATTATGAACGAAATTAACTTTGGCAAACAATTTCTACTCGACGACTGTTTGTAGTTGGACTGACATTACGTAAGTTAACTGCAAGCCTTGTGGAACGTTAATTCTTGAACCGAACTTTTGAACACGAAGGAGGAGGAACTACTAAATTTAATACGGCAGAGGTGTTTATAGAAAAATGAAATTCTGTCTACATACTTTTCCGAATACATAAAAAACTTTAAAACTATTTATTACGGGTGTCCCAAAAAAAAACCGAACGATTTATTTTCGATTATAACTTTATTATTATTTTACCGATTTTCCCAAATTTTGCACAGGACGTAGCCAAAAGATGCGGCTTTTAGAATCAGCAATCATTTTCCAGATGGCACCACTAGTATTTTTTTGCGGTTTTTTACGAAGCCATTTTTTGATTGGCTGGGGTTTAATCAAACCGATCAAAATGAAATTTGTGTAGGATGAAAGCTAATGCTTTCCTTTTCCAAAAGAACTTTATAAAATCTTATTTTGGGGTTCTTTATTTTTTTACAATTTTTTTTTGCGGTACTGTTAAACATGGATTTTTTCAGGTCTATTTTTTATGTTGTTATCAATCTTGGAAAAAAGTTATGTTTAATACTTCGTAACTACAGCACTTGAGTTAAATACCTGTAAAGCAACCTTATTTTGTAAAAGATATAAAGTATCACTAAAAATCCGGAAATTTTGCCAAGATCGGTAGAGAAATAATAATGAATAATAAATCTTAAAGTCCATGTTTTAGAGCATCACAAAAAAAATTGTAAATTAATCAAAAACGTTCGGAATAAAATTTTGTAAAGTTGCTTTGGAAGGAAAGGCATCAGCTTTAACCTTACACTATTTTTATTTTGAACGGTTCACAGATGCGTCAACTCCAGCCAATCAAAAAATGGCCTTGTAATAAATACCAACCAAAAAATTGTTGGTGGCGCCATATGGAAAATGATGATTGCGTCTAAAAGCTTAACCTTTTGACTACGTCCTATACAAAATTGAGCAAAAGCGGTTCAATAACAAGAAAGCTATAGCCAAAAACAAATCGTTCGGTTTTTTCTGGGACAGCCTTTACATATTATTTCAAAGCGTTAGAAGTTATTTCAAAGTTGTTAGAAGTAATAATTGTTTACTAAATAATCCCTTGCCCTCGCCAAGATTAGAGCTAGAGCACACAAGGGGTGACGAGGATAATTTGGCATTCTACTTTAGATTTTTTACAATCAGACAAGGTAAAAGAAAATCGGAAATGTAAAAACCCAACAAAAAGCAGAAACAGCGCTGGTGGAGCGCTCGATCCGGTATGCAGGCAATATTAACCCACACGTGATGGCTTTAAATTAAAGCAGATCACAACAGTGTTGAATTGGGATGACTGGAACAAAGGTTCTAAAAAGGGAAAAATCCCTCATCAATCCAAAGGGTAAACTGGTTCAAACTAATGGGATATTGGCCTGTATACATTAATGAGAGAACTGTCATAAATAGCCGTGAGATATTAATAGCAAAAAATGCAGCAGAGAAGCGGCTGGAACCTCCCCATCGCGTGGATCTTTGTATTCTGTGTAGATAGTAGTCAATTCAACAGAATTTTTTTAATCCTTGACTAATTTCGCAATAATTTTCTGACAAATACCAACGTCACCTCGGACATCACCCATCACGTTTGACAATATGTTTCTTTTAAGGTTAATCTTTTGCCACCTTTTTGACAATAACTGCCACTTTATGTCATCCACTGTCAGCCCGCTCCCTTTTAATGAGAAAGATTTTTTTCTCTATTTTCCACTAAAATGGCAGAAACTGTGAACACATCTTTAGAACCAGAATTTGATCGCCTTTCTAATGGCGACATAAAAAAGGAGGTCTTGTATATAAAATTCTAAGTTGATATGCTTAAATGGGACTTCCCGTGGGCCAATTGCTTTCAAAAGCCTTTCAGGTCTTCAACGGGTCACCCAATCTCTATGTACCAAATTTCAGCCAAATCGATTCAGTAATTTGGGCTATAATGTATTTTTACTGTTATTATAAAATTTCGATTTCTTCAGCCAAACAGCGCTAAATGCGAATTAATTTTGTCCTATTTAAAACCAGAATTTGAAGACCTTTCTGATGGTGACAATAAATCTTTCAAAAACTTGTTTTTAATGGTCAAATGAGAGAATAATTTTAAATTTGGAAATTGGTGTGCCAAAACGGCACTTTCCGTGAGTCGATTGAATTCAAAATTTGTTCAGCTCTTCGACGTGTAATACAATCCCCATGTGCAAAATTTCAGCCAAATCGGTTCAGGGGCTTGGGCTGTACGGCGATTTTAAAGGCCGATAAAAATCAATTTTTTTTTTAATTTTTGGTCAAAAGGGCACTAAGAATGAATACACTTTTAGAAGCAGAATTTGAAGGTCTTCCTAATGGTGACGTGAAAAATGGGGGTTTGTATTTAAAATTTAAAAGTTGATGTGCCAAAATAGCATTTCCGGTTGCACGATTGGCTATAAAAACTTTTCAGATCTAAGTTAGGTTACGAGATGCTTATGTTCCAAATTTCAGCCAAATCGGTCTAGTAGTTTTGGCTGTGGCGTGATTACAAAAGAACGTACGTACGTACGAACGTACATACACACAGACACATTTTAAAAACCCCTTTTTTGGGTTCATGAGACCTGAAAACGTAAAGATCTGGTGGTATCTCAAATTCGAAAATTTTAGTGATTGCAGTAACCTCCCATTTTTTTTAAATTGTGATGGGGTTGGGGAGGTTAAAAGTACAATAAGCCCTGGTGGGCGTATGGCAAAAGTCGATACGGAGATCAGTGTGTGGAAAAAAGTCGAAGAACTGAGAGGTTATGGCAAAATAAACCTAAACGTCTGTTACTGTTAGACTGTTACTATTTGAGAAAAACCCAAAGCACTTCCTTGGGGACAAACCGGTGTCGAATCTACGGAAACGCAGAAGGGACACCATCCTTTTTTTTCCAACTCGACGGGGTCGAGTTAATTTTATGTCGACTTAAAATTATATCGACTTAATTTTATGTTGTCTTAATTCTATGTCGATTTAATTTTATGTCGACTTAATATTATGTCCCCTTAATTTTTTGTAGACTTAACTTTATCACGTCCACAGACTTAGAAAGGCAAATTCCATTACCATCACCTTTCAACACCCGGAAACTACCCCCAGACAATTCGAATTTTGCAGAACGGCCAGATTATTAGTAATGCAAGTAGATAAAATTAGTGAAGCATCCTTTCCTTCGAATAGACCTTAAAACAGCAAACCGCAAGTGCCACCCTCCAACTCCCGGAAACTACCCTATCTGGCACCTTGAATTTTGCTGAAAGAGTTAGTCGTTAAAATTAGTGAAACATCCTTCGAATTAACCTAAAAAGAGCAAATCCGGATTGCCACCGCCCTCCAACCCCCGGAAGCTATCCCCTCACACTTCCAATTTGGCCGAACGGCCACATTTTCGACACGTGGTAGCTTAAAATAGTGGAACATCCCTCGCAATATACCCACCCACCTTATAAGCGAACTCGATTGCCTCCACCCCCAGCCCAGCTAGCAAAATCTGAAGTTTGTCATGGTTATGGAGTAGTAGTTTCAAATGTGCATATGGTTCCACACCCGGAATTGAACTTTTAAGGTTAACCCGGGGGATGTTTTACTAATTTTAACTAGTTGTTGAAAATGTGTCACCGCTCGGCAAAATTCGGCAAAATTGGAATTGTCAGGGTTTAGTTTCTGGGGGTTGCAAGGCGGTAGAAACCGAATTTGCCTTTTTTTAAGTTTGCGGACGTGATAAAATTAAGTCGACCCTGACGAGTTAGAAAAAAGAAGAGTGGTAGCCCTTCTGCGTTTCCGTACGCATCTGATAGAAACTTAACAAAACATTGAAAATTAGTTATATTGTGTAACTAGTAGAAATATATATTTTCCTTACATACAATTTTTTCGTCGATCGCGCAACTAAGCAAAAATAATGAAATGTGGAACTATTTATTTTATAAGAGAAGTACAGGAATATTTTTCCGGCCTAGGCCGGAAAAAGCGTTATTCCTGTAGGGGAGACCCGGATCAATTGTAACAGATTTTAGTGTTTTACTTTTAACTATGCAAGCAAACATCTAATTCTTAATTAACACCAATCAGTTTTCATCGAGCGAAGCAATTTGAATTAGTTTACCTAAACAAGGTATTTCAAAAACATGGTGCCAGCACTTAATCACAGGTCCCTTATATTAGGTTAAAACGAGGGTGAAAATGAGCGGAAAAGTAAGTATAACTTTTTACCCTAAACACGATTCTCTCAGAACTACGCCACCATGAAGGGGTACCCCAAAAATAAGTTTTTTAGAATTTGCTCAAAAACTAACATAAGTACGACTTTGAAATTTGGAGCATAGTTTACTTACGTAACCGGCGTCTTTATTTTGTATTTTTTTCTCATAGTCGTGCGTTCTTGGGGGGCTTACACATTTTCCGTATATTTTTTCTGTAAGCAGGTTTTTTTTACACAATAAGAATACTATTGGGAAACCAACAAGTATTCGTGTTGAATTTTGCTAAGAGACATACATTCTCCCGACTCCCAGTGAGCTATTTTGTTATATCCAATCAAAGAAACAAAGTCGATCCCACACAATATAATAAAATTTCACCCCACAGAGCTTACATTTTCAGTGAAACAGCAGAAAAAATAATGGTTTATGTAGTTACGAAAGTTTTTTAACAAAGATGCCCCCTGAGGAGGGGCGAAAGCCTGTTTCACTGAAAATGTAAGCTCTGTGTAGTGAAATTTTAATATAATGTGTATGATCGACTTTGTTTCTTTGGTTGGATAATAATTAGAAGCGTTTAACTCGAAAACCTCGCATCTTAGCGAAATCCAACAAAGTTACCTTTTGGTGTCACACTGAATGCCCATGACACTCTCACTGTTACTTTGTGAAAAAACTGGCTTACATAGAACACACGCCTCTGATTAAAAAACATGAAAAAAACACAATGAAACCGGTTATGGTAGGAAGCTACGTTGCAAATCTGCAATAGTTTCTGAGTAAACTCAAAAAAAAACTGATTTTTGGGGTACCTACCCTTTTGAGGGGGCGTAACTCCCAGAGAATCCATTTCCACTTTTCGTCTTATTTTTGTATAAAGAACCTGTGGTTAGGTGTTGGCACCATGTTTATGAAACACCCTGTACACAGGATGGAAATGATGGACAAGAAACCACAACAGTAAACTCTTTAAGCGAGCTGCACACAGAGAATCCTTTACACAAAACGCAGTCCTTCAATAACTGGCCCAAAGGAGTTGTCTTGACCATCCACATAATGAGTCCTAGATCACACAGATTCTACTAGGGGGATGACAGGTGAAGGAAGAAATGATGGTCCAAAGCAGATCAAAAATTTAGATAGAATTATTATTATTAAGGAAGAGATGTAGTGTATTATATTACATAGGTACTTTGGTTTGGTGCGCAGCGTGGCAAAGATAACACGCACTGTGTATGTACACGCTCCCATAAATGTGTTTTTTCACCACTAGCTTTAAAACGTACTATTACTGACTTATTTTTGACGTGAGAATTCGGTTTTTTTACTAGTAAGAGACCACGGTAGAGATCATTTTAGCTCTCGCGTCTTGTAACCCTCGGTGCTTTGCACCTCGGGGTTACAATCTTCTCGCTTGGGCTAAAATAGTTCTTATCTACCTTGGTCCATAATATACTATTATTAAATTTAACTTATGCCCGAAGAAACCCTAAAAACGACCCGTCCAGTAAAAAGAGATTAAATATCTCCGGATCATCTCCAGAAGACGAGATAAAAGAAGTAAAATAACACCTAGGACAACGCTGCAGAGCACAAAAACCGTGGAATCGCCAACTCAAAACACCGTGAAAAACACCGACATGGCACCGACGACACATAGGCACTTGCTTGTTATTATTATGTAAATGCATAACGGACGAATCGATTACCGATGACCTTCGCGAAGCCAGTACGATCGATGAGGCAGTCGATAAACCGTCGGAGAGTGGAGCGGTTGCTAAAAGTAATAATTGTTTACTAAATCATTCATGCTCCCCACCAATAGATTAGAGCACACAAGAGGTGAATGTTACACTGCCTACGCCTATTATCGTTCCAAGTGGAAATTAGTTGTCGCTTTGTGTTTCAACTTTCAACTGAAACACCAAAAACTATTTCCAAATACCAAAGATCAAAGCCCAAATCTAATTCAACTGCAGGAAAATTCATGAAATATGAAAAGCGCTGTTATTCGATTTCGTTTGATGTGTGGTTTGATTATCACAAAAATTCCAACAAAACTACGTAAAAGTCGGTTGTCTGACATCCGTATTCCCTCTCAAAGGACAGTCGGAAAATGCTTTAGATTTAACTTGTTTTCGAAAGCTCCCTGCACTAGTAAAAACATTTTCTCAAAAAATAATACGAGAAGACCACAGCTACAATAATGGAAATCAGCAAAGATTTGAAAAAATTACAATCTGATTATTGTATTCGGTGTCTTGAATCTCCAAATAGGATCAAACCGCCGGAACATAAATAATTTATAAAATCATAAATAATAATATAGCCAAGGAAAAGAAAGGTTTAGGTTACATTACGAGGAAATACGAGAGGAAATATTTGTGGATCTTTCCAGCCAGAGTCAGAGAAGCGTTCGTATCGATCCCGTCAACTTAATTCCAAAACAATTAAATTGTATAAGAAGGGCTTAAATTATGCATATCTGAAAAGAGAAACTTCTAAACAGCAGTAATTTCTTTCGAGAAGCAATACATATAGGCACAGTATATAGGGGAGAATGGATAATCGTGGCTAGTTGGACACAGCGGTTACCTCGCTCTAAAAAAATATTCTGCAGCGATGAGTCGTCGCCGCCGAACGTGAAGAAGGTTAACATGATAACACATCTTGGGGACGAAATGTTACCCAGGCGGATAAATAGTTTAAAAAATATAATATTCGTGAAAATCACAGCGTAAATTAACGGCGTAAAAGAAATTGTGTTTTTGAACAGAAAACATCGTTGATACGTAAAAATTTTGATACTGTATGTTATTGCAGGTGCGTAGAACAAATTTTCACTACTTAAAACGACTAGAATTGGCGGCGCTGTCGGTGAGAGCTTATTATTACCGCATTTATACTTTCAACAAATTTTCAAGAAAAAGTGAAAAGTTTCAACATAGGCTAAAACTTTTCAACTGAAACTTTTCAAGCTCACATATCTAGCCCCAACGCCCCAACGCCTCAAACCACTTTTTCGATAAAAAAAAATTTTTTTAATATTCCTCGGGGCGGTTGTTCATGAAAGTATGGGAATTATTCCATACAAATTGTAGACAATCAAGCTCAAGCATACCTCACTGTGAAGGTGTTACGAAAAATCATGTATGAATCAGACGTAATTTGACGCTCAGTTTATCAAAATCGTCGATTTTTCGCTGTGGTGCGAGCCCAATCGCCTAGAAATTTCACATATCTCCAAGTTGAAGCTGATGCAGGGCAGATTGCATATAATAATATATATTTTACCTTCTGTGGCAGATTGCTTCCAGGCCACCGACGCCCACGTCTAGTTGCCCAATTTGTGCATTGTGATTCCCACAATTCTTATTTAACTGTTTTGACAAATTTTACTGAAATATAACTGATAAAGATATTGAATTTGAGAATATCGACCAAGGACCCAATTCGTAAAAAGAAATTTGGTGCAGCTTGTATAAAAAATGTCAAGGGCAACAGCAAATTTTTGTGCACCGTGATGACAATGCCTTTTTGCGTTCAACATTATTGACTTATTTGTTATTTCCATTTTTTTTTTCAACTTTATCAAGAACTTGCTTTACTTTTTGTTTATTGTCAGACGATTCTATATTATTTTATCATTATGATATATTTTCTGGTTTAAATGTTTACAAAAAAAAATTCTCCGAGGCCCTTAAAAATCCTGAGCCACCCCCGCCCCTAGAGGCTCGGCACGCCACTGGTATGCAATGTGTCCGAGATATCGCTGAACAACATAACTATCTCAAACCTAATGGAGTAACTTTAATTAATAATTAACACAACAAATATTATTAACGCTCAAATAGAATAATGCTATCTCCAGATGTTATTTTCCAAAAAAGAGAACATGAATCTAGTATATTAATTCGGTGTCCCAGATTCGAACGTAATAAATACTCCATTTATTTGGATCGTTGATAAAACGCTTGACCTGAGAAGAATATCCGTGAACTTCATGGGTTGACGACCCAAACTCTCATAATACGGCATAACGAGCAAAGTTCATTGAATTGGTTAATTGTAGCAAAAACATGAAGGAGAAATTTAGGTACCTTATAATAGTCGCATGTGTAAACATCTCGACTCATTCCAAAATCGGCAATCTTGACGACAGGACCTTCAGCAACCAAACAGTTTCTGCAAGCCAAATCTCGGTGAACAAACCGTTGAGCCGCCAAGTATTTCATACCACTGGCAATTTGCAGGGCTATTGATAATAAATGTTTCTGCTTCAGCTGTGGGACTTCGTTCTCATAAGCAACTTTTTTCTGAGCTCTTAGCAGCTCAGCCAGATCTCCATGTGGCATGTATTCGAAAACCATCATTGGACTCCCAGTTCCTTCTGGAATACCTATTAAATCAGTTTTAATTAACTCTCCAATGCAACGTTACCTAAAGGGTGGCTCATAAAAAACCGGACAGTTTTCTTTTTTGCATATCTTCGTTAGGTTTTGTGCAATGTTTTTTAGTTTTATACTCGACGTAGCTGAAGGTTGAGGTCATCGATACCACTCATTGGATTTCAATTCGCACCATCAGTGTCCGTCCTAAGGACTTTAATTTAACACCATTATTTAGGCCAATGGGGTTTCGTTACCCATTGACATATGACAGTGGCGTTTAGACAGGATTGAAGGTCGTTCTTTCCTCTTTCCAAAATGTCCTTCAAAATGAAAATTAATCCATCCCTAAATTTTTTGTGAATTTTCTTCCAAGACTCTAAATCGCATAATTTGCAACAAAAAGTACAGAGACAATGAAAACTCAGTAGCCATTAAAGCCATTTTTTGTTTAAGTTGTAAATTATGCAGATTATTAGCTTAATTTATAACTTAAATTATAAATGCAGACTAATCTGCTCAATTTACAACTTAAATCAAAAATGCCTACAGAGTTTTCATCGTCTCTGTACTTTTTCTTGCAAATTATGCGATTTAGAGCTTTGGAAGAAAATTCACAAAAAATTTAGGGATGGATTAATTATCATTTTGAAGAACATTTTGGAAAGAGGAAAGAACGACTTTCAATCATGTCTAAACGCCACTGTCATATGTCAAAGGGTAACGAAACCCCATTGGCCTAATTAACGGTGTTAAATGAAAGTCCTTAGGAACAACAATGATAGCGCCAATTCAAATCCAATGAGTGGTATCAACGATATTCAAAAAAGATCTTTGTCCGGTTTTTTATGGGCCACCCTTTAGATTGCACAAATAATAAATGAAAATATAATACCTCGTGAAACCATTCCCAACAGCGACAGAATATTGGGATGTCGAAACGCGCTCATGATTTCCACCTCTCGAATAAAATCCTCTTCGGCCTCCTTTGATGCGTTTTCTTTCAACACCTTTACCGCTACTATTTCCATTTGCTCGCTACGTTCTTGCAGCAATTCACCTGTAAAGAAATTGAAACAAAATTATTATTTCGCTAAACATGGATTACATTTTCGAGTCGATTTTATTTACTCATTTAAGCTATGTATTACCGTCTGCGTGCTGTTAATCGAAAACGTGACTATCGTAAGACGGCTGACTATTCATCATAATGCCGCACAGAATTTCTAATCTAGCTAAACATTTGCAGGGTAGACATGACATGTTTGCTTTTTATTTTCCTTGAAATTACATATTTTTAAAAGCAAACTCATTAATGGTCTGGCTAGTAAGTTCTTGTAAAATCTAAATCTAAATAAAATCTTAATGAGAAGTGGTGGAAGAAAACACCCATTTCAACCCCAAAAATACAGTAAATTCACATGGCGTAAATTTAACACTTGAACTATCTACAACCCGGAAGAGACTAATTGAACACCCAAACACAAAAAATAGACTTGTAGGAAATTTAACTGTCGAACTGGAGAGACTAATTGAATTGCACCGCTGAAACTCACCCCTTTCAACCCCCAAATACAAAAAATTGACTTTTCCATTCCGAAGGTTGTTCTGTGCGGAAGGCGAGGGCCTTAATTTTAGATGTGGATTGTCCTCACCCGATACAGCTAACAAATCTGGGCCATCAGTGCATAAACATTTACGGTGATAAACACCTACAGCGCATTGATAAACATCTTCCGTTGGCTTCCCAATGAACATTAGTGGCGACTCGAAGTCACAGGTTGTTTTATAGACTGTTTATAGTGGTTCCCGGGATATATAATCTAGTAACGTCAGTTTATAAAATTACTAATTGGTATCAGAAGTCTATAACAGTTTTAAAAGATCACTAAAAGTAACAATTACCTCTGGATTTATAACTTGGTTGCCGAAACATCATTGCCACCGTCTTATAAAACCTCAAGTTTCCGCAGCTAAATGGTATATAAGAAAAATTTATAAAGGTTACCGTTCCTTTTTTATATAACCGAAAGTAACCTGTTTTTATAACTGTCTTGATAGTTACTCTAATAAATTGCGAAAACTGGAAGTTATGGATGACACCACTATATAACACGGTGACAAATAGTCACCATCAAGTATTACATTTTAGGTATGTATAAGTTTGCAATACAACCCTTATATAACATTTAGTTCCTTTAGCAAACAATATCCACCATTTTATTTTATTTTCCTTCATGTCATATGCACATCATACAGTAGAGTTTCCAACGTACAAAATGAGTGCAGTGAAGAAAAGTTGGAAAAAAGTTAAAAGTTCAATTTTCACCTTACATAAATTTGAGGTTATGAGTAAACGTCGGTTGACTGATCAAGAACAGAAGTTTTATAAGATCACTAAAGGACTACAATCAGTAGCGGAACATAACTTAAGGATTCCCCGATTCTCCCATCACTTCGAAGCCCCGATGGTACCATTAGTAATTTTATACCCCCAGAAGATATATAAGGACACCATTTTTTGCCTTTTATGGATACGTACCCTTACTTTAAGTTACATATATTACATTTCCATTTGTTTTATAACCGTACTCAAAGTAATCGTTGGTATATTAAGGTTGTCTAAAGTTTATAATGGTCCTGATGGTTTTATCGAGCGGCTGCCATGTTTCATTTGGCTCCAGGTTGATTCAGAAATATATTAGGGGAGATCGGGGCATCATGGCCAAAAGCTAATAGCGAATAAAACTATCTAGATTTCTAATAACACATTTTTAGTCAATATATCAACAAATTTTTAATCCAATTTTCCAAAGATTTCCGCGAACTTTAATTTTTAATTACCGGTACCTAATTAAAATACAGTACTTCTATTTTTGTCTCATGAAAACGGTTCATTTACATTTTCAAACTGTTTTGAAAAATGAATAGCATTTTTCAAGAGCTTTAATTTTATTTTTGATATTTTTTACACCCGGCTTATTTTTACATTTCTGGAATCTAGGTGCCCTGAATATCGTAGTGTCATTTTATTGAGTTTTTTCTTTTTTTTTGGGAAACTTGTTTGTTGGTGGACAAAAATGCCAAGTTGGTGGTCTCATTGTAATTTGTAAGAAAAAAAAATTATCCATTTTCATGGACTAGATGTAAGCGGCATAGTGCCGTTTTAAAAAAAATAAGTATCAAAAAACTTTTTTCAATATTTTGAAGCACCCCAAATATATGGTTTAAATAAGCCCGGCCCAAACCCAATTTTTTAAATTTTATAACAAAACTGACTCCCATAAAAGACAAAAAATGCCTGTCACAGCACTCTAAGTCCACTCCCAAATTTCTCCAAAGACAAGAAAAAACTCACCAAAATGGTACTACAATACTTACTTAGAATGACCCTTAGATTCCAAAAATGTAAAAATATACCGGGTGTTCCATTTACAAATTGAAAATTATAGCAATTTCCGTCGAAACCGGTAGTGATAGAAAGTTGAAATGTATGTTAAAAAATGGTTTCCGGTGGGAATATTTACTGACGAGGAATTTTTCATATTTCTATCTTAGATAATAGAAAAGTTATTGGAGCGTATATGGTCTCGTTGTCACCCGGTATGTTATATTCTATATGTACTAATAAAATATAATCGTGATGGTTTCAAAAAATGACAGCGATAGAATTAATTGTTTAGACGAGGCATGATGTAGAATAAACACCGACGAGTTGGCGGGGCGTGCTGCACGACCCTTTTTTTAACATCAGAATTAAACAATATAATTAATATAATATTAACCGTATAAGTAGAGGACGCATATTCACGAAAGTAGATTATTTAACATTGAATAAACCATCATCATAAAATATTTAGATAGGTACTTACATGATCTAACATAACTTATTTACATATCAGCCTATGCTTCTTAATTATTTCACATGTTATAATAATAGCTAATTATATACATATTAGTCATATTTTCTTTCTAACTTCACATAATTAATATTAATAACTACAAAAATAACGCGGTGATCACTATAGCCCACGCTCCCCTACCTAATTATTTTCAACAGTAGTAAGGCCTGAAATTCTCTCAATTTCAATGGCGCATGAAATTTCAGAAGGCAGATCAGCAAATTACACGGTAACATAGAATGCGCCATAATTTTTTACCGCTAGATTCTCGTTTATTTCGTTTTTAATGCGTGAAAAAATGGTGAAAAGTAATAACTTGTAGTGTCAAGTGTCGCTCATAGATCTGGTTGCTAAAACGAACAAACACCATTAATCTTCCGTAAATCAGACAGAGAAACTAGACAATAAAATAATTATGGGTGATGGGGTGATCAGAAGAGAAAGAGAGAAAACCAGAAAGCAAAGGCAACAGAAACGTTTCAGTTACCGGTATAAATTATGTTTTATAACGGTGACCAAGATATTGCGGGAACCCACTCTGGTAACCAATAACTTGAGCAGACTGGATATATAGCAGTTATATAAGGGTTGCGGACCATTCATTATAAATCTGTTTGTTTTATATGGTGACTAGTTTGTTGTCACCGTGACCCTTATATGATTCGCCACTTAAGCTCTTTAAGAGGTATATTGTGGTAGCAGAAATGTTTTGATCACCACTATCATGTGACCTTCAGTTTTATTAGCAGGTGATCGCAAAGTCGTGAGCACTTTTATAAACCAAAAAATGTTCATTGGGTTTTTTGTAGTACATTCCTTTCTTCTGAAATTTGGCCTTAATAGAAACAAAAATTTTTCTCTGGATTTCACACCATTGTACAAAATCTAATTCATCTAACTTAGTAGGTAGAAATACCGTTACCAGCCGAAGAGCTGATTTAATTTTGGTGGCAATCGTCGAACGGCAAGTGCTATTTTGGCCGATCAACTTTGAAGTTTGGGTAATAAATTGCCATTTTCTTTGTCAGCGCATGAAATGCCTTCAAATATCGCTTCCAAAAATGTCCTCAAGCTTAGTCCCTTTTGGCAAAAAATTGTAAAATTTTGAAAAATCTTAGAAAACGCTTTAAGGTTAGTGGAGGAAAATTTAGGTATAGCAATAACATCATGTCATCTTTGAAATTTGAAAGATTACCACCCTTTCTTTTATCAGCACATGAAAGGTGAGGCAGAGAGACTGTGGATTGAAAATAAATGATAGGATTGGATCATTCACCAAGTGGGGAGGTTCTAGCCGCTTCCGTTGCTGCCCATTTTTAAATCTTACTTTTTTGCTTGTTTATCAATCTAAATTAATCCCTGCTCATAGCAGTAGATAGCTAAATGTTTTGGCTCCGCTTGCCAAAGCGCCACCAAACGCAGTTTGTGTTTTTTTGGAATTGAGCTATAGTTATTTAACATAATTAGTTATGAAAGGCCCTAGATTGTTGGACGAGCGGTTAATATTTGAGAAAACGAGCGATAGCGAGTTTTGTAAAATTATGCGAGTCAAACAACTGGAGCTTTTCATAACGTATTACGTACAACATTTCACTTAATTGCGTTATATCCAACTTTTCAAAGTGCAAAGGTAAAACTAGTTACCTTTAATCTGCTTTCATACAACGGCGAAATACACAAAGTTGATTGTAACAGTGTTACTTAGTTCTCGATTGTCATGTGAATTTTTGTTTACCTGCTTTTTGACGGTGAATTTAAAAAATCTAATTTATGTAAAAATATCGTTTGAAATCCCCACAATCTGTGTCGGGTCAGAAACTTTGATTAAAAACTTATTTGCAGGACGGATTGAGTCGGGTATTATCAGGAGGTTGGGATAGGTTTATTTTGATATGCAAATTTTTCTTTATTTGGAGGGTTTGTCAACATTTATGAATAATTATAATACCAACGCCACGGGATAAGGAAATTGAATCCTTAATTGAATCCAAAGTTGATAAAATTGTGTTAAGGAAGCATTTTGCGATGAAAATATATCATTCGGGTGACATCCCATCGACAAGAACATGAAACTACTGCGTGCTCATAAATTTACTTCAGATACGGTTACCTAGACAGGGGAGCTAAACAGATGCGTAAATTGCGTTTACTTAGGTAGGTATAAGATTTCATAGAAATTTCAATAGCCGACAAATTGCTGAAAGAACAATGCACTCGAAAGTGAATAGGTAGATATATTTACTTATTATCCAATATCCATAGCAGTACTGGACGTAGGTAAATATTTAATACAAATTAACCTACCCCACAGCCAATATAAAAAAAATGGTGAGCTCAGTTAATTTTGTTGCCAATCCGCAAACGCGAAGTGCCTTTCTGATGAACATCAATTTTTTCTTTTTATCAGCACATGAAAGGTCTTCAAATTGAGTATTCAAGAATGTAATCACTTGGGAACAATTAAGATTGTACTAGCATATGAAAAAGCCATCGGAAGCTGTAGTACCTATACCTACATGTGTATATCTGCAGATGTTTATCACGTTAATGGGTATGTAGAGGCTGCCTGAATTTACCGGTGAAATCAGGTGCAGATTTTATCAATCTGCACTACTCTCCGCAGACGCACAGATGAGATGTATCAAAAAGGCCGAATTATTGTTGAAAAGCACAGTATTAAGAAACTGGGAATTGGGATGACAAACCTGAAATAGTTATTTACAGCGTTTGCAGTAGAAATAGAACAAAAAAAAACAAAAATTAGCACTACAGGCAAGAAAAAATTTACTGCAATTAAATAATACCAAAAGTAAGAGGGAAAATAAGACGATTTTGCAAATTTATGTTTTGGAGGGGATGAAATATTGTGAAGAGGGTGGAACAGTTGTAAAGAGTGAAAATATAATCCAAATGAGTAAATGATGAGTAGTTAGGTATAGAAAAAAAAACAAAATTCAGCTAATTTTGTAAAATGTGGGTTGAAAAATTAGTGAAAATAAAGATGGAGGATGATTCCTTACATCATTTGAGGAAGAAAAGTTCATATTAAGATACGGCAGAAAATGTTTCCTAAAATAGCTATGGTCCTTTTAATGGACTCTCGGAAAACATATTATTCGAAGGACCATAGCTCCGGAATTATTTACCGCCACATGTATATTTGAACTTTTCTTTCTAAAATGATGTAAGAAAGAAATCATATTCTGAGTTTATTTTCACTAATTAGGTAGATAAAATAAGTCTTACAACGCTCTATACCAATCAAAGTCACTTTAATCGAAAAGGGGGCGTTTTAGCGACATTCAACAAGAGTCTCTTTTCTTGGTAGAATCGACCACCGATTAAGATTTTATTATTATTTGGTTCACCAAATTTTATTTTTTTCATAATTTTATTTTTTATAAAATTTTATTCATAAAATGACTACAACAAAAGAAAATGTAAGAAAATGAGTATAAGGCCCTCCAAGAACGCACACCTGTGATGCTATTAAAAATCTCAAAAAAACTCTTTATAACACCAACGATTGTTCCCCAAATTCTATTCTCAGTATTTTTCGAGAAATTTAAAAAAAATGGACTTTTTAAGTACCCCTTTGAAGGGACGCAACTTCCCTACAAAGCACTTCCGGACATATGTCAATAGGAACTTTTCTTACTAGAATCATGTAAGGAGTAACGTCCCGGAGTTAGGACTATGAATATAGGAACACTTTGTATATTGATAATGAGCACATTGTGTTCGAAACGCGTCAGCAGTGAAAATCAAGTGTTTCGGTGTAGTGGGGTGTTTGTAGTGATAGTGGATATTTCCACCGAAGTTGTCCAGTTGTTTCCATTGTGTAGGTAAAATTTAAAAATTCTTTCTTATCTCGGGTTTTCTCTGGTTACCTGCTACAAACTGTACAAAGTACAATAAAGGAAGACAAATAAATTTGTATGTATTTGGCCAGTTTTCAATGCCAACCCCTTTCTTTGAATTGCACCGGGTCTTACCCCCTCTTAAGTGGCCAAGCGCCAGGCATAGTATGATGTTTATTTTTTCGCACCCTCAGTGGGCAAGAATTTCGCTTACCTATTCTGGTTCTGTTAATTCCCTATACGGCGGGGTCTGTGATACACCCGGTATCACATTATGATGTGGCATAATAGTCTTACTGTTTGATCTTATTCTTACGTGCCGCCTGAGGAAAGCCGCCACTGCATCGCCGCACCCCTTGAGAAAATAAAATATATTGCAGTTATTTATCGCCATTGTTTAATAATATGCCTTTATCTTTAATTTAAGTGCTATAATTCTCGTCAATAATCAATAATGATTTGGAGAATAAAAAAAACAAAAAAATTATAGGTCAATTTTCAAGATTTGAACCCATGTACGAAAGTCGAAGAATGGGAGAAAAACAAATTTGCCGCTCAGCTACGGTTTATATCTTTCATTGTATACAGATGTTGATCTCAAGAAACAGCAACAACAAAATTTCGAAGACGTGTGCACCTCAAATTATTTCTTCCAAGATATTTATTAAGCGGAAATCTAATTAAATGGCGAGTTGACATTTATATTTCAAGATAAATCAAATAAACTACAATTTGGGCACTGTCATCTGCATTGCAGAGGCTGAACTAACGGACAAAATTTAAATGCCAAATTTCTGAGTGTAGGCAGCATAATTTACAAATGGATTCCAATGTCAGAACATTAAATTAATTTTTGTCTTGGTAAGTTGGTGTTTCTTTATAAAACAATGTACCTCATGTTGCGCAGAATGTAATTCTGGATATGCCACAAAAATTTCAGATCGTATCGTAAAACAATAAAGCCTGTAGTCAAGTTTCCGTAAAAAGTGTATGTAAAGTTGCCTAAAACCGTTTCGTGCCTCCCCTTAATGTGGTTGGGTTGATAATATGAGTTGAAAAAGGAACTTGTTATTTAACTAGTAACATTTTTTCCAAGAAACCGTGAATTATTTTATAATTAACAAACATACAAAGGTAAATACTAACTTTAATTAATATTTCCATTGAACGGTAAGTAGGTACATACCCGGTGCAAATGAATGTCTATTTGTCTGTCATAAAATTTTAAGTGTGGAACACTGCCGGAATAAGATTTGAAGAATATTTTAACAGTAACGACTAAAGAATTTACAATTTAGAATAATGGTAATATAATCGTAGTAGGACTTATACATACAGATTTAGACCATACAGTATGCATATGAATGTAGGTGCCTATCTACAAGAGAATTTCGTTCATACCGAGGTTCATCATTCCTATCTGGTATTGGCAATAACTTACCCCCATATTTTCTTTCTCTGTCCGTATTAAACGAGCTTCTTATTTACTTCTTAGAATCACTTTGTTAAATTCTGACAATGCATGGCTTAACGGCGCGAATGGAATGATAAAAAAAATATGTAAATGTGTTGTGTAGGTTTGTATGTATAATTTATTATTCACCTATAGTTAAAGAAGTCAATTTTTTGGAGATAAGCATCCCAATTTTATGTAGACATGTTTCTGAAACCAGAATTTTGTTTGTTTCTTCTTTTAGCGATTCTACAAGAACATCTAAATTCAATAGTAGAAATCAATAAGGTCCCTCTGATAAACTATAGATCGTTCTTCTAGATGTAAATTCAGTACTTAAACATCTTCGATTGTTTTCAGCTTTTAACTATGAAGTGAAAAGTCACTTCATGTTTTAAAAGCTTTGTATGTAGAGGTTTAGCCGATTTGATACCTAATTGATTTCCTTTAAAAGTATTAATTTCCCATAGTTCAGTTTGTATGGTTACAGAAATAAAATAATGGTTATTCCCATTTTAAACCAACAACCAGCCCCTAACCGGTTTGATTCCTAATTGATTTCCTTTAGTTTTTACGATTTGCTTTACGATTTGAATATTTTCAAACCTTTAGAATTTTCCAACAATTTTTGAAAATTATATAAATAATAGGTACCTACTTAAAGAATATATTTGGTCAAGACCACCTCATCAAATAAAATGCTTGAAAACTTCGTAGTTATTTTTTTGTCTTTGAAATTACGTGTGAGCATGTAACGTCACTATGTGTTATTGGCTTCATCTCTGCCGATATGAAGTTAGTAGGCCGAGTTTCCCACATGTTCTGTTCTAATTGGCTAAATTTTATTTAAAGTTCCTGGCTTCTGGCGTATGAATTATTATCAGTAACAATTCGTTTTCATTTTTTTAAATAAGAATGTAGAAATATTTACGTAGCAAACTAGTTGAATAAACATCAAGAAATTGGTCAAACTTTGCAAGTATAACAAAAAAAGCGATTTTTTTGTCATTAGAAAGGCAAATTGAATTTACATCTAGAAAATCGAAAGTTTATGAGACCGTGATTTAATACTTACAGAAAAATCATTAAGTATACAGTCCGAACCGAAGCGTTTGGGGCTTAATTATAAAACATTTTAAAACAAAAAAGAAACATGGCTAGGTAACCGACTAAAGGGTGCTTCATCAGATTTGTTAGTTAAGTTTAAGTAGGTATAAATGGTTAATTTTATTTAATTGATAAGCGAGTACACTTGCGTCTTATTAATTACATAACAGAGAATGAGGTCTGGGTATTAACATATAAATCTTGTATACCGGGAACCGAGGGTAAACGATGAATCGACATGAATTAAAGTTGGTGTGCGCAGAGCTAGCAGGTGATAAATGCCATTATTTGCACCAATTAGATAATTTTTATCACTTCAGGTTTTACCTACCGTAACTGTCTTGGGACTCTAGGGGACAATTTTTTTATTTTAGCATCCTGTATATATGTTTATATTTTTGGAATCTAAATAATATTCTGAAATCTAATTATACCTACCACATTTTGACCACAAAAATTATAAATTATTCTTGTGTCCTGCAACCGCCCCACCTCAAAATCATTTCATTGGTATCAGGGAATTTTATAAAAATAAGATTTACAATTGGAGACGTTTAACAACAAGCATAGAAAGATTTAAAATTAATTCTTAGGGTTTTGGGGCAATAACCCATCACTTTCAAATACAATCATATTCATATAATCCGGGAGGCAGTGAAGATTTTTGGTATGTCATTTCAGCGAACTTGATTTGAGCAATTTTTTAATTATTTTTATGCTGTAGATTACTAAAACAGGTCTGCCGTAAATTTTGCGGGACAGGGGCTAATGGCAGCCATTTTAATTTCTCAAAAATTGTCAACTCGGATTTGATTCAATTAGAAAAAAGTTGTGTTTTTCAGTGTAGATTAAGAATATGGAAAGAAATTTGAAGATACCTGGTTTGGTTCCTGCAATATACTGAAAAAACTGAAAAATGTCATATTTCAATCGCCTCATTTTATTCTTCGTGATTCTATTCTTCGTAATGTAATTGAAACAAATTTCATAATGATCTTCCGATTAATAACCAAGTCATAACACGTTATCAATTTTCAGTCTTTTCAGTATATTTCAGTAACCAATCTAGATATCTCAGATTTCCTTTCAGATTCTTAATCTATACTGAAAAATATCTAATTTAATAAAATTTCGTATCTGTTACCGTTTTCGAGATGTCAATTTTTGACAAATTAAAATGGCCGCCATTAGCCCCTGTCCCACAAGATTTATGGCAGACTTCCGATTTAGTAATCTCCAGCATGAAAATAACTATAAAAGTGCTAAACCAAACTCGCTGAAATGACATACCAAAAATGTTCACTGCCTCCCTGACTAATAGTGGCACTGGTGGCCCGAATAAACAGCAAATTTTCTTGTGGTTGCATTGATATAACCATCAGATTAGGGTGTTAGTTCCTAATTAATATAATAATAAATTGAAAATGGGATACAGACATTAAAACAAAAAAAATCTATAGTCCATAAAAATGATCAAAAATGTGGTATCATTGGATTCAGAATTTCATTTGGATTCCAAAAATATAAACATACCATGTAAATTTCTTGTCCCCAAGGCAGTTTTGGTAAAACCGCCGGAAGTGGTAAAAATTATTTAGCAAATTGGCGCAAATAACGACATTTATCACACTCTGCGCCCACCAAATTTCATTCAAATCGAGAATGTTGTCAGTTTTTTTTAATTCAAGGAATTAGCATTCAGACGAAATAAATCTTAGTTATTTACATCTTGGTGTTATCTGGCTTTAGCACAAAAAAAAGACGTATCAGGTTTATATAAAACCCACATTGTCCACTACTGAGTGTCGAGCACGCGCGAATTCCTACGCCAGTAAAATTGCTGCTAACGAGCTGAAGATTCCGTTTAATTAAACTTAATAAATTCGAATTAGTGTAAAACGTTTTCCTCTAGCAAGTAGTGTGTTGTATGCCTAGACAACGATAGTGAAGGATGCCGTTATTTAGTTATATCTACGACTGATCGCAGGTCACCACAGTGTTCTCGTAGAGCTGAAGAGATGCTTTGCGGCCGTATTCTTACCCTAACTGCCCCAGCACGCCGCCTCAAGAGTTTCGCGGCAACGGTCAGCAGCCTCCAACATTTTGACGATATTCCATCAGCAAAGGGTCTTCCCGTTTTTGGTACCACTCTCGAAATAATCGCAAAAGGATCGTCTTCCAATCTTCACAATTACGTAGATCAGAGACACAAGCAACTCGGGCCTATTTTCAAAGAAAAAATCGGCCCTGTAAACTGCGTTTTCATTTCGGATCCCGATGTCATGAGATCAGTTTTTGCCCACGAAGGTAAATATCCTCTGCATTTACATCCTGAGGCATGGACTGTGTACAATCAACTATACGGTTGTTCGAGGGGGTTGTTTTTTATGGACGGTACCAGGTGGAGGCATCACAGAAAAATAATGAACAGACTTCTTCTAAAAGGTGATTTTGAGTGGATTGAAACTTCGTGTGAACCCGTTTGTAACAATTTAATAGAACATATACGAAGTGTTTCAAAAACTGGCGGCGAATATCCAAATATTGAAAGCACTTTATACAAGTGGTCTTTGGATATATTAGTGTCTGTTTTACTAGGTGCCGATTCGTATAAAAAACTAAGGAGTGCTCTTGAATTAGATTTATTAAAGCTGGCTTCAACTGTACATTTGGTTTTTCAGACCACTGAAAAACTAGCGTTAATTCCAGCCTCCTTAGCCGCCAAATTCAATATTCCACGTTGGAGACGGTTCGTGGTTAGTGTAACGGACGCTTTAACCGGTGCAAATAATTTGGTTTCGAAACTAATCGCTAATATTGACCCCAACAGTGACGGTTTTCTCGCCAAATTATTAATGGAAGAAATCGAACGCGATGACATCAACCGGATTATCGCGGATTTAGTCTTGGCCGCAGGCGATACTACTTCGTATGCAATGGAATGGTTGTTGTATCTCGTCGGAAAAAACGGAGGATTTCAGCAGGAATTACGACAAAATCCTGAATTTGCTAAATATTATCTGAGAGAAAGTTTGAGACTATATCCGGTGGCGCCATTCCTCACGAGAATTTTACCTGAAAATACGATTCTTTGCGGCTACGAAGTACCAAAACATACTATAATCATCATGTCAATTTATACAAGTGGCCGTGATGAAAGATATTTCAAAGAACCGCAAGAATTCAGACCGTGCAGATGGATTCGTGAAAGCAACAAGGATTATCACAGTGGGATGCAAAAAGCCAGTTTACCTTTCGCGATGGGTTTACGATCTTGTATCGGTAAAAAAATTGCCGAAACCCAAATGCAAATGACGCTTGTGAAAATTGTAAACAACTTCAGTGTGGAGGTGTGCAACAAAAAAGATGTAGAAATGACTCTTAAATTAATCGCTGTCCCAAAGCAGAAAATTCGGTTTCGATTTAAAGCACTTTGAACGAATCCTATTATGTCACCAATTTTGTTAAATTAAATACATATTTCTTCAGCACTGCATATTTTTATTTATACAGACCGTGGTCATCTCAAGTTATCAGCATGTTTACAACACGAACTGCTTCATCATTTTTATTTACCTAAATTTCAAGATAAAAAATGGGCAGCAGAGAAGCGGCTGGAACCTCCCTCCCCATCGCGTGAGTCTTAGATTTCCGTGTAGGTAGCAGCCAATTGAACATGAAAATTTTTAGACTGATCGTCGTTGTGACTAATTTCACCCTTTAGTTTTAAACGAGAATGAGCATTTTCATTATTTTTCGCCGAAATGGTAGGAACTGTGAAAAGATTTTTAGAAACAGAATTTAATGGCTTTTCAATGATATAAAAAATGAAGGCTTTCAGATCTTCAACGGGTCACCAAATCTCCATGTACCAAATTTCAGCCAAATCGATGCAGTAGTTTGCGCTATAATGTGCTTATAGTGTTATTATAAAACGGCACTTGCCGTGGGTAGATTGTAATACCAGGTGTTCCACCGGACCGCGACCATAAGCTAACAACATGGAAAAATTAATTATATTTTTTTCCTGCTCTGGAGGGTAGTATATGGACTAGCTAGCTTGAGATTTTTTTGTTCATCGGCTCCTCTTAGGTTCCGTAAAGTGGGGTCGAATTGGCCACTTTTCAAGTTTAAAAAGCTGTAACTTTTGACACAGTTGGCCGATTTATTCCAAATTTTGTGTATACAGTGCGAGTGTAAAGTATGGAATAAAATTCCTTAAATTTTTGTCCTTGATTTGTGGCAAAAATCCTCGGACAGGTCGATTTTATTTTTGTAATGCGGACTTGATGGAGGGGACAGTTATTTTCTCACGCTTCCGGTTTAACCGGAAATGGCCTTAACTTAATTTTCTCAAATGGAATGACACTTTTTTCGCAACGGATTCGGAATCTACGATTTTTTCTGAGTTACAAACATGTATCACACTTTACCGGAAGTACAGTCACGGCCACCTCAGATTTTCAAAAACATCGAAGAAATCGGTCAAAAACCAAGATTTTGGAAAATCGGAAATACACGTCAACCTTATATTTTTGATATAAATTCAACTGCGCAATTTAGTTTCCTTTTATTTGTCTTTGTTTTTTCAAATTTTTTCACTTTTCACAATCTGCCAAAATAGCAAAAAGATTTTTTTAAAAATGTAATCGCGCAGTTGAATTTGTAACAAAAAAATAAGGTTGACGGGTACTTGCGATTTTTAAAAATCTTGGTTTTTGACCGATTTCTTCGATGTTTTTGAAAATCGGAGTTGGCCGTTACTTTACTTCCGGTAAAGTGTGTTTCTAACTCACAAAAAATCGTAGATTCTGAATCCGCTGAGAAAAAAGTATCATTCCATTTGAAAAAACTAAGTTAAGGCCATTTCCGGTTAAACCGGAAGTGTTAGAAAATAACTGTCCCCTCCATCAAGTCCGCATTACAAAAATTAAATTGACCTGTCCGAGGATTTTTGCCACAAATCAAGGACAAAAATTTAAGGAATTTTATTCCATACTTTACACTCGCACTGTAGGTATACGGGTGTCGATGCGTACTTTACTTTCAGACTGTGCTATGCATATTTTACTTTATTCAATTTGGAAAAAAATATTCCAAAAAAATAGGGTTGCCAATGTTATCTGGCAAGTGGGAGTCAAATTGGCCACGTGTTCATTTTGCACGTTAAATCAATTTAAACCGTGTTAGGCAGGTTTAAGATTGTAAACAAAAAAATTTTTTTTTTAGCATTTGGCAGTTTTGTAGGGTATAAAACCCTTGTAACGCATATTTTCTGTGCGATAAATGCATTATATTCCATTGAACTTCAAAAAGATACTTTATTTATAAAAATAGACAATATTCAAACAAACTCTCAAATATCATTTCCAACTTCTGTCTCAACTTCACTAAATAAGTGACTGATGGAGCGGAAATTCTTCACCGCCCTTGTGATTTTACATCTTTCCCCTTGTAGTACCACCCAAATTTAGTGGGGGTAAATCACTCCCCTGGCTTCTAGGGCGGCCAAACTTACCCTCCCAACCTGTAAAAATGTCGGTCTAAGTTTGGCCACCCTCTAGGAGACAGGGGGGGGTGATGTACCCCCATTAAATTTGGGTGGTACTACAAGAGTGAAAAGACGTACAATCACAAGGGCGGTGAAGAAATTCCACTCCAGTCACTTATCTAGTGGGGGCAGGAGAAGTTTTCTGACTTTCAAATTTGGTAGAATTTTTGTAGTCTGAAAAACATTTTTTTTTGCAATAACCAAGCAATTGATTACGAAAAAAATTATACTGGAGGTAAGAGGAAGGTTTGCCCTATATGCTACAACATTTTAAACTGACAAATAATAAACATCAAAATTGTAGGTACAGAGCGCCACTAACAAATTCTAAAAAGCGGCCAATCTCACACCGAATGCCAAAGGGTACTTAACAACGAGGCTGGAAATTTTTCGTATACAATTGACAAGCTTCGGCAGTTTTCGACTGCAGTTTTGTTTTGTGTTGGCATTTTGTTCGATAATTATTCTTAAAATTCGAAAGAATCCTGATTTCTTCAAAAAATCAGAGGAGATGATGAACAAAAAAAACTCAAGAGGTACAGGCTAGTCCCTACTACCTTAGACACTCGCTAAAACTTTTGGAGTAAATTCTCGGGAGCAGGAAAAAAATTGATTTAAAGCCATGTTATGTGTACATGGTCGCGTGTCGATAATACAATGATACACACGGTGTATGCAACCCAGAAAACGCGTGGTTGCATTCTTGGCAGGCTGCTCTGAATCTGAATCTTTCCAGCACTTGTTTCAAAAATTAACATAACAAAGTTTAACAGTCATCAACAATTACTAGAAAAGTCAGAAACTGTCATGAATAATTGTTGACCATTGTTAAAGTTTGCCCCCAAAAGCCTTTCAGATCTTCAACGGGTCACCTAATCTCCATGTACCAAATTTGTGCCAAATCGATCCACTAGTTTGGGCTATAACGTGGTTTTTAGTGTCATTACAAAATTTCGACTTTTTGAATTTCCTGTATATCCTACCAGAAGATTTCTAAGTACCTACCTAATTATAAACTTGTAAAATGGAACGCACGAGGCCCTATAGAATCGTGAACGAGTCACTAATATTTTATACCTACATTTTGCCACTAGCTCCAAAACCCTAAAGGGTAAGCGAGTAGTAGTAGTAATAGTAAATGAAGAGCGGATATTACAAAGGGTTGTAGATTAATTTTTAAAAAGGCAGCAGAGAAGCGGCTGGAACCTTCCCATCGCGTGCGTCTTTGACTTTCGCCAATTGAACAATAATTTTTTTTCTACTCATGATTGAAAAGTTATACGTTTCCGTTTCACACTCATTTTAGTGTGAAAAGTGATACTTTATGGCACTATGGCGAAAAGTACATTCTTTTCGCACTGGTGTGAAAAGTAAAAAATATACGTTTATTTATCGAAATTTATTGAAATCATGGAAAACAAAATAATATATTATATACCAAATAACTGAGGATTTTATATACCAAATGACTGAAGTGCTCGAGCAGTAATCACGAGAGGGATTAAAATGTCACTTCAGTCCTGTGGTATATACGCTATTTTTTGCACTCCCATTCGATTTGAACCCAAAATAGTCGAAAAATGTTAAAATGTCACTTTGACGGAGTTTAATCAGTCAATGCAAGAATCAATGGATTCTTTATAAAATTAATTAGCAAGGGCATTTCATTCCTTAGGGAGTGAATGACCCACTTCAGTCCCGCAAAAGAGTGCCTAAAAGTGCCACTTCAGTCCCGGGACTGCAAACAATTAAAAATTCACCTATAATACATTTACAACACAATTTTTGCAGTTAGTTAAACTTATCCCCGATGACATTTGACTAGAAGAAATTGTGATTTAATTTTTATGTTCTGTTTGTCCGTTCGACTATAATTATTTTAAACTTCTTCTTCAAATATTTGTCATATTTCTTCTCCTTCCTATATTTTTATAGCCGTACTTGTCTTATTTTGCTCCAGAATCTGCTAACAGCGATTCTCCATGTACCATATTTAAGCCAAATTGATCCAGTAGTTTGGGCTATATCTAATGCGCTTTCAGTATTATTTAAAAAAACGATTTTTCTGCCCAAAGGGCACTAAATGCGAATGACTTTTGTCTTATTTAAAACCATAATTTGGAGACCTTTCTGATGCTGACAGTTTTTTTTCAAAAACTGATTTTGGATGGTTAAATGAGAGTACTTATTATAATTTAAAATTTTAAAATTGAATGCCAAAGCCGCTGCCGTGGATCGATTGCCTCCAAAAAATTTCAGCTCTTCGACGTGTAATGCAATCTCCTTGTGCAAAATTTCTGCAAAATCGGTCCAGACAGAGGTTTGAGCTGTACAGTGTTTTTACTTTTTAAAGTAAGTCGAATATTTGAGTTTTTCTTAAATCTTTAAAAGCAGAATTTGCAGGCCTTTCTTATGGTGACATGACGTCAACAATGGGGATTCGCATTTAAAATTTAAAAGTGTGCAAAATGGCATTTCCGGTTGCACGATTAGCTCCAAAAACTTTCCAGGTCTAAGTTGGGTTACGAGACACCAATGTGCCAAATTTCAGCCAAATCGGTCAAGTAGTTTAGGCCGTAGCGTGTTTACGAACTTACGTACTCACATGCAAATTTTAAAAACCACTTTTTTGTGTTCCTGAGACCTCAGAACGTATAGATCCGGTCTTACCTCGAATTCGAAAATTTCAGTTATTGCAGTAACCTCCCATTTTTGTTTTAATTATGGGGTTGGGGAGGTTAATACGCCCGCCCATTTTAATATATTTTTTTTCAATATCTCGGATACCTGGTTTTGGTAGTTATGTACACCGTTTGTAACTTCCATTCTTCAAATGCTTCCTAAAGGGGAGATTTGTCATGTACGTTGCCGATTTGCTCTATGCGCCTTTTTGCATGAAAAAACTTTAAAGTAAGTGAAACTTATAGTCCAGTCGGTTCGCGATAAAATATGGTCGAATGCTGCATTTCATTCTACAAAGGTGCCGTTTGGAACAGTTGTACAGGGGACCAATACAAGTGATTTCACCCGCAGTGCCCAAAATAATTGCCTTTAGGAACAAAATGGCGACGGTTTTTTTCAAAATTTCCGCGAAAATTGCTAATAGCTAAAGTATTATTAACTATTTGAGGAAGCAACAACTATTACTCTTGCACATTACAACCAAGAAGAACATTACTTCTCATTTTAGTAATGTACCGGGTGGTCGTTTTAACTTGAGGCTGGCAAGACGCAATCGGAAAGAAAGCATTTTAGAAAAAAATGTTTTGCATAAAAGTTTTATGACTTCAAGGGGGAAAATAGATGGCATCATCGCCATTTTGATTCAAGGTCATTTTCAATGTCAAATGAAAGTCAACTTCAACTTCATTTTTTTTATGGAAACCTATCCATCGGATCCAAAAATAGTTTAAATGAGAGTAGTTCGTTCTTTTACGGGGAATAAGAATCTGTAATAAAAAATATGTTACCATTTAAACAAATGAAGTTTACCTTCATTTGACCTTGAAAATGACCTTGAATCAAAATGGCGATGATGCCATCTATTTTCCCCCTCGAAGTCATAAAGCTTTTATGCAAAACATTTTTTTCTAAAATGCTTTCTTTCCGATTGCGTCTTGTGGTCTCAAGATAAAACGACCACCCGGTAATGAGATACTTCTCATTTTAGTAATATACTATGTTCTTCTTGGTTGTAATGTACAAGAAAAATATTTGTTGCTTCCTCAAATAGTTAATAATAGTTAAGATATTAGCAATTTTCGCGGAAATTTCGAAAAAACCGCCGCCATTATGTTCCTAAAGGAAATTTTTTTGGGCACTGCGGGTGAAATCACTGGACTATTACGAAATCAAATACAAAAGACGATCAAAAGAAATAAAAGTTATTATTTGAAATAATGTAGTGAGACATTTACGTGGCAAACTAATTGAACAAACATCATACGAATTGGTTAAACTTTGCAAGAATAACAAAAAAAGCTGTAGGTAATTATTTTTATTGGAAATGCCCTATTGATCAGATTTTGGTAGAAATCGACTTTATAGAAGTAGGTCGTATTACTTGTCCTGAGGCAGAGGCCACTTGAGGCCACGCTTATTATTGTAACGTAGCAAATACGTACGCAACAGCAGTACAGCACACACGATAAGGGCCTCAATTGGTATGATGGCCTTATGACTTATCAACATTTTTCAGGTTCCTTAGCCCAGGAGTTTAAGGTTTTGACCCGTACAAAAATAAATCAAGGCTGAAAATTGGTACATATATGCTCTACTCTACCTGAATGACGAACGTGTTAAAGTTTTTGGTATACCTGATCTGATAGTCATACATTATTTTCCGCATAACATGATTATTTATGAACCGATTTGGATTATTATATTATCTTCCCAATGGTTTATCTAACGACAAAAATGTACAGGAACTGAAATATTCAGCATAAAATTTGCAACGAAAAGTTTCTATAAATTTTTGCCGTCCGATTAGCCGTTGGAGAGATAATCGCAAAAAAGCAACGCGAAGTCGATGCTGGAGCACGATTTCTCCAAGAAAAAGGATGTTTCATCTCGAAATTTCAGGAGAACTATTAATATTCTTCTTTTGTAGCCCTTAAGGAGTTAAGTATTCTGCGTATCAAAACTTTATAATTGTTTCCTCTATAAAATCTAATTTGACTGCATGAATTAGGTTGGAAATGCTTCGCAGCGAACCAAACAAAGGACTTTCAGTGGTCATACGCTCGGACTATTACTGATTGGGTCATTGTGGGTCGAGCATGGATAAGTAAATTCTTTGTATTTGGAGGTTGAAACGGGTGAGTTCCGGGGGTGCAATTTTTTGCGTTCAACCAGTCTCTTCCGGTTGTAGATAGATCAAGGATTAAATTTCCTTCAATAAATTTTTTTGTGTTTGGGGGTTGAAGGGGGTGATTTTTAAACATTCTTGGCAACGCCATCTGTTAGCAATGTAAGAAACGTGTAATTTTTTATGTTGCCCCTATTTAGCGTCAGTTTTGAAATTTGAGGGTGGATATTAGTGATATTACTCGACGGTCGATATTACCGCACGTTCCCCTAATAAAATACATCAAGCCTGCTCAAATGCGTATCCTATTTGGACACAGGAGTCAGGACACATGTAATCTTACAGCTAAATTTTATTAAAGTCAAAAACTTAATAGTTAAAACATACCTTTAAATACTTTCCCGAAGCAACCCTCTCCAATTTCTTTCAAAAAATTCACGTCTTCTTTTCTAAGTATAGGTACTCCGCTTCCAGAGCAGGCGGAATATTGAGGATTCGGAGCGTATCGATCAGCCATTAACAAACTGTGCTTTAAATTGATAGGGGATGCCTGAAAATTATATTTTGTGATTATTATAGCTGCAGATTGTTTGAACAACAAACTAAAAAAACATTAAACATCACTTTGGTATTTCGTTCTGCGGTGCGTTCCCTTACGGGTACAGTATGCGTCAGATGTTTTGCTCGATGGTTTTGTTACGCAACTAAGAACTTTACGGAACAGATTGGGTCATGACAATGGCTGGTATGAATAAAGTGTTACAAAATGCTCATACTTGCATTAATAAAAAATGTAATCGTGCACTAGAAAAGGATAGAGCAAGAGCTTTGTTACCGTTTATTCATACCGGCATTACCGGAAAATGATTAGGTTTCAGGTAACTATGGTTTTAAGGCGTCATGACCGAGTCTGTTCCGCAAAGTTTCCAGTTGCGTAACAAACGATAGAGCAAAACATCTGACGCATACTGTACCTACGTTAGAAGTAAATTAGAACCAAAATCTGAACAACAGAAGGACTCAAATTTATAAATTACATCAGCACACGTTTTAATTACGTGAAAAACGTTTGTGTTGAGAGCGGCAGGTAATTACTTTTGTTTCCGCACTTTGAGATGGGGGCAAAAACATTTTAATTAAAACTTACCCCAGCTTCATTTAATTGCCTCGCCCTCTTGATCCTTCTAAATAATACAAAAATTACTATAACTATGATCGCCATACCGGCAGATATAGAAGCCGTCGTTATCTCTTTATTTGATTGACTCCACGGTTCCGGTTGAATCTAAAAATTACAAAGTGCTAATAATTGTGATTAAAGTTTAAATAATTACCGACCGTTGAATTAGGTAGGGGTGACTTAGAAGGTGGTTGTACATTGGGGATTCTCCCTGGACTTCCATCTACTGAAAAAAGTGAAATAAAAATAGAATTAATTTTTGGTAGTCTGACAACGAATGAATTTAAAAACTTGGGTTAAAATGTAAAGTTAATCTGATGAAAAGATATTTTATTTGTGAGTTGGTTTGTAATGAAATGATTCGGGTTTTAGAGATCAAAGGGTTTAACCATTAAAAGTCATTAAGGCTTGTGAACATCTGGTCTGTATTTTTCTTGGTAAAAAATACACCTTGTGTGAAAGGGACATAAACTGTTACGAGCAACTTTGAATTTCATTGCGTTTACACGGTAAAAGCCAAATAAGCAAAAAATCTCTGTGCACGAAATATACATCAATCCTTGTGCTGTGGCCTATAATTTCGCACAATTTTTTGTGTTTAAAATTTCAGCTCAATTGAATAATATTAACCCGTGCCTCAAAGGTCCTCAAATCTAACATGGTGGTTAAATGGGGAAAAATGGATGTTTTGGTTTTCGTAGCATAACTTGATAAAAAAATATCGCAACAAATTTTAACGGAAATATTCGGAAAGCTCCGTCTTTTCTTAGTAAAAGTGGCAATTTTTTTTACCTTATTATAATTTTAAACTTGGATTAATTTGCGACATTAAAGGAAATTTTCACTTCTTTCGCGGCAAGGCCCGCTTGAGTGCTCTACTTAAAACTTTTTGATCGCAAGATATTTTGGAACACTGTTAGGGCAATAAATAAATAAATAAATAAATTGTTTAAACTATATTAACCATTACAATTGTTGCTATATTGAGAAATAAATTAAAAATAATCGAAAATTGTCCCTAATGTCGCAAATTAATCCAAGTTTAAAATTATATAAGCCTCGATATAAGCTATAACTTAAAAAAAATTGCCACTTTTGCTAAGATTATTTTATACATTTTATACATTATTTTATATTTTTAAGAACAGAATTTGAAAACTTTTCATTTGGGAATGCCAAAAATAGGGGTTTATACCTAATTAAAATTTCAAAAGCTTTTCAGCTCATTACGGGCAGCCACTATGCCCTCTATGCAAATTCAGACAAATCGTTTCCAGACCCGAAAACGTAAGCATCTGCTTTTATCTCGATTTTCGACTTTGAACTAATAATTGCAGTAAGTAGCCTCCCTTTTTAATTTTAATAAAGGAGCAGGTTTAAAAATCTCTTTATTATTTGTTTCAAATTTCTTCAAAACTCCAAATAGAATTTAAGTAAATGTAATTGTGCAGTTCAATTGGCATAAAGAAACAAAGTTGCAGTGGAATTTTGAAAACCGAATTTTTAAAAAATTTGAACTTTTCACCCATTTCTTTTCTTCCATGTTTTTAAAATCTAGGGAGGCCGTGACTGCACTTCCGGTGAAGAGTGACGCATGTTTTTAATTTAGAAAAAATCATTCCGAATCCGTTGAAAAAAAAATGATTCTATTTGGAAAATCAAAATTAAGGTCATTTCCGCAGATTAAACTTTAAAATAAGGGTGACTTGTTCGAGTAGGTATATGTATGTCCGAACTATATCTCTCGAAAAAGTTCTTGAATTTATTTCTTACGTTTCAAAAGCACTCTGTATATTCAAAAAAAGGCAGCAGAGAAGCGGCTGGAACCTCCCCAACGCGTAGGTCTTTGATTTCCGTGACTTGTGTTTAAGATTTTAAAGTTGATATGCCTAAATGGCACTTTCCGTTGACCAATTGCTCCCAAAAGCCTTTCAGCTCTTCAACGGGTCACCTCACCTCCATTTACCAAATTTCGGGCAAATCGATCCACTAGTTTGGGCTATAAAGTGGTTTCAGTGTTATTACAAAATTTCGATTTTTCTACTCAAAGGGTTCTAAATGCGAATAAATTTTGTCTCATTTAAAACCAGAAATTGAAGACCTTTCTGATGGTGACCTCGATAGTGACAATAAATCTTTCAAAAACTTGTTTTGGATGGGTAAATTAGAGAATAATTTTAAATTTCGAAATTGGTGTGCCAAAACGGCACTTTCCGTGGGCCGATTGAATCCAAAATTTGTTCACCTCTTCGACGTGTAATACAATCCCCTTGTGCAAAATTTCAGCCAAATCGGTTCAGGGGCTTGGGCTGTACCGCGATTTTAAAGTCCGATAAAAATCAATTTTTTTTTATTTTTGGTCAAAAGGGCACTAAGAATGAATGCATTTTTAGAAGCAGAATTTGAAGGCCTTTCCTATCGTGACGTGAAAAATGGGGGTTTGCATTTAAAATTTAAAAGTTGATGTGCCAAAATGGCATTTCTGGTTGCACGATTGGCTCCAAAAGCTTTTCAGATCTAAGTTGGGTTATCACATGCACACGTACCAAATTTCAGCTAAATCTGTCGAGTAGTTTGGGCTGTGGCGTGTTTACGAACGTACGTACGTACGAACGTACGAACGTACGAACGTACGTACATACATACAGACACATTTTAAAAACCACTTTTTTGGGCTCCTGAGACCTCAAAACGTATAGATCCGGTCTTATCTCGAATTCGAAAATTTTAGTGATTGCAGTAACCTCCCTTTTTTTTAAATGGTGAAGTGGAGTGGGGAGGTTAAAAAGAAAACTGGACATTTTTTTGGTCAAGTGTGCCCCTCATTCGTGTCCCGCGGCCAGGGAGAACTCTTTAAAATTGTCTACTCGATTTTGTACTAAGTAAATTTTTAAGCTGTCACCTTCTGCTAAGGAGATTACAAAATTTATAAATTTTGTGACAAAATAAAACGTTCTATATTAGGTATGTCTGTACCCACGATACACACAGAAAATGATCTTCTTCCAACAAGTTTATTACTCTCAGAACAAGATGATAATAAGTTTCTATATGGCGTGACACTATGTATTCTTAAATGCAGGGTAGTATACTCACTATCATCTAGTAAATTAGATTGTTTACCCAAGAATACAAAAAATGAAATTTGAACTTACTGTATTCTTTCTGTAAACAATGGACTTCTTAACGAATGCACTTTAACTGAGAATTAATATTACTAAACTTATAAACTGGTCGACTTAATCCTAAGATTAATGACGCTGTAAATAAGCTTATCTATTCTTACCTAGAGCATACGATGTCTTTAATTCAACCCTTCATATCATTGCATTTACCAAGTTTTTAGAATATTGATATATTGATATTCTTATAATTATATATTATGTCTCGGTTTATGTAAATTTTGCGTTGCGAATCAAAGTAATGCAAAATTTTCTTCACAGTAGTCTGTAAATTGATAATGAAAATTAGTAATGTAGCAGTATTGGTGTCTTCACAATTGATTTAAACCGAGGCCTAAACCGTGTCTTTGAAATGAACTGTTCGCTTAAACCACAAAATTAAAGCTAATTCGCACATCGCACGAAAAGGGAGTCGAGATCATAGCAGCCGTAACCTGAGAGAAAATAAGTTAAGCAGGAAGAAGACAACGATTGAGAAGTTACACAAAATCTTTTAATTTTTAGAAATAAAACAGATAATCATAACGCATATGCGAAGAACAGAAAAGTAACCTATTATAGGTTAGTTAATTAGGTAGGTAACCATACATTATGACTTACTATACAAAACCTTAACGAACATTTCGAACAATAACACAAAACATAACTTTCAATAATGTTAATAACTTTTCGAAATAAGTTTTTTCCCATTTGGAGGATCTTCAGGACACAGATTTGTAAAACTCTCCATTATTGTCATCATTCACAGTATTCACACTCAGTACATAACACAACACCATGCATAGTGACTACGTGACCTCGTTCTCCCCATAGACGCGCACCTATCAATTGATACCTATACTAAAACCAAGAATTACAATTCTTCCCCAAAGAAAATGATCCTTGGTATGAAAATGTTACTCTTAGATATATGCTAAGCTAACTTCATTATAGTAGTTTGTGGAAAAACTAAATATTAGAATACATAATGATACACACAAATTTACCATTTTCTAACATAAATTAATTGTAACACTATATTCAGTTTTAACGAATTCTTAAAGGAAGTGCTTCAATTGAGTGGTATTAAGAAGATAATTGTACTACATCTGAGGAAGTATATTTGGTTTTAGGATTTTAGGTAATAAAGGTATATTGTTGAGCTCAGTGTTTCCATTTGCTAAATTTGGAGATTATTTACTTAACTTTAATATAAAAACACTAAAGATTAAATAATTTTAAAAATACCTCAATTCTTAACTTAAGAAGAACATTTTTTGTGTGTATGTACGGTATTTTTATGCAGACCCCAAATCACCGTAATACGATTTCATTCACCTGGGATGAGTTGTCGAATGTCGCCTGAACTGGCTTTTTAGACGACTTGATCTTAGGATGATTTACGGTTTGGAATGAGTTCTTTGGAATCACTTGGTTATGCATTTACGTGGGTATAATGTACAATGTCGTAGTATGCATCACCTTATATTAAGAAGAAAAAGAACAATTCAATGGTTTTTATACCTTTATTTGAAGTATGATGTCGCACCTAGAATTGATAAAATTTTAGTTAATTTAAAACTGCCTTAAAAGAAAATTTTACCATGGTAACTGTTGAGTTAGGCAGGTGGGGTTTAGAAGGTGGCAGAACGTATGGAATTATTCCTGGATCTCCGTTCACTGCAAAATAAATTAAACGATTGTTTTAAATAAAAAACCAATCGACTTTAAAAGGCATTGATTGTTATAAAAACTGTCTTTGCCCGTTTTGAACATATGTTTTAGAGTTTTGGGAATCCGAAAAAGTGGTTTTTGAAAAATGTCTGTGTGTGTCTGTTTGTCTGCCTGTCTGTGATCACGCTGCAGCTCAAACTAGTGACCGTATCGAGATGAAATTCGGTACACATATTCAGCGGGCAATTTGTAGGTGTAGGTGAACATATGTAGAAAAATAAGTCCTAAGGGAGCTAAGGCCCGTTAAAGGGGGCAACTTTGAAAGTGGTTTTTTCTAAATATCTTCAAAACGGTTAAAGATCTTTACTAAGTTTTTGATGCTGAATTTACTACTGTGGAGAAAATTTTAAAATTTCGATCATAAGCGTCTCGTACAGGATTCTTAGGATTCTTAGGATTCTAAATTTACTCAAACATTTTTGTAAGGAACCGTTTCATGAAATCGTTTACGATATTTTGATGTCTTCTGTCACAAATTTTGGAGCCCTGAACCAATGAAAAGCCATTTTTTTCGAAAAGGGCACATTCTATCGATGTTAAACAAGAGTACCATCTTTACTTAAAAAACCTCAAATTTTCAGATTCTGGAATAAAATTTGAGAAAAAACTACTTACAAAAATGCTTGAGTAAATTTAATCCTAACCCCTCCTGTAGGAGACGCTTATGATCAAAATTTTAAAATTTTCTCCACACTAGTAAATTCAGCATCAAAGACTTAGTAAAGATACCAAATTTCACGTTGCTATCTTTAACCGTTTTGAATCTTAAATGCAAACTCCAATTTTACACAGTCAAACACACTAGAATTTTTCAAAAAACACTTTTTTGGCTTCCCAGGTTCCTGAAATGTAAAGATTAGATGTTTTTGACGATTAGATTTTTTCATCTATTTTAGTTAACTATACAAGAGTAGAAGTTAAAAATTCTGTTAAAGTAACATTTCTCCATGAGAAAAATAATGTTTTTTGGCTCAAAAAGGAAGACAGACAAACGGTGGATATAGTTAAACAAATTAAAAAATAACTTTATTAAATCCCAGTGATTTGATTTAAAGGTGAGACTTGGGAAAACCTGGGAAATACGGGGGATATCTAGGGAGATACGTGGGATATCCAGGAGGCAGGAGCACCCAACAGTAAGGATATATTTTTTACCAACTGCTTCCAAAAGCCTTTCAGCTCTTCAATTGGTCACCCAATCTTCATGTACCAAATTTCATCCAAATTGCTCCAATAGTTTGGGTATAATGTGTTTTTAGTGTTATTACAAAATTCCGATTTTTTTACCCAAAAGGCATAAGTGCGAATGAATTTCGTCTTATTTAAGGCCAGAATGGGAACACCTTTCTAATAGTGACAATACATTTTTCACAAATTCTTGTTTTAAAAGAGGGATAAATGAGTAAAATTTTAAATTTAAAACTTGATGTGCGTGCATTCGACGTGCATCTTCATGTGCAAAATTTCAAGCAAATCGGTCCAGAGGTTTAAGCTGTATCATATTTTTAAAGTGCGTTAATAATCTCGAATATTTGAGTTTTTGTCAAAAAGCAGAATTTGAAGGCCTTTCTCATGGTGACGTCAAAAATAAGGGTTTCTATTTAAAATCCAAAGTTGATGTGTCAAAATGGCACTTCCGGTTGCACGATTGGCTCCAGAAGCTTTTCAGATCTAAGTTAGGTTATCAGATATTCACGTACCAAACTTCAGCCAAATCGCTCAAGTAGTTTAAGCTGTGGCGTGTTTACGAACGTACGTACGTACATACACACAGACACATTCTAAAAACCACTTTTTTGTGTTCCTGGGACCTCAAAAGGTATAGGTCCGGTCTTATCTCAAATTCGAAAATTTTAGTAATTGCAGTAACCTTAACCTCCCTTTTTTTAAGTGGTGAAGTGAAGTGGGAAGGTTAAAAAAAGTCAGAAACTATGACACATTTAGTCGATAGCATTTGCCGGAAGAAGGAAAATTGAATTTAGACTAGAAATTTTGACATTTGTTTTCTTGCGATATAAACGCTTCGATTTAAGTCTCATTTTTGTAGGTTAAAATAAAATAATGTTGAATCGGATTCAATCTCGAGTGGATCGAAGTTGTCGATATCATAAACCAAGTTAATGTAGGTCAGGTACATGATATTTATTAATTTAATAGATGCCACCTCGTCCAAAAATTGATGTAGATTTAGACGAATTTCAAGTATGTATATCATCAGATATCATTCAATAATAAATTATTTAAATTATTAATATTTAAAGGTAAGTAGGTACGTCGTATATTGAAATGACGCTGCCGGTGACGGCAGATTAGGTCATGAAAGCAATAAACATTCAGCTTCATACAATGGCTAGAAACGTAAATTTATCTATCATTGCATTATAATACGTTATAGTAGGTGTAAAAAAACAATAGAAGGCTTCGGATCCTCTAATAAGTAGGTACCTACCTATATTCCTGGGGCAAGCACCGTTTGGCGTAGGAGGCTGTGAGTCATGTGGACACAAGCATGTGTACGTATTATTTTCCAAATTTTGACAAGCCGTCTCTCCTTCACAAACTCCAACCTTGCAGGTACCGTTTTTCCGAATTGGTTTTCGTTCTTCTGCAACAAAACAAAATTGCAATCTCGGAGCAATTAAATAACGTTAACCGCCTATTACAACAATTGAAAAGAAATAAGATTAATATAAATTCAACTGAGAAGTGTTCAGCAATTTAAGTTAAGCTAATTCTTTCCCTAAATTGACTTTTTTCGAAAAAATGGAATTAAAGATTTCAAGCCGGTAAAACAACAGCTACCGAAACCAATTTTAAATAAATGTTAAGAAGATTAGAAACTTGTAATTCGTATACATACTATACACACATATACAGTGTGTCTCATTTTAACTGGAACCACCCAAATATTTCGGTTAATTTGAACCGAATCAATGCGTTCTTTTTTTCTGCATGTAGAGCTCCAAAATCTGCACCTGCGTAATACTTCACTTTTTTTTATAGACCGAAATCCCAGTCTACTGCGATTTAATAAAGAGGCCAAAAATGACAAAATCGTATTAGGCATTTTTTTATCGAAAAATTTTATAAGGAAAAGTTGCTCAGGATGGCTCCAAATGGCTAAATCCGAAATTTCAGGAAAAAATAAAAATGTTGAATTTCTTGAGGAAGAATCACAAAATAACGAAAAGTTTTTGCGACATAATGGGTGCTGTGAAATAAAAAAAACAATTGAAATGAATTGATTTGACATTTGCTATTGGCTATTGATGAATAAAACTTAACAATCGCAGAAAAAGTTGATATTATTAAGATAGTGTAAGATTTTCGTTTTTCTTAACAATTTCAAGGGCGGACACCGCAACTAATCTGTTGTAATGTGCCACAAACAGCAAACATATGAGCTTCCATTGTTTTTTTATTTCACATCACCCGTTATGTTGCAAAAATATTGACGTTTTCGTTATTTTATGATTCTTCCTCAAGAAATTCAACATGTTTATTTTTTCCTGAAATTTCGAATTTAGCAATTTGGAGCGATCCTGAGCAATTTTTCTTTATAAAATTTTTCGATAAAAAAATGCTTAATACGATTTCGTCATTTTTGGCCTCTTTATTAAATCGCAGTAGGCTGGGGTTTCGGTTTATAAAAAAAGTTGAGTATTACACAGGTGCAGATTTTGGAGCTCTACATGCAGAAAAAAATAACGCATTGATTCGGTTAAAATTAACCGAAATATTTGTATGGTTCCAATTAAAACGAGACACACTGTATACAGGGTGTCCCGAAATTAGTGGCCAAAACTTTATTAGTAGATTCTTCTATGAAAAAAACTCCCTATGAACTTATGTCGAAAAATAAGTCATAAGGGAGCTAAGGCCCCTTAAAGGGGGCACTTTGAAAGTGTTTTTTTTCTAAATATCTTCAAAACGGTTAAACACAGCAACGTGAAATTTGGTATCTTTAACAAGTCTTAGATCATCAAAGACTTAGTAAAGATACCAAATTTCACGTTGCTCTCTTTAACCGTTTTGAAGATATTAAGAAAAAACATTTTCAGAGTGGCCCCTTTAAGGGTCCTTAACTCCTTTAGGACTTATTTTTCGACATATGTTCATAGGGACTTTTTTTCATATTTTTCATAGAAGAATAATTAGGTACTGGTAAAGTTTTGCCCACTAATTTTGGGACACCCTGTAAATACATATACCTATATTCCTGCAGGTATATTCTTATAAGTACATTTACATTTACATCTTAGTAGCAAGTGCCTAGAGGTATTATGCAATAGGCCCCACATGTTGGAATCACCATACTGACTGTTTTTGCGGGCTTAAAAATCAAGGCAATCGTCTGAATTTCTGATTAATATATAAAAAAGTATTATGGTCGACTTGATTGAGGTTCATGTTAATTCCCGACGACTGGCGCTCAAGATTTTCTTGAAAGAGTACCATTGTCTTGATGTTTCATCTTGTCATCGCTGTGTCGGCATCATGTTATTATATTATTTTGTTGTGAAGGACTCACTTATAACGAACCATATTGTATTAATTGCGTTGCGTCATGAACAGCTATTAGTATACCTAATTAATTTGCATAGATATTTAGTTCCAGACCAGAAACAAATCTAAATGGGGAAGATTTTAATGCAATTTGTTTTTAAGCTCTCCATACACCACAATACCGGGTGATTCAGTTTGGTATTAGTCCCCCTGTGACTTTTTTATTTCAAAGAGACAAATAGGTAAAACCATATACCTACCTATAGGGACCCACCGGATTGCAAATTTTGCGCGCACTTACGCAAAAAGAAATGGATCGAATGGAAATTATGAATTGAAGCATGTAATTATGTTTACCTAATTGCGTTTTGAAAAGTTGGATTTTACACAATTAGGTAAAATGTTGTACGGAATACGTCATGAAAAGCCTAAATTATTTGACTCGCATAATGTTGCAAAACTCGCTATCGCTCGTTTTGGCAAATATTACGACTCGTCAAACAATATAGGACTTTTCATAACTAATTACGTAAATAACTATTACGTAATAACTAATTACGTAAATAACTATTACGTAATTAGTTATGAAAAGTCCTATATTGTTTGATGAGTCGTAATATTTGCCAAAACGAGCGATAGCGAGTTTTGCAACATTATGCGAGTCAAACAATTTAGGTTTTTTTTTCATAACGTATTCAGTACAACATTTTACCTAATTGCGTAATATCCAACTTTTCAAAACGCAATTAGGTAATAGTTATTTACGTAATTAGTTATGAAAAGTCCTATATTGTTTGACGAGTCGTAATATTTGCCAAAACGAGCGTTAGCGAGTTTTGCAACATTATGCGAGTCAAACAATTTAGGCTTTTCATAGCGTATTCCGTACAACATTTTACCTAATTGTGTAAAATCCAACTTTTCAAAACGCAATTAGGTAAATAACTATTATTACTAAATATTATTATATAATTATGGAAAATGGCGTTTTATGTTCCAGGAGGAATCTCTTGGTGTGGTTGACAGTTGACACAATGAATTTGTAATTTCCCGTTAAGAGTTTATCTGTAAATGAGTCAATAAGGGACTTTTACACCGACGGCGACGTCTTGTTATTTTTTGGCTTAAAAATAAGTAGGTATGAACTGTTGCCTTCACATCACATTTTAAAATTTCTATTTTGCGGAACGATTTAAAAAAAACCCTATTTTTGACATGACCATTAGAAAGGCCTTGAAATTCTGCTTCCACAAATGTATTCACTATTAGTGCCCTTTTTGCAAAAAAATTCAAAATTAAAGAATTTTAACTTATTTTAAAAACACTCTAGAACTCAAACCTCTGCAGTGATTTGGCGGAAATTTTGCACATGGAGATTGTACCTATTACACGTCGATAACATGAAATTTTTTTTGAGGTAATCGACTAACGGCAAGTGTCGTCCTGGCACATCAATTTTCAAATTTATAATAAAATTATATTCTCATTTAACCATCCCAAACAAGGTTTTGAAAAATTTATCGTCACAATCAGAAAGGTCTTCAAATTCTCGTTTTAAATAAAACAAAATCCATTTGCATTTGTGTAAAAAAATCGAAATTTTGTAATAACACTAAAAACACATTATAATACCTAGCCCAAACTACTGGAGCGATTTGGCTGAAATTTTTTACATGGAGATTGGGTGACCCACTGAAGAGCTGGAAGCTGGAAGGTATTTGGAAGCAATTGGTTCACGAGAAGAGCCATTTAGGCATATCAACTTTAAAATTTTCAATACAAAGTCTCATTAGTAGAGACCGGATTTTAGGTAAAATACCTTTTTTCCCCGTTTTAGGTACACCAAAAAAAAAATGCTTCAGGTTGTGTTTCTTGTAATTAAATACCAATCAAAGAGTGTTTAAAACTTATATTAATGATTGGTATTTGACTACAAGAAACACAACCTGTAGAAATTTGACTCCGTGCCAATCTATAAGTAAACAAAATGGATCTAGATACCTTCAATTACACAAAAATAAATTGAAAATAAATGTGTCTCGTAAAAATTCGAGTTATTTACCCATTTTATTTTACCTAAAAACCTATTTCCTGCACTTCATTACCTATATTAATTAATTTAACCTAAAATAGTTTTTTATAACCTAAAGCAGCGTTTCTTAGTACCTAAAGAAACTAATGCCTTGTTTTTTTTATTTACTTGTTTTGTATTACTGATAATTAAAACAAAAAAATTTCACGCGAACACTCGCTAGTATTTTTAGTTGTAGCAAGATTTTTTTAGCTTTTTATTTAAATTCGAATTGTAACTCATTTAACTAAAAACCTATTTAACCTGAGCTGAAAGTTATTAAACCTAAAAACATGTTCTAAACAACCTATTTAGGTACCTTTTTTCAATTTTTATAGAACCTAGAATCCGGCCCCTACTCATTAGAAAGATCGTTAAATTCTGGTTCTAAAAATCTATTCACAATTCGTCGAAAAATTTTCATTCGCGTTTAAAACTTGCCGACTGACAGAGAATGGTACAATTCAGCAAATGTTACAGGACACTATCTTAGATAAATGTTGTCAAATGTGATAGGTGATGGCGCTATTTGTCAGAAAGTGTAAAATTAGTCACAAAATGACGAGCGGTCTAAAAATTTTCGTGTTCGTTGGCTGATACCTACCTAGAGGTTCCAGCCGCTTCACTGCTGCCCATTTTTTTTGTAAAGTTCAGATATGTAATAGCAAAGTTATTAACGATACTAGGTTGGTAAAAACGAGGCGGAGGTGAGTTTTTGCAAATTCCGAGATTTTGCTGTTAAAACGCACTTAATAATCGTGTATAATATGACGAAAATGTTTACAGAAAAGAAATGTGAAAAATGTATATAGCTCCCCCAAAAAAGTAAAAACCTCAGAAGAAAAGCTTTTAATCCTAGTATAGCACAGTCAGTAGTCAGTAGACTGTTCCAAATCTCAGATCCGTAATTAATTATATTTTTCGAGCAAACTGAGAAAGACCGAATTTCGAAGTACCTACTTATCCTTTTATTCCTTTTTGAGGAGACTCCTAAACGCAAAAAGTTATATTCCTACTTTTTGTCATATTTTAGCCTCCCAAACAGCTCCCGACTTTTTTGTACACAGTTCTGGTATGCAATCCAGTTTTTAAAAAATCACCGCCATCCTAAGGGCCGAAATTTTGGGGGTCTCGAACAAAAAGGTTCCAACGGGTCCCAGTAATCCACTGTGCAAAAGGATTTGCCGGGGGATTTGCTTTCATCAATAAGTTCAAGATAATTTTGTTAACCGCTTTGTACTATTGCATGCTACGCTACCTAACTATTTTCGAGACTACTTTGCCACTTTTACAAGAAAAGAGACTTCGGTAAAAGAATAGAAAACTACAAACAACATTTCAAACCAGGCAATTAGAACAATTAAACAACAAAGAGGTAAGTAACTTAATACAATGAATTAAAGCTCTTATCGTAGGTATGTATCTCAATGTACATATGTATACCTTCTACCTACTTATTCCAGATTCAAACAGACGTTTGTGGTCGTCGTGTCGTGATATGTAACGAATTATTTATTTGCTGCTCTATAGACGCCGAAATAGTCAGGGGAAATGTTAATTGGATGAAATGAACGGTTGTCTATGGAATGCCGTTTTACTTTTTAATGGAACATACACGCTGTGATAGCCAAAGAAATAAGATAATTCAAATTCAAATACTGTTAAGAGAAAATAAGTCTATTCTTATTATCTGAAATACAATTTCTATTATCACTCCCAGAATTTCTCTTAACACTAATTCAATTTCTGTTAACAGTAATTCAGAGAGATAATGGAAATACGTCTTCCTTCTCTCTCGCACCAGTTGAAATTATATCTTCTGTCTCATTCGCGCAAGCGCAGTCGTGATAATGGAAATTGAATTTCACTTAACAGAAATTCATTTACTGTTAACATTAATTCATTTTCACTTAAGAGAAATTCTATTTCAATTATCACTGCTTAGAGAAAATAGAAAAACAATTTCACTTAACAAAAATTCATTTAGAGATAAATTGAAATAAAACCGTAGTTTTAGGAGCCGTTTTACTTTTTAATGCAACCCATACCCTATGCATTTCAAAAAAATTCAAACATTTTAAATATATACAATAAAAATTAAAACGGCTCGTAAGATCAGTGTAAATCACCAAATTTATTTCGATTATCACTGCACGAATTTTTGTTAAGTGAAATTGTATTTCAATTTTCTCTAAAGCGAGATAATAAAAATTCTATTTCTGTTAAGTTAAATTGAATTTCTCTTAAGAGAAAATGAATTAATGTTAACAGTAAATGAATTTCTCTTAAGTGAAAATGAATTATTGTTAACAGTAAATGAATTTCTGTTAAGTGAAATTGAATTTCTATTAACACGATGCCTGGGATTGCATTTCTTTGGCTACCACAGCGTGCTGTTGCATTAAAAAGTAAAACGGCGTTCCGTACATTTCTTTGGCTACCACAGCGTGCTGTTGCATTAAAAAGTAAAACGGCGTTCCGTACGAGATAGATATCGTGTTTTTAAGTGGTACGAAAGAGAAAGATGACAACCCAATGGGCCAATGGCGTATTTTCATTATCTCTCCGAATTACTGTTAAGTGAAATTCAATTTCTATTATCACGACCGCGCATGTATGAACTGCGAGTGCGACAGATAATGTATTTTCAAGTGGTACGAAAGAGAAAGATGACAACCCAATGGGCCAATGGCGTATTTTCATTATCTCTCCGAATTACTGTTAAGTGAAATTCAATTTCTATTATCATGACCGCGCATGTATGAACTGCGAGTGCGACAGATAATGTATTTTCAAGTGGTACGAAAGAGAAAGATGACAACCCAATGGGCCAATGGCGTATTTTCATTATCTCTCCGAATTACTGTTAAGTGAAATTCTATTTCTATTATCACGACCACGCATGCTCGAGTGCAACAGAAGATGTAATTTCAATTAGTCCGAGAGAGAAGTAAGACAGTCCAATAACGTATTTTCATTATCTCTCCGAATTACTGTTAAGTAAAAATAAATTATTCTTAAGAGAAATTGTATTACTGTTAACAGAAATTGAATTAGTGTTAAGAGAAATTCTGGGAGTGATAATAGAAATTGCATTTCAGATAATAAAAATAGGTTTATTTTCTCTTAACAGTATTTGAATTTTAATTATCTCATTTCTTTGGCTACCACAGCGTGCTGTTACATTAAAAAGTAAAACGGCGTTCCATAGTTGTCGAATTTTTATGTTACATAAAGAAAATTCACCCCTTTTACTGCTGGAGATTATTAGGATTATTTTTCAATTAATTTTTGTTTATAGCCTGTAAAAGAAATTTGTTCAGATTCAGAAGCATTCCGAAACGTTGGAATTGCTTTTCCACTAAATGGCAATCATGTAGTCGTAATTATAATTATTGAAATAACTTGCAAAATGCGGTAATTTTCGTTTAAGAAGACAGCGCTGGAAAATAGAATTCTATGTGTTGAAAATAGAGGTTTATATGTATAAGGCGAGGGGCGAGGGGCGAGGTAAGTCGTAAAATTGTAACTAAAAGGTAATTTTCAACACGTAACCTGGCATTAGGGTAGGTAAGTATTCTATTGTAAAATTGTAACTTAAAGGTAATTTTCAACACCTAACCTGGCATTAGGGTAGGTAAGTATTCTATTTAGATAACCTCCCCACTCCACTTCACCTTAAACTTAAAAAAAACGGAGGTTACTGCAATCACTAAAACTTTCGAATTTGAAATAACCCCAGATCTTCACGTTTTGAGGTCTCAAGAACCCAAAAAAGTGGTTTTAAAAATGTGTCTGTGTATGTTCGTATGTACGTACGTACGTACAATTATTGACATTATTGACAACCACGATAGCATATACAAAAAGTTTAATGACAGCCAAAATCGCAACATAAAAACTCTTCTGTAAAGTTTTCAGTTGCATAACAAAGGGTCGAGCAAAATATATGACGCACACTGTACCTACGGTACAAAATATGACGATTACTTTTAGTGACCTTCTGAGCCCCGATATAAGGATAATAATGATAAGCTCTTTGTACTCAGTGTTTATGAACTTAATAGAATATAGTTATTGATCACATGATTTACGACAAACATTTAACATTTTCTCAGAAAACATTAAATATGTTTTTATTTCTATTTAATTTCAGGGTGCTTTGCTGATGATGAAATAATAGGTATCAATTCCCAATAAACGATCTCAATTGAACTTATTTCCAGTGTTGTTTACAATTTTTCCTCATTTACGAGGACAATCACCAGTTGAGCCAATCTCTCTCCCAGTCCCAGTTAAAACTAGGAATTTCATTAAAATTAATATCTCTTAAAATGAAAAGTTTTCATCCGTATAAAATACCGACAACCCATTCAATTAAGTAAAAGTAGAGATAGAAATAATTACAGTCGTTACTTTCAAATTCTGTACACCAGGTAAAAAAGTAAACTTTGTTCCATCTTAGTTTATTTCTGAAAAGAAATGTATAAGAAACTGAACAGCACCAGAGCAGCACCTGTGCAACACATATTTTATAAGTACGCAGTCACTTGGAAAAAAATTCTTACGTAGCCTCTGCACAGATAATATCTTGGTATAAAATGATATACTAAATAACATAAACCGAGCAACTTTTAACATGTTTTTGATACTTTTATTATCTGATGAGACACTACGCCTTATTAATTTTAATTCGGCTGTTTTTTCACCTTCAGAGGTCACTTACAATAATTAACGACAACTCAGTGGAAGCATTCATTATAACAGAAACTTTATAGTATTTGTATCCACTGGGAATGAAAACGAAATGTTATTCTACCTATTGTTAGAGGAAAATGAAGATGTGGAAATTTTCTTGCAACAAAACATGCATGAGGTCGATCACATATAGGTATACCAAATTTTGATACCCACTCAACCAATTGTTCATTTTCGACTGTAAATAGGACTTTTCATATTTCATATTCTGTAAGCAAAACGTTCAATTTTTAACGGCTGTTAATTTTTAGGCAAATGCAAAAATACGTCTGAAAAACAGCAGCTAAAAAGTTAACGTTTTGCTTACAGAATATAGGATTGACAGTTATTGCATAAGCGGCTGTAAAAGCCGCTTTGATTTTCCTCTTTAGAGAGGCAACGGCATTCAATAGTTTCAAAAATTAATAAACAATGGGAAAGGAATGTTTTTTCTTTTTGTCACGTTCTTAACAACGTCATTTTTCCCCAAAAAATTAAAAAAGAAAGAGCTATATTCTACAAAAACTGTCACTTAGTTCCTTAGCGGCTGCAGCTACATATGTACTAATGCTCTCGGAAAGGTATATAGTAGGGTGCTCGCTAGACTTTATCTTTCAACCAAGGGGCACTTACGAGTGAAAATGTATGGAGTATAAATTTTGGTTTCTAATGCCCTCGGTATGCTACTGTCAAATTCGTCCAAGGGTCGTCCTGTGACAAAGGGCACAAATCAAAATTTTCCAACTAACGCCGCCACGTGAAAGTTCGTGTAGAGAAGTACCTTTCCTGAAAAATTCATGGTGATGTCTGTGCGGATTGTATTTTTTATTAATTTTGAAAGGAAAATATCTCCATTGATCCATACGGGGCCACGGACCTTTGGAGGCGATTATCTCGGTTCGAGCATCGGCAAAAACGCATCATTTTTAGGGGTATATTTCCTTTCCAACACGATTACTCCAAATCGGGGCGGTTAATCGAAACTAATTATTCTTAATAAAAGATGTGCTATTTTATTTTGTTGACGATCGTCTTTACAGAATATTTTTAGCGCAATCAATAAAGGAGTTAATTGTCTAAATCTGAGAGGAAGTAAAAAATTCATGCCACTGTAACGCTTGGGTTTCCTTGCCCCCACCACTACTTTCGCTGCGTCCCGCCACTCCGCAACCCCCTGAGACGTCCACATCTACAATCTTAGAGAATATCCTGTATTCCTGAAAATAATGGAAATAAGACTTGGAACTCTTGAAAAGCACTTTTTATTTCATGTAGGTAAGAAAAACAATAATTTTTAATTTGAAAATTCTTCGTCGTCCTTCTCGTTGATCGGGGAACCTCCGTGATCGGGGGTCTTCCCTCATTTGAATTTCCTTCATGTTATTTTTACAGGATCGGTTTTCCCATACCGTGGCATGAAAAAATGCAGGAAACCTTATTTTTATTGCAAATGCAACTCTTGCTTATGCAGTCTTTAAAAATAATTTTTGGACAAATTAGGACAATAATATCTGAAATGGTTTTTTGGGACGGCGGGCTATGTTTGAAGAGCTGGCCCAAGACTGTCACCCACGTCGTTTTTCCCATCTATAACCCTCAGGTGACGGAAAATTAGGTCGAGAATTTAATTAATTCAACCAAATTTTGGTCTGAAAGAATAGAACTCTCAAGCAATGCCGCTTCAAACTGTCTTCGGTTGGAGGCAGTTTTTCTAGCGACTTAGTTAACGCAAGTAGGGCCCGTTAAATCGTTGATAGATATTATTACTTCATCGTTGTTGGTTCAACACAAAAGTTTCCATATTTTTGAACGAGTTTTTGAATTTAATGTTGTCCAACTCTTGGTCTAACTTTTCGTCAAATCCTACATCGCCAAGTAATTCACATAAGTTTTTGTAAATTTTCCATCAATTTAGCGTCCCAACACCTCTGAACTAGCTTGTAGCATCAAATTCTGTTAGGGCATGAAATATACATTTTTTGGAAGTTTTGCTTCCGGAATGTTTCTTTACTATTTCCAGTTCTCATCCAAATCTCTGTATATAAATTCTCTGTCGACTCGAGATACTGATACAGACTTGCCAGTTATTCTCGTGCATTTTAAAGAATATCTCCAGAATACTCCAGAGGTTTGAATAAGAACTGGAAATAGTATAAAGATACATTCCCGTTCAACCCACAGTCCATCAAATTAATTTGAAAGAAAAACTACTAAGCGGTTTTGGAAAGTTAACTTGCTGGGCTGGAAAATTTACCAATAGGTACTTCCGGGAGTTGGTGGGATTTGAGGAAACATAAAACCGTTTCAGATACATCTATTATTGTATTAATTTGTCCACAGATTATTTTTAAAGACTGCATAAGCAAGAGTTGCATTTGCAATAAAAATAAGGTTTCCTGCATTTTTTCATGCCACGGTATGGGAAAACCGATCCTGTAAAAATAACATGAAGGAAATTCAAATGAGGGAAGACCCCCGATCACGGAGGTTCCCCGATCAACGAGAAGGACGACGAAGAATTTTCAAATTAAAAATTATTGTTTTTCTTACCTACATGAAATAAAAAGTGCTTTTCAAGAGTTCCAAGTCTTATTTCCATTATTTTCAGGAATACAGGATATTCTCTAAGATTGTAGATGTGGACGTCTCAGGGGGTTGCGGAGTGGCGGGACGCAGCGAAAGTAGTGGTGGGGGCAAGGAAACCCAAGCGTTACAGTGGCATGAATTTTTTACTTCCTCTCAGATTTAGACAATTAACTCCTTTATTGATTGCGCTAAAAATATTCTGTAAAGACGATCGTCAACAAAATAAAATAGCACATCTTTTATTAAGAATAATTAGTTTCGATTAACCGCCCCGATTTGGAGTAATCGTGTTGGAAAGGAAATATACCCCTAAAAATGATGCGTTTTTGCCGATGCTCGAACCGAGATAATCGCCTCCAAAGGTCCGTGGCCCCGTATGGATCAATGGAGATATTTTCCTTTCAAAATTAATAAAAAATACAATCCGCACAGACATCACCATGAATTTTTCAGGAAAGGTACTTCTCTACACGAACTTTCACGTGGCGGCGTTAGTTGGAAAATTTTGATTTGTGCCCTTTGTCACAGGACGACCCTTGGACGAATTTGACAGTAGCATACCGAGGGCATTAGAAACCAAAATTTATACTCCATACATTTTCACTCGTAAGTGCCCCATAATTCCTAAACTAAGCGACTTTTCTCCTCGCGAGCACCCTACTAATACAGCGGAAGGAAATGAACCGATTACAAAACATATTGCACCGCTGTGCGGCCACCGCGTCAGAGGAAATTCACCTTTGTCGTTCCTTGATTGCTTTGCTTTTCAATAAAATTGTTTTCAAAGTTATACAGTGTGTCCCAATTAAAGCGAATTCACCTAGATATTTTAATTAGTTTTGTAGGCTGAAACTTGACAGTTTTTGCACACTCATAGAATAGAAGTTCATAGGCGCATCTTTTGGGGTAGCCAACTCGAATGTGAGTTGTGAACCCTGCACTCCGGCCTCGGGAATAGAACCATTTTCCAATATTTTGCTTCGCGATCATCAAGATATCGAAAAAATTCATAAGAATAGATTGTTCGCAATCTTGTTTTGGCCTCATATGTCAAGTTTAAATTTAAAATTCGAATTTTTAATTTTAGGGCGGTTACGTGAAGTAAAGAGCGTATTTTTAAAATTTTGTATGTACCTAAAATTTTTCTGGAACTGTACAACCCTAATTTGTAAAGGCGTGTAATCTGCAACTTGATTTGCGAATATTTACGTTAAGCTATCCGGCTATTACATTACGAGGACTTTTGACAATTTTATCGAAATTTGGCGGGAAATCAAAAAATTACGTGAACCAAAATCTTCTAAGGTTTATTTTTATTGTTAGCAGCAGTGTCACAGATAAACGTACCTGAAGCTTTTTCGTGAATATTTTTCTTTGCACTTTACTCAAAACTGCACGCACACAAAGGCCATTTTGGGCCAATTCAGAGAAATTGCAAAATTTTGACATTTGTGATGTTTTCTGACGTATCACATTGAAATCGCTTCTACCAAATCACCTGTTAGTAAAATTTTCTCATACCAACCTAAAATTAAAATTTTGACGTTCTGTCACTTCAATAGAAAATGAATACCTATAATTTATCAAATTAGCGAAAATTTATGAAAAAAGCTGCAAACAACTACACCAACTTTTTAAATCGTCTATGACATGTGAAAAGCAATTGAATTGAAGGGTAGTAAAATAGATCTTGTAGAAATGTGATTGGAACTTTTGTATGTTTTTTCAAAAAGGTTAAGGTCTGTCAATGGCATTCAATTGGCAGATGTCAAAACTATAATAGTTCATGTTTCAATTAAATATGCAAATGTGACTAAAGGTGCAAAAAATCCATGGCAATCCATTGTTGCAACAATGGGTTACTTTGGATATTTTGCACCTTTAGTCACATAAAAAAAGAACAGGGTGTATTTCAATTTCAATACATAAAACCGAGAAAAAAGCCAACGAAAGATGTATATCAATGCGATGTGTGTCCCTGTAGATGTTTACCTTGTTAATGTGTATGTAGGGGCGAGCTGAATTTACTGGTGGAGTCGGGTGCAGATTTTATAAATCTGCACCTAGTAGTAGTGCCTCCGCAGACGCACAGTGGTGTTAAAAAGACGAAATTATGAAAATTGGCCGTACATAATTAAACAGTAGAGAGTTAACAAAAAAACATCATATTTGCGAAGTAGATATGTAGAATTAGCACTAAGGGGGTTGAAAAAGGGAATGAGAAGTCCAAGGTAATGAAAAAAGGTGATGAAAAGTCAAGAGGAATGAAAATGAAGTGTGGATTAAGTAGAATTACGAAATAAAACACTAAAATAACCAAATTATGCAATAAAAACTTTTGTGGGGGTTGAAATAAGCACTTATACCTACCTATTGCGAAGGAAACTGAAAAATTGTAAAAGGTAAACTGAATCCCAAATGCGTTCAATTTTATAACCGTCGAAAAACGAAATTATGCGAATTTTGCAAAATTAGCACTTAGGGGGTTGAAAAATCGTAAAGGTGGATGAAAAATCAAAAGGTATCAGGATTAACCGTGGCTAAGTAAAATTACGGAAAATAACACCAAATTAACCCAATTATGTAAATTTAGCATTTGAAGACTTGAAACATTGCGAAGGGGGATGAAAAAAGTGAAAAATTTAATCATCATCCAAATGGGTTCAATTTATTACAGAAGAAAAACGAAAATATCCGAATTTGGCAAAACTAACACCTAGGGGGTTGAAAAATTGTAAAGGGGGATGAAACGTCAAAGTGGATGAGAATTAATCGTAATTAAGCAGAATTACAGAAAATAACACGAAAGTAAACCAATTATGCAAATTTAGATTTTGGGGGTTGAAATGTTGCGAAGGGGGTTGGAAAAGTGAAAAAGATAAACATAATCCAATAAGGGTTTTCAGCATAAAAGGATGGAAGATGTGCCATGTCAGACCCCCTATGCGCCGCCATAAACAGTATACCATCTGCGCATAGTGCGCTGCCGCTTGATTGGCTTGACGTCACAATTAGAAAAGGACCCTCTTATACTAAAAACCCTTATTGAGTTCAATTTATTACCGAAGGAAAACTAAATTATGTGAATTTTGCAAAATAAACACTTAGGGGGTTGAAAAATTGTAAAGGGGGATGAAAAGTTAAAAGGGATGAGAATTAATCGTAATTAAGTAGAATTACAGAAAATAACACGAAAATAAGCCAATTATGCAAATTTGACTTTTGGGGGTTGAAACATTGCGAAGGGGTCGAAAAAGTGAAAAAGGCAAGAACAATTCATAAGGCAAAACTGCGCGAATTTTACAAAATTAACCAGCGGAAATCACCCGAAAAAGAAGCGGTCTGGGTAAATTTTGCTCTTTGAGGGTTCACATATCATGAAAGGGGTTGAAAAATTGTGGATGGGTCAAAAATTAATGAAAATCACTTTAAATTAATAACAAATTAGAAGAAAGCAAAAAAAAAATAAATGAAATATATTTACTCCGCTTGCTAGGGCTTAGGGGTTGTTAGTAGCGTAGGGGTTGGTTTTAGGATGAAGACTCATAAGACTTTTTTCAATGGTTGACCGAAATCTATTGAACCCCATAATTTTATTCCACCACTTACATGAAAAAATTTCCAGTTTCAACCCTTAAATTTCATCCCCCTTGTTAGATATTAATGAAAATTTGCCCATCCGCCTACAGTGGCGCTGTAAATTACCACATCAAATTTAGCCCTGATACGTTGAGCAGTTTTTGAGTTCTCGCATTTTTTTGTTTCGGCATGTTAGGGGGTTGTACCGCCTTTAAGGGTCGTTTTTCGCGAATGATGAATATGACCTTTTTTGTACCATCAATAGAAAGCTTTCGAATGGTAATATTTTCAACTATACATTCTTCATTGAAAATTCGAGTTTCCACCCCTAACTTTCATCCCCTTCGATAATTTTCTCCTAAAATTCGATCTTCCCTTCTCGAAGATGCAGTGTGTAAGATGTCACAGTTTCGCAGAAGATATTGCTTCTCTGTGTCAAATTACAGGGCTTTATGGACGTTTCAACCCCTAAACTCCAACCCCCTATTTCACCACCCCCACATGCCCTAAAGGAAGTTGTGCTTTCAATTTCACCACCCTAACGCAATTCGTTTAAAAATTAAGGTAATTTGTAGATTCATGTTTTCAACACCTCATGATTTCACCCCTTTATGATTTACAGGGGTGAGTTTATTTTTCCGGTGTGACATAACTCCTTGCGTATTTACTGACTTCAGTTCATAAATAAACCAATAGGGTTTCAGAAAAAATAAATAAAATATAATTATCGACTTGCAAAGAGTTAGGGGTGGGTTTTAGATTGAAAACTCATAAGACCTTTTTTCAATAGTTGACCGAAATCTATCGAACCCCGTAATTTTAGGCTACCATTTACTTGAAGAAATTTCAAGTTTCAACCCTTAAATTTCATCCCCTTTGTTAGATATTTTTGAAAATTTGTCCATCCACCTATAATGTCACTGGAAATTCACAAACCAAATTCTGCCTTGATACGTTGAGTAGTTTTTGAGTTCTCGTATTTTTGTGTTTCTGCATGTTAGGGGTTGTAGCGCCTATAAGGGTGGTTTTTCGCAAAATATGAATGACACCTTTTTTGAATAATTAATGGAAAGCTATCGAATGACGCCAATTTCGACTAGTACTTATTAAGCGGAATTTCGAGTTGCTACCCCTAATTTCCACCCCATTTGTTCGATTTTACGAAAAAAGCCAACGAAAGATGTGTATCAATGCGATGTGTGTCCCTGTAGATGTTTACCTTGTTAATGTGTATGTAGGGGCGAGCTGAATTTACTGGTGGAGTCGGGTGCAGATTTTATAAATCTGCACCTAGTAGTAGTGCCTCCGCAGACGCACAGTGGTGTTAAAAGTCAAGAGGAATGAAAATGAAGTGTGGATTAAGTAGAATTACGAAATAAAACACTAAAATAACCAAATTATGCAATTAAAACTTTTGTGGGGGTTGAAATAAGCACTTATACCTACCTACTGCGAAGGAAACTGAAAAATTGTAAAAGGTAAACTGAATCCCAAATGCGTTCAATTTTATAACCGTCGAAAAACGGAATTATGCGAATTTTGCAAAATTTGCACTTAGGGGGTTGAAAAATCGTAAAGGTGGATGAAAAATCAAAAGGTATCAGGATTAACCGTGGCTAAGTAAAATTACGGAAAATAACACCAAATTAACCCAATTATGTAAATTTAGCATTTGAAGACTTGAAACATTGCGAAGGGGGATGAAAAAAGTGAAAAATTTAATCATCATCCAAATGGGTTCAATTTATTACAGAAGAAAAACGAAAATATCCGAATTTGGCAAAACTAACACCTAGGGGGTTGAAAAATTGTAAAGGGGGATGAAACGTCAAAGTGGATGAGAATTAATCGTAATTAAGCAGAATTACAGAAAATAACACGAAAGTAAACCAATTATGCAAATTTAGATTTTGGGGGTTGAAATGTTGCGAAGGGGGTTGGAAAAGTGAAAAGATAAACATAATCCAATTGAGTTCAATTTGTTACCGAAGGAAAACTAAATTATGTGAATTTTGCAAAATAAACACTTAGGGGGTTGAAAAATTGTAAAGGGGGATGAAAAGTTAAAAGGGATGAGAATTAATCGTAATTAAGTAGAATTACAGAAAATAACACGAAAATAAGCCAATTATGCAAATTTGACTTTTGGGGGTTGAAACATTGCGAAGGGGTCGAAAAAGTGAAAAAGGCAAGAACAATTCATAAGGCAAAACTGCGCGAATTTTACAAAATTAACCAGCGGAAATCACCCGAAAAAGAAGCGGTCTGGGTAAATTTTGCTCTTTGAGGGTTCACATATCATGAAAGGGGTTGAAAAATTGTGGATGGGTCAAAAATTAATGAAAATCACTTTAAATTAATAACAAATTAGAAGAAAGCAAAAAAAAAATAAATGAAATATATTTACTCCGCTTGCTAGGGCTTAGGGGTTGTTAGTAGCGTAGGGGTTGGTTTTAGGATGAAGACTCATAAGACTTTTTTCAATGGTTGACCGAAATCTATTGAACCCCATAATTTTATTCCACCACTTACATGAAAAAATTTCCAGTTTCAACCCTTAAATTTCATCCCCCTTGTTAGATATTAATGAAAATTTGCCCATCCGCCTACAGTGGCGCTGTAAATTACCACATCAAATTTAGCCCTGATACGTTGAGCAGTTTTTGAGTTCTCGCATTTTTTTGTTTCGGCATGTTAGGGGGTTGTACCGCCTTTAAGGGTCGTTTTTCGCGAATGATGAATATGACCTTTTTTGTACCATCAATAGAAAGCTTTCGAATGGTAATATTTTCAACCTTCTCTGTGTCAAATTACAGGGCTTTATGGACGTTTCAACCCCTAAACTCCAACCCCCTATTTCACCACCCCCACATGCCCTAAAGGAAGTTGTGTTTTCAATTTCACCACCCTAACGCAATTCGTTTAAAAATTAAGGTAATTTGTAGATTCATGTTTTCAACACCTCATGATTTCACCCCTTTATGATTTACAGGGGTGAGTTTATTTTTCCGGTGTGACATAACTCCTTGCGTATTTACTGACTTCAGTTGTTCATAAATAAACCAATAGGGTTTCAGAAAAAATAAATAAAATATAATTATCGACTTGCAAAGAGTTAGGGGTGGTTAATGGCCCAGGGGTGGGTTTTAGATTGAAAACTCATAAGACCTTTTTTCAATAGTTAACCGAAATCTATCGAACCCCGTAATTTTAGGCTACCATTTACTTGAAGAAATTTCAAGTTTCAACCCTTAAATTTCATCCCCTTTGTTAGATATTTTTGAAAATTTGTCCATCCACCTATAATGTCACTGGAAATTCACAAACCAAATTCTGCCTTGATACGTTGAGTAGTTTTTGAGTTCTCGTATTTTTGTGTTTCTGCATGTTAGGGGTTGTAGCGCCTATAAGGGTGGTTTTTCGCAAAATATGAATGACACCTTTTTTGAATAATTAATGGAAAGCTATCGAATGACGCCAATTTCGACTAGTACTTATTAAGCGGAATTTCGAGTTGCTACCCCTAATTTCCACCCCATTTGTTCGATTTTACGAAAAAACGCATCCCCCACAAGATTTCACCGATATATGTGTGTACGTTGAGTTTCCGACAGCTGCGTGCAACCCTTGCGGAGTTATCATATTTTTTGTGATTTTCATCCCCTAAATTTCATCCCCCGAAATTGGCACCCCCTCACTTTCAACAGACTTGAAGGTCGAACGTGCATACTAATTTTCAGCAAGATATCTCCACTAGTTCTCGAGTTATTGAAATTAGTAGTTTTTCGGTTTTTCACCCCTAGCTCCCACCCCCTTGGTCCGATATGGCCCAAAAGCAATCCCCGCCTTACTTTTCGGGAAACGAAGCTGCCTACCAAGTTTCAGCTCGATATCTCAATCCGTTCTCAAGTTATCCGACGGACAGACTGAGGAGCGATCGAGCGAGCGAGCGAGCGAGCGAATAAGCTAAGACAAGAGTACCTCCGCATTCTGCTACGGCACTAAAACGCCTATATCACAGATCATAATCAAATTCCTCTATGTCAAAATGATTGAATAATGTTTGACTTGCAAAGAAAATCCTGTAAACTGACCACTTCTCCCACGACGTAATACCTAAACAATAAAAGCCAACGAAAGATGTGTATCAATGCGATGTGTGTCCCTGTAGATGTTTACCTTGTTAATGTGTATGTAGGGGCGAGCTGAATTTACTGGTGGAGTCGGGTGCAGATTTTATAAATCTGCACCTAGTAGTAGTGCCTCCGCAGACGCACAGTGGTGTTAAAAGTCAAGAGGAATGAAAATGAAGTGTGGATTAAGTAGAATTACGAAATAAAACACTAAAATAACCAAATTATGCAATTAAAACTTTTGTGGGGGTTGAAATAAGCACTTATACCTACCTATTGCGAAGGAAACTGAAAAATTGTAAAAGGTAAACTGAATCCCAAATGCGTTCAATTTTATAACCGTCGAAAAACGGAATTATGCGAATTTTGCAAAATTTGCACTTAGGGGGTTGAAAAATCGTAAAGGTGGATGAAAAATCAAAAGGTATCAGGATTAACCGTGGCTAAGTAAAATTACGGAAAATAACACCAAATTAACCCAATTATGTAAATTTAGCATTTGAAGACTTGAAACATTGCGAAGGGGGATGAAAAAAGTGAAAAATTTAATCATCATCCAAATGGGTTCAATTTATTACAGAAGAAAAACGAAAATATCCGAATTTGGCAAAACTAACACCTAGGGGGTTGAAAAATTGTAAAGGGGGATGAAACGTCAAAGTGGATGAGAATTAATCGTAATTAAGCAGAATTACAGAAAATAACACGAAAGTAAACCAATTATGCAAATTTAGATTTTGGGGGTTGAAATGTTGCGAAGGGGGTTGGAAAAGTGAAAAGATAAACATAATCCAATTGAGTTCAATTTGTTACCGAAGGAAAACTAAATTATGTGAATTTTGCAAAATAAACACTTAGGGGGTTGAAAAATTGTAAAGGGGGATGAAAAGTTAAAAGGGATGAGAATTAATCGTAATTAAGTAGAATTACAGAAAATAACACGAAAATAAGCCAATTATGCAAATTTGACTTTTGGGGGTTGAAACATTGCGAAGGGGTCGAAAAAGTGAAAAAGGCTAGAAATAATTCATAAGGCAAAACTGCGCGAATTTTACAAAATTAACTAGCGGAAATCACCCGAAAAAGAAGCGGTGTGGGTAAATTTTTCTCTTTGAGGGTTCACATATCATGAAAGGGGTTGAAAAATTGTGGATGGGTCAAAAATTAATGAAAATCACTTTAAATTAATAACAAATTAGAAGAAAGCAAAAAAAAAATAAATGAAATATATTTACTCCGCTTGCTAGGGCTTAGGGGTTGTTAGTAGCGCAGGGGTTGGTTTTAGGATGAAGACTCATAAGACTTTTTTCAATGGTTGACCGATATCTATTGAACCCCATAATTTTATTCCACCACTTACATGAAAAAATTTCCAGTTTCAACCCTTAAATTTCATCCCCCTTGTTAGATATTAATGAAAATTTGCCCATCCGCCTACAGTGGCGCTGTAAATTACCACATCAAATTTAGCCCTGATACGTTGAGCAGTTTTTGAGTTCTCGCATTTTTTTGTTTCGGCATGTTAGGGGGTTGTACCGCCTTTAAGGGTCGTTTTTCGCGAATGATGAATAAGACCTTTTTTGTACCATCAATAGAAAGCTATCGAATGGTAATATTTTCAACTATACATTCTTCATTGAAAATTCGAGTTTCCACCCCTAACTTTCATCCCCTTCGATAATTTTCTCCTAAAATTCGATCTTCCCTTCTCGAAGATGCAGTGTGTAAGATGTCACAGTTTCGCAGAAGATATTGCTTCTCTGTGTCAAATTACAGGGCTTTATGGACGTTTCAACCCCTAAACTCCAACCCCCTATTTCACCACCCCCACATGCCCTAAAGGAAGTTGTGTTTTCAATTTCACCACCCTAACCCAATTCGTTTAAAAATTAAGGTAATTTGTAGATTCATGTTTTCAACACCTCATGATTTCACCCCTTTATGATTTACAGGGGTGAGTTTATTTTTCCGGTGTGACATAACTCCTTGCGTATTTACTGACTTCAGTTGTTCATAAATAAACCAATAGGGTTTCAGAAAAAATAAATAAAATATAATTATCGACTTGCAAAGAGTTAGGGGTGGTTAATGGCCCAGGGGTTGGTTTTAGATTGAAAACTCATAAGACCTTTTTTCAATAGTTGACCGAAATCTATCGAACCCCGTAATTTTAGGCTACCATTTACTTGAAGAAATTTCAAGTTTCAACCCTTAAATTTCATCCCCTTTGTTAGATATTTTTGAAAATTTGTCCATCCACCTATAATGTCACTGGAAATTCACAAACCAAATTCTGCCTTGATACGTTGAGTAGTTTTTGAGTTCTCGTATTTTTGTGTTTCTGCATGTTAGGGGTTGTAGCGCCTATAAGGGTGGTTTTTCGCAAAATATGAATGACACCTTTTTTGAATAATTAATGGAAAGCTATCGAATGACGCCAATTTCGACTAGTACTTATTAAGCGGAATTTCGAGTTGCTACCCCTAATTTCCACCCCATTTGTTCGATTTTACGAAAAAACGCATCCCCCACAAGATTTCACCGATATATGTGTGAACGTTGAGTTTCCGACAGCTGCGTGCAACCCTTGCGGAGTTATCATATTTTTTGTGGTTTTCATCCCCTAAATTTCATCCCCCGAAATTGGCACCCCCTCACTTTCAACAGACTTGAAGGTCGAACGTGCATACTAATTTTCAGCAAGATATCTCCACTAGTTCTCGAGTTATTGCAATTAGTAGTTTTTCGGTTTTTCACCCCTAGCTCCCACCCCCTTGGTCCGATATGGCCCAAAAGCAATCCCCGCCTTACTTTTCGGGAGACGAAGCTGCCTACCAAGTTTCAGCTCGATATCTCAATCCGTTCTCAAGTTATCCGACGGACAGACTGAGGAGCGATCGAGCGAGCGAGCGATAGAGCGAGCGAGCGAATAAGCTAAGACAAGAGTACCTCCGCATTCTGCTACGGCACTAAAAAAGAAGATTGAAGCCAGTAGCCAGTATAATAATTGCTAATATTAAAATATGTTTGTGGTTTTCTGATTCATTAGGTAGGTATGTACTTAACTAATTAGGAAGGAAGGAAATGTTGGGAGGGTCTCAAAATGAGCGTTTAACTCCTGTTAAACTGTCATTACAAGGTGTCTCTCGCTTAAGAGCTTAAACACAAACCACCTTTACGCATTCTCGAAGGGTATTTTATTAAAAGCATATCAGGTTAAGTGTTGAGTATGTTATTTTAGGGGAATTATTGTGAGCAGAAACACCTTGTTGCCCAAACATCTTTGTTGGATGAGAGTGGAACTTTGTTTATTTAAGACTTAAAAATGAAACGAGACGCAAACGGCGTGCTGTTGAAATAGCCTTTGTAATTCTTGGATGAATCCCACGCTTTTATAATTTATAAATATACTATCCATAACAATAATAGCGTCGAATGTAGAATGTTTTGAATGACTTGAAATAATTTCTGAAGAGGATATAAAAGCGATTTGCGTCTTTTAATATTCAAGCGTGATGCGAGTTTAGCTAAAACATTTTACTTCAAATGGAATAATAAAATCTTTCCTTATTAAAGGTAGAAATTTTCTACCAAGTTTTCAGAGAACTACGGAGCCTCGCATGGAGGCCTTGTGTAAGGATTCTCTCCTCTCTGAATGCATGAATTCACGTAGACTGAGTATACTATTCATGAAGCAGATATGGAAATGTAGTTAAGCTATTTAGCGAATTTTATTGGATGTTTTTTTTTGCTGGGTCTCTGTGCTAATACTCTCCCTCGGAAATAGACCGTGAAGTCTTTGATGAGTTGGCGGTATAGTGCTTACCCGTATATGTTATTGGTGAATCTGCAACAAAAAGAATAAATTGTAAGAATATAATCAAAAAGTGGTGAAGAAAATAGTATAATAACAGTAATAATGAAAACCGAGAAAAATTTTAATGGTGGCTCTCCAATAAATGCGCCGCCTACAACACCAGTCTGATTGTAATATCAATTTTCCTTGTTGGTCTACCCAAGATTAGCAATTTAAATGGATTTTCAAGTGAAGTTTGAAGTGGATTTGTTAGGTTTAACGGAAATCGATCAGTAGGTATCTTTTATGCAATTCGACGTAGATTAAAAAAAACGTAACGCAAAGCCTATAACATGTACATAATTAAAGTAAAGAGTGTCCCAGAAAAAGCCGAACAATTTATATAGCTATAGCTTTGTTATTATTGAACCAATTTTGCCCAATTTTATACCGGACATAGTCAAAAGATGAGGTTTTTAGAGTCAACCATCATTTTTCAGATGGCGCCACCAACAATTTTTTTCTTTGGTATTTATTATAAGCCCATTTTTTGATTGGCTGAAGTTGAAGCATCCGTGAACCGTTCAAAATAGAAATAGTGTAAGGTTAAAGCTGATGCTTTTCTCTTCCAAAGCAACTTTACAAAACTGTATTCTGAACATTCTTGATTTATTTACAATTTTTTTGTATACTTATTCTAAAAACATGAATTTTTAAAGTTTATTATTCATTTCTCTACTGATCTTGGCAAAATTATCCGCATCTTTAGTGATACTATGAATCTTTCGCAAAATAACGTTGCTTTACAGGCATTTAACTCAAGTGCTGTAGTTACGAAGTATGTATTAAAAATAACTTTTTTCCAAGATTGGTATCAACATAAAAAATAGACCTTAAAAAGTCCGTGTTTAACAGTACCGCAAAAAAGTTGTAAAAAAATAAAGAGAGCCCTAATTAAGACTTTATAAAGTTCTTTTGGAAGAGGAAAGCATTAGCTTTCATCCTACAGAAATTTCATTTTGATCGGTACACAAATGATTGAACTCCAGCCAATCAAAAAATTGCTTTGTAAAAAGCCGCAAAAAATTTATTAGTGCCGCCATCCGGAAAATGATTGTCAATTCTAAAAGCCTCGTCTTTTGGCTACGTCCTGTGCAAAATTAGGGAAAATCGGTAAAATAATAATAAAGTTATAACCAAAAATAAATCGTTCGGTTTTTTTTGGGGCATGCACCCGTTACAATGACATGCAATATTTAACGAAAAGAAAATGACAGAAGAACCAAACTGCACTGGATAGGTACACTTTAATTTCACAAAGCGTCCAATCATCTTTTAAGCCCAGCCAGATTGGGTGCTGTAACCAAAATCTTTGGGTAAATTGTTCCAATCACAGGGTTGATTTGATTTCGTCCACGTGGACAAAACCGGATGATTTTGTCCGGTTTTGTCCGCCCCGGACAAAACCAAAAAAGTGCCCTTAATGGACAAAACCGGACAAAATAAAAAAAAATATATATACAACAAAATGAAATGGGTTTTTACTGCTTGATGAGCTTTTGCGACAGTAATTAATTGATCTTTTATATTCAATGTAATTTTATTTTATTGGATTTATAGCAAGTACAGTGACGCATTTTATTTGTAGTTACTTTTTATTGATTTTGTCCGGTTTCGTCCGGTTTTGTCCGGCGCCCCGGACAAAACCAAAAAAAGCGGACTTTTTCACAACCCTGTCCAATCATCAAAACAACGATTTTCTATTAAACGACTTTCATTAAAGATAAAAAAGAGCTTTAAAGGGAGTTAAATTCTGCCTTCTGATGATGACGTGTGAAATGTTAACATGCTTTATGTGCGTTAATTTTTGTCTTATTATATTTTACTTTTTTCTTCAAGGGTGTAAAGTAGGCACAGCCTGTAACCTATCTGTAAAACACAAAAATCACATCAACTCAAGTCCATTTTTTCAGACTTTCAAAGCTTCAAACATTTCTTTATGTTTTCAATTACCTAAAATAATTATTTATCTAGGTAACATAATTTTCAACGCATTGTGATGGCGAAGTTATAAATAGGTTTCACGATTCAATTAAATTTCAAACTTCACATTATTATCAATCTTAACTCTTGTGAACTTGTAGGTTTACCTCTCGCTAAAACTCGTGAAATAAACTTCCAATTTTCGTACAAAACTTTCACTTTACATTATTGGTACAAAAAATACCTAACGCAAAAGTAATAATTATTATCATAAAGTCTGACGCAATTCTATATAACGTTTGTCCTGTCTTTGAAAATGACAATCTGAATTTTTCTTGAAAAAATTGTATAAAAACCGTGTTTCATAAGGCTCTTATCGCACTCGCATTTTGTAAAACTCGGGCTTTTCGCCCATCGATTAAAAAATGTTATTCCCCAGAATAGTTCGTTTGTTTTTTTTCAGATCCTATACAGTGCTTTTCAAAAGTAATGAATAAATTCAAGAGCTTTTTCGAGAGGAATATTTCGGAAATATCCTCGGACAAGTCAACCTAATTTTTTTGAGGCGTATCCGATGGTGTACTCTGATATTTTTTTCACTTTCGCTCCGGTTTGACCGGAAATTATCCTAATTTTGATTTTTCAAACGGGATCATACGTTTTTCTCAACGGATTTTTCCGCGTTAGAAACATGTGTCATACCTGCGGGAAGTATGGAGTCACGGTCACCCTAGATTTTCAAAAACAGAAGAAATCCGTGAAAAATTGAGATTTTTGAAAAACGAAAATACCCGTCAACTTTATTTTTTCGATGTCAATCCAAATGCCCAATTACATTTACTTAAATTATTGATTTGCAACTTTGACAGGTTTTGAACATTCATTTTAAAATAAATAAAAAGAATAAAAAAACAATTGCGCTATTGATTTATATCGGAAAAACAAAGTTGACGTGTTTTTGCGATTTTCAAAAATCTCAATTTTTCACCAATTTCTGGATTTCTGCCATGTTTTTGTAACCTTTTCGAAAAGCACAGTGAGCTTAAGCATCGACGGTAAAAAGCGAAGGCATTTTGAATAGAGATGTAGTATGTCTGCGTTTTACAGAGTGATCAAATATAAAAACGACTAAAGGTAACGGCTATGGGTGTCTTTGATAAACCCACAATTTGCTTTGATGCCCTTTGTAAAAGTAGGTGTGGGTTTGACAGCTGACAGAACTCAACAATCTCTAGCAGTAAATAATCAACGACTTATTTTCAAAAATGCATGGGGCCGCCCTCGATTGTTTTTTTATTTGATCGCTCTGTAGATAATACGCAAATTCACTGTCCTGTGATGAAATAATTATTGTTCGATCGAATTCAATTGAGTGTATAGGAAACGGCACATTTGTTGTGTGTGAAACTAGCGAATCCGATTTCCTGTGATTATTTTCAGGATCCGAATACAAAGTGAGCTATTTTAATTCGCGGAAGAAGCGTGAAAAACATTCATAATGAAAGCAATCTGTATGAAATTTGCCATGGAATGAAAGGGGGAAATGGAGAACACAATAATCAAATCGAATTAGTTCTAGACGCTAAGCTTTTACGAGTGATGAAGAGGAACATGTGAAGCTGCGGAGATCGAGAAAATGATGGAAATACATTAAGTGTCAAGCTGTTAATAGTAGATTACATACCGAGGTTGGAAGTGTTTCATTACTTTATACTTTATACTTTAAAATTGTGTTACAAATATAAATATTCATCAATAATACTTATAAAAGACTATACCTATATTTTGGTGTTCCAACAAGAAATTATTCGGTATTTTACAATTGGGGCTCTATTTCCCCAAAAGACAGTTGTATTTCTAAAAGAATCGACCAATTTTTAAGAACTTAAAAGCATTACACAATTTAAGCCCTTCTTTATAAACTTTATCCCCCCAGGCCCAAAGTTAACCTAAAATTAAAATATCCCAAACACTTAATTTAAGTTTCTCTATATTCCAGGACCCACTTATTTTTGCTATAATGGCAATAGCACACAACTAGAAAAAGGTGGGGGGACCTTTTTTTCTTTCCGCGCCCCCGCGCCCTCTTCGTATGTAAAAATCTCCTTAACATACAAATTAACTTAAACATAAAAGTATTTACGTTACTCAAGATAAGATACTACTAAAATTCAAGGGTATTATCAATCAAATTAAATGTAGCTAATAGGGAAATATTTTTACTAAGAATAAATGTTTATAGTGAAAACCCCACGAGTGCACTGTATAGACACTTTCGTGCGAGTTGTGTACAGTATTTTTCCTACGAACCACAACAAAAAATCCTTTCTTCATTTTCTCTTTTTTTATCATCGTTGTCAACAAAACAGCAAGTGTCAATATTTATTAAATTTTGAAATCGAACCTGCTATGTTAATGTGATTGATGTGCGTTGCCACGCGACGTGGACGGAACTGTGCGATATTATATCGCACAGCACTAACACACGCGTGTGTTAGTGTCAACTTTCGCGCCTATTTAATTGTGCGATATTTACAACTTTCTTAAGTGCTCGTAGGAAAATAAGTTATTATTTTTTGAGAAACTATGGTCCTTACAATGAGAGTGACGGTAGTCGATACCATAATTCATTGCTTTTCCATGGCGAACTACGTTTATTGACAACAAAATTGCCAAATTGTCTTACGATTATTTTTTCTCGGAATTTTGATGTTGTATAGACTTTCTTTACATACTTAAACGTAGAAAATAAATGTCTACAAGAATCCGTTAAGAAATCTACAGGATGTCATTTGAAGAAAAAAAGTTGATTATCGTAATTTTGACATGTGTCATCATATAGACGATATAATGACGTCATATTTAGAAATAAATATGGTTTTATATATTTTTCTCTTGAAATAAAAAAGTTAGAGGGGGGCGAATACCTAACTGAATCACCCTGTATAATAAGGGAAGAAATGAAAAGGAGTAAGCTGAGAGTAGATGTAGGGAAAAGGGCGGTGAAATATGAGGACAGAATGGAAATGCTGGAAAGAGAAAAATAGAGAGAAAGAAAGAGGGAAGGAGAGACAAGGATATTACGAGACTACGAGAAGAACGGATACGCAAGAGAAGATTTAGAAAGGCGCGGGGAACAAGAGAGATGGATGAATGGAGCGACGTGGGAAAGAGATAGAGACATAGATGTACATGAAAATATGAGAACATAATAAGTGAAGGGTTACTAAGGTACATACCTGGGGAGAGAGAGAGAGTGTGTGAAAGAAGAAATAATGATAGCGAGATTCAGATGCGGGAACGAGGAGAGGGAAAACAAGTTCTGGCTGGAGTATAGAAGATGCAGATTGCAGAGTGTGTAGGGAGGCGAAAGAGACAATAGATCTATCTGCTGAAAGAGTGTGAGGAAATGAGAGAAGAAGAAAGGGAGAGAAAGAGTATACTGAATGAAAGGGGAGAGGGAATAGAGTGGGTGAAGGAGTTGGAGAGGGCGAGGGGAGGAAGCAGGGGGGTAAGAGGAGATAGAAAATGAAGGAAGAGTTCAGTTTAAATGACACAGTTATTGTATGTAAGTAGGACAGGACGACATTACAGGCCAAAAGGCAGTAATAGTACCTCTAAAGCTGCCTTTTTTTACCGGACTTACAAAAAAATATTTCTGACCAGTAGTAATAATAAGAGATATGCATAAGTTCTTTTTGGTCCTGCGTCACACTTAAAAAAACACACAACTTGTTATTTTCAATTCGGAATATGATGATGCAGACTGTAGAGAAATTGCCAGTATTTCCGAAAGATTTTTGCTACAGACAGGACAGGTAAATAATTAGCTCAACGGAACGTAAAATATTCTACCAACTCAACTGGTGCTTTCCGTTTATCCAACTTACTTCTGTTAAACTCACTTTTGTTTTGTTAACTTGAGATTAGCGACGATGAAATTGAACATTACATTTTCCATTATTAATTAACTCAGGTTTTTTTCGCATGTTATCTAAAATTAAAAGAATGTTTGCATGGTATTATGATTGTAGCATATACTTACTCTTTGAGGATGGCTTTCATTAATTCTAAATATCGATTATTTCAATTTATCAATGAATTAATTAATGCCATCTGTAATCTCTGATAACAATTAATCCTATATTAAAAATATTCTAATTTATTGCCCAAGAATTTGTGATAGTATATGCGTTTCAAAAGCCGTTTATTAACAAAAGGTAATTTATGAAAAGACATTTCACGTCGGTTATTACACACTACATCATTCATTACTGCCTGTAGCGCACCATTTTCCTATTTAAACAATTGATAATAAAATAATAAAAATGATAAATAAAAGCTTTTGCGTAAAAATCTAGTATCACTTACGTATATCTAAATATTTATAACAGATTAAAAGAAAAAAGGCGTACCTACTGGAGGTTTTTAATTAACTAAACTTTCCATCTTCTAAAAGATTAAGTTGGATTAAAGGTTTGGTGGTTTATGTATAATGGCACAAAGAAAATGAAATGTTGAACGAATGTACGATTTTAAAAAAAGTGAAGCTAGTCTGCTGATTTCAATGATGATGGGGAGACTAAATAACAAAATAACATTGATGATCACTGGCACTTGATCTAAATATTCTTGTAAAGATTCTACTTATTAGGTATATTGACACAGCTTTGAGAGCAAGCTTAAAAGAAAACGAGATAAAAGAGCAAAACACATCAATCAATTAACCTGAATAGAATCAATCCTACCTAAAGGCTTTAATAATTTTTTGTCTGCAGACTACAGAGCAGCCTAATTAAAATATAAAAATATTTGAAAGATATAAAAGTAGGTATTATACTTAACTCAAATTAAAGAATAAAAGTTGAGTTTGGTTGAGTAAAATTTTTAATTAGTTGCCACTGTCCTCTAGCCAATTATTATAGACGTGGAAATGGAGTTCGAATCGAACACATTCCTGCAACAACGACCTGGAATTGGAAAGGTAGATAAATAGGGCAATCTAGATTTTATTAAAATCTTAAGTCTATAAATAGTCTTGTAGGTTGGAATCAGTGAAATGTAATAAACAATCTCTTGTACAAACGCTTATAATACAGGAGTTTGGAAGTTATTTTTTACCGAAACAATTCAATTAGATACCTACCTACTTAGCTTTAGATTTCGGATCCTTGTTTGTTGTTCGAACTTTGGTTCAGTTAGTTACGATTTCAAAATGAATGGTATGTTAATTGAATTAGTTAATTGACGCGTCAATTACACAACTTTTATTATATAATTAATTAGATAGACGTCAATATATCAGTCTTACCAAGGTACTTACAATTCGTAAATACATACATAGATGATAAAAATACATATACCGGGTGTTTCAGAATGGATGTCGCAGCTTGACATCTTGAAAATTATTAAAGTTATCGACATGATTGGTATGAATTTTCGTAGCCGTCAATAATGGTATATGTATAAGTACCTGTACCTACTACGTCTCGAGTTATTGCAATATTAATAGTTTTTCGGGTTTTCACCCCTAATTTCCACTCCCTTGGCCGGATATGTCTCAAAAGCCATCTCCGCCGAGTATTTAGGGATACACAAACACAACTATAGCTGTACAGGGGTGTCTCGTTTAAAGCGTCAGTTAGCGATATTTAGAGAATCGTTTTGAGCAGCTTAACGAAAATTCACACACGGGGGTTTCATTTTTTTTTTAAACTTGCGGACTGACAGATAATGGCAGTAAATGTGTCAAAATATTAACCTTAAATATATAGCGATGGGAGGCACAATACCAAGACTGGTCTTGGACTTGTATTTGTCTTGGTCTAGAATTCGATACAAGAAAAACCAAGACTGAGACCAAGACTAAGACGTCAATACCAAGACTCTTGAGCCAAGAGTCTTTTAAAAGTTTTGGTCTTGGTAATTTTAAACCAATAATTAGCTTAATTGCAATCTCAGTTATTGTTATGTTATTACTTAATATTGGAATCGATCTAAATTTAATTTAATCGAAAGAGTATTCTCTAGTTTTTAATCTCAAGTTTAAGGCTTTATTATTTTATGCTCTTTGTACTTAATATCTACAAATTTTCTGCGGATGTTCGTGAAATAATCTCCGGTTTTAGAAAATCAGGCAAATAAAAATTAAGTGGGTAATAATACGATACGAATAAAATTATTTCCACGTCACACTGAAAATTAAACCTAATCTATCACTTGCTTCTCCGAATTGCGTTATCTATTCACAAAGCTAGTCTCGCCCGTTCTTCAAAAAAGAACTAACCCGTTTAAAGGATGCTTTGGAATGGGTAAGTAATGCAGTCAGCGCCTAATTTAATTATTTGGGGAAGGTAGGTAATAAAAACGCAATATTTATTGAAGCAATAACTAATGACTAATTAACTAATTTGTGTTAACTTATCTTAGAGACAAACTTGAACCAAAATTACTTACCAAAACCAAGACTCCACAAGACCAAGACCAAGACCATACATTCAAGACTACAGCAAGACCAAGACCACCATATTTCTCGTCTTGTCTTGGTCTTGCGAAAACCTATACTCTCTGCTGCCCTTTTTTATACAAAAATTTCTAGAATGCGTAAAAGGTAATCTGGGTCTGTGTCTTTTACCATATCATCTTTGAAATTTGAAAGACAAACTCCCATTTCTTATTGGCACATGGTAGGTACTCACACTTAATGAACTTTTGAGAAAAAAATCAAAAACAAAGAAATGGCGCAATTCATTCACATGATTTATAAGTCAGAAGCTTCTCATTAAAAATGTAAATTAAACAAAAATAAGATCAGTAGCTGTGCCATAAATTATTAAAGTTTGGTAAAAGCATAACCATAAAGATGTGCCACTAATTTAATGTTAATAAAAATCATCAGGTTTTAAATCAACATAATATTATTAATGTGCCGTAAATTGAATATTATTACAGTCCTGGGGGGCAAACCGCTAACCAAACTTTGTAAACCAGACATCCCCGGGTTTCCTTCCCGATTTTCCCCTGACATCCCCGGAAATCCCTCTAACATCCCGGGATTTCCCCGGACATCCCCTAAATTCCTCGGACATCCCCCTGATTTCCTCTAAATTTGTACACCTGATATCCCCAACGGTTTGCCCCCCATATAGTACTAAGTATCACATTTAATACGCCTCCTACGCAAAGTTAATGTTACCACTGCAGGTTTAACTGCTTAGGTATATCATTTCAATTTTATTTAAAGTAGAACTTTCCCATTTTTGACAGTGGTTATTAATTCTAATTTATTTACGCATGAAAAAATTGTTTTTATTTACTTATGTTTATATCTACCTCTTAAAATATGTCGGCCGGGATATATGTATACTATAGCATAAGTCTTAATTTTATTCAGGTACGATTGAGGAATCTCGGAAACCATAGAGTTAGAAAATCGATTAAATTAGGTATTATTACGTTATCTTGTGGCACCAAAAGTTGTATTGGTACCTCAATAATTTTGCCACAATTATAGTTTATAGTCCTAAAGTTGAGTTATTGTTGCTTCGCTCCAGGGTATGACCTACAATACACGATGCTGCTATCAGATTTTATTGAATTTATATTATTGTAAAATTACACCATAAATAAATTAGCCGTTATTCTTGCTCTGATGTGCCAAAAATTCTGATGCTAACAATACATTTTTCAAAAACTTGTTCTGAACGGTTAAATGAGAGTATAATTGTAAACTTGAAAATTAATATGAAAAAACGGCATTGCCTCCTAAAAATGTTTAGCTCTTCGGCGTGTAATATAATTTCCATGTGCAAAATTTCAGCAAAATCGGTCCAGAGGTTTGGGCTGTATAGTGCTTTTAGAAATCTCGAATATGCGAGTTTTTGTCAAAAAGGCACTAAGAGTTAATACACCTTTGGAGGCAGAATTTGAAGGCTTGACGTTAAAATTTAAAAGTTGATATGCTAGAATGGCACTTCCGGTTGTACGATTGACTCCAAAAGCTTTTCAAGTCAAAGTTGGCTTACGAGAGACCAATGTGCCAAATTTCAGCCAAATAGGTGAAGTAGTTTAGGCTGTGGTGGTTTTACGGACATACGAACGTACGTACGTACACACAGAGACACATTTTAAAAACCACTTTTTTGGGTTCCTATAAGACCGGTCTTCTCGAATTCGAAAATGTTAGTGATTGCCATTTTTTCTTAAATTGTGGGATTGGGGAGATTAATACAACCCTACACCACACCAATAAGTAACGAAAACCCACTAAAGCGATAGAAAATTTCAGTGTAATTTTATATCACAAAAATGCTACCAGAAATAGGACAGGCTTCAGAAAATTATTTACAAATATCTACTTACCTATTACGCGAAAGTTTAGACTTTAGAGGAATATAATCTCATACTCATATATGTATGTATTTATAAGTAAGTATAATAGGAATACATAGGTACCTATGTACATACATACGTATATGATTGTGTCTACGACATATTTCTGTAGCTTTGGAGTTCGAGCAAACAAATTTAATGCACCAGTGTACCTACAGAAGAAGCTTTCCATTCATCTCAAAAAGCATGCTCAACGATTCAGAAATCTTTTCTCCGTAATGTTCTATTCTCATTAAAATATGAAATTCTATTAACCTCCGCGGTGTGGTTTTATTGCTAAAAAAGGTCACTTGCCGTGTGAAAAGCTGTCATATTCACGCACCCAAAAGTTTAAAAGAAGAGAATAACTCGGCTAATTCATTTACAAGTAAAATGAACTTCTCCACTTAAGTACGTGTTATGTACCCACGCGATTTCAGATGTAGTGGAGGCATTTTTATTTAGACCCTGCCACTGCTGAAAAGAAATTTCGTTTTAACATCTTAAGATTCCTGCCTATATGTTTAGGGATTTACAGAACAAATTGAATCTATATGTATTTACACAGACAGCTTGGGAAAAAAGAGATACAAATTATATTTTATGTATAAACTTATTAGGCCAAGCCTACGCAGACACTTCAGTGACTGCAGGGGGGATGTCAAATTATAATAGCTTGCTGTGTTAAATATCTTCTTAGTGAACAACAATGTGATCATTATTAATTCTGTCTAACGCACTGACAAAATCCATTATTCACTAAGTGCCTTCTGAATTAAATTTTCCAGCCTAACAAATTAAATGGTTTTCTGTGAATGAACTTATTGATCAGATGTAAAAGATAGGTACATCAGTAATCAGCAAATTTTACCCTATTCATGCTTTGTGGGTGATTATGTGGGTTAACTTTTGAAGCAAAATCGCAAGGGTACCTATTATTATAGCTTGAACGGTTGGAACTTCAAAAAGGATATAGGGGATATAAACGCCTCAATATAGCTTACAATTTAGGTTAAATAGTTATTTTGAATATGGACAGAGAGTATGCACTAAGTAAGCCGTTTCATAAACCATGTTCGTTATCTCGTCCTTAGACAAATCGTCGGGTGACCTTTAACCCTAAAAGCTAGGCGGGTCGTTTGTAACATGCCATATCACATAGGGACCGACTGCTGCTAACTAATTTGGCTGCTATGGATTGGAATAAGACTAACACACACTCTTGTGCATAATCATAAAAGAGCTTTCAATTTTGGAATTTTAGAATATTTAAAAAAATTAAATGTATTTATCCGCTTGCAAAGAGTTTAGGGGCTAGTTAGGGGCTGTTAACAGCTGTTAACAGGTTTTATGTTGAAACCTAGTTGAAATCTATCGAACCCCGTAATTTTATACCATGCACCATTTATTGAAGAAATTTCAAGTTTCAACCCTTAAATTTCATCCCACTTGTTAGATCTTAAGGGTTGTAGCGCCTTTAAGGGTGGTTTATCGCAAAATATGAACGACACCTTTTTTGAATCATTAATGAATAGCTATCGAATGACGCCAATTTCCATCAATACTTATTAAGCGGAATTTCGAGTTGCAACCCCTGATTTCCACCCCATCTGTGCTATTTTGAGAAAAAGACATCCCCCGCAATATTCCATGGAAATGTGTGTGTATGTCGGGTTTCAAATATTTAGCCGCGTGCAACCCCTGCGGGTGTGGTTTTCTTCAACAGATTTGAAAGTCGAATGTGTAATACCAAATTTCACTAAGATAGGTACAGTTGCGGACATAGAATTTCATACGACGCTGACATTTGATTGTCAAAAGCTGTAGGACAGGCTTTATCTAATATTAACCTCACTTTTAACCTTTTTCATTGTAATGCATGTACTATCGCGGATCGCGAAAATCAGCTGCTAATAGATGGCATTGCTAAACCACAAAATGGCGATCTCACCCCACTGGGGAGTCGGAAGTGAGAATTCTAGCGTGACGTGCCTGACAGTGTCAGTTGGTGACATCAGTGACATCGATACGTGGATTTTTTAAAAGTCAAGTTTTCCTGGATTTACAATGTTTCCACTTAAGTACACAAAACGTAAAATTCCACAGAATTATTCCCAAAATTTCGAGTCAGCGAGAGGATGTCTCCAAACAAAACTACTACCTAACCTCGCAACTGACAACTGACTGACGTAAGCCGAAATTATGATGACGGACGTTTAAAAGTATTTCCGTATCCTGTCTCTCAGTGTAATTAAAGTATTGCCACCAGATGTCAGACACTTTGCTGATTTTCGCGAATAGTCCAATCCAAGCTTTATTGTCATTATGAACGATGTTTGAAATTGATTGAAGTTTGTGATGGCTGCCCTCTCATTGTCAAATCGCTTGTGACAGTATCTCCCAAGTCAAAATTTAAAAGTGAAGTAAATTTTACGTAAAGGCCCGTTCACAGATTATGTTAATGAAATGACAAGTGATGGCCCGCTTTTTTTGCCAGCGATAGTTACATAGCTGCGACATGGCATATTGTCAACAATTTCATGACATAAGTAAAAAATGCCATAACAGTAAAGCATAATTTACAAAGAATGACAGAAAAATAAAGTACAAAATTCCATGTCCGCAACTGTACCACCACTAGGTCCTGAGTTATTGTAATTAATAGTTTTTCTGTTTTTCACCCCTAACTATGCCACCTCCTTGGTCCGATATGGCCCAAAAGCAATCTCCGTCGACTATTTAGGGACACACAACTGTATACCAAATTACAGCTAGAGATTTTAATCCGTTCTCAAGTTATCCGACGGAGCGAGTGAGCGAATAATAAAGACAAGAGTATTCTGCTACGACACTAAAAACTGAAACACTAGATTTGGGAAAGGAAACCACACTTCCGAAACTGCTGTTGTTAATTAATAAAAATTAAATGACGATAACGATTTCATTATTTCAACGGATGTTGTTTTGTAAATATTCATTTTGATTTCTTTATTTTCTGTTTTGTTACGAAGGAATTGTTTTCCGCCGAAATTGCAATGACACAATTTCTAGCTATTAGAGCTGACGATGGAAAAGGGCGCTAAATAATAACAGCCAAATAAGAAGTTCACCCAGCGCATCCACCATTATTACCAAAAATATTCATGTCCACTTTCAATGAGCGGTTCGATTCCAAAGAAACGATTACTGATAGTGTTAGTTTTCTGTTTCTGGACATTCGCAGAGGTAAAATTCCTCCTTGATTAATATTAATGAACGTGAAGGAAAAATCATCTATTTCGAATTGAAATACTTACTGTTAACAAAAATTTGTGGTTTTATAAAAGAAACATAGATTTTAGAGTCATAAGACATTAAAATGTCTAATAAAAATAAATTGACAACAGCATAGTTTCATAGATTTACGACTACAAAATCAGTACAACCTGTAATCATGTTATGGTATTGGAAGCGTTTAGTGATTATAAATCCGGTCTCAGACCATAATCTACTCATTTTATTGAGTTTCTTCAAGACCTCTATTCACGGCTTTCAGGAGTTTATCGTTCTTTAGATCGTCGAGGAGGAAGCAAAACAGAAATAAAATTTTTGTTAAGTTTGCGCACACTGTTTGCATTAACATGAAACAAAAGCTAAAATTAGAAACAATATGTTATAAATTTAAGTGGCCCATCAATGCTCTCGCCAAATAAATCAAAATTAAATTGCATTGAAAATATTGCCGGTTTAACGCAAACAATCAGGACTCGTCACAATAACATTTACAGGAATTTAAAACAAAACATTAAATCCCTATTTTAGGTAATTCTGAGTTGAATTAGCGAACGCCGTTAAAGCCGTGGTCTTCTTTTCGGTGAAATATAATAAATTTAAAAAGTCCAGAAGACTAATTCCTTCCTTCAGTAAATTCATTGTTGATTTACTTAATATTAATTAGGAAGCAACTGGGATTAATTTACTATCCGATAAATTGGACGGCGATTAGCAGTTTTTGTTTTTTTTTCTGTGGCTCATGAACCGGGGGAAACTTTTATGTTTGTGATTTTCGGAAGAAAAGTTCTACTTCCAGGCAATGTTCGCCTAACGAATTTCAAGTTTGCTCTCCGAGAATTATTAATTAGGTAAATTACAAAGCTTGAGAAATTCCCAATTTTAAAATTATGTGGCACATTTTGTATTATAAATCCCACGACATTTAGAAATTGCGCGAGAGAAAAATGATTCTGTTTGAAAATCATTGAGCTAGAATAATTTTATCCGCGAGTAATTTCCATACAAAATCTCGCCCAATAGAAGAAACGTGGGTGGATTTCAAGGCTTCATTGCAAGCTTTCCCTTAAAAATATTCTTTTCACATATTTTGTCGCAGATTGCAACTGTGAGACAAATTTATTTCATTCGATTGAGCAATAATGTACCTATTCAATTTAAAATTGACTTCTACATTGATGGCATGATGCTATTCGTAATTGTTCCGTAGAAGATTAATTAAGATTACAGTGCATGTTCAATTCAAGTCAATGCACTGTTAAAGCTTTAAAAAAATACCGTCCAACCCTCTTCACTTTTAGTTTCGTCGAAACGGCAAACCTTTAGTATTTTTTGTAGTCGTGATCAAATCACTTCATTATAGCCCCCATTCATTTTGTCAATCAATTCAAATAGCCCTATCACATCACCTTTACACCTTTCGCTCCATTACTCTCTGGCTCCATACATCAAGAGATTTCTTATCTCGCTAGATAGGCAGCATGGTTCCTTTTTAGTCGCCGCATATCTTTTCATCTTATCGACTAACACGTAAGTATAGGAGAGTGGTAACAATTGTAACCTGGGTCAATTTAATGATGTTACATAAAGTTGAGGTAATTTTCTAATATATTAACACTAAAATATTAATACTTAGGCCAATATGATTGTAATAAAAGTACGGAGGACTGGATTTAATGCAGGAAGTGTTAATAACGATTATTTATATATTTTTGCAATAATTATTGCGATTCTGGTTAAGAATTTAAATGAGAAAACAATTTTTTTTGAAAGTAGGTACCTTCTTTTCTTAAATCTACAGTTTTAAGGGCCAATTTCATAATAAAAGTTAAAAGTCCTTTAAAGTTAAAGTTGACTTTAAAGGCGATTTTGACTAATCAGCAGCAGCCGTTTTGAGACATTACTAGGCAAATATTTAAAGGACACTTTAATTTTGATTATAAAATCGGCCCTAAGTCAGGTACTTATCACTTTCATCCTGCATTGTTGGCTTAAATAAAAACAAATTGAGTTTTTACTTGTTTTCTGCTCATGTTACAATTGACACATTGGGTGATACTATTGACACCACCGCGGTGTAAATACTAACACTTTGTTCTTGTCGACAATTCATTTCGTTCTGCAAAAACGTATGAACATACATTAATGCCTTTGCTCCTTTAACTGTCAACTATTGACAGGTCAAGGTGCATCTTTACTTAATAATTTAAACGTTTGTTTGAGGAGTTAAAAACCAAAACGCTAAAATCTGTTACAATTGATCCGGGTCTCCCCTACATAGCTAGCTACTATATGGTAGGTAATGCAGTTTTTCTCAATTTCCTTAAATGTAACACCCCGTATACCTTTAGTCAGGTTTAATGTAGAATTTATAAGAAAATATCTTTTGTCATACAAACATTTTTCGAGTTACGCGCAAATATTACAAATTTTTGTGTTGGCAGAAAATTTTAACTTCTAAAATTATTATATACCTAAGCATTCAGACTAATATTGTACAGTACAAAAAATGTTCAAAATATCTTCAATTTTGGTCTATGTTAAAGTTAATTTGTTCATGCGAACTTTTCCGCTACCCTTAAAGCTTCAAATTGAAATATCGCACACATTAATTACATGAAAAAGTGGAAGGCTTTCGAACAGGTACCACAGGGAATTTTCTGTTTTCTGTAACTTTGACAAATTGTGGAATTAATTGAAATATTACGTTAAAATTTCAAAATTGAAATTACATTCAAACTTTCCGTAATTTCGGGATCTTAAAATCGCCAAAATCAATGTCAACAAAGAAGGCAAAGGAGGTCTTTTTAATTTGTGCATAGAGTAAAGTGGAGGACATTTTGAATATTTACTGTATCGTCGTATGGCCTTGATTAATAAGTATTTTTGTCAGTAAACATATTTTTAATTTTATACATTGCCTTAATAATAATTGATAATGTTTAATTATTTTATAATTTTGTAAGTAAAAATTGTCTGCAAACAAGAAAAATACTTAGGTACCCAATATTTGCGCGTAACTCGAAAAGGGATAAAAATAACTAACATGTATGACAAAAAATATTCGCTTACTAATTCTACATTAACCTGACTAAAACATCCAGGGTTTTACATACTTGAAAAAATTCAGAAAAACTGCTTTAAAGTTCTCAAATTTTGTAAATTAATTTTCAACACCCTGTACGTAGGGACACAACTAAAATCGGACCAGAGGTTCCTAAGAGTCTCTACAATAAGGATTTCATGTTACTTTCTCATAAAAACTGCACCCGCGAAAATGGCGAATTTTTAAATAGAATTATGTACCTAAACTCCAATTTTTTTCAAAAATTATTTTTTGCTCGCAAATCAAAGATTCAAGAGCTGTAATATTTTAAGGCTTCTAACGGAGTTATAAATATGCTAAAATATATAGAGCATTCTACTAAAAAAGATTTGATGTTTTTGGCGATTCGATCATTTTAGTGCTTGCTGCGCTGAAGCGTTTAGAAATTAAAAAGTCAACTTTGACAAGTCAAATTTAGGTACTTACAAACTATAGGTGTAAAAATCCTTAGGAAGTGGTAATAATAAGTATAGCAACAACCTAAGACATTTCTTTTTGTCTATCTGATCTGATCTGGTACTCAAGAAAGGTCGCATTTGCCGCAGAAAAAGTTTATAATAACTTGCAGCTGCACGAACGATAAAATTGTTCCGGCACGTGATAGTCACATTCACATTGCCCTAGATGAGATTATTAATAACAAAAATTATTTATTATAATTCATTTTCGCAGCAAACTATGGGTAAAAGTTTTATTTACTATCACATCCAAATTACCGACATAATGAACACAATATACTTATAAAACACAGCAAAGCCAATAATTTTGATTAGGTACAATATACCTATTTTTCAATTCAACTCCCCATCAATAATTGTACCTATTTTTATAATTGTGCCAGATTTCAGAAAAACAAAAGCAGCGCACCGGAACAAGTAACTGTAAATGTGGTGGTAATAAAATTAATAATGTACCTAATAACAAATTGTGACTATTTCACTGAAGAAAGCATCATTGTATATTTATAGCCTGCTATATCCCAGTGATAAGAGGCAAAAGGATTTTTAAAACGGATCTATTTAAGTACCTGTCCACTTCAGGTTTAAAATAATAGGCGCCTACCGTGCACACTTTGCAGTTAAGTATCTAATCAATTTTTTCTACTCTTATTTAGTAATACATTATTAATTTGTAAAATTCTCATAATTAATGCTACTCATTAATCAATCGGACTGAGTTATGAATTATTCTCTTATTCCACAGTTTGTGACCAATCACCATGCATTTGTAGCCTAATAACAATCAAGTCGTCTGTACTTTAATAATACGTATTTAATTTGATGCGAAATATTTGCGTATGTCAACTTGAAGTATAGATTGAAAACGCATAATAAACATTCTTTACGTCGATTAATAAGACGTATTTCGTATCTCACTTATAAAGACACATGCGATATACCTCTTATAACCGTACGAGTTCGTTAATATGATCGGTCATTCCTAGTGTCAACCCAGAGATGGCGCTGGTGTTCTGCACTACCACTGTTAATTGGTGTCTAAGATTATATTATTGTATGAGCCATTTCATTTCGTTTTTCTTTTATTTACATTGGACTATATAAATAAAAAAATTTTAGCAATCTGGAGTTTCAATCTCGCACCCTGTATAAGTAGACAAAAATCTCAAAATCGCTAAAAAATCTGGTGGGTCGTGGGTCCAGTGTCCAATATTTAGAAGGCCGTCTCTTTTGAGCTGGTTTCTTCACAATTTAGGCTATTTAGGTTATTCTGCCAAAGTTGTATTTTTTAAATTTGCAAAACAAAAGCCGGAAAGACAAACTCAGTCTTTAGAACCACTTTTAAGTATAAGTGTAGATGCTTTAAGTTTTAATTTTGGTGATGCTGATAATCAATCAGTGGAAGTAATTGAATAATCTACAAGCGCTTTCATATGTCATAACATGTACATAACATACGCCAAAGTCATAAGTGTCATAACGAAATTAAAAATAATTCTTATCGTTACAATCGTCATTGTAATAATATATAGAAATGAGATTATTTTGGTCCCCTTATTACACAATTTGTCAGATTACACCTCTATACTTAGCTATAGCTATTAATATCTATTTCATATCATAACGCAAACCATAGTAGACTTCGTTTTGAACAGAATTATTTTGTAAGTAACTATTTTTACTATTTTGTTTACAACAGCAGCATTGGATCTTTCCACAAAACAATTAATATGCAATAAAACGGATAATTATTTCTGTAGCTGTACATCAAATATCAAAATTACTGAGATTTAAAAGTAATTATAATATTATTTATTGATTCATTGGATAGAAGGAGACGTCTTCTCTTATAATAACCGCTTATTATCTATGGAATTCTGTTATCTTGCAGTTCAACTTTAACCCCTGTGCTCTTTGAGGACGATTTTGTGATTCCGCGTTTCGTAACAAAAACAATAAAGATTCTTTATATTATATTCTAACGGACTTTATTCCGCAGCGGCTTTCTTACTTTTTATGTGTTCTGAAGAGATTTTATGGCAATTTCAAAGAGGGATATGGGATATTAGAACCAAAGAAACACAAACACGCAGGAAAGAATTATGAGTCGTTAGGTTGTTTTAATGTTGCGTTTTTATACAACCCTTTAGTAAAGTAGCCATGTAAACAATTGACTTGGAGCATAAAAGAGGCCTGTCTCCATCTGGGTGTTATATGTGGAAACGGTGTTAAATGAAACGCGTGTGACGCGGACTTAACAATACAAACAAACTGCTGAAAGTGTGCTTTCAGGCAGAGATTAGGTACTTAGCTCATTAATAGGTTTTTTGACATATTCGTTACGACGCATAGATGAACTGCTATACAATAATTAGACATTCAATCACTAAATTGCTGTTTGGGTCATGTAGGTAATTGATTGCAAAAAGGAAGCCTCGAATTACTCCTTCGTCATAAGCCCATATACATGATATCAATTGCACGAAAAACATCCCCTATAGTGTCGCAGAGTGTAGAGTTAAGCCTATTCCTATTCTATCTTTGTATCATGATTCCTATAGGGAATCGAAGAGACAAGTCTTGTTCAAACATTTTTAGCTTTCTAGTAGATCGGATCTGAGTTAAATATCGCTCTTCTTGTCCTCAAAGCTATCGCTGGGGGTCCGTTGTCAACTACATACTGTAATTGCAACAAGTTGTGATGCGGAAGCAGCGTGTAATTAGTGTCACTTTCCGACTGTTTCTCCATCTTCTAACATAATTAGGTCCTTACATTATATACCTCCGAGTATAACTCCCTCTGGAGCTTAATTTGGCAATATGTATTTAATCATTCGTTTCAGTTGCTTCAAATCACACCGTGATCGTGCTGTAATAAGATTTGTTCTCACACTTCTTGTCTTTTTATAGTATATTACGATATTAGGTTGGTAAGTACAGTATAACAGAATCAAGGAAAGGTTTACAAAAACGAGTCGATGACGAGTTTTTGCAATTTCCGCGTTTTTCGTGAGGGGTTGACAACGGGAAAAAATTGTGTACACTATTTCTATATTTCAAATATATTTCTATATTTCAAATATATTTCCCTATTTTAAATTAGAGAAAAGTTGTACTTTTTCGTGGTGATTAAGAATCTGAAGAAAATTCTCCGATATCTTGATTCGTTCCTGAATTATCCCGAAAAATCTGTTAAAAATATAAAAGTTCAAAGTTTCAATTAATAATAATAATAATGTGTTTATTACGCCCAAGGCAGTTTAAAGCATATACAAATTAACAATTTAAAAATCGAGGGTATACAATTTACATTTTTAAAAGTTTTTTCACTGAACGTAAAGAACAAGGCAATGATCCACAAAAAAAATCCAATTGAGTACAATACATGTTGCTCTTTAGCATAACGCTATCAATCGCCGAGAATCTTCCGTAATTAGTCCTTCTAGTCCGAGTTTCCAATAATTGAAAGTTTCTGGTAATAACATCAATTGCAAGAAAGACGTGAACTTTTCTTGAAAGTCGCATTTTTCAGTTTTTTTCCCCAGTTTTTTCGGGATAACTCAAGAACAAATCAAGATATCGGGAAATTCTTCTCAGATTCTTAATCGACAAGAAATAGTGCAACTTTTTTCTAATTTAACCGACCTCCTATACCTCTTACATTTGGGAGATGCCAATGGTGAGCAGTGAAAAAGGAAAAGGAAAAGAATTAAATTAGCTAATGGAATTAGTAATGAAATTAATATGGAATTGATGGAATTAATCGGGAATTGATGGAATTAATCGGGAATTGATGGAATTAAACTGGAATTGATCTGGAAGTGACGGAATTAATATGGAACTAAATCGGAATTAATAGAATTAATTCCCGATTGGAATTAATTGTACACAATTTTTTTGAGTGATCAGTCCCCTAATTTTAACTAGGTCGTCGGTGAGAGAGTTATTACCTACAATTGGGCGAAAAAAAATATTGCATCGAGAAAACTTAGAGTAGGTACTTATAACCTGACACGACACCATTCCGTCCCTGTGTACATAATTAATTGATCGTATACATTGTACACAAAACGTCATGTCAACGATAGTAAATGGACGCATAAATTATGTTAAAACCCATTAATGGAATATTTGATATTTTTATCTAACAGATAAAGATACCTAACCCATAACAGAATGTTAATCAGGCATCATCAAAACAATGGACTCTTCAGTGCAAATATTTAATATCAATCACTTTCCGGCTTTTCAAAATTTCATTCATCATTCTCATTATACCAAAAGAGCGTTTAATGCTGGACAAATAAAATTTTATTTTATTGTCTATTGTTATCAACGAAGATGAACCCGTTTTGGTTTTGTGGTCTCAGGTAATCTTTTTTGGCCGCTTTCGTGAGAATCTTCATATGTTATTGTCAGAACCCTTATATAGGCGAAGTTCTCCTTGCTCTTTGACAGAGATAAAATGAATCGCCTTCGGCCCATAATAAAAGTAAATGTTTGTCATTTGATATTTCCCACATCCAGCTACTGCTCTGATATTTAAACATTTCATATTGACAATTAAGAGGTTTCATTATGCGTGGAGCGTGGGTTCATTTCAACTGGATCTAGATTATTGCATTATTAATTGATTAGATCCTATACAATAGGAGCAATCTATAGGTGCATGTATTTGCCAACGAGCGTATATTTGAAAACAATGGCACATAACTCTAGAATTTTTAACTTCTACGCTTCGCGAAGCAAGTTAATAAAATCGATCAAAAAATCGAATCGCCAAAAACATCAAATCTTTACGCTTTAGGGCCCCGGAAATCCGAAAAAGTGGTTTTTGAAAAATGTCTGTCTGTGTGGCTGTCTGTGATCACGCTGCAGCTGAAACTAGTGAACGTATCGAGATGAAATTTGGCACACATATTCAGTGAGCCATTTGTAGGTGTTGATTAAATTTTGGGCCACATCGGTTCACGGAAAGTGCCTTTTTGGCATATCAACTTTAAAACGTTGCGATAGGCGGTGATCCATTTTGCACCGAGTGGGCTAATTATTTTAACAGAAATTTCCTAGGCCTTCTAGATTTTGAATAACGACAGTCAGCTTTTGATTCTTTTATGGCCATCATATTGAATTTTGACATAATCAAATACACAAAAAAAATTGCTTTTCAAAAATGAAGTCAACATGAACTTTTTTGACAAATGTCAGAATTTGAAAATTGGTCTGAATAAATTTGTAAAATCAGCCTAAACTTAGATCAAAAATAATTGCGAAAATGTACGCCGACTTCTTCAATCTCTTATAACATGTGAACACAATTGAATTCATCAGTAGTAAATTTACGTCTCGCGGTCGTGTGACTCTGGCTTTCACATATTTTTTCAAAAACGTCAAATGTTGGTTACATTTTTGAGAAGCTAATTTTTTTGTGTATCCGGCGGTGTTAAAATTCAATATGGCGCCCATAAGAAAAATAAAAGTTGACTGTCTTCATTCAAAATCTAGAAGGCCTAGAAAATTTCTGTCAACGCCATTCAATTGACAGCTGTCAAAACTGTAAAAGTTCCAAGTTTCATTTAAATAACAACAATCGTTACGAAGATATCAATTTTTCTTTAAATTGTCAATTTTCAGATTTTTTGTGATACCTCTGGAACGAATCAAAATATCGGGGAATTCTCTTCAGATTCTTAATCGTCAAGAAATAGCGCAACTTCTCTCTCATTTAACCGACCCCGTATCTTTCACCGTTTAGGAGATCCCAATGGTGAGCATCGAAGAATTACCCACCCTGTATATTGTAATTGCAGCCCGGGTCAAGCCCCGTTTTTTGTCTAATATGACTGGTCTATGGGACCATTGTCGTTAATTTATTGTTGTCCATTGTTTCTGCTTTTTGTCACGCACCTGCAGGAATTTTGACTTGAATTGAAGCCCGTTAAACAAAAGTAACAACTGAAGAATACCTCACTCACACTTCTCCGGGTTCCGATAGAAAATTACTCTACTATAGGTAGACATTTATTGCCGATACTGCACGGAGTGAAAATTGACACTGTAATTAAATTAAAAGTAAATGTTAATCAGAAAACTTATAATTTCTTTGAATTTCATATTCGGGAGATTTCTTGTTACTACCTATACAATATTACGTAGGTACCAGGAGTGTAATTTTGTGGTTAAAATATACAATTTGGGAAATCGAGGCATCAGAGGTTTCCTATGCATTGAAGATCACAAAAATAACTGAACTGTCCGAAGCAAATAAGGCCCGGGTGGCTTCACTGAACTCGAATTGTAAATTCGGCCCTAAGTGACGCCAATTATGATGAGAAGAAAGTAGTAGGTTGCTGTGATGTATGTAATACCCCTGTTTTAAATTAACAGGTAAAACAATTTTGCGTTAGTTAGAAGTAGTTCGCACTTCTTTAAATTATAAAAAAACTACCTAACTCAAAATGACTATAAATAATATTATATTGTTTTATTAGAAGTAAAACGGACACTTTTTGTGATAAGACCGCGGAAAGTTTTAATTTTGATGACCTAGCTCGTCGACGGAGCATCACAAAAATTTTTAACACCGCCTGGCTATTTTTATTACTAAGACAACGTTTTTATTGCCAAATATGGAAAAGATAAACTTGTACCTACATCGCACGGTCAGTTGAAAAATGTCATATGTTTCTATAACGTTCGAAGAAAAATATAGGTAGAATAACCGAAAAAAAAACTTCGGCTAACTTTGATTTATACCTTCTGCGAAAAGGGCTGAAAGATTGTTAAATTGAATCCAAATGAGTTTAATTTACAAGCGAAGTAAAAGGATCACTAGAATTTAGCTAAATTAATGCTTAAGGGGTTGAAAAATTGTAAAGGTGGATAAAAAGTCAAAAGGGGTGAAAATTAACTGTAGTTAAGTAGAACTAAAGAAAATAACACGAAAAATAAGCGGTCTGTGTTAATTTTGCTTTTTAAAGGTTCACATACATACAGGGTGGTCGTTTTATCTTGAAACTGGCAAATATCTCGAAAAGGAAGCATTTTAGAAAAAAATGTTTTGTATAAAAGTTTTATGACTTCGAGGGGGAAAATAGATGGCATCATCGCCATTTTGATTCAAGGTCAAATGAAGGTTAACTAGATTTTTTTAAATGAAAACCTATATTTTTTATTACAGATTCTTATTCCCCATAAAAGAACAAACAACTCTCATCTAAACTATTTTTGGATCCGATGGATGTAAATTTTAACCTTTTTCGAAATCCCTAGTAACAGCGGCAAGACAAAACAAATGAGCAACTGTTGTAACTTAGCAACGATGAATTCTAGATAAAAAAACCACAAAAATTGTTATAGATTTTGTTTTTGCCATGCCGCTGTTGCTAGGGAAGGCAATTCGAAGAGGATTAAAATTTTGATTTAAATATCTGACAAACTATCCATCGGATCCAAAAATAGTTTAGATGAGAGTTGTTTGTTCTTTTACGGGGAATAAGAATCTGTAATAAAAAATGTAGGTTTCCATTTAAAAAAATTAAGCTGACCTTCATTTGACCTTGAAAATGACCTTGAATCAAAATGGCGTCGATGCCACCTATTTTCCCCCTCGAAATCATAAAACTTTTATACAAAACATTTTTTTCTAAAATGCTTCCTTTCCGAGATATTTGCCAGTCTCAAGATAAAACGACCACCCTGTATAGTGAAAGGGGTTCAAAAATTGTAGGTGGGTTGAAAACGAGGCTAAAACTTAATGAAAACGAATTATCGAAAAAAAAACATAAAAATGCCCGAAGAAATAAATAAGAGATATTTATTTTATTAGGAGTCTAAGAAAGACATTAATTATGCGACGGAGTATGGAAGTTTCAACTTTTTAAAATTAATTCCATACAAGTCACATAATGTCGTTTATCTAATTGGGTTTTGAAAAGTTGAATTTTACGCAATTAGGTAAAATGTTGTACTTAATACGTTATCAAAAGCCTAAATTATTTGACTCGCATAATTTTGGCAAATATTACGGCTCGTCAAACAGTATAGGACTTTTCATGACTAATTACGTAATAGTTATTTACACAATTAGTTATGAAAAGCCCTATATTGTTTGACGAGCCGTAACATTTGCCAAAACGAGCGATAGCGAGTTTTGCAACATTATGCGAGTCAAACAATTTAGGCTTTTCATAACGTATTCCGAACAACATTTTACCTAATTGTGTAAAATCCAACTTTTCAAAACGCAATTAAGTAAATAACTATTAAACTCCGAATAAAATACAATATTTTATTTTCCAACGAAAAAAGACAACTACATTGCAAGTAGGAGTTTAAAACATTGTTGCATTAACACTCCGGAGTTTAAGATTATTTGATCAAAAACCGGAGCCAATTTAGCAAAACTGAAGTCGAGGCATAAGTACCTACTCTGAATCAGCAACACAAATTCATTATAAAATCGCTCAAATATAGTTGGCCGCAAAAGCCGTGTTGACCGGTGTCATTTACCAAATAAATAAAGGAAAATAGGAAATATAGTTGTTTTGTATGTACTGGGGGGCATTTCACACCCCAAAAAATTGTACACAACTGCCGAATTTTCAGGGCACTGCTATAAATTTGTACACCACTGCCGGCTGTGAAGTCCCCCGGACAGCCCAAACATTCATAGACCACTGCCGAATTTGCTCAAAGAAATCCCCCTCAGTATGTACTATGAAAATGTAAGAATCTGGACCGCTATAAATTATTATATATCTACACAGGTACTTACTTACATTAATTTTCTTGTCGTTACAAAACTAAACTGCTCAACAATTCAATTGGTCCACCCGGAAATTTGAGTCGAATTCAAAATGCCGTAACTCCTCAAGCAGTCGATCGATTTGAATGAACCTTTTTTCCACGGATAGCCCATTTCATTGGCTACTACATGACATGTTCCACGTGTTATTTCAGGTCCCCTTTATTTGATATACAGGGTGTCAGAGCCGGGTACCGCAAAATGGCGAAAATTAAAACCACCCCCGATTCTGAAAGAAATTTTTCTAATTTTTTTTGCCTGGTTGAGAAGACGTCTCAGGTCCATACCTCCAGACGTTTTTTTGAAACTTGCTCCATCTCCTCTAATTAGGGTGCAAGGCCAAAAAAACTGTTTTTTCACCGGTCGTTAATAGCGCCTTTACTTGTACACGAATTTTAATTTTCTGGGGGTCCTTGTAACGCAAGAACTTCACTCTAAATTGTCATAAATTCAAAATTATCCGGATATAAAATGTCACAGAAAAGGGGGCCCACTGAACTGAACTCAAAATTAATCTGCGTCTGAAATGATCTTGATTAAAAACGGACCAAAATTGAAAGCATGCCGTCGTAGAGCCATTCATCCTGAATATTTTAAGATGCTCTTCGTCTGAATTGGATCACATTTGGCGTGCTGATACCAATACTTTGGCTGACGGATTTCGGACAAAAAGCAGGCATTTCGCACATCTGTAATTTCGTGAAACCAAGGCGACAAAAATTTTGACAAAGCCTGAAGGATCGTTACCTTGTCAACAAGATATGGCTCTTTGTTTTAATTTTTGTTACCTTGGTTTCACGAATTTAGGGGGCTGTATTTTGTCTGAAAACAGTCAGTTGAAAAGTTGGTTTGAGCACCGGTGATTGTGATCCAATTCAGACCAAGAGCATCTTAAAATGTTCAGGACAAATGGCTCTATGAAAACATCGTTTCAAATTTAGTCCGCCTTTACTTAAAGATCACTTCGGAAGCAGAATAAAATTGGGTCCATTTCAACGGGCCCCCTTTTCTGGATCGCCTTGTTTTAGATTAATTTTGACCTCATGGTGTCCTAGAATAAAGTTTTAACGACACAATGACCTTAAGAAATTAAAAATTGAGTAAAAGTTAAAGAGGCTATTAACTACCAGTGAAAAAACAGTTTTATTGGGCCAGCACCCTAATTAGAGGAGATGGAGCAAATTTCAAAAAAACGTCTGGAGGTATGGTCCTAAGACGTCTTCTCAACCAAACAAAAAAAATTAGAAAAATTTCTTTCAGAATCGGGGGTGGTTTAAATTTTCCCCATTTTGCAGTACCCGGCTCTGACACCCTGTATATCAAATAAGGGGGACCTGCATAAAACGCGGAACATGTCATGTCGAAGCCAATGAAATGGTCTATCCGTGGAAGAAAGGTTCATTCAAATCGATCAACTGGTTGAGGAGTTACGGCATTTTGAATTCGACTCAAATTTCCGGGTGGACCAATTGAATTGTTGAGCAGTTTACATTGATTAATGATTTATGGCTAAGCATCAGAATGCCGCTGATTATTCCCAACCGCATATACGAATGGCTAATCCTGCATAATCCATCATTTTCAAAGGCAGTTTTTATAAATAGGTACGTAACGCCTACCTGGCCAAATTAAATCTCAATCGATTCAGTTTTTGTCACCTAAATTAGTTACTGCTGTACGCCTACTTATAGTGATGAAAAGTTTGAGTGTGAAATTATTACAATTTTCACGTGTTGTGTAAATCTACAAGAACCTTTATCTTCAGTAACTTGATGTGCTGTAGCGTCTTTCCTTTACGATCTTTTGCCAAAAAGACCCTAAAATGACATGAAAAAAAACGGTTATCAAATCATTCAAATCTGGTAATAAAAATATACAATTATATACAGGGTAATTGAAGAATAGTAAATAGTTCTGGATTGAAGGAAAATATTTACAAGATGGCCGCGCTTCCGGTTATACCGGAAGTCGACAACAACTTCGTAATCTTGAATGGGACATCCCTATTTTCATATTATATTCATCAGATTCTACATTGAATTACGAGCATTTTAATTTAAGTAATATGTTGATGAACTAAGAGTGTTGTGTCGAAAACCACGACCTCTGTGAGAGACCTCTGTTGATGTATGGTCTGTCCGGGATCCACACGACCGGGATTCACCCTATTTCCATGGTGAATCATTGTTGTCAACAATGAATCGCCATGGAAATCGGGTGAATCTCGGTCGTGTGGATCCCGGACAGATTATAGTTTTCGATTAAACAATTTTTGGTGTTCAGAAACGAAAAGAAGAAAGAGACGGACATCACTGAAAGATACCTTTGAGACATCGAACTGTGCCTTCAAAACCATAGAATTTCTCTAGGGAGGGTCTACGACCAGTGGCGTTCGTCACACTTTAAAAGGGAAACATGAAACATAGGTGTCAAAATGTGAGAAGTGTGGTATAAAATGATTAATTCGAGGTGGTAGAATTATTTGTCCAGGATTCGCCGTTGGGGAGATTCCTGTCGCCTCACTGACTATGCCTTTTTTCTTGCATTTGTTGGTATAAAATAGTTTTGCCGTTACATACTTTACCAACTAACTTTTCCCCCTGTAACTTTCGATGACACGCTGTACATTTCTTTATGCGTTAACACCACATTTGCCTATTAAATAAAAATGTTGAATTTCTTGAGGAAGAATCATAAAATAACGAAAACGTCAATATTTTTGCAACACAACGGGTGATGTGAAATAAAAAAACAATGGAAGCGCATGTTTGCTGTTTGTGGCACTTTGCAACAGATTAGTTGGGGTGTCCCTTGAAATTGTTAAGAAAAACGAAAATCTTACACTATCTTAATAATTTTAACTTTTTCTGCGATCGTTAAGTTTTATCCATCCATAGCAAATGTCAAATAAATTCACTTCACTTGTTTTTTTATTTCACAGCACCCATTATGTTGCAAAAATATTGAACTTTTCGTTATTTTGTGATTCTTCCTCAAGAAATTGAACATTTATATTTTTTCCTGAAATTTCGGATTTAGCCATTTGGAGCCATCCTGAGCAACTTTTCCTTGTAAAATTTTATACGATTTCGTCATTTTTGGCCTCTTTATTAAATTGCAGTATAGGCTGGGATTTCGGGCTATAAAAAAAAGTTAAAATTAACCGAAATATTTGGGTGATTACAGTTAAAATGAGACACACTGTATAATACTTTTAGTAAGTACTGAATTGTCGACAATTCCGTGATGCTTACCTGGATACGACTGCATACTGCAACTGCAGTCAGTATGCAGGAGTATTCAGGCATCACGGAATTGTCGACAATTCTGATGTACTTACGAATAGTATTCGGAGGACAATTCGCCGAGTTAATATAAAAATTGCAACATTTCATGAAAATTGTGACAGCTACCAAACAGCTATCATAAATAATTTCAGCGGATATTTGGACTAGTACAAAATTGCCGGTGAAACACAGGTGAAAATTGTTGTGGTTGGTCAAAAATTCGTCATTTGCTCTCTGTCATTCGTCAATTTCAAACCAGTTGAATTGAATTGTCGAAAATATAGCGACCGATGAGACGTGTTACTAAGAAACACCTCGAGACGCAGTCGAAAGGCGTCTTAACGCAAGTCGTCGAATCAGGAGCAATATTTTCAAAACATTGGCAACGTTCGAATTGTATTCGGTGACGACACTATAACAACGAATATAATACATACATTGACAATCTAATGCAAACTAGAAAGAAGCAAACGATGTATTATTTAATATAAAAATTAAAAACGTAATTGTTATAAATATTTGTCATCTGATGTCATCTCAAAGCGAAACACGCATGGTTCTATGTTTCGCTTTGAAAACATGCTTAGTTACAGAAACCTCTGCAATTTGTAGTATGATGCAAGGGTAATGGAATATTTTAATTTGCTAGTACCTATTATAATAAGTCGTATAGTAAATTTAATTTAATTATTTAGTTTGCAAATAAACTAAAGGAGTGCAAAAAATAGCGTATATACTACAGAACTGGATAATCAAAATCTTTAATTATGTATAGCTAGGTATTAAGGTATATATAAAAATTATAATTTACAACATTTTATTTTATATTGTTGATATTAGTATACCTATACCTACGTATAAAAATAGATTCGCAAAAAAATAATTTTTCTACAAACACTATTAAAAACAGTGGTTTTAACGTTTGTTGACAATTATTAAAAATGATATTTTATGACGCCAGTATTAAAAGTCATTTACTTTTAACACTGGTGTTAAAAGTGATAATGCAACAACAATTAAACAAGCCCCGGCAACAAATTTTCACTATACCTTAGTTACAGCGAATTTCATGGACGTTTTCAACTAATAATATGAAAACTTTTGCTTTTAATCGTGTTCGAAGGGATGGGCCACTCCGCTGCGCGTCGTGTCCCAAACTTCCCTTCTCACAAAATAAAATACCACTTTAACGCATAAAAAATGATGGTCAATTATTTCGGTTCCAAAGTTTAAAACACAAAAAACAGTAACATAGAAACATCGTTATTTGCGATAAAAAATTGTACCTATTAATTATACTATTACATTATTTACCTAGGAAGAATTTAAAAAAAAAACCTCATCATGCGTATTTAATAATGTTAAAGACTTACCTCCCATTTTGTCCGCGGCTCTCCGTTTTGACCCTCTTTTTATGGGCATAACTAAATGAACACTTTTGCAGCACAATTCATTATCACTGGAACCGTAAACTTCGTAAAAGCGCGCACGCGAGCTTTCGAGTATAACCGCAGATTCACCTTTTCAGCGCAAACTTTTCAGGACACTCGGTTGAAAGCTACTGAATGTAAAGAGCGCGATCAAACTACCCTGAATGATGTTGATGATGAAATTGCCCCACCACTTCGCGAGAGATGACTGCAAGCCTACGAGATTTCACTATTGACCGACAATGGATGTCTGTTTTTGATTTGTTGCTCTTATCGTGATTTGTGTGGAATCGAAATAGTGAACACTTCTGAAATTACAAACGTGTAGGATTTGGTGTGTGACATAGGAGTATTTGAAAGACTTCATGTCAACTCCATCAAAGGGTGACTCAAGAATTACTTGAGGGGAAATCGAGGAGGAAATTTCAAATCTCCAGAAACGTCGATTGCCGATGCTTTCAAAACATGTTTCTGAAGCGAAATTTATGAAGACGAGACTATTTAATCGACACTAACCGACCGGAAATGAGCAAGCAATTAGATTTATAGCTCAAAACAGTTGTAATAATTTTTATAATAGGTAGGTAAATATACATTATTGTTTGATATAAAATCTAATGACGTTGTGATATTCTGATAAAGCTTGCTATCTAAATTGTTGAAACCATTCGTTGCAATAACACAACTTAAAATTGTCTGATTTGATACTAGAAGATCCTACCCTAAGTTAAATAACACGAATTCATTTATTTTATTAAATTTTGGAACCGCCAGAACCCGTGGTTCTCTGACTTAGGAACTGGAACCTCCCTCCTATTTTTAATCGAATTATCAAAAACATTGGATCTTTACATTTTAGGGTCTTGGGAATAAGTGGTTTTTGGGAAAACCTCTGTATGTGATGACTCGATGACTGATGAGTGTGATGTCTGATGAGTGTCATGTGGTTCGTGTGTTTGTAAACAGACTGGACTACTGGACCGATCTGGCTGAAATTTGGAATGTGGGCGTTGTGTGACCTGACCTACGGAAGAGCTGATTAGATTTTGTGTCAGATCTGTAAACGCCTTTTTGGCGCATCAATTTCAAAATTTTTATTTGATTCGATATAGCCGGATCGAAAGCCTTAACGCCAATTCATTTTGAATCGACGTAAAATATTTTCATCAATGGCGCACTCCCGGTTATACCGGAAATAGGTAGGTACTAATAACTTCTTTATTTTAAACGGAACACCCTGTTTATTATGATATTTTTAGATTCTACGGTTAATTCTAAGGAGAACTTTTACTAAGAATTTCTATGCCAAAAACCGTTTTTGAGAAAATCAAAAATTTCCCTTTTTTATTTCAAGTGCAGGCCTAAATTCAAAAAGCTGTAACATCCTTACAGTATGAAATGAGAAAACGATATTAATTTGGCATGAAGTCTAATGTAGGGTGCAACACGTAGATTAAAATGATAAGACAATTAAATTCTGCATCGATGCGCCATAAAATAGTAGGGGCCTTCCATTTAAAAGAATTGACTTTTTGACCAATGAAGTTTATTATGTTCAAAAATTTGTAGAGAACACTCTGTATGTATTTAACCCAATTTGAGTCCAGGGGCGGATACATTCTATATTAGACTTCATGCTAAATTAATATCGTTTTCTCATTTCATACTGTAAGGATGTTACAGCTTTTTGAAGTTAGGACTGCACTTGACATAAAAAAGCGAAATTCTTGATTTTCTCAAAAACGGTTGATTTTTGGCTTTTGGCATAGCAATTCTTAGTAAAAGTTCACCTAGAATTAAACGTGGAATCCAATAATATATACAGAGTGTTCCATTTAAAATAAGGAAATTAGTACCTACCTATTTCCGGTATAACCAGAAGTACGCCATTGATGAAAATAATTTACTTCAATTCACAATTAATTGAAACCGCCGCGCGTGACGATGCTAGAAACAGTTCTCCAGATACGGCCAACTGACGCTCGACGAGGGATAACCTGTATACGTTTTGAGGTATCAGGAACCCAAAAAGAGAGGTTTTTTAAATGTGTCTGTGTGTATGTGCGTACGTACGTTAGCAAACACGCCACAGCCTAAACTACTTGAGCGATTTGGCTAGAATTTGGCACATTGGTGTCTCGTAACCCAAATAAGATCTGAAGAGCTTTTGGAGTCAATCGTGCAACCGGAAATACCATTTTGGCACACCAACTTTTAAATTTTAAACGCAAACCCCCATTTTTCACGTCACCATAAGAAATACCTTTAAATTCTTCAAAATTTTCTAAAGATGTACTCACTCTTAGTGCGTTTTTGACAAAAAGGCGATACAGCCGAAACCCCTGATCCGATTTGGCTGAAATTTTGCACATGGAGATTGTATTAAGTATACAAGTCAAAGAGCTGAAAATTTTTTGGAGACGATCGACCCACGGAAAGTGTCGTTTTGGCACTTTCACTATGCCTCATTTTTTGTCATCATTAGAAAGATCGTTAAATTCTGGTTCTAAAAATCTCTTCACAGTTCGTAACATAATGAAAATTCGCATTTTCGTTTAAAGCTTTTGCGGACCGACAGTTGACGGAGAATTGCAGTAAATATGGGGAGATATTAACCTTAGTAGATGTCGCTATTTGTCAGAAAGTGTAAAATTAGCAGGGTTGGGCGTGTAATTTACACGGATATTTTACATGGTTTTTTACATGTAAAAAACCATGTAAATTACACAAAGGCTTATTGTGTAAAATATGAAAAAAATGTAAAATATGTTAAAAACTACACAAATCCCAAAATAATGATATAAAATATAACTGAACTTGTTAAACATAATTTTTATTAAGGTGAAATAAAAAAAAAACTTATTCCTATTACAAAATATGTAAATTATTGTTATATGAAAAATTTTTTAATGTATCGAAAACCGAGTTTGGCGTATTCTGCATCTCCTTTCCTAGGCCTCCCACCACCTGATCCTGTCTTTGTCTTGGCGTTTGTTTTTGGCATTATAGGATTATAGCATTATATGTAGCAACAAAAAACACTTAACCTCAAACATTAACCTTCTTAAACGCATTCATGTCAACTAATGAGTTTACAACTTAAAACACATGGTTTTTTACATTTTTTACACACACTTTATTATACCTCCACAGCAAATATCTAATTTTGGAATCATCTAGATCTGATTTTTCCTGGGTCCTTTACAGTTCTTGTGTAAATTTACGATTTTTGCTTCCGAAATTTACACATTTTTTGTGGTAATTTGCAATAAAAAAAGAGAAAAATGTGGCACTTCTACGCTTCCGTAGGTCCCAGGCGTTTCCCTGCTGCACATTTTTTAAATTTTATTTTAGTAAAAGAAAAAGAGCGCGTGGTTATGGTGTTGGTCAACCACGACATTCGTTTAAACAATGTTTAAATTTTTTTCTGTCTGCTCCCATTAATTAACTTAATACTTACATCATATTTGGAATTCTATGCCCATAGAAATTTTTTTCAATTGTTTGCACAATTCTGCAAGACACGCCTAAGAACCCGGCAATCATTATAGTATAGGTGTTACTTAATTTATTGTAAATTCTCAGCAGTTGTCTGATGATTTACTTATACCAACCTACAATTTTTGAAGGCCTTCGTTTAAATCACTAGATTTCATTTTGAAAGGTGGGTCAAAACCCCTGTTATTAGAAAACTCGATTCCTATCGTGACCAATGTAGTTTATTAATTGTAAATCCTTGATATCGGGACGAGCAATCGAAAATATCTAATGTGCACGATTGTTAAAACTACTTCTTTGCCTGACTATCAGCCGTTATAAATCAAAGTACACGTTCAATAATTAAACAACAGAGTTGCTTTTTAATCAGTTATCGTCATCAGAGATTTAATTTATAGGTGGCGGAAAACCGGATGATTTTCGCTTTAATTGATAATTTGCATACCGTGTGTGTCAGAAAAGTTCCAATTTCCTTCGGTGCCGGTTGAAAGTTTACGTTTTACGACCGCGAATTAGGTGTTTAATGGAGAGATTTTCTCGAGAAGAGATTTAATAATATTACTGCATAATATCGATTTAAAAGGCCGTAACTTTAAAATTCCTTTTAAGGAAGATGGGAATGGTTAAACACAAATGACATTATATAAATTTATTCGTGACAGACGCGCTGTATAATGTTACAGACAACTATGCATGTAACGTTTTACGACAATATCTTCATTTTTTAACGTTCTTGATTATTAATGGTGACGTTCCCGATATTTATTGCTTCTCGCTCGAGTTGCTCGACGAAATTAGCAGGAAAAGAGGCCTAGTCTCCCTTCCCTGGCAGTTGTAGGGATTCTTAATCTTCTTATGTGTATCTCTTGTCTATGCATTATCGTAACACGAAAAAATGTATTAGATAGGGAAGGGCTTGGCCTTAAGAGCTTTATTTCGGTAGCATTGTTCCGTTTGCTTTTTTTGTTTGTATGCTCGGGATCAAGTAGACGACCTTAAAAACCTTGTCTCAAATTACAGAAACGTGATTGAAAATCTCTGATGAAGTACTCTCGTCTGGAACTGATCGTTAATTAAATTGTAAGGGTGAGTTAAAACGGATTGGATGAAAAACTAAATTTTCCGATAGTCTAGCCGATTATCCATAGTAGGGGAGACCCGGATCAATTGTAACAGATTCTAGTCGTTTCATTTTAACTCCGCAAACAAACATCTAATTCTTAAGTAAAAAAATTGCAGCAGAGAAGCGGCTAGAACCTCAACATCGCGTGGATCTTTGAAATTCTGTGTAGATAGTCGTCAATTCAACCGAATTTTTTTTATGCTTATCGTCTGTGACTAAAGTCTGTTCATTAACCTCCCCACAACCATATAAAAATGGGAGGTTACTGCAATCACTCCAAAATTCGAAATTGAGATAACACTAGATCTTTACGTTTCAAGGTCCCAAGATCACAAAAAAGTGGTTTTTAAAAAATGTCTGTGTGTATGTACGTACGTATGTACGTATGTACGTACGTATGTATGTACGTATGTACGTATGTGAGCAAGATTCCTCGAAAACTACCGATCAGATTTTCATGAAATTTGGTATGGAGGTTAGTGTTGGCCTTCTGGTGAGCCCAGTTAATTTTGTTGCCAATCGGCAAACACCAAGAGCCTTTTTGGCACATCAATTATGAAATTTGACTGATGAACATCGATTTTTCTTACCAGCACATAAAATGTTATCAAACTCTGTTTCCAAAAATGTATTCATACTTAATGCCCTTTTGACACAAGATCCAAAAATTCGAAATTTAGAAGGAACATTAATTAACGCGCTACAACCCAAACTACTGGGCCGATTTGGCTGAAATTTGGTAGGTGTAGATTCCATAACCCTTCAAAAAGCTGACTTGATTTTGGTGGCAATCGGCGAATGGAAAGTGCCTTTTTGGCATATCAACTTTGATATTTGAATAACAAACTCCCGTTTTCTTTATCAGCACATGCAACATCTTTAAGTTGTGTTTCCAAAAATGTATTCAAACTTAGTGCCTTTTTGGCAAAACACCGTAAAATTTTGAAAAAACACAGATTTTTTTTTTTAAGCAAGCCTGATGGAGAAAAATTTATAAAAAGTACTTGGGATACCAAATTCTTAAATGAGAGTCTATACTTTTCTCCACTGATTTTGTTACATGGTTGAATTCTCTTTTCGGCCATATAAAAATTAGGTACAAATTATTAACCTAAATGTAAAAAAAACGATGACGTAATATGTTTGAAATGGGTGACGTCAGAGACTTAAAAATGATGTCAAAGGCTCCGCAGAAATGTAAAATAGTTTGACCTGTTAAACAGATTTTCTCAAAAATTGCTTGTTGCAAAGTTATTGCGAATACCCATTCCTTTTTTTAAGTTCTGTTTTACGTTATGATTTTGGTAAAATTTTTATATGGCTGAAAAATCAGTCGAAGAAAGTATTGACGTTTATTTAAAAAAGAAAACACCGATGACGTAATATGTTTGATATGAGTAACGTCATCAGAGACTTAAAAGTTCCGCAAGAATTTAAATCAATTTGACCTGTCCTACAGATTTTTTCTAGAAATACTGGTTGCAAACTGCAGAGTTATTGGGAATATCCCATACTTTGACCACCACCCTGTATATAAAATCTCCATTTGTTTATCAATACAAGAAAGGTGTTCAAGTTATGTTTCTAATAATGTACCTATTTATAATTTACATTTTGTGGTTTGTTGGCACAATATCGAGAAAATCAATTTATTATAAAACGCTTGAAATATTATTAAATAGGCGTTTTTGAGAAGAAAGATTATGCGTGCTCGGGATTTTCACGAAGAATTTTTATTATATCAACATAGCGGGGGTGTGTTTATAGGTTTTCCGTGCACTTTTGCGAATAATGTAATGAGGGCTCATTTGATTTCTTATTATGATGAATTAACGGGCAAAAGTGTTGCAGAGCCGATCGCCGAGCAGCGACGCGCTGTTTACAAAGTGTTTTTTGCTTGACGGCGATAAGAGTTTTAATTTCGTTTGAGGTTTTAACATTGCGTTAGTGAACAGTGAACAGTGCGAATATTGCTGTGATTTGTGAGCATTGACGGTGTTTATTGTGAAGGAAATCTTCCATTTAATTGCTTCATTATTTATTAACCTCCCCACAACCATATAAAAATGGGAGGTTATTGCAATCACTCCAAAATTCGAAATTGAGATAACACCAGATCTTTACGTTTCAAGGTCCCAGGATCACGAAAAAGTGGTTTTTAAAAAATGTCTGTGTGTATGTACGTATGTACGTACGTACGTACGTACGTACGTATGTGAGCACGATTTCTCGGAAACTACCGAACGGATTTTAATGAAATTTGGTATGTATGTTAGGGTTAGCCTTCCGGTGAGCCCAGTTAATTTTCTCGCGAATCCACAGACGCTAAGTGCCTTTTTGGCATGTAAACTATGAAATTTGACAGATGAACACTAATCTTTCTTATCAGCGCATGAAAGGCCTTGAAATTATGTATCTAAAACTGTATTCCCACTTAGTGCCTTTTTGGCACAAAATCTAAAAAATCGAAATTTAGAGGAAACATTAAATAACACGCTACAGCCTAAACTGCTGGATCGATTTGGCTGAAATTTGGTAGGTACAGATACCGCTACCCGCCGTAGAGCTGATTTAATTTTGGTGACAATCGGCAAACGGCAAGTGCCATTTTGACATATAAACTTTGAAACTTGAATAATGAACTCCCATTTTCTCTACCAGCACATGAAAAGTCTTCAAATTTTGTTTTCAAAATTGTATTCAAGCTTAGTGCCCTTTTGGCAAAAGATCGTAAAATTTAGAAAGATCACAGAGAACACCTTAGGTTTGGTGGAGTAAAACTTAGGTATAGTAAACAGTAAAATTTACTTGATATTGGTGATAAGATTGGATCATTCACCGAAGTGGGGAGGTTCCAGAAGCTTCCGTAGCTGCCCATTTTTTTCTATAGCAGAACTAAAATTTTTCTGGAACTGTACAACCCTAATTTGTAATAAGGTACTGTACTTTTGACAATTTCAACGAAATTTAGCGGGAAAGCAAAAACATTACATAACCCAAATCTTCTAGGGTTTATTTTTATTGTTAGCAGCAGTGTCACAGATAAACGTACCTGAGGCTTTTTCGTGAATATTTGTCTTTGCACTTTACTCAAAACTGCACGCACACAAAGGCCATTTTGGGCCAATTCAGAGCAATTGCAAAATTTGGACATTTGTCATGTTTTCTGACGTATCGTATTGAAATCGCTTCTACCAACTCACCTGTTAGTAAAATTCCTTGCAAAATTTCCTCATACCAACGTAAGATTCAAATTTTGACGCTCTGTCACTTCAATAGAATTTCGCAATTTTCTGACAAATACCGACATCATCCATAACATTTGACAATATATTCTTTTTAAGGTTAATATTTTGCCACCTTTTTAACAATAACTGCCACTTTATGTCATCCACTGTCAGCCCGCTGCTTCCTTTTAATGAGAAAGAATTCTTTCTCTATTTTCCGCTGAAATGACAGAAACTGTGAATACATTTGTAGAACCAGTATTTGACCGTCTTTCTAAAGGCGACATGAAAAAGGAGGCCTTGTATTTAAAATTTTAAGTTGATATGCTTAAATGGGACTTCCCGTGGACCAATTGCTTCCAAAAGCCTTTCAGGTCTTCAACGGGTCACCCAATCTCCATCTACCAAATTTCAGCCAAATCGATTCAGTAATTTGCGCTATAATGTATTTTAGTGTTATTACAAAACTTCGATTTTTTGACCCGAAGAGCACTAAATGCGAACAAAGGACCCCCCCGCACGATTCTTATGGAAAGTGGCTTTCGGTGAAATTGTCTAAATTTTTGATATGTTGTAGTTTTCATGATTCTGAACAAAATTTATCATTGCGCCAACCTCCTGACATGGACAGTTTTTGCTACAAAAGATCTCGAAGATAGGACTTTTCCCATAAGGACTACATGGTAGCGAAAATGGAATCGGCCGTTTTGCCATCATAATTCTACATGATAAGTTCAGAGATACCTTTTCTTACACATATTACTAACATACGTCTGTATGGAGGCCTTTTGAGCGTATTTAAATATTATGTAGGGAAGTGTAGGAAACGACGGGCTCAAAAATGTGTATAAAACTTATGGGAAAATTCTATCTTCGGGATTTTTTGTAGCAAAAACTGTACATGTCAGGAGGTTGGCGCAATGATAACTTTTGTTCAGAATCATGAAAACTACAACATATCAAAAATTCAGACAATTTCACCGAAAGCCACTTTTCCATATAAAACGTGCGGGGTCCTTTTGTCTTATTTAAAATAAGAATTTGAAGACCTTTCTGATGGTGACAATAAATCTTTCAAAAACTTGTTTTGGGTGGTTAAAGGAGAGAATAATTTTAAATTTGGAAATTGGTGTGCCAAAGCGGCACTTTCCGTCGGCCGGTTGAATCCAAAATTTGTTCAGCTCTTCGACGTGTAATACAATCCCCATGTGCAAAATTTCAGCCAAATCGGTTCAGGGGCTTGGGCTGTACCGCGATTTTAAAGTCCGATAAAAATCTATTTTTTTTTATTTTTATTCACTGAGAGTAGAGATGTGAGTTTTCATGAAAAGTATATTTGTTGAAACTTTTCATGAAATTTTGAAAAGTTTCAAAAAAAAATGAAAAGTTGTCCTACGGTAGTATAAAGTATTCTGGAGAATTAAATAAATCTACAACAGCTGAATAACATAATATAATATTAAATGACAGAAATAGTAGGTAAACAAGTTAATAAGTCAAAATAAAAGCATTAAACATTAAAATTCATCGTCGTTTCCATCTTTTAAGTAGTATTTCACTTCATTTCACTGTTTCCAGTGCTCAATGGGTACTAATACCACTTAGAACGACTAGAATTGGCGGCGCTGTCGGTGGAAGTTTATTATTACATACCGCATTGATACTTTCAACAACTTTTCAAAAAAAAGTGAAAAGTTTCAACATAGGCTGAAACTTTTCAATGAAATGAAAAGTTTTTGAAACTTTTCAACTGAAACTTTTCAAGCTCACATCTCTAACTGAGAGTGAATAATACATTTTTAGAAGCAGAATTTGAAGGTCTTTCCGATGGAGTAGGGTCATGAGATGCCTACGTACCAAATTGCAGCCAAATCGGTCTAGTAGTTTTGGCTGAACGTATACAAACGTACGTTACGTACGTTCGTACACACAGACACATTTTAAAAACCACTTTTTTGGGTTCCTGAGACCTCAAAATGTGAAGATCTGGTGTTATCTCAAATTTGAAAATTTTAGTAATTCGAGGGTCCAATGCTAAAACTGGCTATGTCCACTTTTTTGCGAAAATGAGTTATTCCTCCAGATACGTCTAATAAATGTCTCTGCATCGGCCTGTAAAATAATTTGCATAAATATGTGAAAATAGAGACAAAGAAAGCGTATGTAAATTTCAAAACCCCTACCCCTATACATTGCCATTGTCAGGATGAAACATTTCCTCGCCTCCTGAGAAATTATTTAATATGGACTTAATTGAACGCAAAAAATTGCACCTCCGAAATTCACCCCCTTCAACCCCCAAACATAAAAAACTGACTCGGAGGAAAGGACGTTATCTGACTTTGACTGCTTCCTTAGTAAGCATGAGCCCATTTAGATCTTTCTGACCAACATACATGAAGAAACAAGCTACAAATTGGTATCAATTAAAAAGTGGGCTCATACTTAGAAATCCTCGAAAAAAGCAATAATATGTGCTCATTCTCGGCATCAGCGCGGGCGTATAGAACTTAAAATAAAAAATTAGGTTTTATTCTAATATTGCTTTTCCAAATGGAAATCAGTCTTCTTCTGAACTAATTTTTATAATCTACGAATACTTTAAGCTAAAAACCCTAGATTTTTAACAACAAGCAATATACAGGGTGAGTCTGAAAGACTCCACATCCTTTATACCACAGAATCTAATGTTCACATGATGAAGCTTGATGCAAAAATTATTGGTCAATTGTGATTCCTCTTGATGTTATAAGCCGCCAAAGATCTTCATTTTTAAACATTCTTTTTAAATATCTTTCGAAAGGTGTATCGTAGGATTTTGAATTTTTGCACAGCAATGTTACAGACCAAGAAGCAACTGCTGATGGTACTTAAGACATTATCCAAAAAGCGGATCTTTGTTATACAGGGTGGCCCCGATGTTATTTGACCTTGAACTTTTTTAGGTTTGAAAATATTGCTAATTTGCCGATGCGGCCGTATTCCCCGTTCAATTCTAAAACTTTATTGGCTCTAAAAATTTTTCGAAAAAACTGACCACTCACGAGGAAAATTGAAAAAACCGAAAACATGATCATCGTGATAAACCTACAATTTCAATAAAAATCAAAGTGTACGTTGACACGCATCACATTTAAACTGTTTTTTTGCATTGAAGGTGTTGTCCTACATCTGTGCCCAGAACCATTGCTCACAACTGAAGAAAAAACATTGATGGTAATTTAACTTTTTTTATGAGGTAGACATTGGTTTTAAGGTGATTACCTGCATCATGGTTTCGGTTTTTTCAATTTTTCTCCTGAGTGGTTAGTTTTTTCGAAAAAGAGCCGCAACAGTTTTACACCTTTTCCAGTAGTAGTTCAGAAAGCGTCAATTGAATTTCAGAATAGTCAGTTGAATTTCAGAATCCGTCAATTGTAGTTCAGATTAATCAATTCAAATTCAGAATGCGTCAGTTGTATTTCAGAATAGTCAAATGAATTTCAGAATACGTCAATTGAATTTCAGAAAGCATCAATTGAAATTCAGAATCCGTCAATTACAATTGCATTTGATGCTTTCTGAAATTCAATTGACGTATTCTGAAATTCATTTGACTATTCTGAAATACAATTGACACTCTCTGAATTTGAATTAACTGATCTGAACTACAATTGACGGATTCTGAAATTCAAGTGACAATTCTGAAATTCAACTGACGCTTTCTGAAATTCAATTGACGCTTTCTGAACTACTACTGGAAAAGGTGTAGAATTGAACGGGGAATACGGCCGCATCGGCAAATTAGCAATATTTTCAAACTTAAAAAAGTTCAAGGTCAAATAACATCGGGGCCACCCTGTATAACAGAGATCCGCTTTTTGGATAATGTCTTAAGTACCATCAGCAGTTGCTTCTTGGTCTGTAACATTGCTGTGCAAAAATTCAAAATCCTGCGATACACCTTTCGAAAGATATTTATCCCCAAAAATAATTGAAATATTTAGAAGAAAATAATAACTAATTGAGAAATTGTAATTACGTTTGAATTTACCGGGTGTATCACAGACCCCGCCGTATAGGGAATTAACATGGGAAAATGAATTTAATTTTTTTCCTGCTCCGGAGGATTTTCTCGAAAAGTTTGATCGTGTTTGGAGGATAGTCCATACAAGTCTGTACCTCTTGAGATTTTTTTCGTTCGTCAGCTCCTCTTAGGTACTTAACAATGATTTTTTGAAAATTGAATTCTCGACGAAAACGAAAAAATTTTTCGTGCCCAATCGACCCGCTTCGAATGTTTACTTAGTTTGCTGCCTTTGTGGATTGCAACCCAACGCAAAATAAATGGATACTTCGAAACGGGTCGATTGTGCACGAAAAAATGTTGCGTCTCTGCTTCTACGGAACATTTTTTCGTGCACAATCGACCCGTTTCGAAGCATCCATTTATTTTGTGTTGTGTTGCAATCCATAAAGGCAGCAAACTAAGTAAACACTCGAAGCGGGTCGATTGGGCACGAAACATTTTTTCGTTTTCGTAGAAAATTCTATGTTCAAAAAATCATTGTTAAGTACGAACGAAAAAAATCTCAAGAGGTACAGACTACACCTTTTCCAGTAGTAGTTCAGAAAGCGTCAATTGAATTTCAGAAAGCGTCAGTTGAATTTCAGAATTGTCACTTGAATTTCAGAATCCGTCAATTGTAGTTCAGATTAGTCAATTCAAATTCAGAGAGTGTCAATTGTATTTCAGAATAGTCAAATGAATTTCAGAATACGTCAATTGAATTTCAGAAAGCATCAAATGCAATTGTAATTGACGGATTCTGAATTTCAATTGATGCTTTCTGAAATTCAATTGACGTATTCTGAAATTCATTTGACAATTCTGAAATACAACTGACGCATTCTGAATTTGAATTGATTAATCTGAACTACAATTGACGGATTCTGATATTCAACTGACTATTCTGAAATTCAATTGACGCTTTCTGAACTACTACTGGAAAAGGTGTAGTATGGACTATCCACACACGATAAAACTTTTCGAGAAAATCCTCCGGAGCAGGAAAAAAATAAAATTCATTTTCCCATGTTAATTCCCTATACGGCGGGGATGGTGAAACACCCGGTATAACAAAACAACGTAAAGAGCTTTTTGTTCCAGGGTAGGGCTGACTATACAGTGCGAACGTTGATGGCTGTGGAATATTTCAAATAAAAAATTTTTGGGCCATCTGCTGCTAAAATCCTCGAACCGGTCGATTTTATTTTTTAAATGCGGATCTGATTCTGCAGTCAGATTTTTTTACCACTTCCGGTCTAACCGGAAATGATTTTAACTTTGTTTTCTCAAATAGAAAGACTCTGTTCTCAACGGAATCGAAATCTACGATTTTTTCTGAGTTAAAAGCATGTATCATACTTGGCCGAAAGTGCAGTCACGGCCGCCCTATATTTTCAAAAACATCGAAGAAATCGGTCAAAAATCAAGATTTTTGAAAATTGGAAATATACGTCAACTTAATTTTTTCGGTACAAATTCAACTGCGCGATTACATTTTTTTTAAATTATTTTTATTATTTTGGCAGATTGTGAATAGTGAAAGAAATTAAAAAAACAAAGGCAATAATAAAAGGAAATGTAACTGCACAGTTGAATTTGCATCAAAAAATTAGATTGACGTGTATTTGCGATTTGCAAAAATCTTGATTTTTGACCGATTTCTGCGATGTTTTTAAAATCTAGGGTGGCCGTGAATGCACTTCCGGTCAAGTGTGATTCATATTTTGATTTTTAAAAAAATCGTAGATTCCGAATCCGTTGAGAAAAAGGTGTCCTTCCATTTGAGAAAACAAAGTTAAGGTAATTTCCGGTTAAACCGGAAGTGGGAAAAAAAAATCCGACCAAAGAATCAGATATGCATTAAAAAAATGTAATCGACCGGTCCAAGGATTTCAGCAGCAGATGACCCAAAAAAATTTTATTTGGAATATTCCACAGCCAACGTTCGCACTGTATACACCCCGGTCAAGTATAATACAAATGTTGAGTACGTATGTATGAATTGTTGAGCAAAATAAAGGTTCTTACAGTTATTTCCGGTTAGATAGGAAATGCAAAAAATGTTTGGCAAAGCCCTCAGGTCCTACATTAAAAAATTAACTTGACATGTTCGAGTAATTTTGCAAGAAATGAACGGCACGAAATAGTGGATATCGGCAACCCTCTTAATTGCTATCATACAATTCGTAACTAATCAGCGTAGGGGTTGTGAGTCAAGCTTTTGAACTTCAATGCTTTCTTCTTTTGGATTTGTTAATTTATGTCAGTGACAAAAAGCAGAAACATTGATGGAGAATAAAACATACGTACGAAAACATATTCACATGTCAGGATTCACGTGATCAATAAATAGGGCTCCTTAAAAATTGAGTAATTACTGCAAAATTATTGTAGGCGTAAAAGTAAAGTATCCACCACTTAAGTAATTAATTTCTTGGGGTTGTTTAAAATAGGTGGAGGTTAAATTCTTGATCATTCACTTTTCAAAGAACAATACACGCATAGTTGCTATGGTAGCACCTACTAGCTATGAACGGTTGTGTCAGCATGCCAGCATTTACTAACACCGACAGAAGGTTTGCCACATGGAACCAAAATGCTGACAACTCCCAGAAGAAAAAGCACCCGGTGCAAGAAGAATACCCTTCGAAGTTGACACCTGTTTGCACCTAGCGTGTTCTTGCATTCGACAGAACGAAGCTTGGCACCTGGAACCAAAATGCTGACAACTCCCAGAAGAAAAAGCACCCGGTGCAAGAAGAATACCCTCCGAAGTTGACACGTATTTGCACCTAGCGTGTTCTTGCATTCGACAGAACGAAGCTTGCCACCTGGAACCAAAATGCTGACAACTCCCAGAAGGAAAAGCACCCGGTGCAAGAAGAATACCCTCCGAAGTTGACACGTATTTGCACCTAGCGTGTTCTTGCATTCGACAGAACGAAGCTTGGCACCTGGAACCAAAATGCTGACAACTCCCAGAAGAAAAAGCACCCGGTGCAAGAAGAATACCCTCCGAAGTTGACACGTATTTGCACCTAGCGTGTTCTTGCATTCGACAGAACGAAGCTTGCCACCTGGAACCAAAATGCTGACAACTCCCAGAAGGAAAAGCACCCGGTGCAAGAAGAATACCCTCCGAAGTTGACACGTATTTGCACCTAGCGTGTTCTTGCATTCGACAGAACGAAGCTTGGCACCTGGAACCAAAATGCTGACAACTCCCAGAAGAAAAAGCACCCGGTGCAAGAAGAATACCCTCCGAAGTTGACACGTATTTGCACCTAGCGTGTTCTTGCATTCGACAGAACGAAGCTTGCCACCTGGAACCAAAATGCTGACAACTCCCAGAAGGAAAAGCACCCGGTGCAAGAAGAATACCCTCCGAAGTTGACACGTATTTGCACCTAGCGTGTTCTTGCATTCGACAGAACGAAGCTTGCCACCTGGAACCAAAATGCTGACAACTCCCAGAAGGAAAAGCACCCGGTGCAAGAAGAATACCCTCCGAAGTTGACACGTATTTGCACCTAGCGTGTTCTTGCATTCGACAGAACGAAGCTTGCCACCTGGAACCAAAATGCTGACAACTCCCAGAAGAAAAAGCACCCGGTGCAAGAAGAATACCCTGCGAGATTGACACCTATTTGTACCTAGCGTTTTCTTGGATTCGACGGAACGACGTTTGCCACCTGGAACCAAAATGCTGACAAGTCCCAGAAGGAAAAGCACCCGGTGCAAGAAGAATACCTTCCGAAGTTGACACCTATTTGCACTCAGCGTGTTCTTGCATTCGACAGAACGAAGCTTGCCACCTGGAACCAAAATGCTGACAAGTCCCAGAAGGAAAAGCACCCGGTGCAAGAAGAATACCTTCCGAAGTTGACACCTATTTGCACTCAGCGTGTTCTTGCATTCGACAGAACGAAGCTTGCCACCTGGAACCAAAATGCTGACAACTTCCAGAAGGAAAAGCACCCGGTGCAAGAAGAATACCCCCCGAAGTTGACACGTGTTTGCACCTAGCGTGTTCTTGCATTCGACAGAACGAAGCTTGCCACCTGGAACCAAAATGCTGACAACTCCCAGAAGAAAAAGCACCCGGTGCAAGAAGAATACCCTCCGAAATTGACACCTATTTGTACCTAGCGTTTTCTTGGATTCGACAGAACGACGTTTGCCACCTGGAACCAAAATGCTGACAAGTCCCAGAAGGAAAAGCACCCGGTGCAAGAAGAATACCTTCCGAAGTTGACACCTATTTGCACTCAGCGTGTTCTTGCATTCGACAGAACGAAGCTTGCCACCTGGAACCAAAATGCTGACAACTCCCAGAAGAAAAAGCACCCGGTGCAAGAAGAATACCCTCCGAAATTGACACCTATTTGTACCTAGCGTTTTCTTGGATTCGACAGAACGACGTTTGCCACCTGGAACCAAAATGCTGCCAAGTCCCAGAAGGAAAAGCACCCGGTGCAAGAAGAATACCCCCCCGAAGTTGACACGTATTTGCACCTAGCGTGTTCTTGCATTCGACAGAACGAAGCTTGCCACCTGGAACCAAAATGCTGACAACTCCCAGAAGAAAAAGTACCCGGTGCAAGAAGAATACCCTCCGAAATTGACATCTATTTGTACCTAGCGTGTTCTTGGATTCGACAGAACGACGCTTGCCACCTGGAACCAAAATGCTGACAACTCCCAGAAGAAAAAGCACCCGGTGCAAGAAGAATACCCTCCGAAATTGACACCTATTTGTACCTAGCGTTTTCTTGGATTCGACAGAACGACGTTTGCCACCTGGAACCAAAATGCTGCCAAGTCCCAGAAGGAAAAGCAGCCGGTGCAAGAAGAATACCCCCCCGAAGTTGACACGTATTTGCACCTAGCGTGTTCTTGCATTCGACAGAACGAAGCTTGCCACCTGGAACCAAAATGCTGACAACTCCCAGAAGAAAAAGTACCCGGTGCAAGAAGAATACCCTCCGAAATTGACATCTATTTGTACCTAGCGTGTTCTTGGATTCGACAGAACGACGCTTGCCACCTGGAACCAAAATGCTGACAACTCCCAGAAGGAAAAGCACCCGGTGCAAGAAGAATACCCCCCGAAGTTGACACGTATTTGCACCTAGCGTGTTCTTGCATTCGACAGAACGAAGCTTGCCACCTGGAACCAAAATGCTGACAACTCCCAGAAGAAAAAGCACCCGGTGCAAGAAGAATACCCTCCGAAATTGACACCTATTTGTACCTAGCGTTTTCTTGGATTCGACAGAACGACGTTTGCCACCTGGAACCAAAATGCTGACAAGTCCCAGAAGGAAAAGCACCCGGTGCAAGAAGAATACCCCCCGAAGTTGACACGTATTTGCACCTAGCGTGTTCTTGCATTCGACAGAACGAAGCTTGCCACCTGGAACCAAAATGCTGACAACTCCCAGAAGAAAAAGCACCCGGTGCAAGAAGAATACCCTCCGAAATTGACATCTATTTGTACCTAGCGTGTTCTTGGATTCGACAGAACGACGCTTGCCACCTGGAACCAAAATCCTGACAACTCCCAGAAGGAAAAGCACCCGGTGCAAGAAGAATACCCCCCGAAGTTGACACGTATTTGCACCTAGCGTGTTCTTGCATTCGACAGAACGAAGCTTGCCACCTGGAACCAAAATGCTGACAACTCCCAGAAGAAAAAGCACCCGGTGCAAGAAGAATACCCTCCGAAATTGACACCTATTTGTACCTAGCGTTTTCTTGGATTCGACAGAACGACGTTTGCCACCTGGAACCAAAATGCTGACAAGTCCCAGAAGGAAAAGCACCCGGTGCAAGAAGAATACCTTCCGAAGTTGACACCTATTTGCACCCAGCGTGTTCTTGCATTCGACAGAACGAAGCTTGCCACCTGGAACCAAAATGCTGACAACTCCCAGAAGAAAAAGCACCCGGTGCAAGAAGAATACCCTCCGAAATTGACACCTATTTGTACCTAGCGTTTTCTTGGATTCGACAGAACGACGTTTGCCACCTGGAACCAAAATGCTGACAAGTCCCAGAAGGAAAAGCACCCGGTGCAAGAAGAATACCCCCCGAAGTTGACACGTATTTGCACCTAGCGTGTTCTTGCATTCGACAGAACGAAGCTTGCCACCTGGAACCAAAATGCTGACAACTCCCAGAAGAAAAAGTACCCGGTGCAAGAAGAATACCCTCCGAAATTGACATCTATTTGTACCTAGCGTGTTCTTGGATTCGACAGAACGACGCTTGCCACCTGGAACCAAAATGCTGACAACTCCCAGAAGGAAAAGCACCCGGTGCAAGAAGAATATCCTCCAAAGTTGACACCTATTTACACCTAGCGTGTTCTTGGATTCGACAGAACGAAGCTTGCCACCTGGAACCAAAATGCTGACAACTCCCAGAAGAAAAAGTACCCGGTGCAAGAAGAATACCCTCCGAAATTGACATCTATTTGTACCTAGCGTGTTCTTGGATTCGACAGAACGACGCTTGCCACCTGGAACCAAAATGCTGACAACTCCCAGAAGGAAAAGCACCCGGTGCAAGAAGAATATCCTCCGAAGTTGACACCTATTTACACCTAGCGTGTTCTTGGATTCGACAGAACGAAGCTTGCCACCTGGAACCAAAATGCTTCCAACTCCCAGAAGGAAAAGCAACTGGTGCAGGAGGAATACCCTCCGAACTTGACACTTATTTGCACCCAGCGAGTACTTGCATTCGACAGAACGAGACTTGCCAAGGAAAAGTACCTGATGCAGGAAAATGCCCTCGGAGTTGACACCTATATGTCCCCAGCGTCTTCTTGCATTCCACAGAACGAAACACTGACATCTCCCAGAGGGAAAAGCATTTGGTGCACGAAGAATATTCTCCGAACTTGTCATTGCAATTTGAAGTTGTCATTTATTTACCCATAGCGCTTTCTCACATTCGTCAGAATGCGGGTAGCTACCTAGAACTAGAATGTTAACAGTTGCTTGAAGGAAAAGCACTTGGTCCAAGAAGAAAACCCTCCGAAGTTGGCTTTCAGGTTTTTATCACAGTAGATTTTTTTTAAATAATTCATCACAGTAAGCTCCTCGGTAAGTCCTGTTGATATACTCCAGCGCCCATACAACAGGGGCCCAGGTTAACAATATTGGTATCTGGGAGTAGAGTATGAAGACTTGGAGGCGCACATACCTTGCACTTCGCTTCGAAGACGTCTTTGGAGATAGTCTCAAAAAAATATATGGACATATTGCGATTCCCACAAGAATCATGGTTACAAAGAAAAAGAGCTTGCCAGGGGGCCCATTTTAGATAGGAAATCCAATAGGGTCCTTTAACCCTCGAACTATCTACAACTGGAAGAGACTAATTGAACGCAAAAAATTGCACTCCCTGAAAGCTCTTTCAACTCTCAACTACAAAAAATCAACCTTTTTCCATACTCGAAGGGTTTCCTGTGCGGAAGCGAGGGCCTCAATTTTAGGAGCGGATTGTCCGCACCCGACATAACTAACAAATCCGGACCGTCAGTGGCGTCAGTGCATCAACATTTACAGCGATAAACACCTACAGCCTACAGGTACACAGTCATCGCATTGATAAACGCTTTTAAAAGTAGGTATGTATAGTTGTAGGTAATTCCAGCGTCTTAATTTTTGAGCTGCAACTGCAAACTGCAACACTCCAATTTTTAAAAGTATGTATGATTGTATGGATATGTCATGTAAACAATTCCCTTCAAAACAATAAAGACACGTCTGTGTCCATCTGGGTGTTAGGTATGTGGAGTATTGTGGATATAAGACGTGCGCTACGCGGGCACACAAATAAACCTAAAACAGATCCGTTGTAGATCAATTACATCATTTGAGCATTTGTTTCATTTTCTCGTCGACATAAAATTACAAACACGTTCTTTATACCATAGAATCTATCTATTCTTCAAATATTTACCTCGGTAGTAGTTCAAATGATGTGGTTTGGTGATTGGTGCAAAAAATATTGGTCAATAAACTCCGCAAGTGTGACACCATCGGGCATTTCCGGACTCACTCGGGAATTTCCGAACGTCACTCGGGCATTTCCGTAACTGTTGCCTTAAGCCTATTGACAAGTAGTTAGTAGGCTATGTTTAATATAATATGTAAAAAACAATTTATTGACAATAAAAGTCTGATAAACTCTACCAAGCTAACATAATCAAGAATATCCATCATCAGTTCGGAAAAATAGGAATTAAACATGCAGTTCTAAAAGTTTCAGGAATGTGTAGGGTTAGGTCACCTGAGCAACATAAAATAAGTCCCATCGATTTTCGGGTCCGCGGGGGGAGATTTAAAGGTCCGTTTTTTCAGTTTTTCGCTGATAACTTGAAAACGGTGCGTCGCACAGAAAATTTATGCGAGAGCAAAATGAAGGAGGGTTAAATTCCCTACCAAACGGTGTATATAAGTTTGTTCCTATCTGTTTTAGTTTCCGAGATATTATCCGCCGGCAAAAATGGATAATTTTTGTTCGGTTCAGGGTTCGGTTCAGGGTGTCCTCGAATTCGACCATGAAAATTTATGGGCATATTCTCTGGTCAAAAATAAAATTAAAAACACCTATAAAAATTTTTCGAAGGATATCTCGGAAACTGAAACAGATAGGAACAAACTTTACACCGTTTTGTAAGGAATTTAACCCTCCTTCATTTTGTTCTCGCATAAATTTTCTGTGTGGAGCACCGTTTTCGGGTTATCAGCGAAAAACAGACTTTTAAACCTCCCCCCCACCCCCCGCGGACCCGGAAATCGATGGGACTTTATTTTACGTTGTTCAGGAGACCTACGCCTACACATTCCTGAAACTTTTGGAACTACATGTTTTAATTCCTCTATTTCGACTTTTTTGGTCTATTTTGCCAGAATTAACATTCCAACGAACAACGGTCCTATTAATTATTTAACACAGAATCAAAACAAGGACTACTATTTCTGTCAGAATAGTTGGGACAATTTTAAATGTTTCTCAATGTGATCCAAGTGACCGTCCGTATTAAGTACTTGTCTTGCGAAGTCTAAACTCGGAAAGTGTGATATCACTGATATCACATGAGCATTTCCGTAACTGTTCCGAACAACATAGATCGAGGTATAAGTACGGCTGGTTATTAACCTCCCCAACTCCATCACAATTAAAAAAAAATGGGAGGTTACTACAATCACTAAAACTTTCGAATTTGAGATAGCACCAGATCTTCACGTTTTGGGGTCTCAGAAACCCAAAAAAGCGGTTTTCAAAATGTGTCTGTGGGTGTGTACGTACGTTTGTAAACACGCCACAGCCAAAACTACTAGACCGATTTAGCTGAAAGGTGCGTAGGCATCTCATAACCCAATTTAGATCTGAAAAGCTTTTGGAGCCAATCGCGCAACTAGAATTAAATGCCATTTTGGCACATCAACTTTTAAATTTTAAATGCAAACCCCCATTTTTCACGTCACGATAGCAAAGGCCTTCAAATTCCATATCCATTGAATAGACGGGCTCAGATATCTGCAAGATATCAATTCTTGACACCCAGTGTATATCCACAGTATCTAAACCTGACTGCGCAGGCTGTTGACACCCAACGCCCTCCCGTGGTTGCGGAACAACGGCAACCTAAAAAGTACGATCACGTACGCGAACTAGTGCGAAACCGACCACCGTAGGGGCTGGATGCAACACCTCAAATTCTTGCTCCGAAATAAACCATTTTAAATTTCCGATGGTTGGGTTTCTTTCAATGAAATAACAAGACTACATTAAAGTCACTTCGCATAATTTTCACAGGCATCTGTACCCAGACTGCACCTGGGTAGCGTCGATTTGACGAACACCACTGTCTTTCCGTTATTAGGTTTGCTGCTGCAGAAACAAACCTATTAACTGGAATCGATCGAAAAATTCAGAAAAATCGAATCGCTAAAAACATGAAATCTTTACGTTTTAACTAGGATATTGGGAACCCAAAAAAGTGGTTTTTCAAAAAATGTCTGTGTGAGTAGGGATGGGTGTCTTCTTATGGATTTCGGAGGAGCTGAAAAGGCTTTGGGCTAAATCGGCCCACAGGAAGTGCCATTTTGGCGCATCAGCTTTAAAAATTCTCTCTCCTAATTTTCGTCTCCGATATGAAAGCTCTTCCAATTCTGCTTCTAAAAATGTATTCACACTTGGTGCCCTTTTGGCCAAAAATCGGTGCCGTGAAAAAAACCTATGTACATATAACTGTATATTTTTATCACCGGATTTGATAACTGACTTTTTTTCAGGCCGAAAACCATTTTTTCGAAAAATGTAATATTAGCGGCAAAAGGGCCCTTTTTTGAATTTTTCTTAGCAAAAAATATTTTCTTGCTATTGAATTCGATAGCTGTTGGATTGACGGGTGGAGGAGTTCGTCTATAATGCCCTCTTAAAGCAGGCTTCTGCGCCGGACCCCTCGGACACTATTCCAGTCATTTTAGCATTTTCTGGGAAAACTCCGCAGGGGGCTGAAATTATTTGCACACAGGTTCCCATTATGGTTCCAAATGAAATACTAAAAGTCCCCTAAAATCCCAGGGCCGCTTCCTATGCCAACAAGAAAGTGTTAAAAACTGCATTTCAACAAATATCTCTTAAAGCATTGAGTTTTCGACAAAACAGGTGATACAATATTAAAGTTTACTTCATTCTCTATCAAGATTTCTTGACGATCCATAAAATATATAGGTTATTCTGCCCTTTGAACTTAATTATGTTCAGATCATTTTACAGATATATGTACTTATAAAGCTTACATTAGTCCAGAAGACGTTACCGAGATTGTGTGCGATGAACGACAGTGGATAAAAATTAATAAACACCTATATGAAATAATTCGCTAAGCACCAGAAGAAGCGCGCCGTATCATTGTCCTGCCCCAAGTGGCGGACCTCCTCCGTGGGCGCTATTTCATCCTGTCACTCGCAAGATTTGACGCCTCGTGTTGCGCCTGAACTGTCGACTCTAGAAAAAAAGAGTGCAAAGTTTTTTGTAGAGAATGAAGTGAGCTTTAATATTGTGTATCACCTCTCTTGTTGAAAACTCAAGCCTTTAAGAGATATTTGTTGAAATGCAGTTTTTAACACTTTCTTGGTGGCATATCTCATATCATCGGAAGCGGTACTGGGATTTTAGGGGATTTTTAGTATTTCATTTAGAACTATAATAGAAACCTACGTGCAAAAATTCAGCCCCCTCAGGAGCTATCTTAAAAAATAATGCTAAAATGCTGACTGGAATAGTGTCCGAGCGGTACGGCGCAGAAGCTTGCTTTAAGGGCATTAGACGAACTCCTCCACTTTCCAGATATATTTATATGCACGGGAGATATTCAAGAATACGCTGCTCACTGTTTAAGATAAAAAATTTGAAGTGTTTAGTACAATTAACTGGCTTTATAAGCGAATTTAATGAAAATTTCCATGTAAAATCAAAAAGCGACGACAGCAAATCGAAAAACTAAAAAAAATTTAAATACCTACCGCATTCTACGTACTTAGTTGCATATTAATGAAATATTATTTAAAAAAACAATGAAAATCATTAACATTTGTATTAAAAAATTGTTACCGCCACACCGTCGACTCTATTAAAATAGTGAATAGAAACTTTTTTGTAGAACATGAGACGGGCTTCAATTTTGTATACCACCTCTTTTGTCCAAAAGCCAATATTTTAGGAGATATTTGTTGCAAAGCATTTTTAACACTTCTTGGTGGCATGTCATCGGAAGCCGAACTCGGATTCCAGGGGACTTTTAGCATTTAATTTTTAGGACTATCAAGGGAACGTGTGTACAAAAATTCAGCCCTCTGATAATTTTTGCGAAGTTCATATGGATTTTTTTCTACCTATAATGACTGGACTAATATGAAAATTTTCCAATCAACATCAACAGTTTGAATTAAAAAAATTTGGTCGTATTTTTTTGTTTTCGCGAAAACGTTGCAGAAAGCAAGAAAAACGATAGGCAGATGAAAATCGTTCAAAACGATCTAGAATTTGCACCTCCCTTCCCTAACAGTTTACGTCACCTATCAACTCTGTCGGGACCAATGAAATTGCAGCATTATAAGTGTTCTGTTTAAATTGACGGCGTTGCCATGACGACATCCAATCGGTTGAGTTTGAGAGTTGACGTAAGCATAATGTCGGGTGGTCGATTTGTTTTCGCGCAACGTACAATTTTTGCAACTTTAACGACAAATATTCATTAGATCTATTGAGCAATTACTATGTTTTTGGAAATCTAGGGCAAGGGGTGAGCCGCAAAGGCAAATTTTGTACACTAAGATTTCCCCAGATTTTTTTGGCAAGATTTCCTCAAGATTTGCTTCCACCTGTACACAAAATTTCCACTGCGACTCACCCCTCAATGTAGGGTGACCGTCACTCTACTTCCGGTCAGGTATGACACGTTTCTAGCTCAGAAAAAATCGCAGATTCCGAATCCGTTGAGAAAAAAGTATGATCCCGTTTGAAAAATCAAAATTAGGATCATTTCCGTTTAAACTGGAAGTGCAAAAAAATATCAGAGTACACCATCGGATGCGCCTCAGAAAAATTAGGTCGCCCTGTCCGACGATATTTCCGAAATATTCCTCTGGAAAAAGTTCTTCAATTTATTCCTTACTTTTGAAAAGCACTGTATGTATATCAAGGATACAGTTATCAGAATTCGCATTTACAGACACTTGCACATTTGAAATTTATTAAAATTATTGGCAACTACGCGGCATTTCCAGAATTTGAAAATTCTTTAAATAGCAAACAAATCACTCTCACAATGTCAGACTTTTTGGGCACCCTGGCACTTCCAAATAAAACATATTGGATATTCCAAGCTTAAAATTATATGCAAAAAATTAATGACAAGAGCAGCATCATCATAATGTATCACAGACATTGCACACTTCATCGAATAAAAATAAATAGGTACCTAGAAAGCTTAACACACAAAATCACTAGTTATTAACACAAACAAGAATCTTCTTCCACATTTTCATCCTCGCTATTTGAGATCTTAAAACCATGTTGTTCCATTGACTGCAATTCCAATCTAGAACGATTAGATTGTACCAGTTGATGTGAAATGTCCACAAACATTTCTTCTAATCCTTCACCAGTTTTACAAGAAGCCTTGTAGGTACCTGTTATTAAATTATGACATTGTTCACTAAAAAATACATAATACAGAAAAAATAATGATTTTGCCACACAAACCAAAAGGCCTCAATTTCTGAGTCTGTTATCTGAGGAACATCTTCAATCAAATCAGATTTGTTCCCACACAAAAATATTTTGGCATTCTCGGCATATGTTACAATATCCAGAAGGTGTTGAGATAAAATATGGAAAGAAGTAGGATTATCGAGGGCAAACACTAAAATTGCAGCCTCTGCAAATTTGTAGTAACTTGATGTAATAGAAGCCACCCTTTCCATGCCACCTGTATCCCATAATTGCAACTGTAAGAAATGAGTCCTACGGTTATTATTGTTACGACAATAAGGAAAATTTTACCTTTATATTCCTATCACAAACGTTGTAAGTTTTGTCATAATGGTCCAAACCCAAAGTCGATTTTCGATCTGTGGCTGTGACAAAGGTATTATTCGTAAATCTTCTAAAAATTGAACTTTTCCCAACACCATATTCACCACAAAGAATCACCTTTTGCTCAGGTATCTTTAATGTTGCCATGATAATAATAATTAAAATTTACTAAATTGCACATGAACATCTACTGAGAAAACCCAGAAGACCCATGTTAATGATATTTATGGTTCGATAGTGATGGATGACATTCTGATGACAAGACCTGTCAAGACGTCAACCGTCAAACATGACACCCAATGGCAAATTGTTGGCGCGAAATCCGTTCACGCGAAGTTCACTCGCGCGAAGCTTATTCTACGCGATATTAAGGCTGAATTACACTGGTATATTTCCGTAATATTTTCAGTCAAGATTGATTCAATGTCTTCGTTCAAGGAATAATGTCCTGGAATAAGCGTTCACACAGGTCAATTTTCATTCAAGTTTCGTGATAATTCGGACCTATTCGGGCAAGAATATCTTGAATCAATCTTGAGCGAAAGTGGAACATGCTCTACTTTTCGTGCCATTTTTCTGGTGTCTGGCGTAGAAACTGGTAAGTTTAGGCGAGATATCTGGTGATTTATCCACGGTTGGCGACTTGAAATTGAGGTTATGTCGGATTATGTGTGCACATGACATTGTTTTTGTTTGGTTTTGTTTCTTTACACAGTTAAATTAAAGATTATTTTCCACAACAGACAGTAAGTAAATAATTTAGTGATTCGTATTTAAATAGGTTGTACTGGCTTGTTTTCAGTTTCAGTTTCCTTGGAAGTTTTTGTTTAGACGTTCTGAGATTATTCTGAAAAGTTATAATCAGTACTTATTAACATAATGCGATTAATTTTATTGTATTTCTGAACATTCATTTTTTATTTTAAGCACAACAGTCACAACACCACCACAACAAAACAAACAAAATAATTTGCAGACAAATTGGCTTCCAATCAGCTGTTGTCAACATCCACCATTTTATCTTGAACGAAAAGTGAAACATGACAGCTCATGCCATTTCCATTTAGAACCTGGAATAGACTTGACCGAAAATATTACGGAAATATACCAGTGTAATTCAGCCTTAGCGATGACGTGAAATCGCCATCTTTGTTGTGTATGGTGATTAGGGCGGATTGTATAATAGTATATTATTAAACGAGGACATTATGAAGGCCATTATTCACGCGGTTGAATTTAGAACCCGAGCGTAGCGAGGGTTGTAAACAACCAAGTGAATAATGGCCCATAATGTACGAGTTAAATACGACGTTTTATCCACGATTATTGAAATATATTTATCCAATATTATTGAAATTCTTCAAAAATGTTTATCACTTTATATTTATTATAAACACAAACCAACAAAAACAAAAAGTTAAAAAATGATATCGGAACAGCTTGATGTTTGATCTACTTTGGCAGACTTTCGCTTGATCTTGAAACGTCATGATGTTCATTGGATAGGCAGCCAACATTACAGGTGCTGTGAAATAATGTGACAGAAGCGTGACTTTTGACAAGAAGTCACGCTGTATTTCATGAACCGGATTATGTATTCATAGTTACGTACATAACAATTCAATAATCGTGGATAAAACTTTTAATCCGGGCTTAAAAGTAATCCAGGATAGGTCGCTAGGTAACAGTCACTTTGAAGCATTATGATTGGACTTTTTCATAGCAACTGATCCCGGATATTTTTAATCCCGGATTAATCCACCCTAGGGTGGATTGTATAAAAAATAATCGTGGGGATAATCGCGTTTTATACAACAGTTTCTATGTCTGAACGTGATCTGAGCCAATCAGAAGACTCGTTGCATAGCGACTAACCCCAGTATTAAATTTAATACAGGGATTATTTTTTAATTTTAATTTTATACAATCGGCCCTTAGTCAACGCCTCCCACTGAAGCCAAACAAATTGAGATTTCAATGTGCAAATTCAAGGAAATGGCATTTTTCTTCAAATTTTTAACTTACAGTTAGTGTGTTGCCTTTTAAGACATTAATATTGATTGCCACAGCAAAGAAAGGAGCGCGACACAGGAGCATCGTCTAAATATCGGAGGTGCCGCGCATGCGCAATACGACTACCTGAATGGAATACAGCACCCGAGTGGAAGTTGAAATCCGCGTGCAATTTTTTTACGCTTGTAAACGAGCAGACCTTACCTGACCTATATAGACCTGAATGGAAGTTGAAAAAAAAAAAATTCGCGAATTGTTGTGAGTGGGTTTCGAACCTAAGCAGCAAAACGTACAGCTGTGGGCCGACCGAACTGTACCTCTAGGCCAGCAGTCCCTATCCCTGTGTGTGCAATGTGCATTCGCACCGTACTTCAACAATACATCGCTCACATTGACATTCCAACAGCGTTTTGCAAGTACGCATGCGCGGCACCTCCGACATTTAGACAATGCTGCGACACAGGTGCCGACCCGACCATCGATTCCGGTAAGCGCGAAAAATCGCTCGAGAGCAGCCGTGACCTGTCACCTGTCACCTGTCAAAGAATTCAAAGAAAACATAACCTGTATTATAAGGAAAAGGAAGTGTAATTAATTATTAGATTATTAATAATAATGAAGCGGTCTCTTGCTTCCAGTACCACTAAAATGTGGATAGACGGTAAATGCTTTGTAATTAACATAAGATCTCTGTTAAAAGGTGGAAAAACTGAAAATAATAATGGTAAGGCTCAAAATATGCCAGGTTATATTATTTGTTTATTTTTATTTTGGACGGTTTTTAGCTTCCGCCTCGTCTTCCAGTGAAAATGTTGAAGAGCGTCAGAAAATTAAATATGAAATGAGTAAATCGGAAGATGGACAATTTGTAACCAGTTTCCGTTTGCCTTCGTAAGTTATATCTTCTTAAAACATGAGTAAATATGTTGTATAACAAACAACATGAACTATTGGAATACAGTTGTGTCATATCTAACCTTTGGTTAGAGCTATTGCCGATTTTTATGGTTCAAGGGTCGATTGTAAGTTGATTTATGTCATGACGTGATAACATAAGTTTGATTAGGTGCATAACTCGAGAGGGGGCTAGCAGTATGGCTCATCATGGCCCAAATCAACTGAGGCTTGAATTCTAAAAATTTACACACATTAGAGAACGCGTTTGGGTTCTATAAAAGGTGCTTTCCACACACACATTTATCTGAGGAGCCTTAGTTAATCTCAGCAATTTGATTGGTTCACTTGAATATTGAAAAGCAGCTTAAGTGTTCATTAGGAAACCGAATAGAAAAACAAACTGAAAAACCTTTTAGGCAACCCGAAAGATAATAACAATAATAATAATGTTTATTCATGTATATGTATGTATATGTATATATATTTCGCAACGTTACAAGAAAATGTTTGTGCATGTCAAAATAAAAATAACAGTAAAATACAGTAACAAAACAGAACTATAAACTATTAAGTAAAACACTGGCTGATCAGAAATTCATCATAAGAATAGAAGGCATGAAACATTAAGATGCTCTTCACCTTGACGGCAAACTCATGCGGAGGTAAAGCAATAATGTGCTGAGGTAATTTGTTGAAAAAAGTTGGAGCATAGTAATTTATAGAATTTCTGCTTTTACTCAACCTAAAATATTCTAGGTGAATTTGATTTGAAGATCTTATATATTATAGGTATGTTGTGAGGAACGTGTACTATAATTTGTTAAATTATCCTTCATGTATAGTACATAATCCATATACAGGGTGAGTCAACAAGGCGACGGCGGTCCATAACTTCTGAGCCCTTCCAGATAGGAAGTCAATTCAAACGCCATTATGTACAACACCGCCAATTCTACATCCAAAAAATACTTTCCACTATACAGGATGTCCCAAAACACTTGCAACGCATGTCAGCTTGATTTTTAAAAATGATACACCACCATTTTGATGCCATATTCTAGATCACCTATAACATAGCTTTACATCAACATAAGACATTCGATGTTTTAAGGCTCTGTTCTAAAGTAATTAATTCTTTTTGAAAAATTTCGATCATTGCGAGTGCTTCTTAAAAAAATTCCTGAGAACTCAATTTTGTATCTAGAGAGCTGAGATTCGGTACGAATATGAAGGAAGGTCTATTCTATCTATCTAACATGATAATTATCATTATCACTATACAGGGTGTTAAAAATTCTGTGTCAAGTTTGGAAATTTTCAAATATGCAAAACTCCATTTTTTCAAATGGCACCCCCTGTAATTATTGTGCCATGGGGTTCGGCTGTTGAATTACTTTATTTTTTATTAAGCATGTCAATACTTCAAAAGATATTCATTGTCTTATTTATTTTATTGAAGATTATTACGATCTGTTAATTGTGTTTTGGCATTTATTTGTGTCTTGTCGTTCAAGTCAGAAAGCGGGGTTTTCGTGAGGTTTTCGCCCCACGTGAGATTTTGCCTTCCATCACACAAGTTCCAGAAATTGAGAGAATCAGAGAGAACCAGGTACGCACCTGTCCAAGGTAAAACTGCATAGGTCAATTGAGATCGTAATAATCTTCAATAAAATAAATAAGACAAAGAATATCTTTTAAAGTATTGACTTTATGTATAAGGCATACTTAATAAAAAATAAAGTAATTCACAATAATAACAGGGGGTGCCATTTGAAAAAATGGAGTTTTGCATATTTGAAATTTTCCAAACTTGACACACAATTTTTAACACCCTGTATAGTGATAATGAACTAGTTATCATGTTAGATAGATAGAGTAGACCTTCCTTCATATTCATACCGAATCTCAGCTCTCTAGATACAAAATTGAGTACTCGGGAATTTTTTTAAGAAGCACCCGCAATGATCGAAATTTTTCAAAAAGAATTAATTACTTTATAACAGAGCCTTAAAACATCAAATGTCTTATGTCGATGTAAAGCTATGTTATAGGCGATCCAGAATATGGCATCAAAATGGTGGTGTTTCATTTTTAAAAAATCAAGTTGCCATGCGTTGTAAGTGTTTTGGGACACCCTGTATAGTTGAAAGTATTTTTTGGATGTAGAATTGGCGGTGTTGTACATAATCGCGTTTGAATTGATTTCCTATCTGGAAGGGTTCAGAAGTTATGGACCGCCGTTGCCTTGTTGACTCACCCAACAATATGCTTTGTACAAGTCAGAATAATACATTACAGAAAAATTACAAAGACAATCTTAAATAAGTCATTTGAATTATTCTCTTCCAAAAACTCGTTGACACTAAAAAATTGTAGGGTAATAAAAAATCTCCTGCAATCATCCCTATAGTTGATACTAGCCAGTATTCGCACGGCCTTGCGCTGTAAACGAAATAGGTTGTGACGAATCACAGAGTGACCCCAGATCAGCACTCCATAGGACAAATGAGTCTCACACAATGCAAAATAGGTACTTCTGAGAACGTTAGGTGATACTACATCTTTAAGATTTCTAAGGACAAATAAATTTTCGCTGATTTTAGTTGCAACCGCATTTCCATGATTATGCCAAAGGAGCTTACTGTCTAAGTGGAGTCCTAAGAATCTTACCCCTGACGGAAAATTTTCTGGTTGATCAATATTCCTAAGGGTGAAGATAGCATTCACAGTCTTACTGGCATTAGTTTCATATCGTTATCCTCGAACCACCCCCGAGCCGCCGCCTGCGCTTCCTCGTTAATCGCAATTGCAGCATCAGCGTTTGGCGCTTCATTAACCAAAGTTGTATCATCTGCATAGAGAATAAGTTTGGAATTTAGAAACAGATAGAGATCATTTACGAATTTTAGAAAGAGTAAAAGGCCCAGTATGGAACCTTGTGATGTACCTTTTGTTACACACACCTGTTTTGAAGTGTTATTGTTCATTCTTACAACTTGTGATCTGTTTTCAAGGTATGAGCTTAGTAAGGTGCAGCTAGGTGCTTCTATATAATATGATGGTAATTTACTTAGGAGATTGTCATGTGGCACGCAGTCGAAGGCCCGAGAGAGGTCCAGAAACGACGCAACACCAAACCTTGCTGATAAAGTAGGGAATAGCGAAAAATCTGGCATACCGCATAATTATGCGAAATCAATTGTCAAAATTGTGATCTAAAGTATGTAGGTCAAACGCGAAAGTCTCTCAGCACCAGATTTAAGGAGCACTTAGCCCACCTTAAATATGGCAGAACTGAGAAATCCAGTGTTGCTCTACATACTTTACACAATGATCATAGAATAAGGTGCAGATGCTAGATACCATGGAAAGTATCGTAATTTATAAGTATAGAGATAGGCTTATGAACGCCGATTCAGGCATATTCATCTCTGTTTACGCTACTTTAGGGAGGACTTGTTATATTTATACGTGTTGACCATTTTTCGACCTGTGATTGGTTAATTGGTCAAATTTTCATTCTAGTCTATATTACCAGAAACTACTCGATTATCCTCCCTTCAACCTCAAAACACTAGAGAGTGGTACAAATACGACCATCCACGTCCCACAAAGAGGCAACATAGTTATCACGGGGAATAACGAATTCGAGATCTCTAAGGCAAGGGATGAGATTCACTCTGCAATTGGAAACATACGAAACCAGCAAAGGGCCATGCAATTTATATCGATCCCAACTCTTAGCGAAGAAATTGTAACAAATTTTAATAAATTCAAGGTACTTATAATTTTCGAAACAAATTATTAAATCATATTAAAATTTTTAACAGGATGAAATTTTAAATGGGGAGCGAATTTATGGGGTCGAAGAGTCGATATTTCAGAATCCATTAAAGCTGCATCTAACAATTGCCGTTTTTTGTCTGCTGGATGAATACGAAATGTCAGAAGCTGTAAAGGCTCTGCAAGATTATAAATCTTCAATTCTGGAGTAAGTTTGTTCAAAGAAGAATTTTTATCCTAATCACATTTGTATAATTTGTAGTCCGTTAATTATCAAAACTGGCCCGTTAACTATTAATGTAGCTGGTGTAGGTTGCATGGAAAAGAATTTAAAAAAGGTAAATGTTCTGTATGCTAATGCGAGGATAGTGGATGAAACTGATGAAGTCAAGTTACAAAAAATCGTAAATGATATTTCTGACTATTTTTATGAAAGGGGACTCATGAAGGATCATCAGGATAATGTAACATTGCACATGACTTTGATGAATACGAAATACAGGAATAAGAACAGTTCCAAAAAGGGGCGTTGGCCAAAGCGACAGAGTTTTGATGCTACATCGATAATGGAGAAGTATAGAGAGTATAGCTTTGGGAAATGTTGTTTCAATTCCGTTCGTCTATCGTTGATGTCTTCTATCGGTGAGGACGGGTTTTACAAGACGCCGTTTAGCATAAATCTGAATTCTAACTAAAATTAGCTTTCAAATATTTTTCTATGTAGGTACATATAGTTACATATTAGTCCAGGCAGTGAACATTTTTGGCATGTCATTTCAGTAAACTTGGTTTAACAATTTTATAGTTATTTTAATCCTGGAGATTAGGAGATTACTAAAACGGAAGTCTGACATAAATCTTGCGGGACATGGGCCAACGGCAGCCATTTTAATTATTGAAAAATTTGCACCTTGCATACGGTGAGAGATACTAATTTTGAAAGTTGTGTTTTCCAGTGTAGATTGAGAAATTAAGGAAATCCAGCTTAGTGCCCGAAATATACTGAAAAAACTAAAAAATATCACATTTCAATCTAGAAGGCGTAGAGAAGTTTTCGTTATCATATTTAGTTCTTCGTGCAAGGTAATGTAATTGAACCAAATTTCATAGTGATCTGCCGATTAGTAACTAAGTTATAAAACGCTGCCAATTTTCAGTCTTCAGCATATTTCAGTAACTAATCAATCTTTGATTTATTTTCAGAATCTTAATCTACACTGAAAGACACAACTTTTTTCTAATTTCATAAAATTTCGTACATTTTCCTGTTTGCGAAATGCCAATTTCTGCGAAATGGTTGCCACTTTAGGAGGTAGGTGTTTTTTTGCTCCTGATGATAGAAAATTTTAGGCGCCGGCGCCGTAGGTAAACCACGTTTCAATAAAATAAATTAAAGTATTTTCTAAATATATAAAATATATGAAAAAAATGAAATATATGAAATAGTATTTGCAATAAAATATATTTTTTCAAACCACCCTCCTTTTGACAAAATGGATTTCAGAGGATTTGACTGAAAGGAAACCGCACACTTGTTCTTATGGAAAACAGAAGACCACTCAAATTCGGATATTTTTTGACCAATCGAAGCGTCTTGAAATGTAGATTATTTCATATCATTGCGCCAAACGTGTGTCTCGATTAATAAAGCCGCAATTTTCAATAAATTGTTAAATGGAGAATGCATAAGTGAGACAAAGAGAGCATGGTTCTCCCAGACGGATTCTCAACCAGTCCGTAAATCATTATATAGTTTTACAAGCGTCATTAACGCGTACCTCAACCGAAAGGAGCTTAACTCCACGGGGTGCACTTATACTTTTAACTCGTCGGACCTAAACAAACGTGTTATCAGAGTGTCCCTTACTTTAATTTTTACCTACCTGCACCCTTTAAACGGATTAAATGGTCATAAATTAACAATGGCATATTTATGAACTCCATGACGGGTGTCAGTCTTGTAATAAATCTAATATTCTGGCCTTATTAATCGAGATACACGTTTGGCGCAATGATATTAAATATTCTACATTTCAATGCGCATCGATTGGTCAAAAAATATCCGAATTTGAGTGGTCTTCAGTTTTCCATAAGAGGTAGGCGGTCTCCTTTTGATGTTTTAGATTTCGGCTTCCTGATCAAAAGTTATCATTGGCACAAAGCAATCGTACGGACAATTTTTGCTACAGAGTGCCTAAGATAGAATTTTCCCATAATAAACATAAAGATGTACATACAGGGTGAGTCTGAAAGACTCCACATCCTTTATACCACAGAATCTACTGTTCAAATGATGAAGCTTGGTGCAAAAATTATTGGTCAATTATGATTCCTCTTGATGTTGTAAACCGCCAAAAATCTTCATTTTTAAACGTTATTTTTAAATATCTTTTGAAAGGTGTATCGTAGGATTTTGAATTTTTGCACAGCATTGTTACAGACCAAGAACCAACTGCTGATGGTACTTAAGACGTTATCCAAAAAGCGGATCTCTGTTATACAGAGTGGTCCCGATGTTATTTGCCCTTGAACTTTTGTATGTTCGAAAATATTGCTAATTTGCCTATGCGGCCGTATTCCCCGTTCAATTTTAAAACTTTTTTGGCTCTTAAAATTTTTCGAAAAAACTAACCACTCACGAGAAGAATTGAAGAAACCGAAAACATGATGCAGGTAATCACCTTAAAACCAATGATGAGTCTACCTCATAAAAAAGTGAAATTACCATCAATGTTTTTTCTTCAGTTGTGAGCAATGGTTCTGGGCACAGATGTAGGACAACACCTTCAATGTAAAAAAACAGTTGAAATGTGATGCGTGTCAACGTACACTTTGATTTTTAATGAAATTGTAGGTTTTAGCAATATTTTCAAACATAAAAAAGTTCAAGGGCAAATAACATCGGGGCCATCCTGTATAACAGGGATCCGCTTTTTGGATAATGTCTTAAGTACCATCACAGTCCACATAAATATAGTCATCCAACGTGAATTAATTTTTTTATCCGTACGCCAAGCGGAGAGTAGCGAAACGACTGGGCATTCTATCTTTGTATTAGTTTACAGGAATCGGTAACGGTGGTGGATTAACGGACTGAAGGGGGAGGGGCTTACGAGGCCAGTTCGTGTTCGGTTTGGTCTGAAACTGAAATCCAAGGCTGGCCACGTATATGACTACTCGATTGTTTACTTTTGATTCTTTTGGGGTAGGTACGGATTAAGGCTGTAATGCTCCTGTTCGTAAAAATTTTCGCGAGAAGGAACGTAAAGTTCGAACAAGGATGAAGCTATCCCATTGAAATGGCTTACGTGAAGGACGACGTGTGGTAAGGAATCCCCACCAAAAACCATTATGGGATAGAGGTCCATTGTTCTATACCGCATGCGAGAGCACGCTGTTATAGAAAATGGTTCTAGTTTTTTATCATGAGCGGCCTTGAAGCACGTGCATAAAGCTGCTTCCCCTTCCACCTTGGAGCTTTAGCCGCATCGCCAATATTATTTGCATTGGGACTAGGGATGGCAATCTCGGGATCCCGGACTAAATTCAATCCCGAAAAGTCAATCCCGGAATTTTCGCAGTCCCGAAAATCCCGACAAGCCAATCCCGGGATTTTCGGGATTTCGGAGCAAAAATCAGCTGCTACCATTACTGTAAAATCCTGTCAGGAAATAATAAATAAAACACATTGGTGTAAATTGATATTTGTGGAACCATTTTCGGGCCCATTGAGTCACGCCTTAGTCATAACAAACTATTGGGCTTCATTTTTCCCATATTCTACCCGAAAATAAAAGACCCTGGTAAAGAATTTATAGGGTTTTGCATGGCATTTTGCGCAAGGGCATAATACTAACTTATACATTTGGCATTTATATTTAGGCATTCAAGCAGATTACTTGTATTTTTGAATCATTTATATTCATTATTCTAATTATATAGAATTTTCTATTCCCGCATTTCCATTTTATTTGTATTGGCATAATTTGAAAATAGAATCCACCGCTCAATAATTTTGCCGTAAGCAATCCCGGGATCCCGAAAAATCCCGGGATTGAATTTATCGAATCCCGAAAGTTCCAATCCCGTACGGTATTCTAATCCCGAAATCCCGAAAGGTCCAATCCCGTCCGGGATTCCCTTCCATAATTGGGACGAGATTTTTGGACGTTTAAAAATTTTTTTGAGTTTAAGCGATTTGCGACCAGGTAGCCGCTTAAAAAATTAATTTTTTAGGGCTTTTTAAAATCTTGTCCAGCTTTTTAAACGATTTGCGCGTAGGAGCGCGGAGGAGGTAGATGGTAGAAATTTAAATAAAAGCCAACGGAAGATGTATATCAATGCGATGTGTGTCCCTGTTAGATGTTTATCACCGTGGATGATTTATTTTAACGTAGTTTTGGGTGCAGATTGTACAAATCTGCCCCTTGCAAAATTCTTAATTAGGAGTCAGAAAATTGTGATGGGGGATGAAAACTGTAAGGGCGTAAAAATGAACTGACGTTAAAGTTATCGGTTTAATAACACGGAAAATAAGCTTTTGTGTAAGAAAACTTTCGGGGGATGAGATCTAGATTTCATCCACCAAAATTTACACCCCCTCACCTTCAACAGACTTGTACGTCAAAAGTGCATGCCAAGTTTCAGTAAGATACCTCCACTGGTTCTCGAGTTATTACAATTAACAGTTTTTCGGTTTCGAGAGGAAAAAAACGCGTTTTCTCGCGCTTCCGCCGCAACGCTGCCTAAACGCTTGAAGATAGATTAAAATCGTATTAGGAAAAAATGTCGACAACGAATAAATCTACAAAAGTTTTTGGATGCTCACCATTAGGATCTCCTAAACAGTCGTTCCTGAGTTATCACAGAAAATCAGAAAATTGCCAAATTAAAGAAAAATTAATATCTTCCTAACGACTAATGTTATTCAAATGAAACTTGGAACATTTATATTTTTGAAAGCTGTCAATTGAATGGCATCAACAGAAATGTTCTAGGCCTTCTAGATTTTGAATAAAGACAGTCAACTTTTGATTCATTTATGGCCGCCATATTGAATTTTTTCACCGTTAAATACACAAAAAATTGGCTTTTCAAAAATGTACTCAACTTGAACTTTTTTGACAGATGTCAGAATTTAAAAATTGGTAGGAGTAATTTGCAAAATCGGCCTAAATCGGCAAAAAAGTACGGCAACTTCTTCAATCTCTTATAACATGTGAAAACAATTGAATTCAACAGTAATAAAACACGTCCTGCGGTGGTGTAACTCGGGGTTTCACATATTTTTTTAAAAACGTCCATCTTGGTTACATTTTTGAAAAGCTAATTTTTTTAAAATTCAATGTGGCGCCCATAAGAAAAAGAAAAGTTGACTGTCTCTACTCAAAATCTAGAAGGCCTAGAAAATTCCTACCAGTGCCATTCAATTGACAGCTGTCAGAAATGCAAAAGTTCCGAGTTTCATTTAAATAACATGAATCGCTAGGAATATATTAATTTCTCTTTAAATTGCCATTTTCAGATTTTTTGTGATAATTCAGGAACGAATAACAATATGGGGAAATTCTCTTCAGATTCTTATTCGCCAAGAAATTGCCCAACTTTTCTGTAATTTAACCGACCCTGTATCTTTTACAGTTTAGGAGACCCCAATGGTGAGCATCGAAAAATTACCCACCCTGTATGCCGTCGCTGACTTTTTTGTACATCTATTCGTTGCCGACATTTCTCCTTATACGATTTTAATCCATCTTCAAGCGTTTAGTCAGCGTTCGCAGTAGAATGGTGGGAAGGCGCGTTTTTGAAAAATTAGTAATTGTAATAACTCGAGAACCTGTGGATGTATCTTACTGAAACTTGGTATGCACTTTTGACGTACAAGTTGTTGAAGGTGAGGGGGTGTCAATTTTGGGGGATGAAATTTAGATCTCATCCCCCGAAAATTTTCTTTCACAAAAGCCTATTTTTCGTGTTCTTAAACCGCTAACTTTAACATCAGTTAATTTTCACGCCCTTAGAGTTTTCACCTTTAATTATGAATTTTGCAAAATTAGTGCAATTTTGTTTTTCTTCTGAAATATCACTCATTTGGATTATATGTTTATCTTTTTCAATTTTTTAATCCTCTTCACAATTGGCTTAATTTCGTATGATTTGCTGTAATTATCTACTCATCACATTGATATACATCTTCCCTTGGCTTTACTTTGAAGCATATATTCCTAGGCACTAGTACTAGGGGCAGATTTGTAAAATCTGCAACCAAAACTACTTTAAAATAAATCATTCACTGTGATAAACATCTACAGGGATACACATCGCATTGATATACATCTTCCGTTGGCTTTTTGCATTAAGGGGGGAATGGCACTCGATTCATAATAACTGTCCTATTCACCATAAAATTTAGGAATGGTTTTAATATTTTGCAAAACGTGGATAACAATAGGTCAGGCAAACAGGTTTTAAATTTTTACAGTGTAGCTTCATAAATCCTAAAAGTCATAAAAAGGGCGTGTTTAAGATGTCGGACATATCGAATATTACTTTGCTTGCGCCTGAAATGTATGCAATTGTGTTGAAAAATCAGGCAAAACATCGGTTTGTAACATCGGTTTTTCTCAAAGACCAATCGTCGTATCAATGTAGACTAAGGGGGAGTATGTTGCAAAAGGTTGGTTTGAAGTACCTATAGAACGATTTTTTCTTCACTGCTGAAAATAATGGGCCAATAATGCCGCCAATATCGACTAGATTCGCGATTTTTTTTTTAAATAACTAGCATCAACTTTAAAAATAACTCTCTATAGGTACCTCCGATATTCATTTTACTATTTATTACTTTTTATTGCAATGTCCTAGAGCTAGAATTAAGGGAGAAATATTGTTTTTACGAACCCGTGTCAATAATCACTAGGAGCATTACAGCCTTAACGGATTTGTCTTTTCCTCTGTTAGTCGGCATTTTCAAAAGACTGGACATGTTTTTAAAACATCCCACTTTTAATTAAACAATAGGCAGCTAAGGAAGCGGTTGGAACCTCCCCACTTGTTTTCGAAATAATCCGCCGACAACCCATCATATATAAATATTGTTCCTTAAATTTTTGCCTTTGATGTCTGGCAAAAATTCTCGGACAGGTCAATTTAATTTTTTTAAATCGCATTTGATGGTGCGGTTATAGATATTTTTTCCTACGCTAACTGAAAATAAAATTTTCGGGCCTCACTATAGGGCTGTGAAAGTACGATTATTTCTCACGGCTAGCTGTGTAAAATCATTTTGCACGGCTAGCTGGAGGATGGGTCAGGCGGGATGCCGGGAATTTTCCCGGTTTACCGCCGGCGCCGGCCTCCTTTGGGTCGATGTTTTAAATTCCGTTTGCATGTAGCATTTTCATATTTCGCTCCAATTTAAAATCTGGAATATAAAAAACAGAAAATCTGGAAAACGATCCAAGTAGTCCGGGAGGCAGTGAACACTTTTGGTATGTCATTTCAGCGAGTTTGGTTTAGCACTTTTATAGTTATTTTCATGCTGGACATTACTAAAGTTTACCATAAATCTTGTGGGACATTGACATCTCGAAAACGGTATCAGATACGAAATTTTATTAAATTAGAAAAAAGAAATCTAAGATATCTAGATTGGTTTCTGAAATTATACTGAACACTTTAAATTGATAACATGTTATAACTTGGTTACTAATCGGCAGATCATTATGAAATTTGCTTCAATTACATTACCTTGCATCACGAAGAATAATATAAGGCGACGAAAACTTTTCTAAGCCTTCTAGATTAAAATATGATATTTTTCAGTTTTTTCAGTATATTTCAGGAACCAAACCAGATATCTTCAATTTCTTTCCAGATTCTTAATCTACACTGAAAAACACAACTTTTCTCTAATTCAATAAAATTTCGTATCTTTTACGGTATCCGAGTTGGCAATTTTTTAGAAATTAAAATGGCTGCCATTAGCCCCTGTCCCGCAAGATTTACGGCAGACTTCTGTTGATTTTTTTTATTATGCATACAAAAAGAGAACACCAAAATACCTAGGGTTTAATTCATGACTTTGCGATTTTCTTCACTGTTTTGGAGAACATATAATTAAGGAAAATCCACGATCGCCTCATTTATCCGGGGTCTAATGCACTGAAACGCCTATGGTAAAAATACTTACCTATTTATTAAAATGTATCGACTTTTTTGCTCGGTTTCTCGTCGTAATAGCACTTGTTTGTCCAGAAAATATACTTATTATTTATTTTAGTTCCTCATTTCAAAATTCATTCTTGTACCCTACCCCATTGCATAGTTGAATTTGTATCAAAAAAAATGGCAGCAGAGAAGCGGCTGGAACCTCCCCAACGCGTGGGTCTTTGATTTCAGGGACTTCTGTTTAAGATTCTAAAGTTGATATGCCTAAATGGCACTTCCCGTTGACCAATTGCTCCCAAAAGCCTTTCAGCTCTTCAACGGGTCACCTCACCTCCATTTACCAAATTTCGGGCAAATCGATCCACTAGTTTGGGCTATAAAGTGGTTTCAGTATTATTACAAAATTTCGATTTTTCTACCCAAAGGGTTCTAAATGCGAATCAATTTTGTCTCATTTAAAACCAGAAATTGAAGACCTTTCTGATGGTGACCTCGATAGTGACAATAAATCTTTCAAAAACTTGTTTTGGATGGGTAAATTAGAGAATAATTTTAAATTTCGAAATTGGTGTGCCAAAACGGCACTTTCCGTGGGCCGATTGAATCCAAAATTTGTTCACCTCTTCGACGTGTAATACAATCCCCTTGTGCAAAATTTCAGCCAAATCGGTTCAGGGGCTTGGGCTGTACCGCGATTTTAAAGTCCGATAAAAATCAATTTTTTTTTCATTTTTGGTCAAAAAGGCACTAAGAATGAATGCATTTTTAGAAGCAGAATTTGAAGGCCTTTCCTATCGTGACGTGAAAAATGGGGGTTTGCATTTAAAATTTAAAAGTTGATGTGCCAAAATGGCATTTCTGGTTGCACGATTGGCTCCAAAAGCTTTTCAGATCTAAGTTGGGTTATCACATGCACACGTACCAAATTTCAGCCAAATCGGTCGAGTAGTTTGGGCTGTGGCGTGTTTACGAACGTACGTACGAACGTACGTACATACATACAGACACATTTTAAAAACCACTTTTTTGGGCTCCTGAGACCTCAAAACGTATAGATCCGGTCTTATCTCGAATTCGAAAATTTTAGTGATTGCAGTAACCTCCCTTTTTTTTTAAATGGTGGAGTGGAGTGGGGAGGTTAAAATAAGGTTGACGGGTATAGGTACCCGCGATATTCAAAAATATTGATTTTTGACCAAATTCTTGGTTGTTTTTTGAAAGGTTAGGGTGGCCGTGACTTCAGTTCCGAAGAAGTGTCATACATGCTTCTATCTCAAAAGATTATAAATTCCGAATCCGTTGAGAAAAAGGTATGATTCCTTTTAAAAAACTAAATTAGGGTAATTTCCGCGGTTAAATCGGAGGTGCATGAAAAAGTTATTATTATAACACCATCAAAAACTATTTAAAAAAATTAAATTGAGCTGTCCGAGGATTTTTGTCAGAAATCAATAAAGGAAAAATTTATTTATTTTGTTTTATTTTTATTTTTCTTATGTCCGCCATATTGGTTACACAAAAAAATTAGATTTTCAGAAATGTAAGCAACATGGACTTTTTTTACAGATCGTCAAAATTTTATAATTGGTATAAATAATTAGTAAAATCAGATGAAAAGAAAGTTGCAAAAAAATACACCGACTTTTTAAATCTTTTGACGTGAAAACAATTAAATTCAAAGGTAATAAAATACGTCATGGCGTCGCGTGACTCAAGCTTTAATGTATTTTTTCAAAGAAATCCATGTTACATTATACATTTTTGAAAAGCGATTTTTTTTGTGCATCCAGTTGTGTTAAAATGCAATATGGTGGCCATAAGAAAAAGAAAACTTGACAGTCGTCGCTCAAAATTTAGACCTAAAAAATTTCTGTCGATATGTCATTCAATATTCACAATCGACAGCTGTCAAAAATACAAAAGTTCCGAACAGTTCTGTCAAAAATGCAAAAGTTCCAACTTTCATTTAAATAACTTTAGTTGTAAAAAAATTTTTTTTTTCTTCAAAATCGCAATTTTCAGTTTTTTCACGAAAACTCAAGAACGAATCAAGATATCTGAAAATTCTCTTCAGATTCTTAATCACCAAGAAATAGCGCAACTTTTCTCTAATTTAACCGATTGCGTATCTTTTACCGTTTAGAAGGTGCCGTGTGAGCAGTGAAAAAGGAACTTTCCTGTACAGGGTGCCTCTTTGTTATTTTAAATGAGAAGCCTATATTTTGACTCTAGATTCGGATTGGCCTTTTAATTGTGAAGTAATTGCACCCCCCCTTTACCTATACCTAACTGTCATAATTTTAGATATGTCAAAAGGTGTGCCACTATTTTGGGCCAAATGTCAGGTTAAATGAAATATTATATCTCTTTACGCCGGCAAAGTCATATTAACAAAAAAAAAGGATGAAAATAGGGTACAATGAAGAAGAAAACCCAGAGAGGGTATTGAAGTTTATAGGGTACCTACAATATTTTTGAAAATGTTTGAAATAAATGTATTTGTGCAAATTAAAAAAATTGCACACAGCTAGGATCCCAGCAAGACAAATTTTTGAAGGTGTAGAAGGAACTATTACTAATTTTTGATCCAAAGCTTGCTGTGATCAATTTTTTAACCTCCCCACTCCACTTCACCATTTAAAAAAAAAGGGAGGTTAGGTACTGCAATCACTAAAATTTTCGAATTCGAGATAAGACCGGATCTGTACGTTTTGAGGTCTCAGGAACCCAAAAAAGTGGTTTTTAAAATGTGTCTGTATGTATGTACGTACGTACGTACGTTCGTTCGTTCGTAAACGCGCCACAGCCCAAACTACTCGACCGATTTGGCTGAAATTTGGTACGTGTGCATGTGATAACCCAACTTAGATCTGAAAAGCTTTTGGAGCCAATCGTGCAACCAGAAATGCCGTTTTGGCACATCAACTTTTAAATTTTAAATGTAAACCCCCATTTTTCACGTCACAATAAGGAAGGCCTTCAGATTCTGCTTCCAAAGATGTATTCACTGTCAGTGCCCTTTTGACCAAAAACTTAAAATATCGAGATTTTTATCGGACTTTAAAATCGCGGTACAGCCCAAGCCCCTGAACCGATTTGGCTAAAATTTTGCACATGGGGATTGTATTACACGTCGAAGAGCTGAACAAATGTTGGATTCAATCGACCCACGGAAAGTGCCGTTCTGGCACACCAATTTCCAAATTTAAAGTTATTCTCTCATTTACCCATCCAAAACAAATTTTTGAAAGATTTATTGTCACCATCAGAAGGGTCTTCAAATTCTGGTTTTAAATGAGATAAAATTTATTCGCATTTATTACCCTTTGGGTAGAAAAATCGAAATTTTGTAATAACACTGAAACCATGTTATAGCCCAAACTACTGGATGGATTTGTCTGAAATTAGGTACATGGAGGTCAGGTGACCCGTTGAAGAGCTGAAAGGGTTTTGGGAGCAAATGGGTGCCATTTAGGCATATTAACTTCAAAATCTTAAACACAAGTCACGGAAATCAAAGACCCACGCGTTGGGGAGGTTCCAGCCGCTTCTCTGATGCTGCACATTTTTATTCACACAAATACATTTATTTCAAATATTTTCAAAAATATTGAAAATAGGTATAGGCAGCTAGGGAATGCTAATACTAGCCTAAAGAAAATTTAATTTTGCATCTTTTGGATACATAAAATTATGGTACTACTCGTATTTGAAAAAAATTAGTTGTGGACAATCTCGTTACGCCATTTTTACAAATTAATTTCCGCCATATTGTTATGTCAACAAGAACGAGTGAGCCATCGGCCGAAAGCTCAAACCTTGTACTTTCAACCCTCCAAGTTTGATTCCTTAATCTTCAACCGTGTGTAAGATACAAATTTTTCTATTGCCGGACAGAAATCAATTTTTTTACACAAATTTTGACATATGTCAAAAACTATGACAGTTAGGTAGGCCAAGTGGGAATGCAGTAAACTGACAATTAAGAGGTCAATACGAATCTAGAGTCAAAACATAGACTTCCCATTTAAAATAAAAAAGATGGCGGCTACTTCCGGTGTAATGGGAAGTGCGTCAGAGCTGAAAATATTTTCATTCGATGGGCAATAAATTGAAACCACCGTGTGTGAATTTTCATTTAGCTGCTAAAAACGATTCTCTAATATCGCTAACTGACACTTTAAAGGAGACACCCTGTATAGGAATACCGTATTGACATGTACTAAAAGAAAAAACATTTTTTCCCAACCGGTTAAAAAAGTGGGCGCTGCTCACCTCATTTGAGGTACCTAGAAAAGTTCGTTATTTTTCCCTAGGTGGGAGAAGTAAACGAACGAAGTAATTCTGTCCAAATTTCATAGACAAATCGATTGAGTATTTTCGGCGAAATCGTGTGTATACGACGACAACAGAGGCATTTTTTAAAACCTATTTTTTCGCATTCTCCGTACCCGAAAACGTAAAGATCTGCCTTTATCTCGATTATTTATTTTGGACCGATTGCAGTAACCTCCCTCTTTTAGTTTGGAAGGGGGAGGTTAACTTAAGTTTTCAAAGTAAAATCTTGAGTCTCGCTTCAAAGGTTTGAGTGCAATCACATTAAATTACAAGAAATAAAAGTCAATAATTATTATCGCGGCAAAATATCAACTTGTACTCAGATGTAATACTCCTTCCTTTTTTGTGCTTTTCAAGGACAACGGTGCTTTTGTTAGCGCAAATTTATTACCCATACATTTCTGAATTCAGACATCACAATTCAACCAGCTTCGGAAGGTCTCGGCTCAATGCCGATTACCGACGGATAGTCGGACACAATCCTGAGTGCTGCCGCTCAGTGGTGAATAGATGAAATACTCGACCCGCAAAGAATTGTCGAAGCGACAGAGTTATCCTACGCTCCTAGCGGTATAGATCCGGAACTAATTCACGTTGGATGACTATATTTATGTGGACTGTGGTACCATCAGTAGTTGCATCTTGGTCTGTAACAACGCTGTGCAAAAATTCAAAATCCTACGATACACCTTTCGAAAGATATTTAAAAAGAACGTTTAAAAATGAAAATCTTTGGCTTATAACATCAAGATGAATCACAATTGACCAATAATTTTTGCACCAAGCTTCATCATTTGAACAGTAGATTCTGTGGTATAAAGGATGTGGATTCTTTCAGACTCACCCTGTATTTTTGGGACTGCGCTATCCCACTCTTCCCTACATAATATAAGAAAGCTCACACATGAGAGGTTTCTCTACAGGGTGAGTCAACAAGGCGACGGCGGTCAATAACTTCTGAACCCTTCCAGATAGGAAATCAATTCAAACGCCATTATGTACAACACTGCCAATTCTACATCCAAAAAATACTTTCAACTATACAGGGTGCAACGGATGGCAAACAAACGCCTAGTTTTGTAACTATTTTGTCGCTAAAAAAGATGGTTTCATTTTAAATGGAATATCCAGTGGACTTCAATAACTTTTTGTTGCTCTAAATATTGAACGTTACCAGATAGTTTGCCACGAACGCGAACGTACGAAAGTAAGTGGGTGGTCTGGTCATGAATGATTGACCGCAGATATGACAACGCTGCACAAAAATCTGACAGATTTTGCATTTAAACGTCTGCAAAATCTGTTAGAATACTGGTGCACCGTTGCCATTTAGCGGTCAATTATTTATGACCACCCGATAGATAAAGTAGACACAACTGCTCGGTCCGGACAGTTTCCTACTCAATACCTCGCGGCAAAATGCTTATTATTTCTGTCTTTAAGAGCTGCTTCCCATTACACTTTTATCTGAGAAGGCTCACTTAACTCGGCAATTTGATTGGTCAATATTGAAATGAACCAATCGAATTGTTGAGATTAACTGAGGCTGCTTAGATAAATGTGTAAAAGGAAAGCTCCTAACGTCTCACGTCCATAGCACAGAAGTCGTAAACCAGAAGCGGCAGTCTCGCTTCCCGCCAAGATCGTTTTTGTACTTATGCCATCCTCACCAAGATTTATCAATGGGTCCGACATCAAGAGTGTCCCTCCCAAGAGTGAGCGGAGCCGATTTTTGGCGAAGGCAAAAGTTAAAACATGACGTTTACAGAAGTTCCTTTGACAGAATGTTTGACGTTTCCCAAGTATAAACATAACAATATGCTCAATACATTCGGAAGACTGCTCAGGATCTTGAAACTGCAATGAAAACTTGTAATCATATCGTTTTACTCATCATTCAAAATAATGAGGTTATATCCTGTCAAGTTTCAACGTAGCTCACGACCTGTGTTATAACTTGACAGCTAAAGTTATAACTTTAAATATGGCGGAGCTTTCGGTAAAGTTAATACTAGAGCCGATTTTTAGCGCTGCAGCGTAAAGTTTGTCAAGAAATAATTGAACAGCCATAAAGACAAACCTTTTAACTTAAGTCGACCGCCCGTTGAGGTTGACAATGCAGGGGAATTCCCTCATAAAATCTTGTACGGCGCTCTCGTAGTTGAACACTTGGCTGTGTAGAAAGATTTATGGAGGGAATTCCCCTGCATTGTCAACCTCAACGGGCGGTCGACTTAAGTTAAAAGGTTTGTCTTTATGGCTGTTCAATTATTTCTTGACAAACTATATTCGTTCTTGGATTTGAATCGTTTTGTCGCTGACGTCATTAAAAATAAACTGGCGCAAAAATAACATGTTTTGAAACCGATAATAGGGCACGGGCATCACTTATGCAACCCTGCAATACAATCAGCTGCTTGGAGAACAAACATCACACACATTTAAGTGCATGGAGTACATGCGTTTTTCTCCAATTTTCCGTAGTTTTGCGGTGTAAAGTGTGTTTAAACAGTGGTTTGTCTCTTTAGAATGCGATTTTGTAGATATTTAGTTATTCGGAACGGCTGTGCAGTGTAAATAAACCTAGTGAAATCTGTTTGTTGTTAGTGAAGTGTGGTGGACAATGGAAAAAACACAATTCAGTGAACATTTTGTCTCTTGGGATGAAAATACAAGACACCAATATTTAGATAAAGAGTCTGTAATAAATTTCGGACACCCCTATGTAAAAAAAGACAACGGGATTCTTCTCCATCGATCCAACAAAATTTCCAAAAGTGACTTATATAGACATTGTAGTTGGTTTTAAAGAAAGTGTTTATTCAATGGACAGATTTGAAGCTACAAAAGTCTTGAAAGTAATAACATTGTAATAATTAGTTCTTGTGTGGCTGGGTCAAGAAAATTGGTTGTGTAACATGTCGTAACAATAAATAAATTTCTCGTTATTGGTCAGGGTCTGTATATTTGAAACGTGGGAGCTTCTCCCCGGGGAGAATACAACCGTAGGCTCTCAAATGGCGCTCCCCCTCCATTCGTTTTTCGTAGTGGTGGCGAAAGGCTACGATTTCACGTGGTGCCGAGCATGTGAGAACCGATCTCCACCGATTTTCGACAACCAATTATCACGATTGTATGGCGGGTAATCGTCATTTCCCATGGGAATTGCTTTCACATGGTTCAAAAATTGGGCCCCCAGGTACCTAATTTTTCTTTATAACCACATTTTATCAGCCCTCTTAATCGCCTTTGTCCATTCCTCTAACTTTTTAATAGACAAGGGACATTTTTCTGTTGTGTTAATCTACTTCGATAGTATTCGATACCAATGTGCCACAATTACCTAATAACCGAGTAAAATGTCGGTATGTTTGTTTGTTTGCTAAAAGTTCTTGAAAATTATACTAACAGATAATTAAAAACTCACCATTTATAAAAAGGAAAGGCAATTAATTTTCAAGGAAAGCAGTCTTGATGGGTAAGTACCCAATTGCACTATCTTGTAATTTATTAAAAACCGAGAAAACCATTCGAAAAAAACGCTGCTATAACATCAACTTGTCTAACAGTTTCTGTAATTAAGGAAAATAGAGCACTTTATAGTCGGAAAACTTAAAAAAGGCGTAAAAACCTACTTGACTCCATGCATTCAAATGTAATGTTTGTTCTCCAAGCAGCTGATTGTGTTGCGTGGTTGCATAAGTGATGCCCGCGCCCTATTGTCAGATGATCAGCTGTGGCTAGAAGTTAGGTTATGTTTATAACAATAAATAGTTCTGCAATTTTTAATCTACGTAAATGGGATAATTTTAAAATATTTTTTCAATTTGGAGCTTCCAACTGCTTTTTCACAATATGTATTCATAGATGCTCTGCACATATCCTTGCTCTCCAACATAGCAGAATATCGTTATTGTTATAGCAGTAATTATTAGATCAATTACCTACCTTGAAAAATTTCAGCTGTCTCTACATCAACAGTTAAAATTACATCAAATTGTACCGGAATCGTGATATACGTAACCTCAAAAAGCAAGGTCAAAAACTGCTCCTTTGCCCCCACCCGCTTCCCACCCTTCAAATACGTTTCAAACAGTCCTCTGGAGGACGCTTCAAAACTAATCGAATCGGTTTAAAACTATTTCGCGATGACGTCATTAATGCAATGCAGGTTTTGAAACGATCGCTTAGTTTCGAAACTATAGGCACGTTCCTTTTACACATTTATCTGAGGAACTTCAGTTAATCTCCGCAATTTGATTGGTTCATTTGAATATTGACCAATCAAATTGCTGAAATTTACTGAGGTTCCTCCAGATAAATATGTAAAAGGAACGCGCCTTATTTCATCGCTAAAAAATGGCTTAGACATCGCAAAAACGCCAACAACTGTCAATTGCCATCGCCAAAAATCGGCTCGGGTGCTGACAAGTGACATGACGGGGGACGACAACTGACAGTGACAGTAGCAATAACCTGAAAAATATGAAATTTGAAATAAGTGCAGATTTTTTGTGTAAACCTTTATATTATGATTATAATTTAACCGAAATTCCTGTAATATCGAACAAAACCACATACAACGATTTCTTCAAAAATTATATGTTTACCAACATCCCCTGTATAATAAGAAATGTTGCATCAAAATGGAACGCAAGTACCAAGTGGTTAAATCAACAGCAACAACCTGATTTGACAACTCTAAAAACTTTGTATGGGACCACCGAAGTATGTGTGTACAACTGTAGTGAGAGATTTTTCAATTCACAGAAAACCGAAACATGCACATTTGCAAACTTTTTAGACCAATACTGGAAAGAGCATAATAGCCTCAAGTACCTAAAGGACTGGCACTTAAAGAACACTTACAAGAATGATGACTTTTATGAAGTACCTATTTATTTCGCCTCAGATTGGTTAAATGAATTTCTGGTTGAGAATTCTGAAGATGATTATCGTTTTGTTTATATGGGTCGATGTGGCACTTGGTAATTTTCTAAATTTTGCGTTTTTCACTTTGATATTTTTTATCGTAGGACTCCGTTTCATGTCGATGTTTTCACTTCATACAGTTGGTCTGCAAATGTGTGTGGAAAGAAGAAGTGGATTCTCTTTCCTCCAGGACAAGAAAAAATTATGGCAGATAATTTTGGCAATTTACCTTATGACATAGAAGGAATTTATGAAGATAAAAAACATTTTGAAGTTATCCAAAATGCAGGAGAGGCGATTTTTGTTCCATCGGGGTGGTGCCATCAAGTAAAAAATATTGAAGATACCATCTCTGTAAACCATAATTGGCTTAATGCATGCAATATTAGGCAAATGTGGTCTGCCATTCGAGAAAATATAAAATTAGTTGAGAAGGAAATTGAAGACTGCAGGGATATGGATAATTACCTAGAGCATTCACAATTGATGTTAAAAGCTTCATTCGGAATGGACTTTTCAAAATTTTTTGATTTTTTACAATTCATTTGTTTAAAGAGGCTATCATTAGTAAAAGACAACTCTGAAAGCACTATATTTCATGGTCACGTTTTAGGTAAAAATCACGCCGTTTTTGATTTGAGAGCAATTAAAGAAGTTTTGCAAGATTTTCCAAGTTATAGTGATGTTAACAATATTCATTTGAACAACAACCCTTATAATTTATTAGAGGAAATAACAATTTGTTTAGAAAAGTATAAAAAATGAAATTAAACCATTACAATTTGGAATTATTAAAAGTCTCAATGACATTTTGTTCAATTAGTCTTGAAATTTCCATATCTGAATATCCCAGATTGCAGATTCTTCAACACTACTGTTGTGTGTTGTCCATTTTTGAAAGAAGGTTTTGAAGCATTGATTTGAGAACAATTAAAGAAGTTTTGCAGGATTTTGCAAGTTATAGTGATGTTAAAAATATTCATTTGAACAACAACCCTTATAATGTATTGGAGGAAATAACAATTTGTTTAGAAAAGTATAAAAAATGAAATTAAACCATTACAATTTCGAATTATTAAAAGTCTCAATGACATTTTGTTCAATTAGTCTTGAAATCTCCACATCTGAATATCCCAGATTCTTCAACACTGCTGTTGTGTGTTGTCCATTTTTGAGAGGAGGTTTTGAAGCATTTGATTGGCTTGGAGTTCGACTTAAAATTGGAGCAGGATTTGGAGCTATGGCGTTTGTGCCATTGTTAAACGATTGTCGTTGCCAATTATGGGCGTGGATTGGTGCATCATTTAAGCTTAGCACAGGAGTTACACATGCATCAGTGTGCTCAAAAATTGAACACCATTCATCTTGAGTTTTCTCTTTAAACTTTTCGGCAAATAGTGCTTTAGATTGATCAAAATTGTTCATTTGAGGAGCATCATCATGACTGATCTCTAGTCCTTCAAGCAGTTTTTCATAAAATTGTGGCTCTAGTGCACCAACTGCCATGAATTTGCCATCTTTAGTCTCATAAACTTCATAGAAATGAGCCCCTCCATCCAAATAGTTTTGTCCTCTGGGGTGACCCCACAATAAGGGTAGGTTTTGTGAACGATAAAGCCAACTTCCCAAATATGCAGTTCCCTCAACCATACTACAGTCAATTACTTGTCCCAGCCCAGAAGATTGTCTCTCATAAAGAGCCAATAGAATTCCTAAAGCACACATAAGACCTCCACCACCAAAATCTGCACCCAAATTTACAGGAAACATAGGCTTTTCTCCCTTTCGACCAAATAAAGATAACAATCCGGAAAGAGACAGATAATTAATATCATGACCGGCCCTTTCACTGAGACATCCATGTTGGCCATACCCAGTTAACCGGGCATAAATGAGTTTCGGGTTATCTTTCAATAAAATCTCAGGGCCCAAACCTAATTTATCCATAACACCTTTTCTGTAAGGTTCCAATAATACATCACTCTCCTTGCACAGGCTACGAAGTATACTAACACCTTTAGGGTGTTTTAAATTTAAAGATATACTTTGTTTGCCATTGCCTAAACAATCTACATCCATGCTTGGCCCCACCTAAAACAATCAAGGGTTAACAATATTTAAGTATAAGTTTTAAGAATAATGTTCATACCTTATCAATTCGAAGCACACTGGCACCGAAATCTGCTAAAATCATGCCACAAAATGGGGCAGGAGCTAAACCTGCTAACTCAATTACTTTGAGCCCTTTCAAAGCCATGTCCAAGATGAGGGCTAAATGTTTTCAACAACACTCGGATCTGATGGTGTAGAGGTATTTACATACCAAGTGCCACACATTGAGAACTTTGACCCTTTACCAGACAGTCCTAGTCCTATAGTAAACATATGTAATTTATGTTGACATGAACGGCTTCTAATAATAGGTATACCTATGCACCTAATAAAAATTACCTAATCAAAGCATCATTTTTTTCAATGTGAAATAGTAATACGTAATCGCGAGAATGAGAAGCAGGAAATTAAAATATAATATAGGCATGCGACATTTATGCAGCCAAATATACAGGCTGTTCCAAACTATCCACCACACCTTCTATACATTATGATAGTCTGTGACTGTGATGACCACACAGTACACACTATATCATTATCATTCCACCATCATGATCCAGGTGTTGTCCAGATCCACCCCAACGAACAGCACTGACCTACTTTATTTAGGCCTAATCCAGAGCCGAATAAATTTTATTGTAATTTACTAGGTATATTTTTGCCCAGCCTTTTATATCGTTATCTGGCCTATACCTACGACCATCCGCTAGGTACATAGGGGAGAGGGGGGCTCATTGGGACGGTTCACCTTTTTGCCCTATATTTCTCATAGATTTTCTTAATTCTGTTTTCGGCAGTATTTTGGCCATTTCAGTAGCAATTCATATCGATTTGTAAAATTTTATAAATCGAAATACAAATACCAGTTATCACACCTCAAACAAAAGATTGAATTTCGCCCCAAAGTGCCCCTGGCAGGGGTAGGTACCGTAAAGTGGGGTGGCTTTGTCACTCGGTGTGAGATTGGCCACTTTTTAGAATTTGTTAGTGGCGCTCTGTACAATTTTGATGTTTATTATTTGGCAGTTTAAAATATTGTAGCATATAGAGCAAACCTTCTTCTTACCTCCAGTATAATTTTTTTCGTAATCAATTGCTTGGTTATTGCAAAAAAAATATTTTTCAGACTACAAAAATTCTACCAAAATTGAAGGTCAAAAAACTTCTCCTGCCCCCACTTGGTAAGTGACTGGAGCGGGAATTCTTCACCGCCCTTGTTATTGTACATCTTTCCCCTTGTAGTACCACCCAAATTTACTGGGGGTAAATCACCCCCCTGGCTCCTAGAGGGTGGCCAAACTTGGACCGACATTTTTAAAGGTTGGGAGGGTTTGGCCGCCCTAGGAGCCAGGGGGGTGATTTACCCCCACTAAATTTGGGTGGTACAGTCGAGAAACTAAATAATGCACTTTTTGTTGATCTGTTGGCCGGATAACTCTTTATCTCCACACGGTCCGAAGTTCCTTGACCTACCAACACAACCTCCAACTGGTGCCGGTCCTAATATCAGACAGAAATCACCACTATCGATGGTGGTGTCCCAAATTCTGTGCGTAACACTCAAGATCCGAGTGCATGATTTACTTTCTCGACTGTACGCTCGCGGTATAGATTACTGAAGTCTATCAAAAAATCGAATAGCCAAAAACATAAAATTTTTACTGTTTATTTTCTTGCTATTTTTATATTTACAAATTCTCTGAAAAAGTAAGAAATTTCTTCCATCTCCATGATTGCCATTTTTTTTATTTTTAAAGCCAGTTCCAAACCGTTCCAAACTTATATACTTTAACTGGCTGGGCATACCAATTAAGTAGGTACCTATTCCAATCAACGTGAGTTTTTCCAGACTCGAATTAAAATATAGGTAAAGTCCCGTCGCATATTAACGAAAACGGGGGTTGTGTGTCTCAGGCTTTTTTTCTGTTGGTTTGTAAACGTTATTTCACATCCGTCAAAACTCCCGTCAGTCACTGTCAGTGTCAATAAACAGTAACAATGGAGATTGAAAGGGGTCTTTGTTGTCAATTATTGTCCATGACAGGAATTTTGACAGAACTGAAATCCCGTTTACAAACCAACAGAAAAAAAAGCCTGAGGCACACAACCCCCACTTTCGTTAATATACGACGGGACTTTAAGGTTTATTGATTTTACGTTGTGCAAAAATAAACATACTCTTACGAATATGGAGCAGTATCGATATCTCTGGGCTTAAGGAAGGTACAGTTGTAAGATTTGGCATTTACAGAAACTGACACATTTGGAATCTATTGAAATTATTCGCGACCAGGGGGCACTTCCGGTTATACCGGAAGTAGGGTCCTACTTTTAAATTTTAAATAGCAACCCCCATTTTTCATAGCAGATTCGGATAGAGGAAGAAAAATTAAGCTTAAAACACCTACATGTAACTTGTTTGCGCCAGCCGCCTAGGTTTTATTAACGTTTTTAGAGAAAAGTTCCGCAAAACAGTGCTATGTAAAAATGGTCATAACTTGTAAACCGCGGGCGATAAAAATAAAAATGACACACCGTTGTAAAGCGGAAGGACTGTTTTACATTATGATTGCCAAAAATCGTAAGAAAACTAATTGAAAATTGATTTCGAGAAACTGCAATACTGGAAATTTCAAACCCGATTAACATTTTTTTCTTAAATGGCAGCATACAAGTTTTTCTGCATGGATGGGTGCAGAATTTTATTCTCTTTTCAACGGTACCCATAAAGTGCCAAAAAAGGAAACGATTAAAATCGCTGTTTTTTTCCATAAGAAGAAAATGTTATTCGGCTTTTCAATTTCCAACATTTCAATTTCTTTAAATCGACTTTGAATCAGCTTTCATATGACTTTTTGGCAAACATAATGTAAAACAGTCTTTCTACTTTACAATGGTGTGTCATTTTTATTTTTATCGCCCGCGGTTTACAAGTTATGACCATTTTTACATAGCACTGTTTTGCGGAACTTTTCTCTAAAAACGTTAATAAAATCTAGGCGGCTGGTGCAAACAAGTTACCTGTTAGGTGTTTTAGGTTTAGGTTTTCCTCCTCTGTCCGAATCTGTAATGAAAAATGGGGGTTGCCATTTAAAATTTTAAAATTGGATCCTACTTCCGGTAAACCGGAAGTACCCCATCGTCGCCAATAATTTCAATAGACTCCGAATGTGTCAATTTCTGTAAATGCCACATCTTACAACTGTACCTTGCTTATGTCCAGAGATATCGATACTGCTCCATATTCGTAAGACAGCCTGTATACGTAACCTATATCAGATATTCAACCAGTTCACTTTGTTTTACAAATTATTATAATAACGCTTTTTATATCTACAATCTTTGTTAAAAAAATAGGGTAAGTTCGACTTGGAAGGATTCACAGAGTACCTACCCTAAAATTTGGCAAAAATTCTGAAACTTCACTGTTCGATGTTTTTTGAGGTAGATACCTACCGAATCTGTGAAAATACTGAAAAAATCCTAAAATCAAAACTAAACTTCATAGGGTGAAGAAAGTTGTTTTAAAATTGAGAAAGTTATGAAATTTGACTTTAAAATGAAAAATGAGGAAGATAACGCAAAAAATGTTTGTTTATCAAGTTCTGTTTTGACTTTTTTTCTTAAAAAAAGCAAGTTTGGTTTTCAAAAATGTATTACTTAATGTGTACTAAATTATGAAGTAACAAAAAGGTGATAGTGGTCTCTCTTTTATCGTAATACCCCGTGAAATTCCAAAAGTTAAAAAGTTAATTGGGGGGAGAGTGAAAAGTAATTATTAAATTTAATTAAATTTAATTTAATTCCACATACAGATAACAATATTCCAAATTGTGGCCGCAACAAAAAATATAAAGGAACAAAAATATATAAACATAATTCTTTAACAATGCACTTTTTGAAAGCACCATATTTTAGAGCTAAGAAGATATCAACCGCCGAGAAATACAAATTATAAGTTTTTACCAGGCGATCCACGAATTCCATGCAATGGAACTTTACAAAAAAAAAGAGACGTGTCCCTATAGTCATAACATTAGCTTTCTATTCTATAAACATGACAATTATAAATCGCCGACCAAATCTGACAGCAGTATTCCAGCAAACTACGAACCAGAGCCACTAAATTATTATTTTTTAAATATTGCCTAACTGAGCTCTAAAGTAATTTTTTAGCCATGTGTAAAAAATTAACTGTTCCTTAAATACAGTGTGTCTTAGTTTGAGTGGAAACACCCAAATATTTCGGTTAATATTAACTAAATTAATCCGTTCTTTTTTTCTGCATGTAGAACTCGAAAAGTTGCACCTGATATGCCGAAATCAATCGGCCTACTGCGATTAAATAAAAAGGCCAAAAATCGTATTAGGCATTTTTTTATCGAAAAATAGTTCTTCAAGATGACTCCAAATGAGCAAATCCGAAGTTTCAGGCCAAAATAAAAATGATAAATTTCTTGGGAGAAAATCCTCAAGTTCAATATTTTTGCAACAAAAAGTGTGCTGTGGCATAAAAAACAATTGAAATGAATTGGTTTGACTTTAATTAAGCAATCGTTTGTCACTAATTCCATCAGTTGCAAAAATATTGAACTAGGATTTTCTCTCAAGAGATTTAACATTTTTATTTTGGCCTGAAACTTCGGACTTGCCCATTTTTTATAAAATTTTTCTATAAAAAAATGATGCCTAATACGATTTCTCGATTTTTGGCCTCTGCTTTATTTAATCGCAGTAGGTCGGAATTTCGGCCTATCAAAAAAGTGAAACATCACGCAGGTGCAGCTTTTCGAGTTCTACATGCAGAAAAAAAGAGCGGATTGATTTGGTTAATATTAACCGAAATATTTGGGTGTTTCCACTCAAACTGAAACACACTGTATATTAAATAATCAACTAGAGGACAGAATTATAAAGGGACAAAAAGCAAGTGAGGAAAACTTACTTGAAAGAGTGGAATCTGTTTTTTAGGTACTCCTACCCAAAAAATACACTATGCACTTTGTTTTTGATTTCAAAATTTTTTCCATATTTTTTTCCGAATTCGGCACCCCAACAAACAGACAAAAATAGTATTGCAGTTTCAGAATTTTCGCCGGATTTTAAGGTACTTTGCCCCACTGTGGATGGAATCTGACCACACCTATACAGGGTGGTGAATTTTTCGTTGCTCACCATTGGGAATTCGGAAACCATAAGACCTCGAGAGTAGGTTAAATTAGAGAAAAGTTGTGCTTTTTTAAGAATCCATAAAGAATTTCCCGATATCTTGATTCGTTCTTGAGTTATCGCGAAAAAACTGAAAATTGCTATTTTAAAGAAAAATTTATATCTCTCTAACGATTGGTGGTATTCAAATGAAACTTGGAACTTTTTATTTTTGACATTTGCCAATTCAATTGCATTGACAGAAATTTTTTAGGGCATACAGATTTTGAGCAACGAAAGTCAACTTTTCTTTTTCTTATGACGGCCATATTGGATTTTAACGCCACTGGATGCAAGAAAAAATTAGCTTTTCAAAAATGTAATCAATATGCGGACTTTCTTTTTTATTTTATTACCGTTGGATTCAATTGTTTTCACATGTCATAAGAGAATGAAAAAATAGGTTTACTCTTATTTGCAATTGTGTTTCATCTAAGTTTAGGCAGATTTTACAAACTATTAATAGCAATTTTCAAAATTTGACGATCTGTCAAAAAATTCCATGTTGACTACATTTTTGGAAAGCTACTTATAATTACTACTAATTTAAAAACAAACACTGTAGGATTTGGCATCTCTAGCTAACTTTACTAAGTACTTGTTCTCTGCTACAATATTCAATAATAAAAGGTAAAGCTATTACATATTATTTGTCACTGGATTTGCCATTAATCCTATGCACATAAAATCCGTTTTCTTTTAATTTCCTATACAAAGATATATATTTTCCCGCAGAAGTAGTTCTCGGCACTATAAACTTCTCACAAAACATTGTTCTATTACTCGCAGCCTTACTTAAATTTCCATAATTTAGGTTAATTAGAAAAGTTAACACAAAAGTGTAACAATTGTGTTTGTTCTCACTGTACGCTTTAGGCGACCAACATTTTTGCTTGCAAACTTGAAGAAGTGTATTATCCCAGTGCTCGGTCCAAGAAACTGGAGCTTGATCTAAAAGCAAGCATTGACCCCATTGTTCATTTCTGTGTCTCCTTAGACCGTTCTTATCGAACTCCACTATAGTGCCCGACGACGTCGTCACGCCTATATGGAGATCCATGGAATTATAATAATCGCTAAGCAATAAAAAAAACTCATTTTAATCGGCATTAGTCGGTTTAAGACTTACTTTAAAAAATCGCCGGATGTGGGCTTTATGATCACAGCACAAGGATGTTGTGACGCTCGAATGAAGGGGTATGGAACTCTGAAAAAAGACTGATTGCAAAACACATTCTAAAGGGTGGCCCCTAAAAAACCGGACAGTTTTCTTTTAACCTCCCCACTCCATTTTATATATCTTCGTTAGTTTTTGTGCGATATTTTTTAGTTTTATATTTGATGTAGCTGAAGGTTGAGGTCGTCGATACCACTCATTGGATTTCAATTCGCACCATCAGTGTCGTTCCTAAGGACTTTCATTTAACACAATTACTTAGGACAATGGGGTTTCGTTGGAAGAAAATTCACAAAAAATTTAGGGATGGATTAATTTTCATTTTGAAGGACATTTTGGAAAGAGGAAAGAACGACCTTCAATCCTGTCTAAACGCCACTGTCATATGTCAATGGGTAACGAAACCCCATTGGCCTAAATAATGGTGTTTAATAAAAGTCCTTAGGAAGGACACTGATGGTGCGAATGTGCGAATTCAAATCCAATGAGTGGTATCGACGACCTCTACCTTCAGCTACGTCGAGTATAAAACAAAAAAACATTGCACAAAACCTAACGAAGATATACAAAAAAGAAAACTGTACGGTTTTTTATGGGCTAGCCCTTTATAATAAGACACTGAATAATAATTATTAATGCATATACCTAAACGGCAAGAGTGAAAAGGTGGCAATGGACAGATCCTCGCCACAAACCGGACATGTTTTCGGTAGCGAAAAGCAGAAGATTTTCGGACCGCAATGTTGAAAACACACAATTCCCGGATCCATTTTCTGAAATAAAAAAACACAATAATTATTAATGCGACAATATCCGCCTTCATTTAACGGAAGAGACTGCTTACTCACTTTTTTATTGTAAAATCTGATAATAATGAATGATAATTAACCATTGCGTGCTGTTACTTACATTACATCTTCTGATTTTTTGCGGTTAATACGGAATACCTCATAGGTGCTCATAGGTAGGTATGTATTAAATTGTATTAAAATAACTGGCAAGAAAATTTAGGTATGTTATGTAATTAAAAAGGTAGCTAACTTAGTATTTCTTCTATTACATACAGACTAGAAGTTTCTCATTGTTAGTTAATGGAAAAAAAAACTGGCAAAAATAATGAGCAAATTTTGCATGTAAATACCTTAGCCCAGTCAACGAAGTGAAAATAGAAAAAAAAATTACTGCAGTTCTGCAAATTTACTACATACTAAAAGTCCCCAAAGATGGGATGTGAGTTCGAACCACCATCATCGCGAAGAGGTACAGTTTTTGTTAACTTTGCAAATATCTCATGAAATATTGATTCTAACGAAAATATAGTGATATAGCAAAGTGAAGAGCGTAAAATTCTCTAAATTCGTGGCTAAAGCAGTCTATTGGTCTAACGATGGCATCCCCCTGAATTTGGACAGGTTTATACGAAAACCGAAATTAAACATATTTGGTCAATTAGTGGCTAATTAAATTCAAAAGAATTAAAAAAAAATCTTTCTACAACAAAACTATACTGTGTTAACCCAAAAGTAGGGAACGGGTAGTTTATTTGACAAATTATTGACATTATCGGAAAACGGTTCCTATAAAACTTGAATCTGACTGTAGGGCGCATCTTTAGACGTCAATAATTTTTTTTTTACTTTACGTCACGGAGTGTTATGATTTCAGCGACATTTTTCTTAATAACGAAATAGTTTGGTGTCATTGGAAAGGAGATTTTTTTCTCTATGATGCGCAAAATATTGGAGACTTTTTAACTGATAGTAACTTTTTTTTTGCATATATTTCGTAAAATAATGACTATCAAAAAAGCCGTTAAGTAATGAATTGAAGAGTATAAAATTCTCTATAAAAAAGGGTCTATTTATTTTTCTCCTAACACCAATATTTATATACCGGGTGTCAACGAAACCAGGCTCAACCCCCTTTTTTCCGCACTTATTAAAATATTTCAGTGAAATTTGTCAAACAAATATTATACGATAAACTGCACCCTTTACCATTCAGAGGCATTTTGAATCACTTCCGGTTACAGCCTACCATTGAATTTTTAAATGGCACACCCTATATATCTTAATATTTTCGAGTTCTGTATTAAATTCTGAGTGACAAATTTTTCGATGTTTTTAAATCTTCATCTAGAATGCTATCTTATGACCCTTCAAAAACTAATGTAGGTTCTAGAGCCATCAAACTTCTCATCAACATTTTAAAAGGACGAAACGCAGTTTTTTCCAAATTATATATTTTTTTAATGGGTCAAGAGAGGGGGACACATTGTTTTCTGTAAAGTAAATTTTCTTAGAAATAAAATGGTAATAGGATTCGAATGGTTAAAATGAAACGTGTGATCAATAAGGGATAATAAAGAATGAAATTCTTGTTTTTTGAATTAACCATTAGGCATAAATCGTAGTAGGCCATTGTAAAATAAAAACAATTGCCATCTAATTTGGTTCTGTTTTAATCCACGGGTCCTTGATCCATTCGAAAAAAATGAGCAATTTGGTAATTATTGCGATTATTATGAGATGACACAGCACTCTAGATGAACAAATAAAAAATCAAGTTTTTCGAAAACCTGAAATCGAAACTTGGAAAAATATGCTGTCATATTAATAATAATAATAATAACAAAATAACAAAATTTATTGTAAATGCAATTAAATAATTACATCACAAAAGAAGCAGATACAGAAAAAAAATCTGATTTAAAATCTGCCCTACTGTCCATACAAGAATAATGAAAGAAAAAGAAACAATGCATAGGTATGTTACTTAAATGATACAACTACATAATTGTGCTTAAACTGAACAAAATGCAAATAAGGAATAAGCGCCAGTACAAAACAACTCGAAAATAAGACTCAAAACAAACTCAAATCTAACGTACATTCACTAAGTGAAAGCCTGTCTTTAATAAGGTTCTTCAAACCGGAGGAAGAAAGATCTTTATGCTGACAAATAAAGTGACTTACCAGGTAGGAGGCTAAATAAGAAAATGACGATCTAAAAAGTACAGAAGTGTGAGAAGGAACGGAGACCATTAAGTTAGTAAATCTTAACTGTCTATCATGAACATTACGACGTGGCTGAATTTTTTGACATAAATATAGAGGCATGTTCTTATGCAAAATATTAGAGACAAGAGAGACATAGTGCAATAAACGTCTTTCCTCCATCCTCAGCCAACCCAGTTCACGAATAAAAGGTGTAATGTGTTGACGGGCGGGCAGAGCTGGGAGTAAAAGTTACTTTTATGTAACTAGTTACAAAAAGTAACTAAGTTACTTAGTAACTAGTTACTTTTTTTCTCCCTGCGAAAAGTAACTATATCTAGTTACTTTACTGAAGTAACTTGTAACTAATTACTTTTGGAAAGTATCTAAAGACATAAAAAAGTAACTAGTTACTTTTCATGTATCTAGTTACTTTTCATGTATTTAGTTACTTTCCAACGTAACTAGTTACTTTTTATGCAATAAGATACTTTTACAATAATATCAACAATTTTCAGAAAAGTTGTATTTCTATAGGCTGGGTAAAACAGAATTTATTGATGCCATAATTCATCTGCCCATTGACATTTTCTTTTTATTTACTTTTGAGATTTTGACAGATTGTGAGGTAAGAGAAAATTTGATAGAAATGAGAAATCAAAAAATGAAATTGCTCAGGTAAATTTGCATCAAAACAACTAACTTTTGTGGTGTTTTTACGTTTTTCGAAAATCTCAACATTTCACCGATTTCTTCGATATTTTTGAAAATCTAGGGTGGCCGTGACTGCACTTCCGGTCAAGTATGATACATGTTTCTAACTCAGAAAAAAATTGTACATTCCGAATCCGTTGAGAAAAAGGTGTCATTCTATTTGAAAAAACAAAGTTAAGTTCATTTCCGGTTGAACCGGAAGTGGAAAAAATTCCCTTAATATACGCGTAAGTGTCCCCCTCCGTGGGGGATTGGCCAGCTTTTATTTCAATTCAATATTTAACTTTCTTTATTACATCCAAAGATATTCAAGAGGTGGGAAGTTTTAAAAACCCTGTATGGGCTGTATGTACATACCATGATCATCAAGATTTATAATTTTAGTGGACCATGATCTTTATTCTTTGGTTAGTAACGCAACGCAATGAAACTGGCTTGCTCTAATTTATCATAAATCTAGATGCACCTATTGGTACAAAAGAATTTTAATCGTACAACATACAGAGCGCAAAATGAGTAGCTATTAGCTAGCTACAGATTTTAAAAAATTATCCTCCTCCGAAATTGTCGAGGTATTTAATTAAATTTAAACTCAATCCCAACCGTTTCTATAACATTAATGAAAGTAACTAAATTACGCCAAAAGTAACTAAAATACTGTATCTAGTTACTTACAGAAGTATTTAGTTACTTTTTAAAAGTATCTAGATACCAAAAGTAACTAAGTTACTTCAGAAGTAACTAAGATACTATATTATATCTAGTTACTTTTCATAAGTAACTTGTAACTAAGTTCTTTTTTCAGTAAAGTATCTAGTTACTTCAGTAACTTAAGTTACTTTTATGAAAAGTAACTTGAAAAGTATCTAGTTACTTTTTCAAAGTAACTTTCCCAGCTCTGCGGGCGGGCACCCTCGTAACAAATCGAGCACAATAATTCTGGACCTTCTGAATTCTCTGTTTGTCAAACAAGGAAAGGCATGGCCCATAAACGCAATCGGCATAATTTAGTTGGGAAATAACAAGAACATCCGCCAGAAGGGCCTTAGTTTTAATATCCAAATATTCCTTAAAAGGTGACAGCTTTTTCAACGCATTAAAAGTCTTTCTACAGAGATTATTAATATGAAAAGTAAATTTCAAACTGGAGTCAAAGATCACACCCAGATTTTTTACTTGTTCACAAACAGGAATAATAGAGCCTTCGACAACAATTTCAGGTTGAAAATTAATAAGACGGCGTTTAGCCCTGCTAGCAAAACAAATGGTTTGACATTTCAGAATTTAATACAGAACCCGAAAATTTTAAGATATACAGGTGTCCCATTTTCGCTGTAACCGGAAGTGATTCAAAATCGTATAATATTTGTTTGCCAAATTTCATTGAAGTAAGTGCGGAAAAAAAGGGGGTGAACCTGGTTTCGCTGACACCCCGTATATAAATATTGGTGTTAGGAGAAAAATTCATAGAACCTTTGTTTTGGAGAATTGTATACTCTTCAATTCGTTACAATGGCTTTTTTGATAAAGTCATTATTTCACGATATATCTATGCAAAAAAAAAAGAAAAAAGTTATTATTAGTTAAAAAATCTCCAATATTTTGCGCGTCATAAAGAGAAAAAATTCCCCTTTTCAATAACACCAAAGTCGAACTATTTCGTTGTTAGGAAAAATTTTTCAATTTAATTCGTCACTACTTGACTAAATATTAACATATTTTTAGTTTCGGTTTTGACATAAACCTGTCCAACCTCAGGGGGATGACATGACTGCTGTAGCCGCCGATTTAGCGATTAAATTTTAGTGTTACCAAAAATGCATAAACTTTTTTCTAGAGAATTTTACGCTTGTTATATCACTATTTTTTTTTCGATAGAATCAATATTTCATGAGGTATTTGCAATGTTAACAAAAACTGTACCTCTTCGCGATGATGGTGGTTCGAGCTCACATCCCATCATCTTTGGGGACTTTTAGTATGTTCAATTAAATGATCCAAGTTACAACTTCGGCCAATGTCCAGAACTGCAGTAATTTTTGTTTCTATTTGCCAAATTCAGGTCTTTATTGACTGGGCATTATTATAGCCGTACTTATTTTTAAGTAGGTAGGTATGCCTAACAGATGTGAAGCAAAATATCATTAACAATGCCTAGATCTCATTTTAAAGAGGTATACTTAATGGAAATGTAGTTGTCATACTTTTGATTTTTTCAATATCAGTTTTACATCTAGGTACATACATAACTGTAACATTTTGTGTTAAGATTTATCTTTTCTACTGCCCAGGACGTATTTGATTCTAATTTTCCGCATTTATGTAATACTTACTATTACTGGTGTCCCGCAAGATCATTTATATGCACGGTATATCAGTTATTCAGGAAACAGCGAATTTGCAATGAACTGGATTTTATAATTTTTAAAAATAATAATAAACATATGCCTTAGTTGTATTTAATTAAATTAGTTATATAAGTTGCTAGCATTTTGCTAGAAGTACTAATTTTGGGCTTAACATAGTCAGAATAGTAAGGTACTTTAGAGCATAAATAATAACACACAGTTTACAGTTAGGTAGTTAAAAGTAGCACTACCCGGAAATTGTTGAAGTAAGTAAACTAAAAATTGAAAATAAAACGTAGGTACTTACTTATGTAGGTATTGTATAGGTATCTAAGGTAAGAGTATTTTACCTTGAATCAATTAGCAGCAGTTTTCTGCCGAATATGACATACATATCTACGGTCTCGCTTCGTCATAACTTCTTAATTTCAATATTCATTAAAATGAATTTTTTACATTATTTAGTCGTGAGCAGACAACCAGAAAGTTAACATTGTCGTTCTACGATGGGACAACACACTAGTGCGACGACTTTACCACTACTGACTCACTCAACTACCTACTTCAAATTGAATTTGAAACTTGATTCTGTGTCGTGTTCCCCTCCACACAGTATATAGGTATACTACAGTCATAAAACTTTTACCTTTGCGTTTACCTGTCGTTTCTTGACTCACCTGTGTTGTTTATATGTTACCATGGCTACCGAGTAGAAGTAGGTGGCAGTTTTCCGGCGCGGGTAGACCAAAATTTTAATAATCCTCGAAAAAGGTGGTGGTGGTGGTCAATTTCCACGAAAGAGAAGCTAGGAATTGTGAGTATTTGAGATTGTGCAAGGTGTAGATTTAATAAAAATAAATTTGAAAAAATACGTCGGCATTTGTGGCTGTGTCAATAATAGAAAAACAATCGATACTTAGAGAAGACTGTGTTAGTATGGTATTTACTTCCGGGGTTAATGAATTCTAATAATGAATGAGGTGATTAATACATGCCTAATACTCAATACATAATCTGGTTCCAAAGAGAATAAATTTTGTGTTATTTGTTAGTTGTGTTCATTATCTTATTATTTTAATTTGTCAAAAATTCAAATTTTCTGTTGATAATTATTTAAAAAAAACTCAACCGAAAAAGAGGTACCTACACTCGAGTGCAAGTGAATGTTAAAGATTTATTACAAGCCACCGGAAGATGTACATCAATGCGATGTTTATCACGTTAATGTGTATGTAGGGGCGCCGCCGCACAGTGGGACAATAAACAAATCTAGCGGGTCAAAATTCAAAAAAACAATTTACGAAGTATTATTCGCTAACCCTCTAGAATCCATGTAAACGAACTAAAATAAATGCCTGATAAGTTTCACATCAAAGGTCCAATGCATTTTTGATTTAATCGAGCGTCAAAACATTGTTAGCTGTCGCATTTGTGTGTCATTTGAATGGGTTGTTTTAAATGGACTGTCACAAATTTTGTTCACGTTTGTGCATCGCATAATTTTTTTTTCTGAGACTAGTCTGAACTTAGGATTACATTGCCTGCAGTTTTATCTGCTGTAACTTGCGGCTTTCACAATGCGCCACTATTTATCGTCCTCAAATTGTACCTATATAGACGATCTGAAATAAAGGGTGCATTATGAAAGCTCACAAGTTCACACAGTCTCAGAAAACAAAGTGCGGTAATACACAAACGCAACCAAAATTTGTGGCAGTTCATTAAAAAAAAACAATTCGAATTAGGTACATAGAAAATGTGGCAGCAAACAACATTTTGACATTTGATAAAATCACAAATGCAATGGATCTTTATTGTGATACTTTTCAAACATTTATTTAGGTTCGTTTACATGGATTCTAGAGGGTTAACGAATAACGAATAGTAATTTGAGAATTGTGTTTTCAAAATTTTGACCTGCTAGATTTGTTAGTCGGCCCACTGTGCGCCGCCGGCGCCGGGCGGCTGGTTTTACTGGTGGAATCGGGGAAATCAAATCAATCAATCATTGTTGTTATTTTATTATTAAAAAGTAGAAAATGAACAGAAAAAACACAAAAATTTGAGACGTTTGTAGAATTAACACTCAAGTGGCTGAAAAATTATGGAGGGGATGAGAAATGCAAGGCAAAGAACATTTACTTCAGTTAAATAGAAACACTAAAAGAAGGTTGAAAAGTAAAAAGAATGACAATATAAACCAAATGCGTACCTAAATGAAAACAATTGCCGGAATTGAAACAAAATTTGGCGAATTTTGCAAAATCAATGCTCAGGGGCTGAAAAATTGTGAAAGGGGATGAAAAATCTAGAGGTGTGAAAATTATCTGTGATCAAGTACAGAGCTGGGCAGTAGCTAGCTACAAAGTAACTTAGCTACGTAGCTAGTTACTTTTTCTGTGAAAGTAGCTGTAGCTAAGCTACTTAGTGTATCTGAGTAACTTGTAGCTGTAGCTGTAGAGAAATTCATTCAGTATTCGAAAGTTACCGATTTTTCGGTAACTAGTTACCAAAAAAAGCTACTGAGGTAGCTTAAGCTACTTCGAAGTAGCTAAACTACTACTAGAGATACCTTTGAAAGATTATTACCTACCTCCTACCTCATAATTTATGGAAATTTATTTTTTAATTTATTCACCAGTTTGACCGAAACCATTGATAATTGAGTCTGCTTTTGTGACGTGATGTAAGACATTATTCCCTTAAATGTATCATTTTCAAGAGCGTTGGGGAACTATTATACTGTCGTGGGCCAAACACAAAAACGATCCATTAAGTTTTTAATTTTTGGCGCGGTAAAAACGAATACAGTAACTAGTTACTAGTAGCTTAGCTACTTTTTATTCATGAAGTAGCTTGAATACGTAGTAACTAGCTACTTAAAATTACAAGTAACTGTAGCTTGTAACTAGCTACCAAATCAAAAGTAGCTTGCCCAGCTCTGATCAAGTAGAATTAAGAAATATAACACGAAAATAATGAATTTATGCAATTAAAACTTATACCTAATTATGTAAATTTAGCGTTTGAAGAGTTGAAATATTGCGAAAGGCGTTGAAAAAAGTGCAAAATGTAAATAAACATCATCCAAATGAGTTCAATTTATTACCGAAGAAAAACGAAATTACCTAAATTTTGCAAAATTAACACTTTTGGGGTTGAAAAATCGCAAAGGGGGATGAAATGTCAAAGGGGATGAGAGTTAATCGTAATTAAATAGAATTACAGTGTGAATTACTGTTCTTATTGTTATCAACTGCAGCAAGCTTTTTCAATTCCTTGAAACCAACCAATTTTTTACGTTTCTTTCGATCAGTATACCTACCTCCGTGATAAGTACCTACTATACTTCTATACTTTTCTACAATTTTCCCTTTTATCATATCCGTAAGGGCGGCTGAGGAGTGACGAGACTGTTATACCAGTAAATCTACTATGTTTCGAAAGACCGCAATTAATAAATAGTAAAATAAATAATGCAAGAATATTATATTTGTATAGTGAATGTAGAACGTCCGTCAGTGTTCCAGTGAAATTAATTCCCTCATTTCCTTCCATTGTTTTACAATAAACCATTCTGCGAATAAGACGGTCTGAATTACGCGGATGTCCGACCTACATCTTTATCAGTTTTGCTCTTCAAATTATGTACCACAATTAGGTATAATTGTTTTTTGCCTTAACCTTGACAATTTTCGCCTATTTTGACTTTTTGGCCCATGATGGATGGAACTGGTGTTGATTAAGTACGCTGAGTAGGTACTTTAGATTGAAAACGTAATTGTTAGACTTTTTTATACTTTTTACCTAGAGAGATCGAGAATGGCTATATCTTGTCTATCTGTTCATGTTTCACCGAAGCGGCACAGGACAACCATTCTCGATCTCTCTGTATATTGTTTATTTGCCCTTTTATGAATTTACAGTGTGATCTAAATGATCTTGGACTCAAAACGTTGTTTATATTTCGGCAACTGTTTTATATTCTTTTTAAATTTCTTTTCCATGAAGATGGAGTGGGAGTTAACTCCTTCCGAAGCGGTAAAGCTGGTTTCCTAATGAACACTTTATGCACCCAGATGTACTCTAATGTGCTCTTTTAGACAACGATTGTATATCCAACAATCGAAAACTGTCAACATTGACCTGTCTTTGAAAATGAGACACTAACTTTTTTCTAAAAATATGAACAAGTTGTGTAGGTATCCGAAATAAAAAAAATGTATAAAAAACGTGTTTCATAAGGCTCTTACTGCACTCAGATTTTGTAAAACTCGGGCTTTTTGCCCTCGTTGTCCAAACATCCTCGTGCGATAATAATTTGCCTTATGAAACGTGTTTTTTAATATGTTTGAACATTTTGCACAGAGTTGGTACAAATGATTATAACCATCGTAAGTGCGTTTACAAAGAAAACAATTGACATTTAATGCATTTACGGCTGTATAAATTTAATGTCAAAACACACCATCAAAGCTGTATAAGACCTTTTTGGCGGATTTTAGTACATCGTTTAGAAGTATTTTAACCTCCCCAACCCCATCAAAATTTTAAAAAAATGGGAGGTTACTGCAATCACTAAAATTTTCGAAATCGAGATAAGACCGAATCTATACGTTTTGAGGTCTCAGGAACCCAGAAAAGTAGTTTTTAAAATCTGTCTGTATGTATGTACGTACGTACGTGCGTTTGTAAACGCTCTACAGCCCAAACTACTGGAGCGATTTGGCTGAAATGAAATTTGGTACATAGGCATCTCATAGCCTAACTTAGATCTGAAAATCTTTTGGAGCCAATCGTGCAACCGGAAATTCCATTTTGGCACATCAACTTTTAAACATTTTTCACGTCACCATAAGAAAGACCTTCAAATTCTGCGTATAAAAATGTATTCATTCTTAGTGCCCGTTTGACCAAAAATTAAAAAAAAATTGATTTTTATCGGACTTTAAAATCGCGGTACAGCCCAAGCCCCTCAACCGATTTGCCTGAAATTTTGCACATGGGGATTGTATTACACGTCGAAGAGCTGAACAAGGATTAAAAAAATTCTGTTGAATTGACTACTATCTACACAGAATACAAAGATCCACGCGATGGGGAGGTCCCAGCCGCTTCTCTGCTGCATTTTTTTAAATTGGTTAACATTCAACATTTGTTATCGCGGTAGTGAACTCTGTTGTTGTCGGTGTGACAACCAATGTCTGACGGAAATGAGCGAGATCACGGGTCACGTTTACATTTTCTGGTCAACTTTTTCGTTGTCATTACAGTTGCTTGAGGTCGGGAGACGTTAAAGAGATAGGTGTTATTTACTTATTTAAGTACCTAGGTGTTATTTTTTGTTCTTCGCCGCTAGAAGAATTTCTACCTATACGTAATCTAATCTTACTGCATGAAAAATTTCAAGACTGATAAATTGCTAAATAAATACTAAGGTATTTATTATGTATGTGTGCAGTAGGGTGTATCGAAAAAAACGAATTTTGGAATAGTCGCCAAAACTTACCTTCTACTATCCTGAGAAGAAAGTTTATTTAAGGTGTTGCTAATAGTTCAACGTCTTCAGCTCTCTACCGCCCCTCAAATATTAGGTTATTTTGAAATCTCAACGAACTAAGAGTGTTGTGTCGAAAACCACGACCTCTGTGAGAGGTGGGGACTACTAGCTTCCATGATGTCAAAGACATCTAAAGAAAACTAGCGGCTGACAAAGTCAGCTCGCCCCGGGCTTCGACACTACTCCTGTTTAGCAACAGGTGGCGTGAATGCAATGATTCGATTGTGACAATGAAAAATTAAAAATTCTTCACTGCCACAACCAAAACGAAAGCGGCTGGTTTGAGCTCATGGTCTCAAACAGGGAACGACAGACAGCTGTTTCGATCTCTTGGATCTCATCAGTGTCGTGCACCCCGAATGAAACCACAAACTCAAACCAGCCAACCTTTAAACAGAAAATGCGACGAACTAAGAGTGTTGTGTCGAAAACCACGACCTCTGTGAGAGGTGGGGACTACTAGCTTCCATGATGTCAAAGACATCTAAAGAAAACTAGCGGCTGACAAAGTCAGCTCGCCCCGGGCTTCGACACTACTCCTGTTTAGCAACAGGTGGCGTGAATGCAATGATTCGATTGTGACAATGAAAAATTAAAAATTCTTCACTGCCACAACCAAAACGTTTTGGTTGTGGCAGTGAAGAATTTTTAATTTTTCATTGTCACAATCGAATCATTGCATTGAAATCTCAAGTTTACAGTATTCATTAGTAGGCTCGAAGTAGATTTTAAGATCACTAAAGGCCGTTTTTTTTCGTCTCTGGTTAAATTTAGCTATATAGTTTCAAAGACAATGAACTCTAATCAATCAAGTTGCTGGTGCATGCATGACAGAACTTATGACAGTACTAGTTGACGTCTAAAGATCAAACGTTATATTTTTGTGCGTTTTTTAGTCTCGAAGGCGCACCAAATATAGGGCACTCGAGACTATTTCTAGTGTAAATTGCCTTTAAAAAATTCTGATTAACTCGAAAGGGAAGCACAGAAACTGGGAATAAGAAACGCACGAAAATATAACATTTGAACTTTAGACGTCAACAGTACTGATTATAGTTAATTGTCTTTGAAACTATACATATGACAATGGACATCTAGTAGGTAGCTAAATTTATCTAGAGATGAAAAAACGGCCCTTAGTGATCTTTAAAATCTACTCTGAGCCTACTAGTGATAGAAAAACAATAAATATTGCATTTAAAAAAATTATTCGCTGTAAAAGCGAGGTTGTAAGCTTTGAATTTTAAAGTAACCAATATTTTAAGGGCGGTAGAGGGCCAAAGATGTTGAACTATCGCAAAACCTTAAATAAACTTTCTTCTAGAATAATAGAAGGTAAGTTTTGGCGACTATTCCAAAACGAAATTCCAAAATTCGTTTTTTTCGGTACACCGCGGTGTACCGTAGTGGGCAGGTATACTAAACGCATTGTACACAATAATTCTCATTTAAGAATTTGGGCCAATAATGCGGTATGCAGTTCGTCGTCAGTGACGGGAGAATCCTGTTCTTCTTTTTTCCGTTCTTTTACTCGATCACGGAAGTATGGAGTGGCCTTGCCTGCCTCAGCAGTCCCTGCACCCATGGTGTCTGCCTCGATGACTTGAATTCCACTTATTTCTGTTATTGTACGGATGGTTATACAGGAATTCAATGCCAAACCAACTGGAATGAATGTTGGTCATCTCCATGTCAAAACGGGGGAATCTGTATCGACGGAGTCGCAAGTTTTAACTGCACCTGCTCTTCTGGATTTGTTGGTAACTTTTAACTTGCAAATTATTACCGTATTTGGATACAAATTTATGAATCAGGCGAATTCTGTGAAGAAAATTTTAACGAGTGTCAAAGTAATCCATGTTTAAATAATGGTACCTGCATTGATGGCACCAATGGCTACATCTGCAATTGTCTGCCCGGGTATTCTGGAAGTCACTGTGAAATTGATGTGGCGGTTTGTAACGCTACTAATGAAACGCGATGCTCCAACGGAGGCGTTTGTATGGAAGGACCAGGAGACTCATTCACTTGCAAGTGTCAACCAGGTGGGTATACCTTACAGGGTGTCTCAGAATTATAGGGACAACGGTTAATCACAGGTTGCTCACGTGAAAATAAGACAAAAAGTAAGAATAAGTTTTTGTCCTAAAATGGATTATGTGGGAGCTATGCCCCCCATAAGGGTACCTACCTACTCTAAAAATCAGTTTTTTCGAATTTTCTCAAAAATTATAACTAATAGGTTTGAAATTTGGAGCATTTGGCGGCATAAAGTTCTTCATTCTGATTTTTTTTCAGATTTTCAGTAACATCAGAGACGTGTGTTCTTACACATTTTTTTTTGCATAATTTTTTTCTGTGCGCGCTCTTTTTGCAAAGCAACAATAATAATGTCATCGGCGTTCCATAATACACTTAAAAGTACTCTTGCTAAATATCGCTAGAATGCCCGGTCTTACAGTTAACTGGCCTTCATTAATTTGGGGCAAAAAAATTTGAAAAGAATTTTTTGCAGATTTCATTTGTTAAGCTCCCCACGCCACTTCACCATTTAAAAAAAGGGAGGTTATTGCAATCACTAAAATTTTCGAATTCGAGATAAGACCGGATCTATACGTTTTGAGGTCTCAGCAACCCAAAAAAGTGGTTTTTAAAATGTGTCTGTATGTATGTACGTACGTACGTTCGTAAACACGTCACAGCCCAAACTACTCAACCGATTTGGCTGAAATTTGGTACGTGTGCATCTGATAACCCAACTTAGATCTGAAAAGCTTTTGAAGCCAATCGTGCAACCAGAAATGCCATTTTGGCACATCAACTTTTAAATTTTAAACGTAAACCCCCATTTTTCACATCACAACAAGAAAGGCCTTCAGATTCTGCTTCCAAAGATGTATTCACTGTCAGTGCCCTTTTGACCAAAAACTAAAAATATCCAGATTTTTGTCGGACTTTAGAATCGCGGTACAGCCCAAGCCTCTGAACCGATTTGGCTGAAATTTTGCACATGGGGATTGTATTACACGTCAAACAGTTGAACAAATTTTGGATTCAATCGACCCACGGAAAGTGCCGTTTTGGCACACCAATTTCCAAATTTAAAGTTATTCTCATTTACCAATTAAAAAAAAATTTTTGAAAAATTTATTGTCACCATCAGAAAGGTCTTCAAATTCTGGTTTTAAATGAGATAAAATTTATTCGCATTTGGGTAAAAAAATTCGAAATTTTGTAACAACACTGAAACCAAGTTTATCGCCCAAACTACTGGATCGATTTGTCCGAAATTTGGTACATGGAGGTTAGGTGACCCGTTGAAGAGCTGAAAGGCTTTTGGGAGCGATTGGTCCACGGGAAGTGCCATTTAGGCATATCAACTTTGAGACCCACGCGTTGGAGAGGTTCCAGCCGCTTCTCTGCTGCCATTTTAAAAATGTGTCTGTGTGTATGTTCGCATACGTACGTACGTTTGTAAACACGCCACAGCCAAAACTATTAGACCGATTTGGCTAAAATTTGGTAGCTAGGCATCTCATAAACCAATAACTTAGATCTGAAAGCTTTTGAAGCCGATCGTGCAACCGGAAACGCCATTTTGGCAAGTCAACTTTGAAATTTTAAATACAGACCCCCATTTTTGACACCAACGTAAGAAAGACCTTCAAATTCTGCTTCCAAAGATGTATTCAGTCGTGCCCTTTTGGCGAAAAGCTAACAAATTCGAGATTTTTAACGTACCTACTTTCAAATAATTCCAAACCATTGAACGGATTCGGCTTAAATTTTGTACCTGAAGATTGTATTACCCTCCGAAAAGCCTAAAAGTTTTTTTAGGCAATGCAGTCAATCCATATAAATGAAGTTTTTGAAAAATTCATTGTCACCATCAAAAAGGCCTTGAAAATACATACTCCTGTGGTATTAGGGGAAAATGTGGAAATAATTAGAAGGCAATCCTAGTTTTCTGCTTTGCGATATTTTACCTTATGGACAGTTTAACGTACTAAAAGTCCTGTCAAATCCTGTGTGTGCGTTAGCCGCAATCTTCAAAAAATGGTGAGGACGTGGGTGCCTCCGATGTTTTTCCTTTATATCTCGAAAACAGAAGAAGCTATGAATGCATTGGGTTGCAAATTGTATTCTCTTTCAGTTTAGCCACGTGAGAAATTCATGTAGGACCAACGGTTTTCGAGATATAAAAGGAAAAATTTCGGAGGCATCCACGTCCTCCGCCATTTTTTGATGATTGCGGCTAACGCATACACAGGATTTGTCAGGACTTTTAGTATGTTAAGCAGTACGTAAAGTAGAGCATCTCAAACCAAAAAACCATTGTGTTCTAATTATTTCCACATTTGATTAAAAAAATTCTAATACGACTGGACAGGGCCGCATTTTTCTTGTCATCTTTAGAAAGATCATTATGTAAATTCTGGTACAAAGAAATCAAAAACCCACGCGATGGGGAGGTTCCAGCCGTTTCTCTGCTGCCCATTTTTAACCTCCCCAACTCCAACAAAATTTTAAAAAAATGGGAGGTTACTGCAATCACTAAAATTTTCGAATTCGAGATAGCACCAGATCTTCACGTTTTGAGGTCTCAGGAACCCAAAAAAGCGGTTTTCAAAATGTGTCTGTGTGTGTGTACGTACGTATGTACGTACGTACGTACGTACGTACGTTTGTAAACACGCCACAGCCAAAACTACTAGACCGATTTGTCTGAAATTTGGTGCGTAGGCATCTCATAACCCAACTTAGATCTGAAAAGCTTTTGGAGCCAATCGTGCAACTAGAAATGCCATTTTGGCACATCAACTTTTAAATTTTAAATGCAAACCCCCATTTTTCACGTCACGATAGGAAAGGCCTTCAAATTCTGCTTCTAAAAATGCATTCATTCTTAGTGCCCTTTTGACCAAAAATTTAAAAAAAAATGATTTTTAGCGGACTTTTAAATCGCGGTACAGCCCAAGCCCCTGAACCGATTTGGCTGAAATTTTGCACATAGACATTGTATTGCACGTCGAAGAGCTGAACAAATTTTGGATTCAATCGGCCCACGGAAAGTGCCGTTTTGGCACACCAATTTCCAACTTTAAAATTATTCACTCATTTAACCATCCAAAACAAGTTTTTGAAAGATTTATTGTCACAATCAGAAAGGTCTTCAAATTCTGGTTTTAAATAAGACAAAATTCGTTCGCATTTAGTGCTCTTTGGGTCAAAAAATCGAAATTTTGTAGTACCACTAAAGATACATTATAGCCCAGATTAGTGAATCGATTTGGCTGAAATTTGCTACATGGAGATTGGGTGACCCGTTAAAGACCTGAAAGGCTTTTGGAAGCAATTGGTCCACGGGAAGTGCCATTTAAGCATATCAACTTTAAATTTTAAGGCAAGGCCTCCTTTTTTATGTCGCCATTAGAAAGACGATCAAATTCTGGTTCTAAAAATGTATTCACAGTTTCTGCCATTTCAGTGGAAAATAGAGAAAAAATTCTTTCTCATTAAAAGGGAGCGGGCTGACAGTGGATGACAAATTCTGTTGAATTGACTACTATCTACACAGAATACAAAGATCCACGCGATGGGGAGGTTCCAGCCGCTTCTCTGCTGCATTTTAACCTCCCCACTCCACTTCACCATTTAAAAAAAAGGGAGGTTACTGCAATCACTAAAATTTTCGAATTCGAGATAACACCAGATCTTCACGTTTTGAGGTCTTAGGAACCCAAAAAAGTGGTTTTTAAAATGTGTCTGTGTGTATGTTCGTACGTACGTTCGTACGTACGTTCGTACGTACGTTCGTACGTTTGTACGTTCGTACGTTTGTACGTACGTACGTTCGTACGTTTGTAAACACGCCACAGCCAAAACTACTAGACCGATTTGGCTGAAATTTGGTGCGTAGGCATCTCATAACCTAACTTAGATCTGAAAAGCTTTTGGAGCCAATCGTGCAACCGGAAATGCCATTTTGGCACATCAACTTTTAAATTTTAAATGCAAATCCCCATTTTTCACGTCACCATAGGAAAAGCCTTCAAATTCTGCTTCTAAAAATGTCTTCACTCTCAGTGCCCTTTTGACCAAAAATTAAAAAACTTTACATTTTTGTCGGACTTTAAAATCGCTCTACAGCCCAAGCCCCTGAACCGATTTGGCTCAAATTTTGCACATGGGGATTGTATTGCACGTCGAAGAGCTGAACAAATTTTGGATTCAATCGGCCCATGGCAAGTGCCGTTTTGGGACATCAATTTACAAAGTTAAAATTACTCACTCATTTAACCATCCAAAACAAGTTTTTGAAAGATTTATTGTCACCATCGGAAAGGTCTTCAAATTCTGGTTTTAAATAAGACCAAGATTCGTTTGCATTTTGTGCTGTTTGGGTCAAAAAATCGAAATTTTTTAATAACACTAAAAATACATTATAGCCCAAATTAGCGAATCGATTTGGCTGAAATTTGGTACATAGAGATTTGGTGACCCGTTGAAGACCTGAAAGTCTTTTGGAAGTAATTGGTCCGCGGGAAGTGCCATTTAAGCATATCAACTTAATTTTTTTTAAATACAAGGCCTCCTTTTTTATGCCACCAATAGAAAGACGATCAAATTGTGGTTCTAAAAATGTATTCACAGTTTCTGCCATTTCAGTGGAAACATGCAGCAGTGAAGCGGCTGGAACCTCCCCATCGCGTGGATCTTTGACTTGTGTTTCTAGTCGAATTGGCATAGAAAATGTATGACTGGTTTCCATGATGGTTTTAGAACTTTTTTAGAGTGCACAAATTGAAACATTCATCAGAGAAGAGTAGGTATAAGTAAGTCCTTTTTAAGCAGAACCCACAAAGTTCTAAAGCCGTCGTTGAAACCAGTCTTATACAATTTCTGTGCTAATTCGGCTAGAAACACAAGTCAAAGATCCACGCGATGGGGAGGTTCCAGCCGCTTCACTGCTGCATTTTTTTAAATTGGAATCAAACTTAAATGGGATGTCCAACCCTTAGATACAACAAACACTCGGTCGGAATTTATGACGGCACTCTAGGTTTGATAAAATAAGGGTAAAATTGAATTATCTCCAAATTCAAAAATTGGAGTTCAAAAAGATGCAATGCATTCTCAGGGCTTTATTTTAAGATTTAAGAGGATGCTACATTATCTAAAGTTGATTCCATGTAGAACAATGAAAGTTTTCAGTTGGATTTATTTTGTAATTCTCCTGCAGTAAATTAATTAAGATCATTTAACTCGAAAACGGTGCATCTTAACCACATGCAACAAGAGTACATTTTGGTGAATTGTGGACTGGCGATGATAGTCTTCTTATCACTTTGTCAAAAAGAAAAACGCTTACAGAAAAAAATTCTAAAAATGTGTAAGCCCCCCCCCAAGAACGCACGTCTCTGATGTTACTGTAAACCTGAAAAAAAATTCACAATGAAGAACTTTATGCTGCCAAGTTATATCCAAACTTCAAACTGATATTTTTGAGGAAATTCGAAAAAACTGATTTTTGAGGTGTCCTTTTGGGGGGCATAGCTTCCACATAATCCATTTTAGGACAAAAACTTATTCTTACTTTTTGTCTTATTTTCACGTAACGAAGCTGTGATTAGCTGTTGTCCCCGTAATTCTGAGACACCCTGTAGTAACAATTTCATAGACATGGAAAATCATTTTTAGGCTGGAATGGAGCTTTGTGCGACAATGAAATTGATGAATGCATATCATCACCGTGCCAAAATGGAGGTGTTTGTATCGATAGAACTGCTGATTACGAATGTGCTTGCCTCTTTGGTATACTTTGCTTTAAGGTTTTCAAAACATAATTTTTCAATTCTTAAGGTTTCACTGGAAGGAACTGCGAATTGACCGTCCAAATTTGCAACAAAAATCCTTGTGCAAACGGTGCTATATGTCTTTTAGAAAATAACGAACCGATATGTTATTGCGTCCCTGATTTTCATGGGGAGCTTTGTCAATTTCAATATGATGAATGCCAACTAGGCCCTAAGTAAATTCCTGAAATTTTACAGCGATTATGAAAACTAAACTGTTACAGGTGCTTAAATGGGGGAACTTGTGTGGATGGTATCGATAATTCGACCTGTTCCTGCCCACCAAACCTTACAGGTGTTCGATGTGAGTGCCTTATCATTGCAAAAAATCGACTAGATTGCACCTATGTAAGTCCTGAACCCGCTATAACTTCTTCCACGTATATACCAACCACAACTGTTTCACTTTCAACGACGGATACTTCTGTGCCAAACGCAACATTTTTTAGTACTTCATCTAGTCAATTTTGGACATCTACAGAATTAAAAATAACTCCAGAAATTACTTCGGAGTTCAGTACAAGTTTAGCAACATCGAGTTCAGAAAAAACTGAAAGTAGCTTTTTAACAACCGAAACTTTAATTGACACAACTACTAGCGTTGAGAAAATGTCGAGAGAAGATGAAGCAACAATAACAACAACGGTATCATCTACTTCAGAAGAGTTAGCAGAGTCAACTTCCACAACTGAAATCGTTACACCAAGTACTACCATAGAATTGCCTCTGACATCAACAGAAGTTACATTAATGACGACCGAAACCGTTTTTTCTGTTTCTTCTGAAGCTACAACTTCGATTTTGGCTGAAACCACCACATCTCGAATTTTGACAACAGAACCCCCCTCTCAATTTTCAACTGCATCCACTGGAAGGGAACTAAACTTCACTTCAACTTCGGAAGACACCACCTTGTTGTCTTCATCTACGCAATTTTTCACAGAGGAACCCGAAATTACTACAGAATTAAGTGAAGGTACATCATTTCCGTTGGATTGTTCTCGAGCTTCATGCCAAAATGGTGGTACATGCACATATTCCTCCGATACCGGATACCGAGTAAGTTTATAGACTACTTAGTAGTAGAATTGGAAGCGATAATAAATTTCAGTGCGTGTGTCCATTTGATGCAGAAGGGAATTTTTGTGAAATGAAATTAGGAGTACAAAAGGCCGCGTTTACCGGACAATCGTACCTGAAACACTCCTTGTCAAATATTGGAAATATATGGCTGTCGTATCATGCCAAAACCCTGGCTTCTCAAGGATTATTATTCTATACAAATGTAGATTCGACTTACATGCTGCTTTATATAGAAAATGGGCATTTGCAATTCAAGTTTTCTTGTGGATACCAAACTATGTTACTCAGTGAATTGAAAGTACCAGTTAACGATGGTTTTGTGATGAAAGTGAATGCTAGGTAAAGTTATCTTGAACAATGTTGTTTACCAGACATATGACAGAAATGCATACTCTTACATCATGGGCCAGTGGATCTTACCCTATTTTTATTATCTTACGTTATGTAATAACTGTTCAAAAATTGCGTAGAGTGCGCATTTTTAACCTCCCCACTCCACTTCACCATTTAAAAAAAAGGGAGGTTACTGCAATCACTAAAATTTTCGAATTCGAGATAAGACCGGATCTATACGTTTTGAGGTCTCAGGAGCCCAAAAAAGTGGTTTTTAAAATGTGTCTGTATGTATGTACGTACGTTCGTACGTTCGTACGTTCGTACGTACGTTCGTAAACACGCCACAGCCCAAACTACTCGACAGATTTAGCTGAAATTTGGTACGTGTGCATGTGATAACCCAACTTAGATCTGAAAAGCTTTTGGAGCCAATCGTGAAACTAGAAATGCCATTTTGGCACATCAACTTTTAAATTTTAAATGCAAACCCCCATTTTTCACCTCACGATAGAAAAGGCCTTCAAATTCTGCTTCTAAAAATGTATTAATTTTTAGTGCCCTTTTGATCAAAAATTTAAAAAAAAATTATTTTTATCCGACTTTAAAATCGCGGTACAGCCCAAGCCCCTGAATCGATTTCGCTGAAATTTTGCACATGGGGATTGTATTGCACGTCGAAGAGCTGAACAAATTTTGGAATCAATCGGCCCACGGAAACTGCCGTTTTGGCACACCAATTTGTAACTTTAAAATTATTCACTCATTTAACCATCCAAAACAAGTTTTTGAAACATTTATTGTCACCATCAGAAAGGTCTTCAAATTCTGGTTTTAAGTAAGACAAAATTCGTTCGCATTTAGTGCTATTTGGGTCAAAAAATCGAAATTTCATAATAACACTAAAAATACATTATAGCCCAAATTAGCGAATCGATTTGGCTGAAATTTGGTACATGGAGATTGGGTGACCCGTTGAAGACCTGAAAAGCTTTTGGAAGCAATTGGTCCACGGGAAGTGCCATTTAGGCAAATCAACTTTAAATTTTAAATACAAAGGTCTCCTTTTTATGTCGCCATTAGAAAGACGATCAAACTCTCGTTCTAAAAATGTATTCACAGTTTCTGCTATTTCAGTGGAAAATAGAGAAAAAAATATTTTTCATTAAAAGGGAGCAGGCTGACAGTGGATGACATAAAGTATCAGTTATTGTCAAAAGGGTGGCAAACTGTTAACCTTAAAAGGAACATATTGTCAAATGTGATGGGTGATGTCGGTATTTGTCAGAAAATTGCGAAATTAGTCACAGACAATAAGCATAAAAAAAATTCTGTGGAATTGACTACTATCTATACAGAATACAAAGATCCACGCGATGGGGAGGTTCCAGCCGCTTCTCTGCTGCATTTTTATTTAATAGAACTCGTCCCGCGGACGTCTTAGCCCTCAATATAAGTTTTCCTATACCAGGTCCAGTTGTGTCGTAGCAAAATTGTGGCGCATCTCAAATCGTCTATTTTGTTTGGTCATTTCCAAAGCTTTTTGGACATTCTAAGGGCCGGAATTTCAATCGAAGGTTAACCTACAGATCTGTTGGTTATCCAATATCGACCCATTCCCTTTGGTTTTACTTACAACCTGTCTTTTATATGCTAAAGTTAAATTTTAGTCCCTCACTATCAAAATAAGGAGTAAAAAATTTTCACAAACCCCATTTCGAGGGATTAAAATATATTTTTTCTATAAAATATCAAATCGACTCATCCAACGAAGACTGTAGTAACTCAAATTTTTTCACTTTTTGAGTCACCGAACGTTTCATTCCGATGATACCTGACTTAGAAGGCGATCGGATCTCAGAATTGTAAATATTGAGTTACTATAGTCTTCGTTGGATGAGTCGAAATGTTGACATTTTCCGCCTCCAGATAGTTATTGCTAAAACGATGGGGCAACCACTGCGTTAATCCGCGGTGCACCCTTGGATTTTGTCCGCTTTTAGTTCGATTTAGTCCGCTTTTAGTCCGTTAGACCGATTCAGTCCTATTTTGTGCAGTTTAGTCCAACTTAGTCTAGTTTAGTCCGATTTAGTCAAGAGCTTAGTGAATTTAGTCCAGTTTAGTCCGATTCATTTTGCGTTAGTCCGACACAGTTTACTGTTAGTACAAGATTATGTAAAATTGCTGGAAATTGAAAAAATCATTTGAAGTAGTAGGCAACTCTTGAGAATATTATGAAATTAGAAAAACCCTTTAGGAACTGTACAGTGGACTTCGGCCTTCGGTGTGAGATTGGCCACTTTCTAGAATTTGTTAGTGGCGCTCTGTAAAATTTTGATTTTCATTAGTTCCCATTTTAGAATATTGTTGCATACGGCGAACATTCATCTTGCCTCATCTCAGTATTCAAAATGCCTCTGTCTCCATTATACGTGTAAGGACGGACTAGGACTAGGCGCGACTATTTTAGGACTAGCAGGACAAAATGGACTAAATCGGACTAGACTGAACTAAAGCGGACTAAACTGGACTAAAGCAGGTTATGCTGGACTAAAGCGGACTAGCCTGGGATAAACTGAACTAAATCGAACTAAATTGCACTAAATCGAACTAAAGCGCAACCATCTTTGAAATTTGGAGGCGTCGCCAATTTAGTCCGATTTAGTCCAATTAAGTTCACTTTAGTCCAATTCAGTTCCATCGGTCCCAGGCTAGTCCGTTTAGTCCAGCCTAGAATGCTTTAGTCCAGTCTAGCCTGATTTAGTCCAGTCTAGTCAACTTTAGCTCTATTTAGTCCGATTTAGTCCAGCCTAGTCCAATTTAGTCCAGCCTAGTCCAATTTAGTCCGTTTAGTCCTTAAATAGTCCGGCCTTTTTTGTGAGTGGTTACCCCCTCGTGCTAAAACGTCACATTTTACCCTCTGACGTTGAGGTAAATTCTTCTATCCCTTGGGATATACATAGATGCTTAGGGCCGTGTGACACGATACAATTTTTGGTCCTAAATTGCATACAATGCAATGACATTGCAAAGGTATTGTATGCAATTTAGGACCATATGTCGTATCGTGTATCGTGTCACACGGCCCTTATTTCTCCCCACAGATCCTGACAATCTAATTGTCACTCTTATTTGTCACCAAACTGACGCAACGGTTCTTAAATGCCACTACTAAAACAATGGTAACAACCTGCTACTTGTACAAATTAATTATTTTTAAGGTTTTACAGTGGTTATAGAAAAAAATATTGTATTATAACCGGGGGAGAAGTTATAACTGGTGAGCCAAAAAAAAAACGGTCACTTATTTTCCCCTGTATCTATTCGTTAGTTAGGGCCGGTTTATCGATGCTCAGTTAAAACTGGCTGTTATCTATCTGACGGTTTACTATAACTTACAGATAAATCAGATTCACGTTTATCGACATCGAATTTGTCTGTCAGTTACGTGCCTGACAGTTTAAGTTGTGTTGGCAACATTTGGGGTAGCGGAAGTTGAATTCAATTGGACAGATTTAAATTTCGCGCTAATATAGTCAACTGTTTCCATAGCAATGCCTTACGGTCTTTGTTTACTGTGGCAGGTGCTGATGCAGTTGAAATTTGTATTGGTGACAGAAAAGAAACGAGGAGTAAACTTTTCTGCCTACGATCCAGACGTGCTTTGAAAAGTAACTAGCAGGAGATGTAATTGAGGATAAGAAAACGGATGGTAGAAGCAATAGGTCTGAAAGAAAGTTGAGGAAATCTTAAGTAGTGGCAAATTCCTCAAAATAGTTTCAGGTACTTTCCTAAACTTTATATTGACTAGATTAATGTTGAAGAAAACCAAAGATTCATCTTCTTCGTCATTTAAATGACTCTGGGCGATGCTAACCGTCGGTTTTCTGCCCTAGCTGACACTTCGAACTGTCAGTCAGTTTGCTCAGCGCTTTAGCAAAGACCTTGCAGTCAACTTGCTGTCGATAAACAGTTTAACTAGCGGATAACGCAAACTGACAGATATTTTCATTTAGCTGAGCATCGATAAACCGGCCCTTAATGTGCGATATTTTTCAGCCTATGCTTAATTTAAGTTGTAAGTTTAACAGCTTAGATTGCATAATTTACAACTTACATTTACACCTCTCGGTATTTATTTGTAAATATTTGAAGAAAGTTCATAAGAAATTAAGGGACGAACTAACTTTCATTCTGAAAGCTATTTTGGAAAGAGAAACAGACCAACCTCAATCTTGTCTAAACGCCACTGTCATGTCAAAATAGATAACGAAACCCGATTGGGTTAATAAAAATAGTGTAAAATAAAGGTTTTTGAAAAGGGCAAGGATCATATGATTTAAAATCTAAAGGGGTGGTATCTATCGAAAGCCTCAACTCTCAGCTACACCACACCCTTTATAAAACTGAAAAATATTGCACAAAAACTAGGGAAAATGCAGGGAAAATAAAAGTAACCGGTTTTTTTTGGCCCACCTATTATGTGATTAGAATAGTGAGACCTGATTCAGTACTAGTTTCACGTTTATTTATCGGTTCTGCTTCTAGAAATCAAGCATTCACACAAGTGCCACTGTAGTCTACTGTAGTGGCAGTGAACAGCAATTGGAACAAAGAAGTCACTAGATTTTAGAGAACGAACATTTTAAGCTCAAGATATAGTAAGTTGACCTGAGATCGGATCGTTAACTTCACAGCGGGCTCCGTCTAATTTTATGGCAGTCCCCTAAGAATATCATTTACAACCTCTAGAACAGAGGGGTGAAATCTGCAGGTGCACAGGGCCGCACTAAGGGCAGACGAAGGCGCTTGTAATAAGTAATAATAATAATAATACCTATGAACGAGGGTATTAATAAACAGAATTTTATTTATTTCCAATTTATAATAATCAATTAAATTTAATTCACATTCTCGTCGTCGTCGTCGTCTCCGAGGTGTATTATGAGTTCTTGTACCTGGTTGCTCCTATAATCATTTTCAATTTTAATGGCATGTTCCACGCACTTCTTCCAATTATCTGCGGTGATGTTTCCAACTTCCTTAATAATTAATTCTATCATTTTATCGCTAAATTTTGGAAATTTGTTATTTCTTCTGATATGTGCCTTAAGTTGTGCCCAAATCAATTCTATGGGATTGAAACAACAGTGGTAGGGAGACAAACGTAATACTGTATGTCCCCTTTCTTTGGCGATTTCGTCGAGTTTATAAATTTATAAATAATTATGGGCTGTCCACGGTCTCCACATTTTGTATTTATAACACTGAGAAATTCAAATAACGCTTAAGCAAAATCAACACGAAATTTTGGAATTTAGCTCTCACACTGAATTTGTCAAGAAACAACATCAACTTAAATATTCCAACCCCTCCTCTCATTATGCCTTTCTTAGAAATATGATGTTATTTGCAATACAGTAATTACTAATTATGTTGGGTAGGTAGCTATTATGTTTTAATACCTGGAATATTATGTCTAAGGGTTAATAGGTTAAATTAATCCGATGACCGAGTTCATTATTCCTCGAGTTATTCCTGCACAGTTGGTGGTGTCAAATAATAACTACTTAGGTACTGGTATCTATCGTCTTTTCTTATTAAGGAGGATCAATGATTTTACCCCGTTTCGTTAGTAAATAATGGAAGTAAAAACTATTTTAAGTTATCGCCACTGCCATATAATCTAATAATTGGTGCCAGTAATAAATTAAAATTCATCAGCAGTTCAGCACGTCCGACCCGGTGCAGTCACCGGCACTTGTTTACCAGGTGTTGAAAGAAAATTTACAATGGGGTTGCTTAATCTGCCAGAAAAGGTAGGATAGTGCCAGCGGGATGCTAATTGCCGTTGCCCCAGGCCCTTACTATAACTTGAGCTCAATAATACTGCAAACACTAAAATTTTCGAATTTGAGATAACCTCAGATCTTCACGTTTTGAAGTCTCAGGAACCCAAAAAAGTGGTTTCAAAAATATGTTTGTGTGCGTACATACGTTTGTAAATACGCCACAGCCAAAACTACTAGACCGATTTGGCTAAAATTTGGTACGTAGGTATTTCATAACCCAACTTACATTTGAAAAGCGTTTGAAGCCAATCGTGCACACGGAAATGCCATTTTGGCACATCAACTTTTAAATTTTAAATGCAAACCCCCATTTTTCACGTCACCATAAGAAAGGCCTTCAAATTCTGCATCCAAAGATGTATTCACGCTCAGTGCCCTCGGTTCAGGGGGGCTTGGGCTGTACCGCAAGTTTAAAATCCGAGAAAAATCTCGATATTTTTGGTTTTTGCCCAAAAGGGCACTGAGAGTGAATATATCTTTGGAACTAGAATTTGAAAGCCATTCTTACGGTGATGTGAAAATTGGGGGTTTGCATTTAAGATTTAAAAGTTGATGTGCCAAAATGGCACTTCTGGTTGTACGATTGGCTCCAAAAGCTTTTCAGATCTAACTTGGGTTATGAGTTACTTACGTACCAAGTTTCAGCCAAATCGGTCTAGCCTGTGGCGTTTTTACAAACGCACGTACGTACATGCACAGGCACATTTTAAAAACTTTTTTGGGTTCCTGAGGCCTCAAAACGTGAAAATCTGGTGTTATCTGAAATTCGAAAATTATAGTGATTGCAGTAACCTCCCTTTTTTTAAGTGGCGAAGTAGAGTGGAGAGGTCAAAATGTGCCTTAAAATGCACTGGTTCTCGAAGATGCTTAATTGATTTTGATTGTTGTACAGTTTGAGAAACCCTAAGGTGTCATGATTCAACAGAAATTATTGAAATCAAATATCAAAAAAAAATTCATAAACATGAACATGGCAAAAGATTCATTGGCCCATCGTGTATGCTCCCAGCGACCCAATAAAAGCTCATCCCCAGTGGGCTTTGAAATTGAAACTCATGTTCTTGAATGTTTCTTTTTCTTTGGCATGTAAAACATTCTGGTGATGTTCTGACAGAATCAACGACTTTCAATTCTAAAGCCCACTGAGGGATTTTTTTTGGATCGCCTGATATATACCCATCCCTAAATAGCTCATATGTTACGGGGAAAATTCGATTTTATTTTTTCCTGCTTTCCTAATAGTCGGCATTTCGTTAAGGCTGGGCCAAGGATGGTTTAAAAAGTTTCGTTTTTGCGCTTGGGACTTCATGGTTACAGGAGGCTAGGAGTGGCCTAACAAAGTGATTGAGGGTGCAGAAGGAACAGAAGAAACAGATGAAGGAACAGACTGCAGGATGAACATAATTTGAATCTCATTTTCTTAAAAATAATTTATAGGGCCTTCGACAAACTTCAGACAGACAGATATTTGTCACATTTATAACGACTCTAACCCCTTTAAATTTACTTCATCCTGTAGACAATTTTATGGGCAATACGCACTTGAAAACCGAATTTCGATTACTGTTTTAGTTTTTTCTGTAACCATTTGAATTCGTGCACAATTTTTCCATTACATAATATTAATGCGAAGCAAGAAATAAAATTGAATTTCCCTCGTAATTCTCAATGTTATATGCATATGTATACTGTGTACTTACTTAGTATACTTACATAAAACGTGTGAACAAAAACTTTTACGATCTGGTAGCCCTTGCCGTGAGAGACGTAGGACGTAGAATTGCTTAAATTATCGTTCAAAGCGAATCTGACAATGACGTTATCATACAATTTCCATAGCCTACGCCCTACGTCTCTCACGCCAAGGGCTACTAGATCGGAAGAGTTTTTGCTCTTTTGATTATGGCGTACTGAGATTTTTAAAATTTCTTCTTTTACAGATTGGAGTTTAGTAAAGACTTCAAAAGATGTTATGCCTCGATCAAAGTAAATAACACACTTTCAATGACCGGCGATCAAATAGCTTCCCCAAACAATTACTTTAAATCGAAGACAGCTTGGCTGTATCTGGGTGGCCTCCCACAAGAATTCTCCGATATTAATTCACTAACGAATGGATTTATCGGTTGTATGTTTAATTTAAAGGTCTCTATTTTGCAAAATTTCTAAAACCATGCAATAATGCCGTTTTCAGATTTCTGACAAAAAAGTCGATATATTTAAGGACGCAGAAGATGGATTTGGTATCACGGAATGTTCTTCCCTCGCTTGTCTTTCAAATCCCTGTCGCAACGGTGCTACCTGTTTTTCACAGGGTGACAGATGGACCTGCAGTTGTAAAAATGGTTTTCTGGGAGCCATGTGTGAAATTTCCATTTGTGAAAACAATCCGTGTCTTTTCGGAGGCACGTGCATTCCATTTTCGGCAAGTGGGTACATTTGCCTGTGTCCCTACGGAAAGCACGGACATTTTTGCGAAAACGGTATAAATTCGTTAAACTTAAAAAATACAAAAACATCTTTTTAAGATCTAAAAATCACTTATCCCAATTTTTCTTCAAGTATTCGTGGTTGGTCTTCGTATGTCGCATATCCCATACCAGGGGGAATATCAGACACCATGGAAATAAAATTTAGATTCACCCCTACAACGTTGGATCAAATATCAATTTTAATGTTCATAGGCCAAACTGGACAACATGATTTTTACTCCGATCATATGGCTGTGAGTTTCGTGAAAGGTTACGTCATGTTAACCTGGAATTTAGGCTCAGGGCCTAGAAGAATTTTTACCAACCAACCTATTGAAGAGGGCGCAAGAGATTATTTAGTCAGAGTAGGTCGTTCCGGTCGGAGAGCTTGGTTAAGTGTGGATAATCTTGGAAATGTAACAGGGACAGCCCCCGGCAACTTAGTCCAACTGGATGTAGTTCCAGTTTTATATTTAGGTAAAAATAATAATAGTGATTATTTTATACATTAAGTATTGAACCAATCCAAAACAGCATTTAGTATACCAGTAACCAATCAAATCCTGATTACGGTGACAATACTACAACGTCAACTTGACACTACTTGCTCAATACTTTAATTTATAAAATAATCTGCAAAATACGATTCGTAGTCTCTTGGTTGCCTTGTTGAGTCCTCATGGATGCACTACTTGTCAAATGGTAGATTTTTTTCGGCGAAAGCCTAAAAAATCTACCATTTTGCTCGTAGTTGACAACCATTCGGACGTCAAAACATGCGGCAATCAAGAGACTCTCGTAGTATAACTATTGATAATAGTTCTTGACCTTTAAATTTAGGAGGGCACGAATCAAGAAATTTCTCAGTTCTTCCGCATGACCTTCCCTTGCATACTGGGTTTTCTGGATGTATTTTTGATGTGGAGCTTGGAAATTTAGTGATCCCTCTATTGGAATCTCGACAGATTGTCGGTAGAGCAGTGGGACAATGTGGTACTTCGGAGTGTTATGAACAAGTCTGCCAGAATGGAGGAGTTTGTCTTCATCATGCGAGTACTTTTATGTGTTTGTGTCAAGACGGTTGGTTTGGGCCTCTATGTGTTTTCCAAAAGAACCCCTGCGACTCAGGACAGCACAACTGTTCTTCAGGGGCCACTTGCATTCCTACTCTGTCTGGTTATGAATGTGACTGTCCTGTGGGAAAAACCGGAAAATATTGCCAAAAGGGTAAGTTATTTTTTAAATTCAATAGTTAATCATTTTTCTGTTCTCACCACCAAACATTTTCTGTCATGAGTTGAAAGGTTCCCCTATTCAAATTATTATGTGCTCCTGTGTGCAAAATGTAGAAGTAACAGAAAAGTTTCTTCGCAGCAGTAACACCCCTACCCAGTAAGAAATAAACCTTGCCGTCCCAGATGCAACATTGATGCAATGTTAATAAGTACTGGAAGAATTTAATGTTGTCGTGCAACATAGCATCGACCTTCTACAAAGGTTTCGACCATATATTTAAAATCTGCAACATTGCTTTAAAGGTGACTGACAACCCCGGCACAACCTTCACGTGCGACGCTTTGGCAACCTCCCCGGCTCGTTGCTTTAACCTCCCAAGACAACCTTCTAACTGCGCAATCGCTAACAGTAATAATCAGTAGCGATCGAACATCGAGCAAGCGACGCAAATCAGCATTGTCATCGAATGCAAAAGTGAATTTTCACAATTTCTTCGGAATTTCTAAGTTCCTATACCTACATATCTAAATCAAGTATTTGTTTTTATATTTTTCGGTGTGTTATCTGATGTAATATTGCAAATTGTCTTCATTGATATTATGCATTTATGCGGCTTAGTGGAGGTGGTGGCATTCACGCAATATGATTGATTGGCTCATATAAATATAATGAATTTCTATTTCTATAAAAAATACAGAATATTAGAACCCCTATTGCAAGTTAGAAAATGAGAACATTGCAGCAACATTACAAACAAGTAAATCAACAGATATTGCTTTATGATTTCCTATATGATATTGAGGCAAGGTTGTATATGCAACATTGCAGCATTGTTGACATAACGTTGACGCGGTTTGAAGGTTGTTGCAGTGGGATGTCGTGCAAGGGACATAGAGCGTTGTGGCAACATTGACACAATAATATCAAGGAAAAAGAAAAACCCAACATTGCACTGTTCAAAAATAAGTTGCTGCTACATTGTATCAACATAAATTTTCTTACTGGGTACCAGCCACTGCGCCTTTTTCTTTAGGAATGATTTAATTTTTTCTGAGATCAACAAGACTGAAAATTTAGTAGGTAACTCGTCGAGACTTTAGTAACAGTTGAGCCGTCTTCAGAGCTTCACCCCTAATAAGATTACACAGGATGGAGACAAAAGTTTTAATCGATTGTAAAATGTCTTTGCCTGCGCATTTCAGATGGAGACATAACGGACACGAACTTCAGTGGACGCCGCTCATATGTTTCCCTAAATTCTCAAGAACTTGAAAGCAACAGCCTCAACATTGAAATGGAAGTTCGACCTTTAACTGATAATGGAATCTTATTCTTCATGGAGCGACCAGAAACGTCTTTCATTTCCTTGTCCCTTCAAAATGGAATTTTAGTACTGAAGATCAAGTCGAGTACCTAAATTATTTTTAAATCATGTTTTTTTTCATAATTGGTTTCAGTGAAAAACAACGTCATTACGATTAATAGTTCGAAAATTCTGATCAAAGGAATATGGTTTAAAATCGAAATTGGCATTTATGGCAAAAGGGCGTATATTTCGGTGGACAACCTTATAAATTCTGCAGTCTTGCCTACAGAAAATGGAATTAACCTATCGAAACAAACGATTTTTATAGGTATGATGCATTTCGAATATCGTCTAGAGGAAAGTAGGGAATCGCGGTCACCTTAAGCTTGATCACCTATAATAATCAAAATAGCGGCCGTTTTTTATATGCAATGAAGTTATATAGGATGGCCCCTCCCGTTTGACCTACCCTGTATGTATATTGTATACAGGTGTCCCAGAACTCGCGTGATGGTATACTCCTGGAGCCATTCTAGCAAGTTAAAAAAATCGATCGAAAAACAGGACCGTTGTTTGAATTTATTTTACAAAAAAGCATAATCTTTATATCGGATTCGATAGCTGTTGCATTGACGGGTCAAGAACCTTGGTGCATTTTTTCGAAAATTTCCATTTCAAGGGTAAAAAGGCCCCTTTTTGAATTTTTCTTAGCAAAATGGCATATTATTATTATCGAATTCGATAGCTGTTGCATTGCCGGATCGAAAGCCTTAGGGCAATTTTTTCGAAAAATGTTAGTTTAGGGGTGAGAAACAATGTATGTGCTTATATTTGCATCCTTAGTTAATGGGAGTGTGAGCATCTTGTAACACTTGGCTGGTATGAATAAAATGTTACAGGATGCTCATACTTGTATTAATAAAGGATACAAATACAACTTTCTAGTGCACGAGAGAAGAATAGAACTATAAGCAAAAGCTTTGTTACCGCTTATTCATACCGGCCAATATTCGAAAGCAACACAAGTTAACACAATTTTCTTGCAGGTATTGCAAATAAACAATCTGTAACACTAAAAACTAAGATTTTTTTTGTTTCTTGACCAGAAAATTATCAATTAAGGTACTCTGTTTTAAAAATTTTCTTCTCCAATTAATGAGTGTCTTTTTTTCACTGATCCAACTGAGCAATTTGAACACCCCCTAAGTATGGCTTATAATGCTTTTTGACAGGTTTTTTCAGTCGCGTAGAGTGGGATCGATCCATCAATAACTTATCATTTGTGGAGAAAATCTATTTTGGCCCAAAAAAAATGACAATAAATGACCTAGATGTGAAAAAAAGGACTTTAAATGACTACTAAAAAAAATAAATAAGTATAAATGATTTAAATGACTTCACTGGAAGCCCTGCAATTAATAATTTTTCGGTTTTTGATCTCTAACTTCCACCCTCTTGGCCCGATTTGGCCCAAAAGCGGGGCCTTACTTTTCTGGAGACAAAGCGCCTACCAAGTTTCAGCTCGATATCTCAATCCGTTCTCAAGTTATGCGACGGACAGACTGAGCGATCGAGCGAGCGAATAAGCTAAAACAAGAGTGCCTCGAATACTGCTACAGCACTAAAACGTTGTGTACATACCTCTGTTTGAAAGTATGTTTGCAGACCGTATAACTTTGGTATACCTACAAATAATACTATAACTACCTCGGCCGCGAATTGTGTTTAGCGTCTTCGATAATTTTCTCAGTCTGCTAAACAATAATTTCGCGTCCTAGATAAACAAATAACTATTTTGCAGGTGGTCTACCGGATTTATCATCCCTTCCTCTTTGTGCATCACCCAAACTGCCTCTTCCTTACACCGGTTGCGTGCGTCATTTTTCTTTGAATTATCTGCAGATCCCACTAACTACATCCAATATTTTAAGCGGAAGAAATATTAACGATTGTGACGGCACACCTTGTGGTAGAGATGCCTGTTTAAACGGAGGAACCTGCTGGCTTGATTCATTTATGAAATCGCATTGTGCATGCTCATCCCCTTTTTATGGCAGTAAATGCGAAAACGTCACAGGATGTGGCGAGAAATCTTGCAAAAAGACAGGAATTTGCGAAGGCTCCAAATGTTCTTGCAACGTCGGCTGGACTGGAGTTTTCTGCCAATATCGCATTGTAGTGACAAATCCAGAATTCACCGGAAACAGCTATTTGGTAGTGAAAAGAAACAAGGAGAAAAAGAGAGGCATTAGAAATGTGGAAGTAAAAAATATCTACTTGAATTTTACTACCATTAAACGAGACGGGCTGTTGGTTTGGAGTAAAAGAATGGGTTCCTACATTGGTGTTGGGTTGGAAAATGGATTTCTTAAGATTGTTTACTCCGATATTGACAGTAAAAATGTAGCTACTCTACCGTTTTACTACAAAATTTCCGACGGTTTGTGGCATACGATTGAATTTAATTTTGCACCATTCGCGATTAAATTAGACAACAATAAGGTTCTTTACAAAGGAAAACATAGAAAAATCTTGGATAATAATGCGATATCCACTGATGGAGTGTTTTATGTAGGGGGAATACCAACGAAAACTAGTGTATGGAAGGAGACTAATGGAACTTTTGGTGATACTTTTGAAGGGTGTATTGAAGGCTTCTCAACGAATGGAGAGGAGATTATTAGAGATTTTACAAATTTTGAAGGTAGAAATATCAATGTGTGTCGAGTACTATGACAGGAAATTTAAAACAATATTAGAAATGTGAAAAGGCGTAGAAAGTCGAATTCTGTGGACATATTTACTTTACTTCATGATCGAAGGTTCCAAAACATTGTATGAAGCAAAAAATTATATTTAACTTGAACAACGCGGCTACAAAGCTAACGTGTGATCAAAACCTTTTTCGATCTAGTACCTAGCCCTTGTGTGAGAGATGTAGGGCGTAGACTGCTGAAGTCATTCAAAGCGAAATCTGACAAGTGACGTTTTCATATAATTTCCAGTCTACGTCCTACCAGGGCCGTCTTAGGAAAATTTTTCAAGTGAGGCGAGCATGAAATTTTGCGCCCCTTCAAAAATAATAAGTATCGGGTGTCCCAAAAAAACCGTACAAAATATTTTTGGGAATAAGTCAGCCATTTCTTAACAGATTTCGATGAACGTGGTCTTGAATTAAAGTTAAGGAATCAGGCTTTCGAACTCTCTAAGATTCTACGACAGATGGCGCTGTCGTAATATTCCTATTAATAGTTGTTTTTAAGGCTTATTTTAAGTGCGTGGAGATTGGTGAAAAAACAACCAATCGTTATGAGACTCAGAAATTCTTGAAGATCGTTCTTTTGTCTTCAAAAATCTTTTAAGTTGATTTCGTTTAAGCATTAATTTTAAGTGATTTTTTGAAAAAATGTGTTTCCCTTATTTTCACGCTTTTATGATATGACTAAAGTAACAGTGATGCAAAAACAGCTTAATTTTCAGTAATAGCTCTCCAATTTGTCCCTCATTGGCAGTCACCTCTGTTTTCATCAAATGCTATAATTTATAACCAAAAATTACGCTGTTTGTGCGTCACTAACTTTACTCATCAGTTATTAGGGCTTAAAAAGACATATTGTAAAAAATCGCAGAAAATGACCAAATCGACTTTTGAAAAAAGATTTTTGCTGAAAAAAGAACGATCTTCAAGGCCATTTGAGTCACATAACGATTGATTCTTGTCTGACCAATCCCCAAGCACCTAAAAAAGTCTTAAAAATAAGTATCAATAGGGTCATTACGGCAGCGCCATCTGTCATAGTTTCTTGCACGATTCGAAAGCTTGGCTCTTTAGCTTTCATTTAAGTCGAGGTTCAACCAAATCGGTTGAGAAATGGCTGACTTATTCCTAAAAATGTTTTGTCCGGTTTTTTTGGGACACCCGATATAATAAGAATGCGCGTGGTTCAGTACAGACTCCTTTTCGACTTGGGCTGAAAATTCGCGTGAAAAAATTAGCTAGCAAATTTTTCCGATTCCCTCGGCTACGAAAGGCACAATTTGACAACACCGCATTTGTTTTCTACGTTTAGTTACATAGTTAAATTTAACAAACATATTCATTTCCCACTACCCGATTTGCATAAAATGCAATGAAACAGCATTTTCCGCGGGAACGACAAAAAGCTCAATCGGGCGCAAACCGCGTTTCCTTGCTACGAAAGGCACAATTTGACAACACCGCATTTCTTGGCTACGTTTAGTTAAATTCAACACTGGACAAACATCTTAAATTTCTCACTATTCGATTTGCATAAAATTCTAATAGGATTTGCAGTAATTTTTAATGATTTGTAAACAACTGTAACCGTGTCTCTCAGTAATTTAAATTTTGTTGAATCATGTGACTATTGTGGAAAAAGTGGCTCGCGGCTGGGAATCGAACCAAGGACCTTCCGCTATTCAAACGGCTGCTCTGAATTCTACTAACTCGTGAATAATAATACTGATGAATGTCGCTCTAACAGCCCCCCGCAAAAAATTTTGCTAAGTATTTTCACATTTTCAATGAATTCGCGCAAGAATTACTTCGAAATAGTTGAGAATACTTGAAGTTACTTAAAAATTCCTAATTTTTGCAATACATGTACAAGTTTGGCGCCCAATATTTTCGCGCCCTGAGTCGGTCGCCTCATAGATTTAGCCTTAACACGGCCCTGCGCCCTACGTCTCAAGTCAAGAGCTACTAGATCGGACAAGTTTTTGATCACACTTTATAATAGGCAAGGAGTCAGTTGACGTAAACCGACAAAAATTGTTTTCTTCCCAACTTTCCTACTAAACAAGTGACGTCCCACTTGCGGGGCGGGCCTATCGCTCTTTGATTGGTCTACACATAGCTCAACTGCTCCGCCATTAAACTTAATAAGAATTTTAAAAGTAATAATCAAAAAAATAAATTAAATAACGATCCCATTAGTCTGAGTGACAGCATTAAAAATTTTCAGGGACAAACTTATAATGAAGCTTGATTTTTGATTTACATTTGCATCATTTATGGCAAATTACCTATTTCAAAAAGTGAAACTGGTGGTGAATATGAATTAAGGGAATTAATTTTCTATGCTTTTTCGTGTATTTTGTTTTGTGAATGCACGCAACTAGAAATAATAACACTGTTGACTTATAAAAATGTTTTATTACATGTGTAGCAAAAGCATACATTTACCTCAACATAAAAAATCACTGCCAAAATTTGATAAATTGTATAGACAAAATCACATTAATTTTTCAAATAGATAGATTATGTACCTATAGTCCGGGAGGCAGTGAACATTTTTGGCATGTCATTTCAGCAAACTTGGTTTAGCACTTTTATAGTTATTTTCATGCTGGAGAATACTAAACCGGAAATCTGCCATAAATCTTGTGGGACAGGGTCCAATGGCGACCATTTTAATTTTTCAAAAATTGACATCTCGCAAACGGCAAAAGGTACGAAATTTTATGAAATCAGAAAAATGTTGTGTTGTTCAGTGTAGATTAAGAATCTGAAGAGAAAACCGAGATTTCTATATTGGTTAATGAAATATACTGAAAAAACGGAAAATTGACGTGTTGTAACTTGGGATACTAATCGGCAGATCTTATGAAATTTGGTTCAATTACGTTACCTTGCACAAAGGACAAAGTGAGACGACGAAAACTTTTCTAAGCCTTCTAGATTAAAATTGACATTTTCAGTGTTTTCGGTATATTTCTGGAATTAAGCCAGATATCTTGAATTTCTTTTGAGATTCTTAATCTACACTGACAAACACAAATTTTTTCTAATTCCATGCGTATCTTTTACCGTTTGCGAGATGTCAATTTTTAAAAAATTTAAATGGCCGCCATTAGACCCTCTCCCACAAGATTTCACTTCCGTTTTAGTATTCCCCAGCATGAAAATAACTATAAAATTGCTAAACTAAGTTTGCTGAAATGACATACCAAAAATGTTCACTGCCTCCCAGACTACTAGAGATAGTGCACATATGGATTTTTTAGTACATGTAATATAAATAGTTCAATAAATTATTGTTATAAAATTGAAAACAGAGAGAGTAATTGATAGAAAAATTAAGCAAGTTAAGTTATCTTGTTGACAAACATAAGCTTCAAATCAAATAATTCTGCTAAATTGCTTAATTTTTCTCTTAATCACCCTATATTTTGCCCTATACCTTAGTGTGCTACTCATAATTAAAAATAATAACAATGAAAAGAAGAGAGTAAAGTAATTGAGATAAAAATTGAAACAAAATTTATAATTCTATGCTAAATAATTTTCTTATCTATATTGATTTCATTTGGGCCATCAGTTCATCTAAACTAATTCCATCTTCAGCACTTGGTACATTTACAGATTCCACACTTGGTAACGTATACGCAAAGCTTATGCCAGACGCCGCCCCTTCTCCTTGGCCATCAAATTTTTCAATACTTTCATCTACTAATGAAATCCCCCAATCATTATCTTCATGCAGAGGCTTATCATTTTCAACTTTTTCTTCTACAATTTGAATTTTGGGTTTAGCGGCGAATTCTTTTTGCCTCAACTGACAATTATTGTCATCACAGTATGGATTGGGTTTCAGATTCATTGTTGGGAAAAAGTCTGTGAGGGCACTGTAGCCCAAATAATTTGTCACATTGCCAAATTTTAAAAGATATTTTAACGCGTTTTGTACCAAAAAACCTGCAATTATTCCCATTGTTGTAGGAAGGCTAGCTGCACAAACACCATCTCGTTTTAACGTCCTTTCATCAATATTTGAAGCCACTACGAGGGGAGGAGCGCACTAAAAATTTTCAGTTTTTTAAAGGACAAAAAAGAAATAGTCCAGGCAACGAATGCCCAAAATGAGGTTGTAGAGAACATGGAAGGGGGGAAAATTTTTGTCTTCGGGAATGTGTTGGGGGTAGTTAGGAGGTAAACATACTAAAAGTCCCCGCCCCTACCGCGTCCGCTTCAGGGGGGGAGGAGGGTGGAAAGGTCCCCTTTTTTGTTTTTTCGCTTATAACTCGAAAATAGTGCGTCGTAGCGAAAAAATCCTTGCATAAATATGAAAGCCTATAAAATTTTCTACAACTCTGCTGTTATACATTATTAAGGAAAAGTGCACCGGTTTCGAAATATCCGCTCTCAAAAGACGGCAATTGTCAAAACAAACTTTTGCTTCTAATTCCTCAGTCTTTGGTTTTGCAGAAAAGTCGGCAGGAAGAAAGTTTTAGAGCGTTAAATTTCCTTCAGGAACATACACGGTGGTTCCTTTTTCACTGCTCACCACTGGCATCTTCTAAACGGTAAGAGGTATGTACGAAGTCGGTTAAATTAGAGAAATATTGCACTATTTAAATAAAATTTACAATATGGCTACCATAAGAGAATAAAAAGTTGACTACAGTTACTCAAAATCTAGAAGGCCTAAAAAATTTCTGACGATGCCATTCAATTGACAGCTCTCAATAATATAAAAGCTCCAAGTGAAATTTAAATAGTGCAATATTTCTCTAATTTAACCGACTTCGTACCTCTTACCGTTTAGAAGATGCCAGTGCTGAGCAGTGAAAAAGGAACCACCCTGTATATATACAGGGTGAGTCAACAAGGTGACGGCGGTCCATAACTTCTGAACCCTTCCAGATAGGAAATCAATTCAAACGCCATTATGTACAACACCGCCAATTCTACATCCTAAAAATACTTTCAACTATACAGGCTGTCCCAAGACACTTGCAATGCATGGCAACTTCATTTTTTTAAATGGAACACCACCATTTTGATGACATATTCTGGATCACCTATAACATAGCTTTACATCGACATAAGACATTCCATGTTTTAAGGCTCTGTTCTAAAGTAATTAATTCTTTTTGAAAAATTTCGACCATTGCGGGTGCTTCTTAAAAAAAATCCTGAGAACTCAATTTTGTATCTAGAGAGCTGAGATTCGGTACGAACATGAAGGAAGGTCCATTCTATCTATCTAACATGATAACTATCATTATCACTATACAGGGTGTCAAAAATTCTGTGTCAAGTTTGGAAAATTTCAAATATGCAAAACTCCATTTTTTCAAATGGCACCCCCTGCTATTATTGTGCCATGGGGTTGGGATGTTGAATTACTTTATTTTTTATTAAGTATGTCCTATACCTAAAGTCAATACTTCAAAAGATATTCTTTGTCTTAATTATTTTATTGAAGATTATTACGATCTCAATTAAAGAATGCCATGGATTGTATGACAGTTACGATTAACCTTGTTTATTTACATAGTTACCAGACAGTTTGTCACATTTATTGACATACACAACCAGAAAGAATTCATTGACATGGTTTATTGCTTATGGTTGAAATTCATTGTGTATGTCAATAAATGTGACAAACTGTCTGGTAACTATGTAAATAAACAATGTTAATCATAACTGTCATACAGTCCATGGCATGCTTTAATTGAGATCGTAATAATCTTCAATAAAATAAATAAGACAAAGAATATCTTTTGAAGTATTGACTTTAGGTATAGGACATACTTAATAAAAAATAAAGTACTTCAACAGCCGAACCCCATGGCACAATAATAGCAGGGGGTGCCATTTGAAAAAATGGAGTTTTGCATATTTGAAATTTTCCAAACTTGACACAGAATTTTTAACACCCTGTATAGTGATCATGATAGTTATCATGTCAGATAGCTTGAATAGACCTTCCTTTATACTCGTACCGAACCTCAGCTCTCTAGATACAAAATTGAGTTCTCAGGAATTTTTTTAAGAAGCACCCGCAATAGTCGAAATTTTTCAAAAAGAATTAATTACTTGAGAACAGAGCCTTAAACCATCGAATGTCTTATGTCGATGTAAAGCTATGTTATAGGTGATCCAGAATATGGCATCAAAATGGTGGTGTTCCATTTAAAAAAATCAAGTTGCCATGCGTTGCAAGTGTTTTGGGACAGCCTGTATAGTTGAAAGTATTTTTAGGAAGTAGAATTGGCGGTGTTGTACATAATGGCGTTTGAATTGATTCCCTATCTGGAAGGGTTCAGAAGTTATGGACCGCCGTCGCCTTGTTGACTCACCCTGTATATATATTCCTGAAGGAAATTTAACGCTCTAAAACTTTCTTCCTGACGACTTTTCTGCAAAACCAAAGATAGGAATTAGAAGCAAAACTTTGTTTTGACAATTGCCGTCTTTTGAGAGCGGATATCTCGAAACCGGTGCACTTTTCCTTAATAATGTATAATAGCAGAGTTGTAGAAAATTTTATGGGCTTTCATTTTCATGCAACGACGCACTATTTTCGAGTTACAAGCGAAAAAACAAAAAAAGGAACCTATTCACCCAAGGGATATTCAATGCGTGCAATGTTGGGACACACGTGTGTGCAATGGTGTGCAATAATGTGCAATGGTATGTAAAGGTGTGTAATATTGTGTAGTCAAGTGTGCAATGCTCTGCAGTCGTGTGCTTTGCTGTGCAGTCTTGTGCAATGCTGTGCAGTCTTGCGCAATGATGTACAGTCTTGTATGCCCATTCTGTGTTGAACGCTAGGTTGAGCGTGCTGAACTGTTCTTTCCCCTTCCCTTGCGAAGCGCAGTACAGTCGGGGACTATGAAAATGCCCACCCCGATTGATGTTTCACTGACAGATCAGCAGACATTAAACAATAAAGTCGACCAAGTGGATCGTCGGGGTGGGATGGACATTTTCAAAATCCCCGACTGTATCTAATATATAACTAATTACACTTTGGGCGTGGAAGAGTATTGTTGTGACTAAGTTTGGAATGCATCAATATATCTAACATTTTTTGTCAGTACCTCTACTGGTAACTCGTATCTATAGGAATTCAAAAAATTCTCGAAAAAATTGCAAAAAGAAAAATTTTAGGAAAGTACCGAAACACATATTTTCAAAAGTTATTGGCATTTTTTCAGGAACCGTGAAAAAACGAGTTGTTGACGTTTCCTAAGCACAAACTATATGCATTTTCAGTTCAGAACAGACAAGTTACGATTTTTCCAACAAATCAGGTTTGAACTGCAAAGTAGTGCGACGTACAATTGTTGTACAATGTGTGTAATAATGGTGTACTAACTGTGTGCAATGATTGCACAATGTGCGAAATAGTTGAAAATAGCGCAATATTGCACAGATTGTGCAATGTGGGGCACCAAATCGTCTAATGAATGCCCCTTGTATTCATCCCCCTCGCCCCTGAAGCGGACGGGGTAGGGGCGGGGACGTTTAGAATGTTTACCTCTTAACTACCCCCAACACATTCCCGAAGAAAAAAATTCTCCCCCCTTCCATGTTCTCTACAACCCCTTCGTTGCCTGCATTAAAAACTGGATACTTACAGCAAAACAGGCCGTTTCACCCGGAACAATAAATTGAACGTGTCCAGAAACAGCATTTTCAGCAACTCCAGATTCAAACCATGTTAAACTTGACTCGTTACACACAGCATTTATAGTAAATCTAGCTTCAAAATTATCAACACAACTCAGCACTAACTCTACAGGTCCATTTGTTAAACTTCCAGTCCTAATAAATTTACACTATAAGACAACAAATATTAAACAAATTAAAACTTACGTTAAGATCTTGGAAAATTCATCAAAATATTCAACAGAAGTTATATTATAATTGTGCATTAAAATATCAACGTCTGGGTTAATACTCTTCAAGGTTTCTGCGGCAGCTTCAACTTTACTTAAACCCGACTGATGAGGTTGGAAGAACAGACGATTCATATTTGCCAATTCCACTTTATCGTAGTCGAATAAAATTAAACGCCCTATACCGCATCTTGTTAACATTTCTGCTGTTACACTGCCAACACCCCCAACCCCAACGACCGCTACTGTAAATTTCCTGATGTCTTCATAGTTGTTTACAATGCCCATTCGTTTAAGAGCCATCAATCGACTTGAATAATGGTACAAATTAACAATAATTACAAAATGTAATTTTACCTGTATGGGTTTGAATCCACCACTTCTGCTGACATTGTTTGTATCTTTTGTCTGATATTTCTGCCCTGAAGCAGACTAAGACGCTCCTCTAAATCCCTAATGCGGGTCTTGAGTTCTGCTACGCTATCCATCTTTATTTCAATTTTCTTGTGCACTTTATTGTTTGTTTAATTTTTAATTGTTTAACATATGGAAGCAAGCTAGACTTGAATTTGCAATAAAAAACACCACACGTGTGTGACATCTGTCACATTGACGTTGGAATGACAAGAGTGGGGTGGACGTCAAATGAACGTCATAAACGTCAAACAAATTAGAGATGCGGGCGTGAGAATTATAATCAAGGTTTAGGTATAGTCCGTTCATTTTCTATAGCAGAGCTAAAATTTTTCTGGAACTGTACAACCCTAATTTATAAGGGCCTGTACCCTGTACTTTTGACAATTTCATCGAAATTTAGCGGGAAAGCAAAAACATTACTATGAAAAACATTACATAACCCAAATCTTCTACAGTTTATTTTTATTCCAATAAAAATTTTTGGAGTTTTGAAGTCAATCCACAAAAATTTATTTATGTCAATTTAAGAATGATACATGTTTCGGGGATTAAGCCCCATCTTCAGTCCTGCACAAACAAAAAACACTTATAAGTAATCTATACATGATGAGCATGTAACTCCGGAGAAAGTAAGTATGCTCATTGTATTTTATAGATTATAAGTGTTTTTTGTTTGTTCAGGACTGAAGATGAGGCTTAATCCTCGAAACATGTATCATTATATTCTTAATTTAACATAAACAAATTTTTGTGGATTGACTTCGAAAGTCCAAGAATTTTTATTGAAATTACCCTCATCCACTTTGAGAATTATGGATCATTTTACTTCAAGATTTATTTTTATTGTTAGCAGCAGTGTCACAGATAAACGTACCTGAGGCTTTTTCGTGAATATTTTTTTTTGCACTTTACTCAAAACTGCACACACACAAAGGCCATTTTGGACCAATTCAGAGCAAGTGCAAAATTTAGACATTTGTCATGTTTTCTGCTGACGTATCGCATTGAAATCGCTTCTACCAACTATACAGGGTGTCTCAGAACGCTCGCACTAAATTCTAATGGAGTATTCAGGATAAAATTCTGAGTCAATCCGTGTTTTTGAAAATTTACAGGATCCAGTAGTTCCAGAGTTATAAGAGGTTTAAGAGGACCAATCAGAGTTCAGCTCTTAATTGCTTTACAAGGTAATTTGATGTTAGATGCACTATTTCCTAGGTAACAAGATACAACAATATAAATTTTCATTGATAGTATCTTGTTACCTAGGAAACAGTGCATCTAACGTTAAAGTACCTTATGGAGCTATTCAAAGCTGAAATCTGATTGGTCCTCTTAAATCTCTTATGACTCGAGAACTATTGGTCCCTGAAAATTTTCAAAAACACGGATCGACTCAGAATTTACTCCTGAATACTCCATTAGAATTTGGTGCGAGCGTTCTGAGACACACCCTGTATGTTAGTAAAATTCCTTGCAAAATTTCCTCATACCATTAAAATTAAAATTTTATCGTTCTGTCACTTCAATAGAAAAAAATGGGCAGCTCCGAAAGCGGCTAGAACCTCTCCACTTGGTAAATGATCCAATCCTATCACCCATAAATTTCAATCCAGTGTCTACCTTAGTGTTTTGGTAGTTTTTCAAAATATTTATTACTTATGGTCAAAAGGGCACTAAATTTAATTGAATTTTTGAAAACAAAATTCGAAGGTTTTTCATGTGCTGATAAAACAAATGGTGGTCATATGTTTCAAATTTCATAGACGAGATGTTAAAAAGGCACTTGTTATTGGTCGTTTGCCACCAAAATTAAGTAAATTTTCCTACTTGCTATACCTAAATTTTATTACTGGGATTTTTCAAAATTTTATGATTTTTTGATAAAAGGGCACTAAGTTTGACGACATTTTTGGAAACGACATTTGAAGACATTTCATATTCTGATCAAGAAAATGGGATGAGTTTATTAGTCAAATTTCAAAGTTGATAAGCCAAAATGGCAATTGCCGTTGGTCGATGGCCATCAAAATTAAATCAGCTCTTAGGCGGGTACTGGTATCCCTATCTACCAAATTTCAGCCAAATCGCTTAAGTAGTTTGGGCTGTAGCGTATTATCTAATGTTAAGTTAGGAAAATTCGTCGCCAGCAATTCGTCGCCTCAACAATTCATCGCCAGCAATTCATCGCCACAACAATTCGTCGCCAGCAATTCTGCCGTGTTAATTTGAAAGGGTGTATCTGCTGTGTTTTTTGGTAGTATTTTTCAGGTTTAAAACTCTGCCTGCTTGTTTAATTCAGTTTAAGTTCAATTTGTAAAATATTACACTTTGGTGATTATTTGAGGCCTTCGTGGGAAATTTATATATACCTATAAATTCATAAGAATTTCATTTATAGGGTCATTTGCCACAAATCTACCATTTTTCAGATACGCCCTTTCAAATTAACATGCACGGCAGAATTGATCGCCGCAACAATTCATCGTCAAGAAAAAGGAGGCATAAGATTTTCAAAATGTTATTCTTATTCCATTACATTCCATAAGTTATTTAGTATCTTAGATTGTGGGCGATTCCACGCAAATAATCGACCGTGCTCTTTTCGTGATACAATTTAACAACATTTTGTAGACGTTCAGCGCAGTCCCGATATTTCTTCTTCGTCTGTGGTCTTTCCCCGCTTAAATCGATATTTTATCCTATTTTAAAATTAATTTATTTTATTGTAATTAGTTGTATAGGTATACCTACATAGGTAACAGGAATTTATCCGATCTACAAATTATTCAGTTCCAGGGTAGTGATTTAGGCATTTTTACCCTATAACAGCGAACTATATGGATAATGGCTGATTGCTGATTCCATAAGTAGAACTCGGATTTGATGCAAAACGAATGTTTTTGCATGTTATTATGTTTAAATAACTTTTAGCATATTCTGCAAACTTTATTTCGTATATAATATAACGAGTGGTACTGGTACTGGTACTATAGTGAGTGGTAGGGGAAGCCGGGGCATAATGGACACCCGGGGCACAACGAGCACTCAAAATTACGTCGGTTTTGCGTAAGATACATCTGGCAACATGTTACCAACAGTGGCAGTAGTGCCCGGCAGTGGTACTCACGGAGTAAAGGGGCCAGTGCACTATCACTCGCGGAAGGGTGGACATATTTTATGTTTTATGCTTTAGCCTTAAAATTGTTGTGAATTTTTGAAACGGATAACCTTTGTCCTTCAACGACCAATTCGCTCTGGATTGTTAGTTTCAGGTATGTACAGAGCCTTTAACTTTATATTGGCGTCATCGGTAGGATCGAATCTTTCTTCATTACGCTTAGCAAATTGTATTTTCAAAAAATGTCGCCTGGGGCAAAATGAACGGGGTATAATGGGCATGCCCATTATGCCCCGGAGCATACTCTGCTCGTGCTACCAGATAATATGTTGCCATTTTCTTGCAGAGATACGTCTGATACAATAAAATGGTGCAGAAATACGAGAAAAAAACTGCAATACAAGAAACCATGTGACGCCGTAGTTAACAATATGAGTTGTAAATTACCTGCGATCAATTTGCAATCCCTCGAACAACCCTTCAACGTCATATAAAAAATTACAGATTCAATTTGGATATTGAAATTGCTTCGAAAAAGGGTATGCCCATAATGCCCCACACTAGGCCCGTTTTGCCCCAGGGCCGGGGCATAATGAGCATTTGACAAATTTGTTTAAAAAAATCACAGTTTATTTTCATATGTACTTATCGTAAGATATTGTTTGTATTAAAGGAATAAATATTAAAGGAATAATATTTGAAGATTCTGTGGGTTTAATATCAAATTTATCTCCATTCTTGCTTAAGATGCCCATTATGCCCCGGCTTCCCCTACTGGTACTGGTCGCGCCGGTGAGTAGAGCGATGGCCATGGTACAACCACAGATTGACAGAGCATTATCAGTCTGCGGTCTCTGCTACGTAATGTACTCTCCATTCATTTTCTATTAAAGTGGAACGTCAAAATTTTAATTTTAGGTTGGTATGAGGAAATTTTGCAAGGAATTTTACTAACAGGTGAGTTGGCAGAAACGATTTCAATGCGATACGTCAGAAAACATGACAAATGTCAAAATTTTGCAATTTCTCTGAATTGGCCCAAAATGGCCTTTGTATGCGTGCAGTTTTGAGTAAAGTGCAAAGAAAAATATTCACGAAAAAGTCTCGGGTACGTTTATCTGTGACACTGCTGCTAACAATAAAAATAAACCCTTGAAGATTTGGGTTATGTAATGTTTTTGCTTTCCCGCTAAATTTCGATCAAATTGTCAAAAGTACAGGCCCTTACAAATTAGGGTTGTACAATTTGTACAATAATGTTGTTTTTTGGCGCGAAATCGGAAAAACATACAAATTTGAAAAACCAGTGTAGTTTTAACAATAATTTGTTAACCAACGTGTTACATTAGTAAACGTGCAATAATTATTAAAGGAACTGTAAGCTGATAGTCCTCAAATTTAAATTAGAAGCAAAAAACCCTATTCTGGCGGGAACCGGCAAAACGCCAGCCTTAACTCACTTATGCTGTGTGTCATGCGCGAATTTGTACAGCTTTCGTCACTTCTTGTTTTCACTGGCGCATGACACATAATTCAGAAAAGGATGGTGATACCGCAGGGTGTTTATGAGTTGAGAGTGACAGCAATATATACTTGTCTGAGATATCTTAGAGTCAACCCTAACTGGAAGCAGCCCCATCCATAGTTATCCATAGTTATCTATGGTTGTACAGTTCCAGAAAAATTTTAGTACTGCTACAGAAAATGAACGGACTCTACGTAAGTAACCGCGCCGGCCCGAATCTCTATTATGTACAAGCACGTCCAGGCAACCATGGTTTGGCTCATTGTCGTCAGATGTCGCGAGAATCGCAGCGCAGCAATCAGAATCGCAGACAGGTGCAGGTAACAAAACAAAACTGCGCAGAAAAGATGTCGCTAACAAAAAGGGTTTGAAAACAAGTTTGCAAGGAAGTGTCCTTGATTGTTAATAGATTGCAGTTCGCGAAAGTTAAACACTTCCTTCCTGATAGTTTGGTAGTCAGCTGATGGCAACAACGAATGCAGCCGTAATGCTTGTGGTGAACATTTTTTAACCGTGTAAAGTGCGCCGCGATGCCATTTTTCGACGGTGTTTGTCATGATCAGCTGTAACAATGTCAGATAGCTGTCCTGCTGTCAGCTATGGACAACACAAAACCTTTTGGAAATCGTCGTAAATTCCCTGTCATGTGGTAAGTATCACTCACATAAATGTAGCCAATTATTTTTGTTCATATAAACAAGGGTAGAACAGTCTAGTTTAGATTTTAGCCAAAAATTTCTTTGTTTACTTACCTAAACGATGGTGAATGTAAACATGCATCATTGATGTGAGCGCCTAATGACGTTCACATTCACTGAAATTTTCGCCACTATGCACAACATTGATCAGCTGATTGCATGATGCATTTTTGCAGTCATTGTTCTAATGTTCTAAAAACGAAAATGATTATTTCATCCACGCTTACAAGTGCGTACTTAATTATTTTTAGGTGACTCTAATCCTGGACCTGTACCCCAAGATCGTGCCTAAACTGCCTTAAAATGTTGTTCGTTTTCCAAGTGGAAACAGGACGCATGATGACTTTTGATATGAGTCTCGCACTGGAAAGGTTTGTTGTAGTTTTTTATTACTATTTTTATTTAGCAGTCTTGAGGTTATGTTTCGATTTGAACCCAAATAAATAGCACAATCATTCCAATTTCAAGGCCGAAAATTGCTTTCCTCAATCATTTCAATCAAATAACCTTAGAAAAAATTAAACAGGTATTCACCATGATGGTAGGCTGTGGCAACAAGCCTTAAACAATTAAATGGGCATTTTCCTAATCAATTTTAAAAAAATATGAAGGCTGGTGCTAAAACAATTAGAACAAAATTTTAATCTACCATTTGATTGATAAATGGCCTTTGCTAATAACAGAAACGGGATATCAAAGAACACAAACACAACATTTACATACAGGGTTGAGCAAAAGATGAATGGAATAATGCCCATAATTCTTGAATTGTGATTTTTCTGCAAAAATCCTTGAAGAGTAGTGTTCTTTTGCATTCTACGCCCGATGGTGCAATTATCTTGGGCAAAAGTATGGAACAATGCCCATAATTCTGCAAAAATCATTGAAGGTTAGTGTTTCTTGTATTCTACGTCTGATGGTGATGGTGCAATTATCAATTTTTTGATTCTGTTGTTATAACGTAATGACGTCATCATTGTTTTTACAAATGGAAACCCATATTCTTCTCAACTAATTCGGGATTTTTTTGAGACAGCATGTATCATATTCGACCGGAAATGCAGTCACAGCCACCATATATTTTCAAAAACTGAATGTTTATGTATAGGAATGCATGAAAAATCAACATTTTTGAAAATAATTACTTAAGAAAATGCAGAGAAGCGGCTGGAACTTCCCCATCGCGTGGGTCTTTAATTTCCATGTCTTGTATTTAAAATTTTAAATTTGATATGCCTAAATGGCACTTTCCGTTCACCAATTGATTCCAAAAGCCTTTCAGCTCTCCATGTACCCACTAAATTTCAGGCAAATCGATCCAGTAGTTTGGGCTGTAATATACAGGGTGATTCAGGTATGCAGTCATTAATTTTCAGGGGTGATTCTACAGCGAAAAATATGAAAAAAAGTTACATATGTCCGCAAATCGCTCCTAAGGGGGCTACGGTCCTCGGAAGGGGGTACCCAAACTTTCGTTATTATTGAATAAATCAGGAACCGTTTAGGTTAAAGCGATGAGTTTTTGCACACTGTCTGATATCAATAAACTTCATCAGATTATGTTATCAGCAAAAAGCGAATTTTACCAGGGGCGTTCGAAACAAGCCTGCCTGTGGATTTTTTCACCCAATTTTTTTGATGAGTAATTTTTTGACATTTCCTCACCAGCATATGGTTGTCTGACTAAAACTACATAAAAAAGCTCCTCTTATTGTTACTCCATAGGACTAACCGTTTTCGAGAAAAGTCGAATCAAAAATTTATCTGTATTGACCGAGCTGATCAAGAAGGGACAATTTATTTTTATTAAATTACCTACAAAACTGAACGGATTTTAAAAATTAGTAACTAAAGTAATCTGGTGATGCTTAATAATGTCAGATAGTATGCAAAAACTTAATGAGTGACTAAATAAAAATCGAATTTTCGACGCCCTCTTCAGGGGGCCGTAGCACCCTTAGGAGCGATTTTCGGACACTTGCTTATAGGTACTTTTCTTCATCTTTTTCGACGTAGAATCACCCCTGAAAATTAATGACTGCAATCACCCTGTATTTTTAGTCTTATTACAAAATTTCGACTTTTTTACCCAAAGAGCATGCGTGTGAATGAATTATTTAAAACCAGAATTTCAAGACAATAAATTTTTCACAAACTTGTTTTAGATGGTTAAATAAGTATAATTGAGGGGTGTAGAATCAAAGTGTGCTTCAATGTCCCAATTCGTAAATTTTACTTGAATGAGGAAAGTTGTTGAGAGACCTTAACTGATAAGAAATTTGTAGTTTCTTGACATAAATACACGCACATAATATTCCCTTACATGCTTATGATCGTCATTATAATAAAATAGTGCGGTTGAGGTCGAAACTTGATAAAATGTTTTATACTGCCCCACCTGTTAATACAAAATTACCTTATTATTATTGTTAGTTCACTGTACGCTATACCGGCAAAATAACAAAACAGCATAGTTTAACCTCCATACGCCACGATAGGTACACTCCACGCTGAATGTCATGCTTGTTTGGTCACGTGATCTGTGAAACCAATTCCAGTTTTTAATCGCTTTTTTTGGAACATAGTAGCATTTGGCTTGAATGGTATCGTAAAGATATAGAGGCGAAAATTAGCTTGCCAGAGACATATAGAGGGTGGGTAATTTTTCGATGCTCACCATTGGGATCTCGTAAACCGTAAAAGATACGGGGTCGGTTAAATTACAGAAAAGTTGCGCCATTTCTTGGCGATTAAGAATCTGAAGAGAATACCCCGATATTGAGATTCGTTCCTGAGTTATCACAAAAAATCTGAAAATGGCCAATTTAAAGAAAAATTCGAGGAAAAATTAATATCTACCCAACGACTGATGTTATTTAAATGAAACTTGGAACTTTTCTATTTTTGGCAACAACTGTCAATTGAGTGGCATTGACAGAAATTTTCTAGGCCTTCTAGATTTTGAATAAAGATAGTCAACTTATCTTTTTCTTATGGGCACCATATTGAATTTTAACACCGCCTGATACACAGAAAAATTAGCTTCTCAAAAATGTAACGCGTACTTTTTTGCAATTGTTTTTCATCTAAGTTTAGGCTGATTTTGCAGATTATTCCTACTAATTTTCAAATTCTGACATCTGTCAAAAAAGTTCATGTTGAGTACATTTTTGAAAAGCCAATTTTTTTGTGCATTTGATAAAAGTATCAAAAGTTGACTGTCGTTATTCAAAATCTAGAGGGCCTAGAAAATTTCTGTCGATGCTATTCAGTTGACAGCTGCCAAAAATATAAAAGTTCCAAGTTTCATTTAAACAACATCAATCGCTAGGAAGATATTATTTTTTCTTTCAATTGACAATTTTCAGATATTTTGTTATAACTCGGGAACGAATCAAAATATAGGGGAATTCGCTTCAGATTCTTAATCTTAAATTATAGAAAAGTTGCGCTATTTCTTGGCGATTAAGAATCTGAAGAGAATTCTCCGATATTTTGATTCGTTCCTGAGTTATCACAAAAAAACTGAAAATTGCCAATTTAAAGAAAAATTGATGTTGTTTAAATGAAACTTGGAACTTTTATATTTTTGACTGCTGTCAATTGAATGGCATCGACAGAAATTTTCTAGGTCTTCTAGATTTTGAATAACGACAGTCAACTTTTGATTCTTTTATGGCCGCCATATTGAATTTTGACACCATCAAATACACAAAAAAATTAGCTTTTCAAAAATTTACTCAGCATGAACTTTTTTGACAGATGTCAGAATTTGAAAATTGGTATGTATAATTTGTAAAATCAGCCTAAACTGAGGTGAAAAACAATTGCAAAAAAGTACGCCAACTTCTTCAGTTTCTTATAAAATGTGAAAATAATTGAATTCGATCAGTAATAAATTACGTCTTGCGGTCGTGTGATTCAGGCTTTCACATATTTATCCGACGGTGTTAAAATTCAATATGGCGCCCATAAGAAAAAGAAAAGTTGACTGACTTTATTCAAAATCTAGAAGGCCTAGAAAGTTTCTGTCAATGCCATTCAATTGACAGCTGTCAAAAATATAAAAGTTCCAAGTTTCATTTAAATAACATCAATCGTTAGGAAGATATTAATTTTTCTTTAATTTTGCAATGTTCAGATTTTTTGTGATAACTCAGGAACGAATCAAAACATCGGGGAATTCTCTTCAGATTCTTAATCGCCAAGAAATAGCGCAACTTTTTTGTAATTTAACCGACCCCGTATCTTTTACCGTTCAGGAGATCCCAATGGTGAGCATCGAAAAAGTACCCACCCTGTATGCTGACTTGGAATTTTGAAGATTTTTTAATTAAAAAAACTACTAAGTTTTGAAATATTTTATTTACCGAGGTGGTCTTGACGAAGTGTATTCTTTGTTATTCTATAATTTTTAAAAATTGTTGGAAAGGCCCATTAACGTTAACCGGCTATCATAACACTATACTCTGTCCGGGATCCACACGACCAAGATTCACCCAATTTCCATGGCGACTCATTGTTGACAACAATGATTCGCCATGGAAATAAGGTGAATCTTGGTCGTGTGGATCCCGGACAGACCATAGTTGATCTTCAAGTTATTTCTTGGGATGAAAAAGTATGAGAACTCCGCAAGGGTTGCACGCAGCCATTTGAAACCCGACGTACACACATATTTCGTTGAAACCTTGCGGGGGATGCTTTTTCCGCAAAAAACGGACAGAAATGGTGTGAAAATTAGGGGTTGCAACTCGAAATTCCGCTTAATAAGTATTGGTCGAAATTGACGTCATTCGATATTTCCATTAATGATTCAAAAGAGGTGTTATTCATATTTTGCGAAAAACCACCCCTAACAGAAACGCAAAAATACTACTCGCAAAAACGCAAAAACTACTCAACGTATCAAGGCAGAACTTGGTGTGCTAATTTGCAGTGACAATGTAGGCAGATGGGCAAATTTTGATTTGTACAAAATACAGGTTAATGAGGTTAATTAATTTGCAAAACAACTTGAGCACCTAGAGAGGATTCCATGATACGTGCACTTTATCATGTTTTGAGTGAATCATAAAAAATTAACATGCTGCTGAATGCGTGATAAGTCACCATAAATTTCATTTTCAATATTATTTTGTAATGTATAATTGCTACATTCAGAAAACCGCTATCCACATGTTGTTCTCGTGCCGCCCTGATTATGCTCCACAAGAGTAAAAATGGATTCCAAGGAATTGGAACACTAGTTAATGCGCAATTTCAAGATTAATTTGCTAAATTTCAAAAATGATGGTTGACCCTCGGTTGGGTCTGCCTTTATTCTTCCTAGTTTTCTATATTATTACCTTTTGTTGTTACAAGAACATATTTTTGAAAAAATCATGTTTCCATTTTAGATGCCCAGTAATATGTTTTACCCTATGTTCTGTATTATTTTGCACTCGACTTTGCAGATTCTTTTCTTTTATTATCACAATCAAGGTCTATTAGAGAGCTCTATTAGAGAGCCAAATCTGTTTGCGATCGTTGATTCACCAGTCAAGCCACAACAAGCCAACAAAATATTCGTTTTGTTACTACTTATTAATTTTTAAGAGATTGATGAACCTCCGACGTAACTTCCAATGTTGCCAATTTTGAGAGCATTAACCCCGGGAGGACGGGCAAATAATTACGGAGTAAAGAGTCTTTCGGGAAATTTTATCGACTGTGTCTGTAGCTCGAATTACACCTTCTTGTCATCATGCCATCATCCAGCTACACATCCGTTAAATATTTTCGTATTTAATTAAAATCCGAAAGGTCAATGTTGATCGTTAATTTCATATCTAATGTTGTCAAAGGCAGATCAATTGTTTGTTTGTTTTCGAGATCTTGTTTAACCACGCACAGGACGTCAAAGCACACTTACCTACATTCGTTATAAAAATATTAGTTTATAAACAATCTCGCCATAAATAATTATATCGGCAGCACGTGTGGAATTTAATTTTAACTCGCAGAGTCAACCTTGACGGCTATCTTAAAATTTCGTAAGTTTTTTTTTTAGTGACAATTTCATCAATCTGATTCACGTTTCACTGATGAAAATCTAAATTACATTGAAATTAGCAGTAACCATAGATGTCACAATAATTATTTCAAAATTTGAAGGTAATCGCACTAAAGGCGAAATTAAAATCGATCCCACGTATTTTTTTCCAATAATTATTTTCCTAAGCATGTATAGTGACTGTGTACTTCAAAGAGAACACCAAAAAGTAAAAAACACTCGCAGTGTTAATGTTGTGACATTGTTTGTTACAAATTACAGAATGCCAGAATGGTTTGAATTTCATACTTTTTTCTGGCCTGGTGAGTTTCTGGTGCAATACGGCCTTCGTTTACGGATTACTTTTTTCAAAATTGCATCAACACAAATATGGTTCATATTCGGTCTTATAAATATGCTGTTCAATAAATTAGACATAGGTAGAGAAATCGCATCATTCTCGAATCTCGACCTTGACTTTGACCAAAAACATGCAGAGTCGAAGTAAACATGAAAGAGTAGTTACTTACCCTAACTCTTCACAAAGGGGTGTATGGATTAGAACTTGGACATGGGCCACCCAGTTCTCAAAATACCGCACGCACATCCCATTTTGGCATATGATACTCTAGAACACATAAGGAAACTATGCGCAAAAAATCACGTATGCGGTATTTTGAAAACACTGTTGGAAATAAGACAAAATTGAACATTTATTCTTAATTGAACTTTATTTTCAACTTGACGCAAGTGCAGTAACCCTATAAACTTCAATACCCTCTATGGGTTTTCTTCTTCATTGTACCCTATTTTCATTCTTTTTTTTGTTAATATGACTTTGCCGGTGTAAAGAGATATAATATTTCATTTAACCTGATATTTGGCCCAAAACAGTGGCTAATCCCATATACTCCTTTGTGACGTGATAAGTAAGTACATCAGCACTTAAAAAAACAAGGTTGCTGCAAAGTGAACCAATTTGACTGAAAGGTGTATAGATTGTACAACTCGCTGAAAATGTAAATGTTTTTTGGAGAACTTTGAAATTTGAGACACAATCGATGACATGATTACATAGGTACACCTCCGCTCCGGTGGTAAGCACAGAAAGTGGGATCCATGCATATTTATTATTTAATTATTTGAAGGGAAAAGCCGCGGTCAAAATTTCTGTCGGAAACATTCGCATCCCCCTAGAGAAAATTGTTATCTCCATCCTCGAAACGGTTGAAGGTTAAGGAATCAAGACTTTCTCTGATGACCTATTTATTCTTATTGGGGTAACGGAAAATATTAGTACCGTGATTTTATATCAGCAGGAGATGCGAAATTAAAGATTGATGGTTTTAGGCTGAGACTGCTACCTATAGAAAAAAAATAACTTCAGTCTCATTTTCTATTCATCGTAATTATGTAACTGTACTACATGCAGCATACGGCTTCGACTCAATTCCATCCTAGAACGTTCTATACGCTGTGGTTCCATTAAATCCGTTCAGGTTCTATTAAATCCGTTCAGACGTGCGGCTCAATTTCGATTTGTCATTTGTTAATTATGTATACCCGTACCAGTTTTATGCTTTTTGAAATAATAAAAATTCCAATGATTAATAATAATATTTCAACTTTATGGAATCTACCGCCTACGGCGTTACTGCATTTGTTCGGACAACCCCACAAATAAAAAATGCAGCAGAGAAGCGGCTGGAACCTCCCCATCGCGTGGATCTTTGTATTCTGTGTAGATATTAGGCAATTCAACAAATTTTTTTTTATGCTTATCGTCTGTGACTAATTTTCTGACAAATACCGACATCACCTCGTACATCACCCGTTACATTTGACAATATGTTCCTTTTAAGGTTAACAGTTTGCCACCCTTTTGACAATAACTGGATACTTTATGTCATCCACTGTCAGCCCGCTCCCTTTTATTGAAAAAGAATTCTTTCTCTATTTTCCACTGAAATGGCAGAAACTGTGAATACATTTTTAGAACCAGAATTTGATCGTCTTTCTATTGGCGGCATAAAAAAGGAGGCCTTATATTTAAAATTTTAAGTTGATATGCTTGAATGGCACTTGCCGTGGACCAATTGCTTCCAAAAGCCTTTCAGGTCTTCAACGGGTCACCCAATCTCCATGTACCAAATTTTAGCCAAATCGATTCACTAATTTGGGCTACCTATAATGTATTTTTAGCGTTATTACAAAATTTCGATTTTTTGACCCAAAGAGCACTAAATGCGAACGAAGTTTGTCTTATTTAAAACCAGAATTTGAAGACCTTTCTGATGGTGACAATAAATCTATCAAAAATTTGTTTTGGATGGTTAAATGAGTGAGTAATTTTAGCTTTGGAAATTGGTGTGCCAAAACGGCACTTTCCGTAGACCGATTGAATCCAAAATTTGTTCAGCTCTTCGACGTGCAATTCAATTCCCATGTGCAAAATTTGAGCCAAATCGGTTCAGGGCTTTGGGCTGTACAGCGATTTTAAAATCCGACAAAAATGTAAAAATTTTGAATTTTTGGCCAAAAAGGCACTGAGAGTGAACACATTTTTAGAAGCAGAATTTGAAGGCCTTTCCTATGGTAACGTGAAAAATGGGGGTTTGCATTTAAAATTTAAAAGTTGATGTGCCAAAATGGCATTTCCGGTTGCACGATTGGCTCCAAAAGCTTTTCAGATCTAAGTTGGGTTATGAGATGCCTACGTACCAAATTTCAGCCAAATCGGTCTAGTAGTTTTGGCTGTGGCGTGTTTACAAACGTACGAACGTACGTACGAACATACACACAGACACATTTTAAAAACCACTTTTTTAGGTTCCTGAGACCTCAAAACGTGAAGATCTGGTGTTGTCTCGAATTCGAAAATTTTAGTGATTGCAGTAACCTCCCTTTTTTTTAAATGGTGAAGTGGAGTGGGGAGGTTAAAATGATTTCATAGATTGTTTAAAAACTTCACCTATGATACCTATCCGTGAGGAATTTACCTGTGAGAGATTAAAAAAGTATGTTATAAAAATACGAACTTTAGGACTTAATTCCAAATGGATTACATCATGGCGTTATGATATAAATTAGCTTAGGCTCACAATGATGTGATAGCGCTGACAGGAAAATTTTGTTCTTTGGAGGGGTTCGGCATTCAACAGGAAAATCCTAGAAATTAAAAAAGGACAAATGTTTTTTTTTCTCTGACGCATACGCGCGACAACCCCTATTCCAAAACTTCAGAGAGAAAGAGCTCTATTCTACAGGGTATCCCATTGAGGATTGCGGGTGGCAATAACTTTTGATCTACTGAACCGAACTGCCGAACGGATTTTAATGAAATTTGGAATGGGGGTTAGCGTTGGCCTTCTGGTGAGCCCAGTTGATTTTCTTGCCGATCCGCAAACGATAAGTGCCTTTTTGGCGCATCATCTGTGAAATTTGAGTTACGAACACCAATTTTTTTTATCAACACATGAAAGGTCTTCAAATTCTGTATCTAGAAATGTATTCACACTTAGCGCCTTTTTGGCACAAAATCCAAAAAATCGAAATTTAGAGGAAACATTAAATAACACGCTACAGTCCAAACTACTGGATCGATTTGGCTGAAATTTGGTAGGTGGAGATACCGTTGCTAGCCGAAGAGCTGATTTAATTTTGGGGGCAATAGCCCAGGCGCACGGTACTTAGACATCGAAAAAAGTCCGGAAGTTTTGAAATTTGGTAATCTTGTAGGTTTAGGGGTGCCTTAAAACATACTCATTTTGCAACCTCGTAGGTAGTCGGCTAGGGCCCCCATACTGGCTCAATGGGGGCGCGAATCAGTTTTTTTAATTTATTTCAGTTCTGATGCATCCTGCGACAAAAATACTTATTATGAAAAAGAAAGAGCACACAATTTGGTCCTATACGTTTTTCGCGTAAATTGAATGGTTTCGGCCTAGTGGGTACAGTTGGTTTGAACTTTGAATGTGGTTGATAATAAAAATTTTTCAACACCGATTTTTCAACTTCCCGTATCTTAATTTTTAGTTTTCGTGGCTTTTCGATTGCTTGAATCACCAGCCGTCAATTTAATATGCACCTGAAGACGATTGGACATCGAACATTCGAAACGTCGTGAAGACCAAACATCAAGACAATAGAGGCCCCCGCATAGCATTGGGGCCCCTTAGATTGTTCGGTATCGTCCAGTCTTATCAAGAAAAGTATTATTTTGTTATTTAAAATCGTTTCGTAGTTTTTACCCTCATGGTTACAGCGGGGCGGGCAAATATCTTGAACGGTGCAAGGAAAAATTTCAGTTTTACTGCATATCTTGGTATCAGGTGTAAGTGTAATAAGTAATAGATAGCATAAGGTACATACATGAATACATACATACATACTCTACCCCATGGTGGTGTGGAAATGAGTATTTCAACTTATGCATGTACCTTAGGCTATTTATTACACTTCTACCTGATACCAAGATATGTCGCAAAACTGAAATTTTTCCTTGCACCGTTCAATATATTTGCCTGCCCCGTTGTAACTATGAGGGTAAGAACTACGAAACGATTTAAAATAACAGGATAATACTTCTCTTGATAAGACTGGACGATGCTGAACAATTTATGGGGCCTCCATTGTCTCGATGTTTGGTCTTCACGACGTTTCGAATGTTCGATGTTCAATCGTCTTCAGGTGCATTTTAAATTGACGATTGGTGAATAAAGTAATCGAAAAGCCACGAAAACCAAAAATTAAGTAACGGGAAGTTTGAAAAATCGGTGTTGAAAAAATTTTATTATCAACCACATTCAAACCAACTAATCGTACCCACTAGGCCGAAACCATTCAATTTACGCGAAAAACTTATAAGACCAAATCTGTTGAAAATTGTGTGCTCTTTCTTTTTTATAATAAGTATTTTTGTCGCAGGATGCACCAGAACTGAAATAAATGAAAAAAACTGATTCGCGCCCCCATTGAGCTAGTATGGGGGCCCTACCCGACTACCTACGAGGTTCCAAAATGAATATGTTTTAACGCAACCCCAAACCTACAAGATCACCAAATTTCAAAACTTCCGGACTTTTTTTTTATAACGTCCATTTTCTCGCTCTGCCTACTGGACTACAATCGGCGAACGGAAAGGGCATTTTGGCATATCAGCTTTGAAATTTGAATGATAAACTCTCATTTTCGTTATCAACACATGAAATGTCTACAAATGTTGTTTCCAAAAATGTCGTCAAACTTAGTGCCCTTTTGGCAGAAAATCGTAAAATTTAGGTATAGCAAGCAGGCAATCGGTCAGTAACAATTGCCTTTTTGCCATGTATTCTAAATTTGAAAGATGATAACCTTTTGTTTTATCAGTACATGAAAGGCCTTCAAATTATGTTTCCAAAAATGATATTAAATTCAGTGCCCCTTTGGCAATAAATAATAAATATTTTGGAAAACTCCCGAAACCCTTAGAACGTAGAAACTGTGGATTGAAAATAGGTGATAAGAATTGGCTCATTCACCAAGTGGGGAGGTTCTAGTCGCTTCCGTAGCTGCCCATTTCTTTTTAAATGCAAACCCTTTTACATCATCTCGTCATTAATATGATGTGTTTTCGTGATACAACTTCAAGTTGAAAAGATGTGTGATGGTGATTCGAGGGGTTGGCCACGCGAATTTTTCGTGTACAAAGTACTGCCTTAGTGTCAATACTGCTTCATACTGCTGGAGGTACTGCGCAATAGTCCAGTCAAGCTGGGTTTTTTAGAAGAAATAATTTATATATTTTTGAAATTTTGGCTACGTCCTCTTGATGGCACCTGAAATGAAATGCCGAAAAGTTCCCACCCCCCAAGTGTGTGCTTCATCGCTTATTTGGCGAAAACCACCCCCAAACATGGCATGGCGCTAGTTTTTAGCATTTTTCGGCGAAACTATCCATCTGACAAAAAATTTATTCTGATCAAAAACATTCCTTATCAAATTCTGTATTAAAAAAGTCCTTTTGATTATTTTGCTTATCCCCACCTAATTCTCGCAAACGACGTCCGAAGTTGTAGAGTGTAGAACAGTCAAAATATATTTTTGAGTAGAACTTATTTATATATTTATGAAATTTTGGCTACGGACTGCTGATGGGCCCTGAAATGGAGGGCCGCAAACTTAACACCCCCCAAGTGTAAGTTCCATCCCTTTTTTGGCGAAAACCTACTCTCAGACGTGGACATGGCGCTAGTTTTTAGCATTTTTCAGCTAAACTATCAAACGGACAAAAAATTACTCTAATCAAGAATATCCCTCGTGAAATTCTGCATTAAAAAGTCCTCACCTAATTCTTGCAAACGACGTCCGAATTTGAGGGTTGTTTTTCGCTCGCACCAAAAATCAATCTAGCGGTACCCTCAACTTCGGACGTCGTTTGCAAGAATTAGTTGAGGATAAGCAAAATGATAAAAAGGACTTTTTAATGCAGAATTTCACGAGGAATATTCTTGATTAGAGTGATTTTTTGTCCGTTTGGTAGTTTTGCCGAAAAATGCTAAAAACTAGCGCCATGTCCACATCTGGGAGCAGGTTTTTGCCAAAAGAGGGATGAAACTTACACTTGGGAGGTGTTAAGTTTGCGGCCCTTCATTTCAGGGCCCATCAGCAGTCCGTAGCAAAAATTTCATAAATATATAAATATGTTCTACTAAAAAATCTAATTTGTGTTCTACAACTTCGGACGTCGTTTGCGAGAATTAGGTGGGGATATGCAAAATAACCAAAAGGACTTGTTTAATTTCATAAGAAATACTTTTGATTAGAATACATTTTTTGTCAGATGGATAGTTTCGCCGAAAAATGCTAAAAACTAGGGCCATTCCACGTTTGGGGGTGGTTTTTGCCAAATAAGGGATGAAGCGCACACTTGGGGGTGGGAACTTTTCGGCCCTTCATTTCAGGTGCCAACAGGAGTTCGTAGCCAAAATTTCAAAAATATATAAATTATTTCTTCTATTCGCCTTTTTTAGATCTAATATGACTGGACTAACAATACTGCTCGATACTGCTAAAATACTGCGCGATACTGCTACAGTACTGCTCGATACTACTACAGTACTGCGCATTACTGCTGGTACTGCGCGATACTGCTCGTACTACGTACTGCTCTCCCTTTGTACAAAGTACTGCGCATGTGGCCAACCCCTCGTGGTGATTCGTGTGTTGGTGGCGCTGGAGTCGCGACGGTGGCGCCTCCTAACTTCTAGCAGTCGATGCCCCCCTTCAATTGCTCTTTTTTCATAGAAATCGGTTGAGCAGTTCACGAGTTATTGCGACTCGAAGTCTATTTTAGGTTTTGTCGTGATGCAAATTCCATAGTTCATGTACCAAAAGATTCTACATAAAAGTGGCTTCCTGACGATGTGTCACAGGCCGTATATTTTCTATGATAATTCGTATGTTGGTGGCGCCACACAGCAGTCGATGTCCTCCAATCATTGCTACCTTTTTTTTCAAGAAAATCGGTTTAATAGATCAAAATTGCCACTCGCAATGGGACACCCTGTATTACCGTTTGCCGCACCTGATGAAAAGAAGTGTCGCGTAGTCGCTTAGATTTCTATCACTGACATCCTAGATCGTGAGCCTTGAACAACTGTCACTTGTTACCTGGATGCTTGTTCGCTTGTTTTCTTATGTAATGTTGCAGAAATCTTCCTGCCAGCGCCATCTCACGATGTGTGTACTTAAGCTGATTTATGTCATGGCGTAATGACAATCATAAACACACTTGAAATTAAGCTCTCTGCCGAGGTGCACATCGTTTTTTTTTATCGAGAAATCGTGAAATGACCTACATTTTTGGACAATAAAATCAGTGAAGCTTCTATCTGCTATTTCTACTACTTCAAAAAAATCGTACAAAAATCAATTACAATAGTTCACTGTCAATTTCTCGTGTTTTAAGGATATTTTTAGTATTCTGTGCTTCTTCGTTCTAATTGTGTTTTAAACTTCTTTTGTTCGTTCACTATGCTACAGATTGCGCTTATTTTCAGTGTCGAGATTTTAAAGACCCACATAGAAAAAGTCTGCAGGATAGAACCAGACCATCAGGTTCTACTAATCAGCGGCGGGGAGCACTTAGTTCCAGACGCCAGAATATGTTCGTACCCCGCCGGCACCGACACAAACCCAATCTTTCTCTTCAGCAAAACCAATGGAAATAAAGATGTGGAAGTACTTAAAGCCTGCTTCGAACACACGCCAGAAACAGGTGAGTCCGATTAATTTTAAAGTGAGCTGCTTTGAAGGGGAAAAAAAGTAGATTTGGAACCGAAAATCCGGGAATGTGCCGATCTTCCAGCCACGCTTACCACCGTCCAAAAGCGAACTCAACTCGCGCAAGATTTCGTGGATTGCGACAAAGCCATAATCAGGTTCTGTGAGAATCTCGTTCACGAGCAACATCTACAACACCAGGGTTGGGCGGCGGTGGTGGCGAACTTGGAAGATTTAAGCGTGGCGTTACGGCAGCGCTGGATCCACTACGAAGAAATATTTGATGAGTATATAAAAGACCGTAACTCTTACCTAGAATTTCTACAGCAGTAAGTCATGATCGAAAATGAAAGTGGTTTTAAGTCCTATCGCGATTTCAGCTTTAAAGATGATCTCCTAATTTTACAAAAAATCCCAGTGTTACCTGCTCTGCTCGAAACACACAAATTACATGTACCTGATGATCCTTCTTGCGACGAGTGTTCGACTGGCGATATGTCGCTCTTCCAGTGGATCAACCAACAAGATGATTTCATGGATTACCTGTACGACGTCTGCACTAAAGGACTAACTCAGGTTTGTTTTTAGTTTATTCTATTCTCATGTTGTACAATGGAAACACTGGACAACTTCGGTGGAAAAATGCACCCTATTACACCGAAACACTTGATTTTCACTGCTGACGCGTTTCGAACTCAATGTGCTCATTATCAAAGCCGTAGCTATATAACCCTACCTTCTGGATAACTGAAATATTTATAGGCAAACCCGCGTAGCTCCACCCCTCGGCTGTGAAAGTTTGACCAATCACAAGTCGAGAAATGATCACGCATGGGTGAACACGTATAAATACATATAACGAGTCCTCTCTAAAGTAGCGTAATAGCTTAATATTATCACTTATTTTATGGTCATTGTGTAAAGCATGCAGGGCAACACTGGATTTCTCAGTTCTGCCATATTTAAGGTGTGGTAAGTGCTCCTTAAATCTGGTGTTGAGAGACCTTCGTGTTTGACCTACATACTTTACATCACAATTTTGACAATTGATTTCGTATATTGCCAGCCCAAGTAACAATTTAAGGTTTATTTTAATCTACGAGATAGTTATAAAACTTACTAACAAGAGTTTCTTTAAAGCTACTTTCCCTTAAAGGAGTATTGAAGACTAATAAATCAGCTATAAGGTAAAAAAGGAGAACTTTTGAGGTTCTTTCAGAGCAATTTTTTAAACTTTTTTAAAACCTTTCCATCTTAATTCAACAGTGTTGATAACATTGTTAAGTCATCCATAAAACTTTGTTTGAAACTTTAATAAAACCTTTGTGTCTTAATAAGATCTTCAAATTGAATTCAATAAAGCCTTACCTACGTACATTTACATAAAATAATCGTTATTAAGATTTTAACTTTACCTTCTTATATTCTTTTGCATCTACAATTATTCATTTTACAGTTTTATAATAAATAATGAATATTAAATCCCATGAATCATGTTTAAAATGTATTCTGGATTAGAATTTGCTGGTTCCATATATCTAACTAAATATAATTGTGGATTAATTGTTTTCGAATAAAAAAAACTTAAAAGGATTGTTTACTCACAAAATCCTGCAAAACAAGCATAAAAAACTTACACGCCCTGAAAATAAATAATAAATTAAAAAAAAATTATATACAATACTAAATTTCGTCAAAAATTTTACTTATTCTGTTGCAGATTGACTAGTTTTGTAAGTCAAGCACAATTTTTCTATCTATCGATTGAATTCATGGTTAATAAAAAAATTATATTTACTCCACATAGCATTTCATCAATATGTCTGAATATTTAGCTGGCGCATTCATAAAACTATTTACTACTGAAATATGTTTTAATAAGTCTATTTTGTTTTGTAAATGCTTATTTAGAAATATTAAATCTATTTGTAATTGAAAGTGATTTGTCAAATTAAGGCTAAGGGCACAGACCTTTTGTCTGAAAGTGTCTTCTGTTAAAGTCACCAACTTTGTTTGCTTATTTGTTCTGTCTGACTTCGACTTCGCTCTGTACTTTCGTAACAATTGAAATTACTTTCCATCACTAGTGTATCGCACTATGTCCTAATATTTACAAATTTTTGTAGATATACCTACTTTGACGTACGTACTTAATTTCTCGCAACCTTTCTTTTTCACTTACGAATACGACGGAAGTTCCCACTTTTCTTTATGACAGGTCTAGGAAAGTCGACATATTTTATTTTTCTACGAGCACCAGAACATGAGGTCCGCAAAATACTACATAACCTCACAATTTACTACAAATACCAAAATGGCTCACGAAAGTTTTCTAAAAAGCAATTTAGATTTATGATCTATGTATTAGGAATATTTAATTTCGCAACATTTTTAATTTAACTTTTAAAAGGGTCAATTCAAAACCTGTTTTATGGTGCCCCATTGGATAAAGTAAATAACCTGTCCCCATTTTGCCATATCAAAAATATTATGTATCTAGGTAGGGTACATTGAAAGTCTGTGTTTTGTTGTGAGTTTGGCAAATAAATTTATTATTATTATTATTATCTGCTACATTTAAAAAACAGTTTTAAACCATTAATAAAACTCTCTAATAAAGCAGTCATAAAGTAAAGCTCTTATTTATTTTGACTTCAAGAGTTTTTTAAGATGAAATACACTTGATAATGTATTATTAGGTACCAACAATAAAACAGCATTAAGAGCTGTCTGCGTTGAGAGCATGTAGTTTTATATTTCATTGTTAAGAATGCAGATAAAACTTACTTATAAAACGGTTCTGTCTTTCAGTATTAATGCTATTTAGCACAACTTTTATAAAACTGGTGATTTCTGTAATTCCATTATAAACCAGTTATAAAACTTAGACAAGACCTGTTATTCTTAAAAGTATTACTTCGGAGATTTTTCTTTAAGAATCCGGCACATACCGCTATATCTCGGCAGACTCCCATCATTGTGCACAACACAACATGGCAAATTTCCATTTTTTGGGCACACCGTCTTCTGAATTTTCTTTTAAACAAGGAAAGATATCAGAAAGAACTCAAAACAATCAAAGACATATAGTATTGACTATTGGTAAACGAAACTTTCGTCTTACGCAAAGATTGAAAAATTCCAACGTTGCTTTATTGTCAGTTTTGAGTTTAATACGAATACCTGCAAAAATTGTTTAAAAAATTACTTTTCGGTTAGCCTTTACTGGCAGCAGGACTTGAAAGGGCCCTAGTCATTAGTGACTGCTTGGGAGAATTTTCTTTTTTTTTGTAGTTTTGGAAAGAGGAATGCTCAATTAATGAATCCTTGAAAAATAAAAGAAGAGTAATTTTTAGTTAAGAAAATATAAATTTTCAAAAATCAGTAATTTTAAGTATATTATCCTATGCAATTTGGTTCAAAACCAAGCTGATTTCTTGCCGTGTAGTACGAACAGATAACCATAATGTGAATTTGCAGATAATTCACATCATGCTATTTCATATATGACACATAACAACCTGATTTAAGCAACAATATAGGCCCATCCTGGATTCCTATTCATATTACATAATTTTGACATCGCCATCTTGAAATGCAGGTTCAATTTAAAGTGTGACTGCTTGGGCCAATTTTTTTGCATTTAGTCTTAATCGATTCGGGAGATTATAATTCATGCCCATAAAAAAAATTAATAAAGAGTAATTTTTCGTTTTCAAGATATACAGGTTTTTTTTTTAAATCTTTGCTTCTTGAATGTCTTCGGACGTAAAAAAGATATTGAAATGAAATAAACGCTGATCAGCTCCGCATGTACAGGGGGATACCTTCGCGCTTGTATTTTTGTAAAAACGATAGCTTCAAAATGAAGGGTCATGAATACGTTGCACATCGGTGTTGGGTCACCCTGTATTGTTACTCTCGACTTATAATATTACTTTAGCAAATATCTGGTCCCACTTACACTTAAAAAAAAGGCAGCAGAGAAGCGGCTGGAACCTCCCCAACGCATGGGTCTTTGATTTCCGTGACATAGGGCGGGTTGTATAAAACATTTAATCCTGGACTTAACGCTAACCCCCTTACGATGCCATAGAAACAATTGTTGTCAACAATTTGTTGCTATAGAATTTTTGAAGGATTAACTTTAAGGCAGGATCAAATGTTTTATACAATCCAGCCTTATTGTGTTTAAGATTTTAAAGTTGATATGCCTAAATGGCACTTCCAGTGGACCAATTGCTCCCAAAAGCCTTTCAGCTCTTCAATGGGTTACCTAACCTCCATGTACCAAATTTCGGACAAATTGATCCAGTAGTTTGGGCTATAACGTGGTTTCAGTGTTATTACAAAATTTCGATTTTTCTACCCAAAGGGTACTAAATGCGAATAAATTTTATCTCATTTAAAACCAGAATTTGAAGACCTTTCTGATGATAACAATAAATCTTTCAAAAAGTTGTTTTTGATGGGTGAATGAGAGAATAATTTTAAGTTTCGAAATTGGTGTGCCAAAACGGCACTTTCCTTGGGTCGATTGAATCCAAAATTTGTTCAGCTCTTCGACGTGTAATACAATCCCCATGTGCAAAATTTCAGCCAAATCGGTTGAGGGGCTTGGGCTGTACCGCGATTTTAAAGTCCGATAAAAACCTATTTTTTTTAAATTGTTTGTCAAAAGGGCACCAAGAATGAATACATTTTTAGACGCAGAACTTGAAGGTCTTTCTTATGGTGACGTGAAAAATGGGGGTTTACATTTAAAATTTAAAAGTTGATGTGCCAAAATGGGACTTCTGGTTGCACGATTGGCTCCAAAAGCTTTTCAGATCTAAGTTGGGTTATCACATGCACACGTACCAAATTTCAGCCAAATCGGTCGAGTAGTTTGGGCTGTGGCGTGTTTACGAACGTACGTACGTACGTTCATACATACAGACAAATTTTAAAAACCACTTTTTTGGGTTCCTGAGACCTCAAAACGTATAGATCCGGTCTTATCTCGAATTCGAAAATTTTAGTGATTGCAGTAACCTCCCTTTTTTTTAAATGGTGAAGTGGAGTGGGGAGGTTAAAAAATAATTTGGTCATTTTCGACTGGGCCGAGAATTCGCCCTTAACGTATAGGGTCCTTTGTCGCATTACCTTTCGCACCTCAGTTGACAAGAGATTTGACAAGGTTTTTTGCTCAACAAAATTTAAGGACGGTTTTCAGATCTGAGAACAAACTGAAAAGCCTTTTAGCCAACCCGAAAGATAAAGTAGGGAATAGCGAAAAATCTGGCATATACGAAATCAATTGTCAAAATGTGATCTAAAGTATGTAGGTCAAACACGAAGGTCTCTCAACACCAGATTTAAGAAGCACTTAGCTCACCTTAAATATGGCAGAACTGAGAAATCCAGTGTTGCCCTACTTGTTTTACACAATGACCATAGAATAAGTGATAATATTAAACTAGTTTGTAGCGTGTGCAGATGCTAGATGCGATGGAAAGTATCGTCATTTATTTAGTTTATTTAGTCTAGAGATAGGCTTATGAACGCCGATACAGGCCCGATCGCACATGATAATGAGCACATTGTGTTCGAAGCGCGTCAGCAGTGAAAATCAAGTGTTTCGGTGTAGTGGGGGTGTTTCTAGCGATAGCCCATGTTTAATAAAATTCACCATTTAACTTTAGACGGACGAGAGGTTGTTCGTGAGCCTTCACTCGGAAGTTGAAAAAACTCTGCATCTCCCCGATGAACACGGCATGAAAGAAATCAAAGGGTTGGGTGAGCGCCTGTATGGTTTGGAAAAGTTAATGGTGGATGCCAGAATCATCATGCAAGAACAGGAGGATTTATCCAAGTCTTTTCAGAGGGTAACACTGAGTTGGCAATTCTCAATTTCGAAGTCGACTTTCTTATTCTCTTTTTTCGGTTGATTCGAAGTTGTGACACTTTGACGATGATTCTAATTTTTGTGTTGTCTAAAATAGCATTTCCAGAACAACACCAGAGCCAGTCAGGTAAAGGAGGCCTCCGTTCTGCCGGATTTATGTCTGACCCACATCCAACAGCTGAACCACATGACCGATAACCATCGAAAAATGCGAGAGATCATGCGCAGATGCACGGCGGCCAAAAGTGAACTCACCGACAATTTGGTGCTCAGGCTCAGTTGGGTCGTGTTTTTGGAACAGACTTTTTCGGAAGTTGACAATAAGTTAGTGTTCAGTTTTCAAAACTTGTTAACTCTGCAAAGGCAACTCGAAATACTGCAGCAACTTCACACGGCACCGGCTATGTATTTTTCAGCCGTGGCGGAAGTCGTTCGGAGAAGAAAATTTTCGCAGGCCTTCCTCTTGGTGAGTTTTTCGCTGTGTTTGTACCTTGTCCGTAAATTAACAGTTTATCTAGTGGGCCAGCGATGTGGCATGTCATTTGTTAACCATCTACAACGAAGAGTTGTCGCGGAGGAAAGATTTCCAGTTCCAATTCGAGGCCCATTTCCTTAGTTCGTTATTTCCCGGCATGGAAGATCTGCCACCGTCTTTCGCTACGCAGGCGCCCTCACTTTTTGACACGAGCCTACCGAGAATATCGCAGGAGGACATCGAGAAATTAAGAACGGCCATTCCAGAGTTGGCGGGTAGCCTCAACATAGCCGACTCGACGATGGCTTTGAATTTTTTCTCACAAGATTTGAAAGAAGATAAGAAGGATGAAAATAGGGCCGTTGAAGAAAAAATTATGGAGGTTGTGGCCAAGGCGGGTCTGGCCAGTACGTTGGATCAAAATTTGTTGAAGGCAATCGCAGAGCCCCAGCTCACAGCTCACGGCCTTCCTAATTTGAAGGATGTTGATAAGTAAGTTTTTGAATTTAGCCCAGGCAAATTAGACAAATCGAGTGAAATAAATCCCGGAGTTCTGAAATTTGGCATGGTTGTTCGCTAGTACCTACAGAACATTGTACTAAAAGTACCGCTGCTGGGTGGGGGAGCTGATTGAAAGTGGATTTTCTACGTTTTCGTATCTATCTCCGTAACTATCAATCCTAGCGAAAATTATCCCATATAGAAAATTAAAGTAGACTAAATTTCCTATCAAAACGGTCCTATTCGTTTTTGTCGTAGGATTCATATTTTGAATGTTATAAGCTTGACAAGTTCTCATATTTACTTGAGATGGCTTATAGCCCAGGAGTTTAAGGTTTTGACCAGCACAAAAATAAGGTCGGGCTGAAAATTGGTACTTATGTTCTACTGGTAATCCTGAATGACGTGTCATAGTACGCCTGCGGTGCCGGCGTACTATTTTTTTTTGCTACCGGAATTGGTCTCAAAATGAAAACAACGACCTAATCAATACTGATAGACAGCTGTTTTGTTCGCTACGAAGCATTTCTTACCACGGCTTAACTGCTATTGGGCCGGTCGCTTATATGCGAAAACTTCAAAATTTACCACCAGAGGGCAGTATCTCCGAATATGCACAGTCCCTATAGAAGTTTTTTTGCACTTTCCATTAGTACCCGACTTATGATTTTTTTTAAACAGGGCATTCAGGGTGTTGCCAGTTTCATTGCCCACTATTGGGATCTCGGAAACCATTAAAGTTTGAAAATCAGTTAAATTAGAAAAAAGTTGCGCTTTTTAAGGGTGATTAAGAATCTGTAAAGAATTCTGCGATATCTTGATACGTTACTGAACTATCCTGAAAAAACTGCAAATCGCTGCCAATTCAATGACATTAAAAGAAATGTTCTATGTCTTCTAGATTTTGAGCAACGACAGACAACTTTTCTTTTTCTTATGACCGTCATATTGGATTTTAACACCATTGGATACACACAAAAATTAACTTTTTAAAAATGTAACCATCATGTTGCAATAACACTTCAGACTAAAGGGTCTTCCAAGAGCAAGTGGTTGAGTAAGATTTTTGGCTCATCTGTCAAAGCGGGTAAGTAGGGTTAAGGCGCGGTTGTTCTGTCACGAATTAACCTCGGTTTAGCCTAAACTTGGTTTGGTTGCCAAGCAAGAGCGAATTCAAACGCTTAACTCTGACCTTTAATCAGGTTTAAAAGAGCAATCAGCCCCAAAAGCACCCTGTTTGAGGTTATGAATTTTTGTCGCAACTGAAGTGAGTAAAGTACGTTCCTTTTAAAGACAAAACTGAGGTGAGAATCTCATCTCAGCATACGAGGTGATAATCTTCCCTCAGTTGTAAAAGGAAAGCGCTTAATGTGAAAAATGAAATAGAGATACTCTCAGACGAAAACGCTATAAGAATCTGTAAAGAATTCTTCGATATCTTGATTCGTTCCTGAGTTATTCCGAAAAAACTGAAAATTGAGTTTCTAAAGACAAATTCATATTCAGAGCTTCTTAACAGTTGATGCTATTTAAATGAAACTTGGAACTTTTATATTTTTGACATCTGTCAATTCAATGGCATTGACGAAAAATTTTCTAGGGTTTCTAGATTTTGAGTAACGACAGTCAACTTTTCTTTTTCTTATGGCCGCCACATTGGATGTTAACCCCATTAAACACAAAAAAAAATCGGTTTTTCAAAAATGTAACCAATTAGGGTTTTTTGAAAAAAAATATTCAAAGCTGGGTCACACGATGCCAATACGAGTTTTATTCATTGAATTCAATTTCTTTCACATGTCATAAGAAATTGAAAAAGTCGGTGTACTTTTTTTTTACAGTTGTTTTTTCTCAAGTTTAGGCCGATTATACAAAATTAATCACACCAAATTTTAAAATTTGACGATCTGTCAAAAAAGCCCAAGTTGGTTACATTTTTGAAAAGTTAATTTTTGTGTATCCAGTGTGGTGTTAAAATCCAATAAGGCGGCCATAAAAAAGAAAAGTTGGCTGTCGTTGCTCAAAATCTAGAAGGCATAGGAAATTTCCGTTAACGTCATTGAATTGGCAGCGATTTTCAGTTTTTTAGCTTTTTTGAGGATAACTCAGTAAGGAATCAAAATATCGGAGAATTCGTTACAGATTCTTAATCACCGTCAAAAAGCGCAACTTTTTTTTAATTTAACCGATTTTCTAACTAAGGGTTTTCGAGATCCTAATAGTGGGCAATGAAATTGGCAACACGCTGTATTTCTATTGTTGTGTGCACTGTGTAAGGTGCGCACGTGTTTTATTTCGCTCTGTACTAAAAACGCAAAAATTATAAAATAAGTGGTGTTTTTTTTCCAAAATGCCGCTGTTATGCGGGCGTTGTCCGAAAAACATTGCACGTTATGACGATTATGTGGCCTGTAGGGGAGATTGTGGAAAAAATTATCATATTGAATGCGTTCAATTATCTTGCTCGAGTTATGAAGAACTAAGGCGTTCAGGTGACATTAGACACTGGGATTGTGGTTGTTCTTCCAAAAAGGAGTCACTTGATACTAATAGAGTCGTTTTGAATGCCGTTGTGCCTAATCCGGATGTTGAAGCTGTTCCTCAAACTTGTGTTCAATGTAAGTCTGCTTTGAAAAATAATGCCTACGTTCAGCTGCTTTTGAAAGAAAATGAAATTTTACAACGTGAAGTTTATTTGTTAAAAAAACGGGTTGAGGATCAAGAATATATTAACTATCTTCAAAAGGACAAAATCAGGTGTTTGGAACTCGGCGGTGCATCAATGTCCGTGCAGTCTCAACTTACCAATACAAAAAGTACAACTTCTTATAGTTCCATTCTAAAAAGTGCAAACAAACATGACGCCGGATCAGCTGCTATTTTTATTAAAAGTACTGAAGACCAACCTAAGAAGGGACAAGATATCGTTGCGGACTTAAAGAATAAAATTAATCCCGCTGGCGTTAATGTTGGAGTCACATCTACCAGCGTAACAAAAACTGGTGTTGCTATTAGAGTTGATGATAAGGACTCGCTAAAAAGACTGCTGGATAATTTGAAGGATACAATCGGCGATAAATATACGTTTTCTGAAATGAAGAAGCGGAACCCCAGACTATTGATAGAGGATGTTGATCCCGATATTAAATTTGACCAGAAGGATGAATTTGTTGCGAATTTCATTAAACATAACCACCTGCCGTCCTCTAACTCAGATACCAAACTTATCACTGTAATTAAAAGAAGTCGTTCTATTGATATTGTCATTGAAGTCTTGCCGGCTGGCTATAAGGAAATTATTAAACTTGGTAGTGTTTTTGTAGGCTGGAAAAAATGTTCTGTTAGGGATCATATATTAGTTAGTCGTTGTTTTAAATGTTGTAAATATAATCATCGGAAGGATGAGTGTAAATCGAAATTATGTTGTCCAAAATGTTCCGAGGAGCACGAAATGAAAGACTGTGTTGCAACGGCTCTAAAATGCATAAACTGTTTTGATTATAATAAGAAAAGTAAAAGCAATGTGCCAACTGATCATGCCACGTTTAGCCGTGATTGTACTATGTTCCTTATAAAGTTAGAGTCGCTGAAGAGTAACATTAACTATGGCAGTGCGGAAAACTAGCTCAATCAAGATTGGTCATTTAAATGTGCGATCACTTTTCACTGGCTTCAACGATTTTGCTTCTTTGGTTGGTGACAATGACTTTGACATTGTTGGAGTTGGCGAAACACGATTATCCGATGATATATCATCAAATGCAGTTGGTCTGAGGGGCTACGAATTTTTCGGATGTGATCGCAGTAGAGCTGGTGATGGTGTCGGCGTTTATGTTAGGAGTTCATTGAGGGCTGAATGCATTCTGCAGGATTATGGAACTGTGGAGGGCATTGAGCATGTTTGGGTAAGGGTAAGGATGATCGGTAGAGCTGAATTAATTATTGGCAACATCTATAGATCGCCATCCACAAATCTAAATACCGCCATTGAGTTCATTGATGACCTTATATCTTATATTACTCCTCAGTTCAATAACATTGTGTTGCTAGGTGATCTCAATGTTGATCAGAATTTTCCTAACAAGTTAGAAGAGTGTATGCGGTGTTATGACTTTGTTCAGGTTATAAAAGAACCTACTCGAATTACTTCAAGTACCCAAACTTTAATTGATGTTATCTTTACAAATGGTTCTGATGACGTAGTAGACTCTGGTGTTATTAATGCAGATCTGGTCTCAGATCATCAGCTTATTTATTGTGCTTTTAATTTCCAGGTACCTCAGAAAAAACCAAAAATTTTAACTTATCGTGATTTTAAACATTTCTGTCACTCTAGATTTATGGATGATCTATTCCAAATTCCATGGCAAAACCTCTTATACCTATATACAAAATATTGACGAAAAACTTATGTTTCTTTCTAATTCAATCCTATTATTGTTCGACTTACATGCACCACTTAAAACTGTTCGAATAACAAAGCCGTATGCACCGTGGCTGACTCCAGCAATAAAATTGTTGATGAAGGAAAGAGACACTGCCCTGAGAATTTACAAAAAAAGCCGAAACGTCAATGACTGGATCTACTACAAAGAATTAAGGAACCTTACAGTATCTTCTATTCGACAGGAGAAAATTGGCTATCTCTGTCATCGGCAAAGAAATCCCAACAAGGGAGAGATATGGAAGACGCTTAAATCTTTAAATTTACAAGGAAATAAAAATAAAATTGAGGTTCCTGCTTTTGACCCAAATGAAGTCAATGATTACTTTCTTTCAGTTTTTAGTCCGCAAAATAATTGTGTTCCGCATATTCTAGATATTCGTGGTAAAACGTTCAATGAATCTTCAACTTTTAATTTCAAATACGCCTCTGTGGAGGAAATTCATGATATAATTTTTCAAATCAAATCCAACGCTTGTGGTTCCGATGGAATCACAATTAAGATGCTTCAGTTGTGTGCACCAGTTATCTCAAAATACTTAACTCACATTATTAACTGCTGCTTCGAAGTAGGGTATTTTCCCCAACCTTGGAAGTTCGCCTTGGTCAAACCTTTGCCCAAGACAAATGCTGTCCACACCTGTAGCGATCTAAGACCCATTAGCATCCTACCGGCAATGTCAAAAGTAATGGAAAAGTTTATGTACAAACAAATCTCTAAATATGTTGTGGATGAGAAGATCATACCTTGTCATCAGTCGGGATTTCGTAAAGGTCACAGTACAACTACTGCTTTAGCTCATATTATTGATGAATGCCTTCGAGCACTTGATAAGGGAGAGGTTACTGCTCTCATCTCTCTAGACTTTTCAAAAGCTTTTGATACAATTGACCACTCACTTTTGTGTCACAAACTTTCTTATTATGGCTTTAATAAAGCGTCTTCACAACTAATAGCAAGCTATTTAGAACATCGAAGTCAAGCAGTTGTTCTCCATGGTACTTCTTCAGCTGTCGGCTATATAACGTCAGGTGTCCCACAAGGGTCCATATTGGGCCCTCTCTTATTCATAATCTATACTGCCGAAATATTTGCAACTATTGAGCATACTAAAATTCACGCATTTGCTGACGACACACAAGTGTACCATCATTTCCCAAGTGATGACTATGAATATGCTTGTAACATTATTAACTCTGATCTAGATAGACTGGCTGAGGGATGCAGGAAAATAAATTTAAAACTTAATCCAACCAAATGTTCGCTATTGCTTTTCTCGAACAAAAAAGATCGAGAAAAATTAAAGGAGCTTGTGGAAATTTATGTCGAAGGTAGAAGAGTGCTTCCTCAAAAGAATGTAAAGAGTTTAGGGCTTATAATAGACGAGGATCTTAGGTTCAAAGATCAAGTTTCTGCGGTTGTTCAAAAATCTTATTTTGCCCTTAAACTTCTCTATTCAAGTCATACTCTGCTCAATTTTAAGCTTCGTAAAAAGTTGACCGAAACCTTAGTACTGCCGTTCATTAATTACTGTCTAATAATATATCATTCTTGTTTAAATGCTACTGAAAAATACAGAATACAGAAAATTCAGAATAACTGTTGTAGGTTCATTTTCAAACTAAGAAAATTCGATCATGTTTCTCTGCGCCTTAAAGAACTTCGTTGGCTTAATATCCGTGGTCTTTACCATTACCATTTGTCAGTTTTTATGTATCGCCTGATGTCGACGGCGACGCCAGCATATCTATTTGCGAAATTTCAGCGCAGATATGATGCACACAATGTCAACCTCAGATTCACTCATTTTACGTTAACAATTCCTCAGTTCCGCACTTCCATGTTTCAGAGATCATTGTCGTTCAACTGCATACAGCTTTATAACGCAACCGAGTTGTTTGGTTCTTGTTCGTCACTGAACAGTTTTCGCACACGCATGAAAGCGTACATCTTGGAAAATATGTGTTAGGGTTTTATAGTTTCTGTAAATTTCTTTTTGTTTTTTGGAATGCTTATGTCCGAAATTGTTGCTTTTCTATATTTATGCTTTTTTTGTTTTGTTTTTGTTTGTTAGGTAGTTTTATGAGGTTAAGTGGAGTAGCTTAAGCTACACTTCGCCTCAAAAGCATAATTATAATTTATTTATGTTGAATAAAGGCATATTATTATTATTATTATTATTATTATTAAAAATATCGTAAGTTTGGGTACTAATGGAAAGTGCAAAAAAGCTTCTGTACATCATGAACAGATGAACTCTCTAACTGTGCGGAAGTTTAGGCAAATCGGAGTTGCCCCACATGGGCAAATCAGTCAGTGAATTTGACCATTTTAGCTGAAACTGCAATTTATATTTGACACACCGCGAGCTATATTAAGTCGGTACTTTTTTTATATAAAGTACATAGTCGATTGTCTATAACTTTGAAACAATCTAGCTTTGAGCTTTTTTCTTTCATCCAGGAAAAAATGTGGAAATTGCCGTTCTTTCTTGAATGTTTCCAGACTTTTTCCATAAACAAATTTTCGCAATTGTGACGATTCTAGTGCATAAAATTATAGGCAAAACCTTGAACTTTCAGGTAAAATTTGGCTCAATGCGATATTTCTTATATTTTAGAAGATATGATTTTTTTAATACCATATTTTGCTGATCAGGGGAAAATTTCATGTTCTTCAAATTCTTATAGAAAGCAGAAACAGCCTTTGAAGCCTCGTATATCTCTTTAACATTGGATAAGTAACATACCAAATTTTTTTCATGCGGCAGCAGTTTTTAGACATTGCATGGAATTACCCTATGAGAACTTGTCAAGCTTATAACATTTAAAATATGAATCCTTCGTTCACCTTCAATCAGCTCCCCCACCCACCGGTGCTTTTAGTATGTTTTGTGGTAGTACCATGCCAAATTTCAAAGCTCCGGGATTTATTTCATTCGATCACCGCTTTCTTGTCTAATTTGACTGGGCTAATTTTTTTACGACTAATTTTGAAAACTTCTTTTTGTAGGGGTTGCGAGTCGGAGACGGACACAGAGGAATTCGAAAAAGTGAGCCAGAGTCCGTTCGAGTTGCACTTTGACAAAGGTATCCCGTCGCCCAGGCCTGGAACGCAGGACGCTTCCACCCTTACCGAGGTTGGTGATAGATCCATCCCTCCCAAAAAACCCCTCCGTACATTCCAGAAGCCCCCCCACATAACCCAATCCCAAGACCAAGACTGTTCCTGTTCGTCCCTGCAGCGCACACTGAGCATCAGTGGCAGCAACACCGAGAGCTTCACGAACCTGAAAAATCCATCGTTAGACTCCATCGACGAGCTGTCGTCGTTGAAAAACTTCGGCTCGAACACGGAGAGTTGCTTCAACTCGCACCACCAACAAATGCAGGGTGGCTCGACGGCGGTGCGTTCCAAATCGATCTCTCCTCATACGCCACAGAGCCCCAAAGGGGAATCACCCAATTCACCACCATCTATCATGGGCCACCAACATAACGATTTCGTCAATGACGAGTTTTACATAGACGAAAGTTTGCCCTCGAGCTTGAGTATAGAAGCTGGACAGAGTCAGGGCGAATTCGTTAAACAGCTCGATAACGCCAATAATGTCGTGGCCTTGTTGCAGGTACACACACACTCTCAGAGTAATTGCTGCTCATACCTTTTTTTTAGTTTCTTATAGGTACTTCTTCTCTAGAATGTTCCATTACTTACTAGTGCGTTTCATAGCTTTCTTAATTCGTTCCATTTTTTACAAAAACTATGTGGTGAGATTAACAAAAACCGATAAGTGCGTAGACAACAAACACGTATGCACCTTAAATGCAAAAACAGCATACATTTCATGGTGTAGTGGTAAATCCTGTATGAAAGGAAATTTTACATTTAACATTTACATTTACATAACAATTACTTAAATGGCTGTGTTATGTTGACAAGGTATACAGAGTATCCCGAAATTAGTGGTCAAAATTTTACCAGTAGATTCTGATATGAAAAATATGAAAAAAAGTCCCTATGATCATATGTCGAAAAATAAGTCCCAAGGGAGCTAAGGCCCCTTAAAGGAGCCACTTTGAAAGTGTTTTTTAACCTCCCCAACACCATCACAATTAAAAAAAAAATGGGAGGTTACTGCAATCACTAAAATTTTCGAATTTGAGATAGCACCAGATCTTCACGTTTTGAGGTCTCAGGAACCCAAAAAAGGGGTTTTTAAAATGTGTCTGTGTGTATGTACGTGCGTACGTTCGTTTGTAATCACGCCACAGCCAAAACTACTAGACCGATTTGGCTGAAATTTGGAACATAAACATCTCATAACCTAACTTAGATCTGAAAAGCTTTTGGAGCCAATCGTGCAACCGGAAATGCCATTTTGGCACATCAACTTTTAAATTTTAAATGCAAACCCCCATTTTTCACGTCACCATAAGGAAGACCTTCAAATTCTGCTTCTAAAAGTGTATTCATTCTTAGTGCCCTTTTGACCAAAAATTAAAAGAAAATTGAATTTTATCGGACTTTAAAATCGCGGTACAGCCCGAGCCCCTGAACCGATTTGGCTGAAATTTTGCACATGGGGATTGTATTACACGTCGAAGAGCTGAACAAATTTTGAATTCAATCGACTCACGGAAAGTGCCGTTTTGCCACACCAATTTCCAAATTTAAAATTATTCTCTCATTTGACCATTAAAAACAAGTTGTTGAAAGTTTTATTGTCACCATCAGAAGGGTCTTCAAATTCCGGTTTTAAATAGGACAAAATTAATTCGCATTTAGCGCTGTTTGGTTGAAAAAATCAAAATTTTATCATAACAGTAAAAATACATTATAGCCCAAATTACTGAATTGATTTGGCTGAAATTTGGTACCTGGAGATTGGGTGACCCGTTGAAGACCTGAAAGGCTTTTGGAAGCAATTCGTCCAAAGGAAGTGTCATTTAAGCATATCAACTTTAAATTTTGAATACAAGGCCTCCTTTTTTATGTCGCCATTAGAAAGGCGATCAAATTCTGGTTCTAAAAATGTGTTCACAGTTTCTGCCATTTCAGTGGAAAATAGAGAAAAAATTCTTTCTCATTAAAAGGGAGCGGACTGACAGTGGATGACATAAAGTGGCAGTTATTGTCAAAAAGGTGTCAAAAGATTAACCTTAAAAGGAACACATTGTCAAACGTGATGGGTGATGTCCGAGGTGACGTCGGTATTTGTCAGAAAATTGCGAAATTAGTCACAGTCGATAAGCATAAAAAAATTCTGTTGAATTGACTACTATCTACACAGAATACAAAGATCCACGCGATGGGGAGGTTCCAGCCGCTTCTCTGCTGCATTTTTTTCAAAATGTCTTCAAAACGGTTAAAGATAGCAATGTGAAATTTGGTATCTTTACTAAGTCTTTGATGCTGAATTTACTGCCGTGGAGAAAATTTTAAAATTTTGATCATAAGCGTCTTGTACAGGAGGGCCTTAGGACTAAATTTGCTCAAACATTTTTGTAAGTAGTTTTTTTTCAAATTTGATTCCAGAATCTGAAAATTTGAGGTTTTTTAAGTAAAAATGGTACTCTTGTTTGGCATCGATAGAAAGCATCATGTTGTTTGAAGGACTATAGCTCCCTTAGGAAGCATTTTTCGACCCATACCCAAAAGAACTTTTCTTTCTAGAATGAAGTAAGGAACCGTCCCATGAACTTGTTTCACGGTTCGTCGGAAGTATGTGATTTTATTTTCTGTCGATTAAAATTGATCTTCTGATTCGGAAAACATCAAAATTAAAATCAGTTCCTCGATTAGATTTTGTTTTACCTTATAAGAAATAAATATGATCAATTCTTTAGATGAGCGAAAACACGAGAAGATAACCCATATTGGCGTAATAGAATGCTCCTGACATGAATATGTGTATAAGGTGGATCTTTGATTTGTGCGTGGTACAGTCGAAAAAGTAAATAATGCACTTTATGCCAAATTCTTGAGCAAATAATTCTTAACGGGCATACAGTCCTAGGTTTTTTGACCCAGCAATACAACCCCCAACTGGTGCCGGTTCTAGTGACATGGAAATGCACCACTATCAAAGCCTGGTGTTCTAAATTCTGAGCGTAACGTTCAAGAGTTGGCTGCATGACTTACTTTCTCGACTGTACCTATATCTTCTAGATATGATTAATTGATTGTCCATTGAATTGGCAACATAAGTAGGTACTGCAAAACAATCTTGTCAGATTTTGCATGGTTTTAAATAAACCATCAGATACATGCTTCCACCAGTTTTTTTTTCAACGTTGCCATTTTGCGGGAAAATAATTTACGACCGACCTTAGTAGATTCGTGGAATTAAATAAATCTTATAAATAATATTAACAGTCACATATTTGACACTTTTGCCGACATTACCTTCTTTAACTGTGGTAACTGTCATTTTTGTCATTCTAGTCTTTCACTGTATGTCCGTTGCTTTCTGCCTGTTTTCTCCAATTTTCTTGGAATTTTTGCCGCAACTCTAAAACTTGTTTATCGAAGTTTTTAAAAACAGAATCTACAGATCTTTGTAGTAGGTAAGATAATGGCAAAAGTGGATATTTACATATACCTACATATGTGTAAAATTTCCAAGTTCATATGCCCAAAAACTAAATATCATCCAAGCTTCATTTCAGAGGGGTCTCCACTGCGTCTTCTGTCCATATTCAGTCAAATCGGTTCGGTAGTTTTCGAAGCAGTTTTTTTGTCAGAAATAGGTTCACATACGACATCCGCACGATGACATTTATGGAAAATGGGGAGTTTCACACTAGATGCTATTGCACTTTGTGAATGAATATGTCAACTGTTTGATTTTAAAAAGATATATTGTACTGCTCTACCAATGAGGGGCTGTAAAGAATTACTCCATGAAATGAACCTTGGTGGACTTTACATTTAAAAGCATACATTATTGTGCAATGTTGCCATTTGAGTGGACAATCATTTACGTCGACCCGATATATCACCCAAATTTAAAGATTCACCGGTAGAGGTACCAGCCGCTTTTGTGGCTGTCGGTTTTTTAACCTCCCCACTCCACTTCACCATTTAAAAAAAAGGGAGGTTACTGCAATCACTAAAATTTTCGAATTCGAGATAAGACCGGATCTATACGTTTTGAGGTCTCAGGAGCCCAAAAAAGTGGTTTTTAAAATGTGTCTGTATGTATGTACGTACGTTCGTACGTTCGTACGTTCGTAAACACGCCACAGCCCAAACTACTCGACAGATTTAGCTGAAATTTGGTACGTGTGCATGTGATAACCCAACTTAGATCTGAAAAGCTTTTGGAGCCAATCGTGCAACTAGAAATGCCATTTTGGCACATCAACTTTTAAATTTTAAATGCAAACCCCCATTTTTCACCTCACGATAGAAAAGGCCTTCAAATTCTGCTTCTAAAAATGTATTCATTATTAGTGCCCTTTTGATCAAAAATTTAAAAAAAAATGATTTTTATCCGACTTTAAAATCGCGGTACAGCCCAAGCCCCTGAACCGATTTGGCTGAAATTTTGCACACGGGGATTGTATTGCACGTCGAAGAGCTGAACAAATTTTGGATTCAATCGGCCCACGGAAACTGCCGTTTTGACACACCAATTTGTAACTTTAAAATTATTCACTCATTTAACCATCCAAAACAAGTTTTTGAAAGATTTATTGTCACCATCAAAAAGGTCTTTAAATTCTGGTTTTAAGTAAGACAAAATTCGTTCGCATTTAGTGCTCTTTGGGTCAAAAAATCGAAATTTCATAATAACACTAAAAATACATTATAGCCCAAATTAGCGAATCGATTTAGCTGAAATTTGGTACATGGAGATTGGGTGACCCGTTGAAGACCTGAAAGGCTTTTGGAAGCAATTGGTCCACGGAAAGTGCCATTTAGGCATATCAACTTTAAATTTTAAATACAAAGGTCTCCTTTTTTATGTCGCCATTAGAAAGACGATCAAATTCTCGTTCTAAAAATGTATTCACAGTTTCTGCCATTCAGTGGAAAATAGAGAAAAAATTCTTTCTCATTGAAAGGGAGCGAGCTGACAGTGGATGACATAAAGTGGCAGTTGTTGTCAAAAGGTGGCAAAAGATTAACCTTAAAAGGAACATATTGTCAAATGTGATGGGTGATGTCCGAGGTGGTGTCGGTATTTGTCAGAAAATTGCAAAATTAATATCTGTCCGGGATCCACACGACCGAGATTCACCCGATTTCCATGGCGATTCATTGTTGACAACAATGATTCACCATGGAAATAGGGTGAATCCCGGTCGTGTGGATCCCGGACAGACTATAGTCACAGTCGATAAGGGTACAAAATTTCTGTTGAATTGACCACTATCTACACAGAATACAAAGATCCACGCGATGGGGAGGTTCCAGCCGCTTCTCTGCTGCCTTTTTTTTACACGCAACTGGCACACATGTCAGGTGCATCTTATTAGATTCTATTATGCCAATATGAGCCATTTTCTTCGCTGTTTTCTCTGATCTAATGAAATGATCATATTTAATTTATTTCTTATTACATAAAACAAAATCTAATCGAGGAACTGATTTTAATTTTAATGCTTTCCGAGTCAAAAAATCTGTCCTAATCGCGGTAGAAAATAAAATCACGCGTGGACAATTTTTTTCAACTTAAAGTTACTGCCGACGAAGCGTGGTTTATGATATTTTGAAGTCTTCTGTCACAAATTTTGGAGCCCTGAACCAATGAAAAGCCATTTTTTTCGAAAAGGGCGCATTTTATCGATGTCAAGCAAGAGTATCATTTTTACTTAAAAACCTCAAATTTTCAGATTCTGGAATTAAATTTGAGAAAAAACGACTTACAAAAATGTTTGAGTCAATTTAGTCCGAAGTCCCTCCTGTACGAGACGCTTATGATCAAAATTTTAAAAATTTCTCCGCAGTAGTAAATTCAGCATCAAAGACTTAGTAAAGATATCACGTTGCTATCTTTAACAGTTTTGAAGATATTTAGATAAAAACACTTTCAAAGTGGCCCCTTTGAGGGACCTTAGCTCCCTTTAGGACTTATTTTTCGACATATGTTCATAGGGACTTTTTTTCATGATTTCATTTCATTTTCATGAAGAATCTACTGGTAAACTTTTGACCACTAATTTCGGGACACTCTGTATAGTACTAAAACTGTTTAAATCGAGCAATACAGTAGTCTGATGTGGAATGCCACTGCTTGTCGTGGTACAGAAAATTGCGATCTCACTTATTTTCTATTAACATAAATCTATAAAGGAGTAATTTGTTAGAAAATAATAGAAGATGTGAAATTACTGTAAATGAACGTGTAATAAAGTGAACTGGAAAAACATTCAGTGAAAATTTGCAGTTGGGAAGTCTTCAAAATTAAAATTTTTCCTTTGAAATAATAAAGTGGAGTAAATACAGGTGGTGACTTTCAGCAAGGTGCATTTAAAAACGAGCGTAGAAGTTAAAAAACTAGATACGATGTGTTTCACGCTTCACCTTAGCTTAGACAAGTCGACCCTGCGATCAAGTGATATAAATCTCAGAGATCGGACTCGTTCTCACCTATTATTCAGGTATTTTCTGCTCTCAAATAGAAAATAAAAAATAATATGCAGCGTTCCCTAAGGCGAAAACTTCCTACGGATATTATATCCTAAAATGCTTAGTTTCCAAACAAATTTTTTTGCTACTACATATTTCAAAAACATTAAGGTATTTTAAAGAAAATTTGGTAGACGTTGTTCATACCACATAAGGAGCAATCTGCAAAGTATACTGAACATTTTGTACCAAATCCATGGGCGTAGGTGTAGGTAACCAAGTGCACACTTTTCCCATCAAGTAGGGTACGCGCCACTAGTTTTTTGTTTAAAACTGCACAAAAACATTCTCTTTCGTTTTTCCTTTATGATGAGTCGTTTTTGAGTAAAAGCAATCGGAGGCAAGTAAATTCGAACAAAATGTAGTTAAGCCACTAACTATATACTTTCATTAATCCACCTTTTACGTATCAGAATGACCTAATACGCCCAAAGCTTTGATTTCCTCAAGGACTATGGGACGCCAAGCGTAAAGCGCTACATTTAACTTATTTTGAGCCATTTACGAAATATTAATGCGAGAACATTAAACTTTTACGTAAATACGCAGGCAAATGTCTAGATTTTTACGTGAAAATCCAGACATTTGTAAATGTCCAAACTTTTACGTAAATGTCTATCTAGACATTTGTAAAAGCCCAGGCTTTTACGTAAGTATCGCGACATTTAGCTAAATATCCTGGCATTTGTGAGTGTTCAACCTTTTACGTAAATATCTATCTAGACATTTGTAAAAGCCCAGGCTTTTACGTAAATATCGCGACATTTAGCTAAATATCCTGACATTTATAAATATCCTGACATTTATAAATATCCAGACTTTTACTTAAATATCGCGACATTTAGCTAAATATCCTGACATTTGTAAATGTCCAGACTTTAACGCAAACATCGCGACCTTTAGCTAAATATCCTGACATTTATAAATGTCCAGACTTTTACATAAATATCTTGACATTTGTAAATGTCCAGACTTTTACGTAAACATCGCGACCTTTAGCTAAATATCCTGACATTTATAAATGTCCAGACTTTTACGTAAATATCGTGACCTTTAGCTAAATATCCTGACATTTGTAAATGTCTAGACTTTTACGTAAATATCGCGACCTTTAGCTAACTATCCTGACATTTATAAATGTCCAGACTGACTTTTACATAAATATCGCGACATTTAGCTAAATATCCTGACATTTATAAATGTCCAGACTTTTACGTAAATATCGCGACATTTCACTAAATATCCTGACATTTGTTAATGTCCAGACTTTTACGTAAATATCGCGACATTTAGCTAAATGTCCTGACATTTGTAAATGTCCAGACTTTTACGTAATTACCGCGACATTTAGCTAAATATTCTGACATTTATAAATGTCGAGACTTTTACGTAAATATCGCAGAGATTTGTAAATGTTCAGACTTTTACGTACTATCGCGGGCAAACCGTACCTGCTTAAATATTCAGACATTTAGAAATATCGAGATTTTTATGCACCTATAAATAGCGCCGAAGGTGCGGGAGTTTTAATAAAAGTGGCCACTGTGTACATGTTTTCGCGCATGCGCAGTGCATATGTAAGTGATGCCAAGAAGTAGAGCAACCGCTGATTCGGACGGTCAGGGTTGTCCTTCTCGTTTATGTGTCCTGCGCATGCGCGGACATCTCGATATTTCTAAATGTTTGAATATTTAGGTACATAAGAGTCTGAACATTTACAAATTGGTGCGATATTTACGAAAAATTCTTGATGTTTATACTTTGTCAGGATATTTAGCTAAATGTCAGCGCTATTTACGTAAAAGTCTTGATATTTACAAATGTCTGAGTCTACGATATTTACGTAAAAGTCTCCACATTTATAAATGTCAGGATATTTAGTTAAATGTCGCGATATTTACGTAAAGGTCTGGACATTTACAAATATCTGGATATTTACGTAAAAGTGTGGACATTTACAAATGTTAGGATATTTGGCTAGATGTCTCGATGGCGATAAATGTCTACGATATTCTCGTAAAACTCTTAATATTTACAAATGTCTGCGATATTTACGTAAAAGTATTGATGTTTACAAATGTCTGCGACATTTACGTAAAAGTCTCGACATTTATAAATGTCAGGATATTTAGCTAAATGTCGTGATATTTACGTAAAAGTCTGGACATTTACAAATGTCTCAACTTCTATAAAAGTTTATTTCCTCGCAATAAATGGCGCAAAATAAGTTAAATGTAGCACTTTACACTTAGCGCCACATAGAGGACTTGACAAAAATACAAACAGAAACAAAATTTAAAAGGAATGTTTCAAAGCTTGCACATCTTGTATCTTGGAAATTAAGTACTTTTAGTGTCCTCGCCTTAGAATACGGCGAAGACCTACCCCCTAGAGTTTGTCGATGTACTTGGGAACACTCTGTATGTCTGGAATGGAACTTTCAGTAGTACCTTTTTGGTGTGCATGTTTTTCCATTTTGTTAAGTATTTTTACTTTCATCTTTTTGGTTTATTTTTGGCTGTCTAGTTTTTGTAAGTTGGTGGTCCAAACATTCCCAAATGATCCCTTACCACAACGCATGTAGACTGTATCCCACATTTCCCTTTTGCTCACTTAGCTTTATTTCCAGGATAACTTGCAAGTTTCACAATCAGAGTACGAGAAGTTAAAGTCCGTTTTATTGAGGTTATCCCAATTGGCCAAACAAACTCACAATCAGTTGAGGACTGAACTGACAGAGGTCAAGGATCATCTTTTCCATTGTAAAATAACAGCAGACGAGGATAAGCTCGTTTTAGTTCAAGCTTTCAAAAATTTAATTGCTGAAAGGGACAATCGAGAAAGAGAGACTGTTCAGAGGCTGACAGTCGACCACGAGTTGGAAATTAGTGATTTTAGGAAAATTGCACAGGGTAAAAACGAAGAAATTAAAATTCTTCGTGATGACACTGCTCAGCTGGAAGGGCAGTTGAAGGCAAGGGCTAGTGAGAATTGTGAACTTAGTAAACAAGTTGGTGAGATTAGTTTAGAAAAACGAAGGGTTGTCGAAAGTTTGGAGAAGAAATTGGAAGATCTTCACTTGGAAACCGAGAAAAACATAAAAGACGTGACCGACAAACTCAAGTGCGAACATAGGGGGGAAATAGAAAATATCAGGGCTCGATTTAAACTGATGACCATGGAAAGAAGTCCGTCTGAAAATAGTTTAGAAAAAATCGATCGGGGTGAATTTACGAGCCTAACCAATCCAGAAGCTCTTCTACTTCAGATGACCGAAAATTTCGAATCGGAGAAAGAAGTTGCAGTCAGTGATGCTATTACCAAAGAAAGTCAGAAGTGGCATAAGGTGATTGAAGATAAAGTCAAAGAACTGGAAGATAAGTTTGAACGGGAAAGGGTGACTGCGATTGAGCAAACGGAAAAAAGGGTGATTGAGGATAGGGAGAAACAACTGATCGCTGTGATGAACGACGTGAAACAATTAACCTTGGAAAATATGAAATACAAAAATACGCTTAGACAATTAACAGAAAATAGGGAGGAGTGCAATCACAGCGACCTGGTGAATCAAATCGAAAGCCTAGAAAGTGAGAAACGGCTATTGGAAAGTGAGATGGAGAATATGAGAAGCAGTAGGGAAATGGGGATGGCTGCGTCAGTTGCGGTTTGTGAAGGTGAATTCGTCTTTTAAAATAGAATCAAATTTTTAACCGTCGAGTTTTAGGTATGGTAGATGCCACCACTAGTCCAATAAAATCGAAAAGACGCAGTGAAGTGTCGTTGAGGAGTGGAAGATTGTGTACAGATTCTTGCAAACCTGGCGATCTGGTGTTGGTGATGTGGGATGTGGCTTTTCAAAATTTTAAAATCTTGCAGGACTCTGCGTACATGTTTTTCTTGAACACCGATTGTATGGAAAACATAGGACTTAAAATTTCTGATGGTCAACCTAACAAGCCTTACTGTTACGCTGAAGTTGTGGAGAAGGAATATTGTCATGCCAGAAAGGTAAGTGGATTTTCATTAATTCTCAACTTCTTCTATGTGTCAGCCCAAGAAAAATTACAGTGGGTTAGGGTTTGAATTATTATTCAGATTAAAAAGACCTCGAATCAGTGGCGTGCCGTCAGGGGGGCTAGGGGGGGCGACCGCCCCCCCCCGCCCTTTAGGCTGTGCCGCCCTTTCCGCCCAAGCAAAAAAGGCTGTTCCTCAGAGCCGGTCGAATTCTGCCATTCTGATGTAATAAATAACTGAAGGTAAAGGTTTATTTCTCTACGAAGCATGTAGCTATTTAAGAGCTACACTATAATACAGTTGCTTGGGGGCGGGCGCCCCAAATAGAGAAGAAACTAAATAACTGTTTATAAATTTTGAACACGGCAGCTCGTGGCTACCTCGGCGGTATCGATTTTGCCTGTATTGGGGATTTGGAGCACCTTTTCCATAAATTGTCAGCGCCCTCAGATCGCAGACCTTTCTATTATTTGATATTTCATATTAAACAAAACCAAGTTACTCATAATTTCACGAAGACAGTCCTCATCTACAGATATAATGTCCGTCACTCAAGATTTAAAAAGGATGAAGGATGGTTAGGTAAGGAAAAGAATTGATCCTAGTAAAATTCAACGGTGCCAGTGATTGTGATTCCCAGAAGAAGTTTTAAGTTTAGTGCGCTATAATTTTGGCTATACAGGGTCTTACGAATATGGAGCAGTATCGATATCTCTGGGCTTAAGGAAGGTACAGTTGTAAGATTTGGCATTTACAGAAACTGACACATTCGGAATCTATTGAAATTATTGGCGACCATGGGGCACTTTCGGTTATACCGGAAGTAGGGTCCTACTTTTAAATTTTAAATAGCAACCCCCATTTTTCATTGCAGATTCGGATAGAGGAAGAAAAATTAAGCTTAAAACACCTACATGTAACTTGTTTGCGCCAGCCGCCTAGGCTTTATTAACGTTTTTAGAGAAAAGTTCCGCAAAACAGTGCTATGTAAAAATGATCATAACTTGTAAACCGCGGGCGATAAAAATAAAAATGACACACCGTTGTAAAGCGGAAGGACTATTTTACATTATGATTGCCAAAAATCCTAAGAAAACTAATTGAAAGTTGATTTCGAGAAACTGCAATACTGGAAATTTCAAACCCGGATAACATTTTTTTCTTAAATGGCAGCATACAAGTTTTTCTGCATGGATGGGTGCAGAATTTTATTCTCTTTTCAACGGTGCCCACAAAGTGTCAAAAAAGGAAACGATTAAAATCGCTGTTTTTTCCATAAGAAGAAAATGTCATTCGGCTTTTAAATTTCCAACATTTCAATTTCTTTAAATCGACTTTGAATCAGCTTTCATATGACTTTTTGGCAAGCATAATGTAAAACAGTCTTTCTACTTTACAATGGTGTGTCATTTTTATTTTTATCGCCCGCGGTTTACAAGTTATGACCATTTTTACATAGCACTGTTTTGCTGAACTTTTCTCTAAAAACGTTAATAAAATCTAGGCGGCTGGTGCAAACAAGTTACTTGTTAGGTGTTTTAGGTTTAGGTTTTCCTCCTCTGTCCGAATCTGTAATGAAAAATGGGGGTTGCCATTTAAAATTTTAAAGTTGGACCCTACTTCCGGTATAACCGGAAGTACCCCATCGTCGCCAATAATTTCAATAGACTCCGAATGTGTCAATTTCTGTAAATGCTAACTCTTAGAACTGTACCTTGCTTATGTCCAGAGATATCGATACTGCTCCATATTCGTAATACACCCTGTATAGTTTGGCACTATTATCAATTGAAGCGGACTTGGTAAAAAATATTGACCTGAATGCGGTTTTAGACCGATTTAAAGGATTAAAAATGCGAAGAATGGCTTTGTAAAAATTGTTCATTAAAATGTGTAGTACCTAAATGTAGATAATAATAATAAAAAATAAATTGTATTACCAATATTTTGCGCCCCAAGAATGCCTCGCCCCCCCCCGCCCCTAAGGGCACGGCACGCCACTGCCTCGAATGTAACCAGTCCCAGTCCAATTGGATTAGTAGATTATAGACAATCGAATTAACTGCCAAGCCTGTCTTTGAGAAGGAGAATCTGAATTTTTCGTGAAAATATTAACAAGCTATACATCCGAAATAGAAAAAATTGTATAAAAAACGTGTTTCATAAGGCTCTTATCGCACTCGGATTTTGTGAAACTCGGGCTTTTCGCCCTCGTTGTCCAAACATCCTCGTGCGATAATAATTGGATTGGCCTTATGAATCGTGTTTTTTAATATACTATTTTAGCGCCTCCTACTAGAGATGCCTTTAATTAATCAACATTTAACCACCTCAAATACGATTTATCGGTAGTAACACGAAGGAAACCAAAAAATTGGCCAGTCGAGTTTTAGCGGAAAACGTTAAAATTACAGAATAGACCCTTATGACGCCTTGACATAAATGAGCTTGAGTGCTCAAATCATGAGATGGCCCTACAATTTCTCACGGCTAGACACGAAAATACATTTCCGAGCAAAGAAATCGAACCACCTCGCAATTTGTGCACCTCTTCATTGTTAGGGCTTTCACTTGAGTAGCAATGTAATAAATCTTCGAAAATTTTAAACATTATACAGGGTGCCTCTTTTAAAGTGTCAGTTAGCGATATTTAGGGAATCGTTTTGAGCAGCTAAACGAAAATTCACACACGGGCTTTTCAATTCATTGCCCATCGAATGAAAATATTTTCAGCTCTGACGCACTTCAGGTTATACAGGAAGTGGCCGCCATCTTTGTTATTTTAAATGGGAAGTCTATGTTTTGACTTAAGATTCGGATTGTCCTGTTAATTGTAAGTTTATTGCACCCCCACTTTGCCTACCTAACTGTCATAATTTTTGACATATGTCAAAATTTGTGTAGAAAAATTGATTTTTATCCGGCAATAGAAAAATTTGTGTCTTCCAGATGGTTGAGGATCAAAAAATCAAACTTGGAGGGTTGAAAGTACAAGCGAAGTTAAAAATCGTCTTCCAGACTTGGGGAGTGTTCCTTAAAGTCCTTGGAAACCATTGTTTCAACAAACGTATCTACGGAATTTAAACGTCACTTATGTTTAAGGGTCCCCTTAAAATTACGGTGCAATCGGGTATTAGGTTTGCATTAGCATCCCCTATACCTACGTATTTTCAATATTTTTGAAAATATTTGAAATACACAGCAAGCTTTAGATCAAAAATTAGTAATAGTTCATTCTGCACCTTCAAAAATTTGTCTTAAAGCTTGCTTAATTTGCACAAATGCATTTATTTGAAATATTTTCAAAAATATTGAAAATAGGTACTGCTGTCCACTATAAATTGAAGCACTAAAGTGTAGGTATTTTGTCGTTTATGACAGTGCCAGTCAGTGGCGTGCTGCACAAAACAAAACCACAAATGATGGACATCAGCAATGTCTTACTAACACACGCCGCCACTGAAATTTAGTGCTCCAGCTTATAGTGGACTGGCAGAATAGGGAATGCTAATACTAGCGTAAAGAGAATTTAATTTTGCATCTTTTGGATACATAAAATTATGGTGCTCACATTTACGCCATTTTAAAAAATTATTTTCCGCCATATTGTTAAATCAACATGATCAAGTGAGACATCAAAAGAAAACTCAAACCTTGTACTTCCAACCCTCCTAAGTTTGGTTCCCTAATTTTCAACCGTCTGTAAGATACAAATTTTTTTATTGCCGGTTAAAAATCAATTTTTTCGTCGGTAGTCATAAAAAGTGCATTTTTACTGCTGAAAAATCGCAAATGTTGCGGGGGTTGTGTGTCTCAGGCGTTTTAACCTCCCCACTCCACTTCACCATTTAAAAAAAAAGGGAGGTTACTGCAATCACTAAAATTTTCGAATTTGAGATAAGACCGGATCTATACGTTTTGAGGTCTGGGGAGCCCAAAAAAGTGGTTTTTAAAATGTGTCTGTATGTATGTACGTACGTTTGTACGTACGTACGTACGTTCGTAAACACGCCACAGCCCAAACTACTCGACAGATTTAGCTGAAATTTGGTACGTGTGCATGTGATAACCCAACTTAGATCTGAAAAGCTTTTGGAGCCAATCGTGCAACCAGAAATGCCATTTTGGCACATCAACTTTTAAATTTTAAATGCAAACCCCCATTTTTCACGTCACGATAGGAAAGGCCTTCAAATTCTGCTTCTAAAAATGCATTCATTCTTAGTGCCCTTTTGACCAAAAATAAAAAAAAATTGATTTTTATCGGACTTTAAAATCGCGGTACAGCCCAAGCCCCTGAACCGATTTGGCTGAAATTTTGCACAAGGGGATTGTATTACACGTCGAAGAGGTGAACAAATTTTGGATTCAATCGGCCCACGGAAAGTGCCGTTTTGGCACACCAATTTCGAAATTTAAAATTATTCTCTAATTTACCCATCCAAAACAAGTTTTTTAAAGATTTATTGTCACTATCGAGGTCACCATCAGAAAGGTCTTCAATTTCTGGTTTTAAATGAGACAAAATTTATTCGCATTTAGAACCCTTTGGGTAGAAAAATCGAAATTTTGTAATAACACTGAAACCACTTTATAGCCCAAACTAGTGGATCGATTTGCCCGAAATTTGGTAAATGGAGGTGAGGTGACCCGTTGAAGAGCTGAAAGGCTTTTGGGAGCAATTAGTCAACGGGAAGTGCCATTTAGGCATATCAACTTTAGAATCTTAAACAGAAGTCCCTGAAATCAAAGACCCACGCGTTGGGGAGGTTCCAGCCGCTTCTCTGCTGCCTTTTTTTCTGTTGGTTTGTAAACGGGATTTCAGTTCTGTCAAAATTCCTGTCATGGACAATAATTAATAACAAAGATCGCTTTCAACCTCCATTGTTACTGTTTATTGACACTGACAGTGAGTGACGGGAGTTTTGACGGATGTGAAATCCCGTTTACAAACCAACAGAAAAAAAGCCTGAGACAACCCCCGCGTTCGTTAATATGCGACGGGACTTTAAATAACTATTATAACTTCACGCGTCATCTAAAAAGTTTCTAGAATCGGATTACTAAAAACATGAAATATTTATGTAATTTATGCAAATAGTGTTCCCTTTTCGGGTGCAATTCCCGGTACGGGAAAGATTTGCTCTTGGCTTTCTTTCAAGCTGTTTTTGTACTTTCTCGTAGATTTACAACTTCTTTGTTTGTGTAATCACTAAATTGCAATATTTACAAGTTCCTCGAAAAAGTAGGTAGTCCAGGCGGTGGGTAATTTTGAATGGAAAAAATTCAACCAAGAACTTTTTTTGTTGGAATGGTTAGATTTCAGGGCCACGAGAAACATCTAAAAAGTCGCTCTATGCCCCAGCCTGGAACCCCCCTAAAATTTGCAAATTATGCGCAAGGCACAAGATTTTGCCCCATAACTCGCTTTTCCTTCACCGTACAAAGAATATACACGTATAGAATATTGAAGACTATACTCTGTCCGGGATCCACACGACCGAGATTCACCCGATTTCCATGGCGATTCATTGTTGACAACAATGATTCACCATGGAAATAGGGTGAATCCCGGTCGTGTGGATCCCGGACAGACCATAATAAATTCTCTAACGGTTTGGCCGCAGGAGTCCCTCAAAATTGAGCGAATTTTTCGAAACGCCACCATAATCCAAGAGGTTACCAAAACAACACTACAAATTTTGATCCCGGATTATCGCTTTGCACGATGATAGTGTGAACCATAGAGAACAATTTTAGGCGGTCCATATGAACTTTTCTTCTTAGAACGATGCAAGGAATCGTTCTGTATACTTATTTTCAATAATTAAGCGGATAAAATAAAATATTTCGCCAAAAATTTTCGCGCTCGGAACAAATAATAATAATAATAATAATAATCAGAGACGTTTTATTCGAAAACGGTGAGCTATAGCGACTTTGACCAAGAGCAGCTTTTTTGTGTACCATGGTTAGATAATTATGATTTTCATATTGTTTTCTGAAGAAAACGATTAAAGAAAAATTCTGGAAAATATGCGAAGACCTCCCAAGAATGCACGCCTCTGGTGAAAGTAAAAATTTGAAAAAAAATCAGAAGAAAGCCTTTACATTACGACACTATGTTGTAAATTGCAGGTTCCTATAAATTGTATTTTGTGAATAAAAGGAAAAAAGTAATGAATTATCGGGGGGTGGGTATTTTTGAATAGAAAAAAATAAACAGAGAAGTTTTTTTAAAGTTGGAATGATTAGATTTCAGGGCCACGAAAAACATCTAAAAAACTCGCCCTCCGCCCCAACCTGGAATACCCCCAAATTTTGCACATTATGCGCAACGCTTACGTTTTTGCCCCAGACTGGGGAGGAGGGCGAGTTTTTAGTATGTGCCGTTTCTCCTAAATTGTCATATTTTCCCGCTTTCAGCCAGTGAACCGCTTCAAAGTTCCCCAAGGGACAAAGTTCTTCCGGGTCAAAGTAAAAGCACCGATTGTTGCCAAAGAAGCCCCTCCCTTCTGTCAGCCCACTGCTCCAGTGCAAATGACACAAAGTCAAACTACCCCGGTGGTGGAAGTCGCTGGCAACGAAGGTTCATCCTCTTTACCATCAAGCCCTTCGAAGGACGGCGACTGGGACAAATCGGAACTGGCTCAGTCCACCGCGATACCCGAGGAGAAGGGCGAGGATTCGATCACACATGAAAATGACGTCAGCGAGAACATCGAAAAGGGAACGGAACTGACAGAATTTTTCAGCCTTGAAACCCACAGTAGTATTGACCGGTAGGTTTAGTGATATTTTTTACTTATTCGATACAATTGTAAATATGATTTTTTGTATACTTTTAAACGCAATTCTGGAGAGTCGTAAGCAGAATTGGTTTATAAAATTAAAAAAACTGCCACCTTGTAACATAGATTAAACATTAGTGTATTGTATTTTTGCAGATCACAAATATGTGTAGTAGCGTAGATCGAGGTGTGTGTACTGCGTTAGGTAAGGAGACAAGCTAGTGTGAAATTCATCATTCTGTTTTTATAGCAACTAACTCCATCAATTAACAATTAAATGTCTAGACTTCAACTTGCAGGGGGAAACTCTGCTGCTTACTGCTCTCCGCGAGCCCGTCATAGAGTTAATTTTGATTTAATGTGATATATTTTGTAAATAAATTAGTCCATCACAGTTAAAATTTGATGTGATTCTGTGGTTGTCAAAAAAACATGGGTATTGGTTCCAGGTTACCGTAATATTTTTCTAAGGACCTATTGAAGTGACCGATTAGTTATTACCTGAAATGCTGAATTACTTGCAGAATATTTATTCAGTGATTGTTTATTTTGAAATAAATATTCTGTCTTTGTATTATGATGCCTTAATACAGCAGATTACCGAATCAAAATCTGACTAGATATTATAGTTATTTTCAAATTATAGGAAATAGTACCTAGTTTTGATATTTATAATAATTTATTTAACCTCCGTGTATGTAACCCATTTCTCAATATTTTATCGCATAAATGAACTAGAATAAGGGACTATTTTGTATAATTTGCAGTGTGACGAGGACACGTGGGTGAAGTATGAAATTTGACATTCTTTGTTGTTAACAGCGGTTTGTTTTTTGTGCTGAGTTTTAGTTTTGTTCGAGCGTTAGAAACTAGTGAATGTGTTTTTTAAGCTTGCGAGTTATCGATGATTAGTAATTGAAAATAAAACTATTTACAAATTTTTTATAAGAAATGCCGTGTGCAATAAACAATTTGAAAATCATTCTTTGTCTCCCAATAATTATTAATTAATGTCAGTTCCAGAATAAATTATCGCGGCACAGAACCTTGAAGGGAGTAATCAAAGAAGAATAAATAAACGTTATTTTCGTCGTTTCAGAAAATTAACCCGCCATGATTGTGCGCATCAAAAAAAAAGAGTTATAACGATTTCCAAGACCACGGTCATCCCAGTCGGTTAATAAATGACTGACTTATTCCCAAAAATATTAATTTTTTGGAAAACCTACGCCGATACTTTTATAGGGTTTAAGGGGTTAAACTGTGGTTATAATGTTAAGTGGCAGAAAATGCATTGGTTATCTGTCATTTATCATTATTAATAACAGTTTTCTAACATATATTTTAAAAGTTACGGAATCAAGGGATAAGTCCCGTTGTGTAACGCGAAAGCATAGTCATATCAGGGGCATATCTTTAAAACTAGGTACTTTTGTTTTGAATATCTACTTAAGGGTCTGTAATGTTTTCAATTGCTTAGCATTGCAAAACATCTTGGACATACTGTACCAACTGCCGAACACCTACCTGAATACTCGACACCCAATCCATTTAAGTCGTGTGAGCGAGGGAGCGAACTTGGGAATAAAAAACAATAGTCCCAGAATCTGTTTTTGTAATGGGAAAACACAGTAGAAACGCAACACTTTGTTATAATGGTTTCTAGTGAGTGCTTAAAGGGAAGACCATTAGATTTCAGTACAATACATTAGAAATATGGTCTGTTGGGCTTCTCCATTACAAAATTAGTCTTAGTTTCCCTTACAAATCATTAGGCTCATTAGATGCCATTACAACGCATTACAAATCTCTAATGTTTTCTAAAGAAATTGCATTTGCAACAGGGTGGTGTCGTCATTTTAGAAATGGAGATGATAAATCAAAAAGATGAAGAATTTTGGTGTTTAAAGTTATTGAAGGTACAATAACAACAATGTAAGTATGTGGGGACTAGAATCAAAACCGGCAATCTCCTACTGCTCCGACTCTATTGTAAGGTAAAACGAGAATGTATAAATATTGTTGATAATAAATTTTGATCTATTTTGGAAACTAGAAACAACGCTATTTTACTTTAAAAGCCTTCACATTTTGTGAAAATTGGCAATTAAATGTGAAGGTTGCTACCTTTGATTCTGAAAAGTGGATATTCAGTCCTATTCTCTAACTTGAACTTGACCTTTGTTTACGTTGTTCTCTTGGAGATATCAATAATTTTAATGTCAATATTTTTCCCAAGTCAATTGACATTGAAGCAAGTATGGAACATGGAAGAATGATGGAAGCAAGTCCCAACCACCGCTTGCTGAAAATGTTGACAAATTTCAAGAAAACATTGATACTTATGGCCGATCCCACGGACCAAACTTATCACTTAAGTTAGACTTAAAAATGAAGAATGACGTTTGTGTTATGGTATAAACGTCATAATTGTCATTTTAAGGCTCTCTTAAAGTTAAGTAAGGTCGGTGGAATCGTGCATTAATCTCCTGATAACTCCAAGGCAACAATGAAAACAAAAGTCACATTCCCCAATCAGATCTCTCAATTCTTTTCAATGTTAAGTGAAGTCAACCAAGTTACAGAATAGGAATGATTGCCGCTTTTGAAACTGAAACAATCGGGTTGCAGTGAAAAATCGAGTTCAACAGCGTTTTGAGCTTTCAGTAGTCTGGAGGATCGAGATTGCTTCCTATTATAATTTTAGCAATTATTTTATTTTGTCAATTCTATACAAAAAATGCAAATTAGGGTCGGAATTGCCGCCCGTTGCGTGTGCAACAAAAGTTGAAACCAAGAACAGAAAATCACACGGTGAGTAATAAACAGTAGTTTTTAAAATTTAGAAAAAAATAACTCAACAATAATATTGATTGCAAGAGAGAACAAAGCAAACAAAAAATTTGAAAAGTGAAACAACGAATTATAAAAACCTAACATTAAAACAGTTTGAAAATGGTGTCAACATCTAAGAGTTCTTCATCAAATAACTTGGACTTGGTATGGTTCCTAATAGAGAATAGTGATTGGTTAAGCTCAAATGAATTGATAATTTTATTTAACGTAAAGCTGGACAAATAAGAAAATGATGATTTGCAATTACCAGAGCTATTACCAAAGAAAAGTGAAATTACGCGAATTTTGTATAATTAACCTTGGGAAAAAACCGCTGGGGGATGTCAAGTGTACAATTTAGGGAGAAGTCCGAGGACGTCCGGGGATTTCATAGGAGGTCTGGTGTACAAAATACGGTTAGCGGTTTACCCCCCAAATTAACGTTTGGAGGTTGAAAAATTGTAGGAAGGGATGAAAAGTCAAAAGGGGTGAGAATTAATCGTCTTTAAGTAGAATTACAGAAACTGTCAGGAAAATAAGCCAATTATGCTGATTTAGCTTTTGGGGGATTGAGATATTGTGAAGGGCGAAATAGTGAAAAAGGCGAACATAATCCAAATGAACAAAATTTATCAAGTAGGTATATAACGATTATTTCCAAATTATCTTTTAAACCAATTACTCAGAGGATGGGGCACGCATTTACGAAACTTAAAACCGCCAGATGTCGTACAGCCGAAGTAATTGAAAATGAACAGGGGCTGAGATTCGATTCCAGCACAGTAACATTTTAAGATACCGGATTTCTTTGCGGCCAAGTATTCGGCAGCGGTTTGACTGGAGTTTTCTACCTGAATTGAAATGAATGTTACCGTGCAGGGATCTAGGCTCAGTCCCTGTTCATTTTCAATTACTTCGGCTGTACTAGTAGTCCGATTTGAATTTACCCTCCTTGGGTGGAATTTGACATTGTGGATTTTGGCCTGAGATCGTAGGTACCCAAAAGCCACCGGAAGATGTACATCTATGCGATGTGTATCCCTGTAGATGTTTATCACGTTAATGTGTAAGTAGGGGCCACATTGATTTACTGGTAGAATCGGGTTCAGATTTTATCAATGTACACCTAGTAGTAGTGCCTCTGCAGACGCACAGATGTGTCAAAAGGCCATTTGTTGAAAGATAGTTTTACGGTAGGTAAGTATTAAAAAACTGAATTGATCATATTCAGGAAGCTTACTGCGCAAGCGCGAAATTTTGGGGTCCTAGGGAATTTACTAACTTGAGGATATTTGTTGACGATCTTAAATAATAAGGTGATTATTCTTTAAGATTATGACTTTATGGCTCTTGAAAATTCTATACCCATCAATCAGGTCCTTTTTATTCGGGCGGCCGTTCTGAGCGGCAGCTTCGCTGAACTTTCTTATGCTTTGTTTGTAAAACTGTTCCGAAGCACAAAAATCTTTCCACCACTAACCTATGCCACCGACTCGGCAACCATAACGAAAAACTTCAAAACCACACGACTCATCTATGACTCTATAAAGACATTGACGTAACTAAGATTATTTTCTGGGGTGGGCCTGGCCCCAGACCTCCTTGTATGAGTTTGGGTGGGTTGCGCATAAAAATTTGTCGACTGAAAACGATTGAATTTTTCAACTGAAAAGGCAATGAAGCGCCGCCGGCGAAATTTTTTTAAAATTTCAAGGTCACGTATTTTCCCAGCACTTCAGAATAATACAGCCGTTCGTGTACAGATGCAAGGAAAACAATGAAAAACCTAAATTTAGTAATAAGACAGGTTCCCCTGAATTACGGCCCTGCCTGCCCCCCCCCATCGTAATTTTATTTTTTGTCAGTCCTACACTAGAAAATCAAAAGAGAAGAATAACGTACTGACATCCTAGCCCAGTTAAGTAATAGACATTTCAACAACAAATTCTGCATGTTGTCAGTACTAATTTTTGTTAATTAGGTCCTTACCATATTATTATAGCGACGAATCAAAAATCAAAAATTCAAGCATTGAACTTTTTTGACAGTGCTTGAAAAAACATTTTGTGAAGTGACGGTTTCAGATTTTCTGCTCCAATTTCTAGGGTGGGCATCCAACATTCTAGGGGGGGGGGCGTGCCCCCCAGGCCCTCCACTAGTTACGCCAATGTATAAAGAGATAAACTCAAAATAATCAGGATCAAAAATAAAAAATTACCTCTAAATTACAAGTCTTCATGTCGTCCATCACAGCTGCCTACGCCTACTACTATCAAGATAAAACACCACCACCGTCTCATTCGCTGTCTCTCTTGATTTACGTATGCTAATAACAATAGTATATTGTGTAACTAGTAGGAAAAATATTATATTCCGGGACGATGATGGAAGATTGCTGGACGAGGCACAGCCGAGTCCAGTACCCATCAGAGTCCCGGAATATAAATTTTCCTACGTGTTGCACATACTATTTTTTCTTCGATGGCACAAGGCGTTTGAGATGAAACAGAAAAGCTATACGTAAAGGAAATGAAACTTTCGTCTTACATCACAACTAAAATAATTGCTACCGCTAATACAATTAATACCAGCTGTTACCAGTAAAGGCTATCCGAAAGGTAATTTTTCAAACTATTTTTGTAGATATTCACATTGAACTCAAAATTTAATATACGACAACGGGGGAATTTTTTCATCTGTGCGTAAGACGAAAGTTTCATTTCCATTGTTGTTGTTGTCAACAATGAATCGCCATGGAAATCGGGTGAATCTCGGTCGTGTGGATCCCGGACAGACCATAGAACAATTTTTCCGAATTAGTCCGGCAGTTTTTTTTCTGTACAGCTAGTACATGTGTTGCCTAGCAAAATGTGATGCAGTGATACAGTTCTAGAAACGTTAGCTTAGGAATGATAATAGCATGTCAAAAATGTGACATTTCTAGTACGATAGAAGAAAAATAGTATATTATTGACCAAGGTAAAGATAAGAACTATATTTTAGCCCAAGCGGCAAGACTGTAACGCGTAAAATAATATAGTCCTAATCACAAGACGCGACGGCTAAAATAATCTTCTCTAAACGTGGTGAATATATACATACTTAGTACTTTTTTCACTTACTAGCAAAAAAAACCGAATTTTCAGTTCAAAAGATAAGTCAATAATGGTACGTTTTAATGCTAGTAGTGAAAAAAAGAAATTATCGGTTCTATTCTCCGAATTTAACAAAAAAATTGTCCAGCGCCAGCGCACTTCGACGGATGCAACCAAAAATGCTTCCGAATTCCAAAATTAGATGGCGCCAACCAAGTGAATATTTGCTATTGGGATGGGAAACTGGAAATTGTTCTTTGCAGTGTTTGCAGTAGAAAATGAACAAAAAACACAACAATTCTGAGAATTAACACTACAGCCGGCTCTTCAGAAGCAGAATTCGAAAAGCTAAAAAGGGGTTTTTGACATTTAATTTTTTTAAGTTGATGTGCCAAAATGGCAGTAACTGTACACCGATTTGGCTCAAAACGTTTTCAGCTCTTCCCAGATCCACAAGATATCCACGTACCAAATTTCATCGGCCCAATAGTTTTGGCATACAGACATTCTTTCAAAAACCACTTTTAGGTTCCCAGTACCCTAAAACGTAAAGATTTGATGTTTTTGGTCCTTCGATTTTTCTGAATTTTTCGATCGATTTCAGTAACTGCTGCACGAAGGGTAGAAATTTAAAAAACGACTATTAGGGTCACTTCCGGTTAAACCGAAAGTCCAAGAAAAATTTTAAAAATATTTTTGAATTCCTCTAATTAAATTGGGCACAGTTGGTACCAAATTTCAAAATAAAATCTTAAGAAATAACGAAAAAAATGGTCCGTTCCGGGACTTAATACTAAACCTGTATATCTCACTCACAACATAACTCACCTACTTTTTGTGCTAAAGATCCCGGTGAAAGAATCTTCCCAGTGGACAACCCATTAACTTCTTAGTACCGATGTGATACAGTTCTAGTCTAAATGCAGTTAATTGTGCGCTCGTAAAATTTTTAATCGTGCTTTATGATGCGGATACCCCCACAGTCGATCGTTAAACATAGTAGCACCATAAAGAAACAAACTTTTATTTATATCACAAAATTTATTTATACATAGTATATACATTATGTGTACAATAACAATACTGTAAATGACGAAGATCATTAAAAGAATTTAACGTGTGAAAGGCACTCGTGAGGATAATTAGGTACCTAAGTTACATTAATGGTGGCTTATTAAATCAAAATTTTCATGACTATAATGCACATTGCTAGGTCCACTAATTCTAAAGTCGAGATCATTAAACACCGCACTATCGTTAACTTTACTTCCTTCGTTGTAAGCTGATAGGAAATTATTATACTCTGCATATTGCCCCAAATCGATGTATTTTTCTTGCAAACTAGTTTTGAAAGATGGTTTCATGTAGGAAGGTTCGAAATTTTGGGCATTCTCCTCGAAACTGTACAACTTTGGGTCGTTAGAGATTATGTCGAAGCTTGTGTCCATCATGTTGTGATGAGGATGAAAATAGTTGCTCTGAGTTTTGTAAGCGTCATCGATTTGATTATGATTTAAAGAAGGAACTATGTTGTTGTTGAGATTTAAGTCGGGTGACTGGTTGTAACGACTACTATTACTGTCATCGTTTACCATAGTATTAATATTTTGACTCCAATACTCTTCGCTTTTAAATTCTCGATGGATGGTTCCGCTACCCAAATCGAGGAGAGTTGAGGGAGATCTTGTTAAATCACCCGAATTTGGTATAAAGTCGGGCTTGATTGGTTGGTCTAATTGGAAAATTTCCTCTGGTTGGAACAGGTCGTTAGGAATGTTTGCAAAGTCGTAATGCTGAGTTAGGTTTTCTGTTGGATATGCTTGAGCTTGTGCTGGTTCTTGTGTCCAATAGGGCTCGATCATTTGAGGTTGCTGATAACTAGGAGAGTACTGATGGAGATTTGGAAGAGCCGTAGGTTGATAACTACATACACACTCGAAAGGTGGACAGGAACAATAACCTGAAACAATAAGTCTGGATTTTATTTTCAGGAATAATTATAGTTTGATTATCTTATTCATCATCATTCAGGGCTTCAGGGCTTTAGCTCGAAGGCTTTACTCGAATTGTTTTACCTAAACGGCAACAAAGTGAGTAATTATTTCTAAAATTTAACCGATTACAATAGCAATGCACAAGTGGTTTTCGGTAAGATTATTTCGCGTTGCCCAATAAGATGTTGTGAACGAGCCTTTATAATTCAATGACATTTGAGATTAGGAAACGTCCAAGCAAAATGTCATTGAATTTTGAGATTATATCCAGAAGAAATCAGCGTTCTTTATGTCCAAAGACACTTAAAATATGGTTTGTGGAAGGAAGACATTACATGCGCATAGGATGTGTCTGGCGGTCATATTTATGGACTTTTATTTTGCTTAATTTAGTTTTTGATTTTAAGTCAAAAAGTTCCTTTGTAGGTATGTACATATTATGTCCGGAAATGCTTCGTAAGGGAGTTCGCCCCTTCAATGGGGCACCCAAGTTTTTTTCAGATTTTTCTTAACATCAGGGGCGTACGTTCTTGGAGGGGGTCTTCACACATTTTTTGTAATTTCTTGCAGTAACAAGATCGACAGGAGGCACGGTTTTCGAAAAAAAATATTTCCAATAGTTCAGAGCGAGAAAATTTCTGACGTCAAATTTTGTTTAGGTAATCGATCAAATTAGTTAAAATTAAGACAGATAATGAATAAGTATAACTGAAAACTTTAATTGAAGACAAGATGAAAATTGTAATTTAAGTGGAAAACATTTACTCAAATTTAGAAAACTGAAATTTTGGGTACCTACCCCTTTGAAGGGGCGTCGTAACTCCATTAGGAAGCATTTCCAAACATGTCCATAGGAACTTTTTGACTTAAAATTGATAGGGCAATAACACCCTGAAATATCTGTACGAGGTTTAAGAACACCCTGTAAGTATAACCTTAGGCAAAATTGTGTTATGTTAATTTTTCGCCCTTGGTTGTAGTATTTTATGGCTGGACGAACGGTAACGCCGGCTAATAGCTAGCCGGTAAATTACATCACGTGACAAATCGTGACGTAGACGAAGGCTCAGTGGCCGAATGGAGTGGGACGCGCATACGTTTTTTACCCGGGTTCAAATCTGGACGAGGCGCATTTTAACCTCCCCAACCCCACAGTTTCAAAAAAAGGGAGGTTACTGCATCAATCACTTTTTTCGAATTTGAGATAACATCAGACCTATACATTTTGAGATCTTAGGAATCCAAAAAAGAGGTTCCTAAAATCTGTCTATAATGTATGTACGTACGTAGGGTTGTACGTACGTATGTGCGTTTGTATTTTGTAAACGCTCTACAGCCCAAATCACTGGAGCGATTTACAAACCCACATTTTTGATAATACAGAGTGGGCCCGTAAAAGTTGGAACAAACTTTGGCTGTTAATAAAATTTTTATTTATAATCCGATTTTAGTGAAATTTTGTGGGGTTGTTAACTCAACCTTTCTACGTCGGGCCCACTCATTTAATACACCAACACTCATTTAGTTTCTGAAATATTCTTCAGTAAATGAAGAGGTAACGTTTAGGGTCGCTGCAAAATCAACGGTGATGGTCTGCTTCTCTTTGTCTTAAAATCATATTTGAAGTTTTCTGAGCAGAGCAACAACAAAAAATTAAAACATTTTTCGTTCTTTTAATCAAAAATTAATTAATTAACATCTGCGGTTTCGCGAAAAACTCGAAATTGTAAGTCAAGTTGCCTTTTGGAATTTACTTCTGTCACATTGTCAAGCAGATTAATCTGTTTAACATGGCTCGATTATTACTAGAAGATAAAATTCAAATCTCCACCAGCTCCACCAGCGTAATTTTGAAGCCAGAAGAATCTAATGCATTACTGCAACTTTTCTGAAGGCTCTAAAATTACGCTCTTGGAGCGTTTTGATTAAAATTTATCTTCTAGCAATAATCGAGCCATCTTAAACTGATTAAAATTTGTTTGTCAATATGACAAAAGTAAATTCCAAGGGCAACTTCATTACAATTTCAGGTTTCTCGCGAAACATTGCAGATTTTAGTTAAATTAGTTTTTGGGTAAGAGAACGAAAAATGTTCTAATTTTTCAGTGTTACTCCGCTCAGAAAACTTAAAATATGATTCTAAGATAAAGAAGAGCAGCCTATCACCGTTGATTTAATTTTGCAGCGACCCTAAACGTCACCTCTTCATTTTCTGAAGAATATTTCAAAAACTAAATGAGTGTTGGTACATTAAATGAGTTACTTCGACGTAGAAAGGTTGAGTTAACAACCTCACAAAATTTCATTAAAATCGGATTATAAATAAAAATTTTATTAACAGACAAAGTTTGTTCCAACTTTTACGGGCCCACCCTGTATTTACTCTTGGCAAAAAGTTCAAAAATTCAAAATTTGTAATGCACTTTAAAAACACGCTACAGTCCCATTGACTGATTTGGCTAAAATTTGGTATGTAGACATTTCGTAACTGAACTTAGAGCTGAAAAGTTTTTGAAGTGCCATTTTCGCACATCAACTTTGAAATTGTATCAAAGATACACGCGGTGGGCAGGTTGCAGCCGCTTCTCTGCTATTAGTTGAACATTTGGCGGGGGGGGGTAAACAATTAGGTAGAAGTGGGGAGGAGTGCTGAGAGTGAAGAAAATTTTCAAAAATTTCAAGGTCACCCATTTTCTAAGCACATCAGAATGTTTGTGCCTGTGTCAGGATGAAATTATGTAAAAAGCTTAACCCGTGAGGAGAATTAATAATATTATGTAATAATAATATATCAGTATACACGGTGTCTCAGAAGTCGCGCAAAAGCCGGTAATGGTAGACTCCTTGCAATCTAAGACAAAAATTCCTGTATCGAGATGGCAAGTGTTTCAATAGTTTTTAAATGGGAATCAACTGAAATCCGCCAATCAGAATGGAATTTCTAAATTAGATGAAAGGTAAAATAAAAGGATGTAAGATGTTGTTGGGATACACAAAGAATAACAATGGCGCATTGAGATATCGAGCTGAAACTTGGTATGTACGTTCGACCTTCAAGTCTGCTGAAGGCGTAGGGGTGCAAATTTCCGGGGATGAAATTTAGGGGACCAGTAATTACGAATTTTTTTTCCGTAATTGCGAATTTTTGAAACCTGTTTTTAACAACTTCTGCGCATGATAGGTATTGTAGAGAGGATGAAATGCACCCTGATGGGCCCCCAGGAACACGTGTTAGCCTCCCCAACCCCTTGAGAATCCTATTGGTCTTAAATAAGCGTCCTTTAAAAAATCTGTAATTACGGATTTATTTTTCCGTAATTACGGAACTATTCCCTTGGGGTAGTAGAAAGGCGTATTTCTTGTTCGCAGATTTAACAATCTAGTAGTAACCCTTACTTTATCACCAAGGCAACGCTTCTCAAATTAAACTGCTAAAACATGGGGAAACCTGCTATTTATACAAATTAACAAAATTTTTAATGTTTCACAGCGGTTCGGTGTGAAAAAATGGTATGCTAAGGTTTTCGATCCGTCAATGCAACCGCTAACGAATTCGATAATACCTAATAAAATGCCGTTTTACTAAGAAAAAATTAAAAAGGGGCCTTTTTGGAAATTTTCGAAAAAATTGCACTAAGAATATGATTTTTTGTAAAATAAATTCAAACAGGGCCCTTTTGCCACTAAAATGACATTTTTCGGAAAAATAACACTAAGATTTTCGACTTGAAAAAGAATCAGCTATCAAATCCGACAATAAAAATGTAGTTATGCATGGGTTTTTTTTGCCGGTACCATTTTTTGGCCAAAAGGGCACAAGCGTGAATACATTTTTAGAAGCAGAATTCGAAGAGCATAATATGGTAACGCGAAAAATTGGGGTTTGCATTTAAATTTTTAAAGTTGATGTGCCAAAAAGGCACTTTCCGTGAACCGATGTCGCCCAAAATCTAATCAGCACCTACAAATTGCCCACTGAATATATGTGCCAAATTTCGTCTCGATGCTTTCAGTAGTTTGAGCTGCAGCGTGCGTACAGTCAGACAGACACAGACGAGACATTTTTCAAGAATTAAGTTTATTAAAATATTCGTTATTCCTTAAAATCTCCATAACAGATACATGTATCAAGCCTCCCGCTGCGCGTCGTGTACCAACTTCCCTTCTCACAAAATAAAAAAACACTTTTAACACTTATATCATAAATAACTAATATTACCGTATGTGATTTTTTTTCCAAGTCATTTTTTCGAAAAATTTCATTTTAGTAGCAAAAGGACAGTTATTCGATTTTATTTTACATGGGTTCCCCCTTGTTAGGGCCTTGCCCTACAATGTACCTACTTCACCTCAAAGGGTAAAATGTGGCCTTTCAGCAACTGTCAGGTGGTAGAAATAATAAATGGTAACATTTCATTTTTTTATATGAAATGTTAACATTTTCTACCTCATGACAGTTGCTGAAACGCTACATTTTACCCTTTGAGGTAGAAGTAATTTCCCTTGGGGTAGAAATGCGTATTTCTCCCCGCAGATTTGACACTCTTATTTTATCACCAAGGCAACGGTTCTGAAATTAAACTGCTAAAACATGGCGGAACCTGCTATTTATAAAAATTAATTATGAAATTTTTAATGTTTCACAGCGGTTATAGAAAAAAAGGTTGTATTATTCACGGGGGTACCTAAGCCTCTTAGCGTTCGGTATGATTGTCAACTTGATTGACAACTTCACACCTCACGCTAAAATCTGTAGGGGAGTGACGGGTAAGATGACGAAGAGGGTAAGATAACGAATTGACAATATGTGACCATATATACATAGTAGTCATAGTACTCAAATTATAAAATATAAAATTATATAAATTATAAATTATAAAATTATATAAATATAAAATCCACAATGCCAAGTAGAAATCTGTGAGTCGCAATTAAAATAAAAGCCCTTTTATCAGTTCCTATAATGGTCTTATAAGATTCGCGCGGCAAAAATAAGGCTTTTCAATAAAAATACGGTAAACCACACATTTTTATTGTGTAATACTGTTAGATACTACCATGGACCAAGTAATGATAAAACTGAATTGAGCGGAATTCTATTCTGTTTGAGTTTTTCATCACCATCATATTCGTCACAAAAAATGGATTCAACATGTCATGTCTGTCTATTTGTGGTTGCATATGGAGGTCTATACAGCAATTATGATTACCGGGAAATGTTCAATTAGGTACGATTTGTGTTAAAAACATTATATTCGTCATCTTACCCTTATATGTTGGCCATCTTACACGGCATCGCGGGTAAGACGACGAACTTTGACATAATTTATTTTTTGAGTTTTTCATAAATAATAAAAACTTTTTTCCCTTATATAATAAATAACTATTATTTAATTAGCGTGCTACAATTAAAATTGTGTTCATCATCACATCAGTTTTGTCCCGCAATAAGTTGAGTTTGGTAAGTATATAATAAATTTTGAAAATAATAAAGACAGTTCAATCTTTTAATGCAAAATTTTCGAGTGTGCCGTGAAAAAAATTCTGGAAATGCATTTTGCGTGTTAGAAAATAAATTATTTTAATTGTTTTGCTAAGTTTCTACCAGATTCACAACTCATTCGAAAATTTTGAGTAAAAAATATTTAAATTTTGACAAAAAGTTATAATTATTTTCAGAACTATTTTATTATTAACCAAACTTGCCTAAAAAAACCGGGTAAGTCCATTTCAAAATGAGAAGAATTAGTTGTACATCCGGCTTGGAATTAATTCCGGAATTATGGAATTATTACGGAATTATTCTGGAATTGATGGAATTTAAAAGGAATTAATGGAATTAGTTGGAATTAGCCGGAATTAGTTGGAATTAGCTGGAATTGGTTGGAATTAGCTGGAATTATTTAGAATTAACTGGAATTATTATGGAATTATTTGGAATTGATATGGAATTAATAAGGAATTATTTGGAATTGATGAGTACATCATTTAAAAGGAATTAAAGGAATTAGTTGGAATTAGCTGAAATTAGTTGGAATTAGCTGGAATTAGTTGGAATTGTTTGGAATTAATGGAACTAAATCGGAATTAGTGGAATTAGAATGGAATTAGAATGGAATTAATGGAATTAGAATGGAATTAATGGAATTGGTTGAAATTAGTTGGAATTAGCTGAAATTAGTTGGAATTAGTTGGAATTAAGTGGAATTATTTGGAATTGATAAGTATATCATTTAAATGGAATTAAAGGAATTAGTTGGAATTAGCTGGAATTAGTTGGAATTAGTTGGAATTATTTGGAATTAATGGAACTAAATCGGAATTAGTGGAATTAGAATGGAATTAATGGAATTAGAATGGAATTAATGGAATTAGAATGGAATTAATGGAATTAGAATGGAATTAATGCAATTAAACTGGAATTATTGGAATTAATTCCCGATTGGAATTAGTTGTACACAATTTTTGTGAGTGATCAGCCCCCCAATCCATACCTATTCCTATATTTATTTTTATTTTTAGACGGACATTGTATACGTATAGATGATAATGTATCAACTTCATTATATTTGACTGAAAATGCGTTTTGTAGATACATTAATGGGTACCCTACTTCAAATAACAACATATAGGTATATGTAAAGTTATGTGATCATGTTTTAGATCTAATAAGCGAATTTTACATTACCTACCGTTGTGATAACGATCTTAACAATTTGTCAAACACATATTGCGTGCATCCAGGTTGATAAATTGTCTTGTAAGACGCAGCTACCTTCAGCTGGATCTGATCATTGTTAATGCAAAGGTTTGAACATTTTTACTGATGAGGCCATCACGCAACGTCCTTTGAATTGATAACGTATCTTTTTGCTAATTTGTGAATACCTAAACGGTAAGTTATATACAATTGATTGCAAGACAAGATAAACGCCATAGGTTAGATCAACAATAATAAATATTTCGCTTTTTATACCAGACACACATGTAGGTATCACGATTGATGCGGTAGAAAGGTACCTAATTAAAATGCTGGTGATAATTGAATAGTGCAAGAAAATGCCGCAGTCCTGATTTAACAAAGAGGATAGTAAATATTTTCAAACACCCACCTTTATCTTGGTCTGCGATTAGAGGAGGCGGGTTGATGCTTCTGGTGACGTCGCGACATTGACGCTTTGGCTCCCTGAGGGACATTAACTGCAAGAAATAAGAAATTACTGGAAGCACCGGTATCGGGTTCAATCATTGAAAGTCATATAAATCCGAGAATAAATCGAGACCGTGGAAGTGGAGGCATCACCCAAGGGGTCCTCGATAATGAGAGGTTAGTCTAACACATGATTAAGCATCAGCAATCACCAATATTTCGATACAAATAAAGTTACGACTGATAAATCGACCACACATCCATAATTACATGTTGAGGCCGACGATTTAAGCCGGTAATTAATACCATGACTACTATGAAATGTTACATTGACACGAACATATGTCTTCTTCGCTTTACATACCAATTTAATTAAATATACATTTCCTTTTTCGATCATAACTCTTTAGATGATGCTTGAAAGCTTGGTCCATTTTCAAAGAGGAACTGATGTTTGATTACACAAGGTAGTTTCAAAATCTTGTTCCACAAAATTTACTTACTGTTTAGGACGCGTTTCGGAGAGCTAGAAAACTAGAAAAGAAATTAACGCAAAATACAAAACAGTTGCCTGGAAAACGAAAAAACGTTGGGGCCAAAGAAGAATAACAGCTTTTGAGTCACACAGCAAATTCATGGAAAGACGTTCAAACATTGAAGAAAGGCGCGAAAATTTGGGGAAATTTGGTGGGTGGCGGAAAAAATTAGTGTCATACTAAAGTCAAAAGCAGTTTCTGCGCGCCGACCAGAATAAAACGGTCAGGTTCAGCGCAACTGTACCTGTCTCTGTCTGTGCCATAGCAAAGAAAGGAGCGCGACACAGGTGCCGACTCGGCAAGCGCCAAAAACCGCTCGAGAGCAGGAACCGTAACCTGTCACCTGTCAAAGAAAACCTAACCTGTAACAACCTGTAAGAAAAATAGGTTCACCAATAGTAATAGGTTCACCAATCCAATTCCCTTCTTCATGCAGGTTCTTAATTTAATTTTATCGACCCATCGATTTTTTCTTACAGGTTGTTCTCGAGCGGTTTTTCGCTCTTGCCGGGATCGATGGTCGGGTCGGCACCTGCTACTGCTATTGACTTTAGTGTGACTCTAACTTTTCCCGTCACCCCCCAAATTTTCACCCCTTTCTTCAACGTTTAAACGTCTTTCCATGAATTTACAGTGTGACTCAAAATCTGTTTCGGTGCCGAAGCAAAATGCGAGGCACTTTGTTTTAGCTTATTCGTCCGCTCGCTCGCTCGCTCGTCGTATCGTTCCTCGCTCTGTCCGAGCGATGACTTGAGAACGGATTGAGATATCGGGCTGAAACTTGATATACGGCTTTGTCTCCCGAAACGTAAGGCGAGGATCGCTTTTGGGCCACACCGGACCAAGGGGGTGGGACCTAGGGGTGAAAAACCGAAAAACTATGAATTGCAATAACTCGAGAACTAGTAGAGGTATCCTTCTGAAACTTGGTATGCACGTTCGACCTTCAACTCTGTTGAAAGTGAGGGGGTGCCAATTTCGGGGGATGAAATTTAGAGGATGAAAACCACGAAAAATATGCTAGCTCCGCAACGGTTGCACGCAGCTATTTCAAACTCAACGTACAGAGTAAAAAATTGTGGGAAACTTGCCGTGCAAAATACGATAATTCGATAATTTTAGTAGAATCGTTCTAGCATTTTTACCTGATTTTGGAAAAACTTCATGGTACATTAATGAAAACATAAAAAGTTTCAAAATGTGAAGTAATATTACTAGGGATGTGTTTTATTCCATCAAATGGAGAAATTATCTGGTAAAATTCCTTAAACATGGTAAAATTCCTTAAACATGGTAAAATTCCAGTTCTAGGCTTTCAAATTTTCTTCCGTGTCCCTCACGTGCACACTGGTGCATGCGCGCATCATGGCTTCAGCTGTATTTCAGCTAACGTGAAAAGCTTTCCGCGTTAATGATTCAAAAAAAGTGTTATTCATATTTTGGGAAAAACCACCCTTAAAGGTACTACAACCTCTAACCTGCAGAAACACAAAAACACGAGAACTCAAAAACTACTCAGCGTATCAAGGCAGGATTTGGTGTGTCAATTTTCAGTGACGCTGTAGCCGGCTATATAAACAAATTTTCACTAAGATCTAACAAGGGGGATGAAATTTAAGGGTTGAAACTGGAAATTTTTTCAAATAAATGGTTGCATAAAATTACGGGGTTCGACAGTTTTCGGTTAATCATTCTTCAACCTAAAACCAATCCCTAGGCTACTAACAACTCCTAACCCATAGCAAGCGCAGTAAATAAATTTTATTTATTTTCTCGGGCTTTTTTGTAATTCTTTCGATAACTCGAAGTCATTTTCATTAATTTTAACCCATCCTCAATTTTTCAACCCCTTTCATGATATGTGAAGCTTCAAAAAACAAAATTTATGCCGACCGCTTCTTTTTCGTGTAATTTTCGCTAGTTATACTTAACTATACAGTTCATTGTCACCCCTCTTGACTTTTCATCTCCCTTGACAATTTTTCAAACCCCGAGCGTTAATTTCCAATTCTGCCTTTTTTCGGTAATACATTTTACTCATATGATGGATTCTGTTTGCCTTTTTCACCTTTCCAACACCCTTCGCAAGATTTCAACCCCCAAAAGGCAAATTTGCATAATTGGCGTGTCATTTTCTGTAATTCTACTTAATTACGAAGAATTCTCATCCCCTTTAACTTTTCATCCCCCTTTACCACCTAAGTGTTTATTTTGCAAAACTCGCCTAATTTAGTTTACCGGTTTCAGGCGATTAAAGCGTTCTTAACATGCATAAAAATAGGCTGGTAAGCAGATCATAACGTTATCTAATGGTTTCTATGTAGACAACAAGCCCATTAACCATTCATGACAACAATGACCCCATTCAAATGGTGTCATCTCGATTGTCAAAATGACGCGAATTTACGCAACATTTTTTTAATTTTGGCTTTAATCGCTTTAAACCGATAAACTATTGAACAAACCTCGGATGTTATGAATCATAACAGACTTAGATGTCTTAAAATCCTCGCTCTCCGAGCTCGGATTTCAATTGACATCTGCGTCTGTTATGATAGTCATAACATTCCTAGGTATGTTAATAGCTATTTCCTTCAGTAATAAATTGAACTCATTTGGATTATGTTTATCTTTTTCACTTTTTCAACCCCCTTCGCAACATTTCAACCCCCCAGAAACTGCATAATTGGCTTACTTTCGTGTTATTTTCTGTAATTCTGTTTAATTACGATTAATTCTCATCCACTTTGACGTTTCATCCCCCTTTACAATTTTTCAACCCCTAGGTGTTAATTTTACCTAATTCGGGTAATTTCGTTTTTCTTCGGTAATAAATAGAGCTCATTTGGATGATGTTTACATTTTTCAATTTTTTCGTCCCCCTTCGCAATATTTCAACGCTTCAAACGCAAAATTTGCATAATTGGGTTATTTTGGTGCTATTTTCCATAATTTTACTTAACCACGGGTAATCCTCCATATCCTTTGACTTTTTATCCACCTTCACGATTTTTCAACCTCCTAAGTATGCTAATTTTGCAAAATTCGCATAATTTCGTTTTTCGTCGGTAATGAAATTGAACTCATTTGGAATCCAATTTACCTTTTACAATTTTCTTGTTTCGTTCGCAAGAAGTATAGGTACTTATAACTATATGTATTTCAACCCCAACAAAAGCTTTAATTGCATAATTTGTTTATTTTCGCGTTATATTTCCTAATTCTACTTAATCACACTCAATTTTCGTTCCTCTTGATTTTTCATCCCCTTTCGCAATTTTTCAGCTCCGAGTGTTAATTTTTCTAAATTCGCCAAATTTTGTTTTAATTCCGGCAATTCTTTTCATTCACTCATTCCTGTTCATTTTCTACTTTTTAATTCTGTAACAACATTTTTTTAACATTTCGCCTTTTTGACACATCTGACACATCTGTGTGATTGATAAAATCTGCACCCGATTCCGCCAGTAAGATCAGCTGCCCCTACGTACACATTAACGTGATAACATCTACATAGGGACACAAATCGCATTATTGATGTTGTACATATTCCGGGAGTTTTTTTTCTTTGACCCAAACGTTTTTTCGTTTTCGAGGCAATTGTTTTGTATTTTGTGTTAATTTTTTTTTGCTGAAGATGGAGTAACACTCCGAAACGCGTCCTAAACGGTAAGCCAATTTTGTGGAACAAGCTTTGAAACTACCTTATGTACTCTTTAGATGATGTCATACCTTATTTCCCAACGCAGCTTCTTTCGCCAACAATACGGCGAGCCCTCGAACCCGTCGTCCACTGCCTAAACTTCTTCTAGCTTCCGAGGTGCTTTTGGCCTCCGGTCTTGGATGATCGTGCATACCTTTCGCTTGAAAAAATATTGCATGTTCGGTATGTCGCCAAAAATGGGTTACCGGATAGCCACAATGACCTCTACACGCGAGGATTTCTAATCGCCCTGTGCACTGACGATTTGGACAGGGTTTTCCTTGCTGTTTTTTCCTCGCTTTATCACATATAGCTGGCCTTAAATGTACTCTATCACCGTTTGGTAAGGTACATCGCGAGGAACATACTAACACTCCTAAACAACTTTTTTTTAAAATATGGACATTATGGTTGTTAGTATTTCTCATTGCCCATCCCGACGAATGTCTTTTGGCATCTTCGTTGTCGGGTCGGTAAACAAGCCTGCAATGTCCGTCAGCCCATTCAGAAAATGAATCAAATTCGCTTATTCGCGGGATTGCACTGTCATTAATGTCCCAGTCTGATGAAGAAGAGCTCGAGTAGACCCGGCACGACATGCCCGGGGACGACGGCGTATGCCTGCAAGAAGAATCTGCAATTATTTTGAAGTTCGTCGCTTCATCGCCTGTTGGAGTCTCCAAGAAAAAATGTCTTTCAGTTGATTTAAGGTGTGTGGATTTTAAGAAAATTGAATAATAAAAGGCATGCGACCCACACAATTTTAGAACTGTAAAATTAAAGCGTGTAAAATCAACTGGTAATAAATTTAATCTCACAAAGTTATCGACTTCTTGGTGAATCGCTCGTAAAGTAGCCAGAGGGCCTTGGTTATTAAACAATCGTAATTTACCGTTGTCAATTGGACGGTAATTATCATGTTCGATTAATTATAAGATATCTGATTTACACTCGTAAATAATTCGAGTGCACCGAACTGGAGATTCCATCATGTGTGTCGAGCCTTTAGTTATTTATTTATTTTTTGAGCGATTACGCTGTAAAAATGACGAAAAAGTGCTTGATCTATTAGCATAACCAGAAGTCGTCTGACGACATGACGATATTAATAAAAGGATACTTACAGGATTACCATATCTTTGTAGAAATTAATGTCGGAAACTGGTTATGGAACTTCACAATTCATCGATGCACAAAAAACTGAAATTTGGAACACACCCTGACATTAGAATGGTGTAGGGTCGACTGATCCTCAAAACGCATGTTTATCCCTGGCAATAGAAAGCCACACCCTCCCTATCCCTTCCCCAGGATTCTAACGTTTAGACCGCCAATAGTTTAATGGTCTAGCCTGAAGAACACCTCCCTGTTTCCGGTTTCTAACACCTGATACCTGAGCGTAGGTTGATTGGACGATATTTTCATGACAGTGGGTGTATGGAAGTAAAATAATTGTGTCGTTTCCGCACGAGTTTGTAGTTTGTTGGAAATCGCCAGCATCATAATGAGAAAATAATATGAACCGGATTCGTAAAAAATCAAGTGCAACCTGTACTGCACAGATTTCTTGGACTGGGGGAATGTTGCATCTTCTTAGGAGAGAAAAAGTTGAATTCCGGGCGAGCGTCAGAGGATGTTTCAGACGTACAAAAAGAGTGCTAAAAAGAATGTTACATTGAAATCAAGTAATGAAGTTATACAAATAAATAAAAGGCGACTCATTTTGTATTATAATTAAGGAAATGCAATGTTATTTAACTACCATATAAATTTTTATTGCAGCGATCGGTTCACCTGCAGTATTATTGATTTTCAATGTATCTGGAGTGTAGAATGCCTGACCGGTTAGTTTACTTAAATTAATAACTAGTAGGTACCAGATAAAAAGAAATGGAAAAATTTCAAGCACCTCAACTTTAATTGCAAATATACTTCCATTTAATGGACCAGAGTGGGTTTTATTATTCGCCATTCGATGATGTTCTTTAATTATGCAACTTTCAAAAAGCGCCGATGTGTTACCTTATTAAATCGATTAAACCTAGCCACATTCTTCCTTCCCTGAGAAAGTCGTTAAATTCTAATTAAACATGAATTTTATCAATTTGCTAGAATTTCGTATTATTAAGGTGCTTTAAATGTTACCTCATACCTGATTAAATGATTTATGAAAAATTCCCGCAAAAGGAAGCGTATTTTATCCGCCACCAGAAACAAACTTGTGCATGATCGGTATGATAAATTGAGCACACGTATGCTTGATAATTATATAGGCAACCGGTGACTTTGGCTTTACCAGACCAAGTGAGTTATTATGTACCTACCTTATTCGCGATTTGCTACGGAACCTGATGGAATCAGCTTTTTAAAGATCTTCATTTTATTACATTATAACGTTGAAAGTTGAAAGCGCTGAAGACATTTTCGTATCTAAACTGCCGGACATTTTTATTTTTACTTGTATGGCACCGACCTAATTTATTACGCGTGTTTATTTCTTATTGCCTCTATAACTACCGTGAGATCATCAAGATTTATAACTATAGAGCAGGCCATGGATTGCAACATAGGTACGTTATTAGTAACGCTGATGACTAAAAAATTTGACAACATGTCAGATGTTTAATGTTTAATACCTACCTATAAAACACAAACTTTTTCACTAAAAGTCACTCATCGAAGATCTTGAAGGGACCTTTCTTAATTTTCACGTCGCCGTCGATTGCAACGGCCATCATAGTGGAGCTGTTGTCAGTGCCAACTATAACTATAGAAAAAAAATCATGGTCCACTCTAATTACAAATCTTGATGAACTCGCGGAATATACAGGATGTTCCAATGAAAAGTATATCCACCCCAAATATTTCGTAAACCAAATAAAATATGAAAATTCGCTCGGACAGGTCGATTTTTATTTGGAGGGGGATACTTAAATCCATGCTTGGCGAAATTTCAAAACTCACCCCCTAACCCCCACCTACCCCCACTTCAAAATTTTAAATGGCAACCCCCCACTTGAGATACATCATTTCATTTGAAAGCTAATTTCATTGCCAATCTAACGTTGTAACAATTTTTTATTTTTGTTCAAATCTAGCGCCCTCTATCTTCAAATTTTAAATTACATTAGGGCCCTTTGTGATACAGCATTTGAAATATTTTGAAATTATCTGTAAACCAATGCAAGAATTTGTTTAATTCATCCATTCGTTCAAAAGTTACAGCCTAAACTTGAGGGATTTGTAGGTCCAGAACCAGCTCATGTCTTTCAATGTAACTTTTGAACGAGAGGGTGGATTTCAAAAATTCTTGCATCAGTTTACAGAGAATTTCAAACCCTTTCAAATGAGAATCACAAAGAGCCGTAATATAATTTAAAATTTCACCACAGAGGGTGCTTAAGCTACAGCGACGAGTTTTTGCACATCATATTGTATAACATCATCAGTAGGCAAGGACCATCAGATTCTGGTATCTATACTAAAAGCAGATTCCACCAGGGGCGTGAAAAATAGGGGGGTCTTCAGCTTTCTCCACGCAATTTTTTTGTGTTATTTTTTTGTCAATTTGTTACCGGCGGAATATGATGGTTCTCTGACTAAAATTACATAAAAAGTATGAGATTGAAGAAGTCGGCGTACTTTTTTGCAATTGTTTTTCATCTAAGTTTAGGCTGATTTTACAAATTATTCCTACCAATTTTCAGATTCTGACATCTGTCAAAAAAGTTCTTGTTGAATGGATTTTTGAAACGCCAATTTTTCTCAATTCTCAATTCTCTTCAGATTTTTAATTTTACTCTTAAAATTTAAAACATTTCAAGATGATGAGCATCGGAAAATTAATCACCCTGATGTATTCCCCAAAAGAAGTATACTGTGTAGGTATTTATTATTAATATTTACAGCGAGGCGTTTTGGGTGACTTGATGGTTGTAGATTTGTAAGTACCTGCTGCCTTTTGTATTTTTCGAAATTAGGTATAGAATTAGAGGAAGTTCTACCACAATTTACCTAAACTTGATCTGAGATTTATATGAAAGATATCATAATCTTAAACAAAAATATGGTGTCTTTTGCAGATGTTCTTTCTAGCGAGAGAAGGGGACATGTGTCACCATATATGTCATGGTGAAACAACTACTCCCCTGGCCAATACCACGCCGGGCATTTAAGGGCGAAACACGTGTCTGTGCATGGGTTTGAATTTACCCCATCGGAGTGGAGTAAACTTTATCTTTTAAATTTTAAATTTTAAAGAAAAATTAATATCTTCCTAACGATTGATGTTATTTAAATTAAACTTGTAACTTTTATATTCTTGGCAGCTGTCATTTGAATGGCGTTGACAGAAATTTTTTAGGCCGTCTAGATTTTGAGGAACGGCAGTCAACTTTTCTTTTTCTTATGGCCGCCATATTGAACTTTGACATGGTCAAGTACGCAAAAAAATTAGCTTTTCAAAAATGTAGGCAACATGAACTTTTTGACAGATGTCAGAATTTCATTGGTATACATATGAGTTATTTGTAAAATCAATCTAAACTTAGATGGAAAACAACTGCAAAAAAGTACGTCGACTTCTTTAATTCCTTAAGACATGTGATTCAGGCTTTCACATATTTTTTCAAAAACGTCCATGTTGGTTACATTTTTGAAAAGCCAATTTTTTGTGTATTTGATGAAGTCGAAATTCAATATGGCCACCATAAGCAAAAGAAAAGTTGACTGCCGTTGCTCAAAATCTACAAGGCCTAGAAAATTTCTTTCAATAATGCCATTCAATTAACAGCTATCAAAAATATAAAAGTTTCAAGTTTCGTTTAAATAACCTCGATCGTTAGGAAAATATTAATTTTTCTTTAAAATTGCAATTTTCATATTTTTCGAAATAACTCAGGAACCAATCAAGATATCGGGGAATTCTCTTCAGATTCTTAATCGACAAGAAATAGCGCAACTTTTCTCAAAATTAACCGACCCCGTATCTTTTACAGTTTAGGAGATTCCAATAGTGTGCATTGAAATAGTTCCCACCGAGGTTCCCATAGCCTGTCCTGTATCAGAGCTGGGTAGTATCCGGGTACTTCGGTATTCGAATACAGTATCCGATTACTTTTCTTGTATCCGAAGGCTGTATTCGGATACATTTTAAATTTTGTATCCGTTATCCGTATCCGATCAAACATTTAAAAAGTATCCTTATTCGGATACTTTCTAAATATCGGCGGATACTTGAAGTCACTTTTCGATCTAACGAAACGTGTACTGCATTTTGTTTGGGGTTGGGCTACGCTGCTAAATTTTGAGTGCACGTGCACGACGATCAAGTGCACGTCGATCACCTGCTTTTTTATTTTTAGACGGCGGAATAGGGAACGGCGCTGGGCGAACATAGGCGAACAGATCATTTGGGCAAACGAAACGCGGCGGAAGGGATGGAGAGACGTGATTTTGTTTTGGTATTGAGATATCAAATTATCAGATATACTTTAGTTAGTTCATTGAAGTTTGAAGTTGTAATTACTAGTGTAAGTGTACCTGGTCCAGAGTAAAAACAAATTCCATAATTTCATAATTATACTTTAATTTTTTAAATTCTGCAGCTTTTTAATCAACTCGTGGTATCCGTATCCGGTATCCGAAAAAAGTATCCGAATACTTTATTCGAATACTTTTTTTTAGTCCAAGTATCCGTAATTTGTATCCGATATCCGGATACAATTGACGGTATCCGTATCCGGTACTCGAATACTATTCACATGTATCCGTACCCAGCTCTGTCCTGTATATAGTTGTAAAACAGTTGTTTTAACGTTTGTTGACATTTTATATGACACCAGTATTAAAAGTGATTTACTTTTTACACTCAGTGTTAAAAGTGATAATGCAACAACAACTAAACGAGCCGCGCGCAAGAAATTGTCACTATACCTTAGTTACAGCTTTGGTGGAAGTTTTCAATTAATAATTTGAAGATTTTTGCTCTTAATAGTGTTTGTAGAAAAAATAGTGTATGTACGAAGGCACAACAAATATTTTTTCAAGTCGAATTGCAACCTTTTTTTCTTACAATTCTAACTTTTTTCTTACAATTGTAAGATTTTTTTTTACAATTGTAAGACTTTTTTTGCAATTCTGCCGTGTTAATTTGAAAAGGCGTATCTGCTGTGTTTTTTTGATAGTATTTTTCATCAGCTTTAAAACGCTACCTGCTTGTTTAATTCAGTCCAAGTACAATTTGTAAAATATTATTTAACACTTTGGTGATTTCTTGAGGCCTTCGTGAGAAATCTATACATATAAATTCATAAGAATGTCATTTATAAGGTCATTTGCGACAAATCTACAATTTTTCAGATACGCACTTTCAAATTAACACGGCAGAATTGTAACTTCTTTCTTACAATTGTAACTTTTTCCTTACAATTGTAACTTTTTCCTTACAATTGTAAGATTTTTTCTTACACTTGTAACTTTTTTCTTATACAATTGTAAGTTCTTTTCTTGCAATTGTAAGATTGCTTTGATTACAGCTGCAAGAGGGTACAAGAGACGGTAATACGAAGGCGTAGAAGGGCCACAACAAATATTTTTTCCAGTCGAATTGCAACTTTTTTCTTATACAATTGCAACTTTTTTTCTTACAATTGTAAGATTTTTTCTTGCAATTGTAACTTCTTTCTTACAATTGTAACTTTTTTCTTACAATTTTGTAAAGTTTTTTCTTACAATTGTAACTTTTTTCTAATAAATGTAAGATTTTTTCCTCGCAATTGTAAGATTGCTTCTATTACAGCGGCAAGAGGGTACAGGAAACGGTGACAACTGACCTCAAACCTCAATAACTGAAAGGAAAACTGATGCACCCCGATTCTTATGTCTTGTAGAAAAAGTGAAATTGTAAGAAAAAATGTTACAATTGCAAGAAAAAATCTTACAATTGTTAGAAAAAAGTTACAATTGTAAGAAAAAATCTTACAATTGAAGAGTCCAATGCTAAAACTGGCTAAGTCCATATTATAGAGTTACTCAGGAGGCGAAGAAATGTTTCATGCTGACTTAGGCAATGTATAGGGGTTTTGAAATTTAGATACGCTTTCTTTGTCTCTATTTTCACATATTAAGTAATAGTATATTACATAACGAACTACGAAAGTGGCCTACATCACACGAGTGGGGAAAACCCCACGAGTGCATTGTATAGACACTTTCGTGCGAGTTGTGTGCAGTATTTTCCTTCGAACCACAACAAAAAATCATTTCTTCATAAATTTCTTTTTTTATCATCGTTGTCAACAAAACAGCAAGTATCATCAAGATTTATTATTATTGATATGTTGCCACGCGACGTGGGCGGAACTGTGCGATATTATATCGCACAGCACTAACACACGCGTGTGTTAGTTTCAACTATCGCGCCTACTTAATTGTGCGATATTTCCAATTTTCTTAAGTGGTCGTAGGAAATAGCTATTAACATACCTAGGAATGTTATGACTATCATAACAGACGCAGATGTCAATTGAAATCCGAGCTCGGAGAGCGAGGATTTTAAGACATCTAAGTCTGTTATGATTCATAACATCCGAGGTTTGTTCAATAGTTTATCGGTTTAAAGCGATTAAAGCCAAAATTAAAAAAATGTTGCGTGAATTCGCGTCATTTTGACAATCGAGATGACAGCATTTGAATGGGGTCATTGTTGTCATGAATGGTTAATGGGCTTGTTGTCTAGAAACCATTAGATAACGTTATGATCTGCTTACCAGCCTATTTTTATGCATGTTAAGAACGCTTTAATCGCCTGAAACCGGTAAATTATTTTTTCTACGACCACTATTGTAAATAGCCAATTTTGTACAATGTGCAAACTAAGTAAGCCGTTCCTTACGCACGCAAATCTAAAACTGTGCGTAAAGAGTGAAAATCGCACAGTTTTCAATTGTCATTTGTCAAATGTCATTTTTCACTCAATTTTATTGTTAAATTTATTATTCTCCCCTTATTTTATTAGGCCATTTTAAAAACCTATCGACTACTCCTCTTCCAGGATAAAAGCAGTCCAACCGCAAAGTAAAATCCGAGGTAAAATCATTAAAAATCTTCCGTGCAAAAGTTAGGTTATATCGCAGGACCTTTTTGTCCGAAAATGCCTTGGGACCGGTAAGTTGTATTTCTTCATATTTTCTTAACCTCTGAGCAGTTATTTTAAAGAAATTGTCATAATATGGAATACTTTTGGTACCCAGAAACAATAAATCGTTAATTTAGTTGACTTCAAGAAAAGTAATTCCATTGTAAGCACGAATTAATTATTTATGCTGGAAAAGAACGTTTCAGGAACCAAAATAATAACGCAGAGTAAATTTGCATAAAATCGTAGATTAGGAATTCGTTGAGATAAAGTATGGTTCCATTTGAAAAATAAAAATTATGGTCATTTCCGGTTGAACCGGAAGTGCTAAAAAATATCTGACTATACCACTGGATTCACATAAAAAAATTATGTTGACTTGTCCTAGGATATTTCCGAAATATTCCTCTCAAAAACTTTTTATTACCTACTTTCGAGAAAAGTTAAGTACCTATTGTGTGGTCGTAGAAAAAGTATCGTACGCAACTTGAGTTGTAAGGCAATTACGCACTGTGGAATTATACACTCGCCGCTACGCGGCTCGTGTACAACTTCTTCCACACGTGCGTAATATGCTTCTTACAACTCTCGTTACGTAATATACTATTACAGGACGATGCAGAGACTGACATCTATTAGACGTATCTGCAGGAATAACTCATTTTTGCAAAAAGTGGACATAGCCAGTGTTAGCATTGGACCTTCGCATTGTAAGAAAGAAGCTACAAAAAATTTTACAGTTGTAAGGAAAAAAGTTGGAATTCGACTGGAAAAAATGTTTGTTGTTGCCCTTCTACGCCTTCGTAAGTATGATATGCGTGTTAAAAGCGATTTTATTTTGTTCGAAGGGATGGGCCACTCCGCTGCGCGTCGTTTCCCAAACTTCCCTTCTCACATAATAAAAAACCACTTTTAACACTTGTATCATAAATAACTATTATTTTGTCTCCTGAAAACCTAAGTATAAACCTAATTGCTAATATGGTAGACAGCTCCGGTATAAATGCCTACTTGTAAATTCATGGATAAATGCAGTCTTTAAATCAATGGTTAATTAAGAGGTATAGGTATCTCCGTTTGGGCCACCCACGTGTCGACCGTAAAACAGTGAAGACCTATCCGTCGAAGACGTCCGCGAAGCGACCGCGTTATCCAGTGAGTATCCAGTATTTGGCACGTGGACACCGATACGGGTCTGATGTATCTAACCGCGTGTAGTAGGTAACTGTTAGCTCGTGCCCGCTCACGACTGGATGCACACCCGGCTTCCCAGCACCTGGGACTTTGGTATTTAACTTGTTCAACCCAACGAGTTGTGATTTTTACCTTCTGGCCTTTTGGTAATCCCAGGACACATTGTCCAAAAGGGATAATTTTCTTGTCACTAGGTTTACTTTACCTTGGGCAATTACGTTATTACGCTTCGTTACCCCCCCATTTTGCATCTTGAAAATTTGTTATCCGCAAGGAAGGTGCATCAATTGTGTTTTATCCACGACTGCTTCGCATGTAGTTCGTTCTTCGGTAAATAACAGCCAGTTCCTCTCCTCTTTAATTAACTCAAAATATTTGCCGAGCAGCGTTAGAAAATCTGACAGTGATCCTCAAAAGTTCCGACGTTCAGCATGAAATATTGCCGTAGCACCTTGCTAAAAAACCAGTAATTACGAGACTCATATATAACTGCTTACCTTATTTAGATTGGCGAACAAGTAGGTATTTCGCGTGCTGTAAAATTTTTGTTTTAAAAGTAAAATGTTACACTCAGAGACGTTTTGTTTGATTGCTTTAACGCAGAGATAAATGGTAAATAGCGCTTAGTATCAAAGCAGGACTTGAGTTTTTCAAACCGTGTTCCTTGATTATTTATGTGAGTAAAGGTTAATGCAAAGTGATCTTATTACCAAGACCCATTTACCATATAAATATAAGAAGTTATCCCTGATGCGTATCATAATTCCTCTGCATGTCCAGCTGTCCAATTTTCATAAACTTTTTATAGCCGTTTTATTTAAACAGAGGTCTTTTACTCACAACTTCTCCATACACCACCAGATTTGGGCATTATAAGAGGTCATAGGTGTGTATTAGGTATACATGTATACAGGTTGGTCGTTTTATCTTGAGACTGGCAAATATCTCGAAAAGGAAGCTTTTTAGAAAAAATGTTTTGTAGAAAAGTTTTATGACTTCGAGGGGGAAAATAGATGGCATAATCGCCATTTTGATTCAAGGTCATTTTCAAGGTCAAATGAAGGTCAACTTGATTTTTTTTAATGGAAACCTATATTTTTTATTACAGATTCTTATTCCCCATAAAAGAACAAACTATTTTTGGATCCGATGGATGTAAATTTTAACCTTTTTCGAAATCTCTAGACATTCCCTAGTAACAGCGGCAAGACAAAACATATGAACAACCGTTGTAACATAGCAACGACGAATTCTAGATAAATAAACCACAAAAATTGTTGTAGATTTTGTTTTTGCCATGCTGCTGTTGCTAGGGAATAAGGCAATGGATTTCGAAAAAGATTAAAATTTTCAATAGTAATACGACGAGTAGTCTCTTGATTGCCGCGGGTTTTGACGTCCGAATGGTTGTCAACTACGAGTCAAAATAGTAGATTTTTTTAGGCAAAAAGAGGACAAGTAGTGCATCCATGACGACTCAACGAGGAAACCAAGAGACTACGAATCGTATTTTGCAGATTATTTTATAAATTAAAGAATTGAGTAAGTAGTGTCAAGTTGACGTTGTAGTATTATCACTGTAATCAGGATTTGATCGGTTACTGGTATACTAAATGCTGCTTTGGATTGGTTCAATACTTAATGTATAAAATAATCATTTAAATATCTGACAAACTATCCATCGGATCCAAAAATAGTTTAGATAAGAGTTGTTTGTTATTTTGCGGGGAATAAGAATCTGTATTAAAAAATGTAGGTTTAAATTTAAAAAAATGAAGTTGACCTTCATTTGACCTTGAAAATGACCTTAAATCAAAATGGCATCGAGGCCATCTATTTTCCTCCTCAAAGTCATAAAACTTTTATACAAAACATTTTTTTCTAAAATGCTTTCTTTCCAAGATATTAGCCAGTCTCAAGATAAAATGACCACCCTGTATAAGAAGACATATAGGTTAGGTAATATAATTTGAAAATATAAAATTCAGTCAACACCTCGGGCCTCACGATGTCGAACATGTAATGTAAATCAAATAGATTACAAGTGATAAACCACCTTTACAAGAGTAATCATTTTTCCATTTTATAGCTCAGCTCATCATCATGATGTCCTTAATAAAGAAATAATGATGTATAGGTGTACGTGTACCTACCTACAAGTTGATGCTATATATACTAAATGATTAAAAAATAATAAGTGTATATGGTATAGGTAGGTACCTACAGGTTATATAAAAAGCAGGATTCTTTTTCATAACCAGTTAAGATAATTAAAAGTATTTTTCTATAGATAAGTATGCACGTTTATGTGCACTTAACCACATATTTTGATAGTCTGTTCTGTATTATGAGACTGAAAACTGAGAATACGTTCTTGCAATATCGTCTTCTAAAAATTGCTGTTATTTCTGATAAGTTGACACTTACTATCCGATATAATGAGCTTAGTGTTCATGTACAACACGACTACAACTTGCGTAAAATAAATCAAAAACCATCAGGAGATGATTCTTATCGTATTACTGTAGGTTGTAGGTACATAAGTACCTACCTAATATACCGGTGTAATTATTTGACTAGACACAATTTTAAAATTTCTTGTCAATAAATGTAGGTAGTTAGCTCTGAAAAAAAGGGAATTATTGTGTAGTCTAATGTTACACATCATATAAGGACCGTAGTTTCACAAAAAATAGTGATTTGCCCTTTTATTCATTAATAGCAATAATACCCCACTTGCTTATACTTTTTAATAACAATAACATTATTACTTATCAACGTTTTTAAACTTAAATGAATTACAATTTTTAAAAAACCCGACCCTTGGAGTGAGGGCATTAGTCAACACCATAAACCAACTTTTTCCATGGCTAACTGCGTTTATTGACAACAAATCTACCAAAATGATTTATCAAAATTAATTTTTTTCTCGAAATTTTTCTAGTGAAAGTGTCAACTTTTTTTACATAATTGAGCTTGTCATTTGAAAAAAAGTTGAATATCGTCATTTTGCCATCATAGAGACGATTTAATATCACCATTTAATAGAGTTTGTCATGCAATTTACAAATATATATGGTTTTATATATTTTTCTCTTCAGATAGAAAAGTTACAGGGGGGCGAATACCAAACTGAATCACCCGGTATACTAATATATTTTATCACGGCACCATTGCCAGCTTGGTCTATACTGAAGATACAAAATCGGTAAGTAAAATTAGCAAATAATTGATTTTTTTACGCCGATTACGATGTACGACGGTGAATTCAAAAAAACAAATCAACATCGTGTTCGTTAAATAATCACTAAATCTAAAATGATATTTTTTTAAGTGGAACACCCTGCATATTTTGAGTTCCTTGAAAAGGTGTTATATTATAATTCTTAACAAAAAATTTATATGCGTTATGTATACCTACTTTAAACGTCAAATTTACAATTTGTCATAATTTTTTTATTGGTGGAAGATGGCTTTGGAAGCGATTGAAATTATTAATAGTTTATCTAGAATGGTCAGAAAAATTATAGGAGGTAGCAGTGGATTGTTCACCAAGTGTGGAGGTTTCAGCCGCTTCCGTAGCTGCTCAATTTTTTTCTAGTTGGTTTGTAAATCTTTTTAACCTCCCCACCCCACTTAAAAAAAGGGAGGCTTCCAGGCTTCCAGGAACCTAAAAAAGTGGTTTTTACTTTTTTAAATCTGTCTGTACGTTATTCGTACGTTCGTAAACATGCCACAGCCCTAACTACCGTACCGCTTTGGGTGAAATTTGGTATGTTGGCATTTCGTAATGGCGCTTAGTGCTGAATAGCTAAAAAATTCTAGATTTTTATCGGATTTTAAAATCGCGGTACAGCCCAAGCCGCTGAACTGATTTGGCTGAAATTTTACACATGGGGATTGTATTACACGTCGAAGAGCTGAACATTTTTTGGATTCAATCGACCCACGGTAAGTGCCGTTTTGGCACACCAATTTCCAAATTTAAAATTATTCTCTCATTTAACCATCGAAAAGAAGTTTTTTAAAGATTTATTGTCACCATCAGAAAGGTCTTCAAATTTTGGTTTTAAATAAGACAAAATTCATTCGCATTTAGTTCCCGTAGGGTAGAGAAATCGAAATTTTGTAATAACACTAAAACCACGTCATAGCTCAAACTACTGGATCGATTTGGCTGAAATTTGGTACATGGACCCGTTAAAGAGCTGAAAGGCGTTTGGGAGTAATTGGTCCACGGGAAATGCCATTTAGGCATATCAACTTTAAAATTGTAAACACCAGACACGGAAATCACAGACCCACGCGATGGGGAGGTTCCAGCCGCTTCTCTGCTGCCCATATTTGTTACTATTAATACTGTTGACTGCCACCGACATAAATTTTGACGAATGTGAAAGTCTGTTTACCGACCAACAGAAAAAGTTAAATGGCCTGACCTGACTCACACAACCCCCTTCGTTCATTATAATAAATAAGTTTCGCGGCTTTAGGTAACTATTTATAGTTTTGTATTGGAGAAGGTAGGTATGAGGGGCAAATCGCTGGGGATGTCAAGTGTACAATTTATTTGGAAGTCCGGGAATTTCAGAGGGATTTCAGGGGGAAGCCCGAGGATTTCAGAAGATGTCTGGTGCACAAAATACGGTTATCGGTTTACCCCCCAGGTAGATATATGCTATTTTGACGCAATGTAAGTTCCTAGGTATGTGTTTTTTAGTGCAAAGTTGAATAATGCTGTCAGTTTCCTTAGTTGGAGAAATTGATTTTTAAAGGAAGCGCTAGAGCTCTCAAGTACTTGCTATTTGAGCATCAAATAGTAGAAAAATCCCACAGCCGTCGCCCTTGACGGCATAATTCAACATCGTCTTTTCCAGTGAATGAACATGGATTAATATAGAAACAAAAATTACAGAAGGAATTAGTACGTCCAACTAACGATGTTCGCAATAATGATTACGACACGTGTAATGGACAAATCAAAGTAATTACCAAGTACTTGGAGATTCCGATTTAAAATTGAAAAAAAAAACCTCAAAGAGCAGCTGTGTCGTTCGCCAGTCATTGCTCCTAATTATTGAGACAAAAAAATTATCCTCATAGTCCTTGCAAACAGCGCAATAAAATATGAATCCTGTAAACCATTCGTCTACATAGTTTTAATGATTTGCACCTGTTTGATTTCATTAAGACATCCTCCGAACATTTTGAGAACTGCAAGAAGACGAAAAGCAAAGGACGCGATTAAAGGAAAGGAATCAAAGGTTGCGAGTTCTCCTCAAGCTTCGTTGGATCTACAACTGTCAGTTCTCATGTTTACGCCACGCTTCTTCACACACAATGTCCCACACGCCCCGAAAAAACCGCCTCCCGAATTAACGTCGCATTAATCAATCTTCGGTCACAATGTTGCTAAATCAAACCACCCCACTCGAGGCCACCCCATTTGTAAATGAAAAAACTACCAGTGTCATTTTAATAGATGAGCCCTCATTAGCTTTTTTGAGCGTGTGAACTTTGGTAATCAAGTGGACCCTGATTTAGCACGCACTTGACTTATGTTTTTGAGAACACGCTGTAGATGATGAAGACATATTCACGGTTTAATCCTTTGAAATGAAAGGGTGAAGAGCAAGTTGTGCAATTATCCTGATGATCGCTGCTCACTCATGAAGTCATGAACGAACAGCTGCTAAGAGTAATTCCACTAGTGCCTTATTAACTTTCAATCAATTTGAGGTATTAAAAGAACGATTAGACGTTTCATCGTAATTGTTTTTGAATAAAGTGCACTTCTGCAAATGCGAGATAACTAAGTAGTAAAAGAATATTTTCTTGCTGAATATGTGCAATAATGTCAAACACCCGTATTGCCACTTTTTTCAGAGAAGGTTTTTATAAGACGGCTTCCAGTAATTTTCACGTTTCTACTTACCATTACGACTTGTTATGGCAAGCTAAATTTTATATTTGATAGTTATAATATGCAACACACGATGAAGTTACCTAGTTCATGTCATTGCTAATAATTTCTTCTAAGATAGTTATGGCTTTGGATTTTAAAATTTAAGCAAAATCAACTTTATAAAATTCTTTGATTTTAAATAACGTTATGTTAAGCCCGTTTTTTATTTTCAGAGATCCAGGTGGTTACGACTTCTCGAATTTCCATCACAATAAATGATACAAATGTGACAATATTGCCCAATTTAGTTTCCATTAACATAAAAATTGGGCCATAAAAGGCCGCTGTTTTTTGTGGGCCGGAGAGCTACCCACAATTTAATGCAATAATACCAATTACATACAAAGGGCAACTGCCAAAATTATCAGTCCATATCGGAGCTCACGTTCAATCATTTCAGCCACCCTCCTTGACGGGTGTTAAACTAAATTCCCACCAAAGTGGGCCTTGGGGGCTGAACAATTGAACATCCCTCTCATTTCAAGGATCTAGAGACTTGAGGTGTATTCAATATTCTTTTCCATTGTTTTTACTTATAACAATTTGCGATTTTTAAATTTTGTGTTTAATGTAAGTTGGAGGCTCATATAAGAGCTACAATCGCTTTACTTTTGATATAATGCGAATAAAAAACTGGTGTTGGTCTCACCTTATTTTTACTGCTGGCGATATCCATCATTAAAATAGTAAATCAATCAATGTCCATGATATTCATCTACTCGTGCTTGTAATTTTGTTGTTATTTTCGTGTATTTTGTGGTAAGTGATACTGAAATATCGGGATGACTTGCAATCATTGTGGGAAATATTTGAATATTTTCATCATTTATAAGATGACAACTAGAGTATTGTTAGTAGGTACTCTATTTCAAAATGAAAAAAGATACATCAGTGACAATTACAATGCAACATTGATGGGGAGAGTTTTTTTACCACCAAATTTCTAACTTTAGGCGAGGGTTCATTTGCTTCAACTTTATTTATGTATCTACTTATACTTTCTCAAATCAAATATCTACCTACAGGGATAGGCTGTGAATGAAGAAAAAAAGGCATTTGCCGTTCGCGGCTTGCCCACAAAATCTAATCAGATCATCTACCGGAAAAACCTATACCTACCCCTTGCCAAATTACGTGATAATCCGTTCTTTCGTTTCGGCGGAATCTTGCTCACATACACACATACAGGAGACGCAGACATTTTTTAAAAACCCCTTTTTTGTAATCCTGACCAATTCATCCCACGTAAATACTCATCCTATCAGAAGACATCTCATCCCAACAACCAGCTCATCTAATGTGACACTTCATCCCAAGTCTCGATTCATTCCAAAAGACAGCTCATCCCAAAAGAAAGAGTCAACTCATCCCCACAGACAACTCCTCCCAACAGATACAACTGATCCCAACAGACAACTCATCCCAGATCTAATCATCCCAAAGCGATAATTCTTCCCAGATCAACAAAAACTTTACCTGACATAGACCGAATGGAAGTTGAAAAAGGGTACATACGCTCCCTTAACTTTAAGTGACCCTTAAAAACTGTGGAAACGATTCTCTCAATAATCATTTCCAAGACTTTTAAGGGTCACTTAAAGTTAAGGGAGCGCGGTGCAATCGGGGCTAAGTGTTCAGAGTTAGAGTTAGGGTTTTCAATCCCGGACCGGGATTGGCCTCACGGGATTTTCGGGATTACAACATTTCAATCCCGGGATTTTCGGGATCCCGGGATTAGATTACAAATTATAAAAATTCAGCCGCAATATACTTTTTTTTTAGATTCAGTTTGGATAAATATCTATTATCTATTTATATTGCATGAAAAAAAGGATGAACAGTGTCAGTGATAAACAAAGTAATATTAAAAAAAAGGAAGTAAAGCTATTTTCGTGTTGCCTTCTCCTGGAAAAAAGATCTTAAAAACGACAATGCGTCCAAAGTGCCGTCCCCCAGCATAGATCTAATTTTTGTGCACTGATGCCAGCGTCCGAAAAAGCACGTTCCGAATCCACACTGCAAATTTTTCCTCCATTACCTTTATTTTCGAATAGGGTCATTTTCTATTTGATAATAGACTCTAAATTGAAGAAACTTGGCCTTCCGTTAATAAATAAAAAAAAAATATAAAATAATGCTATACTTATATAGGTGCGTGTATTGCAGAAAGGTCGAAATTTGATACTAAATAAGCACGCTAAAAGCTTGCAACTGGTTTTGTGCTTGTTCATCTAATCCCGAAAATCCCGAAAATCTCGAAAAATCTCGAAAATCCCGGTTCTAAAATGGCGGGATTTTCGGGATCGAAAATCGTCCGGGATCGATGATCCCGGGATTGAAAACCCTAGTTAGAGTGGCGGATAGAATTTGAAAAATAGTTTCAGGTACTAAAAAAAATTTTTACCTGACATAGACCTACTGAATGAAAGTTGAAAAAAAAAGAACTTGAGAAGTAACCGAATTTATGATGAGTTGGTTTTGGCTTTTACGCTCGCTTTTACGTTAACATGAAGTAGTCTAGATTCTAGAATGCGCTACATCTGGGATGAGATGTCTTTTGGGATGACTTGTTGGTCTGTTGGGATGACTTGACCTGGGACGGGTATCCGGTTAATTGTTCCGAAGGACAGTTGTTCGAAAATAAGACGAATGTACGCTCTTCGCAATTACACATTAAGTGAATATTTTGAATGCGTTTAAGCTGATATGAAAATTAGATTGGTAAAATTACGCGTCTGTAAATAGTGTGTTCTAAGTCGTAGCGGTTTAATGTAAGCCTTCGGCGTATCTGGAAGCGAGGGGCGAGGGTTGGTCCAAATTCTTCGATGCTAGCGAGCACGCGAATACGCGAATCCATGCGCATGCGCAACTCCAGGTCAGGTTCCGTGTTGTTTCTTTTTCAAGTTCCATGGGATGATTTGCTTTCTGGGATGAGTTGTCTTTTGGGATTAATTGCTGTCTGGGATGAATTGCGGTCTGGGATGAGTTGCGGCCTGGAATGAGTTGTCCTTTGGGTCTTTACGGATGAATTGAGACTTGGGATGAAATGGCATGTGGGATGAGTTGGTTGTTAGGATGAGATGTCTTCCGGGACGAGTTACTACGTGCGATGAATTGGTCATTGGGATTTGGGATGAGATGATACGACACCGTCTTGGGACATAGAAACGTAGATCTGCTGTTATTTAGATTTCGAATTTGATTCTTGGACTGATTTCAGTACCTACCCAACCTTTCATTTTTACCTCCCCACAACCAACATAAAAATGGGAGGTTGCTGCATCAGTCACTCCAGATCTTTACGTTTCAAGGTCTCAGGATTACGAAAAAATGGTTTTTACATTGTGGAGCTTAAAATGTCCGTCTTTATAAGTTTGGAGGTCGTATGAATCCAATAAAATGCTTTTAGAAAAATGTCGACAAAGTGAAGGAAAACTAGCGGAGGAGTCGATAAGTATCAAAAAATTGGCAATCTCAGAGACGGTACGGTAGAAACTTCTACTTTTTCACAGAATTTGTAAGTGTACAGCAACTAACCACATGTTCAAATTATGGCCAAAGGTGGGTACTATCGGGTGTCCCAAAATAAACCGGACAAAATAGTTTTTGAAATAAGTCAGCCATTTCTTAACCGATTTGGATAGACTTGGTCTTATATTAAAGCTAAAGAATCAGGCTTTCGAACTTTGCAAGAAACGTCGACAGATGGGGCTGTTGTAGCAGCCTTATTGATACTTGTCTTTAAGGCTTATTTTAGGTGCTTGGGGATTATTCGGACAACAACCAATGGTTATGAGACCCAAATAGCCTTGAAAATCTTTCTTTTTTCTTCAAAAATTCTTTTTTCAGAAGTCCATTTGGCGTAAGCATTAATTTTCTGTGATTTTTCCAAAAAAAGTTTTTTCGTGTATTTTCAAGCTTCCATAACCATGACTAAAGTAACATTGATGCACATAGGGCTTCATTTTCAATAATAACTGTTCAGTTGCCCCCCACTGGCATCCGCGCCACTGTTTTCACCATATTCGTTCATTTATAACTGAAAATTAAGATTTATAGACAAGGCTAGAATTTCAAAAAACGCTTTCTATATTATGCTAGAAGCAAATCGGATAACATTTTGACGACAAGTGTTTCTAGACTAATTGGACCCTGCTGAATCCGAAAATCACTGTCGGCAATTCCAAATCTTAACCGGAAATCCGTAATTCCAGATGGCGCTCAAGGCAGATCGTCATATCCAAAATATCATGAAAATTATACAGTTTTCGACCAAAGACGTGGTATACAAAATTAAAGATCGCTTTATTCTCTACAAGAAAGGCCCTAATGATTTTTTTCGCACAGACGACGGTTTACCCCTAGCGCGGGCACGAATGTTGCGCTCGCCGCGCGGTTTACGCGCTCAATATATTTCACCAATATCCACCTAAATACATGGGATTAGTAAGATATTCTCATTTTATTTCCGCTTTTTCAATGTGCAAACGCCGTTTTCTGCCTTTCACTGTTGGTTTCTTTTGAGGTGCGCTACAACAAAGAGCAGATCTTATAACATTTTGACAACAAGCATTATTTGAATAATTGAACCCTGCTGAATCCTTAAATCACTGTTTAAATTTCAAAATCTTAGAGGATGTACACTAGTTAAGGTGGCTTTCAAGCTCAGATATGGTTCCTATTTTATTTTCAGGCCTCTGTAGCAAGAACCGTCCGTACGATTGCTTTGTGTCAATGATAACTTTTGATCAGGAAGTCGAGATCTACAACATATCAAAATTTCAGACAAATCGGCTGAAAGCCATTTCCCATTAGGATGGTATTTTGGATGGTGCCATCTTGAATAAAGCATTTCCGGTCAAGATTTCAAAATCAAAACAGTGATTTTCGGACTGAGCAGGGTTCAATTAATCAAAAAATACTTGATGTCAAAATGTTATCGAATGCGCTCCTTGCAAAAGACGCACCTCAAAAGCAGCCTAGAGTCAAAATAGACAACGGCGTTTGCACATTGAAAAAAAAGGCAGCAGAGAAGCGGCTGGAACCTCTCCAACGCGTAGGTCTTTGATTTTCGTGACTTGTGTTTAAGATTTTAAAGTTGATATGCCTAAATGGCACTTTCCGTGGGCCGATTGAATCTAAAATTTGTTCACTTCTTCGACGTGTAATACAATCCCCATGTGCAAAATTTCAGCCAAATCGGTTCAGGGACTTGGGCTGTACCGCGATTTTGAAGTCCGATAAAAATCTCGATTTTTTTAGTTTTTGGTCAAAAGGGCACTGACAGTGAATACATCTTTGGAAGCAGAATCTGAAAGCCTTTCTTATGGTGACCTGAAAAATGGGGGTTTACATTTAAAACTTAAAAGTTGATGTGCCAAAATGGCATTTCTGGTTGCACGATTGGCTCCAAAAGCTTTTCAGATCTAAGTTGGGTTATCACATGCACACGTACCAAATTTCAGCCAAATCGGTCGAGTACTTTGGGCGGTGGCGTGTTTACGAACGTACAAACGTACGAACGAACGTACGAACTTACGTACGTACATACATACAGACACATTTTAAAAACCACTTTTCTGGGTTCCTGAGACCTCAAAACGTATAGATCCGGTCTTATCTCGAATTCGAAAATTTTAGTGATTGCAGTATGTAACCTCCCTTTTTTTTTAAATGGTGAAGTGGAGTGGGGAGGTTAAAAAGGGAAGTAAATTGTGAATATCTTACTAATCCCATGTATTTAGGTGGATATTGGTGAAATATATTGAAAAACTCCATAAAAATTAAAAAACAAGTGTTTTGATTAAATAATCGTGGAGCGTGTAAGCCGGGCGGCGAGCGCAACTTTCTTGCCCGCGCTAGGGGTAAACCATCGTCTGTACGAAAAAAATCATTAGAGCCTTTCTTGTAGAGAATCAAGCAATCTTTAATTTTATATACCACTTCTTTGATCGAAAACTGTAATTTTCATGTTATTTTGGATATAACGCTCTGCCTTGAGCGCCATCTAGAATTACGTACTTCCGGTTAAGATTTCGAAGTGCCGATGGTGATTTTCGGATTCAGCAGGGTCCAATTAGTCTAGAAACACTTGCTGTCAAATTGTTATCCGATTTGCTTCTAACAAGTCCCGAAACTCAAAACTAGCCTGGTCTATTATGTGCATTACTGTTCTTTGGTCATGGCCATTAATGCGTGAAAATACTCAAAAACACATTTTTTTTAAAAATTACAGAAAATTAATGCTTAAACCAAATCGACTTCTGAAAAAGGATTTTTGAACAAGAAAGAAAAATCTTCAAGTGTCATACCGATTGGTCGTTGACTGACCAATCCCCATGCAGCTAAAATAAGCCTTTAAAACAAGTATCAATAGGACTACTACGGCAGCGCCATCTGCCGTAGTTTCTCATACAGTCGAAAGCCTGATTCTTTGGCTTTAATTTAAGACCACGCTCATCCAAATCGGTTAAGAAATGGCACACTTATTCCGAAAAATATTTTGTCCGGTTTTTTTTTGGGACATCCGATAGATTCAATGCGCGAAGTTTAAATTCAAATCGCAACAGAACCTACATGGTCAAGGAGGCTTTTCGCCATTAAAATGAGATTTTCCAAAAAAAAAAAGAAGAGGCAGCTACAGAAGTGACTGGAACCTCCCCACTTGCTTAATGCTCCAATCCTATCAGCTGTAAGTATTAATCCACTGTCTAAGTATTTCTGGAGCTTTTCAAAATTTTTCAAAGTCTGCCAAAAGGGCATCACTGATGAGCTTGATTGAATTTTTTGAAACAGAATTTGAAGACATTTAATGTGCTAAAAATAAATGGTGGTCATCTTTCAAATTTCACAGTTAGCAATTATGCTAAAAAGGCACCTGGTCCTTGGCCTCCGATTGCCTTCAAAGTCAAGTAAATTTTCCTGTTACTTATACCTAAATTTTTCTCCACCAACTTTAAAACGTTTTCTGGGATTTTTGAAAATTTTACGATTTTTTGCCAAAAGGGCACTAAGTTTGACTGCATTTTTGGAAACAAAAGAAGCCTTTTCAAGTGCTGATAAAGCAAATGGGGTTTATTACTCATATTTCCAAATTGAAATGTGGTCGGGCTATGGTATTTCTGCCTACCTTTCAGCCAAATCGATCCAGAGTAGTTTGGGCTGTACCGTGTTCTTTCGAAATTTAGATTTTTTTGATTTTATGCTAAAAAGGCAGTAAGTGTAAATACATAACTACCGCGGAAATGGACGTAACACTGAATTTTTAAATGGAACACGGGACACCTGTATCTTAATGTTTTCGAGGTCTGTTCTGTATATTATGTTATACTTGAGGTTATACCGGTTATACGGTATGTAGGTACGGTCAAAGGTTGATCGAGTTATCTCTGATATAATTTTCATTTCTGGAAAGTTCAAGGGGCATTTTTGAGTCCTACAAAGGGCATGATAAAAAGAATTGCCATTTAATTTGATTCTAATATTTTAATCCACAGGTCCTTGATCCATTCGAAAAAAAATAGTAATTTGAAAATTGTGATGTTATACAGACAGTGTGGTGTGGTACCTTTTTCACTACTCACCATTGGCATTAATCTCCTATAAATGCTAAGAGATGCGGAGTCGGCTGCTTGATTCGCTTTTGAGTTATCCCGAAAAAATTTGAAAATTGCCATTTAAAGAAATTGGCAACAGAGAAGCGGCTGGAACCTCCCCATCGTGTGGGTCTTTGATTTCTGTTTCCTGTGTTTAAAATTTTAAAGTTGATATGGCTAGTTTTGGATGGTTAAATGAGAGAATATTTTTAAACTTGGAAATTGGTGTGCCAAAACGGCACTTTTCGTGCGCCGATTGAATCCAAAATTTGCTCAGCTCTTCAACGTGTAATATACAATCCCTATGTGCAAAATTTCAGCCAAATCGGTTCAGGGGCTTGGGACGTACCGCAATTTTAATGTCCGATAAAAATATCAATTTTTTTAATTTTTAGTCGAAAGGGCACCGAGTGTGAATACATTTTTAGGCCTTTCCTATGGTGACGCGAAAAATGGGGGTTTGCATTTAAAATTTAAAAATTGATGTGCCAAAATGGCATTTCCAGTTGCACGGTTGGCTCCTAAAGCTTTTCAGACCTAAGTTACGTTACCTATCAGATGCCCACGTACCAAATTTCAGCCAAATCGTTTGGTAGTTTTGGCTGTGACGTGTTTACAAACGTACGAACGTATTCGTACACACACACAGACACATTTTTAAAATCACTTTTTTGGGTTTGTGAGACCTCAAAACGTGAAGATCTGGTGTTATCTCAAATTCGAAAATTTTAGTGATTGCAGTAATATCCCTTTTTTTAAGCGGTGAAGTAGAGTGGGGAGGTTAATAATGCTCCCCTAATTTAAATGAAACTTAGAACTTTTACATTTTTGGCAGCTGTTGATTGAATGGTACTGATATAAATTTTTTAGAACTTTTAGATTTTTCGCAACGACAGTAAACTTTTCTTTTTGTTATGGCCGCCATATGATCATTCATTAAATGCCTATCAATCTCGAGTAGGGTATGACGACGTCATAGATGGTATCATCTACTTATTGGTTTGTTTCTTTTAAACCCATCCGGGTCTTATTAGGTACCCCCGGACACCTTATTTCGTGATCATGAGTTTAAACAGAATCATTTAGGAATAAAATGATTCAGGTGTCTTCTCTTTTACTTTTTTCTTATTTTGGTCTTCACGGTCCATTGGGAAAGTTAACTAGGCGCTGGCGCTTCACCTCGATCATCTCATTAACATTTAGAAAATCGAACCAATTATTCGCATCATGTTTTTGCAATTAAGAAAAGGATTACTGCTACTTCTAAACATATCATTACTAAATTACTATACCTATGTTGCATCTGCCGTGTAAGCTTTTCTAGAAGCGCTGGCTTGAACATTCACACAGGAGGCATATTTTTTATCTGAAATAAAATCTTAAATGTACATGCTAATTTCATTGACATAAATAACTATTAAAAACATGAAAACAAACAGGAAGCACTTGAGGGTAGCAACTTTTTGCCAAAAATTGATTTAAAAGATAAACATTGGGGTAATAGTCGAAAGCGAACGTAGGTATATTTTTCACACTGGGGCCTGAAAAAATGACATTTGAAGCAATTAACTGAAATTGAAAAAATCCCCCTCGCGCATCATAATGAGCGCTGTTTATTTGCATATGAATCAAGGGGTTAAATGCTCAAGTCCACTTAAAAGTCACGTGTTGCTGGTCATTGAATTTGCATACAGTCTCGTTTCGGTACATTTAAAACAATCATAAATAAAACGGATGTGAGAAAAAATTGTTAGGTTTCGGGTGACAATGGCCACTCATCGTCCCCTATCTGATACATAATTTTGGTATTATTTGTAATTTGGAAAGTTAACATACGGTCGGAGCTTGTTAGGGTCATTGTTATGGTCAGAATATAATTCTATTCATCTTTCTGGTATATTTGGGTCTATCTGAAAACGATCAATCTTTCAGTTTGGGCTGATCAGTGACAATCGACGCGTGTCTGGACAATTGCCGGAATATTTCTCTAACCGATGTATCAATAAAAACTTGACTTAAGAGATCTGCAATAAAAATCAGGAAAGGATTTTATGATAGACATTGCCGTAGCATAACTTGAATGCTTTTGGAAAAGAAACCGGCACTCTCAATTAACGATAACATCTCCCGAGACCTGCTTTATTTAATTCCAACGTTATAACACTTAACACATATGAGGTCTTCAGCAAACATAACGATTTATGATATGGGATTAATTAAGATCGATCGCAAAAATATTAATAAAAAAATTGCGAAATTATAATCGACCAGGGACAACCTTTGCTGTGTTGCAGTACGGTGAAGATGTCTTGTTATAGATAACCAATGGACTGATGTACTTTTAATCGACGATTAATAAAAGCGATCGTTTAAATGAATGTTCAATTTGTTGTTATTTTAGCCGGCCATCAGACTAGTAATTAAAAAGACATGATCCCCCATCACCATCAGCAACATGAACAATCATTGTATTTTATTCGATGACATGTGCGGTTCGAGTTATTAAAAGAAAGCTGGGAAGGACACCCCATGGAGAGCGATTACGTGACTGAAACTGGTTGATCTATAAACACTTTTTACACCGCATTTTCTAGGCAATTCTGATGATCTGTGTGTTAAAAAATGGGTCAGTTCATTTTAAAAGCACTTTGAATTTTGATTTAAACTTAAAATTTCGTGCTACCTGAGATGCCACCTCGTATAGATTTACGGTGCCTGTCTAGTGTCTAGTTCTAGTACCTATGTGCTCTAACGTTGAAATTTTCTGATGAGTACGCGTCCTAACCCAAAGGCCAAAACCCTAATAGATAAATAACACATGTGAAAATATATAAACAAAGTGATAAAATTGCAAGAATAAAAAAATAAAAAACAGTAAGTTTCTGAATTAGCGATAGGTTGTACGTCTGGATATCGCGCAAAAAAATTTAGAAATACATTTTTAAACTGGAAGATTTTGTCCCATAGGTACGCGATATAAACTCCTCTCCTGTTCTAAAGTTAATGATATCGCCTAATAACTTTGCATACTTCAGCGGTAAATAGAATCTTCGCATTAAGCCCCTAGCCCCTCAATGTGGATTTTCACCATATCAGAAATTTTGGAATTTGATGATAGAATTAACAAAAGAGTTCTTTTTGGCAAAAAAAATTATATGGGCGTAGGGCCGGTTTTTTCATCTCATGTTAACTTTAACATGAGGTTTGTCACCTTAGTTTCCATTGTGACAACAATTTGTTTCTATGGAAATAACCTCATGTTAAATTTAACATGAGATGAAAAAACCGGCCCTTAGTGTGAAGATTAATTTTATACTTAGGTCGATTAGAGGGATTGAGCCCATAGGTACAAGTTGTTCGAAAGATTAGGGTATCGGTTTTAATAGCAATAATTGTTTAAATTTTAGCAAATGCTACAACGAATTAAATGCAAAATTAATGAGGAATACTTTGTAATACTATACTCACTATAGGCACATTCCGCGTGAACTCGGTCACCTTTTGGCAGCCAATTTTATTTTCTATCCGATTGTGGTCAGCATGACATATATGCGTTTTGGAATGACCAAATGACATATTTTCACCGTTCATAAATTGATGGTTATATACAGGGCGGATTTTTTGAAAAATTTTCAAAATAAAGGAAATAGGTATATTTTAAGTGATTCTTATAAAATAGTAGATGCTCTTTTCGACTAGTGTAAGTATTTTTGGTCACTTTGAATAATACTTGAAAATGTTGTTTTTTTCAATTATTGCGATTTTTCACAAACTACGTCGTTTTTTATTCGATTTAAAAATTACTCAAAATGAAGTTTATTTTATCTAAATTTAACCCTATATTGCTTTACGTTGGACAAACATTTCATAAGAGAGCTTTTTCCTTTATTTTGAAAATTTTGTTCGTAACTAATGTTTCCAAAAAAGGCACCCTGCATTTTACCATCAATTAAGTGATGAAGGGTGAAAATATGTCATTTGGTCATTCCAAAACGCATATATGTCAAGCTGATCACAATCGGATAGAAAATAAAATTGGCTGCCAAAAGGTGTCCGAGTTCAAGTGGAATGTACCGACAGTGTGTTTCACTTTAGACGGCAACACCCCTGTATTTTTGTTGTTTTATGGAATATCGTAACAATTTTTTTTCTTGGATGTAGACCTCAGAAAGTTTTGTTTTTGGAGTAGTTAACATTTTTTCAAAAATATAACCACGGCCTACTAATACCAAAAACAAATACCAAACATCCGAAAAACCTATTAGGCATTTTTTTATCGAAAAATTTTATTAAGAAAAGTTACTTTTAGGATGACCCCAAATGGACAAGTCCGGAGTTACGGGCGAAAATAAAAAATGTTGAACTGGAGGAAAAAGACAAAAATATCGAAAACTTCAATATTTTTGCAACAAAAGAGTTGCTGCATAATAAAAAACAATTAAATTAAGTTTGTTTGACATTTGTTAGCTACAGCTGGGCAAAATTTATAGTGGAGCGGGAAAGCCTCAAAAAGCCGCTTAGTTTTCAAGTAACCCAATATAAAAGTATAACTATATGTGTCATACATCAAAAGACGCGTCTTGACGAGCTCTATACGAATTGAAAAGTTACGACATTCTCCATTAGTTGAGAGAAAAGTTATTTGCAAAAAAGTGACTTTTTTTGATTTTCTCAGAAAACGTGTTTTTTATCGTTTACAACCTCGTAACATAAAAACTATTTGAGATATCGTTATAATTTTTTTTTTCATCGAGAGGAGATTCATCAGCGATTCCTATTCCACCTCAGCTGTCGACAAAAATTTTCAGGGGGCTTTATTAGACGAGCCTAAACCGGAACTTTCATATTTCACGATATGAAATTTTCACGAATCGAGGAATTTTTTTGTTTTTGAGGTAATCAAATATGCCCAGCGTACAAAATGAAGAGCATACTTCAAAGAAGTTTTTAGAAAAAAAACTGTTGTTCTAGAGCCTACAGTCCTTGAATAATATATTTTTTTATCCGCGTTATGTTTTAATTTAGGCGGTGTCCGGCCGAGCTTTGATGCATACCGCTCATCCCTCTCCACGTTTTTTTAGCAAGACCCCCGCTTCATCTTGATAATTCATAATATGAAAAGTCGACAAGTGTCATTATTATTGTCGGTTTTACAATTATTAACTGTATGGTGTTGATGTTATAATGTCCGGATCTGATATGGCTGCAGTCAGGTAAGTAATTGAACTGATTAAGTACCTACCTATACCTAATGGAAATGAAACTTTTGTCCTACGTCACAACTAAAATAATTGCTACCGCTAATACAATTAATACCAGCTGTTACTAGTAAAAGCTATCCGAAAGGTAATTTTTCAAACTATTTTTGTAGGTATTCGCATTGTGAACTCAAAATTCAAAATACGACAACGGGGGAATTTTTTCATCTGTGCGTAAGACAAAAGTTTCATTTCCATTAGGTTTACTACCGGGTGTTTCACCGACCCCGCCGTATAGGGAATTTACATGGGAAAATGAATTTTATTTTTTTCCTGCTCCGGAGGATTTTCTCGAAGAGTTTTATCGTGTTTGGAGATAGTCCATGCTAGTCTGTACTTCTTGAAATTTGTTTCGTTCGCCAATCGACCCGCTTCGAATGTTTACTTAGTTTGCTGCCTTTGTGGATTGCAATACAACACAAAATAAATGGATGCTTCGAAACGGGTCGATTGTGCACGAAAAAATGTTGCGTCTCTACTTCTACGGAACATTTTTTCGTGCTGTAGGGATAAAATGTGCAAGAACTCCAGGTGCATCTGTCGCAAGGAAGGATTTTTTTGCACTGATATTTGCAGTTGCAAAGACTGCAGAAATATTCTCCAGCCATCAGCCGACGTTAGGGAAGAGGATTTTGAGGAATCATTTTGACTTAATTTCCGTAAGATAAGAATAAATGAAGAGTTTTGTTGGTTGTTCTTTTCGTTACATTGCATAATAATTACCTACTGATTGGATAGGTATTTTATGATAGAACAAAATATTAGTATATTAGAGACAGTCTGTCAAGAGCTTGGCGCAAGGTAAGTGATCCGCTACAAATAACCCAGCCGCGAGCGAAGTTCTGAGTTAGGGCGCTGACAAAAAAATATATTATTCAAGAACTATAGGCCCTAGGACAACAACTTTTTTTTTTAAAACTTCTTTGAAGTATGCTCTTCATTTTGTACGCGGGGCATATTTGATTACCTCAAAAATAAAAAATTTCCTCGATTCGTGAAATATGAAAGTTCCGGTTTAGGCTCGTCTAATAAAGCCCCCTGAAAATTTTTGTCGACAGCTGAGGTGGAATAGGAATCGCTGATAAAACTCCTCTCGATGAAAAAAAAAATTATAACGATATCTCAAATAGTTTTTATGTTACGAGTTTTGCAATTAACTTTTCTCTCGACCAATGGAGAATGTCGTAACTTTTCAATTCGTATAGAGCTCGTCAAGACGCGTCTTTTGATGTATGACACATCTAGTTATACTTTTATATTGGGTTTGTGAATATTTCTGGCCCCAATCCGCCCGCCGAAATTATAAGCTATCACCAAAAATCTTAAATTTTACTGAGCCATAGCTAATAGCAACTATCAAACAAACTTATTTCAATTGTTTTTTATTACGCAGCAACCCTTTTATTGTAAAAATATTGAAGTTTTCGATATTTTTCCCTTTTTCCTACAGAAATTCAACATTTTTATTTTGGCCTGAAACTCCGGACTTGCCCATCCTAAGTAACTTTTCTTAATAAAATTTTTCGGTAAAAAAATGACTAATAGCTTTTAGGATGTTTGATATTTGGTTTTGGCTTTAGTAGGCTGCGGTTATATTTTTGAAAACATGTGAACTACTCCAAAAACACAACTTTATAAGGTCTACATCCAAGAAAAAAAATGTTACGATATTCCATAAAACAGCAAAGATACAGGGGTGTTGCGGTCTAAAGTAATATACAGTGCGAGTGTAACGTATGGAATAAAATTCCTTAAATTTTTGTCCTTGATTTGTGGCAAAAATCCTCGGACAGGTCGATTTTAGGGGACAGTTATTTTCTCACACTTCCGGTTTAACCGGAAATGGCCTTAACTTAGTTTTCTCACATGGAATGACACTCTTTTCGCAACGGATTCGGAATCTACGATTTTTTCTGAGTTAGAAACATGTATCACACTTTACCGCAAGTACAGTCACGGCCACCTCAGATTTTCAAAAACATCGAAGAAATCGGTCAAAAACCAAGATTTTGGAAAATCGCAAATACACGTCAACCTTATTTTTTGCTATAAATTCAACTGCCCAATTTAATTTCCTTTTATTTGTCTTTGTTTTTTCAAATTTTTTCACTTTTCATAATCTGCCAAAATAGCAAAAACAATTTTTTAAAAATGTAATCGAGCAGTTGAATTTGTAACAAAAAAATAAGGTTGACGTGTACTTGCGATTTTTAAAAATATTGGTTTTTGACCGATTTCTTCGATGTTTTTGAAAATCTGGGGTGGCCGTGACTGTACTTCCGGTAAAGTACGATACATGTTTCTAACTCACAAAAAATCGTAGATTCCGAATCCGTTGAGAAAAGAGTGTCATTCCATTTGAAAAAACTAAGTTAAGGCCATTTCCGGTTAAACCAGAAGTGTTAGAAAATAACTGTAACCTCCATGAAGTCCGCATTACAAAAATAAAATTGACCTGTCCGAGGATTTTTGCCACAAATCAAAGACAAAAATTTAAGGAATTTTATTCCATACTTTACACTCGCACTGTATAATAAGTTGTCCATTGGTGATATTATAAGTAAACACACATAGGTACCTACCCACCTACACAAAATAATATGTAAGAAAATTCTCATAATATTATATCCAGATGCCTTTATACTAGGTATAACTTTTCAGCCTGTGTGGATGAAAAGTAGAGCATCGTATTTAAAGTGTCAATAATTTAAAATTATTTTCAGATCTAACAACGTTGGTAAAAGGCATCATTTAACTGCCTGTTTCGCCTCAGTTGACTCCTTCATGTTTTATAGAACGATTTGAGATGTGCTGTTTTTCAAATTGCCCAAGGAATGCAAAAATAGTACTTACCCCAGAAAGAAAACTTGTTTCATAGTTCGTCTGATGATAGGCCTATTTGTATATTCGCGTTAGTTTCGAATACCTACCTATATCAAATTATAGTCATATATCGTCATCTATTACGGCACCATAAAACTCTAAAAAGCAAGCAGCGACCAAATGAGCTATAAATGGTGCCATTTAGCAGCGTTTAGGGAGAAAATTATTTTAAATTATGGGACGTGTTAAATATGTAGGAATAAACTATCTCAGAGGGACGCTCGTGAAGGTGAACGGATCATAGGAATGTAATGTCCGTCGTTGATTGGTAATGTTTGGACTTCTCTCTGGTTGTTTGGGCAGATTCGTGAAGTTGGCAACAAGTAGGTAAGCAAGGCGGTTGGGACCTCTTCTTGATTCATTTAAATAACATTGATCGTTAGGAAGATATTAATTTTTCTTTAAAATGGCAATTTTCGGATTTTTCAAGATAACTCAGGAACGAATCAAGATATCGAGGAATTCTCGTCTCAATCGACAAGAAATAGAGCAACTTTTGTCTAATTTATTCGACCCCGTATCTTGCACTGAAATAGTTCCCACCCGGTAGATCCGGTCTTAGCTCGAATTCGAAAATTTTACTGATTGCAGTAACCTCCCATTTTTTTTAAATTGTGAGGTTGGGCAGGTTAAAAATTCGCTTAAGGAATAAATTGTCTCATTTTCTTCACGGAGTGTAGCAATTTGTTGCATAATTTAATACACCAATAGTTGATCCCTTGTTGAGTCTAGTGACCCACTGATCAGTCGCTGATATGGAATGGAAATATTATCAATAGTAATACGACGAGTAGTCTCTTGATTGCCGGGGGTTTTGACGTCCGAATGGTTGTCAACTACGAGTCAAAATGCTAGATTTTTTTAGGCTAAAAAGAGGACGAGAGCTTGCTCGAGTCCTCTTTGGCCGAAAAAAATCTACCATTTGACAAGTAGTGCATCCATGAGGACTCAACAAGGCAACCAAGAGACTACGAAGCGTATTTTGCAGATTATTTTATAAATTAAAGTATTGAGTAAGTAGTGTCAAGTTGACGTTGTAGTATTATCACTGTAATCAGGATTTGATTGGTTACTGGTATACTAAATGCTGCTTTGGATTGGTTCATTACTTAATGAATAAAATAATCACGGCTACGCGTTCCATATCCATGGAAATCATCATTCAATTTTGTGCACTGCTGGACTGTTGCCCCAAATGATAATTATTCCGTACCTAATTAAAAGCTGATGGAAGCTTCCGTGGTACGCAGTCAAAGTCACTTTTCGAGTGGTCACTGTCACGAGGCGTTTAATTCCATACATTACCGATGAAAGCTTTCTGATAAGATCATAAATATGGGAATTCCATTTCAAGTTATGTTGGAAAACAACTCCAAGAAACTTCATCATTTTTGAAGAACGTCTTTTTAGAATGAAGTAAGGAACCGTCGCATGAACTTGTTTACGATATTTTGATGTCTTCTGCCACAAATTTTAGAGCCCTGACCCAATGAAAAGCCATTTTTTTCGAAAAGGGCGCATTCTATCGATGTCAACCAAGAGTATCATTTCTACTTAAAAATCCTCAAATTTTCAGATTCTGGAATCAAATTTGAGAAAAAACTACTTACAAAAATGTTTGAGTGAAAGTCCTAAGCCCCTCCTGTACGAGACGCTTATGATCAAAATTTTAAAATTTTCTCCACAGTAGTAAATTCAGCATCAAAGACTTAGTACAAATACCAAATTTCACGTTAAATGCCAGAAAAATCACGTCAAACTGTCAATTGTTTGGAAACGCACAAAACCGTCCTTTCGATACATACCTTTACCACCTAGCTGCTTACAATAAAGCCCATCTCTCGCCTTGTTATCTTATTATGGCATTAGGTATGTTTTCTATCATTGTCATTTACCTCCTTCTCCCATATGTGGTTTATGTAATATTAATATTTTTCTTCCTATTTTCTATAAACAAAACTGCCTATACTTAATTTCTGTTATTTGTGTACCTAAGGGGCAAGTCCCTCCAAAAGAACCATATTGCACATTTTATTAAAAACCAACACGACTACCGTGTAAATTTAATTGCCTTAACTGCATAATGTATCATCACAATGTGCGTCATCCTTTATCAAGTCATTTTATCTAAAATAGATGCGTTTTAGATGGCCTGATTATATACGCCTGTTGTTTTTTCAATTTACATAGACCATGCAGCAGTCTTCAAAAGTAGAAATTAAATAGTGTTCATCAGGTGAGGGTGAGGCAATACCAAAAGTGGTTGAAAACTACTGGTTGGTTTTCATGTGCAATATGTCTGATGAATATGTAAACGATAAGAGAGGACATGTGCTGTGTTTCAACAAACCCTGGTAGTGTTTAGGAACGCGCCATCTAGATCCTGCAGCTGACGCACAATTATAGAGCTTAATCCGTTGTCCTCTTCCAGCTTTTCACGAACTTCTATTGTGAGAGGGAAACAGATAGCATTAAAACACGCCCGATTGATCCAAAATTACGCATCTGACACCGTATTCAAATTGCTCAATTAAATTAGTCATCTGTGTTTGCTAATTAATCGTCCTTTGATCTGGACATGTTTTTGAAGCCTTAACAACCTTTACTCATTGAATCTGGTTTGTTTGCTATTTCTCACGGGTTTAACCTTTTGCATAACGGTTATGGGGTGACGGAGATAATAAAAACCACCCTCACTAGCGTTCAAAATAGCAACGAAACGAGAAAATAATATAGTGATTGGATTTAGGTACTGGACAAACATGCATGTTGTAACGTTGTGACTAGGCCCTATAACAATGCATGTTTACGGGGTATAATGGTAGTTTTCGAGTAGGGGTGAGAGGCACAATTGTTAACCAATTGGCAATGCACTCCAGGTGATGTTAATAATAATATCGTGTATTTAATATGGAAGAAAAAAATTGCGCAGCACCACCTGCACGCGGTTGAACCGCAGCAATGACCATCAATAAATCACATTACGGGGTTTATGCGTTAGCATTGTTGGTTGTCTTCTTGGTCTGTGACATGAACGCTGCTTCTGAGTATCGGATGTCCCATTATGTTCAAGTTTTAATTCTCTAATCAAACGCACGTCTCCATCATCCAATACTCTTGTTTTGTTTTGCCAGACAGGCATTGTTGCTGCTGTTGCTTTATTCAGGAAGATGTATTCTCCGTGGGCCTCCCCATCACGAACACCTCAAATTTTAATAAAAGTTAATTTCTGGGTATTATCAACCAATCAGGGAGTGCGACTGCTTGTTAAGTTTAATTGAATGACTCATTGCGTCGCCGAGGGTTCACTTGGATCAACCCTCGCATAACATCACACACGTGGTCATTCCCGGCCCTTTTAATAATCATTTATGACGACACCATAAAAAGCAATATTGCTGCTTCTTTACGCTTACTTTGCTCTGATAATAGAAAAGACGTTAAAATTAACGACGAGCTTTCAGATATGAGTGTAATTTATGAATTATTTATTGCATGTGACCTTGGTTAAGATTTATTTCTATAAATATTTCCGGCCTCGAAGAACATGTAGCTATTTCCTACATAAGTATATCAATAATTGTCTTTTAACAGCGTTATGGGTGATTTGATTTAGATTTTACATTAATCCCTTTGACTTTGACGACTACTTATTAAGCGAGTTTAAGTAGGGTATTTGTACATTGTACCAAATTATGCAATTAAAACTTTTGTGGGGTTGAAATACATACTTGATGCCTACATATGGCTAAGGAAACTGAAAAATTGTGAAAGGTAAACTAAATCCCAAAACGAAATTATGCAAATTTTGTATTTTTTTATTTATTTATTTTTATTATCGACGAAAAACGAAATTATGCGAGTTTTGCAAAATTAGCACTTAGGAGGTTGAAAAATCCTAAAGGTGGATGAAAAGTCAAAAGGTATGAGGATTAACCGTGGCTAAGTAAAATTACGGAAAACGACACCAAAATAACCCAATTATGTTAATTTAGCGTTTGAAGAGTTGAAACATTGCGAAGGGGGATGGAAAAAGTGAAAAATTGAATCATCATCCAAATGGGTTCAATTTATTACCGAAGAAAAACGAAAATATCCGAATTTGGCAAAATTAACACCTAGGGGGTTGAATTGAAACATTGTAAAGGGGGATGAAACGTCAGAGTGGATGAGAATTAATCGTAATTAAGCAGAATTACAGAAAATAACACGGAAGTAACCCAATTACCTATGTAAATATAGCGTTTGAAGAGTTGAAATATTGCGAAGGGGGCGAAAAATGTAAATATCATCCAAATGAGTTCAATTTATTACCGAAGAAAAACGAAATTACGCAAATTTTTCCCAATTAACACTTAGGGGGTGGAGGTTGAAAAATCTTAAAGGGGGTCGAAAAGTCAAAAGGGATGAAAATTAATCGTAATTAAACAGAATTACAGAAAATAACACGAAAATAAGCCAATTATGCAAATTTAGCTTTTGGGGGTTGAAATATTGCGAAGGAGATCGAAAAAGTGAAAAAGACAAGAACAATCCATATGAGTAAAATTTATTACCAAAAAAGACAAAAATGCGCGAATTTTACAAAATTAACGCTCGGGGTGTTGAAAAATTGTTAAGGGGGATGAAAAGTCAAGAGGGGTGTACATGAACTTTAGTCAGAGATGGGCGAGTAAACAATGTAAAGTAAACAATTGAATTGTTTACGTGTAAACAATTAGAATTGTTTCCTTCAAATTCTGCGCGTAAGCAATGTAAACAATGTCAACAACTAGAAAATGCAAGTAAATTATTATAATTCTGGCTTTTACCACGGTATTAACACAAATTACTGCCTTTATTGCCTCGGTTTCTCTGACAATACTATCAGCCTTGCAGACATTTCTGATAAAATGAATATTTGTAATTAGTTGTTATTCTATAGAAATATTATAACAAATAGAGTTGGGTTTTAAAATTAATTGCAATATAGATTAACTTACCGGTGCGATTTTAGCCGAGATTGCGCGAAATTGCTTAACTGTTTAAGGCAAACAAGGCGCTTTGCATCATGATATAGCCCTTGTCATTTTGCATTCACGACTTGGTTGAAAAATCAATATTTTAAGTTAAGTAAATCTAACCTTAAATAATTGTTTACATTGCTTACATTGTTTACATTGTTTACACGTAAACGCACATCTCTGACTTTAGTTAAGTAGAACTATCGAAAATCACACGAAAAAGAAACGGTCTGGGTAAATTTTGCTTTTTGAGGGTTCACATTATCATGAAAGGGGTTGAAAAATTTTGGATGGGTTCAAAATTAACGAAAATGACTTTGAATTATCGAAAAATCAGAAGGAAGCCGAAAAAAAAAATTTATTTACTCCGCTTGCTAGGGCTTAGGGGTTGTTAGTTGCATAGGGGTTGGTTTTAGAATGAAGACACCTAAGCCTTTTATTCAATGGCTTGACCGAAATCTGTCGAACCCCATAATTTTATTCCACCACTTACATAAAAAAAAATCCAGTTTCAAGCCTTAAATTTCATCCCCCTTGTTAGATCATAATGAAAATTTGCCCATCCGCCTACAGTGGCGTTGTAAATTACCACACCAAATAAATCCAGCCCTGATACGTTGAGCAGTTTTTGAGTTCTCGCATTTTTGTGTTTGGGCATGTTAGGGGATTGTGCCGCCTTTAACGGTCGTTTTTCGCGAATGATGAATAAGACGTTTTTTGTACCATCAATAGAAAGCTATCGAATGGTATTAATTTCAACCCTACATTATTCAATAAAATTCGAGTTTCCACATACCAATGTTAATAATAAGTAGACACCCTGCCATTATAAATTTCACATTCCATTAATTTTAATTGATTGATTTTTCGCGTTGTCCAAAGTTGGACGAAGCGTATTCATCAAAAATTGCAGAATTTCCGTCAAATGGACGTATATAAGCATAGTGAATCTAATTTCAAGGGAGTGGCTGAATCATTGATTCGATCCATGGTAATAATTATTATTTCTGAATTTAAATAAAGCGAATCGTTCTTCTCTCTTTTTGGATGTGCATGTTTTTGATAAAATCTAGGAAAAGTACTTATTATAGTAATTACAATTTATAAATACCGAGAAGATAATAATCGGTGTTGGTGCAACCGTATAGGTATTATTATTCTAAAAATAAGAGTATAGGCAATCTGATTCATTCTTAAGGAAAAACGGCTCTCGCCTTGATAGGTAGGTACACAACCATTAATAACCTCTGTTATTGTTTGTGTCATTTCAAACCCACACGTTTTATTCATCTCACTTTTCTGTCTTTAGGTATCCTCCCATCAGAACCGTTTAACTAACGTGATTTTTACTCCAAGACTGATTATAAAAATGGGGTAATTTGGTAAGATATAAAATAACTGAGTATACGGAAATATACAGGGTGTTTCATAATAACGTTACAATATTTCAGGGGGCGAGACGGTAGAAACTTCTACTGTTTCACAGAATTTGTAAATTGTTGTTGTCGAAGAATTATCATGTAATTATGATAAACACGTGGACTGCGTAAAACATTCGGAGATGCGCGTCGCTGTCCTAACCAGGCGGACGAGGATGGAATACGGCAAATACAAAATAAAGCATCACATACAAATTTAAATATAAATGTTTTTCACCCCTAAGATGACATGTTTCGAAAAAATACCACTAACTTTATCGATCCAGCAATTCAACAATTATCAAATTCGATAATAATAATAATATGCCCCTTTGCTAAGAAAAATTCAAAAAGGGCCTTTTTGCCCCTAAAATGGAAAGTTTAAAAAAAATTGCACTAAAGTTTTTGATCCGGCAATACAACAGCTATCGAAACCGATAGTAAGAATACGCTTTTTTGTAAAATAAATTCAAAGGGCCCTTTTGCCACTAAAATGACATTTTTCGAAAAAATAGCGCCAAGGTTTTCGATTTGAAAAAAATCAGCTTATCAAATCTGGCACCATTTTTTGGCCAAAAGAGCAATACATTTTTAGAAGCAGAATTTGAAGGGCATTCATTATGGTGACGCGAAAAATGGCGGTTTATGCATTTAAATTTTTAAAGTTGATGTGCCAGAAAGGCACTTTCCGAGAACCGATGTGGCCCAAAATCTAATCAGCACCTTCAAATTGTTCTCTGAATAAGCGTGCCGAATTTCATCTCTATACGTTCAGTAGTTTAAGCTGCAGCGTAATCACGCTGACAGACACACAGACACAGGTAGACACACAGATATATTTCAAAGTGCCGTAGCAGAATGCGGAGGTACTCTTGTCTTAGCTTATTCGCTCGCTCGCTCGCTCGATCGCTCGATCGCTCGCTCGCTCGCTCGATCGCTCCTCAGTCTGTCCGTCGGATAACTTGAGAACGGATTGAGATATCGAGCTGAAACTTGGTAGGCAGCTTCGTCTCCCGAAAAGTAAGGCGGGGATTGCTTTTGGGCCATATCGGACCAAGGGGGTGGGAGCTAGGGGTGAAAAACCGAAAAACTACTAACTGCAATAACTCGAGAACTAGTGGAGATATCTTGCTGAAAATTCGACCTTCAAGTCTGTTGAAAGTGAGGGGGTGCCAATTTCGGGGGATGAAATTTAGGGGATGAAAACCACAAAAAATATGATAACTCCGCAAGGGTTGCACGCAGCTGTCGCAAACTCAACGTACACACATATATCGGTGAAATCTTGTGGGGGATGCGTTTTTTCGTAAAATCGAACAAATGGGGTGGAAATTAGGGGTAGCAACTCGAAATTCCGCTTAATAAGTACTAGTCGAAATTGGCGTCATTCGATAGCTTTCCATTAATTATTCAAAAAAGGTGTCATTCATATTTTGCGAAAAACCACCCTTATAGGCGCTACGACGCCTAACATGCAGAAACACAAAAATACGAGAACTCAAAAACTACTCAACGTATCAAGGCAGAATTTGGTTTGTGAATTTCCAGTGACATTATAGGTGGATGGACAAATTTTCTAAAATATCTAACAAAGGGGATGAAATTTAAGGGTTGAAACTTGAAATTTCTTCAAGTAAATGGTAGCCCAAAATTACGGGGTTCGATAGATTTCGGTCAACTATTGAAAAAAGGTCTTATGAGTTTTCAATCTAAAACCAACCCCTGGGCCATTAACCACCCCTAACCCTTTGCAAGTCGATAATTATATTTTATTTATTTTTTCTGAAACCCTATTGGTTTATTTATGAACAACTGAAGTCAGTAAATACGCAAGGAGTCATGTCACACCGGAAAAATAAACTCACCCCTGTAAATCATAAAGGGGTGAAATCATGAGGTGTTGAAAACATGAATCTACAAATTACCTTAATTTTTAAACGAATTGGGTTAGGGTGGTGAAATTGAAAACACAACTTCCTTTAGGGCATGTGGGGGTGGTGAAATAGGGGGTTGGAGTTTAGGGGTTGAAACGTCCATAAAGCCCTGTAATTTGACACAGAGAAGCAATATCTTCTGCGAAACTGTGACATCTTACACACTGCATCTTCGAGAAGGGAAGATCGAATTTTAGGAGAAAATTATCGAAGGGGATGAAAGTTAGGGGTGGAAACTCGAATTTTCAATGAAGAATGTATAGTTGAAAATATTACCATTCGATAGCTTTCTATTGATGGTACAAAAAAGGTCTTATTCATCATTCGCGAAAAACGACCCTTAAAGGCGGTACAACCCCCTAACATGCCGAAACAAAAAAATGCGAGAACTCAAAAACTGCTCAACGTATCAGGGCTAAATTTGATGTGGTAATTTACAGCGCCACTGTAGGCGGATGGGCAAATTTTCATTAATATCTAACAAGGGGGATGAAATTTAAGGGTTGAAACTGGAAATTTTTTCATGTAAGTGGTGGAATAAAATTATGGGGTTCAATTGATTTCGGTCAACCATTGCAAAAAGTCTTATGAGTCTTCATCCTAAAACCAACCCCTACGCTACTAACAACCCCTAAGCCCTAGCAAGCGGAGTAAATATATTTCATTTATTTTTTTTTTGCTTTCTTCTAATTTGTTATTAATTTAAAGTGATTTTCATTAATTTTTGACCCATCCACAATTTTTCAACCCCTTTCATGATATGTGAACCCTCAAAGAGCAAAATTTACCCAGACCGCTTCTTTTTCGGGTGATTTCCGCTGGTTAATTTTGTAAAATTCGCGCAGTTTTGCCTTATGAATTGTTCTTGCCTTTTTCACTTTTTCGACCCCTTCGCAATGTTTCAACCCCCAAAAGTGAAATTTGCATAATTAGCTTATTTTCGTGTTATTTTCTGTAATTCTACTTAATTACGATTAATTCTCATCCCTTTTAACTTTTCATCCCCCTTTACAATTTTTCAACCCCCTAAGTGTTTATTTTGCAAAATTCACATAATTTAGTTTTCCTTCGGTAATAAATTGAACTCAATTGGATTATGTTTATCTTTTTCACTTTTCCAACCCCCTTCGCAACATTTCAACCCCCAAAATCTAAATTTGCATAATTGGTTTACTTTCGTGTTATTTTCTGTAATTCTGCTTAATTACGATTAATTCTCATCCACTTTGACGTTTCATCCCCCTTTACAATTTTTCAACCCCCTAGGTGTTAGTTTTGCCAAATTCGGATATTTTCGTTTTTCTTCTGTAATAAATTGAACCCATTTGGATGATGATTAAATTTTTCACTTTTTTCATCCCCCTTCGCAATGTTTCAAGTCTTCAAATGCTAAATTTACATAATTGGGTTAATTTGGTGTTATTTTTCGTAATTTTACTTAGCCACGGTTAATCCTGACACCTTTTGATTTTTCATCCACCTTTACGATTTTTCAACCCCCTAAGTGCTAATTTTGCAAAATTCGCATAATTTCGTTTTTCGACGGTTATAAAATTGAACGCATTTGGGATTCAGTTTACCTTTTACAATTTTTCAGTTTCCTTCGCAATAGGTAGGTATAAGTGCTTATTTCAACCCCCACAAAAGTTTTAATTGCATGATTTGGTTATCTTAGCGTTTTATTTCGTAATTCTACTTAATCCACACTTCATTTTCATTCCTCTTGACTTTTCATCACCTTTTTTCATTACCTTGGACTTCTCATTCCCTTTTTCAACCCCCTTAGTGCTAATTCTACATACCTACTTCGCAAATATGATGTTTTTTTGTTAACTCTCTACTGTTTAATTATGTACGGCCAATTTTCATAATTTCGTCTTTTTAACACCACTGTGCGTCTGCGGAGGCACTACTACTAGGTGCAGATTTATAAAATCTGCACCCGACTCCACCAGTAAATTCAGCTCGCCCCTACATACACATTAACAAGGTAAACATCTACAGGGACACACATCGCATTGATATACATCTTTCGTTGGCTTTTTCGATCGACTTTATTAACTTGCTTCGCGAAGCGTAGAAGTTACAAAATCTGAAGAAAAGTTTCTATTAACATGGGTCGTCCGGAAATGCTTATTCTTAAAAGAACTAGAGCCCCATGAGGGGTGCAGAACTATGAGAAGAATTTTAAGACTATGCGTCAGAGGTGCGCACTGTACTAAATTTCACGTTTCCCTATGGACAACGATATTTAGAAAAAACCGAAATAATGGTGCTCCTTTTAAGGGGCTCTAGCTCTCTAAGCCGCAAATTCACCAACGCTACTTAATCTTAAGAGGAGCTTAAAATGATATAAGAATGACATTTTTCCCACAAGAGCTGGGCTTAACTTAAGCGATAAGTAACGTTGATGCAAACGGCCCTAAGGAAGCATTCCCGGACCCATGTTGATAGGAGCTTTTCTTCCTATTTTTTATGTAGAATCACTTTCAGAAATACTTATTGGAAAGTTCTTATGAAACACCCTGTATGTACCTATGTACAATATACAGATATGTCCAAAAGTTTGGAACTGAGCGTTTAGTGGTCAGACCATTGCATTGGCATTACGCAAACATTTTTTTTCACCTTTTGAAATGGCTCATTTCGGTCCGTTTCGATATTTTTCAGTACTTGCCTTTGTCGAAAAGAACCTTTTTTAATCGATAATAATGTTAATAGGTCGATTGTTAAACCAGCTGTGAAGTTTTCTTGCCTTATCCTTATTCACTGCTTTTTGAAAAAAATGTCGAAATTCCTAGAAAAACTACGTTTCATTCTCGCAAGAGTCAGAAACGATTGTGACTAAATTTTATTTTGGAGAATGCCCTGCCCCCTTACAAGTTATTGGTCCAGTTCTAATTTTTCCGGGGCCTTGTTGAAAGAATATTGAAAATGATGATCATTTATGTCCAGGTGCATGTACCAGTCAGGTACGAAATTAATCTTCGAAAATGTTACACAATTTTTACGAAAATCCGTAGCGAGGTAGGTATATTCAGCAATTGCGGAGCAAAGCTTTGGGAGAATAAGACAATAAGAGACACGAAAAAGCCTTAGGAGAGATTGTACCAGAACAAGTGATGGTGATTTTAAACAAAGAATGTGTCTTCAAAGGCTACAGTTTGGGGGACACCAACCAAAATCAAAATTCAAATATTGTCTGGAAATAAGTTAAGGATGAGCACTTTTTGAACTATTACTGCAACCTAATTCATAAAACTGTAATGGCAAATTGTGAATACTATCGCACTTTATCGAACTTACAAATGCTTCTTCATGGCAATTTCAACAAAAGTTGGGTGTCGTAATTTGCAAATTTGACTATCATTGTTGTCATTGATTGTGTAAAATGAACCTCGTCCCTGATCTGACACAGGTCGTGAGAGATCGTGCATGGGGTTGTTATTGAGGATGAGGTCATAGTAAAGCTAATATACGCTAATTCCAGTCACAAGATCTCTCAAAAATCATTGATTTTCTGCCAAACATTAAGATCCTCTGACATTTAAAATTTTTGCAGCGCAACAATATTGTCTGCAAATTAACACTTTATGGCTTGATCTCTTCATGCGCCTCCTCAATTAAACATACTACAAAGAAAAGTAGTTGGTTTTGTTAGGCTCGTGCTTTGATATGAAGTTCTATCTGAAATTTGGTCCACAAAATAAAAAACTGTCAATAATCTCCCCCTCTTCTTCACGTTCACACTGATCATTCTTGACGATTTTCGCAAAATTAAGGGCCGTTTTTAGTAATACAGACAAATTTTAAAACCAAATTCTTTGGAACCCTGAGACCTCAAAACGTATAGATCGAAAATTTTTGTGATTGCAGTAATTAAAATTTTTTAAAAATTGCGATGGGATTGGGGAGATTAAAAGTTTGAATACCTATACCTAATACATATTTGTATTTCAATAAATTGTGGAAATGAAATATGCTTCTGACACATTCCTGATATGATACCCTACATGTAAAGCTTCATCATCTTTTAATGGATCTTTGAAGCATGACACCCCATGTAGTTCCCAATAATCGTTTGAACTAGAGTCAATTAAACTTTTAACACCTGAGGAGATAAATAAGAAGAAAATATTCATATTCACACACGAAGATGGGTCAGTCAGCAGAAGTTCCAAGTCCCCTCTCATCCTTCCAGAATAAAAAATTAGTGCAGGTCACGTGCGATATCTGTGGGTCACGTGACCCGCTGCTGTCGGGCAGATACCGCTGGTAGTAAATTTCCAGCCAGGTGTTTCTCGCTTAGGGTAAAAGCTCACTGATGAGTTGCTAATATTGTTCCAAGGGTTAAACTTATTAACCTTTGATATGCGTGGGATTCTCCTAAAAATCGTTATCACGCAATGTGCATCTTCAATAAATTTTCAAGTGATCATGAGGTTTTATAATATAAAGTATATGGAAATTAGTGCTTGAGACTCACCCCTGAAGTCAGCGGGTGATTTTTTGATACGTTTTCTATCAAACCATCAAACAATCGTTCGATTTATCCGCAAGAATGGACGCGGACAAAGCCATGCCCGTTACAGTGAAAAACGGTTGAATTGTGCAAAATTCAATTAGCGAAAGAGCCCGTAATTAAACGCGAATCGCGAATGCTAATGCACGTTAGATCGTAGATTAATTAAAGAGATAAATCCTTTGCCCCCGTGTCACTCTAGCAAACGGATTTAAATTGAGAATAACCTACGAAAAGTTTACTATAATTGAGTGCATCCCCTCGAACAAAAGCGTCACATCCGCTATCTTGCCTCAATCGGACGGAAGTCAGGATCTTCACTAATCTACAGGACAGGTTCCCACACACATTAAGGGTTGCCACCCCTGGTTGAAATACGACGCAACTGCACGCAATCGATTGCCGATAGCGAGATTGTTTCGAAATCTAGATCACAATAACTTCAAATTGGGATTTATTGTGGTATCCGCCATCCGCATGTGAAAGACGATAAAAAATATGTAAATCAAATGCGGATACACGAATAAATATTTATTGAACAACAGTCAACACGTACCATACAAATGGGATTAGGTCAAGTTTCACGTGGCACGACAACGGAATTATTAAATTGGGGGAACTTCTTTACATGTTTCAACCCTGCGTACCTATACTTATTGTACGTATGTAAATACAGTCGGAACTCGTTCTATAAAACGTCTCAAATATGACAAACTCCTAATTTTCAGATGCGTAATATAAATTGTGTCAAAAGTTTTGCCCTTTAAAGTTTTTCATGATAAATTGAGAGAAATTTCAATTCGTTTCACCAGAATAATGGTGCAAGAACGTTTTGCTAGTGATTCAATTAAGGTAAGATTGTAAAAGGAAGCTAATTATCTTTCCTGATTTTACAAAAAAATTATACGCGATAAACTTTTTGACAAAAATTTGACGGATCTCTAACCTAAACGGAAGGCCCTATTACACAGCTGAGTGTTTGGACGATTTATAGGTTGCGTTTCAACTGTACTTATTCATTTAAGAATGGCTGCAGTTGAGGAAATCTCCGTAGGTTCTTTTATTCACGTACGGAAGCGCTAGAGGGCCAGGTTTTGTCCTGCAGCAGGCGAGCTTAAACTTGCCTGACAGGACAGTTTCAATAAGCCGACTAATAACAGACGTGTTTAAACACAAACCGACTAGTTTAAACCGGTATAGGACTACTGCGCCGGTTGACCCCCATTAGCATAAAGGTACGGCACCACTGCGCCCGCCAATTCTGCAGGTTTATTAAGCACACGGCACTGCTGCGCCCATAAAATGACGGGGGGTATCAAATAGACCAAGTTTGAGAAAGGGAGACTGTGATCTTGGATAACGGGAAAAGGTAGAAATGACACTACTCATTTAAATAAAATTTCGTATATTATTAATCAAACACGAAAAATACATCTTACATTATAAATTGCAAATTGAAATTCTATATACAAAAAAAAGACGAAAATACTTAATATAACCAGTTATGTACATATACAAAATTAGTACCTACTTAAAAATGCAACTGGAACAAATGCTTCGTAAGTTAACCAAAATGGCGCTAATACAAAGGGTGGGGTTTGTATTTATTTATGTATTTTTCAACTTTGACGATTTTGACAAATTTTTTCCAATATTGTGCATGTTTCGTTAATATGACTTGCGTTGTTGTTTGAGCAGCTTTCAAAATGGCTAAAAACTGTGCAAAATCTGAAAAAAAACGCTACACAAGGTGCAGGGGATTTAAATACAAAAGAAAAAAATATAACTTTACTCTGCAACAATTACATTTTAAGTAACTTTTGCCCCAAGACGCATCTACTTTTCTTACGAGCCCAAAAGTAAAAAATACTGTGTAGGTATAGATTTTTAGGTACGTACATCGCCACATACCTGATGTAAATTTAAAGTTTCTGTTCTGAAACTGACTCCGGGAGTCAGGAATGGGGAGCGAATTGAATTTTAAAAAATGCCGTTACTGGGATGTAATATGCAGTGTCTAGTTTCTCCAAAATTAAATGGAAATACAATTTGCATAACCAGGGGCTTAAGTGCTTAAGTCGGCGAAGTAAATACTTGGTCGACTTAAGCACGTTGCAGCGATACAGGCGACCGAGTGGAATTGTCGCTGTGAGGTGGGCTTTTTCAAAGTCCCAGACTGTACCTACCCTGCCTACTCATTCGAAATAAATCATGCAAGTAGATAAATAAAAGAAAAGCCAAAGGCTACATTTATTTTTTTATGTAAATTAATTCCAGATTTCCATTTGATTCGTTTCATAAATGATGAGGCTATCGTGTTTGATGGTCTTTTTCATTTTTACCGGCTGCAGCTAAGGAATTACTTAATTGGACACATATATCTCACCTACAACATCATTTTACCTTCTTTATTTTAGTTCACAAATCAAATATAATACTAATAGAGACAATCAGAAGCATTATTTCCTGATTGGGTTTCCACTATCACTGCCGTTTGAATTCAAACCATACAAGTTGTAAATTCTCGCTGCAGACCCGTTTTTACACCTTTTTGACGATGTATAAACAGCTGAAGCGTCACCATGTTACAGCAAGAAATAAAATTGGCAAACAAAAAAAATTGTAAAACGACAAACAACTACATCGACCACTTGAATCAGAAAGATAATCATTTACTGTCTGTACAATGTAGATATAAATACAGGGCTGTCCGGTGTCCGCTCTCTGCGCGAAAACTCCGACTTCGAATATCTGGTGAGACCTGAAACAAAAATTCGCTCGGACCGGTCGATTTCTATTTCGAGGGGAACACTTAAATTTGTGCTTGATGGTGAAATTTCACCACGCACCCCCTAACCCCTGCCAACCCCAACTTCAAAATTTGAAATAGCAACCCCCACTTGCGATATATCATTTTAAAGCTAATTTAATTGTGAATTCAGATAGGTATGTAAAAAAATCACAAAGGGCATTAATGTAATTTAAAATTTGGCCCTAGAGGGCCATGGACGGCCATGGTTTAGACTATCTCCTTCCTTGTCCGTTTCTGGGTGCAACTGTCAAATCGTAAGTCCGAGATTGTTGAACCAGCTGTCAAATTCTTGTCACCGTGAAAATAAACATTACGCGGATTTCCTGAAAAACTTGGGATTCTTCTCTTTGTAAGCCTCCAAGACGCAGTTAGAGTGCATTTGCTTTTCATGTGCAATGAAAAGGTGAAGTTTCTACAAAAATAATCAATCAAAAACCAGCAGTCAGAACTCTAAATTTGAAAGCCTGGAGTGAACTTTACCGAGGAGTCTTGGTATAAAAAACATGCTTTCATGAACTGCGAGATTTCCAGCACCTAGTTCTTAACTACCTAAACCTACTCGATGATGAAGAGGACGAAGATACAATGAAAATAGTAGTATGCAAGCCAGCAGACGTCGCAATAGGCCTTGGCCGTAATAGACATGTAAATTTCTATCTAGAATGAACAAAAAGTGAAAATTTATAATAACTATAGAGCATATAATTGTAGAGCATGCTTTTCATCATCTCTTGCTTTGCTTCGACTTTCAGAATAAAAGCAATGGGAAGATGTACATCACTGCGATGTATATCCCTGAAGATGTTTGTCACGTTAATGTGCATACCGGGTGGTGGGTGGTCGTTTTATCTTGAGACTGGCAAATATCTCGGAATATAGACGGCATCACCGCCATTTTGATTCAAGGTCATTTTCAAGGTCAAATGAAGGTCAACTTAATTTTTTTTAATGGAAACCTATATTTGTTATTACAGATTCTTATTCCCCGCAAAGGAACAAACAACTCTCATCTAAACTATTTTTGGATCCGATGGATAGGTTTCCATAAAAAAAATGAAGTTGACCTTCATTTGACTTTGAAAATGACCTTGAATCAAAATAGGGATGATGCCATCTATTTTCCCCTCGAAGTCATAAAACTTTTATGCAAAACATTTTTTTCTAAAATGCTTCTTTTCCGATTGGCAGTCTTGCCAGTCTCAAGATAAAACGACCACCCCATAATATAGAGGCAACCTGGATTTACTGGTACTGCGAAGTCTGTAGAATTAGCATACTCTAGGGAGTGGATTATAAAGACCTTTTTTGTACCACCATTAATAGAAAGCTATCAGATTACGTTATTCAGTAAAAATTCCAATTTCTCCCAAAATTCACTCCTCCTCTCTCGAAGATGCAGTGTGCAAGACCTCACAGTTTCACAAAGATATTCCCTCTCTGCTCTCTGCCAAATTACAGGGCTTCATGAACGTTTCAACTCCTAAACTCAAACGCTCACCACACCCCCATATACTCTAAAGGAAGTTGCGTTTTCAATTTCACTACCCTAATCCAATTCGTTGAAGAATAGATTTATGTTTTCAACCCCTTATGATTTCAGCCCTTTATGTTTTGTAGAGGTGAGTTTATTTCTCCGGTGTTACATAACTTCTCGCATATTGCTACGGCACTAAAATAATGTAATGCCCAATACTGAACGAAACTCTCCCGCAGTGCCGGATTAAGAACTAGCTACAGTACCTAGGCACGTGCCTAGGTGCAAGGTTGTATTGTAAGTAGGTAAGAGTTACTTTTTTTGAGGGGAAAAACCAAAAAACTTGTAACTTGGATGAGGTTTCAATATGTATTCCTGGTAATCCTGCTACCCCCGTCCTCCGACAGATGCGCAAAAAAAAATCGCGGGGGGTTAACAAATTCTCGTGGGATGGGGATACAAAAATTTTTGCGGGGGAAACATGTCCCCCTCAATGTCAAGGAATCTGTCGAAAACCGTAAGTTGATATATTATTCCGTTCAAAAGTTATTACAACTGGATCGTCTTGAATTGGCCACCCGGTAATGTTAATTTTATGAATTATTCATACAAATTTAAAAATAAAAAAAAAAGTCAAGTCGATCACATTTTTGAAAAGCTTTTGTATCCGATTGTGTTAAAATTCAATATGGCGGCCATAAGAAAAAGAAAAGTTCACTGTCGTTGCTCAAAATCTAGAAGGCCTAGGAAATTGCTCTGGATACCATTCGATTGTCAAAAATATAAAACTTTTATTTAAATAGGATTAATAGTTAGGGAGATCGAGATATTAATTTTTTTTATTTACAACCGCAATTTTCAGATTTTTCGAGATAACTCAAGAATGAATACCGGGGATTTCTTCAGATTCTTAGTCACCGAGAAAAAGAAATAGCGCAACTTTTCTCTAATTTAAACGAGTCCGTATCTCTTACCGTTTAGGAGATGCCAATGGTGAGCAGTGAAAAAGGAACAATCACCCTGTATATCGCCCTTGATGCTTCAATAACTAATAAAAATTAAAACAATGAAACAATTACCTAGGCATAATTTGCCACTTATTGCCACTTAGCGGTCATTTATTTATGACCACTCGATACAATGAGTTAATTACGGAATTGTATTTATTGCTCTAATTTTCCGGTAAAAACCTGTCCTAGGTACCTGTTTTCCTAATTTTGGCATATACGCTGCTTCGTGAATCCAGCGACGAAATATGAACCTGTGCAAATTCAAGTAATAGCTTCCAACGACGTCCCCCGCAGTGGGTACTCAAGCAGATTGCAATTGGTGATAATGTTACAATTACTGGCAGGTGCTTGCTACAAATAGATACACATTTAACCTAGGTTAAGCGTTTGCCGTATGATGTATCTCACCTGCTAACCATTTTTTGCAGGATTTCTTCTTTTGACCAACAATTATTCTTTTACGGTTCATCCATAATTTCGCGATGTGGAGACATTCTGGGAATGGTAAAAAAACTTGTACTTTATTCTTATGATCCGTTTATGCAAGTTCTTTTACAGCGCTACTCGCAACTTGTTTTCGTGTTAAGACGAAATTAAGTCGGTGTGGCCCGTCGTTAATCGCCTGCTCAACACACGTGTCTGGATAATAGCTTTTAAATGGATGAACCACCTATTCTCACGGTCGTGGCGCAGGATTTGTATCCTGCGTCAGGACCACGCGATAACAAATTGTTCAGGATAAACATTAATTTGATAGATTATCCGCACTGTTTATCGCTAAAGGCCCGCTATAATTGGCTCACAAAGGATCGTACAGTTTGCGAGCACCTAACTCGATATCAGCGCCCTCTGCGATATCCACTAATTACTGGAATCGGCACCACTTTGAGGGTTGCTATCTGATTACATCAATACGCTGGACGATCTCCTCGTTAAAATGGAAAAAGGTTAATTCACGAGACTTACCGACCTCGTCAAGGTCGTGGGTACCGTTATGAAATCATCATTTTGGCCGCGAGCGCATCAGCATTTTTTCAGCAAGTAATCCGAACTGAATTACCTACGATTTGCAAATAAATGCAGACAGACGTGGTCGCAATAAAAGCGAATACTACATTAGAAACATTTCAGAAATATAGTTAATACCGCGAGTTTCTTACACATTGCTCGCATACAGAGCTATTTTTCAAGCCTTGCGCTACTGAAAAGCGCCGTCACAACGAAAAGCAGTTTATAGGGATAAATAAACAAATATACAGCGTTCTCAAGCACTGCTTTGCTCGTTTTGTTCCCTCAGAGTGCATAAATTTGTTGAGTAAAAGAAAAATGGGTACTGTCAAACCAGAAATTATAAACAAGCATTATTAGCTGAGGCCATTCAATCAAGATTATGCACGTCGACTATATTGTTATTATCAGTTTACTTGAATAATTTTACTACCTAGTGCCATTTGCTCAATGTGGTGTCGGCTTTTGGCAATATAAGTACCTGCCAAAGTATACCTACCTGCCTATATTTATTCGATAAGTACCTACCTGCCTATGTTTATACGATAAGTACCTAGGTACCGTGTTTTTTTTACTTTCTCATGCCTGACTCCTCGCTTTAGTAGGTAGTTGTCTTACCTACCTATCTTCACAGGCAAATTTTAGATCCTATAAACCCACCCAGGGCCACGAAATGTAAAGATCTGTTTTTTCCAAATTGTGCTGTGAAGAGCTTAATAATACAAAAAATTGGCAAAAAATGGCACTAAGGTGTTCGACCCTGTAAAGTATCAGCTATCGAATTCAACAATAAAAATGTACAGTTACATAGGTCTTTTCACGGCACCGATTTTTGGCCAAAAGGGCACTGAGTGAGTACATTTTTACAAGTAGAATTATAAGAGATTTCATATGGTGACGCGAAAGAAATGGCACTTCCTGTGGCAGATTTAGCCCTTTTCAGTTCTTCCGAAACCCACTATAATGTGCACGTTCCAAATTTCAGGTAGATCGGTCCAGTAGTTTGGGTTGAGCGTGTTTACAGTTACAGACACATGGCATTTTTCAGAAACCACTTTTCTGGGTTTCCAGGGCCCTGAAACGTAAAGATCGATTTTACGATCCATTTTAGTAACTGCTCCGCAAAGTGTAAACGTTAAAATAGTGTAAATTGGCTGCTTCCACCGATTTTGCATAAATACTATTTTTTCCCAGCCAGCTCCATTACGTCATAATTTAACACTTTCAAAATAATTACAAATCATTAAACATAAAAATTTTGATAACTGCTTGTTCTAAAAGTGTAGACCAAGGCTCCCTTTCATACAATAAACATATACAAGTCTAGTAATATTAGTAACGACTAGTAATTTGCGGGTATTAGGATAGGAATTTACAAGTTAATTATTACTAATAGTATTAGATTTGTACTTTGTTATGAAACCCAGCCCAGGAGTCATTTTTGTAAATTTTTTTTAAATATTCACTCGTCAGTACAGTTTTACCACTAAACACACTCCTCATTTACTTCATCTACGACTTTGGGATAATTCATATATTAATGCACTCAATTTAGTTAGGTAATGATCTAGTTATCCCAATGAGTGCGGTAATGAAATGATTACCGCACTCGTGCTTATAAATGCCAGAGAATTGATAATTATTAATTTTTCCTACCTAGGGGAAAATATTAAATAACGCATATTATTAGAGCACGGCTTTTGCTTACATAGTAACCTTGACAACTATTGTGTCTATCAATCGAATTAACTGCTAAACCTGTTTTTGAAAATGACAATCCAAATTTTTCTTGAAAATATTGACAAGTTGGATATCCGAAAAAAAAATTGTATAAAAAACGTGTTTCATAAGGCTATTATCGCACTCGAATTTTGTAAGACTCGGGCTTTTCGCCCTCGTTGTCCAACCATCCTCGTGCGATAATAATTGGTCTTATGAAACGCGTTGTTTAATATTAATATACTATTTTAGTGTTATAACAAAATTTAATTTTTTTTATCCAAAGGGCAAAGTGTGAATGAATTTTGTCTTCTTTAAAACCAGAATTTGAAGACTTTTCTGATGATGACAATACATTTTTCAAAAACTTGTTTTAGATGGTTAAATTTAAAGAAAAATTAATATATCCCTAACAATTGATGTTGTTTAAATGAAACTTGGAACTTTTATATTTTTGACAGGTGTCAATTGAATAGCACCGACAGAAATTTTCTAGGCTCTCTAGATTTTGAATAACGACAGTCAACTTTTGATTCTTTTATGGCCGCCATATTGAATTTTGACACCATCAAATGCACAAAAAAGGAAGATATTAGTTTTTCTTTAAATTGGCAATTTTCAGATTTTTTGTGATAACTCAGGAACGAATCACAATATCGGTGAATTCTCTTCAGGTTTTTAATCGCCAAGAAATAGGGCAACTTTTCTTTAATTTAGCCGACCCCGTATCTTTTACCGTTTAAGAGATCTCAATGGTGAGCATCGAAAAATTACCCACCCTGTATATTCGTTTGTATTATCTACCATGCCCTACATCGTTATGTGGACCTTACCCCCGGGTACCTTATACCTATTTTTTTGCTTTTGCTTTTAAAACAGTTACAGTTTTTAAGTCTGTGATCATTATTTTTTATTGAATCACTTCATTATTAAATACCTACGCTTAACGTGGGTTACCGTACTACGAGGCGAAAGGCTAACATCATGTTAAGTGGTAATGGAACGTAGTAGGTAGGTAAATTTGTGGTGAACGTCTTGTATTTTAATCGTATGAAGCTGAAACAAGTTCATTTTATAGCTAAAATATCAGAAAATGTCATCATTCTTATGAGCTCTCCTAAGTGACACTGCACTTACGAGTGCCTATCAACTAGGTATGCCATTTGCATGCGACTTCCATACCTTTTGACTATAATTTAGTGAACCGTTATTTTGTCTCTTCTTTACGCATAGGATCGACTGTCGATATAAAATTGAAAATCTATTTCATTCATTTTTGAGAATCCGATTTAACCTCCCCAATCCCACAACTTAAATAAAAAAAATGGGAGGTTACTGCAATCACTAAATTTTTCGAATTCGAGGCTGACCCGGTCTCAAGCCCAAAAAAGTGGTCTTTAAAATGTGTCTGTATGTATGATGTATGTATGCGCGAACGTATACGTGCCTACGTTTGTAAACACACCACAGCCTAAACTACTAGACCGATTTGGCTGAAATTTGCTGCATAGGCATCTCGTAGCCTAAATTAGGTTTGAAAAGCTTTTGGAGCCAAGCATGCAACCGGAAATGCCATTTTAGCACATCAACTTTTAAATTTTAAATACAAACTCCCATTTTTGACGTCACCATAAGAAAGGCCTTCAAATTCTGCTTCTAAAGATGTATTCACTCTTAGTGCCTTTTTGACAAAAACTCAAATATTCCAGATTTTTAACGTACTTGAAAAACACGATACAGCCCAAGCCTCTGGGCCGATTTGGCTGAAACCTTGCACATGGAGATTGTATGAAGAGCTGAACATTTTTTGGAGGCAACCGACTCACATAAGTTTTGGTACATCAATTTTCAAATTTAAAATTATACTCTCAAAATTAATCATCCAAGACAAGTTTTGAAAAATTTATTGTCACCATCAGAAAGGTCTTCAAATTCTGGTCTTAAATAAGATAAAATTTATAGTACCTTTTTGGTAAAAAGAATCGAAATTTTGAAATAACACTAAAAACATTATAGCCCAAGCTACTGGATCGATTTGGCTGAAATTTGGTACATGGAAATTGGGTGACCCGTTTTGGAAGAAAATGATGGTCCACTGGAAGTGCCATTTAGGCATTTCAACTTTAAAATTTTATACACAAGGCCTCATTGTTTATGTCATCATCATTAAAAAGATCATTAAATTCTGGTTCTAAAAAAATCTATTCACAGTTCCTACCAATTGGGCGTAAAATTATGAAAATTCTCGTTCTCGTTTAAAACTTAAAACACAGACGAGCCGTCTAAAAATTTTCGTATTTAATTGGCTGCTACTTACAACCTATACGGAAACCAAAGACCCACGTGATATGAGGTTCCAGCCGCTTCTCTGTTGGCCATTTTTAACCACTCCACAATCACCAATATAATATATGTAAGGTTATGCAATCACAAAATTGCCGAAGCGGATTTTAATGAAATTTGGTAAGGAGGTTACTGTTGACCTTTTTGTGAGCCCTGCTAATCCGGAAACGCCAAGTGCCTTTTTGGCATATCAACCAGAGATATCAAGTTTTCTTATCAGCACGTGAAAGTGCTTCAAATCCTGTATTTAGACATGCACCTACACTTAGCGCTTTTTTGGTATAAAATCACAAAATTCGAAATTTCAAAGGAACATTAATTAACACGCTACAATCCCAACTACTGGAAATGTCATGGTTTGCCAAAGAGCTAAATTTGAAAGCGGACCACCATTTGTTTTTATCAGCACATGAAAAAAATGCATTCAAATTTATTGCCCTTCGCTATACAAAATTTTATATTCTGGGCATGGATACTTAATTTTTGTGGCTGATGGGAGTATGTAAATTCATAATCAAATTATAATTTGAAGTGGATGCACTGTTTAATGATAAGTTAATCAAAAGTATTCGGCGTGATCGAAAGATGCAAAGTAGTAGGTGTCATCGTTTCATTCTAATCATTCTAATACAAGTTTTATAAAGTATATTTAATGTATACGGTATAGTGAGATGTGGTTTTTATTTCCTATGAAATAACAAGTTGTCGTTCTGCCCTACCTCAACTCTGCGAAGAAGTAACCATGGTCAAGGTAATCTGGTCACCTGTTGGTAGCGTTTTTCGACTTTACGCACCAGGGACGAACAAATGAAAACTGAAATATTGCCGATTGTCCTTAATTGTATTGAGACCATAAATAATATCTTCAAACAATTTATGGGGCTGGTGACACAGGAATTGCCCCCAGGAAGATGTCGAGACTAATTATTCCAGTAACGGATGGCGCATTAGGATGTGTTGGTTACATAGTTTTCACCTGCCTTGCTCTAATGGTAAAACGCTTGGCAACATTTTAAATCTACTTACTAATTATTTCTTTTGTAGAAGTAGGTAGGGATTTCATTTGGCAAGTCTTCAAGGAACTCCCCCTTTATTAAACAAATTATTAATGATGATTAAAAACAATGAGTAGTAAATGTTCATAAATGAGTAGCAGTTGCCAGTTGCATTTTCATTGTATAATGATCGCCTCAGGCGGAATCTGTCTCATCTCGTACACTCTCCCCTACTTCTTCAGTCTTCCTGCTGCAGACAGAAGACATCAGGATTCAGGAAGCTGGGGCGTTCACCTAGAAACCTAAAACTGGTGTCTAGCTCGCGTCTGGCCGGTGGCCGGTCTAACTCCATAGACTTCACTGAACACACGACTAAATTAAATCCGCAGAATAACTTCAAGTAAGGAAAATTTACGATCCAGACAAATCGTTGTAAATTTCAAGTGTGTACTTAACGTCGTTCTTAAGGACCATTAAATCAACTTTCCTTTTATAGACGCCGTTATTTCGAATTTATTTCATTATCGAATTATATATTTTTGCCTTCTTCTTACGGAATACAATAGAATTAGTGGGATGGTATTTTAGAATTGATAGACTATTTGTATACTTGCCACTTACCTACCGAACACCTTTCTCTGCGTACTAGATAGTTAATGATCAGGTAATTACGGTCGTGTGCCTAGCATGAGGGTACAGGTGATACAATTTTTTCTATGCTGATAGGTACTGTTGTAGGTAACGTGCGCTTGATCTGTTGGCAGAATTAAATTATGAAACCGTTGAGCCTAGTAACCAACTAACCAACCTTATATTTTGCTTTTAATAATCATTAATTAATTTGTTAATTTATAGACTCGTTTCATGCAGCCTTCATTTTGCCTTTATTACCTCTTGACGGATTCTTCAGCCTCTATGCCATCAGCCAGCGCAGCGCAGCGCCAGCGTTTCAATTGAGAAAATGTTACTTTAATTAATAGGTACCGAACCTTCTAATAGAGGCGACTTTTTGCACCTATTTATTCATAAATGTGGATATCCTCCTTTTCAGGGCGATTTATCAGAGAGGCAGGTTTTAGAAGAACCGTCAGTACTTAGAGTACCTACCTATCAAAGAAAAATTGAAAGTTCTCCATATACTTATTTGGAGATGCTGCCCCAATGGCCAAAACAACTAAGTAGTTGCATTAATTAATTAATCAATCATGAGCAAAAATAAGCGGTTTTTGTGGAGAGCATTAAGCTACCTTGAGATTCAATAACAAACGAATTAGAGTGGGTCATGTAATAATCAGAGTTAAGTTGGCTAAACTGACTCAGTAATCAAAATCAAAAGTGTTAAGTTTCTGTCGTCTGCGGCCTTTTAAGGCCGATTGCAATCGGAATCGTAATTTTAAGAAACTTCAAACATACGATTTGCGTGTTTTATAAACTCAATCGCAATCGCATCATGCTGACCGTATAAAATCGTATATACGATTTTAAGAAAGATGGCCAAGTTTCATCTCAACGATTCGATCCTTGCGATCACCAATGAGTATTGAGAAAAAAGCCGAGCCGAGCGAAGATTGTTGAAGCTTTCAATTGGCAGGGCGTGCTCCTTGCGATAGGTTATAAAAAAAAATTGGACAAACAAATTTCTTACAATTTTGCCGGCTAAAATTATGACTAAAACTGCGATTCCGATTGTGATCGAATTATAAATCGGCCTTTATTGTCAAAAAGTGACAGATCGAAATTATTTTTGTTGTCACATGAACGTCACTCTCAGTTTAGCCAAGGTAGGCCAAGGTTGGCCATCTCTAATTCGTTTTTTATTAGATCTGACGGTATTTACCTATGGTAATTATTCCGAAATCATAATTAGGTACCTACACTCCTGCTCCCTCACCATAAAGGTATGTACTATCGCGGGCAAAAAAGACCGGACATCAAATTTTCTATCACTTCAAAAAAGGCAATACAGGTGTCCCGAAATTAGTGCACCAAACTTTACCAAACAAATTTGTCAGTAGTTTTTTCTCGAATTTGATTCGAGAATCTGAAAATCTGAAGTCTTTTACGTAAAAAAGGCACTGTTGTTGAACGTCGCGAGAACACACTGTTTTTGAAGAAAATGGTTTTTCACTGATTCGGGGCTACAAAATTTGTGATAGAAGACTCCAAAATACTGTAAACAAGGTCATGGGACGGTTCCTTACTTCATTCTAGAAAAAAAAGTTCTTATGGACATGGGTCGAAAAAAAGACTCTAGCTCCCTTAGGAAGCATTTTTCACCCATACCCATAAGAACTTTTCTTTCTAGAATGCAGTAAGGAACCGTTCCATGAACTTGTTTACAGTATTCTGATCACTTCCCTCACAAATTTTGGCCATCTGAGCCAATTAAAGCCATTTCTTTCGAAAAGGGCGCATCCCATCGATGTCAAACAACAGTACCATTTTCACGTAAAAAACCTCAAATTTTCAGATCCTGGAATCAAAGGACCCCGCACACTTCTTATGGGAAATTTAGATCGATAGATTTTTTTTGTTTTTTAATATGTTGTAGCCAGGACGATGCTGATTAAAACGTCTCACGGGCGCAACCTTGTGGGGCCCACGGTTTGGCCGGTAGAGCGCCCCAAAGACAGGTCCGAACTCCATGAGGCAAATAATTAAAAAATCGATATCTCAGTTATCTTTGAAGTTAGAGCCTTCGCTCAAAAAGTCTTTGGTAGATATTTTGCCAAACTATCTTGTCATGTACATAGAAAAGCAAATGACGGTCTTTGATAAGAGAACTTAACTTTTATTTATGTACTTTTTAAAAGGGGTTGTATACATATGACTACGTCCAAGCGGAAACTTTAGCCTGCTCTATTCTATTTGAAGTTCTTCTCCTTTATTAGCGTGGTGGTATCAAGAATATATGCAGTACTATATACAGAGTGGTCCAACATCTGTTTCCAGCGACAAAATAACACTTTACATTGATATTAGAGTTTTGAATTTTTTGGATGGTGACTAGGTACTTAGTAAATGCCTTTCAGATGAAGTTGGATGTTTAATTTTACCAAACATATGACTCCACAGGATTTCAAATATAGATTTGAAATCTTGTGTAGTCACAATAGGTAGGTACAAAGAATTAATAGTTTTTGTCCATAATGTGGTTATTTGGTTATTTTGAGCCTTAAGATTATGATAACAAGATTGTTTAATTTTTTAACGTCAGGTTATAAAACTGGACAAGACAAAATAATAGTCATTTTTGTATCCGAAGGATTCAATATGGCAACCATAAGAGAATCAAAAGTTGACTGTCATTGGTCAAAGTCTAGAGGGCTTAGAAGATTTCTGTCGATGCCATTCGACTGACAGCTGTCAAAAATGGGAAATTTCCAAGTTTCATTTAAATAGCATTAATCGTTAGGGAGATATTAATTTCTGTCGCAATTTTAAGATTTTTCGGGATAACTCATTAACGAGTCAAGATATCGGGGAGCTCTCTTCAGATTCTTAATCACAAGAAAATAGCGCAACTTTTGTCTGATTTCACCGACTTCGTATCTCTTACCGGTTAGGAGATGCCAATGGTGAACAGTGAAAAAGGAACCGCCCTGTGAGGTAACTTCAAATAAATCCTGGTCTATTTGAAGTTATTCCCTGCCAAACATCCAGCATGGAAGTATACAACGCCTTTTAAAAAATACATTAATGCCTTTTTTTGTCAAAAACCGTCATTTGTTTTTCTATTTGCCATTACAAGAGAGCTTGGCGAAAGATCTACCAACGACTTTTTAAACGAAGGCTCTATCTCCAAAGATAGCCGAGATATCGATTTTTCAATTATTTGAATCATGGAGTTCGGCCCTGTCTTTGGGACGCTCTAAAGGCCAAACCGTGGGCCCCACAAGGTTGCGCCTGTGAGACGTTTTAATCAGCATCGCTCTGGCTACAACATATTAAAAAACAAAAAAAATCTATCGATCTAAATTTCCCATAAGAAGTGTGCGGGGTCCTTTATGAAAATACGACTAACAAAAAGGTTTAAGCAGATTGTGAAAATACGACTAACAAAAAGGTTTGAGCAGATTTAGTCCTAAGGCCCTCCTGTACAAGACGCTTATGATCAAAATTTTAAAATTTTCTCCACAGTGACAAATTCAGCATCAAAGACTAACTAAAGATACCAAATTTCACGTTGCTATCTTTAACCTCTTTGAAGATATTTAGAAAAAAACGCTTTGAAAGTGCTAGCTCCCTTAGGAGGCACTTTTCGACATATGTTTATAGGAACTTTTTTCATAATTTTCATAGAAGAAGGTACTGGTAAAGTTTGGTGCACTAATTTCGGGACATCCTGTATAGTCCTTATTGTCATTATGACTGATGTTTGAAATTGATTGAAATTTGTGATCGCTGCCCTTTCATTGTCAAATCGCTCGTGACAGTACCTCTCAAGTCAAAATTTGAAAGTAAGGTTAATTTTACGTAAAGGCCCGTTCACAGATTATGTCAATGAAATGACAAGTGATGGCCCGTTTTTTTTGCCCGCGATAGTACTTAATGAGCATTTCATATTTCGTCCATCCGCATGATACAGTAGAAGCGAGAAGGACTTGTGGGGTCGGTGGTCGCTCGTTGGGTTTCAGCAGTTTTCCCTCAAATTGTTCGTTGCAGATTCGGAAATGGGAAATATGTATAGGTATGTACGAAATATGAAATGTTCATTCGGTTTAGGTACCATCGTGCATGATCAGAAAAAACAAGTACAGCGACGTGACTTCAGAGTTCAGACTCAAGCATTTTCCAAAATTTTAGTTGGAAATGCTTGTGTCTAAAGTCACGTCGCTGTTTTTGATGATGATGGTACCATCGAGATCAGAAAAAGCGAGTAATTACAGTTACAGCGACGTGACTTTAGACACAAGCATTTTTTAAAGTTTTTGTTTGAAAATGCTCGTGTGTAGAGTCACGTAGCTGCACTCATTTTTTCTGATCACGATGGTACCTTTACCTATCTTTATGGTGAGGGACCAGGAATGTATTAGGATTCTGAAAGGTTACTGTGCCTTTCCTAAGGTTTTACAAACATTTTAGTTTGGATAATGACTGATGAAGTTTTTACGAACTAACAGTCTTATTCTGGATGACACCGAAAACTTTTGAGACATCCGATTGATTAATTGGCAATTTTGACAGGTGCCATGGGAAATTGAAAGTTATCCAATTCAATTGATTATTGCACTAGAACTAACTCAAAGCGATAACACAATTCGGTATAACACACCAGCGATAATTATCGAGTAGACTGTGGTTGACTTTTTGAAAAATAAAAAACTCTTGGCAAATCAACTTTGAAAGAAAAATAAACTTCTATTTTCTTTATCAACACATGAAAGGTCTTCAAATTTTGTTTTCAAAAATGTATTTAAACTTAATAAATCGTAAAAAGTAGAAAAGTCACAGAAAACGCCTTAGCTTAGTTATAGGAAATAGTAAAATTTATTTGATTTTGGTGATTATTTTATACATTAAGTATTGAACCAATCCAAAGCAGCATTTAGTATACCAGTAGCCAATCAGATACTGATTACAGTGATGATACTACAACGTCAACTTGACACAATTTACTCAATACTTTAGTTTATAAAATAATCTGCAAAATACGATTCGTAGTCTCTTGGTTGCCTTGTTGAGTCCTCATGGATGCACTACTTGTCAAATGGTAGAGTTTATTCGGCCAAAAAGGACTCGAACAAGGTCTCGTCCTTTTTTTAGCCTAAAAAAATCTACCATTTTGACTCGTAGTTGACAACCATTCGGACGTCAAAACCTACGGCAACCAAGAGACTACTCGTCGTATTACTATTGATTATTTTATTCATTAAGTATTGAACCAATCCAAAGCAGCATTTAGTATAGCATTAAGCAATCAAATCCTGATTACAGTGATAATACTACAATGTCAACTTGACACTACTTAGTCAATACTTTAATTTATAAAATAATCTGCAAAATACGATTCGTAGTCTCTTGGTTGCCTTGTTGAGTTCTCCATGGATGCACTACTTGTCAAATGGTAGATTTTTTTAGCCTAAAAAAATCTATCATTTTGACTCAACAAGGCAACCAAGAGACTACTCGTCATATTACTATTGATAAGATTATTGGATCATTCATCAAGTGGGGAGAAGGTTCCAGCCGCTTCTGTAGCTGCCCATTTTTTGTTTGGTCTTCTGGGGTGTAAGCTTATACTGAAAATAACTTGGAGGCAGTCAAACATCAACGTGGGTCCCACCTAGAGAAAAACCGATCACACCTTCCTACCATCCATCATTTTTTTAAGATGGCACCCGACTACGAAACGTCACAATGTGCTGAATCACAGATTCCCGGATATATACCGATAAGAGCATTATAGTAGGTATCCGGTAGAACCATCAGAAGCAAAAACTTCTCAATGAGATATACAATATACTTGTAAAACGTTTTAATTATTAAATATTTATTACGTACTTATTACTTTTCGAGACGAACCGGTTGGCAATTTGAATAATTCGTGATTCTACGTGGTTATGATGGCATCACTTGTGCATGCCATCGATGGTTTGACCAACCTATTCCATAATGGTTGTCTGGATGACATTCCATGCAATCTCTGACAACAATAATGAATGAACTGAATTCATGATAGAATTCCTTTTTACAAGCATAGCCGCTTTTTAAAGACATCGATGGCTGTCGCCAGAATTTTTCCAGGATTTTACTAGGAAATTTATGTTGTTGGAACAAATTTTAATGGACAAAATGTGCATTTAATAAATGCGTGTAGAGAAACGGACTGTATCTTAGAAACGACCAGTTAACGAACGTCGGTAACTCTTAAATTAGTTAAACGAAGGGTGGCTGACGAAGTCGAGGTCATTTCTATTAACTTCACTTTTCCCATTAGAATTAACAGATTTCTGTCTGATGGTACATTAAGAGTCAATTCTCGCGAATTCACTCCCCATGAAAAAGGGGTTGTCGAGACACATGTATGGAAGAGGGTCGCGTGCTGGCTACCATACCAATTTATCACCTACATACGATTAGTCTACTAGCATATGTCGAATTGTCGAACTTATTTTTATTTATGATTCAAACAAGCAAGCCCTCTTTTTTTCTCTAACAGCTTTTAAATAGCACAACAGAGAGAGGTGAAGGTACGGTACTACCCGAATAAATTAAAAATTATTTAAATGTGTTGATCGCTCTTCACGCATGAAGAATTGACCAATTTCAAAGTGCAGCGTCTATTTATTTAAATTAGTGGCTCACTTGATGGGGTGAATAAATTTCAATAAAAAACCATTTGAATGGGTAAACTGATATTGAATAGGTGGCATCGTATTTACCGCCCACAAAGGAATTACTAAAAACAAAAACGACAAAAAGTATTTAAAAAAAGACGAGGTACGTGGCTGAGTCACACTAAGGACTACCCTTGATTATATGCAAATTTAGTGCTCACCTTTTCGATAAATTCAGTCAGTGGCTGAAATAAAAAATAACATATTGCTCAATGGGTCAAACATAATTTATGGGGATTTGTTAAAGGTAAATGAACGAGGGCTTTCCAATACTATCACGTGCCCTCATACATATTTAAAAAAATTATCAGCGATATGCTATCGGGAATAAAATATTTCTAGCAATTTCTATACGTCATTATTAGGAAACCCGACGGGTTTAAAAAAAGAGATGAACAAAAGTGCTGTAAAAATTTTTGACAAATATCGCAATCATTCGCAACGCTCTTAATCCGGTTGAGATAATTTGCCAAACGTGACAATTATAGGGGACTAGTTTACAGGTGGTAATTAATTGGAGGATGCATTAAAATAATCGCTTATTTATCGAATCGCAGATTCCCATAACCGGTGCCGTTTTTGTAATTTAATCCTTGTTATTTGGTGTTTATCCACAAATGAAGGGTTAGATGGGGGGACCATTCCGTTATTTATTTTCAGCTTAAAGTTACCTTCTAACCCCCTCTGCACTAATTGTGAACATTGGGAGAAAAAATTATCGGCTACCGTTACTTCACGACGTGTGGTGCTAACCCTTTTGCATCTTTTTTCACTCTCCCTTCTATTGAGACGTCAGATTTGACGCCGATTAGATCCTGGAGAATAATAAAGTGATAATATTTCACAGCTTGACCCGTTCTCTCAGGTGGTCGACACACACATGTATAAAAGCAACATGCGGTTTTTTAGCAGCGCGTGAAGACAGATCTAAAAAACGATAAGGCCCAATACTGATTTTTTCTCTGCTAGTAAAGTTGGTGGGTTTAAAAGCTTGAGCTTCGTAATTCTCAATTTAAAGAAAAAAGGTCCAACTTGAAGTGCTATGTGTAAAAATTATTTGGATAAGCGAGGTCTAACCAAAAAATAACGTTTAAGTATAGTCATTTACCTATTCAATTTTGACGTTTTAAACCGTTATAATTAACTCCAAAAGAACAGTCACCAAGCAGTGCTTTATTCACTTTAGTCCTGCGGGCTCGTGGGCTGAAGCTTCTTCTCAACTCACTTGGTATACCTATAAATAACTATTTTCTACAAACACTATTAAAAACAGTTGTTTTAACGTTTGTTGACAATTGTTAAAAATAATATTTTATGACACAAGTTTTAAAAGTCATTTACTTTTAACACTGATGGTGTTAAAAGTGATTTACTTTTTACACTAGTGTTAAAAGTGACAATGCAGCAACAATTAAACAAGCTCTGGCAACAAATTGTCACTATACCTTAGTAACAGTGAATTTCATGGACGTTTTCAACTAATAATATGAAAACTTTTGCTTTTTAATCGTGTTTGTAAAGAAAATTGTGTATAATATGCGTTTTAAAAGTGATTTTATTTTGCTCGAAGGGATGGGCCACTCCGCTGCGCGTCGTGTCCCAAACTTCCCTTCACACATTATTTATTAGTTATTATAAATAACTATTATACATACCAAGCGAGTTAAATTAATGTTTATTCACGAGAAGAATGTTTAACCTACGAGCCCGTAGGATGAGACCCGGAAAACTATACATAATATTATGTTCCATTGTTCACAATATAACATTTTTTAAAATTTTATCAGCGGGATGCGGTGAGTATGCAATATTGTGAATTAAAGAAATGTATAGTTTTTAGTGGATTGCATAAAAAATGTATAATGGTAAATTAGACCGACATGTTTCGCCTTATTAGGGCATCCTCGGGGTCAAAGAAATTTTTTACAATTTCATATCTCTATATGAAACTTGAAATTACATTAAAATAATTTTAAAAAAATTAAAGCCTCGTGTCTGCACAGCCATTTTTGTCAAGAGGGACATTACATTAAATTATTTTAATGTAATTATTTCAAGTTTCATATAGAGATATGAAATTGTAAAAAAATTCTTTGACACCGAGGATGCCCTAATAAGGCGAAACATGTCGGTCTAATTTATCAATATACATTTTTTATGCAATCCACTAAAAACTACATTTCTTTAATTCATAATATAACATTTTTCTTCCTTGAGCAGGAAAAAATATAATCGAGCTAAAAAATCAATATTGTTAATTGTTTTCACAACACATGGCAACTGCCGACTTATTTTTTTGGCTAGCCGCGAAAATAAAATTTTTGCGGATAGCCGTCAAAAATTGTATCTAATTTTGGAAAGTTACCTATTTGATTCCTTCTTTATCAAGGCTATAATTGTACCTACTATGCTCCCTCATTTCAGCGGCTAGCCGTGCGTTTTGCATTTTGTCTTTAAACGGGTAGCCGTTAAAAATTGTACTTTCACAGTCCTCGTGAGGCCGGAAAATCTTATTGTCAGTTAGTGTAGGGAGAAAACGTTATTTTGTGGCGAGACCTTGTTTCTACCCAAGTAATTCGTATAGTTTTCAGTCAATAAACAAGATTATTAATAATTGTATTTAATACCCCGGGACCGGAGATCAATTATACATATTTGTAAATCACTAACGAAGTTATGAAGTTTTAAGAACAGCCTATTCTGAAGATCTTCGTAATCCATCACAATGTAGGTATATATTTACATACTTAAATTGATAAGCTACGTAAATTGCACGGCAGTGAAGTGATCCATTATAATACCTACGATTCGAGGTTTGATTGTTTCACGTAACCTGGTAGCCGAGAAACGTCAAAGTGTGCGTCTGAAAAAAACCTACTATACTCTGTCCGGGATCCACACGACCGAGATTCACCCGATTTCCATGGCGATTCATTGTTGACAACAATGATTCGCCATGGAAATAGGGTGAATCTTGGTCGTGTGGATCCCGGACAGACCATAGTGTGTACCTCGTCACTGAAGCTACTTTTTATTACTGATGCAACTAAAATCCACACTCGTAATAAAAAGTTCAACTTCAGTCCCTTAATAGTAGGTATATTGTTTTTTTAGGAGTAAAACGAACACTTTTTGTGATGAGACCAGAAATTCCAGGCGAATCACGAAAAGTGCGTTTTACTCTATGCTACTTTTTCTTCGAAGGTGCAGTTTACCGGTTGATTTTATTTCGTTATGAATTTTATTTCGTTATGAAAATTGTCCTTGCAGGAACGGGATTCATTTTCATAACATATTTATCTTGTTTAAGCACTAAAATGTTATTCTACAGTGATCGAAAGGGGTTAGTATCATCTCATCCCAATTACCAATTCATCCCAGATCACAACCAATCCCAGGAGACAACTCATCCTAATAACCAACTCATCCCACGTGACCCTTCATTAGAGATGTGAGTTTTCATGAAAAGTATATTTGTTGAAACTTTTCATGAAACTTTTCATGAAGTTTTGAAAAGTTTCAAGAAAAAATGAAAAGTTGTCCTACGGTAGTATAAAGTATTCTGGAGAATTAAATAAATCTACAACAGCCGAATAACATAATATAATATTAAATGACAAAAATAGTAGGTAAACAAGTTAATAAGTCAAAATAAAAGCATTAAACATTAAAATTCATCGTCGTTTCCATCTTTTAAGTAGTATTTCACTTCATTTCACTGTTTCCAGTGCTCAATGGGTACTAATACCACTTAGAACGACTAGAATTGGCGGCGCTGTCGGTGGAAGTTTATTATTACCACATTGATACTTTCAACAACTTTTCAAAAAAAAGTGAAAAGTTTCAACATAGGCTGAAATTTTTCAATGAAATGAAAAGTTTTTGAAACTTTTCAACTGAAACTTTTCAAGCTCACATCTCTACCCTTCATCCCAAGTCACATTTCATTCCAAAAGACAAGTCATCCCTGAACTCAACTCATCTCAGACCAACTCATCCTAGGCCACCTCATCCCAACGGACAACTCGTCCCAGACCAACTAATTCCAGGCCACCACATCCCAGCGGATAACTCATCCCAGGACAACTCATCCCAATGGACAACTTATCCCAACGGACAACTCATCCCAACGGACAACTCTTCTTAACGGACAACCGATCCAAAGTATTTAGACTTCATTTAGCCCTGCGCCAAAATACCCTATCACCTGCTCGGTATTACCCGGGACTCGGGTAATTCCGCGCAATGACACTTTCTTAAATCATATGGTGCAGTTTTTTTTATTTACTGGTACTAGATCGTTTTTTGTGGTAAGTAAGGTGCGCAAGATCAAGATTCCCCTAATCGTTTATTAAAGACGGATCCAAATTGAAACAATACTTTGGCACATTTTAAGATAATGTCCGTTTGAGTCGCATTACAATTGCCGGTGCTGCAACCAAAGCTTTGACTAAAGCTTTTCGAATAAAAAGTAGCATTTTGCACATCTGCAAATTCGTGAAATCACACCAAAGAGTAGCCAATGACATTTTAATGATAAATTCACTGCGACGTATGACCAGAGGCGGACCGTCAACTTTGGGGGCCCTGGGCTAAAGCCGCTTGGAGGCCTTCCCATAGGGCCGTATCTATTTGTATGACTTGGGGTGGGGGAGGTGTATAAAAGTTTGCCAACTGGAAAGAATCGAATTGAACAACCGAAAAGTCAATGGAGCGCCGCAGGCAAAATTTTTGGAAAATTTCAAGGGCAAAATTTTTGGAAAATTTCAACGTCACGTATTTTCATAGCACTACAAACGCAAGGAAAAAAATGGAAAACTTAAATTTAGTAAGATAGATTTTTTCCGATTTGACGATTATTCATACAATAACAGTGATTCCTGGACAAAGAAGGTCACAGTCACAGATTTTTATCACCAATTGTAGGTAAGTTCCGTATGCCTGCCAGGCCGCGGCTATTGATGATTTAAATAAAAGAAGTACATCTATGAACACTTACTCGAATCAACGTGATTAAACGAAAATAACAGTCGTCAGTCTAAGGGTTGCCAATTTTGGTGCTTAATGCACTAGATCTGGTTCTTTTAGGTGCTTTCGTCTCATGTCATTTTGTGACAGATTAGTTCTTTGTTAGTCGTTATTTGTCATTCTTGTGTCACAGCAATCTCTAAACTGGCACTACAGGCAAAGCCGATAATGCAGCCGGACTATTTTACCTACTGTACCTATAGACTGACTCCATTCATGCACTGGAATTATTATCATCAATCGAGTAGGTAGTTTATAAAACCGCCCGGTTTTAGTTTGCTAACTGGCACCCGGACAACATCCAAAATTTGCCAACGGGGGGGGGGGGGGCGGTGCCTCACCCCTATGCATGGGCCTTATCGTATACCTACCTAACTTATTTTTTCTGAAATTTCAAATTTAAATTGTTGTACTTTTTGACAACCGCCCTTTGAGTGCGGGGCTCTGGGCTGCAGCCCTAAATCCGCCCCTGCGTAAACAAGTATGGTCAGTTCGGGACAGGTGGCGTGGCGTTGCAATGTTTACTTTATTAGAAAATTGTGGTATCCCATTTTACCGTAGTGTCCCGTTTTAAGCACACTTCCCCTACTCATTTTTTATCAGCACACAAAAGATCTTAAGATCTTTAACAATACAACAATTTTTTTCATAGATCATGCTTCTGTAGTTTTCTGATCCGTGTGAAGCAACCCCAAGGCAACTTTAAAGTGACTATTACTAACGGGTGTCCCAAAAAAAACCGAACGATTTATTTTTGGTTATAATAAGTCTATTATTATTTTACGGATTTTCCCAAATTTTTCATAGGACGTAGCCAAAATATGACGCGATTGGCTGGAGTTCAATCATTTGTGTACCGATCAAAATGAAATTTTTGTAGGATGAAAGCTAATGCTTTCCTCTTCCAAAAGAACTTTATAAAATCTTATTCTGGGCGTTCTTTATTTTTTTACAATTTTTTTGCGGCACAGTTAAACACGGATTTTTTTAAGGTCTATTTTTTATGTTGCTACCAATCTTGGAAGAAAGCTATTTTTAATACTTCGTAACTACAACACTTGAGTTAAATACCTGTAAAGAAACGTTATTTTGTGAAAGATTTATAGTATCACTAAAGATCCGGAAGATTTTGCCAAGATCGGTAGAGAAATATATAATAAATTTTAAAAATACATGTTTTAGAGCATCGCAAAAAAAATTGTAAATTAATCAAGAACGTTCAGAATAAAATTTTGTAAAGTTACTTTGGAAGAGAAAAGCATCAGCTTTAACCTTACACTATTTTTATTTTGAACGGTTGACAGATGCTTCAACTCCAGCTAATCAAAAAATGGCCTTGTAATGAATACCAACAAAAAATTTGATGGTGGCGCCATCTGGAAAATGATGATTGACGCTAAAAGCCTCATCTTTTGATTCTTTTGACTACGTCCGGTACAAAATTGGGCAAAATCTGTTCAATAATAACAAAGCTATAGCCAAAAGTCCTAAATCGTTCGGTTTTTTCGGGAACATACCCTTTACTTACAAGCTTCTCGTAAGCGTCGTCGTGACTAACTATAAGTACCTACTGATGAGCTGGAATTGAACACTTCTTATTGGACCATTATTGCATTGGTCAGTAATTTGTTTTATACCGTTGCCAACCGACGGCGACGGTTCTATTAATTCGTAAACATACATAAATTGGTACCTATTACCTATAGATATAAAATGCAAGAGGATTTTCCACTGTGTGATGTGAATTATTTTATGAGTCCATTCAAGAATCTTTAACTAATTTTAATGGTCCCAAGAAAATGCAAAACCGTGTTAGTTTTTTAAAGCCCCATATATCGGATGTCCATTTATAGCTCCGAATACGTAATAAGTTGCTATTGAAACAGGACTGGATAAAATTTAATTACGAACGGTGTTACCTGGGGCGAAACAAGAAGTACACCTACTGTTTTTATTAATTGGTTAAGCGGTAAACACTTTCATTTCTTGAAATGGAATCACCTGTACCTATATATTTCAGGATGAGATTAACGAGATTGAATTACCTATTGAATAATTAAATAAGATTTTTAAGTTGCGTACATTAATTTCCCCCAGCACTCCAGCAGTCACCATGGTTTAGAGCTACGTCTGTTTGCCTCATTTCGCGGTGGTAGGTCCATTGGTAAATATATTAAAATGGCATAAAATCAGACGGAAAAAATGAGTAGGTACCTAATTATGCCTTTCAGAAGACAATTTCGGATTCAATAGCAATTATATGAAGTACCTCGCCTTATAATACCAACGAATTATTTTCGTTAAGGCTAATTGGGAGGTACATAACGGTTTTACGTTCTTTAAACAAAAAACTTAAACTATCACCAACTTGCATGTAAATATCGTGTCTAATGGAAACAGCAAGGACGTTTTACTTTAATAATATTTTTTATGCCAGAAATCGGAATTCTTAAATTTCTTGCCTCATTAAAATATCAACTTAAACGAGCAGCATCCAATTTGTTGTTTTTGTTGAATAGTAAGTACGTCATCAGGAGCATAGGTAAAGCACAAGTCAGATGTCAGTCGGGAACAGGTGCAACATTTTCTACGTTTTTAATGTTTCATACAATTTCTTCTCAAAAAACGCATGAGCGACGGCTTCGCAGTTACCATAAATATAAAGCGAGGATGTTGCAGTCGGCACCCTCCTGTTAACTTATCATTCCAAATAAATCGTTAAAATTTTAATAGACTTGGGTCAGCTTTCAATGAAACTAGAAAAAGTGGAAATAACTGTGACACGTGCCCGCATATTATAGAAATTGCATTCGGATAAGCCCATACAGGTGGTTTTGCTTATTATCGTGTGTTTCAATAGAAATTTGCATGTTAACAACAGCTAAGTACCTAGCGGTCGATAGAAAAATGTATTCACCCCCGTGGACTTTTTTTGTAGTATAGTCACAAAGTTACTTCTTCGTGGAATACAAAATGACAAGGTGCGCACCCGCTAGGATCGTTATATAATTTTCGAACTTTTTCGTTGTTGCAACATCAAATTTTCATCGATGATATCTCAGCAACCGTGAAGATTCAAGGCGAGATCATTAGGTGTCAAGGCAAGCTGCAACCCTTTACCATTTTGCCACGGCGCGAGATGTTATCTCTTCATCTGATACACGTTCATTCTTAAAAAAATTTAGGTGATCATCTTCGATAAGTCACGTTCTGCAACGAATTATTGTTGCAGTACTATACAATAGTAGGTACATACTTACGGTTAAATTAAATATTTTTTATTCAATGCCAATGACGTGGGTGGTTTGGCGTTAGTGAGTGTTAAGACAATCATTTTTATAAAAGCATAATGGCAGATGTCCCCGTGTCAAAGCAGCTGAATGCGACCCTGACGTCGTTGTCGTGTGTCGTTGCCATATAGCGTATAACGTCGTCGTACGTGGTGGAGTGATAGTCACGGCCGGATCGGCCCATCAAAAATCTCCCATAAAATATTATAGACAATAAAATAAACGGCTCAAGAGTTTATATTTCACTAAATTACAATGTCTTATTCATAAATAAATGTAAACACGGGTCTGCAATCACAGGTACTAGATGCTAGATGTCATATGACTGACATCGTTATTTGCAGGAAATAATTGATGTCCTCATCTTGAAATTTATTTGTCTTAACTTATTTACATCAGTCAACAACAACGTGAACAGGGCGAGGTTTCTCTTAATTTACATTCAGCGCAAATAATAAGCGATCTAGGGCCGGTTTTTTCATCTCATATATTAACTTTAACATCATGTTAAATTTAACATGAGATGAAAAAACCGACCCCTAGTCTATAATTAAATACCATCATCATCATCATCATCATTGTGATCATTGTTTTTGAACGGTACACCTACGCACAGAGCATAATTTTCTACGCTCGCGGTGCAGTTACTAAAATCGATCGAAAAATCGAACCGCCAAAAACTGTACCTGATTTCACGCTTTCTGTGATCACAAAATATTTGACGTACGTGAGAGATTAGACCACCTGCATCATATTCTATTCACACACCATTTCGTAGGGTGGCGCCCCTAGCGGCCATCAATATATGTGTTATAAATGATATTTGTACCTAAAAAGTGATGCTCATTCAATGCTGTGTACAAGTTTACCGAATAAACTTTGGGTTTTTCATGTTGAAAAGGAACGCTTATTTGATGGAAAATAATTAGTATAAAATAAAAGGCACGAAAATTTAAAAAATCCAGTGCGACTCTTAGAAAATAAAATCTCTATATTGTTGACAGTGACCGCTTGTCAGTTCATATAATTTTGATCTAACCGAGGATATAACTGACTAACCCCCTGATTCTGTAACTTTTAACATCGATGTATAAAAGTTACAGGATCACCTCCTATTTGCCTGTAGAAATGGGGAACAATTACGAAACAGTAATGAAAATTGAACAATAAACAATAAAAAAATTAGTTTTTTCCATAAAACGTTCTCAATGGATGTGAATTTTTTGCTAAATTATAAATCGAAACTGTCAAATTTAAGGAACTAGAATGGCGTGGGCGCTTCGAATTTGATGTCACTATGCCTTTATTTTCAAATCATTGTTTTCAATTACGATTGAGTGTGCTTTTGCCCCATTGGGACTGGAATATAATAATATTAAATGGGAAAAGCCACAATTCTATTAATTAGGTGTTGAGGTCATCTCCGCCATTTTTGATTAATTGATCTCGGTAATAGGTGACTCGGAGTAAAAAATTTTATTTAATTTAGGGTTAAATTCTATTAATTATTAATTTATAAACGCATAATCGTCTATTCAAAAAGCCAACGGAAGATGTATATCAATGCGATGTGTATTCCTGTAGACGTTTAGGTATTCACCGTGAATGATTCATATATTGAGGTGTGGGCTGGGTGGTTTTGGGTGCAGATTTAATCTGCACCTAGTAGTAGTGCCGGAGCATATGCTTCATGATAAAGTAATCGTGGGGGGTGTCAATTTCAGGTGATTAAATTAATTAGTATCTTCCAGGTGTATACAGGGTGCGAGATTAAAATTCCAGAACGCTCTAACTTTGTTATTTGTGGTTCGAATTTAGTGAACTAAAAATCAAATTAAATTGCTCATAAAACACTAAAAACCAAAGATGGTTTTGATTTTTATCAGCTCCAACTTGAATGTCAACTGGATGTCAATTTTTCGTTTTCAAATGGACACAATTTTTTTTTACTCAGTATAATAGCTAATTTTTTCTGCGTCAATAAGTTGAGCTGGTTTATAATAAATTTTGAAAATAATTAAACTCTTCAAATGTGCCACAAAAAAATTCTCGAAATGCATTTTACATAATTAGAAAATAACATATTTTAAATGTTTTATTAAGTTTCTATCAGAAAATATTCGAAAATTTTTAGTAAAATAAAATTATACCTTTGACAAAAATTTATAATTATTACTTTCAGAACTAATTATAAACCGAACTGAGTAGGTAAAAAAAATAAGTATGTTCATTTGAAAATGAAAAGTTGACATTCAAGTTGAAGTTGATAGAAATCAAAACTATCTTGAGTTTGTAGTGTCTTATGAGCAATTTCATTTGGTTTTTAGTTCACTAAAATCGGACCACAAATAACAAATAAATGGAGTTTTAATCTCGCACCCTATACAGGGTATCCCTCGACGAGCGTCAGTTAGCCGTATCTGGAGAACTGTTTCTAGCATCGTCTTGAAAATTTGTACACAGGGGTTTCAATTAATTTTGAATCGACGTAAAATATTTTCATCAATGGCGCACTTCCGGTTATACCGGAAATAGGTAGGTACTAACTTCCTTATTTTAAATGGAACACCCTGTATATTATGATATTTTTGGATTCTACGTTTCATTCTAGGTAAACTTTTACCAAGAATTGCTATGCCAAAAATCAACCATTTTTGAGAAAATCAAGAATTTCGATTTTTTATGCCAAGTGCAGGCCTAACTTCAAAAAACTGTAACATCCTTACAGTATGAAATGAGAAAACCATATTAATTTGGCATAAAGACTAATGTAGGGTGTAGCCGCCCCTGGACTTAAATTGGGTCAAATACATACAGGGTGTTCTCTGCAAATTTTTAAACATCATCAAATTCATTGGTCAAAAAGTCAATTTTTTCAAATGGAATGCCCCAACTATTTTATGGCACATCAATGCAGAATTTTATTGTCTATCATTCTAGTCTATGTGTTTACCATATTTAAATAAACAGTTTTTGTGAGATTTCCAAGTATTTGGAATTTGATCAAAATTTCATATTTAGCAAGATTTAATAACCAAAGTTAGCTATGATTTTAGGAGCCTTTAGAGTTCCTTAAGGCTGCTCAAATGAAAATTTAATCCTATTTTAATTCTGTTTTAAAATATAAAATTTTGGTCAAATTCCAAATACTTAGAATTATCACAAAAACTGTTTATTTAAATATGGCAAAGATGTAGACTAAAATTATAGACAATTAAATTCTGCATCGATGTGCCATAAAATAGTTGGGGCATTCCATTTGAAAAAATTGACTTTTTGACCAAAGAAATTGATGATGTTTAAAAATCTGCAGAGAACACCCTGTATGTATTTGACCCAATTTGGGTCCCAGGGCGGATACACTCTACATTAGTCTTCATGCAAAATTAATATCGTTTTCTCATTTCATACTGTAAGGAAGTTACAGCTTTTTGAAGTCAGGCCTGCACTTGGTATAAAACAGCGAAATTCTTGATTTTCTTAAAAATGGTTGATTTTTGGCATAGCAATTCTTGGTAAAAGTTTACCTAGAATGAAACGTAGAATCCAAAAATATCATAATATACAGGGTGTTCCATTTAAAATAAGGAAGTTAGTACCTATATCCGGTATAACCGGAAGTCCGCCATTGATGAAAATATTTTACGTCAATTCAAAATTAATTGAAACCCCTGGGTACTAATTTTCAAGATGATGCTAGAAACAGTTCTCCAGATACGGCTAACTGGCGCTCGTCGAGGGATACCCTGTATAGCGGTTGAAGGGGGTGAGTTTCGGGGTTGCAATTTTTTCCATTCAGTTGCTGTCCTACGGTAGCAGGTGCCCCAAGGGCAAAATTTCCTCTATGTAAATTTTTCGGGTGGTTAAAATATTGCAAAAGCGTTGAAATATTGCGGAAGGGGTTGAAAAGAGCGAAAAAAATTGAAATGAGTTTAATTTATTACCAAGGAAAAGAAAATTATACGAATTTAGCAAAACAGGCGCATATGGGTATGAAGAATTGTAGAAGGGGGTCAAAATTAACCTTAGTTAAGCCGAATTACACAAAATAACACAAAAATAAGCTAATTATGCAAATTTAGCTTGCAGAGGGTTGAAATATAGCGAAGGGGGTTGAAAAACTGAAAAAGGTTAACATAATCTATACGATAAAATTTGTTACCGAAGAACAAAATTGTGCGATTTTGGCCAAATTAAATTAATTTAAAGAAAAGGTCCATCCTCGAAGTGGCTTGTAATATTTATGAGTAGGTAGTAAACAAAGTCTTGCCACAATTTGTGGCAAGACTTTGTTTACTACCTACTCATAAATTAAATTAACGCTTGGAGGGTTGAAAAATTATGAGGGGGATAAAAAGTCAAGGGGGTGAAAATTAATTGTAAGTAAAACTAGCAAAAAAATTGACAGCAGAGAAGCGGCTGGAACCTCCCCATCGCGTGGGTCTTTGATTTCCGGGTCTTGAGTTTAAAATTTTAAAGTTGATATGCCTAAATGGTACTTCCCGTGTACCAATTCCTCCCAAAGACTTTTCAGCTCTTCAAAGGGACACCTAGTCTCCATGTACCAAATTGCAGCCAAATCGATCCAATAGTTTAGGCTATAACGTGGTTTTAGTTTTATTACATAATTTTGATTTTTCTACGCAAAGGGTACTAAATGTGAATCGATTTTGTCTCGTCTAAAACCTGAATTTGAAGACCTTTCTCATGGTGACGAGACGATGAATCTTTCAAAAACTTGTTTTGGATGGTTAAATGAGAGAATGATTATAAATTTGGAAATTGGTGTGCCAAAACAGCACTTTTCGTAAGTCGATTGAATCCAAAAAAAAATTCAGCTCTTTGATACAGTAACCATGTGCAAAATTTCAGCCAAATCGGTTCAGGGGTTTGGGCTGTACCGCGATTTGTATGTCCGATAAAAATCTCAAATTTTTTAGTTTTTGATCAAAAGGGCACTGAGAGTGAATGCATCTTTGGAAGCAGAATTTGAAGGCCTTTTTCTTATGGCGACGTAAAAAATGGGCCTTTGTATTTAAAATTAAAAAATTGATGTGCCAAAATGGCATTTCTGGTTGCACGATTGGCTCCAAAGGCCTTTGAGATCTAAATTAAGTTACGAGATGCCTATGCTCCAAATTTCAGCCAAATCGGTTGAGTAGGTTTGGGCTGTGGCGTACTTAAAAACGTACGTGCGTACAGTTTGCGTAAAATGTTTTGCTCGATCGGTTGTTACGCAACTAAAAACTTTACGGAACAGATTCAGTCATGACAATTGCTTTGAACGATGTCAATGATTAGATTTCAGGTAACTATGGTTTTTAGGCGTCATGACCGAGTCTGTTCCGCAAAGTTTCCAGTTTGAAAAGGATGGAGATAAATTTCTATGAGTGCAAGTGCGATACACTGTCAATTTTTCCGGCTTTTAAAAAGGAATACCTCTATTTATCTTTGTCGATTGTCATACCCATGCAATAGCAAAAATCTAGTGACCCATATCTTTTCATTAATTCAAGCGACATCTAGTGAAAATACTTCAGGATTCAGAACTTATGTCGAATTCGTTACGATCAATGTTACTCTTATGTCGAAAATAACCATGGTTATCACAATGTTTACTGTTTCCGACATTATTATCATTATGCTGTGTTACAGTTATGTGACATCTTGGAAAAATGGTAAAAGGGTTCCTGTAAAAGTCGGCAATTTTATAAAAACTTTTTAATTCGCGAAAATCAGCTGCTAATAGATGGCATTGCTAAACCACAAAATGGCGGTCTCACCCGATTGGGGAGCCGGAATTGAGAATTCTAGCGTGACGTGCCTGACAGTGTCAGTTGGTGACATCAGTGACATCGATCGTGGATTTTTTAAAAGCCAAGTTTTCCTGGATTTACAATGTTGCACCTTAAGTACACAAAACGTAAAATTCCACAGAATTATTCACAAAATTTCGAGACAGCGAGAGATGTCTCCTAACAAAACTACTACCTAACCTCGCAACTGACAACTGACTGACGTAAGCCGAAATTATGATGACGGACGTTTAAAAGTATTTCCGTATCCGGTCTCTCAGTGTAGTTAAAGTATTGCCACCAGATGTCAGACACTTTGCTGATTTTCGCGAATAAGGTGAATTCGAAAATTTTAGTAATTGCAGTAACCTCCCATTTTTTTTAATTATGGGGTTGGGGAGGTTAAAGTTGAGCGGATATACCTTTAAAATTTGAAAGGTGGAGGTGTGGAGAAGTTAAAAAGAACAAAACAGAACAAGACATATCTGCCCCATGGTTACTGTTTGTTTATTATTTATTACATTTTGCTCCTTTTGCTTGTCAAGTTGTCAAAGTCAGCGAATCAACAAAAAGCCAAAGATTTTGTTTCAACACCTATCTTCAGGTAAAAAATTGTTATTTGTCCAGTGAAAAACGTTTTTCCTGTCGAATTGAAAATGGTTCACAACAGTATGATTCCCAATGGACACTTTCATAAAAAATGGCAACAGAGAGTTAAGCTCTGGTTTAATCAACCGATGCAGAAAATACGTCGCAAGGATGTGAGAACTACAAAGCAACTGAAAGTGGCTCCTAGACCTATAAAGAGTCTTCGGCCGATCGTGCATTGCCCCACTGCTCGCTATAACTCGAAGGTGCGTATCGGTAGAGGATTCACCCTTCAGGAATTTAAGCGAGCTGGGATTAACAAAAATTTCGCTCGTACAATAGGAATTGCTGTTGATCCACGCAGGAGAAATCGATGCTTGGAAACTGTTATCGCTAATTCTAACCGTTTGAAAGGTTATAAGCAAAATTTGATTTTCTTTAAATCGAAGATGCAGAAGGTAACGGCTGTTGATGATGGCAAACATTTGAATAAAGCTCATCAAGCTCAAGTAGTGCTGAAAGCACGGAAAGTTACGGAGGCAGAAAGAAAATTTCAAGCTTTTTGTACTTTGCGAAAGGCGCGAAGTGATGCTAAGCATGCCAGCATGAGGTTGAAGAAGAAGTTGGCTAAAAACGAAGCACTTATTAATTAATTAAACTGTATTCCTAATGATAATAATATAAAAGGTTAATGTTCTGTTCCGCTTCAGCTTTTCGTAACGGTAAAGTTCCTCATAAGTAACGACCCCTATCTATTTCCTGCTAAACGGTCAGCGCTGTTATCAACAAAAGATAAGCGAGTTACTTCATCCACAATTAGTCCCGACTACCCCTTAATAATTGCCTCTTATCCCCATTTCTTACTCATTCTTTTTACTACCTTTTCCTATCTCCTTAATTCCCGATTGATGGACACAATTAGTTGCTGAGACAGAAATTCGTTACAGATCTTTGTTACCATCGATTGAGACCCGGATTAGTCAATTAAATTTTAAAGATTTAGTCGCCGATACGTTTAGAGTTAACACGGGCATTATCGTTAAATCTTTTTTAAATTGAACTACACTGCTTTTAAAAATAATTACCACCATACATTAACAGCAAAGATCAAATCTACTTTCGCGGTAGTAAAATGTGTGGATTCATTCGGGACTGTCAAATGAAACCGTGGAAGAAACGATTTGTCCTTTTTACAAACTAAATTCAATAATAGTCTTGGTAGCTGTAGAATAGCGATATCGTACATAAAATCCACAGTTTTATTGCTCCGAGTCCAGATGGATGCGAACGTGCGTGTGAACGGGGTGGTCTCTGCGTTCTTATCTGCCATCGACTCCACGGGACACCACTTCAGTTATGCAATTTAAGGGTAGCTATTGCTATGCAACCCCTCCTTGGAGGTTCGCGTATTGTCTACTGTTTCACACAGAAGTTGGCCACTAATTTGCCCTAAAACTGATTCTGATACATTTTATATCATTTATCTTTCCGGTTCATTCTTCATAGATCGCCGGTATCCACGTTTTGGTTTTCTCATTTAAGAAAATAAATGTCCGCATTAGCGGGTCTGATTCCAAACTGGATTTAATTTATTCTGAATAGTGTTTTAAAATGTAAGTAGGTATACCTAATGGAAATGAAGCTTTCGTCTTACGCACCGATGAAAAAATTCCGCCGCTGTCTTATTTTGAATTTTGAGTTCAATGTGAATATCTACAAAAATAGTTTGAAAAATTACCTTTCGGATAGTCTTTACTGGTAACAGCTGGTATTAATTGTATTAGCGGTAGCAATTATTTTAGTTGTGATGTACGACGAAAGTTTCATTTCCTTTACGTATACTAGTTCATGTGTATGTGTATGATCAAATGTTTTAACGAAGTATAGTTTGGAACGCACAAATGTGGCCATCATCAGGTACAATATAAGTATACCTACTTATCTATTTGAAATTTTGAAAACCTTTAGGGCAACCCTTTGGAAAAAATTTGTTGTTAAAATTAGAGATGTTTCAGGGACAACGATGTACACATCAGAACGTTCCAATGAAAAGGAGCCACCCCAAATATTTCGTAAACCAAATAAAATATGAAAATTCGCCCGGACAGGTCGATTTTTATTTAGAGGGGGGGGGGACACTTAAATCCGTGCTTGGAAAAATTTCAAAACTCACCCCCTAACCCCTACCTCCCCCACTTCAAATTTTTAAATGACAACCCCCCACTTGTGGTACATCATTTGAAAGCTAATTTCATTGCCAATTTTTGATATTTGTTTAACTCTAGCGCACTCTGTGGTCAAATTTTAAATTACATTAGGGCCCTTTGTGGTACATCATTTGAAGGGGTTTGTAATTCTCTGTAAACTGATGAAAGAATTTTTGAAATCCACCCACTCGTTCAAAAGTTACATTGAAAGACATGAGCTGGTTCTGAGCCTAGAAATCCTTCAACTTTAGTCTGTAACTTTTGAACGAATGGATGGATTAAAAGAATTCTTGCATTAGTTTACAGATAATTTCAAGCCCTTTCAAAGGGTCTTAATGATGTAATTTAAAATGTGACAAAAGGGGGTGCTGGAGTTGAACAAATAACAAAAATTATTACAGCATTGGATTAGCAATGAAATTAGCTTTCAAATGATGTATTACAAGTGGTGGGTTGCCATTTAAAATTTTGAAGTGGGGGTAGGTGGGGGTTAGGGGGTGAGTTTTGAAATTTCGCCAAGCATGGATTTAAGTGTTCTTCTCCAAATAAAAATCGACCTGTCCGAGCAAATTTTCATATTTTATTTGATTTACGAAATATTTGGGGGTGGCTCCTTTTCATTGGAATGCCGAACGCTCTGTATAGTATTCAAGTTTATTATACGCGCCAGTAGGCCATGAAACTTTTTTCTCAGTTAGAAGTACTTATTTGTCAAACTGAAGGGAGAAATTTTTTTAATCTGCAATGCTCAGTCTTATGCTTTACGCTGTTCCAGTTACTTTAATAAAATCCAATTGGGGTAAGTCTACCTTTGATTTGAGTCCATTTGATGTGTTATTCTTTCCCTTGTTAACAAAAAAAATCTTCTTTTGACAAGAACTTTAACCTAAAATTTAAACTAATCAATATATGCCAGGGATATTTTGCTGCATTTGGCCTACTGTACTGGCGTGTAGAATAAGTTTGAATTTATAATATGCTTAAATTTTGAGGTCTTGCTAATAGACTTTGTCAGTTTCACCTAAGTGGCTCGCGCATGTTGGTTCCCTAGCGGGCTCACTTATTGGTCGGATGTCTGCCACAGCTGATTTTTACCCAATGGTATCATTTTCGCCTGTGTGTTTCGTTGGAAACTTAGAAACCAAATGTACCTATGTATGTATATGCCTGAATGGCACTTCCTGGTGACCAATTGCTTCCAGCTCTTCAACAGGTCACATAATCTTCACTTACCAAATTTCAGCCAAATCGATCCATTACTTTGGATTATCATGTGTTTTTAGCGTTATTACGAAATTTCGATTTTTTTTTACTCAAATGTGAATGGTGAATTGTTTTGAAATTGTGGGATTTAATCTTCGAACTATACCTACAAACTGAAGAGACTAATTGACTGTAGAAAATTTCACTCCCACAACTCACCCTATTTTCACCACAAAATATATTGGCATTGCCTATTAATTTTGTCAAATTCATTAACGTTCACTTGCACTCAAGAGTACATCTTCAGATGGCTTTTTCTTTTACACTCAATTGAGTGTAAAAGAAAAAGCCATCTGAAAGCCACCTAGCACTCTTAATAATAATGTATGTTCCTACGCTCGAGTGGAAGGTGCAAATGTAATGTTAACGATTTGTCAAAATTAGTAGGTTATGAAAATGTATTTCCATATGCCACTGCCAACTATCTCATTGGCATAGACACCTTATAAGTGCGAAATGCACATTTTTATTCAAATTTTATAGGTACGACTTTTTCAACTGCTAGACCGCTTTTGACATTTCGCTCATCTTCGTCTATAAAAATTTAAAATCAGCATCTCATTTCATTATATCTCGATTGATTCATGAGTCCTGGCTTTAGAAAAACATTCCCTAGTTAGATCATTGTCAGAAAGATAGCGTAAGGAAAATCAATCAAAATGTTGTGTTTAATATAAAGGATGGCCTACAAAAAACCGGACAATTTTCTTTTTTGTATATCTTCCTTAGTTTTTGGGCGAAATTTGTTTTATACTCGACGTAGCTGAAGGTTGAGGTAGTCGATACCACACATGACAGTGGCGTTTAGACAGGATTGAAAGTCGTTCTTTCCTTTTTTTTAATGTCCTTCAGAATGAAAATTGATCCATCCTTAAATATTTTGTGAATTTTCTTCCATCACATAATTCGCAAGAAAAAGTACAGAGACAATGAAAACTCTTTAGGCATTTTTGATTTAAGTTGTAAATTAAGCTAATAATCTGCATAATTTACAAAAATGGCTACCGAGTTTTCATCGTCTCTGTACTTTTTGTTGCAAATTATGCGATTTAGATCTTTGGAAGAAAATTCACAAAAAATTTAGGGATGAATTAATTTTCATTTTGAAGAACATTTTGGAAAGAGGAAAGAACGACCTTCAATCCTGTCTCAACGCCACTGTCATATGTCGATGGGTAACGAAACCCCATTGGCCTAAATAATGGTGTTAAATTAAAGTCCTTAGGAAGGACACTGATGGTGCGAATTGAAATCCAATGACTGATGGTATCGACGACCTCAACCTTCAGCTACGTCGAGTTATAAAATTAAAGATATACAAAAAAGAAAACTGTCCGGTTTTTTATGGGCCAGCCTTTATATTAGAAAATGAGGTAATAATCGGCTTTCGCTAAAGCGGAAATTCATAATGGTACCAAGTACCTACCATACAGTAAGAATTTGATAATGGGCTTGAGATATTGGAATACAATACTATACCACTAGTTTTTATGAATAGCAATTCTTGAAAAGAGCCGGCGATTATGTTTCATTATTCTAATGCAGACAAAGGAGACAGTAGTGGCACGAGTGGTCATCTAAAAAATCACCCCGGGCCAACGCATAGCACCGCAGGAGCTCAAGCCAGCATATTTCACTGGTACAGGGGTAAAATTGGCGTACATTTACGATTCTCGACTGTATTCCTCTAGTGCTTAAGGGAGGGTAATTGAGTTCTCCCCAACACCCTAATAAGTATAATAGACAAAACACTGTAAATGATTCACTTTTGTTTCTTGAGTGCCGTAAACAATGAGTAACATTATACCACTGTTTAGGATAATGTGCAATAAATAAGAGACGTTCAATCCGTGGGAATATCCTTCCTGCATTTTGATCATTTTAAGGCGACTATTAAAAGTGAATTTCTTCATCGATACACTGATAAAAATCTTAAGTCGATCGTTACTCACGGTAGACTTACCCTCTTTTCATATTAATAATTAATCATTTGAGTAATATTGAGCGTGCTGCATTTGTAAATACCCCAATAAAAAAATCCTTAATAACTATAACTATACACTATGGTTAAAAATAAGTAAAATAATGATTGCTGCATAATTCCTTGTTTAATAATAATAGGCATCTTGCACATTTCCTAATTTCGGGTTATTTAAATGTAGATGCATCAATAATCAGTTTGTTTAGTATCTATTCATATACACATTTTTAATTAACACAACCATAATTTGCCTGTGCCCTGTGCTGTCAACTTGCGAAAATACCATGCACACTTCAATGTATATCGTTTAATTGTTTAGTGGTGATTCTCTAATTTGTTAGTTAGTGTTATTCGAAAAATGGATGTGAGTAAGCAACTATAGACGAATTCCTGCAGGATTGTGTACATCAGGGTGTCCAGAAATTAGTGCACCAAACTTTACCAGTACATTCTTCTATGAAAAATACGGGGAAAAATATGGAAAAAGTTCTCCACAGTGGTAGATTCAGCATCAAAGACTTACTAAAGATACCAAATTTCACGTTGCTATCTTTAACCGCACTAATTTCGGGACAACCTGTATTCTTATTATTATAAACAAACTAATGTGCATTGTTCGTTTGTTATGGGTTAGGTGAAAAAATCTTTGTTAATCAATATCTATTATGTCGGATTTTGAATCTGAATTTGAGTAATATAAACTCGAATTGATTATTTATTAATGAAACGTTTCATAGTGTAGTGTAGTCCGTAGACAGTAGCTAATTTTCATTCAAAAGACACAATCGCAGCTGCGTTACAACAGAACTGCAATCGTATAAAGCACTTAGCATTGTTCCTACTGTCTAACCGCATAACGACCGTTTGGTGCGACTAACCCTCCACACAAGTGGCTCTTTTATAACATCTCTATATGAAAATTGTGACAAATTTATTGTATTTGCGGGAACCGCACTTATCTAACACACATCACAGAGAAGTCAGTTTTGTAGTAAACCAAGGGACAAAAGGCCCTGATCCTTGACAGCGATAAAGTCGCTTTTTGTACCGATTTCCAGCAGTTTTACTGGTTATTTGAAAGGTAATTGGAGGGAATTTGTATTGCAATGCTCAAAAAGTCTCAAACGGAAATTTTACGACATACCCGATATGATATAATAATAAAGCATCTATAAATTATGTACATTGTTGTGACAGTATATTTTGCATGCGCAATAACAGATCAACCCTTAAAGTAATAAAAGTTTATTATATTACGTGTGTGTCTTCAAAAATCAACTTGTTTAAAAAATTAATTTATGACATCATAAAGTCTGCGGTGTGAAAAGGTGGTCGGGTTTAATCATTGAATTTTTTGGAGCGGTTGCGACCACCCTTCGCGATAATATCTTTTAGCCAATGCATATTTGCATTAAAAAAGACATGATGAATACAGAATTCGATATTTTCTATTGAAATTGTCTACCAATGTAACACTCGAATTATTATTATGCATTTCGAACGTCTTATCGTAAAGTTTTATTGCAATTTTTTTAAATGGTAATTTTTGACTTTCCTTTACCGCCACCATCGATAAAGGGCAAAGCATAACTGTGTGAATACGACCTAAGTACCGAAATATAAAATTGGTTTGAAATATTACCTTATTCCCGCGTGTAAAAGCAACAAAGTAAGTAGGCTGCTACCTACTTTTGACTTTTATCAGGCTTTGATGTTAGGCTTTTCGCAAATACACCACGGTCAAACTGTTATTTGGTAACACTAGCAGCAATCATACACAAGCAAAACTAAATAAAGAGTTAAGGATCAGGGAGTGTTCACTCCAAACTCTCTTGCTGTTCTAGCGTTAGAAATTCGGTTATGCCCATCTCACTGCCCTTAGTTTAAATTCGACCGAGTAACTTTAGTATTTGACCATGGCGGAATTTTGCAAACCTAACGTCAAAAACGTGACAGAAAAATTTGTTGCTTTTACACGGGGGAATACGGTACTATTATTACCTACCTATTAAAGATTCTCTTTGCAAGATTATGTATATGTAAGTAGTAAGTACTTTCCTAAGCATTATGAACGGACCTATAATAAAGCTTGATTTCATAGACTAGTTAATGAAAATATCTGACAGTTAGTGTTATCTGGCAGTTAAACTGTTTGTCAATAGCGGGTTGACTGCAAAGTTCTTATTAAAGTGCTGGACAAACTGACTGACAGATCGATGTGTCAGCTAAAGCAGAAAACCGACGGTTGGCATTAGAAAGCGTCGTTTGTGTGATAAAGAAGATTAATATTTTGGTTGGGAGGTTCATAGGTACGTTGGAGGTTATACTATAATGGAGATGAATACAACAACAAAATTGATATTTTGGTTTTCTTCAACGAGAGGTTGGCTAGACTGGCCAAGTAAAAACAGCCCCTAACTATATTTTCGAGTTTTCATCCTAAACAGTTTAGCCTCGGCTTTGATAATGAGCACATTGTGTTCGAAACGTGTCAACAGTGAAAATCAAGTGTTTCGGTGTACTGGGGCGTTTCTAGTGATAGTGTAACCATATTCGAGACAAGACCTTATTAAGGAAAAGTGGAAAATATATTCCTAAATCTACTACTAATATGCTACCATTGATATTATAAATAAAACACAGAACATCAAGTTTTTTTGAATATAACATCGAGAAACATTTCGAAATGTTCAAGGACAATCGGTTTAAGCTGCACCACCGACTCATCAATTTTTTGCTGAGGAAATATACAGCGCTGCTCATTGTCAATTCTGTGATACAACTTAAAATCGTCCGCAAATAGTACTTAATCGTTTACAAGCTAGAATTTCAGGCAGATCAATGATAAAGATCAAAAACGAGAGGGCCCAGTTTCGAGCCTTGTGGAACTCCAAAACCAGGGAAGAAATGTTTACTATTGTTTACTACAGTTATTTTTATATCTGACAGTGTCTTCTATTAAACAAATACCACTTGAAAAAAGATCGACAACAGCGAATTACTAAATCCGAGGAAAGCTAACTTGTCGAGTAAAACATAATGATCCAGTTGACAAAGGCCTTTTGGGAATCGGTGTAGATAACATCCACCTGACCCCTGTTGTTAATTACTGGTGGCACATATTGAGTAAAGGATGCTAAGTTTGTAATAATCGGTCTTTTTTCAACAAAACCATGCTGATAGTGTGAAATTATATGCTTTAAAGAGACAAAAAGCTGTTTGAAAAGCACACTTTCAAAAATTTTGGCGAAGTTGCTTATAAGCGATATTGGTCGATACTTGGAAATCTCGATGACGTCACCTGTTTTGTGAATAGGAGTTACAGCGGCAGCGTTCCAAGCGGATGGAAACACTGAGGTCTTCAAAATCAAATTAAATAAATGAAACACCGGAACAGCAAAGACACATTGCACAGTCTTTATAGTACAACGCTAGGAACTCCATCGCGACCACAAGTCATACTATTCTTCCTTTTCTTTATGTTTCAGTTAGGTAAGCGAGATACATTTACCGTTTCATGTTGTGAACTATCTGAAACTATAAAAACACTACCAAAATAATCACTAAATGCATCGACAATGCCGTTCGGGGTAGAGTGCATGTGCAATGTGCATGTCCCCATTGTAAGTAATTGCTCCCGGTATTCCAGATCCACCCTTCTTCCACTGAATGTGCGCCCAGAATTTCTTAAGAGGAGGGATCTGATTGTTCCCGCCTAAATAGAGCTTTTCGCTTCTAATTTAAATTTGGGGAAGACTATCAGCTCACAAATGCTTTAATCCCTGCAGGATTACTCCCGTAAAACGTTGCTCAACAAATTATGGTTAAAACTATGGTGATTTTTCAAATTTGCGTCCCCAAGTTGTTTCGCGCCAAAAAAACAACTTGGGGATGCAAATTTGAAAAATCACTGCAGTTTTAACCATAATTTGTTGAGCGACGTGTTACTGGAGTAGTCCTCCAGGCATTGGTGAGCTGATCGCTCTGTTTATTAAATATTTACAGCGAGTTCGATATCGATACATTTTGAACATGGAAATGGAAATGGCTAGTCAACTAACCATTACGTATCCTGAAGAACTTCTGGTCGGCATATTAATCCTCCATTAACCCACTCACATCCAATCTTTGTGGGCAGTAAATTTACCGAAAACCATCTGAGAAACTGCAGGATTCATACGAGCACAGCAGGAAATACTCCAACAAACTCCTGCTGCCTGCTGTCCTGCAAAAGCTGAACCGAATTTGGCCAAACCACCACGAACACTAACGGTCAAGACAGCGCCGCTCGTCGTGCTCAACGCAAAAAAAGTAGACGATATACATATGGGTAAAGTCGGCACGCTTTAGCAGAAATTGGGGACGCAGGGCTAAATGAAGCCTAAATACTTTGAATCACTGTAGAATAACATTTTAGTGCTTAAACAAGATATGTTATAAAAATGAATCCCGTTCTTGCAAGGGCAATTTTCATCATAATGAAATACAATTTATTTCAGTTTTCTGTTCTGCTTGCTCTCTTTTGAAGGACATGCACACCTTCAATTTACAGGTGATTCCTAACCGATGCATTCTTAAAAGAAATCATAATTCCTTGTCACGGCCAATTAACCACATTAGCGTGAAATTACCCCAGCTTAATTGCTAAATTGCGCGTGATTCCCCCAAAATACATCGTCTAGCATAACCTACCATTGGCCACAACACGAGCAATATAATTAATCAGGTGCATGCGCATCATTATGTGTATTATATTAATATTAAGCGACATACCTATATGCACGAAAAATTTCTTTGCAAACAATTAACAAATTTCACCTACTACTTTCTGAACTTATAGTCTGAAATTAGATCTGAGATGTGAAAAAATTTCAATTCGATGTCATTTTATCGCAAACACCACAATAGTAAAGAAATTAATGGCGAACGTTCGTAAGCCTACCACAGGGTGACGGGCGATATTCCTGAAATAACTTACTTTGGTTGAGATAGAACGGTGCGTGGTATTATAACCCCGTGCGCCGTATTCCCCCGCTTTCCCCTATAGGTACGTGATAGCGACATAAAAAATTGGCAATCTCGGAGATGGTAAAAACTCCTACTTTTTCACAAAAGCGTCGTGAGGATTAGGGTGAAAAAAATACTGACCGCGAACTAGAGTCCTGTGCGTCCAATCCAAGTATCAAAGCACTTCGGTACGATCTTGTGCGGACTGTGCGGTATTTAAATAAAAAATATTTTTCACCCCTAAAATAACATTTTTCGAAAAAATGGCACTAAGGTTTTCGGTCCGGCAATGCAACAGCTATCGAATTCGACAATAATAATATGCTCTTTTGCTAAGAAAAATTCAGAAAGGTGCCTTTTTGCTCCTAAAATGGCAATTTTCGAAAAAATGGTACCAAGGTTTTTCATCCATCAGCTATCGAGTCTGGTAACAAGAATATGACCCCACTTTGGAGTAAAAGCTCTGCTACCCAAAATTTATAAAAATTTAATTTGGAAATGTCTTAATACTTCTTTCAATTCTGATTTAGGTACTTACCACACTCCAGTAGGTGGTACGTTTTCATTATTTTTTTCAGAGATTTTCTATTCACCACTTGCCTCTTATAAGTAGCTACAAAAGTCAAGATTTAAAATGATGTTCCTTGTTATTACCCCAATTACCCCTGATAAATAATATTATTATTTGAGCAATAATATCCGGCAACGATTTCAGTCTGTTTCTGTCTACAATTTTGAAATAAAGAGCAGACACAAAACACCATGACGTCTGAAGTGTGGTTTTATTCTTGTATGTATTGAAGTGAGGTAGGCAACCAAAAATGTCGCAATAAATGCATGACTAATAAATTGCCAACATTTTAAAATGCATGAAAGTTACGACATTATAAAAAGTACTGACTGACTCACACTGTGTTTGTTATAGAAAATGAGTGCACTGTAGGTATACCTGGTTTCTTTTTCAAATATTTTTTTGACAATTTACCTGAGTACAATACCTCTTTAGAAGTTTATTTACTGTGAAAGTTTTTTTTTAACCTCCCCACTCCACTTCACCATTTAAAAAAAAAGGGAGGTTACTGCAATCACTAAAATTTTCGAATTCGAGATAAGACCGGATCTATACGTTTTGAGGTCTCAGGAGCCCAAAAAAGTGGTTTTTAAAATGTGCCTGTATGTATGTACAGTCGAAAAACTAAATAATGCACTTTAAGCCAAATTCTTGAGCGAATAATTCTTAACTGGCTTACAGTCCCACGTTTTTTGACCCAGCAATACAACCCCTAATTGGTGCTGGTTCTAATGACATGGAAATGCACCACTATCGAAGGCTGGTTTTCTAAATTCTGGGCGTAACGCTCAAAAGTTGGGTGCATGACTTACTTTCTCGAACGTACGTACGTTCGTACGTTTGTACGTACGTACATTCCTACGTTCGTAAACACGCCACAGCCCAAACCACTCGACAGATTTAGCTGAAATTTGGTACGTGTGCATGTGATAACCCAACTTAGATCTGAAAAGCTTTTGGAGCCAATCGTGCAACCAGAAATGCCATTTTGGCACATCATCTTTTAAATTTTAAATGCAAACCCCCATTTTTCACGTCACGATAGGAAAGACCTTCAAATTCTGCTTCTAAAAATGCATTCATTCTTAGTGCCCTTTTGACCAAAAATAAAAAAAAAAGATTTTTATCGGACTTTAAAATCGCGGTACAGCCCAAGCCCCTGAACCGATTTGGCTGAAATTTTGCACAAGGGGATTGTATTACACGTCGAAGAGGTGAACAAATTTTGGATTCAATCGGCCCACGGAAAGTGCCGTTTTGGCACACCAATTTCGAAATTTAAAATTATTCTCTAATTTACCCATCCAACACAAGTTTTTGAAAGATTTATTGTCACTATCGAGGTCACCATCAGAAAGGTCTTCAATTTCTGGTTTTAAATGAGACAAAATTTATTCATATATAAGAGCACTAGAGAAATGGTAATTTTTCTGAAATGAAGTTGGTTACACGAGTAATAATGTCTACGAGGGCTTTTGCCTACTGTTTGGACGAAAAGAAGCCGAGACGCAGTCGAGGCTTTTTTTCCAAAACAAACAGTAGGCAAACGCCCGAGGGACATTTATCGAGGGTGAACCTATTTCATTTCATGAAAAATTACCATTTCTCGAGTGCTTTTCGGAAGACAATTTTTTGAAAGAAATATTGCACCTAACTTCTCCCCGTGTCAGCATGGTAGTAGGTTATAAGTGTGGCAGTTGAATATTACCTACTTTAACTTCAATGACAGGAACAAGCTGTCAGATCGTTTCTGAATGAATCATTATTTTTATTTTGTTAGGAAATACCGAGGAAAATACTAAATAAGTGGGTATGACTTTAATTAAAATTGTTTATTTCATTTTGAGATTTAAGAATTAATGATTTTATTAGGGATTTTAACTGGTTTTAATAATTTACATTTTAGCAATAATGGTGACTGATGATGGCTAACGAGATGGCTAAGTAGGTAAATTAAAGTGGGCCAAGTTCGCGCGTTGAATACTGGATTATGAATTATGATAAACCCAGATAAACCACATTATCACAAAATTCCTGCCCACTGGCAACATTAACAGCTGGGAATACAATTTCTTGTCGTGCGATGCTAATCCCCAAATAGGTAGTGTTGTGAATAATTAATATCAGATTCAGAATGCAGTGTCCAGTGTGTAATGGGTCAGAAGGAATAGGTATCCAAAAATCAAACTGAACACTTCTTATTTATGAAACAAGTGTTCATTGATTATCTAGACCTTACACTCTACACCCACCTGCAAAAATATTGCTGATTAATCTTACAATGTGCATGTTGTTCTTACTGGCATGATGCTCTTCATTCAGTCGCATGTACAGTTTTAGGGAAGTAGAAGCAGCGTGTCCTGTTATTTTTATAACTTACTGCTCGGAAATACCCTTCTTCGCAAGATTACTCACTGCAGCTGAACTCAAGGAATGATTTCCGAAAATCACGTGAATTATTTTGTGAGCAGGTAGTCTTGTAAAAGTGATTTACTAGTTTCGAGTGCTTTGGATTTTTTTAAATTATGAATCTGAAGCTGTCAAAAGTGACAGGGATTTTTTCACCATATGACAGGGATTTTTTCAATATGACAGGGATTTTTTCACTCATTTGAACTACTCCCAAATTTGTCAAAACAAATCGGTTGTGATTGGCTAAAATTGAATAATGGATCGTTATCATTGGTCAATATTTCTAAAAAAAAATTGTCGCATTTAGAACCCTTTGGGTAGAAAAATCGAAATGTTGTAATAACACTGAAACCACTTTATAGCCCAAACTAGTGGATCGACTTGCCCGAAATTTGGTAAATGGAGGTGAGGTAACCCGTTGAAGAGCTGAAAGGCTTTTGGGAGCGATTGGTCAACGGGAAGTGCCATTTAGGCATATCAACTTTAGAATCTTAAACAGAAGTCCCTGAAATCAAAGACCCACGCGTTGGGGAGGTTCCAGCCGCTTCTCTGCTGCCCTTTTTTTAAATAACTGCCAGTTAGTTTATGAACAAGATACGAACAAAGCAAAGTATGAAGTGAAGCGGCCTAGTAGCAAGAAACTCGACTGTCGTCCAAAGAGTAATGTGGGCTCAAACAGAACAGAACAGAACAGAAGGCTTTTGGGAGCAATTGGTCAACGGAAAGTGCCATTTAGGCATATCAACTTTAGAATTTTAAACAGAAGTCCCTGAAATCAAAGACCCACGCGTTGGGGAGGTTCCAGCCGCTTCTCTGCTGCAATTTTTTTTCAAATTAAAACGAAATTTTGAAAATGATTCGGGCGGCCAAATAAAAGTGAACTACCAATGATGGCTGATGGGTTCCTCGGGGAAGTGTCTGCACTCCGGAAAAAAGAGAACGGTTACAAATTAAATTTGATTGTAAGTTCACACAAATAAAATGCACTCCGACATTGATTCCCAACGACAAATTTTTACGTTTAGTCATGAATTAAAAGAAAAACATCTTCCCATATCGCTTAAAATTCCCACAAGAAGTTGGATTCGTTGTTTGGGTGGTTCAGTCGAGAAACTAAATAATGCACTTTTTGTTGATCTGTTTGTTGGAAGAATAACTCTTTATCTGCACACGGTCCGAAGTTTCTTGACCTACCAACACAACCCCCAACTGGTGTCGGTCTTAATATCAGATAGAAATCACCACTATCGATGGTGGTGTCCCTAATTCTGTGCGTAACGCTCAAGACCCGAGTGCATGACTTACTTTCTCGGCTGTACCTACTTATTCTTTTTACGGATCCCAGAAAGATCCGCTTTTAACTCACGAATGAGGATGTCGTTGTGCTACTTTAGTATTGTAAGAATTTTTTAAATTACCTACCTATAGGGGTTTTTCTTGGACTGCGGCAGAAGGCGCGGTAGGTACCTGGCCCACCTAGTGTAAACCACAATGTTCAGGGCGCGGCAAATCTGTTCGAAAATGGGATCGGTCTGCACCTGCGGAAACCCACCTCAACATCAGGATCCGAGACTATTTTTGAATAAAACAAGAATTACGTGGTTGCTGGTGTGGGTAATGGCTTAGCACATCTTCTAACACTTGTTTTATTCGAAAATAGCCACTCCAACCTTGTGTTGTTGAGGCGAGTTTCCGCAGGTAAAGACCGAAAAAGAGTACGGAAAATTCTTGCGCGTGCGGCTGCACTGGAAAAATTGATTTTCTCTAATCTAAATAGCCACAGAAACATGATGTTTTAAGAGGGGTGTAGGTACCTATAACGAAAGAAATATGGCACGTTTACAACGCAAACCAGAACGTAAAATTAATTCATAATAACGATTTATTTGTAATTGTTTGCATTTTCTTTTTAAAATACAAAAACGAAACATTCAACATTCCATTAACTAACATTGCCGTCTAATAAAAAATAATAATAATTTTAATTGGTGTTCTGCACATTATTTTTTAATTATTTACAAACACTGATGTGTACAACAATTATTATTAGGCAACATTTTGCGATAAAATTATTATTGCTATAAAAATAACATCGAGAATCAGGTATTATGATTTGAAACACAATCTGAATCTTTGATTTTTTCAAGAATTGGCCGAAGCCGAACACAGGTAGCGACAGAAGTAGATAGAACCTGCTTAAACGAATAGCGTTGTTAAAGATTGTCTCGGCTGTGAAGCACAGCGCTGATGTCTCTAAAATCTAAGCAAAATGTACACTATAAGTAGTGGAAAGTCATTTCACAACCATTATATTGATCGAAGCTCAATGCGCTTTTTGATTCGTCGTGGTTTCCCTCAATAATTGACATATCTAATGAAAACTCAACAAGAAATAAGCTAGATGCAACATGGAAATAGTGAAAACCGACGAAGCGAGGAATTAATGTCATGGTACGGCGACCGTGAAAAAGCACTTGTTTAGTGATTTGCTGGAGTTTTGCAATTAAATTCGTTCATGAGTTATGCGATTTCTGGTGAGGGAAGCGTATTATTGGTTGCCTATATGGATTGTCAGTGCATCCTTAACTAGTGCCAGAAAAGTAAGCAGTTATTAGGCGGATCGTTCAACTGCGAATATCCAGCAAGATAAGCTCCAAGCATTCTTATAAAATCAGTCTTATTCTAATCAGTTAACTATATTCACAAACGTTCTAAATCTATGGAAGAATTCCAATTTCTTCTACATTTAAGTGTAATTAATATAAATAGCTTGATATATTTCCCTTATTGGAAGCTTGATCGTCGTCGCCTTAGGACATTAAAAACCTCGCACCATCAACGCAACGTCTAGTTTTGGAAGAAAGAATGGCAAAGTTTGGTTTACTAATTGGTAGAATTTGTCCGTTCGACCACTATTCGCTTTTTCTACACTGACAGTTCACTAAGTTCATGATAAAAACGGCATATGATTGACGGTTAGCTCTGTCCATCTTCACGTATTCTTCTCTTTCTCTCGGTCGTCTACATCTAATCTAAGGCACTCTTCAAAGAAGCTTTGCATCGAAGTGTACACGTGTTCCAAAACGCCCTCCAGTTCATGTCCTTCGTCGGCGTAGCTCTGTTTCAAAAAATATATTGTTAGGTACATACATAGTATGCAATGGAAGGGACATGTTTCTAACTGCATAGCCACCAGACTGATTGAAAAATTTACAATTTTTAATTTCAAAATAGAAATATTACATATTTACCACTTAAAAAAAGAGGCGCGGTTACTGCAATCACTAAAATTTTAGAATTTGAGATACTTAACACCAGGTCTTCACGTTTTGAGGTCTCAGAAACACAAAAAAGTGGTTTTTAAAATGTGCCTGTGTGTATGTATGTTTGTACGTTCGTATTTTGTAAACATGCCACAGCCAAAACTGCTAGACCGATCTGGCTAAATTTGCTACGTAGGCATCTCATAACCCAACTTAGATCAACTTCCGTTGCACGTCATCAATATAATTTTCGATTTGTACATTTATCTGAGGTGCCTCACGTAAGGCTCCTCCGAGGGCTCCTCAGATAAAGGTGCAAATCGTAGACGTTTATTGATGACGTGCAACGGAAGTTTAGTTGATATGAATATATCAAAAAAAATAAAATAAAGACAAATGAGGTCTATTTGCAATGTTTTTGAAAATCTAGGGTAGCCGTGACTGCATTTCCGGTTAAGTATGTTACATACAGGCTGAGTCTGAAAGACTCCACATCCTTTATACAACAGAATCTACTGTCCAAATAATGAATCTTAGTGCAAAAATTATTGGTCAATTGTGATTCCTCTTGATGTTATAAGCCGCCAAAGATCTTCATTTTTAAACGTTCTTTTTAAATATCTTTCGAAACTACTGATGGTACTTGAGACATTATCCAAAAAGCAGATCCCTGATTGGCCCCGATGTTATATTTGCCCTTGAACTTTTTTATGTTTGAAAATATTGCTAATTTGCCTATGCGGCCGTATTCCCCGTTCAACTCTAAAACTTTTTTGACTCTTAAAATTTTTCGAAAAAACTAATCACGAGGAAAATTGAAAAAACCGAAAACATGATCATCGTGATAAACCTACAATTTCAATAAAAATCAAAGTGTACGTTGACACCGGGGTTGACTCGCATCACATTTCAACTGTTTTTTGCATTGAAGGTGTTGTCCTACATCTGTGCCCAGAACCATTGCTCACAACTGAAGAAAAAACATTGATGGTAATTTCACTTTTTTATGAGGTAGATTCATCATTGGTTTTAAGGTGATTACCTGCAGCATGTTTTCGGTTTTTTCAATTTTTCTCGTGAGTGGTTAGTTTTTTCGAAAAATTTTAAGAGTCAAAAAAGTTTTAGAATCGAACGGGGAATACGGCCGCATAGGCAAATTAGCAATATTTGCAAACATAAAAAAGTTCAAGGGCAAATAACATCGGGGCCACCCTGAATAACAGAGATCCGCTTTTTGGATAATGTCTTAAGTACCATCAGTCTGTAACAATGCTGTGCAAAAATTCAAAATCCTAAGATACACCTTTCGGAAGATATTTAAAAAGAATGTTTAAAAATGAAGATCTTTGGCGGCTTATAACATCAAGAGGAATCACAATTGACCAATAATTTTTGCACCAAGCTTCATCATTTGAACAGTTGATTCTGTGGAATAAAGGATGTGGAGTCTTTCAGACTCACTCTGTATGTTTTTAACTCAGAAAAACTCGTAGATTCCGAATCCGTTGACAAGAAAGTGTCATTTCATTTGAGAAAACTAAGTTAAGGCCATTTCGGGTTAAACCGCAAATGGGATAAAATACCTGATCAAATCCGCAATAAAAAATATAAAATCGGCCTGCCCGAGAATTTTAGCAGCAGATGACCCCCCTGTTGCAAATTGGCATTAGAATTTCTATAGAAAACATTAGAGATTTGTAATGCATTGTAATGACACCTAATGAGCCTAATGATTTGTAAGGGAAACTAAGACTAATTTTGTAATGGAAAAGCCCAACTGACCAAATTTCTAATGTATTGTACTGAAATGTAATGGTCGTCCCTTTCACTCACCAGAACCCCATTATAGCACAGTGTTGCGTTTCTAATGTGTTTTCCCATTACAAAAACAGATTTAAAGCAGATGGCGCCGTATGAAGACGGTAGCCAATCAGATGCATGCGACGCGGCGTATTAGGTGGGAATGTTATGGTATCATTATTGTGGATGTGTGGGGCATGTGGGGGTCTTATTGTCAGTATGTATTCTGAATTCTGCGTTATTTTCTATGGGTTCAATGAATTTTCGATGTCGTTTTACATGAAGCTCGTTGAGGAAGTCAGGCTCTGATTGCTGATTCTGTAGCATACTCTTGTTTTGTTTCAGATTCACGTTATTGCATGCTCTTTGCGCCATGATTGTGGAGCAGTTGTGGAGTCACCAACTTTAGGATTGAAGAGAAGGATTTTGAGATAAAATATATACGCGTTTGGGGTCGACATTTTCAGGAACACTAATCAGTCGTCACGTCACCCGGAATTTCCATCATATTGCTCAAATTTGTAATGGAAAAGCACATTACAATCTTGGGCAATTGAGTTGTAATGCGTTCTACTGGCAAATCCTATTATAGTTTCTAATGAAATGTAATGGGTAGTCTGGGATTTTACATTAAGTCACATTAGAAACCAACTTTTGTATCTGTAATGGGTTGACCTGGGAATTCGCCGGACAAATACTTACATCAATCCATTACAAGTCATTACATTTTTCTTAACGAATACTAATGGGCATTTGCAACAGGGCCAAGAATTTTTCACAGGATCGAGCTGTCAACTAAAAACATGACTTTGAATTGAATTTGACAAACCTGGTATCTGTATAATATCCCTGCATCAGTTAAAGCTCGCGCCAAGGAAACCCCGTGTTGATAAGGTGCTGTTAAATCAGCTAATCCGTGCATAAGGAAGAACGACTTCTTGGGAATGTTTTTGGCGCGTTGTGTAGCATCTGCTTCCACGTACCCTTTATAATTCTCAGTCGGTAACCCCAAAATCTTTTCCGTGAAGGCCGAATCTACGATTACACATTTACATCCCTACTGAATAAACTCGCTATACTTACTGTAGTACAGCCAATCGGCTATAGGGTTCACAGCGACTCCGCATTTGTACACCTTCTGTTGATTGCCCAAACCCAACACCATGGACGTTACATAACCACCGTACCCCCAACCCCAAATTCCTACACGTGTCCTGTCCAAGTACTTGTACTGATTGAGTAGAATCTCCAGCACAGTTACTTGGTCTTGTACTTCGACACCGCCAAGCTGATGGTATAAGGATCGATCGTACTGACCACTGGCTCCACGTACGTCCAGTCTTACGTAAACCACGTCGCAGTGACTCGACATGAATGTACCCCAGTCGATTTTAAATTTTTCTGTTACGGCTTTACTGCCAGGCCTGCCATTACTAAGAAACAGAAGTTAGATTAATTAGCCCAGGCATTTTAGCCTCAAAATAGGCCAAACCTCGGAAAAAATAATGTAAATCTGAAACTTGGCAGATCAGCTCTATTTGAAGTGCCACGGTATGTCTGAGTTAACATTTAGTTCAATAAAATTGCCCAAGACAGAATTTGGTATCAAACGTTCTATTGGACGCCCCGCTTTCCGAAAAGGTCTCATTTAAAATCTTTCGCCGATAGAATTTTTTTCTACAGGAAGATATAACAAAAATATTGTTATTTGAATGCATTATAGCATTTTTTCCGAAAAGTTGTTGGTTGCGATTTAATATAACTTCGTCAAAATTAAATCCAAGAGTGCCTTGTCAAAATGACGCGTTACCAGTGACATTTCTTGACGCGTTACATCTAAATTTTCGTGTTTTAAGGTTTCCTTGCTTATATATGTTTCAAAATTTATGTGAACGATTTAAAGTAGTTAAATAGAAATGAAAATTCACGAATAATGCCGCAAACTCGTATGTTTACTGTGTTTTGGAAAAACGAAGGACATGCGACAAGTTACCAAAGAGCAACGAGAGATATTGGCCGGTATCAATAAACGGTAACAAAGCTTTTGCTTATAGTTGTATCCTTTTCTCGTACACGAAGAACTTATATTTGCATCCTTTGTTAATGGGAGTATATGAGCATCTTGTAACACTTTATTCATACCATCAGCTAATTAATCGCCGCATTCTAAATGGTTACTATAATGATGATTCAAGATTACCAAAACAAAGTGATTTTGGTAGTTTCGACTCATTCTTATCGTAACCATTTAGAATGTGGCGATTAATTATCTCTCGTTGCTCTTTGGTAACTTGTCGCATGTCCTTCGTTTTTCCAAAACACAGTAAACATACGAGTTTGCGGCATTATTCGTGAATTTTCATTTCTATTTAACTACTTTAAATCGTTCACATAAACTTTGAAACATATATAAGCAAGGAAACCTTAAAACACGAAAATTTAGATGTAACGCGTCAAGAAATGTCACTGGTAACGCGTCATTTTGACAAGGCACTCTTGGATTTAATTTTGACGAAGTTATATTAAATCGCCACCAACAATCTTTCGGAAAAAATGTTATAATGCGTACAAATAACAATATTTTTATTATATCTTCCTGTAAAAAAAAATTCTATCGGCCAAAGATTTTAAATGAGACCTTTTCGGAAAGCGGGGCGTCCAATAGAACGTTTGATCCCAAATTCTGTCTTGGGCAATTTTGTTGAACTAAATGTTAACTCAGACATACCGTGAGTGCTTAACAAAATATTAAAACTCTCAAATCCTCCGGTGCCGGCTTCATGGAATTCCAGGCGCTGAAACATCTTTAACTCTGGAGAAGTGCAGGTTTGCGCTGGAAAAAATAATGTAAATCGGCAACTTGACAGATCAGTTCTATTCGAAGTGCTTAACAACATATTAAAACTCCCAACTCCCAAACTATGGAACATCTGGAACTTGGGATAAGTGCAGGTTTGCGCTGGAACTGACGCTACGGCCAAAGGGTTAGTCCTATCGGCTTCCAATCGATCTTGAACGACTGTATGAGAAACGGGCTATGTTTCTAAGTGGCTTTAACTGTGTCCGGGCCTCCCGAAAATGGCCAAAGCCCGCGAAATAAAGAAAAATATCATTTTTTTAAGTTTTAAATTATACGGTTTTCTGTGAGAGATATCGCAAAAATGCACGAAATAAACGACACCCAGCACCACAAACCATATTCCGCTGGCATTGACCAAATATCAGGTAGAATGCTTCAACTTTCTTCGCACTGGTTTGTTAATCCTTTAACCCATATCATCAACCTTTCCTTTGAGTTCGGTATAGTTCCCACAATGTGGAAAAGTGCTATTGTCAAACTAATACCTAAAACTATTTCTCCTATAGTCTACAATGAATTACTGTGTACCACTCTAAAAATTGCCTAGAGGGCTCTTTTCATGCAACTTTCTGAATTCTTACGCTCAGCAAATATATTGCCACCCTCCCAATTGGCCTACCGGAAACATTTTAGCACCACCACAGTACTAGCGTCTCTCACGGATGATATTTTGAGGGGTTTCAATGATGGTGAAGTGACATCACTTACTTTGCTGGATATGTCCAAGGCATTTGACAGTGTGAATGTTGAGCTCTTAATCTCTAAATTGAAATTTTATGCTTGGCTTAAAGATTACCTTATTGGCAGACGTCAGTCAACTAAGTATGATAGACAGACCTCCGACTCTTTACTGGTCAATTTAGGCGTACCGCAAGGATTTGTTCTTGGTCCGAGTCTATTTTCAATTTACACTGCAGACCTACCCACCGTGGTTCGCAACTGTTTTCTGTATATGTTTGCTGATGATGTGCAGTTGGGGTTTACTTTTAAGCCTGATGAATTACAGGAAGCAGTGACTCTGATTAATAACGACTTTAAAAATATCAGTACATGGACCCAAATGAACTCCCTTATTTTGAACTCCCAGAAGAGTAAAACGATTTTGTTCGGAACACCGCAGAGACTAAATCAATCTGGCATGAATAATTACAAACTAATCATTCAAAATATTACAATGCCAATAAGTGAGACAGTGAAAAATTTGGGGGTCATTTTTGATAAGCATCTTAGTTTTGGTTGATGCCATTAGTAGGCGCACTTATGTATGTTTCAAGCAGATTGCTTCCTTTCGCGAAGTACTTGATCAGCAAACTAAGAGATTGCTATCTGATGTCTTGGTGCTATCCCACCTTAGTTATGAGGATGTTGTATTTAGCCCTTGTTTAAGTGGATTTCAAAAATACCGTTTGCAAATGATACAGAACCACTGTGTTAGGTATGTTACTCATGTACCCTTTTTTGAGCATATTACCCCATTTATCAGAGAAATTGGCTGGTTTAAAATGAATGAGCGCCGTCTCCTACACTATATTTCATTCATTTGGAGAGTGAAATGCTCTGGAAGTCCGGATTATCTTGTTGCTAAGATCCAGCCTAGACACGATGTGCATCAGCGTTCGCCACGTTTTCATGACCTAAGTGTGAGTATTCCAATGCATTCACGTTCATCGTTTAAATCTTCGTTTTCCTATTTGGCGGCTTGTTTGCTAAATAATTTGATAAACAAAATTGCTTCTGAATCTGGTGTTAATAGCCTTGAATCTGTCTTGAGCTGTGTGCGTTCTCGTTTGCTGGAGGGCTTTCATTACATTGACCTCGATTTTTTCTAATTTGTTACCTTTTTCTCAAATTATTTATTTGTTGATATCTCGTTTTTGTGTTTAATAATATTTTTCGCCTTGACTGCGCGCATGTCACTTCTCACATACTTTTACGGGCAGGATTAAATCAGCTGTGCTGTTCCTGTCCTTTTGTATAGTGATAGTAATTACCATTTTGTTTAAATTTTTTGAGCCGGCCACTACGTTCCTATTGGTCGTAGAAATATTTTGAAGGTGTCTTTTGAAAGCCTTTTTTATCCTCTACAATGCTTATTTCGTGCATTGTTGCGATATCTCACAGAAAACCGTTTAATTTAAAATTTTATAAAATGATTTTTTTTTATTTCGCGGGTTTTTGCCACTTTCGGGAGGCCCGGATACAGTTTAAAGTCACTGAAGAGCACTTAGAAAGATAGCCCGTTTCTCATACAGTCGTTTAAGATCGGTTGGAAGCCGATAGGACTAACCTTTTGGCCGTAGCGTCAGTTCCAGCGCAAACCTGCACTTCTCCAGAGTTCCAGATGTTCCAGCGCCTGGAATTCCATGAAGCCGGCACCGGAGGCTTTGGGAGTTTTAATATGTCGTTAAGCACTTCAAATAGAGCTGATCTGCCAAGTTTCACATTTAGATTATTGTTTTCCAGCGCAAACCTGCACTTCTCCAGAGTTAAAGATGTTCCAGCGCCTGGAATGCCATGAAGCCGGCACCGGAGGCTTTGGGAGTTTTAATATGTTGGTAAACACTTCAAATAGAGCTGATCTGCCAAGTTTCAGATTTACATTATTTTGTCCGAGGTCAAAACCTAAAACGCCTGGGCTAAAAATATAGTGAACGATAAATAAGAACTTGGCTACTTACACTTCAACAAGAACAGGATATGCGGCATCGCGTAACTCCGGCCTCCAACTGGGAGGATGAAGGATTTGGACTTGAGCCCAGTTACCTTGGGGTAAAGGCACCATGTAGGAATGCTGCTGAGGCAACGCTAATTTCTGCAACATCGGACTCTTCTGAGGTCTAGTATCATAGAGTATCTTCAACAACTTATGAGTCGAGGCATTGTGCATGCCACCTAATGGAAGACCGGGACCTTCACATTGAAGGACATAAAAAGACGATTTGGACGATTCTGAACTAGGACTGATCTACGGAAATCATCTGAATACTAACAGCTCAAATGAGGAGCCATACCAGTGCGTTAAAATAAGAACAATTGGCGTAAAGGAACCGACTGGCCCAGATGAAGTCGTTGTCGCAAGTGATGCATTGGGATTCCAGACGCCGGGGATCATCCGTAGTGGGATCCTTCACCACGTAGAGATGTTTTTGGCCCGGTTTATTCTCTTCGGTAGCCAAGTAATAACTGCAAGTTTGGTTTTTATTTTGTCCTAAAGCAGTTCGAGCAGGGAATCTTACATGAGGTGGTTGGCATTGTCCCAGCTTAGAATGCGGTCGACTTCGTGTCGGCCGTGACTGAGAACGGCAATGTGCTGTTGAATGACTGTAACGTACTTGATGTGGGTGTACGTCTCCTTACTGCCTTCCTGGACGGCCGCAAGCATGAGAAAGCTATCACCGTCGGGTGAAAATATAGGATGATCTTGTATTTCGAGCCAGGTTCTCTCCGACGCTCTTTCTGCATGAGTCTGCAAAGGACAAGTATACCTACAGGCTGGACCGACACTACTGCCCACCTCAAAAATTGCCCTTTACCTTGAAGCCAGAGTTTTGATTTTTCTACAGTGTGTATGGGTACTAAAAACCCTTCAGATGACGCAAATTTTTTTTGATTGGCCCAAAAATGTGACGTCACGACATCTTCAATAGGGTTATTTTCATGGAATAAATAATTTTTGCCCACAGGTTGGTTATTTAGGGCCTTAGGATCACGCTAAACTGATAATTTAATTTTTTGGACGTCAGGTTACCAAACTACAGAAGCTAAAAATATCCTCAAGTTTTCTCACAAGTCGCCTATGAAACAACATCTAATCATTGCGAGGTATGTCCTTTGTTGATTGGCGGATATTCAGAAATGTCAGTGTCAGCTTGTCTTGTCGACAGGGTCTTCAAACCACATTATTCTTCATTTTCCAATTCATTCAATTATTTGATTAATTTTCTCGGAAAATTATTCAAACAAAACGCCCTGAAGGTTTCTTTCAAACAAGCGCGTTCGTAGTTCCATATCGAGCGTCAGACAAAATCATACATAACCTCGTTTAGCCTATTTGGAACATAATAATTGATTCTCAAAAATGTTATCGCAGAGAGTGTCGGCTATGAGACAAAACCTGGACGATTCTTCTCAGTGGAAGTGTAGGTACCACCTATGAATAGTGCCAAACTAGTGACGCTTTGTCTGTAAACAGCAAAACTGCAAGTTGTCTGCTTAAATTGATTAATAAAATAATAAAAATTGTTAAATGATCTATCGCGAGGTCTTAATTTTTGATATTTCAGGAGGTAGGTTTCTTATGAAATAAAGTAAGTCCCGATCACTATCAGATCATGAATTTCAACAGTTTATTTAAATTACAACATACTTTGAATAGCTGTTATTATCAGGAGTCAAATCTAACAACGTAACAGGCTAAATTTTATCAACAATTTCAGTGGACCAATCTTCCAAACTTAAAAGCAAGCTTCCTTATCATCTAATGGGACTTCTGCAGAGTAGATACCACCAACAATCCAGTCCAACAATGCTACTAGGTTTTGGGTTCACATAAATCATCTTCGTTAAATAAATCGACCGAAATTCCAAAAACTTACCAAATCAGAATATAGACCAGGCTAGTTTTGAATTTCGCGACTTGTTAGAAGCAAATCGGATAACATTTTGACGACAAGTGTTTCTAGACTAATTGGACCCAGCTGAATCCGAAAATTACTGTCGACAATTCGAAATCTTAAACGGAAGCCCGTAATTCTAGATGGCGCTCAAGGCAGATCGTTATATCCAAAATAGCATGAAAATTATACAGTTTTCTACCAAAGACGTGGTATACAAAATAAAGCTTAATTCTCTACAAGAACGGCCCTAATGATTTTTTTCGTACAGGCGACGGTTTACCCCTAGCGCGGGCAAGAAAGTTGCGCTTGCCGCGCGGCTTACGCGCTCAACGATTATTTCACCAAAACACTTGTTTCTTAATTTTTATGGATTTTCCAATATATTTCACCAATATCGACCTAAATACATGGGATTCGTAATATATTCCCAATTTACTTCCCTTTTTTCAATGTGCAAAAGCCGTTTTCTATTTTGATTCCAGGTTGCTTTTGAGGTGCGTCTTTTGCAAGGGGCGCACCGGATAACATTTTGACAACAAGTATTTTTTTTTAAACAGTGATTTAAGGATTCAGCAGGGTTTAATTATTCAAATAATGCTTGTTGTCAAAATGTTATCCGATCTGCTTTTTGTTGTAACGCACCGCAAAAGAAACCATCAGCAGTGAAAAACAGAAAACGGCGTTTGCACATTGAAAAAACGGAAATAAAATGAAAATATCTTACTAATCCCATGTATTTAGGTGGATATTGGTGAAATATATTGAAAAACTCAATAAAAATTAAGAAACAAGAGTTTTGATTAAATAATCGTGGAGCGCGTAAGCCGCGCGGCAATCTCAACTTTCTTGCCAGTGCTAGAGGTAAACCGTCTCTGTACGAAAAAAATCATTAGGGTCTTTCTTGTGGAGAATAAAACTATGTTTAATTTTGTATACCACGTCTTTGGTCGAAAACTGTATAATTTTCATGCTATTTTGGGTATAACAAAATAACGATCTGCCTTGAGCGCCATCTAGAATTACGGACTTCCGTTTAAGATTTCGAATTGCCGACAGTGATTTTTGGATTCAGCTGGGTCCAATTAGTCTAGAAACACTTGTCGTCGAAATTATTGTTATCCGATTTGCTTCTAGCATAATATGTATGGAAAGCGTTTTTTTGAAATTCTAGCCTGGTTGTTGTAAATTAGAGTTGAAAAAATTTCACCGAAACGAGGTTATGTGTGATTTTGTTTGACGCTCGGAACTACGCACGCGCTTGTCTGAAAGAAACCTTCAGGGCGTTTTGTTTGAATAATTTTCTGGGAAAATTAATTTATTAATTGAATGAATTGTAAAATTAAGAATAATGTGGTTTGATGACCCTGTCGACATAGCTGACACTGACATTTCTGAATACCCGCCGGTCGATAAAGGACCTCGCAATGATTAGATGTTGTTTCATAGGCGACTTGTGAGAAAACTTAACGATATTTTTAGCACTGCAGTTTGGTAACCTGATGTCCAAAAAATTAAATAATCAGTTTAGCATGATCCTAAGGCCCTAAATAACCAACCTGTGGGCAAAAATTATTCATTCCATGAAAATAGCCAAATTGAAAATCTCGTGACGTCACATTTTTGGGCCAATCAAAAAAATTTTGCGTCATCTGAAAGGTTTTCAATACCCATACACACTGTAGAAAAATCGAAACTCTAGATTCAAAGTAAAGGGCAATTTTTGGGGTGAGCAATAGTGTTGGTCCACCCTGTATAAATACTTTGAATTCAAAACTTTAAATTTTACGTCTGGATTTTTGGTACGATTTAATCCAAGCCTTCGCTCGGTTTTGTTGTACATTTTCGGTCATAGTTACCTATTCATCAATTTTGTAGCTCAGAATCACAGATTTAAACTTATTACGCAAACATACATGTACCGATAACGATGGATAAAAATTTGTAAAAATAAATATAAGCCAAGATCAAAGCAAAGAAAGCAACATCGTAAACGAACCTCGATGCACGTCCAGTTCGGAGCCAAACAGGTGGAAATGATGCTGAGGTTTTGGGCGCGGTTCATCCACACCGCAGATACTTGCGTGTTCTTCTGCCCGATCCAACCAGCGGACGTCAGATAGTAATCCCTGCAAATCTCTGGATTAGTGAACACGTGGCTAGACGGTATAGAGAAAAGAACGGTGCTCACTGGCTGGCAAGCGCTTTTGGAGGCCGAACAAGATGATTTTGGATGTCGGATAGATTTGAGATGTCCAATATCCGCAATTGTATACTAGGGTTGGCACTACCGGGCTAAAATGATTTTTGAAAAAAACTTCCTTCCAGTCGTGTATAAGTTACCGTGGGATATCGAACCGTCCTGGAATCAGGAAAAGAAGGAGCTCTAGTTGCAGCCTTGTTATTGGCAGCCAAAACAGTGCCGGTGGAAAACCAAGGAAAATTTAAAATCCCGACTTCGGTGTCATTGAACGTCGCGTACAACAGGTGAGTGGCGTCGTACGAGCTCCATAAGGCATCGGGACTTTTAAACACGTCCTCTGTAACATTTTTTTTAGTGGTGAATCATGAATCTTCTATATTCCGTTTACGATGTTTAAAAACTGCAGTAGGCCATGATATGTTTTTCTATGTTGGTCACCATTAAATGAGCAGATTGCTATTTGACGGAACTTTGTAGCCGTGTTGTCACATTTATACTTTGATTGTTATTTGACAAATATTTATTCGGTAATTGTTAAGTTGAGCACTGAAAATTTACAAGAATACCTATTACCTACTGAAAAGCTATCTCCTACCCGTAGTGCTGAAGCGACATCCCTATTGAGCTTAGACATTCGTAGGCGTTTGGTTAGTCTGGTAAAGGTGCATTTTCGTTCAGGCCGTTGACGGTCGCGTCTGGCGGCCGCCGTCAGACGTGCGACACTGCTTATACGTAACGTAATATGCGGTTTCGTACGAGCTGCTGAAAATTCGGACGCCAACCGTGATAAATTTTGACGCGTCTGACGGCGGCTGCTAGACGCGACCGTCAACGGCTTGAACGAAACCTGCACCTCAAGCTTATAATTATTCATTTTGATGAAATTTTACAACTTATATTGCTTTAGGTTGAAAATTCGGATAGAATTGCATTGAAATCAAAAAAACCGCGAGTGGAGGCAATCAAAATGATCTCAGGAGGAAGCTCCTCTGGAAGTCCCACAGATGATCCAGAAGCAATCACAGGACATCTCATTTCTGGATATAAATTAACATTTTTTTAAAAGAGTTACGATTAAGTGAAAATCTGTTAGATGAAACCAGTATTTATTATTACATAGACACTTTAAATTTTAAAACAACTTTATTTTTTCTCATATTTCAAGGCTAGCATTCTACCAATAAGGTACCTGCTTTATACAACTTCTTTTAATAACGTTTGTTTCTAATTTGATCTACGATCTTCATTTTATTTGTAGGTACAATAAATACTATACAAAGCTAAATTAAAATTTGGAGTGGCCGGTATTTACATACAGACTGATCCAAATGTATTAATACAGGGCTCTCACGGCGAAACGGTAAGATAAATGAGTAAAATAAAAAATCCAGGGTAAATTAGAATTAAATACCTTTATTTTGTCGCAATTTGGAACTCCCCATCTTATTGTATAATTTAGCAATAAACAATGAATAAATTTTTTTAAATGGCACCATGCATGTTTCAATTTTTTTTTAGATTCCCTTTGATGCCCTCTTTAAGGTAGTGATTTTATTTTTTTGACAAATTGAGCAGTGAACGTAGAAATTTTTATTGATTCAAATTTCGCGCGGTGATCCGGCAACAATGCGCTTCACCATTACGTCGATGAAACCAACCTCATCTCACCGAATGTCTCCCCACTACAGGGTAGTTGTACTGTGACACGCCCTCTGGAAGAATCTGATTGGGCCTAATAATAAATAGCCTGTTTATTTCATTGTGTACACAGTACAACTAGTGGGAGTGGGAGACATACGGTGAGATGAGGGTGGTTCCATCGAAGTAATGGTGAAGCGCATTGTTGCCGGATCACCGCGCGAAATTTGAATCAACAAAAATTTCTACGTTTACTGTTCAATTTATCAAAAAAATAAAATCACCACAATAAAGAGAGCATCAAAGGAAATCCAAAAAAAAATAGAAACATGCATGGTGCCATTTAAAAAAATGTACTCTTATTTATTGCTAAATTATACAATAAGGTGGGGAGTTCCAAAATGGCGACAAAATAAAGGTATTTAATTCTAATTTACCCTGGATTTTTTATTTTACTCATTTATCTTACCGTTTGGCCGTGAGAGCCCTGTATTAATACATTTCGACCACCCTGTACATTACTGAGTACTAACGCAGTTACAAATGGAACTTTGCTACACGATCCAATGTTCTTCCATCGATCTGAAATATTGTTACACTACAAAGTAGTACTTTTCTTAAAATCTGAACTTACATTTTACCACTTGTAAACCATAAAACAATTTATCTCATTTGTAACCCCATTATTACCATTTTAGCAAACAGTCAAAAACAATCCACTGATGAAGATTCAGGAATAACGACTCCAACTCACTTTGGACTTGCATTTAAGATTTAATCATTTCAATCGTAAAAATCAGCTTTTTAGAAACAATCTTGTAGGTTGCCTGACACAAATAGCTGACTCTTCAAATCTGCTTACGTTTACCATGCCCTGCCCTGCTCAACAATAACAGAAATCATTGTGTCTCCAGTAAAAGGAGAATTCTACGAAGGCGTAGAAGGGCCACAACAAATATTTTTTCCAGTTGAATTGCAACTTTTTTCTTACAATTGTAACATTTTTTCTTACAATTGTAACTTTTTTTCTTACAATTGTAAGATTATTTCTTACAATTGTAACTTTTTTTCTTACAATTGCAACATTTTTCTTACAATTTAAGATTTTTTCTTACAATTGTAACTTTTTTCTACAAGACATGAGGATAGGGGTGCATCAGATTTCGATATTTCGTATCTTAAAAACGAAGATACTCGTCGTAGTGGGGTATATTGTTTCCGTCAGAAAAAGTTTAGCTGATGCAATGTTCTCTTTAGTGTACTGATGATCTTACACAAATAATACTACTTATCTGCAAATTTCCACTTACCTACTACCTGTAAATTTACAGTTACTATATGTAAATTTGCATTTACAATCTGTAAATTTACAAATGGTAATTGAAAATTTACACATAGTAACTGTAAATTTACACTTAAAAAAATTACTCATGTGGCCCTCCAGCGCTTTCATAGACAACTGCCCTCAAACCTCAATAACTGAAAGGAAAGCTGATGCACCCCTATCCTTATCTCTTGTAGAAAAAAGTTACAATTGTAAGAAAAAATCTTACAATTGTAAGAAACAATCTTACACTTGTAAGAAAAAAGTTACAATTGTAAGAAAAAAAGTTACAATTGTGTAATAGTGGAGTAAATTCGAGGCTGAAAGTCGCTCCGTTCTCGAAAAAAAAATTTTTGAGGTAGAACCAGGTGAGACGCATATGAATCGATAGAGAATGTTTTTCTGCATATGAAATGGACCTTTACGACATTTTCCTGTGGTCCAGATTTTTGGAAATTACGGAAAACCAAGAAAATGTGAATTAATTGAAAACCGTGTTTTTCAAAACATACCTCGTCGTATCTTTGAAACTATTTAAGGTAGCCACATGAGTTTTGTTTTATTTGAAAGAGAAAACCACAGCGCCGCTAAAGGTGCAAGCATAATGGCGAAAAAAAAGGGCCTACGATAATCTGCTCCGAAGTGAACGCGCGGATTTCCATGCATGGAAATTTTTGACATGCGAGTGAGGTGGCCAGTTTTTTGGAAATCCGCAAAACTGCCGGCCACAAAGTAAAGAGAAAAGAATGAAAAAGTTTTTGGTAGAAGAAGCAACTCGCTATTAGCAATGGTTTAGGCGTTATGAATTTCTCTTTGCCGGCGATTTTTTCACGGACGCACGACTGCCTTGCTGAAGCAGTGGCAGCATCGGATTGCGATATATTGCGGCCGCGCTTGGATAAACATATTACGGAAAATGAAATATTATAGAACCATTATGAAACATTATTTTTATTAAATTAGTGCTTCGGCTTCCTCTGAAACGTCGCCGTCGGCTTCTATAAATACCACTTCAAATTGAAAGTAGTTATTAGGTACCTATAATTTTTACAGGGACATTCTGTGTTGAGGCCTTCCTTCAGACACATTTTATTATTTCTGTAATTATTTTTGGAGCAATGAATATTTACCTGGACTCTCTGTTTCAAAAGTCGGAAGATGGCTTGAGTAGGTAGGTACCAGTTGAAGGTAAAGTTCCATTTGTTGTATTTGGGCTTTAATTTTTGTACAGAAAAAGTGTGTATTGAGTGGCAATCTTTATAACCATCTTTGGGCAACGCATAAGGAAGATTTGTGAGGTTCTTAATATTTTCCTTATTTTTTATCAAAACCCAAACGTCGCAGCATTAAATGATCTTTGGTTTCAACCATGCATGTCAACATTGTCATAACTCAAACGATTCGCCCAGATCTAGAACTATCTTCCACCGACAGATACCTATTGATACATATAAGTTAGATAATGCGTTCAACCATGTCCTAATAAGGTGTGTGTAAATTGTTAGCACAACTCAATGCATTGATTTACATTTAAAATGCATGCTTTTGTATACTGAAGCCATCTTCCGACTTCTGACATAGTGAGCCCATGTTTTGATGAAGAAAGATGACCACTGGAAATCCGTTTTTGCTACACAGAAGCTTGTGCCTGTAACTAAATCCTAAGAGGGCTGCTTTCAATTTTTTGCTCCGATAATAATTATTGCACGAATAATAAAACGCGAAATAGAAAGTGATTTTCGTATGCTAATTGAGGGAGTCAACATTTTTAATCCCTGAATTTGAGAAGATATAAATTTTGATGAAATTAAAATGCGTTGTGGAGAGAAGATCCATAATAATATTTCTGTTGCTGGTAAATAACCCAACTCCACCAGATTTTAAGATTATTTGCAGTTTATTTGCAGCACTGCAAAGCGCCAAAGTGACGCGCAACCAACAAACGTTAGTACCTAGATTTGATCTTTTTTCGTTTGAAAATAAAATATTGCATTTTATTCGGCATTTAATCTTCCATACCCCGTCATATAATGTCTTACTTAAACTGTGGCACAGAATGTCCCTGCAAAAATTGTACCTAATAACTACTTTCAGTGGAGTTTGTAGAAGCTGACATTTCAGAGGAAGTTGGAAGCACCAATTTAATAAATAATGTTCCATAATGGTTCTATAATATTTAATTTTCCTTAATTATGTTTATTCAAGCGCGGCCGCGATATATCGTAATGCCGATGCTGCCACTGCTTCAGCAAGGCAATCGCGCGCCACCGCGCGCTTCCCTGAAAAAATCTCCGCAAAGAAAAATTCATAGCGCCTAAACGATTGCCAATAGCGATTTGATTCTTTCACTAAAAACTTTCCCAATCTTTTCTCTTTACTTTGTAGCCGGCCTAGCGGCGCTGTGGTTTTCTCTTCCTAACAAAAAAAGAGTCATGTGGCTACCTTAAATAGTTTCAAAGATACGTCGAGTTATGTATTTAAAAACATGGTTTCCAATTAATTCACATTTTCTTGGTTTTTCGTAATTTCCAAAAATCTGGACCACAGGAAAATGTCGTAAACGTCCATTTCAAATGCACAAAAACATTCTCTATCGACCCATATGCGTTTCACCTGGTTCTACCTCCAAAAATTTTTTTTAACGATTTCCAAGCCGAATTCGCTCCACTATAAGAAAAAAAGTTGCAATTCGACTGGAAAATATATTTGTTGTGGCCCTTCTACGCCTCCGTAGAATTCTTATTAGTTCTTGATAATTTTTCGATATTATTGTGTTCTGTGATTTGGCAACAAAGGACAATTTTGAGTATAAATTTGAACGTAACATACAATTTTTACCCAGTGAATTCTGTCACCCCAACACAGCCTACTGTGCTTTTAAAACACCGTAAACGGAATATATAATGTACCTTGATACAGCCAATCAGGAACTCCGTTATAAATCACATCGGGTCTGCCCGAGTCCGTTAAACGAATGTCCGCGTCGTCTTGTAGTGGTGAAGGCCGAAGATAAATGTCGTTTTTGTAAACGATCAGAAGCGAAGTGGTCTCCCCCAACCATCGGGCATATTGCAAGGTTTCGGGTTGGGCTTTTGGAGACGACTCTAACCGAACAGGAATGTGATGACTGCAACGGAGAATCGTGTAAAGTACACGGAATGCACGCGATTTCCCTCCGACCATTAATTAAAAGAGATAAGTATTACCTGTCTGCCGTATTTTAACACGGGTAATAAGGAAATTTAAGCTAGAATTGGAAATTTATTATTGGGGGCTTACCCGACCGGAATTGCCCCATGATTAATGGAAGGAAGGATGATTTATGCGAGCGTTGCTCGTTCAAAACTTACTCTTTTTTGACGTCATAGATGGTGTAGTGCGCCGTAAAGGATTGTCTGAATACCTGCAAAAGGGAAAAAATATATTGCGTGGGTGGGCAATGCAGACGCTGCTGCAGGACTGTCCTCGACGGCAATTTGCCAAAATGTGTCTCAGTCAATAGTTGAAGATACGAAAAAACGCGTGACTCGCCGTTGTTAGTGTTATAAGAGTAGCCTTCCTGCTATCTTAATCGCATCTCTATAGTCGCACGCGAAATATTTTAAATTATGAAAGGAAGTGTTTTTGTCACGAAATATTTATTTATATATTTGCATATAATACGAGATATAATATTTAATACTCACTGATTTCACGTTGTGTTGGAAGAGCACATATTTAAGGTCCTGTGAGCACTGATATCCTTTAACGTTAAGTTGCCTCTGAAAAATGAATGTATAATAACATTAAAGTCCACGCTTTAAGCGTTAAACCCCAACCACTTATTTAAGTATGTATGTATATTATTCTGAAGGACTAAGCAAATCAGATTATCAGATAAAGCAACAGTGCACGAAGGATGACGCCAAACGTACCTATATAAATGTAATTAATTGTTGCAGTAATAGTCATGCACGCTTCGTTCTCTTTGAAGAAAGCTTCATATCTCTATAGTACCTTCTGTAGGTAGTACCTACTGTCGGTAGGTACTTCACCCGGCATTTTCTGACTGAATTTACAAATTTTGAGAAAATTCATAATGTTGTGTTTCAAGCAGGATAATTAACCATTTTGATGAAAGTGAGGACTGAGGACAACTGAGCGCTGTTAAATAGATGCGAGAGAGAGACAACCAGACGATGGGACAGCTAGAGCGTGAATGGTAAGTAAAACAATTGAACTGTCAAAGGTGTCGAGACGCATTTAATCCTGCGATCTGTCAAACAGGATTTGTTTAATGACTCACGAAAAACGTTTAATTTTGGTTGTGCGAAAAATCATATACGATACACGATTGTTAAGACATCTATACTGTACTTACCAACCTATAATCTGTCCGGGATCCACACGACCGAGATTCACCCTATTTCCATGGCGATTCATTGTTGTCAACAATGAATCGCCATTGTTGACAACAATGAATCGCCATGGAAATAGGGTGAATCTCGGTCGTGTGGATCCCGGACAGACCATAATATCGTAATACATATACTATTTTCGACGATCGGTTATTTTCATCAATTTACCGCCGATGTTTTCAGGTTGGTACGGTGATACTTACCGCTCTAGGTTTTTCTTGCGATTTGTAAGCCTTGACGACCAAAAATCGGGCGGTAAGTATCAAAGTCCTCGATCTCGAAATTTATCACCTACCCTCAACCGGTAAAATGCACCTACCGCCCTTGGTGCTTAAGTAACGATTTTTAGGAACGTTTAAGACTTTAAGCTACCCCAAGAACATACAGAGTGTCCTGAAATTAGGCTGCAATATTTTACGAGTGTATTTTACTATCAAAAATAAGATTAAAAGTTTCAGTAAACATTAGCACAATAGCAGGCTTTTGAAACTTGGAGCTTAGATTTTTAGGGTTTTCTTTTGAATTTTTTTCAGATTTTTGGCTGAAATTTTGCACACGGGGATTGTATTACACGTCGAAGAGCTGAACAAATTTTGGATTCAATCGGCCCACGGAAACTGCCGTTTTGGCACACCAATTTGTAACTTTAAAATTATTCACTCATTTAACCATCCAAAACAAGTTTTTGAAAGATTTATTCTCACCATCAGAAAGGTCTTCAAATTCTGGTTTTAAGTAAGACAAAATTCGTTCGCATTTAAGTAGTGCTCTTTGGGTCAAAAAATCGAAATTTCATAATAACACTAAAAATACATTATAGCCCAAATTAGCGAATCGATTTGGCTGAAATTTGGTACATGGAGATTGGGTGACCCGTTGAAGACCTGAAAGGCTTTTGGAAGCAATTGGTCCACGGGAAGTGCCATTTAGGCATATCAACTTTAAATTTTAAATACAAAGGTCTCCCTTTTTATGTCGCCATTAGAAAGACGATCAAATTCTCGTTCTAAAAATGTATTCACAGTTTCTGCCATTTCAGTGGAAAATAGAGAAAAAAATATTTTTCATTAAAAGGGAGCATGCTGACAGTGGATGACATAAAGTATCAGTTATTGTCAAAAGGGTGGCAAACTGTTGACCTTAAAAGGGACATATTGTCAAATGTGATGGGTGATGTCGGTATTTGTCAGAAAATTGCGAAATTAGTCACAGACAATAAGCATACAAAAAATTGTGTCGAATTGACTACTATCTACACAGAATACAAAGATCCACGCGATGGGGAGGTTCCAGCCGCTTCTCTGCTACATTTTTTCTTTAATATTTTGATATAAGTATTTATTTCATGAAATCGTAATGAAATCATAATCTCTGGTCCTGATAAAAAAGGCACTCTTGTTGAACGTCGCTAGAACACACCGTTTAAAAAAAAAAGATTTTTCCTTGGTTCAGGGCTCCAAAATTTGTGACGGAAGACCTCAGAATACTGTAAACAAGGTCACGGGACGTGGGACGGTTCCTTACTTCATTCTAGAAAGAAAAGTTCGTATGGACATCATTTGAAAGAAGCATTTTTCGACCCATATCCATATGAACTTTTCTTTCTGGAATGAAGTAAGCAACGGTCCCATGAACCTTGTTAACAGCATTTTGAGTCTTCCATCACAAATTTTAGAGCCCTGAGCCACTGAAAAATATTTTTTTTCGAAAACGATGTATTCTAGCGACGTTCAACAAGAGCACCTTTTTTGTGAGGAATAGACTAGAGATTGTAATTTCATCACTATTTCATGAAATAAACACTAAACAGCAAAATAATAAAGAAAAAATGTGTTATACCTAACGGAAATGAAACTTTTGTCTTACGCACAGATGAAAAAATTCCTCTGTTGTCGTATTTTGAATTTTGAGTTCAATGTGAATACCTACAAAAATAGTTTGAAAAATTACCTTTTGGATAGCCCTTACTGGTAACAGCTGGTATTAATTGTATTAGCGGTAGCAATTATTTTAGTTGTGACGTAGGACAAAAGTTTCATTTCTATTAGGTATATGCCCCCCAAGAATGCACGCTTCTGACTAAAATAAAAATCTAAAAAAAATGAGAAGAAAACCCTTGATAACACTAAACTATGCTCCAAATGTTAAAATCCTGCTATTTACAATATTCGAGTAATTTTAAGAAAACCGACTTTTCGGGTACCCCTTTGAAGGGTTACTCCCTTTGGAGTTCAAAATCAAGGACAAAATTAAAATATTATGGTCTTGAATGTTTGTTGTTTTTATTAACCTCCCCAACCCCAGCACAATTTAAAAAAAATGGGAGGTTACTGCAATCACTAAAATTTTCGAATTTGAGATAGCACCAGATCTTCACGTTTTGAGGTCTCAGGAACCCAAAAAAGGGGTTTTTAAAATGTGTCTGTGTGAATGTACGTACGTACGTACGTTTGTACGTTCGTTTGTAATCACGCCACAGCCAAAACTACTGGACCGGTTTAGTTGAAATTTGGAACATAGGCATCTCGTAACCTAACTTAGATCTGAAAAGCTTTTGGAGCCAATCGTGCAACCGGAAATGCCATTTTGGCACATCAACTTTTAAATTTTAAATACAAACCCCCATTTTTCACTTCACCATAAGGAAGACCTTCAAATTCTGCTTCTAAAAGTGTATTCATTCTTAGTGCCCTTTTGACCAAAAATAAAAAAAAAATTGATTTTTATCGGACTTTAAAATCGCGGTACAGCCCAAGCCCCTGAACCGATTTGGCTGAAATTTTGCACATGCGGATTGTATTACACGTCGAAGAGCTGAACAAATTTTGAATTCAATCGACGGAAAGTGCCGTTTTGGCACACCAATTTCCAAATTTAAAATTATTTTTTCGTTTGACCATTAAAAACAAGTTTTTGAAAGATTTATTGTCACTATCAGAAAGGTCTTCAAATTCTGGTTTTAAATTGGACAAAATTAATTCGCATTTAGCGCTGTTTGGTTTAAAAATCGAAATTTTATAATAACAGTAAAAATACATTGTAGCCCAAATTACTGAATCGATTTGGCTGAAATTTGGTACATGGAGATCGGGTGACCCGTTGAAGACCTGAAAGGTTTTTGAAAGCAATTGGCCCACGGGAAGTTTCATTTAAGCCTATCAACTTAAAATTTTAAATACAAGACCTCATTTTTTATGTCGCCATTAGAAAGGCGATCAAATTCTGGTTCTAAAAATGTGTTCACAGTTTCGGCCATTTCAGTAGAAAATAGAGAAAAAATTCTTTCTCAATAAAAGGGAGCGGGCTGACAGTGGATGACATAAAGTGGCAGTTATTGTCAAAAAGGTGGCAAAAGATTAACCTTAAAAGGAACATATTGTCAAATGTGATGGGTGATGTCCGAGGTATGTCCGAGGTGATGTCGGTATTTGTCAGAAAATTGCGAAATTAGTCAAGGATTAAAAAAATTCTGTTGAATTGACTACTATCTACACAGAATAAAAAGATCCACGCGATGGGGAGGTTCCAGCCGCTTCTCTGCTGCATTTTTTAAAAATTAAATTATGCTTGACAAAAGGAGTTATTTTGAAAAGACTGATCGGTTGAATATTGTCAGTCAATTCAATAAACACTAATTAAAATTTGTAGCAAAATCATTACTTAACTATTTCATATATCGTTTTAATAAAGATTTAGGAAAATGGTCTATGGTATTTTCCTAGAAATTGGCGTAAGAATGTAAACGGTATTTTCGCTATTTCCAAGTTCAAAAGTGTCTGTTCAAAGTTGGATAGTCGTTTAATTTTGCATTTACTTTGGGGCAACTTTTCTTGAGTAAATAATGTGAATACAAATGTAGTGCGAAAATCGTAGCGTTTCGCCAACCAAGCTATCATCAACTACTTATCGCACTCATGCAGGTTCAAAATCAAAAGTATCAGAAGAATCATTGAATGTTTCAAAATGAAAGATTGTTTTTTTATCGACGCATGATTCTTGCTTTCGTTCAAAAGTTACATTAAAAGACATGAGCTGGTTCTGGGCCTAGAAATCCTTCAAGTTTAGGCTGTAATATAACTTTTGAACGAATGGAAGGATTAAAAAATTCAGTTTACAGATAATTTCAAACCCTTTCAAATAATGTTTCACAAAGGGCCCTAATGTAATTTAATATTTGACCAAAGAGGGCGCTGGAGTTGAACAAATATCAAAAATTATTAAAGCGTTGGATTGGCAATTAATTTAGCTTTCAAATGATGTATCACAAGTGGGGGGTTGCTATTTAAAATTTTGAAGTGGGGGTAGATGGGGGTAGGTGGGGGTTAGGGGATGAGTTTTGAAATTTCGCCAAGCATGGATTTAAGTGTCCCCCTCCAAATAAAAATCGACCTGTCCGCGCGAATTTTCATATTTTATTTGGTTTACGAAATATTTGGGATAGCTCCTTTTCATTGGAACGCTCTGTATATTTCAAAAAATTAATTAAGGTAACAACAGAATGGTCAGAGCAGCAATTTTTTTCTGCAAGCCACCGTTATTCTGACTGGGATCTCCTGTATGAGGCACAAGTAATATAGGAATAAACGGTCCGTATATTTATGTCAGACATGAGATATCATACAATATGTCCAGAATTTCTGGCATTCGATTTTATGTCCGACACATGGCATCATATATGTCGCGACAAAAGTGTCCAGGTCTAAACGTACCAAGAAATTATCCTACAAATTTTGGAACTTTCACGAAAAAAAAAAGAATCTCTCTTATTTGAAAACTGCAACAAACACAAGAAGCAAAGCATTGAAGATAACCCATTAAATCTTCTGCCATCACTAATTATTATTCAATTCTCCATTCCTTTAAAGAATAAAGGGAGCGACGAATATGAATTTATTTTCCAGTGTTCGACGTTTGTGTGAACGAACGTCGAACTAAATTCTTTGCTAGTGACTTTCCCGGCGCATCCACCATTTTTTCATTCTTGCTGTTGACTAAGAATAACGCATTTTTATTACTTTCTGTGTACTATAGACTACATATTGCTCTCCTAGTCTAGAAATAACTAAACTAATTTACTGCATATACAACAACGTAGCAAGATTCCTCGAGAAATTTGTTTGCAAATGTGCGTTGTTGGTTCTAAGTTGTAATAGTTATTTATGATATAAGTGTTAAAAGTGGTATTTTATTTTGTGAGGAGGGAAGTTCCAACAAAATAAATTCACTTTTAACACGCATATATCATACACTATTTTTTCTACAAACACGATTAAAAGCAAAAGTTTTCATATTATTAGTTGAAAACGTCCATGAAATTCGCTGTAACTAAGGTACAGTGACAATTTGTTGCCGGGGCTTGTTTAATTGTTGTTGCATTGTCACTTTTAACACTAGTGTCACAAGTAAATGACTTTCCATAATCCCGTGCGAAAAATGTTATTTTTCCCACTAATTTCAGTTAGGAAATGCATCATATTTCCGCACTAATGCGAAAAGAAACTATGTTAGTATAATTTCTTTAATTTGTTTCAATTAGCACGATCCACGAGATCACTAAACATTTCATGCAAGTTATTAAAAAACACCAAATCTTTTTCAGTGCTTCGCCAATTATAGTTTTTGAATGTCTCGATCGGGATTATGAAAAATCTTGTATGTTAACACGTGGGAAAATGCATCATTTCCTTACTTGCGTGCTTACAGAACTCGGCTTCGCGTCGTTCTGCAATAAGCACCCGCGTAAGGAAATGGTGTACTTTTCCCACTTGTTACATAAATAGCTATTTAATACTGGTGTCAGAAAACGTCATTAATAACAATTGTCAATAAACGCTAAAACAACTGTTTTTAATAGTGTTTGTAGAAAAAAATAATTATGACAAGGAATCCGGAATCCATACTTGCTTGAGGATCTGAAATGTTTGTCTACGAAAAGTGTTGACACTATGTTCGAGTGTGAAGGACCTACAAGACGTACAAAAATGAGGAGATGTAAGTAGTGATTACCTCCTTCAATTTTTCACAAAACAAACACAAAACCGAACACACGTATTTTAATCTTATTGTTTATGTCCCACAGAAGTGTAATTTGAAAATAGAATTTAAGACCGATCTTAAAAAAGAGATAGAGCTTGAAGTGCTAAGCCAGGTCCGCAACTAAGTATAGTAAGTATCATGAACTTACCAGAGTGTGATTAGTAACTAGGATGGAAACTGTGAAATTATTACTGGTATCGAGAATGGCCAGACTGCCGTCGTCAGCTTGGTAAACGAAATGGGTGGAAGAGATCCAGGAAGGAGGTAATCGTCTCGGAGTCAGCTCGCCCTGAAATTGTGACAAATGTAATTGAAACCATAAGGAAATGGAGGGAGATATTAGGCTCCCAAAATTCCTCGGGTGACCCTCTACCACTGTTTAATTAAAACTTATAGCCAAAAATGCTGAACGAAATTACAAGGAACAGTTTACAGTTCAAACATAAATCTCTTTTTAAAACAAATTTCAAACTAGCATGCGGTACATAGGTTTGAAACATTAGAAAATTCAACTTACAGGAACTAGTTAAACTGCATAGGTATGTGATTTATGTCGGTCGGTACCAGTTACCTGCAGATATTCTTCGAGTTTCATCCTGCGGCCGTGCCAGTACAGAAGTTCGTCTACGTATCCGACAAGAAAGATGGCAGCGACGATCCCGGAAATAACCAAACCGATGACGAGCAAAGAAAAAATAATCGACCACCAGTTATGACCCTCTTCTTCTTGTAGTGCTAGCTCCTAAACATAAAATTTCAGTCGATAATAAACTCAAATGTTTACCTTCTGAACAAATGTGTTAAATTTACTTCGCAGAGTCCATTATGCGCCGTTCCGCACTGTCTGCAACTGATTTTCCTGCGATTACTTCTTATGGGACTCCTATCGCCCTTATTATTGTCATCGCTTCCAGCGTTTAACAACTCCAGCACTTCGCTGTCGCTGTTTTCTCGCGGTCGCGATTTTTCTACCGTCAAATGCGAACTATCCATGTTAACGGCCGTGCAAGAACTAGCGGTTTGATTTGTGAAGTGAAAAACATGCGATATTTTCGGAACTAACCGAAAAGTTATTGCGATTGGCCGAAAATAGCTCATAAGATTTTGTTTATTTATTATGTTCGACATTTATTTTATCGAAGCTAATTTTACACATTTGTTCCTTCCCCTCGTAAGATCCCTATCTATCAAAAACTACCGAGGAGAGATTTCAATTTGGCGATAAGCGGTTCGTGAATGTTGCTAATTTACAAGCAATTGATTTATAAACGAAAAATTCCAGCTTGCGAGCTGAGAGGTGGAATAAGTTACCGGACTAGGTATAAACGACCTAGCTTTGGGATTATGTCATTCAGCTTTCTACATTAACATTCACGAAAAGAACTCATATTTGGGAATTTCATAAATTAATCAGAAATAACTATTTTAAGGACGTGTAGCTAGTTATACTCGATTTGACCTTATATTAAAGGCATTGTCACGAGATAAAAGTCATTTTTTTTATTGATTCAAACTTATGAGTACCCTATCATAAACACACAGGCAAAATATTAGATTGAAATTCGTAACAGTTAATGAGATATAAGAGCGCGAAATAATAGCCGTGACGTCACGTTTGTCCCACCGCATGAACGCAGCCTATTACCCCCCACTGTAAAAGCAGGATGCTGTTCGTTATCGCACAAATTAAAAAAATAAATGGTGTTGAATAATGGATTTTACGATGTCAGGTGTTCAACCGTACATGTATGAACCCAAAATAAGTTCCTCGGTTACTCTCCACCCTACTGCAGCTGAAGAAAATCGCGACAAAACTTTAGTTGGTCGAGCTGGGACTCTGCAGTGGTGCTCTTGTGAAAACTGTACCATAATGAACACGGATACCGAGAGCTTTTGTCGCCAGGGACCGAGAATGCTTGATCTTGATCAACTTCGCGAAAATAGTCCATGCATAAACAAATCACATTTCTTTTAGCAGTGTGAGTTTTCCCTTATCTAAGAGAATAGTCATCTTGCATAAAGTGTACGGAACACACAGACGTGTATTTGTTCGAAAAGAAGTTCCTCCTGCTGATTTTTGCCATCCATTGTTTAAACAATTTAGTTTTCCTTGTTTTATCAGGAAAACGATGAAAACTTACTGCAGGGCGGGTTTTTGTTTTGTTATGGCATCCCACAACAAAACAATGAACCATAATTCCACCCGCCCGAACACAATGTGTTCAACACATTCGGCCGGGGTGGAACTAACGTGACGTCACGCACACCTGCAGCGGCGATTAGAAATGTTCATAACTCGGTTATTAGGCAACAAAATGTAAAAATTTTAACGAGGCTCCCTTACTAAAACATAATCCTATCAGTTTAGATGATTTTTAAAATTTCGTTCATCTGGTGACAAGCCTTTAACTAAATAGACTCCAGTGCAAGTCGTGACGTCAATTTGATTTCGGTTGGAATCGGCTAATCTCGAGTGTTCCACCAAGACGTTCGGTGACAATTGGATGACATTACGAAACATTTGAAATATTCATATACAGGTTCAGTGCAACGTCCCGGAACGGACTAGTTTGGTATCCGTGCACAATTAAATACAGAGAATTCAAAAATTATCTTAAAAATTTTCTTGGGCTTTTGCTTTAACCGGAAGTGACCCTCATAATCGTTTTTTTAAGGGAAACCCCCATTTTTCTCAACGGTTTCGGAATGTACGAATTTTTTCGAGTTAAAAACATGTCAAAATAAGTCAAGTCACCGATTTTTCGCCAAATAGGGCACCAGGTGTATGAATACGTATTTAAAAGCAGAAAACCTCGAAGATTACTCCCATCTTTAAATCTAATGATATCCTTGCCCTGCACATTTTCAGATCTCTTGTTGTCCTTCACTCACATATTTTCCCATATCTAAAGAGCTTTTTGTCACCCCAAAAGCACGGTTTCGTTGACAAACGATCCACTACTACCAATCTAATGTGCTTTCCTCAGTTCCTCTGCGTCATTGGATTGTGGTTCTCAGGTTGACACCATCGACACCGATTTCGATAGAACTGATCACCACATCGTCTTCAATTATCTAACATTGGCCCACTAATCTTCATCTTGTTTATAAATGATTTTCCATTATGTGTCATATAGCTGGTGGAAACAATATTTGGGAGACCCTAAAAGCCGCCTCATTACGAGGGTTGTAACTGTGACAATGATGCCCCGCTGACTGAACAAACCCAGACGTTTGACTTTTTTACCTGAGGCTCGTGGATATTCTAAAATTTCCAAGGTCCGGATTTGCGAATTTTCATTATCTAACAAGCACAAATCGATTGATTATAGATAATGAAGTACGCTGTTGGTAGATATGTAGGAGTACCTGCCTACCTACCTATCTGCCTTCTAGGAAATAAGTTTGTTTCAGAATTCTTGCTATTTCATTTCTTTTCGATATATTATTGTTGGCTAAATCGTTCTGTCTCTATGCTAATGACAATGATAATGATATTTTGCCAATAGCGGGTCGTCTGCAATTATCAAAATAGCCCTTATTTAAGGGAGAGTTGATAGATTTAGGCTTCAGTCACTGTTTGTGCTTTAAAACTAAAATTGTCGAGTACGGCCCGTGGGAATAATTTTAAATACCCACTAGTTAGTAGGTACACCAGACACCTGTGTTTGTTCGAACAGCGGGGCATCATTGTCACAGTTATAACCCTCGTAATGAGGCGGCTTTTACGTTCTCCCAAATATTGTTTCCACCAGCTTATAACTGCAATGTATTCATGTACGCTGATGGCGCCAACATTTTTCAAGTTGTGGACAATTTCCACGATGCCCTAAGTCTTCAATGTACGTAACTTGGAGTGTCCAGATAGGTGATGCGACGTTAATAGATCATCCTCCTTAAACGTTGACAAGTGCAAGACTCCGATCCGAATATCATTAGAAAGATAATATATTGGAGTGTCTCAACATTATAAAAGATCTGGGAGTTTTTTTCGATTAGCGCCTCGTGTTCGATCATCGTATTAACTTATTGGTCTCCAAAGCCATGTCACTTCTTGGGTTTATTATCCGCAACTCCAGAGATTTCACAAATTCTGATGTTGTCGATATGTTGTTTCGGTATTATGTCACGTCTCGATTACGCTTGTCAGGTCTGGTGTTCCTTTATATCTTTGCTATACCGATGCAATTGAGAATGTTCAGTAAAAATTCTTAAAATTTAAATGGCTTCGTAAGTATGGTACCCCCGCGTAGGGGAATTCCCAAAACCTGTTCTTAATTGAATTCGGATACATGTCGCTGATGTGACAAAAGTGCAGTTTAACACTTGCTATAAAATAATACTTATTTATTTTCAAATGTCACATAACAATTATTTAAATGACTGTTTTGACAAGGTATAACCATCATTTCTATGACACCATTTTTAGCGGAGTGTTAAACCCCGGAGGAGTTCAAATACATCATTATTTGCAATTTTGCAAAGTGTCAAAGTGACGCGTTGCGCGTCTGTTGCAGACGTGAGTAGAAAATTTTCGATTTTTTCGTTTGAAAATAAAATATTGTATTTTATTCGGAGTTTAAGCGACATTATGTGACTCGTATGGATTTAATTCGCCTCGCTCCGCTCGGTGTTTAATCTTCCATACTCCGTCACATAATGTCTTACTTAAACTCCTAATAAAATAAATATCTATTGTTTAACAAGGCAAAAAATTGCAGATTTGCTGCCGCGGCTGAAGTTTCATAGCCGAGGCTAGAAATCCAGCCAAGGTAATAAATCTGTTTTTTTGCCGTAAACAGATTTACTGCTTTGTTAAACAAATAACTATTATGTGATACCTACCTATTCACTGAAAGTGAAATGAAACGAAATTTTACCCCCGTAAAATTTGATAAGACAGGGTATGCTGTTGATGCGAGAACTTTTGATTGTGTTTACTACGAACGGAACGTGAAAGTTCCAAATGCATCCACCATTGTTCCATATATCGATTGAGGGGGAGCTCCCTCTAATACTTATATCATCATCTTTTGCATCCGCGAAAACAAAGCCCTAAAGGACTCAACTATTACGTTGACAATAGTTATTTCTGATTCTAAATTCTAGTGCTTAGTGCCATCACGTAGTTCTAAGTGCGAAAGTGCAGTGTCTAATATTAATGCAGAAACTCGTTAAAAGCCAATTTGTCGAAAATTAGTCGTCTAATTTTAGAATAATTTCTGAGAAGCCGTACACTCACAAAGTTAGTTTACGTGCTACTTCTCCAACAAACACTAAAATACTCAGTCAGTACTCATTCCATTACATACCACTATTCCATACCAAAATGCACTAAAGTAATACCTAAATACGGGGTCGAAAAATGCAATCTCTTGAAAGTTACATACACAGTGGTCCCTGAGACTAGAGTACTGACCTCTTCATCACCTACCTCGGCCTTTTTGGCCTTTGGATCAGCAACCTGCAGTGTCTCATCCGGGGGCAAGCGCCACGAGCTCCGGTCGGCGTGCACATTAGCGTGCATTCCGCTATCCGCCCCGTCCTCTCACGCTCCTGTGCCGCCACTGTCCCTGCTCTTACGTCACTTGCGAAGTGTAAATTTTCCTCTTTCAAGGGTTTTCAACACCTGCAACAATAACGTCTGGCTTAGAAGAGTTGGATTTGTCGAAATCAACCGAAATGGTGGATGCGCCAGGATATACACTATCCTGGCGGTCTAGGTGACCGTTTATACAGGATGTCCCGTTAATTCTTGGCACTATTTTAACCTGAGATTCCCCATTGAAAATGGTGATGATTGGTTAAAAATTTGTAGGTCGAAGTCGCTTCCTAAGGGAGCCACAGCTCCTCAAAGGTGCGCCATCGGAGGCATCAGTTCTTTCAGATATCTCAGGAACGGACTGTCGGATCTTAATGAATTTTGGGGGCTGTTGGCACTGTATGAATCTACGTCTACACTGCGAATTTTATCGAATTCTGACAACGCAATCCTCAGAAACACGAAATGACCTTGATATTTTTGTTTCTAAAAGGTCACGAATTTTAGATCTGGTGGTATTAGTTAGAAAGGGTAAGTCAAGATGCAACTTTTCTTATTCGTGGTAATTTTTGATTTAAGCAGCCGTTTTGGAGGTAATTCAGGTTCTGCGTCAATAAGCACCAGTAGCCTTGTGTAAAATCTACGCAAGCCTATTTGTACCAAAATTAGGAAGCGACATCGACCTACAAATTTTTGTACCAATCCTCACCATTTTCAATGGGGAATCTCAGGTTAAAAATGTTAAAATAGTGCCAAGCATTATCGGGACAGCCTGTACATATACGATTCGTTCGAATCGTGTGTTTTCGTTACGCATAATAGCAAATGTCATTAGGAATTGCATTTTGTGCATGCATTTACGTGATTACGTGAAGAAAAATAAGAGGCCACGTAAGTTAAATAAACTACATTGTATCAGTCCCAATTTACAAGTGTAGGTACTTTCAAATAAAATGGGAACTCGGAAACCATAAGAGATGGAGAGTAGCTTAAATTAGAAAAACTTGCGTTTTTTCAAGGTTAGGAACTCGGAAACCATAAGAGATCGAAAGTATAGAAAAGTTGCGCACTTTTAAGGTAATTAAGAATCTGTAAAGAATTCTCCTTTATCTTTTGATTCTTTCCCGAGTTATACCGAAAAAATTGAAAATCGCGATTTTAAAGAAAAATCCATATCTTTCTAACAATTGGTGGTAATTAAATGAAACTTGGAACTTTTATATTTTTGACAGCTGTCAACTCAACAGCATCGACAGAAATTTTCTAGGCCTTCTAGATTTTGAGCAACGACAGTCAAATTTTCCTTTTCTTATGGCCGCCATACTAGATTTTAACACCATTAAATGCCCAAAAAAATATCTTTTCGAAAATGTAGCCAGCATGGACTTTTTAACAGATCTTCAAATTTTAAAAATTGCTACGAATAGTTTGTACAATCAGCCTAAATTTAGATGAAATACAATTGTAAAAGATTTTTTCAACCTCTTATGACATGTGAAGACAATTGTATCCAACGGTATGGTGCGATTTAAACTTTGACATATTTTTTCAAAGAAGTCTATATCGATTACATTTTTACAAAGCTAATTTTTTTGTGCATCCGGTGGTGTCAAAATCCAACAAGGCGCGGCGGCCATAAGAAAAAGAAAAGTTGACTGTCATTGCTCAAAATCTGGGTGGCCTAGAAAATTTCTGTCAATGCCACTTAATTAACAGCTGCCAAAAATATAAAAGTTCCAAGTTTCATTTGAATACCACCAATCCCTAGAAAGATATAAATTTTTTTTTAGAATCGATATTTTCAGTTTTTTCGCGATAACTCAGGAACGAATCAAGACATCGGGGAATTGGTTGCAGATTCTTAATTACCTTAAAAGTGGACAACTTTTCTATACTCTCGATCTCTTATGGTTTCCGAGTTCCTAACGGTGGACAACGAAAAATTCACCACTTCCAAGTTTCATTTAATGCGATTTTTCAGTTTTTTCGGAATAACTCAGAAACGAATCAGGATTTAGAAGAATTCTTTGCAGATTCTTAATCACCTTAAAAAAGAGCTTTGCTATCCATTATTTTGTTCCTGAAATGTTTTCTTTGGGCATGAATGCTTACAGTGGAATTGCTTTTCTTAAAGTCAACTAAATTAACGGTTTATTGTTCCTGCTCAAAGGAAACTATGAAGAAATACAAAATACAACTTGACGTTCCCAAAGCATTTTCGGACAGAAGATGTTCATTGATTTTACCTCGGATTTTACTTTGGGGTTGAACTGAAAATTTCCGCGAAGAGGAGTAGTCGATACGTTTTAAAAATATCCTAATTATAAGGGGAGAAGAAAAAAATTTGTAAAAATGGGTGAAAATGACATTTTACAAATGACAATTCAAAACTGTGCGATTTCCTCCTTTACGCACAGTTTTAAGATTGCGTGCGTAAATAGTATATTACATGGCGAGCTAACGAAAGTGACATATATCACATGAGTGGGGAAAACCCCACGAGTGCATTGTATAGACACTTTCGTGCGAGTTGTGTACACTATTTTTCCTTCGACCACAACAAAAAACCATTTCGTCATTTTCTTTTTTTTATGATCATTGTCAACAAAACAGCAAGTGTCAAAATTTATTAAATTTTGAAATCTAGCCTGTTATAATCTGTCCGGGATCCACACGACCGAGATTCACCCGATTTCCATGGCGATTCATTGTTGACAACAATGATTCACCATGGAAATAGGGTGAATCCCGGTCGTGTGGATCCCGGACAGACCATATATTAATGTGATTGATGCGCGCTGCCATGACGACATGGGCGCGATTGTGCGATATTATATCGCACAGCACTAACACACGCGTGTGTTAATGTCAACTTTCGCGCCTAGTTAATTGTGCGATATTTACAACTTTCTTAAGTGGTCGTAGGAAAAAAATTTTACAATATAAAGAATATTTTACATTATAAAAGATTTTACATGACATACAAAAGAAAGGATTAAAAAGAATAGAGGGATGACCTTTCTTAACACCTCGCTTAACGCACAGCAAATTAACAACCAAGATTCAATCTGAATCATCCCTATTAAGAAATACGTAGGTATTCTCCAGCAAGGCAAGATTTAAATTTAACTTGTAAATATTCTGAAACTGAAATGAAGTAAGTTTGAATAATTCTGTACATGATTAACGTTTTAATTACCATTCGTTAGTAGACACAAGGAGCAATTGAGGAGTACATAATGAAATTGGGTCGTTGTCATCAGTTGTAACGAAATTCAATTTTTCATTGCCACGGTGGTGGCGAATGAAGAGTTCGTAAATATTAGAGTCAGTTTTACGACAAAACCTGTCGACGGAAATACTCCAAAAGTCGCGTCGATAGAATTTATGAGAGATTTTAGAAAAAATCGACGCGGAAACAGAACTACTGGATCGGAAAAACAAACTGGAAATTTTTTCTTTAAATAACGTCGTGGGATTGAATGTTGAATGATGTACCCAAGGAGAAATGATCACTGTAACCAATATGTAACCTTGTTGTTCTTAGTTTTTTCCTGTTGATCTTTTAAATTCCCTTGGCCGATATGCAAGCTCCAAAATGTATGTTTATTCGTCAAATTCTCCAGGCGATCGAGTCGTTTTTTAGATTTCTTCCATTATTTGTTCGTGATTTAATTGTTCCGGAGCCGATCCCAATTAAGCCTAGAAATCCCTGGAGGAAATATTGTAGCTCTCGTCGCTTTTCAGGATAATCACTACGGATTTAAACAGTCGATATATCGAACTCGGTAGCATTGATGAGAACCTATTGTTGGTTCTTTAAGAGTGGATGATTTGTATTGTTGTTGGTCCCTTCTTGTTTCATTCCTCCACTGCATTTATGCGCAAAACTGGAATTTTTCTAAAGGTAAACAGTGGAATATTATAATGTACACAACTATATTCTCAAAAGTATTCAAATCAACTTTTTTTACACAAAACTGTGACCATTTGCGAAAAACCCACTATATCGATCTGTAACAAATTTCCGACTTTTTGCTACCATCAAATACCAGTTATGATAAATATCTTTTAAATTATCCACGCTTTTTGTTGGTGATCTCTAAACCTTTCGAACATCTCCCCGATGCCTCATCAATCTCTTACTTTTTATCAGAAAAATCACGAAAACATGTTTATTATTCATACTGCCAACAATACATATAGTTTACATTATTATAGGATAATTTTATAGACAAAGCAAAGTAGGTGCTTCAAAAATATTGCTTCCAGCCAGCACGAAATCTATCACGTTATCATGTACCTATGCAACGCAACATACGTGGCTATGTACCAGCACGAATTTTATTACGGAACCAAAAACGCGTGATATTTGTTAACAATATTATTAAGGTTAAAAGAAAGAGACCGTTAATTGAAAGTTTCTTTTACGGCATTTGCACATTCCATTGTTCCGTAGATATTTCAGAAAATTGGAAAGATAACTATAATGTGAGACCGGCGGCGGCGGCGCGAGTTTCAATTACTTATCATTATATTTATATTATTTTCAAGGTAAATAAAACTATTTGATCAAAAACATAAATATTCATGTCAAGGGTAGAGAATTAGTGACATTTTGTGTGCCAAGATTGAGAGGTTTTATAATTTTAGAATATTCGTGCTTAACATAGCTCCGAGATGACCCTTATTTATTTTGGCTTGACGATTTCGCAATGTTGGCAATGCCACGGAATTCGATTATTTAGTAAAAAACAGCCGCTTAAAACTGAGGTTGCATATTGATTTCCAGGCTTACGTAGAAAATATGCTTTCGCAGTTTGGGGCTAACAGAATCCCACCAGATTTTGTCGATACTTTAGCATTTACTCAACTGCGAATAAGGAAACCTACGTGAAGTTTATACTAAGTATTTTATTTTAAAGCTGCTGAATTAGTGGCTACAAACCGATTATCTAGAAAATATACAGTTAGGAAAAGATAACATTGGGTGAAGTTTTAATAATTATCTATGATAAATCGGAGCAATAAAATTAACAGCCAAACTTGGGAATGATAAAGGATACCTACAAAACGTTTAGAAATGGTCCGTTATTTTCAAATAACAGGATTTTCTAAAACTAATTGCTTGATGAAATTTATATTTTTGTAACCCCCCGATATTACGAGGAAGAAGTTAATTTGTGGAATCAGAACAGGGACAATTTGTATAAAATTTCCTAGAAAATTGCAATCGTGAAGCCTCAATGGTTTCTCGTTACTTACCCTATTTATACCTATAGGAACTTTAGGATTTCACTTCGAAAAAATTACAAGAGGGATGAAAATTGGTACAGAACTTCGTCCAATGATTACAAGTAACGGGTCAAAAGTCCCCACCGATAGACCCTGTGTGTATGGTTTGACAGCTCTTGAAAGTGTTAAGAAATCGGGTTTTCAATCATATCTTCCTTTCTGTTAACTTTGTGACAGTGGCGGCTGGTCAGGGGCAGCAGGTACAGCCGGGCTGTACCAATGCGCAGTCCTCTCCTTATAGCTTTAAAAAATTATTTTACGTTCAAAAAATTGTGGTTTTAGGAGTTTACTTCAGCAAAAATGCCTTTCCAAGTTCTTTACATAATCGACCACCCTTTATACTCCGCTGAGTAGTGGAGCGTAGGCACTCAAGCATCCCTGGGACGCCGGGGCAGCCAGCAGACCCTGCCATACGGGAACGTTCTGCCAAGCGTTTTAATAAAACACATACGCGCGCGCTAACTTGCGTTTACAACTGAAGTGGACGTCTAAAGCAACAGTCGTGGATAGATTCACTCAAGTACAGCTAGCATACCCTATGGTGGCTGCTAGCGCGGCGATGGCTCTGGCAATGGTCAAATGCATATTAATCCCATCCCATTGATTGAATTATCGGGATTCAGGACTAACTAATCAACCCAGTAATTAATTTAGACTATAAAAGTGTGAAAATAAATTAGATTGAGATATTTAGTTTGAAAATCGCACGATACTAATCATTAGCTAATAGAAAAATTGATTTCTGTGTGTTTACCATGGCAACTCAAGGATTTCCTGGAAATTTTTGATACCCACCTAGACCAACCTAAACGAAATTAATAAGTGGAAATTTTTATGTCAAATTAAATGTCAAAAATCATTTCTATTCAGCTTCTGCGGCTGTATCGTTGCTATTTTCTTACCGAATCTGCATTCGAGCATTAATTCATTTCCTGGAAATTTTAGTCGTGCATCCCAACAACGTAATCGGGCCCTCGTGTTCCACTCGGGCCGATTAATACGTTGTTGGGATGCACTCCAAAAATTTCCGGAAAGAATTAATGCTCTTATGAGATTATAAGTGATAATTTCATGACGAACGTTGGATTTTTCATTCTAACTTCTAACAATAATTCAGTGGCGGATTTAGGGGGGGGGCGAGGGGGCGATCGCCCCCCCCGAGATCCGTGCCGAATCATAAACTTCGAACATTTCACAAAATTCGTCTGTCGTCCACTCAGGGCCCGCTCTACACGGTGGGGTGTGTAGGCGGCCGCCTGGGGCGGCAAAATTTTAGGGCGGCGGTTTAAGTTTTCCAAAAAGTTTTTGGGGCCTCACAGTTACACAGTGTCTGTACATGCCAATTTGATTCAGACATGAGGTTTTAAAATAAAATGTAGGTATACTTAAGCAAGGGCGGGACCTAGGACGTTCTAGGGGGAGTAGAGTTAGTCGCTATGATTCAAAAATTTCATGCAGAAATGTCCTATTTTACTCTTTTTGTAAGAAATGCGATCTCGATAAAAAATTCTCCTTATGAGACTTAAGTTTTTCAAATAATGTCACTAACATCCTGAAGTGCTTAGAAAATGCGTGACCTTGAAATTTTGTAAAATTTTCGCCTGCGGCGCATTTTCGGCCACCCCCCGCCATTACTGTCTAACAAATTATTCCCCCATTCAACGAGCCCCACTATTGGGGCGGCATAATTCTACTTCTCCTAGGGCGGCAAAACTTCCAAAGCGGCCCCTGCGTTCACTGGTTTAAAATTGTAGTTTCCCATCAATTCGCCCCTCCCGAGATTGTCTTCTGGATCCGCCACTGCAATAATTCTGAATTATTTATCGGGAAAAGTTATGGAATATTGAAATAAAATTTAAATTAACTGTTCCATTTTATTTTCAAATTCCCTCAAAAAGCCTATCGAAAAGGTTGCTTAAAAACCCCACTGCTAATCAAGCCTCTTATCCTTACACAGCGATGCACTGTGGCCCGGGTACAGCCAGCTGTACCTGCTATTTAAAATTGGCGCCCATGTTTGGTAGTCTCTGCTTTAACGACACAACTACATTTTTAATAATTTTTTTACACTTTGAGTACTTTGACAGTTTCCATCATTTTAATATGAGGGGAATTTCGAGCAAGCTGTTGTGTTTAGTTTAACAGATGGATTCTTGCGTCAAACAGTTCTAAGTGTGGCAGTGGCACGTTTAGAGTGTTTGGTTTTGGTTCATTTTGACTTAAAAGTTAAGTGACTATTTGTATTTGCGATCCTCAGGCACCGTTAGGGGGCACGATTCACCGGGTGTCATCGGTGACAGTGACAATAAAAATCCCAAAAATTCAGAAAGACTTCACTTTGTGCCGGTGTTCGTGTGGGTTTTGCAAATAGGTTTATTGCAGAAGTGTTTTTAGTTTTTCTTGTTCACAAAGCAGCCATACGAGTCACTTCCATCACATTACTTTTGCCCGGTAAAAGTAGTTAAAGGTTCACCATCTGATCAGCTGAGGATCGCCTCTACAGAGTACGTGTTCAGAGCTTCATTCCTGTCTTGCAAACATTCTGCAAAAATGCAAAGCACTTTTTTCTATTTCGGTTTCCTAATGAACACTTTATAGCACCCAAACGCGTTTTCTAATGCGCTCTATTAGAGCACGGCTTTTGTTTACATCGTAACCTTAGACAACTATTGTGTCTAACAATCGAATTAACTGACAAGCCAGTCTTTGAAAATGACAATCTGAATTTTTCTTGAGAATATTAACAAGCTGGACAACAGCTGGAAATAGAAAAAAATGTACAAAAAACGTGTTTCATAAGGTTCTTATCACACTCGGATTTTGTAAAACTCGGGCTTTTCGCCCTCGTTGTCCAAACATTCTCGTGCGATAATAATTGGCCTTATGAAACGTGTTTTTAAATATACTATTATTTTTGCCATAATCCGCCGCCTAAAAACGCTATCAGAACTGTCAAATCTGTCATGAAACAGTAAAACTGTTTGTCCATCTGGTGTCGCAAAATTATTATTATTATTATTATTATTATGAAAAAAATTTCCGGGGGGCTTCCGCCCCCCAGACCCCCCCTTACCTCACCCATAGCCAACCGTGGCTGTACCAGCCTGAAACCCCGTGAGCCGCCACTGCTTTGTGACATACAGGATGGTGCTTTTTTCGTTTCCCACTATTGGGATCTAGAGTTAGAAAATCAGTTAAATTAGAAAAAGTCGCACTTCTTTGAGGTGATTAAGAATCTGTAAAGAGTTCTCCGATAGCTTGATTTGTTCCTGATTTATTCTGAAAAAATGGAAAATCGCGTTTTTTGAAAAAAAATATTGTCTTTCTTGCGGTTGCTGCTATTTGAATGAAACTTGGAATATTTACATTTTTGACAGCTTTCAATTGAATGGTGCTGACAGAAATTTTCTATGCCTTCTTAATTTTGAGCAATGACTATGATATAGATACAAAAACTTTATTACTGCCTTATGGCTTGTAATGGGCCCTGCCGTCACTAAATTATGTAAATAAACATAAATAAACACTACATTAACACATATAACTGAATTCTTTCTTTTCCTTCTATCTTCTGTTTTTGTCTTCTTTCCCCCCCCCCTCTTCTACTTCTCGCTCTTCCTACTTCCTTAGTCCATTTTATTCACTCTTCTCTTTCATTCATATACTCTTTCTCTCTTGTTCCTCCTCTCTCATTCCCTCACACTCTCTCAGCAGATGTTCTATTGTCTCTCTCGTTTCCCTACACACCCTGCATCTCCTCTCTTCCTCCACCAACCAGAACTTATTTTCGCTTTCCTCATTTCCGCATCTGAATCAGAGTCCGATTAAATATACAAAAAAGTTGGTTTTTCATAAATCTAGCTAACATGACCTTTTTGACATAGTCAAAATTGAAATTTGGTACGACAAATTTGTAAAATCAGAGTAAACTTATGAAAAACAATTACAAAAAAATCTCTTATAACATGACGATGAAATTTAAGGGTTGAAACTGGAAATTTGATGTAAGTGGCGGAATAAAATTATGGGATTCAATAGATTTCGGTCAACGAATGAAAAAAAGTCTTATCAATCTTCAACCTAAGACCAACCTCTAGGCTACTAACACCCCTAACCCCTAGCAAGCTGAGTACATTTTATTTATTTTTTCGGGCTTCTTTGTCATTTTTCGGTAACTCACGATGTCATCCCTCAAAAAGCAAAAGTTACGCAAATCGCTTCTTTTTCGTGCAATTTTCGATAGTTCAACAGTTACTTTCCTGCCAATGGGGATGAAAAGTAAAGGGGTAGTTTTCATCCCCCTTCACAATTTTTCAACCCGCCGAGTGTGAGTTTTGTGAAATTTGCAGAATTTTGTCTTTTTTCGGTAAAAATTTTACTGTATGTGCCTTTTTCACTTTTAGGTGCCGATTCCTACAGTAACATATACCCATCAATGTGATGGACATCTAAAGGGATACACATCGCTTTGATGTACGTCTTCCGGTGGCTTTTGTGTTGATTTTTGATTCCCTGTGCTCCAGTTTGACCTTTAGTAGGTACATCAACATCGTATTTCTGTAAAAATCGAGATTCTTCGATGATTTTTGTGTGTATGTATATTAAGGAAAGGAATTGCCTTTTAACATGTCGAGTGCCTATACAGGGCCGGAACAACGGCGCTTGCATTGTTTTGTTTTGTTAACTAGGGGTGAGTTTGTTCCTGTGTACCTGAACCTGATGAAGTGATGATTGTCTAACCAATCCACTTCCTGATGCAATTTGGTCTGATATCGGATTAAGTCAGGTATAATTTCCATTACGTTGACTTTAAGAAGACGGGCCCATCAAACGATCCGTGCGAATGAATACTCGAGGTGTCGGCCTGATTAATGAACAGTATCACAGTGGTAAACAACTTTAATTAATTGGTAAAATCGACCCCGATCGCTGTATTTTCTCAGGCAAAAAGCGAATCGCATGTTGAGATATTAATCTGAACATGAAACGTTAGCTATCCACGACTCGTAAAATTATGGACTGTTCTTAGCACCAACATTTTTTCAGCTAATAAAGAACTTCCAAAAGTCCAATCAGCGAATTGAGTTTCGTTTCATAATTCGTCTTTGCCAGGTCAAAATAGAGGAAACAATCAATCACGACCTCCGTAAATTAGCTCCAGAATATTTGCAAGACAAAGTAAGTAATTAAGCGAGCTTTAAAGGGTGATTTATTAGGCTTCCTTAAAAAATTTTTTGTAGCCATGCATGGAGCATGAAGGATTCGGACACGTTGCTCGTAAAACATCTGATTTCGTCATATAAAATAGGAACAGGCTTGTTAAAGAAAATGTGTCGACTGAGGCTGAGAGCTGAATTTTTTAAGGAACGACCGATTTGTTATGCACGGTATAATAAAGACAAAAGGAAGTCTTCACTGGAAGAGCACAGAGAAAGGATGACGGAAATTGTGGCTGAGGGAGGCAGGATCTAAATTTGAAGCTCTCTCGTTTCGTCGATTTAATAGCAACCCAGCTTTCAGAATTCAAGGCTAAAAAAGAGGTTAATATCTATATTAAGAGTAACAAGGGACTAAAAATGTTTCTTTTAACCCTAAAAGAATAAAAAACAATTTAGTCCACGTCACCATTTATTAAAAAAATTGTCAATCTCGGAGATGGTAGAAACTACTACTTTTTCACAGAATGTGTAAATAAGAAATGCAAGAAAGTAAAACGAAAAGATTTGATGTTTTTGGCGATTTGATTTTTCCATCGATTTCAGTAGGTACCTATATCTGTTCAATTAAAAAAAAAAGCCTCGTCCAGATTTGAACCTTGGTCAAAAACACACCGCATGTGAATACGTCCTACTCCCTTCATGGACTTTACTCGAATTTACTGGCTGGATACAGCCAGTTTTTATCGGTCGCCTAACCAGTAACCACAATGTTAAACTTAAATAAATATAGGATAAAAGTCAACCATTCATCCTAGTTAAAGCGTCTCAGTTATTCGATGCGAGCAAGTCCGCGAAAAATACCCCTTTAGCAATTTAAAACGTGAACGCTGAATGCTGAATAAACGGCTGAAGATATAACAAAATCGTAAATGTAAGAATTGTTGGCTAGGCTTGAATACTAATTGTTGCCGTAAAAATTTACGGTACCATAAAATAGTTAGGCGCGTAACTTTAAGATGTCGCTGGCGGTCAAAAAAAGTAAATTTCTTTAATTACTTACCATATGGGATACGTGACTCGTGACATGACAAGTAAAATTAAAGAAATCTACTTGTTTTGACCTGGTTTTGACCGCCAGCGACATCTTAAAGTTAGAACTAGAATCGATTAAAATTATTGACGATTAAGAGGAGCTTCCGGTTATAAGTAGGTACCGGAAGTAGGGTCCAACTTTGAAATTTTAAATAGCAACCCCCACTTTTCACTGCAGTTTTGGATATAGGAAGAAAAACTAAGCCTAAAACACCTAACATGTAACTCGCTTACACCAGAGGCCTATAGGTTTTATTAACATTTTTAGAAAAAAAAAATGCAGCAGAGAAGCGGCTGGAACCTCCCCATCGCGTGGATCTTTATATTCTGTGTAGATAGTAGTCAGTTCAACAGACAATTTGTTATGCTTTTCGACAAATACCGTCATCACCCATAACATTTGACAACATATGTTCCTTTTAAAGTTAATATCCCTTTTAATGAGAAAGAATTTTTCCTCTATTTTCCACTGAAATAGCAGAAACTGCGAATATTTTTTAGAACCAGAAATTGATCGTCTTTCTAATGGCGACATAAAGAAGGAGGCCTTATTGTATTTGAAATTTTAAGTTGATATGCTTAAATGGCACTTCCCGTTTACCAATTGCTTCCAAAAGGCTTTCAGGTCTTCAACGGGTCACCCAATCTCCATGTACCAAACAGTCAAATCGATCCAGTAGTTTGGGCTATAATGTGGTTTTAGTTATTACAATATTCAATTTTTTTTTACCCAAAGGGCAGTAAATGCGAATGAATTTTATCTTATTTAGAACAAGTATTTGAAGACTTTCTTGATGCTGACAATAAATTTTAAAAAAAAATGTTTAGGGTGCTAAAATGGGAGTATATTTAAAATTGCAAATTGATGGGCCAAAACGGCACTTTCCGTGGGTCGATTGCCTCCAAACATTTTTTAGCTCTTCGACGTATAATACAGTCTCCATGTACAAAATTTCAGCCAAATCGGTCCAGAGGTTTCGGCTGTATCGTGTTTTTAAAGTACGTTACCAATCCCGAATATTTCAATTTTTGTCAAAAAGGCACTAAGAATGCATACATTTTTAGAAGCAGAATTTGAAGGCCTTTCTTATGGTGACGTGAAAAATGGGGGTTTGCATTTAAAATTTAAAAGTTGATGTGCCAAAAGGGCATTTCCGACTGCACGATTGGCTCCAAAAGCTTTTCAGATCTAAGTTAGGTTATTAGATGCCCACGTACCAAATTTCAGCCAAATCGGTCTAGTAGTTTTGGCTGTGGCGTGTTTACAAACGTACGTACGAACGTACGAACATACACACAGACACATTTTAAAAACCACTTTTTTGGGTTCCTGAGACCTCAAAACGCATAGATCCGGTCTCATCTCGAATTCGAAAATTTTAGTGATTGCAGTAACCTCCCATTTTTTTAAAATTGTGATGGGGTTGGGGAGGTTAAAAATGCGCAAAACAGTGCTGTGGAAAAGTGGCTATAACTTTTAAGCCAAGGGCGATAATGATAAGAATGACGCACCATTGTAAAGTAGGAAGACTGTTCTACATTATGCTTGCCAAAAAGTCATATGAAAGCTGATTCAAAGTCGATTTAAAGAAATTGAAATGTTGGTTTGAAACCCGAATAACATTTTTTTCTTATGGAAAAAGAAGTTTCTTTTTTTGACACTTTGTGGGTACCGTTGAAAAGAGGATACAATTGTGCACACATCCCTGAAGAAAAACTTGTAGGGTGTCATTTAAGAAAAAATTTTATTTTGGTTTCAAATTTCCAGTATTGCAATTTCTATAAACAGACGCCTGCAGTGAAAAATGGAGGTTGCTATTTACAATTTCAAAGTTGGACCCTACTTCCGGTATAACCGGAAGTGTCCCATAGTTGATAAATTTTCCGCATACAATCTGGACGATACCCTTGGGTCCTACCTTAAAAATCGCTTTCTTTAAAGGAAGTTTGTCAAATTTGCTTTCAGTAGATCGTGGAAACGGTAAAGTTTCTGGGTGTTCAATGTGTTCATTTACATAAGCCCTTATTCTGTAATTTCAGCGTTAAAAATTTTAACGGGCCCTATCTTCCATTTTGATTGGTTCCATGCCGTGGCTTCCATAGCAATAAGATACAAACACGTTAAAACTATGCAATTTTCCGCTAAAATAAGCACCTCCAGTCTGAGTACCCTCTTGATTGATGATTTTTAACGCCTGCTAAATTTGATTCCCTTGGTTATGTTATATTTAAACCAATCACGTGCAGCTATTGGGCCGCTAAAATATTTTAACGGCAAAAATTACAGGGCTATAATAAGTTAAAAAGTTAATAACAATAAGTGCCTTTTTGGCATATCAACTATGAAATTTGACTGATGAACACCTATTTTTCTTATCAGCATATGAAAGGTCTTCAAATTCTGTGCCTAAAAATTTATTCACACTTAGCGCCTTTTCGGCATAAAATAAAAAAAATCGAAATTTCGAAGCAACAACAAATAACACGCTGAAATTTAGTAGGTAGATACCAGTACCCGCCTAAGAGCTGATTTCATTTTGGTGGCAATGCCTTTTTGGCATATCAACTTTGAAATTTGAATAATAAACTCTCATTCTCTTTACCAGCACATGAAATACCTTCAAATGTCACTTAGTGCCTTTTTGGCAAAAAATTGTAAAATTTTGAAAAATTCAAGAAAACGCTTTAAGGTTGGTGGAGTAAAATTTAGATAAAGCAAATAGGAAAATGTACTTAATTTTGGTGGCAATCGGTTAATTGCAAGTGTCTTTTTGGCATGTCATCTATGAAATTAGAAAGATGACCATTTGTTTTACTAGGTCTTCTGAAAGGTCTTCAAATTCTGTTTCCAAAAATGCAATCAAACTTAGTGCCATTTCGGCAATAAAAGATTAAGATTTTGAAAAACTCCCGAAGCACTTCGAGACTGGTGGATTGAAATTTATAGGTGATAGAATTGGATCATTCACCAAGTGGGCAGGTTCCAGTCGCTTCCTTCGCTGCCCCTTTTTTTCTTTATGAATTCGTACCGATAGGTGAGAAAACGCGACACTACCTACGTAATAATACCGGAGGGCAAGCGAAGGAAAATTTCCATCAAGTTCTTATAATAATATAATCGTTATGTCCACTCCCAAAAGCGTGTCACTTCCGACAGGAAATTTTCTATTTTGGCGCGTTCAAAGGAATCTATTAGAAACTGACAGTGCATTAGCTTTATTCAGTTCTGGAGCTGGGGTGCACAATTATTAAAATCATATAATCTATTTCAAAGAGTTCTTACAGTTTGCTGAGACCCATCTATTAATGCACTTCTCGCAAATGTCACAATTATTCTTGCAACTGCTATAGGAACCTATCGAAAAACAATCACGTATCTAGTAATTCTATACTTATAAAGCTTAGCTTTTTAAGACGTAAGCCTTTTCCTCTATCAATATTGTTAAAAAGTCAGTACCTACCTACAGTTGAAACGAAATTTATAAATCCTCTAAACCGTCAGCTGTGTAATCCAGGCTTCTATTTGGTTGGTAAAAAATGGGCAGTTACGGAAGCAAGTGGAACCTCCCCGTTTAGTAAATAATGAAATCCTGCTTTCTATTTCCAATCCACTAGTCTTTAAGGTGTTTTCTGGGGTTTTTCGGTTTAATTTTTTGCCAACAAAGAACTTGGTTTGAATAAATTTTTGGAAACAGGATTTAAAAGCTAAAATCCTTTCCTGTGTCGATAAAAAGAATTTGTGTTAATTTGTCAAATATAGTTGACATGCCGACTGCCACCAAAATTAAATCACCTCTAATCCTAAGGGTACCTTAAAACTATAAGTACTTAGCCCCAATTGCACCGCTCTCCCTTAACTTTAAGTGACCCTTAAAAACTGTGGAAGCGATTCTCTCAACAATTGTTTCCAAAGCTCTTAAGGGGTCACTTAAAGTTAAGGGAGAGCGGTGCAATCGGGGCCTAGGGTTTAAGAAATTAAAACTATACCTAGTGGAAGTAACGTAACGTAACGATGCGACGGTAAACATTTCCTCTGTTTTCCTGCTTACATTTTGAAGTTTACTTTGGGACTAAGTATAAAATTTCTATAAAAGATGGAACGAAAAGGCGTGATTCATACTGGATGCTCAATCAATATTACCTATTGCATGCTGATTCAGAATCTGCGAAGTTAATTTAATTTAATACCTCATTTCATAACCAAAAGATGAAAAATACGATTCTCAACATTGATCGGATATGATAACAAAGATAACAGACAATAATACCATAAAATTTATACAGCGTTTAAGCATTTTTAATACGTCCCAGCCGTAACAGTTAGGTAGCTATTTTTGCGGATATTATATGGTAAGAATTAATAAAAACGAAGAGCCTTTCTAAAAGCAAATATTTGAAATTATTTTCGTCCGAGTTGCGGAAAGTTAGCGATGATGGCAGAAGCTACTGCGACTGGCTGCTTTATCTTTAATTTTAACCTCTCCAACATACCACAATTTTAAAATACGGCACTAAAAAATCGGAGGTTACTGCTACCACTAAAATTTTGGAATTCGAGATCTATACGTTTTGGTGGCTCAGAGGCCCAAAAATGTGGTTTTTAAAGTGTGTCTGTGGGCATCTGCGTACGTTTTTAAACACGCCACAACCCAAACTACTAGACCGGTTTGGCCGAAATTTGCTACATCTCATAATCTAACTTAGATCTGAAAAGTTTTTGGAGCCAATCATGCAACGGGAAATGCCATTTTGGCACAAGCTTTTGGAGGCAATCGAGCCAAGGTAAGTGCCGTTTTGGTACATCAATTTTCAAATTTAATATTATTCTCGCAAGAACTCTTCAAAAGAAATTTTTGAAAAATTTATTGTCACCGTCAGAAAGGTCTTTAAATTCTGGTTTTAAATAAGACAAAATCATTAGCATTTAGTGCCCTTTGGGTAAAAAAATCGAAATTTTGTAATAAAACTAAAAAGACATTATATGTAGCCAAAACTACACGATCGATTTAGCTGAAAGGTACTACATGTGACCCGTTGAAGAGCTTAAACGCTCTCAACTTTAAAACTTTAAAATAATGCAAAGCCTCATTTTTATGTCTTCATTAGAAAGATCATGAAATTTTGGTTCTAATAATTTTTTTTTTAAATGGTGAAGTGGAGTGGGGAGGTTAAAAAGTTTCTATTAATAGACCTATGCAGTTTGTGCGACAAGGATATACTTATGCCGACTGCTTTTAGTTAACAAGAGACACAACGCTTCTGGTTCTGTCATTTTAAAAATTGGTTCTGTCATTTTTAAAATTCGCGATTGTGTTTTGGCATTTATTTGTGTTTTGTCGTTCACGTCAGAAAGCGGGCTTTTCGTGAGGTTTTCGCCCCACGGGAGATTTTGCCTTCCATCAGACAAGTTCCAGAAATTGAGAGAACCAGGTACGCACCTGTCCAAGGTAAAACTGCATAGGTCAATTACTATGTTTGCTAGGATCTGATGGCACCAAACTCGGCCAGAATTTGACAATTCAAAAATTCCTCGCCGAAAGGGGCTGAAGATGTAATTACCCCTTTATGGGGCTTGCGAGTACCTAACTAAGGGATGTGTTCTGTTCTTATTCAATTGATGCACTCCCCAATGCACTCTAAAATGTACGAAATCGGCACTAACAACAATTAAATCTATCAAAATGTTTATGCCGAAATCACCAAAATATAAGTATTAAACCACCCTCCGTCTACCACCCCGCAACAGATTCCAGGCTTGAACCACGGTTCAAAAGTCGTAGAATCATATCATAAAGTGATGTGTAAAATCTCGTGGCTGTCTCATTAAGGGCGAATTGTATAAAAAATAATCGTGGGGATAATCGCGTTTTATGCAACAGTTTCTATGTCTGAGCGTGATCTGAGCCACAAAGCACTCATCTCTATAGAGATTCCAGTTAAATAGCGGCATTTTGGCCCAGTCACGTGACGTATATTATTTCTGCTCCCAATCCAGAGATGTCGCGCCAATAAAAACAAATATAAAATGGGTTTGATTAGTGAGATGTAACTCAAACATTTTTACAGTAGCTAACGCAAAGCAGGCTACTTGTCTTCTTGCCTTTTTTGACAAAGCTATCTGACTGTCACAAAATTATTATATGTATTTGTGAATCGTTTTTTCATTGTAAGTTAGTGATCAGTTTAGTTTGTTCTACTATATTGAGTTCTTATGTTTACGGTGTAGAGACACAAATCAAAAAAAGCACACATACGGGAATTTTTTGTGTTCATTCTTCAAGAAAAGTGTCAATGGGAATTATAATAAAGTTCTGTGATCTTTATGTGATGGTCCAACTTAATAGACATCGTTTGCCGAATGCCGAAGCCTCGAAAGCGACCAGACTGTGTGATTTTGTGCACTACTTGAACCTTGTTTTCAATATTTCATGGTTTTATAACCCTCGGTCGGACTCGGACATTGCATTTTTTAGAACTGTTTCAGTTTTAACTTGTATTTAATTAAACAATGGTTTCAACTGCTGCTCTGAATCCTTTTATTTGTACCGAGTTTTTAATTTTATTTGATTATTTTTGCCAAGGAACATTTTAAGGAACATTTTTAATTCCGCTCCCAATCACCAGAGGCGCTACTCTTTTGATCCAAGACAAATGTATGGCCGTCGTACGTCTATAGAGTGAGTGGTCTGTGATCTGAGCCAATCAGAAGACTCGTTGCCTAGCGCCTAACCCCGATATTAAATTTTATACAGGGATTATTTTTTATACAATCGGCCCTAATAGTTATAGCCCTATTCTGATCCAACATTGCTTTTCCCCTTTTTTCCAAAAACAACTCGGCATTAACATTAATAAAGAAGAAACGAGAGAGAACGATTTTGTGCAATTTATACAAGTCACTAATAAATACGACTCATATTTCATATTTGCAAAAAACGCCCCCGGATTTAGTACAAAATTTTCAATATACTTTGCGGATTTCTCCTTATGTGGTATAAACGTATACCAATTTCCATCAAAATATTTCGAGGCGTTTTTGAAATATTAACCATCAAAAACATTTTTTTTTGAAATTGCACACCCTGTAACTTGGAAACTAAGCACTTGAAGACATATGTCTATAGGAAGTTTTCGCCCCAGAATATCGTGAAGAACCATCTCTTGAAGTTTGTCGGTGCACTTAGGAACAGCCTGTATAAGTGTTAAGACGCCCTCCGGTAACCCCCCCGCCACAAGATTCGATGAGAGGTGAGAGGTCGGGTGAAAGCTTAAATTTTGGCTTTGTCTAAAACCTTATAAGCTGGATCAACAATTAAAATAAATAAACAGTGCACATTCATACTCTAGACTACTCTTTACCCTTACCCTGCCACTGAGAATCTACAACGAAATCTAGCAACTCGACTGGGGTACGAACATAATGCAGTCTCATCGCTAGCGTGACGTTCATCATTTGAAATTTTGGAAAATGTACATGTGAAGTAGGCTTAAAGCAATTTTTGAATGAAATGCTCTTAGGGCCGTTTGCACCAACGTTAAGGACTTAACGCTTAAGTCCAACTTAAAAATTAAGAGTGACAAACGTCATTCTTGTCATTTTAAGCTCCTCTTAGGATAACTTTGGTAATTTTGGGGCTCAAAGAAGTCCAAAATTATATTAATTACTTTCAAATCTTGGCTATTTTATATCTGCCTAGGCCCTGCAAGGAAAAATTTCTTACATCACAAGAATCGATTTCACTTGCGAAACCTTTAAACAACACTATTGATTTTAATTTGTTAAATGGGCACCACCTACCCATTAATGCAAATGATTTGCGGAAACAATGTAGATAAGGTAATATAAAAACTACAAGCAACTTAATTTATCAAAACCTTCACATTTAAATGTGAAACCTGTGAGAAATTCAATTTAGAAATTCAACGCTAATATTGATGCGCTATTATAATAGGTGTAATAAATATTCAAATTAAGTCGAAAAATGTGCACATTTCAAGATAATTAACCTCCCCACAAACAATATAAGAACAGGAGGTTACTCGAGAGGTTACTGCAACCACTCCAAAATTCCAAATTAAGCTAACAATAATATGAGTTGTAAATTAGCTGCTGATCAATTTGCAATCCCTGGAACAACCCTTCGAAGTCATAAAAAATTACAGATTCCATTTGGATATTGAAGTTGCTTCGAAAAAGGGTATGCCCATAATGCCCCAGACGCGATAATACGCACACCATCACTTGTTATACATTACTTATGATGATAATAAAATAGGTTTCGGATTTTTCAGGATAACTCGGGAACGAATCTTGATATCGGGGAATTCTCTTCAGATTCTTAATCAGTCACCAAGAAATAGCGCAACTTTTAATTAACTTAACCGATTCCGTATCTCTTAACGTTAGGGAAGTTCCAGCCGCTTCGGTAGCTGTCCGTTTTTAAAATTTCAAAACGCAATGAATGTATTGAACTTGAAACATTAAAGCTGAGCTGAGGTTGCCTGACTGAAACCATCTAAACGTGAAAGTGTATAAATAGTTCTCCACGTCACACAAATTACCTTTATGTATGTATGTAGGTACCTATATTTTAGTGCCGTAGCAGTATGCTAACGACTCTTGCTTTTTGATTATTCCCTCACTCGCTCGATCGCTCCTCAAGTCTGTCCGAGCGATAACTTGAGAACGGCGGGGATTGCTTTGGGCCATATCGGACTAAGGGGGTGAGAGTACTGAGAGTTAGGGTTGAAAAACCGAAAAATTATTGATTGCAATAACTTGAGAAGCAGTCGAGGTATCTTGCTGAAACTTGGTGGTTGCATATTCGACCTTCAAGGCTGTTGAAAGTGAAGGGGTGTCAATTTCGGGGGATGAAATTTAGGGGATGAAAACCATGCATGCAGCTATTTGGAACCTAACGTGTGCACAGATTTTGATGAAATCCTGCGGTGGATGCTTTTTCCGTAAAATCGGGCTGCAACTCGAAATTCCGCTTAATAAGTATTGGTCTAAATTGGCGTCATTCGATAGCTTTCCATTAATGATTTTAAAAAGCCACAGGAAGATGTGAATCAATGCGATGTGTATCCCTGTAGCTGTTTATCACGTTAATGGGTATGTAGGGCCAGTTTGAATTTACAGGTGGAATCGGGTGCAGATTTAACAATCTGCACCTAGTAGTAGTATGCCTCCGCAGACGCAGATGATGTGTCAAAAAGGCGAATTGTAGAAAAACATAATATTAAGAAACTGAATTGGGATGAAAAACCTGAAATAGTCCATTACAGTGTTTGCAATAGCGAATTAAGGAAAAAGCACAAAAATTATGCGAAGTCTGTAGAATTTGAAATACCTATAAAATTCGGCTTTTGTAAAATGATGCTCAATGGGTTGAAAAATTGCGAAGGGGGAAGATTGTCAAGAGGGATGAAGATTAACTGTGATTAAGTAGAATTACAATATTACAAAATATAACACTGAAATAAGCCGTTAATGCAATAATTTAGACTTTTGTGGGGGTTGAAACTTAGGTACCTAAGGAGGCTGGAAAATCGTAAAAGGTAAACTGAATCCAAATGAGTTCAATTTATTACCGAAGAAAAACGAAATTACATACCTGAATTTTGCACAATTAAAACTTAGGAGATTGAAAAACCGTAAAGGTGGATGAATCAATGAATTAATGGATTAATCGTAATTAAGTAGAATTGCAGACAATAACACGAAAATAAGCCAATTATGCAAATCGGACCTTTATGGGGGTTGAAATACTTATAGGTACAGTATGCCTACTCTCCAAGGTGTCTATAGGGATTTACTGGGGGGCTGATCACTAGTGGAATTAGTTGTACATCCGATTTGGAATTAATTCCGGAATTATGGAATTATTACGGAATTATACTGGAATAGTTTTAGGTTGAAGATTCATGAACTTTTTTTCAATGGTTAAATGAAATCTATCGAACCCCATAATCTTGTTCCACCACTTACATGAAAAAACTTCCAGTTTCAACCCTTAAATTTTATCCCCCTTAGTAGATCGTGATGAAAATTTGCCCATCCGCCTGCATTGTCGTTGTAAATTAGCACTCCAGCATTTTTGTGTTCGGTATGTTAACGGTCGCTTTTCGCTAATGATAATTATGGCCTTTTTTGTACCATCAATAGAAAGCTATCTAATGGTATTAATTTCAACCCTACATTATTCAGTAAAAATTCGAGTTTCCACCCCTAAATTTCATTCCCTTCGATAAATTTCTCCTAAAATCACTCTTCCTTTCTCGAAGATGCAATGTGTTAAGACCTCACAGTTTCACAGCAGATATTGCTTCTCTGTATAAAATTACAGGACTTCATAGACATTTCAACCCTTAAACTATATGCTCTAAAGAAAGTTGTGTTTTCAATTTAACCACCCTAATCCGATTCGTTCAAAAATTGCGGAGATTTATAGATTCATGATTTCACCCCTTTACAGGGGTGAGTTTATTTCTCCGGTGTTGCATAACTCCCTGGGGATTTACTGACTTCGATTGTTCATATCATAAATAAATCAATAGGATTTCAGAAAAAATAAATAAAATGTATTGATCCGCTTCCAGGGGTTGGTTTTAGATTGTACCTAAACTCATAAGACCTTTTTTCAATAGTTGACCGAAATCTATCGAACTCCGTAATTTTGTACCACCATTTACTTGAAGAAATTTCCAGTATCAATTTCAACCCTTAAGTTTCGTCCCCCTTAGTGAAAATTTGTGCATCCGCCTGCAGTGCCACTGAAAATTAAATCAAACTCTACCTTGACGCGTTGAGCAGTTTTTGAGTTCTCGTATTTTTGTGTTTCTGCATGTTAGGGGTTGTAGCGCCTTTAAGGGTGGTTTCTCACAAAATATGAATAACGCCTTTTTTGAATGATTAATGAAAGGCTATCGAATGAGGCCAATTTCTACCGATACTTATTAAGCGGAATTTCGAGTTGCATCCCCATCTGTTCGATTTTACGAAAAATGCATCCCCTGCAAAATTTCACAGCTATATAGTTATGCGGTGTATATACATTGAGTTTCAAGTAGTAGCGGAGTGCAACCCTTGCGTAGTTATCATATTTCATTTCATTTTAATCGACCCGGGGAAATAGCTTTTTTGCACATCAATTTTCAAATTTAAACATTACACCTAGGTACTCTCATTTAACCATCCAAAAGAAGTTTTGGAACAATTTATTGTCACGATCAGAAAGATGTTCAAAATCTGGTTCGAATTATAAGAACATTTAAAAAACCAACTATTGCTCAAATGGAGAATGTGTGACCCGTTGAGAAGCTCAAAGGCTTTTGGAAGGAATCGGTCCACGGAAATTGCCATTTTGGCATATCTACTTTAAGATTTTAAATACACGGCCTCTTTTTTTTGTTATGACTCATCCTTAGAAAGACGTACAATTTCTGGTTCTTAAAAAATGTATTCACAATTTCTACCATTTCGACGGAAAATAACGAAAATTTTTATTCTCATTAAAGAAAGAGGAGCGGATTTACAGTGAATAACGTAACGTTACAGTTGGTGACAGTAAATGTATGGACAGGATGTTAACCTTAAATAATAGATATCGTCTAATGTGATTTCGCTATTTTATCAAAAAAGTGTGAAATTAGCCACAATGAAGAAAAGCCTAAAAATTTTCACGTTGAACTGATTTACTATCTGCACAGAAATCAAAGATCCGATGGGGAGGTTCCAGCCACTTCTCTGCTGCCTTTCTTTTACTAAATATAGGTACTTGCCCATTCGCAGATAACTAAAAATAGTATATGTAGGTATGTCTCATTCGACTAAACGAGAAAAACTCATAAATTTTGATAAATTATTATGCCTTTGTGAACTGGAAAATGAACCCGCGATGCTTGAACTGGGATTTGTTTATGAGTTTTATATCCCCGGTTTCGTCTTCCCGGATTTATACCTACGGCTGTCATGTGGTCCGGACATATTAAAAAGGTTTCTGAATAGAATCTTTATTTCTTTGAACTAAAAGATTTTCTATTTCGTGGTTTTGAATGCAAGAAATTTGTTTCAATAAAATGTTTCGCTGCATTTTATTCCACATTCACTCATTCTACATCATTCGGATCTAAAGTTTAAATAGGTACCTATGTATATGCAGTATAGCTACCAACTAGGTATTCTTGACCAATGCGAAGAAATCTGAGAAGATGAATCCTCGAAAGCATAAATCTAAAAATTCTGATTTAGAATCTGGGTAGGTAACCGAAGCAATTGTTGGGTTTATAAAGAAAGCGAGGATTAGGAATTTCAGTAATCTAGCTTCAAGCTTCCTTAGAAATAGTTTAGGAAGAAATTGATGAGTGATAGTTATAGTAAAATTTCGATGATTTAAAAACAAGAGGTTAAGATCTAAGTATAAGAAACAGTTTTTTCTTTCAGCAAGATTGTCAAGAACAGGAGCGAAAAGGAAGTTGAAAGAGATACCTACCTGTTTCAAAATCCGGTCGAAAGCGAAGCGTGGACCGGGACCACCAGTTTGGTTTTTCTTGCCAAAGATGAATGAAGAGGTGGTCGTAAACTATCACCAGTAGGCATGACGGTGGAAAGGGAGCACTGCCACTACAAGAAGGAATCTGTCGACTTTCAGCGTCGCGACGCTGTGCATTTTGCTCGGGATCCGGCCGAATACTGCATCAGGGTTTGCCGGGACGCCAAGACGACAGCGCTCCCTGCGGATATATCCAGAACTGGTCGTGTACGGCGAGGATAATAAGGGATGATATCAGTAATTATTTTTGCTTGTTTTGAAACGAACTAAAACTGACATAATAGCATGCAGAGTAAACTTTTAGTTCACCTTATCAGCCATGAAAACTTTAACAATAGGTACCTCGGTACCTACTTATGTGTTCCTACCTATTGTTCATTATCAGTAGATTTTCAGAACAGGGCAAAACTCAAAAAACGGTTTTTAGTGCCGTAGCAGGATGCGAGGCACTCTTGTGAGCTTATTCGCTCGCTCGATCGCTCCTCAAGTCTGTCCGTCGGATAACTTGAGAACAAAAGCAGATATCGAGCTGAAACTTTGTAGACGGGTGTACACCGGGAAAATCTCGAAGGGGCTTGTTTTTGGGCCATATCGGATCAAGGGGGTGGGAGTCAGGGATGAAAAACCGAGAAATTATTAATTGCAATAACTCGAGAACTAGTGGAGATATCTTGCTGAAACTTAGTATGCACGTTCGACCTGCATGTTGAAGGTGAAAGGGTGTCAATTTCGGAGGATGAAATTTAGGAGATGAAAATTACAAAAAATATGATAACTCCGTAAGGGTTGCACGCAGCTATTGGAAACTCAACTTAGTTAGGGGTGGAAAGTCTAATTTTCACTGAATAATGTAGGGTTGAAATTAATACCATTCGATAGCTTTCTATCGATGGTACAAAAAAGGTCTTATTCATCATTCGCGAAAAACGACCCTTAAGGCAGTACAACCCCCTAATATGCCGAAACACAAAAATGCGAGAACTCAAAAACTGCTGAAAGTATCAGGGCTGGATTTGGTGTGGTAATTTATAGCGCCACTGTAGGCGGATGGGCAAATTTTCATTATGATCTAACAAGGGGGATGAAATTTAAGGGTTGAAACTGGAAATTTTTTCATGTAAGTGGTGGAATAAAATTATGGGGTTCGATAGATTTCGGTCAACCATTCAAAAAAAGTCTTATGAATCTTCAACCTAAAACCATCCCCTACGCTACTAACAACCCGTAAGCCCTAGCAAGCCCGGTAAATAATTTTTTTATTTATTTTTTTGGGTTTTCTTCTGATTTTTCGATAATTCAAAGTAATTTTTATAAATTTTTAAGCCATCCACAATTTTTCGACCCCTTGCATGATCATGTGAATCCTCAAAAAGCTAAATTTACCCAGAACGCTTCTTTTTCGTGTGATTTTCGCTAGTTCTACTTAACTACATTTCATTTTCACCCCTCTTGATTTTTCATCCTCCTTTACAATTTTTCGACACCCCGAGCGCAAATTTTGTAAAATTCGCGCAATTTTGCCTTTTTTCGGTAATAAATTTTACTCATATGGATTCTTCTTGCCTTTTTCACTTTTTCGTACCCCCGTCGCAATATTTCAACCCCCAAAAGCCAAATTTGCATAATTGGCTTATTTTCGCGTTATTTTCTGTAATTTTTTATCCCCTTTTACTTTTCATCCCCCTTTGCGAGTTTTCAACCCCCTTGCTAATTTGGCAAAATTTGCGTTATTTCGTTTTTCTTAGTTAATATTTAAATCGTACTCATTTGGATGATGTTTACATTTTTCACATTTTCATCCCCCTTTGCAATATTTTAACTCCTCAAACGCTAAATTTACATAATTGGAAATTATTCAACCTAGTTGGGGGGTACAGGGACGTATTTAAGAGGACCTTTGTGTGATTCTTGTGTGATTTTGTAAAACAAAGGAACAAAAATGAACAAAGCAAAGGTGAATGGCGCCGCAGCCGCAGGCGAGCTTTTTTAGAACTTTCAAGGTCATACATTTTCCAAGCACTGGGCCCCTGCAATTGCCTGAGCATGTGTTTTTGGAACACTCTGAACATCCCCACAATGCGCCCCTGAATTAAAAAGCGTGATGGGCGTTTAAAGTTTAAAATCACAAGGATATTTTTTCCATCGTTTAAACGCCATTCTCGTCATTTTAAGCGCCGGTTAAGCTTAAAAGCAACGCGAAAGCCGAAAGCAACGTTCCGACTGGTGTAAAAATTTAACATTTGCATAAAAAATAAATAAAATAGTCATATGAGATTTCCGAAAATTGTTAACTAACTACAATATACCAACTCAAATTTGCGAACTGATCCCCCCCCATGAAAGCGCCCCTGGGGGGGTATTCAACATTAAAACTGGAATAAGGGCCATCTCTTCCCCACACAATTATAAGACAAAAATTTTGCTAAATTGATTGTTTTATAATTTTGTGGGGAAGAGAGGACCCTGCTTACTCCAGTTTTAATGTCACAGAATTGGGTTATTTTGGTGTTATTTTCCGTAATTTTACTTAACCACGGTTAATCCTCATACCCTTGACTTTTCATCCATCTTTACGATTTTTCAACCCCTTAAGTGCTAATTTAGCAAAATTCGCATTATTTCGTTTTTCGGCGGTAATAAAATTGAACTCATTGGGATTCAGTTTACCTTTTACAATTTTCCAGTTTCCTTCGCAATAGGTAGGTATAATAAGTATGTATTTCAATCCCCCACAAAAGTTTTAATTGCATAATTTGGTTATTTTCGTGTCATATTTCGTAATTCTACTTAATCACACTTAATTTTCATTCCTCTTGATTTTTCATCCTCTTTCGCAATTTTTCAGCCCCCTGAGTGTTAATTTTTCAAAATTCGACACATTTTGTTATAATTCCGGCAATTCTTTTCATTTACTCATTTGGTTTATTGACATTCTTTTTACTTTCTAGCGCTCAAAATTTTTGTGTTTTTTCGTTCATTATCTACTTTTTAATTCTGTAACCACAATTTTTTAACATTTCGCCTTTTTGACACATCTGTGCGTCTGGCACTACTACTAGGTGCACCCGATTCCACCTGTAAGACGAGCCGTCCCTACATACACATTAACGTGATAAACATCTACAGGGACACACATCGCATTGATGTACATCTTCCGGGGGCTTCTCATGATTGTAGCAAATTGCGTGTGCATCCTGAAAATGTAATTACTGATCGTGGTTTGTGACTAGTTCCTGCAAACCGTTGCTTATTTTAGTCATGATTTATAACGTCCTTACAATGTGTCCGGATTTTCTATTCAAATTCGATTGACAAATTCGTTCGTGACAAAAAATATATTAAGGTCAAGTGATGCCATATCTTCTTCCAGGCGAATAAAAGCGAAAGACACCCGTAATCTTGACGATCTAAATATTAATTCGACACCCATCGCGTGACTTCATTTGCTTTGCACTAGATTTTATTTCGTCGGCGAGGGAGTGCCTCGCAGACTGTAAACTTTTTACTTCCTTTGTTGAATTTAAATACAAATTAGCTCTTAGCTTAAGAATTTATTACATTATGTATTTACAGATAATCATGTCAAATTATATGATCACATCACAACAACTGGGGGAGCTGGCGCCGCTGGCGGGGTAAATCTTAATACTGGTGGATCGGACAACCCAAAGGATCTTGCCCAAAACCTATCCAAGGTGTGGTACAAATGGGGAGAAGTTCCTCCTATTGAGTGATTTTCGTCGGGGTAGCTCTAAAAGCAAGCTTAAAAGCAAACCTTTTATTATAGAGTTCACAAACCTGCTGTTGAAATGGAATGTCAGCTAACTCTAGGGCCCTAGATAATACCATAGATTGTTGATAGTGGACGTTGTCGTCTGCATTTCCATGAATTAGCAAAAAAAGTTTGTTCCTGAATCCTTCCACGTTACGCGATACGTCCGTGTCGTTATAACCTCCCAAGTTATCTTCCTCCGTTGAAAAACCCATATATCTCTCCGTGTAAATTGTATCTGAAAAAGTCACGAAAGCATTGAGCTTGATGGGTTCTTAAGATTAAAAAAGGCTACATCCTACAATTGAAAAATGTCGGAGTTTATTATATTTTTCATACCTAAAAGTAGATACAGCTACACACGGGTACTTCATAATATGAAATGTCACGGCTTTGCACAGTGGTTCAGATTACTACAGTTCGCGGCCAAAAATCATAAAAATTGAATCAACGAAACGGAATAGTCTTAAGTATTTCATATTTTAATACTCAAGTATTCATAATAGACCAGGCTAGTTTTTAGTTTCGCGACTTGTTAGAAGCAAATCGGATAACATTTTGACGACAAGTGTTTCTAGACTAATTGGTCCCTGCTGAATCCGAAAATCACTGTCGGCAATTCGAACTCTTAACCGGAAGTCCGTAATTCTAGATGGCGCTCAAGGCAGATCGTTATATCCAAAATAGCAGAAAAATTACACAGTTTTCGACCAAAGACGTAGTATACAAAATTAAAGATAGCTTTATTCTCTACAAGAAAGGCTCTAATGATTTTTTTCGTACAGACGACGGTTTACCCCTAGCGCGGGCAAGGAAGTTGCGCTCGCCGTGCGGCTTACGCGCTCAACGATTATTTAATCAAAACACTTGTTTCTTAATTTTTATGGAGTTTTCCAATATATTTCACCAATATCCACCTAAATACATGGGATTAGTAAGATATTCACAATTTACTTCCCTTTTTTCAATGTCCAAACGCCGTTTTCAATTTTGACTCTAGGCTGCTTTTGAGGTGCGTTTTTTGCAAGGGGCGCATCGGATAACATTTTGACAACAAGTATTTTTTGATTAATTGAACCCTGCTGAGTCCGAAAATCACTGTTTTGATTTCGAAATCTTGACCGGAAATGTTTTATTCAAGATGGCACCATCCAAAATACCTCACTAATGGGAAAATAGCTAAAGCCGATTTGGCTGAAATTTTGATATGTTGTAGATCTCGGCTTCCTGATCAAAAGTTATCATTGACACAAAGCAATCGTATGGACGGTTCTTGCTACAGAGGCCTGAAAGTAAAATAGAAACTATAACTGAGCTTGAAAGCCACCTTGACTAGCGTACATCCTCTCAAGATTTTGAAATTTAAACAGACTTCCGGTTAAGAGTTCGAATTGCCGACAGTGATTTTCGGATTCAGCAGGGTCTAATTAGTCTAGAAACACTTGTCGTCAAAATGTTATCCGATTTGCTTCTAGCATAATAAAGAGAGCGTTTTTTGAAATTTTAGCCTTGTCTATAAGTATAAAAAGGCAAAACAAATCGCATTTGCTTGGTCCTGTCCTGTCATTTGATTACTATGGTCTGTCCGGAATCCACACGACCAAGATTCACCCTATTTCCATGGCGAATCATAGTTGTCAACAATGAGTCGCCATGGAAATTGGGTGAATCTTGGTCGTGTGGATCCCGGACAGAGTATAATAAATAGTGTCAACTGCGACTTTCTTCAAAAGTCGATTTCTATAGTTACTAGTTACCAACGAATATACATATTTTTTGATAAATAAGGATTTATCTGTATCTTACGTATATTTTTTTTAGGCGCTCGAGGTGCACGAGTTGTACACATTATTTTTCCGTGTACTATCCTGAAATGGCGTTAACATTTAATAATAATAATAATAATAATAATAAAATATATTGATCTATAAAGATGTACACCACATACATATTAGATAAGTCAAAAAAAATGTATACATATCACAGGAATGTGAAATTTTTTGTGAAAGATCAAATACTTTCTGAAACTTCATTTACATGGTAACGGAAAAGAACAAAATAAAAATTAACAAATAATGTCATTGAAAATGTTTGCTGCCGATGAAAAGAATTATTTAGAAAAGCATACCTATGTGGAAAAGTTTTGCTATGTAGAAAAGTTTAACTTTTCTAAATGAAAAAATACTTGGGAATTTGATATATTTCAGAATAGTACACGGAAATAGTTATTTACGTAAAGAGTATGGAAAGTGATCTTTCCTGGACGAATAGGCAGATTTCAGGCTGACGCCGTAGGCGGAAGCCTGAAAGCCTGCGAGTCCAGGAAAGACACTTTACATGTGAGTTACGTATTAAATTTTTTAGGTGCTCGCAACATATTTTCTGTGCGAAATTAAATATTTTAATTCAAATTATCTACACTGAAAAATGTGAGGAGCTTAGAAAAAATTAACACGATAACAAAATCCATAATATTCCGGTGAAATTTCACTTTCTAGAATATTTCGGTGAAATTTCACTTTCCCGGACTTCGACTTTTGATTTTCCGGTCCCAAAATTGACCGGGAAAATTAATTTTTCACTTTCCCGGACTAGTCCGGGAAAAGACACTTTCCGGTCCTAAAATTGACCGGAAAGGTTAACTTTCCGGTCGAGCGCCTAAAAATTGGAAAGGCTAACTTCCCGGTCGAGCGCCTAAAAATTAATTTTTCCGGTCAATTTTAGGACCGGAAAGTCAATTTTCCCGGACTAGTCCGGGAAAGTGAAATTTCACCGGAATATTCTGGAAAGTGAAATTTCACCGGAATATTATGGATTTTGTTACCGTATTAAGAAAATATGTTGCGAGAACCTAAAAAAAATTAATACGTAACTCACATGTAAAGTGCCTTTCTTAGACTCCCAGGCTTTCTGCCTACTCGTCCAGGGAAGATCACTTTCCATACTTTTTACGTAAATAACTATATCATTCATCAACATTCATTTTCTTTCCGTACTATAAAATTAAGTTTATGTTATGAAACCAATCTTTACCTTGACTTTTAGCCAAATGCGAAGTGTTTCCGCCGGGCCAAAATTTTAGACTCTGATGATAGCCCTAATTGTGTAGGTACTTAAATCCTACACTAAGATTAGCAGCCCTATTTTGCCCTTTTGCTGATAGGCTATACGAGTATAAATACTTCCAAAATAAGATTTTAATAGTGATTATTTGTGCTACTTGTGGCAAAAGTATCTATTCTAACTTTTTTTCATGAGTTTCAAAGTTTGATGCACGACGCCAAAGAAAGAGTGTATCAATCAAACGAGTGAAAAAAAGATAATTTCATTACGTGTTGCACCACGTAATTTTTTGTATATTCATCTCTCATTCACTCCCCAAATGGATTTAATTGTTTTCACTATTTTTCCCGCTTTGGCCACCACTTGATTGACAAAACCTCCAATTTTCATCATTTTAGGAGAAAAACTATTTTTTCAGTACCTACCCCTAATTCACTCCCCAAATCGATTTAATTTTTTTCAATTTTTTTTTCGGTTTAGCCGTCACTTGATTGACAAAACCTACAAGTTCCATAATTTTGGAGAAAAACCATTTTTTCAGAGCCCCTTTTTCAATATTTTTCCGGTCATTGTTGACATACATACATACCGTGCAGCATATAGGTAAAGTTTCAAATTTTTGTCCGTTTTTTAGGGATTCTGAACCACTGTGCTTTGATAACACCCTCATTCCTGGGGTAGGTAAATAATAGTTCATAATGAATACGAGGTGGGAATCCCTAGATGATAGGCCAAAAAAAGTAATATATTTTTAAATAAAACTTAAGATTTTCCAAAAAAAGGCATAAAAATAAACCCAAAAAATTGACAGTCTCGGAGACGGTAGAAACTGCTACTTTTTCACAGAATTTGTAAATGTAGCAATTAGCTTTAACCAAATCAGAATCGGTGAGTCGAGCGCGTCGGATGGGTCAACCGTCGGCCGGGTGTCGATCATGTTGCTGTGCTGCGCATTGTGTCCGGCGTTCATTTACTAAAATTTGAAATACAAATGTTTTTCACCCCTAAAATGAAATTTTTCAAAAAAATGGCACTAAGGTTTTCAATCAGGCATTGCAACAGGTATAGAATTCAATAATAATAATATGACCTTTTCTCAAGAAAAATTCAAAAACGGGAAGTTTTGCCCCTAAAATGTTAATTTTCGAAAAAGTGGCACTAAAGTTTTTGATCCGTCAATGCAACAACTATCAAATCCAATAGTAAGAAAATGCTTTTTGCTAAGAGAAATTCAAAAAAGGCCCTTTCGCCCCTAAAATTATATTTTTCGAAAACATGGCATGTTTTCGGCTTGAAAAAAAATCAGATGCATAGGTTTTTTTTCACGGCACCATTTTTTGGCCAAAAGGGCACCAAGTGTGAATACATTTTTAGAAGCAGAATTGGAAGAGCTTTCATATGGGAACGTGAAAAATAGGGGTTTGCATTTAAAATTTTAAAGTTGATGTGCCAAAATGGCACTTCCTGTGGGCCGATTTAGTCCAAAGCCTTTTCAGTTTTTCCGAAATCCATAAGATGCCTACGTTCCAAATTTCAGCCAGGTCGGTCCAGTAACTTGGGCTGTAGCGTGTTCACAGATACACAGACACAGACAGAGAGACATTTTTCAAAAATGTGCGATTAGGGCCGTCATTCCGGGGAGTTATGGGTTTCAATACTGAACACTGATTACAAAAAAACTTACCATAGAATATAAAATTCGTAACAGGGGCCACTGCAACTCCACATTTGAAAACGTTCTCTGTATCTTTAGCCAAAACCCATGCAGTAGCAAAGCCTCCGTAGCTCCATCCCCAAATTCCAGTGTTATTGGCGTCAATGAACGAATATTTCTCTTGCAAATATCTAAAAAAACATAACGTGGGGCTTAGCCACAAGTAAATTGGTAAAAGTATTACTTGGTAACCTCTATTTGATCTTCAATTTCAACGGTAGCAAATTTTTTATAGAGAGTAAACTTTTTCTTTTGACCATCTCTACCGCTTCCACGGCCATCAATCTGAATATAGATATATTTCCTATTTGTTGTGAGATACAGCTGCAATCCTGGTGAATAGGAATAACTTATTTGGTTCGAATCAGGACCTGCGTAACTATATAGACATGGATTAGCTAAATTTTAGAAAATTCTACGTACACATTGACGATGGCAGGATATTTGCCCGTTTCGTTCAAATTAGGCGGCAAAAATAATCTGGCTCGGGCTACGAACCCGCTCTTTAATGGAATGGTTTCGTTTATTACAGCAGGCTGCAACTTCCCAGCTAATCTGGTTCTAAGATCTTCATTATTTTCCCAAATTAAAACATCAGATGGCTAAAAACCATATACTTTTAAAATCACTTGAACGGATAATAGTTATTTATGACATAAGTGTTAAAAGTGGCGTTTTATTTTGTGAGAAGGGAAGTTTGGGACACGACGCGCAGCGAACAAAATAAATCCACTTTTAACACGCATATCATACACAATTTTTTCTACAAACACGATTAAGAGCAAAAGTTTTCAAATTATTCATTGAAAACGTATATCAAATTCGCCGTAACTAAGGTAAAGTGACAATTTGTTGCCGGGTCTTGTTTAATTGTTGCATTGTCACTTTTAACACTGAGTGTTAAAAGTAAATGACTTCTAATACTGGTCACAATGGCAACACTGGACAATTTCGGTGGAAAAATGCACTAGAAACACCCCACTACACCGAAACATTTGATTTTCACTGCTGACGCGTTTCGAACACAATGTGCTCATTATCAAAGCCGAAGCTAAACAACCTACCTGCCCGAAAACTGAAATATTTATAGGCCCACCCGCGTAGCTCCACCCCTCGGCTGTGAAAGTTAGACCAATCACAGGTCGAGAAATTGTCACGCATGGGTGAACACGTATAAATATAAGAAGTCCTCCCTAAAGTAGCGTAAGCAGAGATGAATATGCGATCGGGCCTGTATCAGCGTTCATAAGCCTATCTCTAGTGTTATAAATTACGATACTTCCCATTGCATCTAGCATCTGCACCTTGTTAACGCTACAAACTAACTTAATATTATCACTTATTCTATGGTCATTGTGTAAAGCATGTAGGGCAACACTGGATTTCTCAGTTCTACCATTTATAAGGTATTTTGTTTTCGCTATTTCCTATTTTATCTTTCGGGTTGCCTAAAAGGTTTTTCAGTTCGCTTTCAGATCTGAAAACTGTCCTTAAATTTTGTTGGGCAAAAAACCTTGTCAAACCTCTTGTCAACTGAGGTTCGAAAGGTAATGCGACAAAAAGTCCTGTTTTTGTTCTTCGGAGCGAAAGGTCGTGGCATTTAACACTTGTTGTTTCAATTTTAACTTCCTAATTTTCGGGCAGGTAGGTTGTTTAGCTTCGGCTTTGATAATGAGCACATTGTGTTCGAAACGCGCCAGCAGAAAATCAAGTGTTTCGATGTAGTGGTGTGTTTCTAGTGTTCTAGTACTGGTGTCATAAAATATAATTTTTAACACTTGTCAACAAACATTAAAGCAACTGTTTTTAATAGTGTTTGTAGAAAAAAATTAATACTTACATCACGTGTTTGCCTAACTTGTACAACATAGGGGCCGGGTCCTTGACAAACTATAGCAACATGTGATAGATCTTTGCTAAAAGAGGCTCCACCGTAGAGACACAAGCCTTCGGGAGTTTCTAATTGACAAGTTAAACACTCCGTTTGCATAGTAATGACATTTACGACATACACGTGTTGCTGAGAAGGTGCTCCCACACCAGTACCTGTAAAGTATCTGAACCTTTAATAGTATTTAGTCTTTATTAAGTTCACTACTGACATCAAGTCATTCGTTTCATCCCATCCGTAAACGCTCGTAACAACGTATCTGCCGTTAGTAAGCCTGGTCGAAATGGCCTCATAAGCATTTGTTAACACCAAATGGTCAAAACGGTCATCACCTTCAGGCTGCGGCAAAATTTCTAATCTTCTTGATCCATCTTCACTGAATTTGGGAATGTGGATATCAAGCCACCCTCCAGATACCTGGTATGTAGCTTCTGTGACGCAATCTCCATCACCATTGATGGAGGGAAAACCACATCTCATCAGTTCGCTTTCGTTTTGAATTCGATTTGATGATATAACTGCCAATTGATTGTTTGTTATCCAGGCCAGATCGTACAGGACGTTATCTCTCGGCAAAAAATGATTTGGGATCCCCGAAATCTCCTCAGCACCTGCCTCGTCGTTCAATAGGTCTATGGCGTATATATGCACAATGGGATTGGCGGTGCTGACCTTTTTTGAAAAAAAGAAAATTGATCTCCATGTGGTCATAGAAAAGTTTGTACTGTAAAGTAGGGTCGAATTGGCCACTTTTTAAGTTTAAAAGGCTATAACTTTTGATATTTGCCTCAACCCTCCCACTCCACTTCACAACTTTTCTAAATTTTGTGTAGGTATATGGTATTCGTTAAGTATAATACCTACAATAAGAACGTTGGAAATAGTAGAAAATATAGCAAATGATGAGACGTGTTACTAAGAAACACCTCGAGACGCAGTCGGGAGTAAAGTCACTGGATTTTCTCTTTGGAGAGCTCTGAGCTGGGAAAGTAACTAAGTTACTTTTCATAGTTACTTCATAGAAAGTAACTAAAGTTACTTTACGTGACAGTAACTTTATTTCCAGTTACTAGTAACTTAGTTACTTCTAACACAGTTACTTTAATTAGTTACTTTTCACTTTTAGTGTTAATAAGCGGGAATAGAAAATCCAAACTTTTCGTGATGTTTATCATAAATCTTATTATTTTATTATTAAGTCTAAAATTAATTTAAGGCATTAGTTCCAAGTTTTCAATACTTATTCTTGTCAGATAAAACACGATGTCTTCTTGGTGCACGAATAAATGAGGCAAAGGAATGGAAAACTAAGACAAACACAATAAGGGGGTCAAAATGCGATGGAAATAATACGTCCTCAATTGTACAATATACACGTTAGGAACGAGTTGATTTTTGCAAAAGAAGACAAAGTAACTTGTTTAAAAAAGGAACTAAGTTCTTAATAAAAGTAACTAAGTTACAGATACTTTTCCACAGTAACTGAGTTACTAGTTCTTTTCAGACTAATGTGTGTGTAAGTTATAGTAACTTAGTTACTAAATATAACTAAGTTCCTAAAAGTAACTAAAATCGGAAGTTATTTCCCAGCTCTCGGAGAGCTACGCCAATCAACCGGAAGTGTAGACAATTTTAAAAAAGACAGATACAATAAGTAAGAGAGAAATGACTTATGCTTCCATTGTTACTTTTTAACACTGACACTGGCATTATTTGTCACTTTGCAGGTTTGCAGTTGTCATCAACACTAAGGGCCGGTTTTTTCATCTCATGTTAAATTTAACATGAGATTATTTCCATAGAAACAAATTGTTGTCACAATGGAAAATAAGGTGACAAACAAAGTTAACATGAAATGAAAAAACCGGCCCTAAGACGAAAATTTATTGATTCATCGTTTATTAATAATTGTACTTTTATTAACTGGGGAAACAATAAACGAAATGCACTAAATGGCCAACGTCGATCACCGAGATCACCTACGTGGTTGTCATAAGTACGTGTTTTGTGGTGTTTATAGATAAATAAAGGACGCCTCGCCTGATTGCCTGTGTCTTTGACGAAGGAAAACAACGTGCGGTTTGCATAATTGCAGCCCTTAAAACTCAGTGGTCCTCCAAGTAGAAATGAAGTTCAGTTCGATGGTAACTGTCTCACTCATGTTGACCGCAAATAAGATGCATTAACTTCGAAATTTTTAATTATAAAGAGTGATGAGTGTTTATAGTTAGTTGGGGCTAAATTTAAAAATATTGTTGTTGCTGCACTGCTGCTGTATTTAAACAATAAAACGAAATTAGACTTCGATTACTGTAAAAGAGGGACAGCTGGCCGTCAGATTCAAATGACACATTGTCCCTCTTAATCGGTGGTTCTAGCTTGATTAGTCTTTGTGAAACCAATTACTGCAAGGAAACCCAAAATCACAAAAAATGAACACGGAACGGTTAATAATCCACTATAAAATTGGCAAAAATTGGCTTTGTAAGCCCTAAGCAGCTATTTTACAAACAACTATCAACCTTAGGTAATTGTTCTGACATCTAACGTCATTTTCGTACAAACTTAAAAGAGAAAGAGATATGTTATATCTCCATACCGGTTTGCCGTATCTCTCCAAAGAGAGAAATCCAGTGACCTTAGTCGAGAGGTATTTTGACGCAACTAGTCGAATCGGGAGCAATACAGGGTGTCCCGAAATTAGTGCACCAAACTTTGCCAGTACATTCTTCTATGAAAAATATGAAAAAAGTTCCTATAAACATAATTATGTCGAAAAATGCCTCCTAAGAGAGCTAGGGCCCATCAAATGGGCCACTTTGAAAGTGTTTTTTTCTAAATATCTTCAAGGCGGTTAAAGATAGCAACGTGAAATTTGGTATCCTTAGTAAGTATTTGATGCTGAATCTACCACTGTGGAGAAAATTTTTAAATTTTGATCATAAGCGTCAAACGTCAGTAGTTTTTTCTCAAATTTTAATCGAGAATCTGTATGACGGTAACCTAATCAACACCAATGAAAAAAAGGCAAAGAAGGGCAAAATTTAAAAAAAACACCAACTTGTTTTTTACTTTTTTTGTCACAATTATTATTCACAATAAATGCTACTATGGTCTGTCCGGGATCCACACGACCGGGATTCACCCTATTTCCATGGTGAATCATTGTTGTCAACAATGAATCGCCATGGAAATCGGGTGAATCTCGGTCGTGTGGATCCCGGACAGATTATAATAACGTTCGACTATCTAATTTTTATCAAACTTTCAGAAAATTATGGTTTAAAATTTTTTTATCAAGGTATGAATACTATTTTTTCCCAGCCAGCCCCATTACGTCATAATTTAACACTTTCAAAATAAATACAAATCATTAAAAATAAAATGTTGATAACTGTTTGTTTTCAAACTGTCGATCAGGTGTCGTTTTTATAAATTTTCTTTAAAATCACTCCTCATTTACTTTTCCTACCTAGGGGAAAATAACGCATTTTGCGACCTCAAATGAGGTGAGCAACGCCCACTTTTGAACCGACTAGGAAAAAACATAGGTATTTATATTTAAATTTGTATGTGCTGTATTTTGTATTTGCCGCATTCCATCCTCGTCCGCATGGTTCGGACAGCGATGCGCAACTGTCTCCGACTGAAAATGTTTTATGCAGTCCACGTGTTTATTGTAATTCTCATGATAATTCTTCGTCACGTTCAACAACAACAATATTTACAAATTCTGTGACAAAGTAGAAGTTACTATACCGTCTCCGAGATTGCCAAATTTTTTTGTAAAATTGAAAATACAAATTTTTAATTATACATTTTTTAAAATTAATATAGGGCGTCAAACTTGGATTCTGAACAATTGATTCTCATGAATTTTTTCAATGTCTGTATGTAAAATTATCAATGTCAGTGACAATTAATAGCACAATATAGGAACCATAGATCGAAAAAGGTGCACCAGTCCAACCTATACTACTTGTTGTTTCGATATTTTCTATACTACAATTTGTAATTCCAATACCTGCAAGTTCAGATTCACGTTCTTCTACAATATCGCTGACAAAGACAAACCGACAATCTTTAATGTCAGGGATACTTCTCGGTAATCATTTGAATATACAAATTAATGACATAGGTACCTTGGGATATCTGATCTTGGCTGTCCTAGGATACTGGTTCTCGATACTTCCGGGTGTGCCATAAATAAAATAATCAAATTCTGCAACTTCAGTATCGTTGAAAGTGGCATAAGCCAGCTTTGACCCGTCTGGAGAGAACCACACGGCAGATCCAGATCCAAACACTTCCTCTGGAAACAGAAAATTAGTGCCTCTTATTATTTTGAAACCAACTTTTAATACCTTCATAAACCCAATCAGGAACTCCATTATAAATTATACCGGGTACTCCATCAGATGTTATCCTTCTGGGTGTTCCCGTGAGCTCTCCAAGGTAATAAATGTCATTGTCGAGGACGTAAGCTAGACCAAAACCGACTGGTGCAAGTCGGACTAATTGTAAATGAGCGCCTTCAGCAACAAGATAGTACTCTCTAGAACGCAATTTTTTAGATATTATTTGTTAAAAACTAATCATCCTTTTACCCGCTATTCAAATCGTAGATTGTATATTGAGCGGTAACGGAATGTCGGAAGACCTTTGCAACGTAAAGAAATGCAGTAAATTCAACAATTTTAATAAATAACCTACCGAAACAACGTTGTATCTCAGTAAGAGATAATTCTGGTCATTGGAGATAGATATGGACACTCCTGGATAGCCAGTCTAAAAATTGCTGATTGAAAATAAACGATAATGGGGAAAATATAAGAACTTACCAGAACACTTATATCAAAAAACGGGCTTATTTCTCTGGAAGTGACATTATAAATCACAAAGTTCCGCTCGCTGTTCATGTGCATAAATGTGTCGCCTAAAATTTTCCAAAATGAAATCACAGAAAAAGTCAAATACCGATTTATAGAAGTGTAACTCGGTATTTCTGATTAACTTTTTGACGTTTGTTAATTTATTAGATGTTACATTCACCATTTGTTAACATTTGGTAAACACAGGGTGTTTCGAAATTAGAGGATAATACCTTAAGTGCGTATTCTACGATCAAAAATATGAGATGTTTTAATAAACATGGGCCGAAAAATGTCTCGTAAAAGAACTGGGTTCCCTCAAAAAGGGTAACAAAAAATGTTTTTTCTTAAATTTCTGAAGAAAGACCACGATTGGGTCACGAAATTTTGAACTTTGTCTTAAATTCTTGTGCCGAATAAGACTAATGTAATGGTTTGTGGCAGGGAAGTGCGTGAGTGGAGGAGCCGCGGACATTTGTGTATCTAACTTTTTTGTGCATCGAAAAATTACCGACCCTGTAAGACAATAATTTTCCAATATAGTCATCCAACACCCCTAAACATTCAAAATCATATAAACACTAATTTTAAAGAAATGACATCCTAAAATAACGTGCGCACAATAGAAATCCTGGTTTCAAACACGGATATCCTTATATTCTGAGGTGCTATTCTGTTAGAATTGTTAAATTCAGCCAGGTCATAAAGAAAAGAAAATTACTTATTATTGAAAAAAGTGCCAAAAAAAATTTAGTTTCCTGAATTTAGCTCACGTACGGTTCGACCCTATTAAGCTCTACTCTGTAAATAAAAATCAACACTATTTATGGCGACGTTTTATTAATTACAAGGCACTCGGAAGAACTTTTTAGTAACTTGAACAATATTAATACTAACCATACTTATATTGTTCTCATCTTCATACACCAGTAGCAGTGCGAGTGCCCCTTCTTTAAGTCAGTACTTTTGAGGAGGATTGAGGATAATTATGATAAATTTCAATTCTCGTATTGTTGACTAATAATCATTTAATTATCATCATCAATGTCTTTTAGAATTACGTAAGTACTTAGAAAAGTTTACGATTAAAATAATAATTATTGAAGATAGGAACGTGTGCGTGTACCTAATCTGTTTATAATACTGATACTGGGTACGGCATCAATATGACTTTCTTTGATATTTTTTAGCTATTAGGAATCATAAATAATTATTAGGTATCGCCAATTTTAGTACTAAAATAATGGCTTATTATGATATACAGGGTGTCTCAGAATTATAGGGACAACGGTTAATCATAGGTTCCTTACGTGAAAATAAGACAAAAAGTAAGAATAAGTTTTTGTCCTAAAATGGATTAGGTGGGAGCTATGCCCCCCCAAAAGGATACTCTAAAAATCAGTTTTTTCGAATTTCCTCAAAAATTATGACTAATATCAGTTTGAAATTTGGAGCAGAACTTGGTGGCATAAAGTTCATAATTGTGAATTTTTTTCAGGTTTTCAGTAACATCAGAGGCGTACGTTCTTGTGGGACCTTACACATTTTTTGAATTTTTTTCTGTAAGCGTTTTTTTTTTGACAAATTGTTAAGAAGACTGTAATCGCCAGTCCACAATTCACCAAAAAGTACTCTTGTTGCATGTGGTGAAGATGTACCGTTTTCGAGTTAAATGCTCTTCATTAATTTACTGCAGGAGAATAACAAAATAAATCCAACTGAAAATTTTAATTGTTGTAGATGGAATCAACTTTAGATGTAGCATCCTCTTAAATCTTAAAATAAAGCCCTGACAATGCATTGCATCTTTTTGAACTCCAATTTTTGAATTTGGGGATAATTCAATTTTAGCCTTATTTTATGAAACCTAAATGCCATCAAACGTAAGGGTCTAGAGTGCCGTCATAAATTCCGACCGAGTGTTTGTTGTATCTAAGGGTTGGACATTCCATTTAAGTTTGATTCCGAGTAAAAAAAATGAAAATTACAAAAATATTCTTTTCAAATTTTTTTGCCCCAAATTAATTAAGGCTGGTTAACTGTAAGACCGTGCATTCTAGCGATATTTAGCAAGAGTGCTTTTTAGTGTATCGTGGAACGCCGATGACATTATTATTGTTGCTTTGCAAAAAAAGCGCGCACAGAAAAAAATAATGCAAAAAATGTGTAAGGCCCCACCAAGAACGCACGTCTCTGATGTTACTGAAAATCTGAAAAAAATTCAAAATGGAGAACTTTATGCCGCTAAGTTATGCTCCAAATTTTAAACTGATATTAGTTATAGTTCTTGAGTAAATTCGAAGAAACTGATTTTTAGGGTACCCTTTTGGGGGGGCATAGCTCCCACATAATCCATTTTAGGACAAAAACTTATTCTTACTTTTTGTCTTATTTTTACGTAAGGAATCTGTGTTGTCGCTATAATTCTGAGACACCCTGTATATTCTACCTAATTGCGTTTTGAAAAGTTGAATTTTACACAATTAGGTAAAATGTTGTACCTAATACGTTATGAAAAGCCTAAATTGTTTGACTCGCATAATTTTGCTAAACTCGCTATCGCTCGTTTTGGCAAATATTACGGCTCGTCAAGCAATATAGGACTTTTCATAACTAATTACGTAAATAACTATTAGTAAAACGTAGAAACTCGTTTTTTCTGTCGCACTTACCACTAAGCCAAGTGCCGTTAAAGCTCCTGGTTCCAAAACTTCCACCCAAGAATTCATTAAGCTCGAAAGGCGCCTTTCCATCTTCATTTTGCTTAATCGAAGCACTCTCACTTCCCGAGAACAAAATAACCCAACAAGCAAACAAAACCTAAAAGAAAACTGCCAAAAAGAACAGTGGCAATGCTCACATACTCGATACATCTTCAGGTGACCACTGAGAAAGGACTACAACATTTTTAAACTCGTTTACCATTCGAAAACACTTCCTCCACCATCTTTTATCTTATCTTCCGAGCTTTACAGATTTTGTAACAAAAGAGAACTAATCCGAAAATTCCAGTCACCGATACGATAAATAGATACCCGACAACTGTTTTATTGAAATAATTGGCATCATAAACCGGTCGCGCAATTTATTGCCCACATGCTGGATACTTACTCCACTTTTTTTTTGTTTGTTTTATAATTCGATTAATTATTGAAGATGTTCGGTTATCAATTAATCATATGAATTATTGCTTCTAGATCTAGATTCACGTTAATTATTGTCATATTTAATTACTTAATATCTATTATGAAAACAACGACCTAGGGAGCTTTCACTAATAATGATTAAATGAGGACACAAGAGTGTTAAAATCAATTGAATGTGAATCGTGTCGTGACCATAACATTAAAAGACATTGACTTAGAAAAAAATAATAGGTAGGTAAATGCAGTGACTGGCAACGAATTAATCTGTCAAATCATTACCTAAGTACTCAAAATTTAAACGTTATAAATTCTGAATAGATAATAGGTAAGTACCTACTTAAGTCAGTTTAGTAAGTCCATCAGAAAACGTGATATGAATAATTATATAATTATAATAGTTGTGCGGTGCCAAAGATATAGAAAAAAATGGGCAGCTACGGAAGCGGCTAGAATCTCCCCACTTGGTGAATGATCCAATCCTATCACCTACAAATTTCATTCCACAGCCCCTAGGTAGGGGAGAGTGGTGCTAAATGATCCCCCTAACGGGAGAGTCGCTGTAAAACCGAAACAAATGCTTCTTTTAATCTGATTTTTTTATGGAAGGAAGGTGCAACCCTTGATAGAATATACAATTTTTATTTGAATTAAATTTTGATAAATAACATAAGAAAAAAATTATTACCGCAGGTGTGTAAAGGGATCATTTTACCCACGGGGCTTGGGTAAAATGATCCCTGTATTTTATAACATACACAATGCATTATAAACTTAAAGAACATTTAGGTAACTACGTATTTTCGAATCGTAGACGCTTTAAAATGATATAATTATATAAAGAGCAAAAAAAAATTCACAGCGAGGGTAAAATGATCCCAGCACGTTTACCCACATATTTGGGGATCGTTTCACCCCAAGTGCGTACACAACACCTGCAGCATTACATTGGGAAAAAATGCAAACAAAATGTTTGGCAAATTAGCTAACTGGCCTTTTAATATCGGCTGTGATCAGCAATGCAATCGAAATTTGGCTTAGATGTTAAATAAAAAAAAATAAAATAAAAATATCTACAGCAAGATAAAGTAGCGCTTGCCGTAGATCAGACTTTCACAATTTTGAAAAATGATAATGCTTCTGTCAAGAACAATTGCTCGCATATTCTGCCATATTTAGTAAGCCACTTTACCGACGTAGAACTACTCTTGCAACAGTTTTGTGAGATGGCACCACTCATATCTATTTTAAAGGGTGGGATCATTTTAGACCGCTTTCCCCTACGTACCTAAGTGTTTCGGGAGTTTTTCAAAATTCTTATTATTTATTGCCAAAAAAGCACTAAGTTTAACTGCATTTTTTCTTTTAAATTAGGAGACCTTTCATGTGATGATAAAATAAATGGTGGCCATATCTTTCAAATTTTATTGATGATTTGCCAAAAGGCACTTGTTATAGGCTGATTGTCACCATAATTAAGTAAACTGTCCTACTTGCTATACGTAAATTTTACTCCACCAACCTTAAAGCGTTTTCCGAGATTTCTCAAAATTTGGGGACATTTTTGGAAACGCCATTTGAAGACATTTCTTGTGCTGATAAAAAATGGGAGTTTATTATTCAAATTGCAAAGTTAATATGCCAAAATGGCACTTGCTATTAGCCAATTGCCACCAAAATTAAATCAGCTCTACGGCGGCTAATGGCATTTCTATACGTACCAAACTTCAGCCAAAACGATCCAGTAGTTTGGGCTGTAGCGTGTTATTTAATGTTTCTTCAAAATTTGGAATGTCTTGATTTTTTGCCAAAAAGGCGCTAAGTGTGAATACACTTCTAGATCCAGAATTAGAAGGCCTTTCATGGGATGATAAGAGAAATTGGTGTTCATCAGTACAATTTCAAGGTTGATGCGCCAAAAAGGCACTTTGCGTTTCCGGACCGGCAAGAAAATTAACTGAGCTCACCAGAAGGCCCACACTAACCCCCATTCCAGATTTCATTAAAATCCGTTCAGCAGTTTTCGAGAAATCTTTCTCACATACGCACGTACGTACGTAAAAATCTGGTGTTATCTCAATTTCGAATTTTGGAGTGATTCCAGTAACCCATTGTTGAGGCCAGGTTTTTCCATCCTCGATAACCTCCAGTTTACCTAACCAGCGGTTAGTTGCTAGGCTACAGCCAATCAGAATTAACGCTTGTTGCTATGCGACAAACTGTTGGTTAGATAAACTGGAGGTAATCGAAGATGGAAAAACCGGGCCTAAATTGGTTGTGAGGAGGTTTAACCTGACTGAATATAACTAATTACATATTGTTACTCAATGAAATAATGGATATAAATATAAAAGGAAGGCTAGAGACATTTTGTGCATAGACCTACGAAGGCGTAGAAAGGCCATATTGTTGTTCTGTTTACTAATGGACACCTTTAAGGTGGTAACTACCTTAATCGACACCTAAGGTTACAATTAGGCCTTAATTGACACCTTTAAGGTGTCGATTAAGCTAATTGTCACCTTAAGGTTAAATTGCAACCTTAAGGTACGTGTCGATTAAGCTAATTGCCACCTTAAAAATGTCCATTAGAAAACAGTGCAACAACATGGGCCTTCCTCATTTGACACCTTTAAAGGTGTCAATTAAGGGTTAATTGCCATCTTAAGGTGCCGATTAGGCATATTGCCACCGCAAAGCTGTCAATTAAGGCTTAATTGCAACCTTAAGTTGTCGATTAGGCTAATTGTCACCTTAAAGGTGTCCATTATAAAAAATTGGCAGTCTCGGAGACGGTAGAAACTTCTACTTTTTCACAGAATTTGTAAATGTAGCATTTAACTTTATTTAACCAAGGTCGGGCGTGCGGAGCGGTTGGATGGCTGATGCACCCGGCGCGGCGCTCATTTACTAAAATCTAAAATATAAATGTTTTTCACTCCTAAAATGGACATTTTTCGAAAAAATGGCACTAAGGTTTTCAATCTGGCAATGCAACAGCTATCGAATTTGATAATGATAATATGCCCTTTTGCTAAGAAAAACTCAAAAAGGGGCCTTTTTGTCCCTAAAATGGAAATTTCATAAAAATTTGCACTAAGATTTTTGATCCGGCAATATAACGGCTGTCGAGTCCGATAGTAAGAATATTTTTTTTTGTAAAATAAATTGGAACAAGGGCCCTTTTGCCACTAAAATGACATTTTTCGAAAAAATGGCACTAAGGTTTTCGGCTTGAAAAAAAATCAGCTATCAAGTCCGGTAATAAAAATATACAGTTATGCATAGGTTTTTTTTTACGGCACCATTTTTTGGTCAAAAGGGCACAAGTGTGAATACATTTTTAGAAGCAGAATTCGAAGAGCATTCATATGGTAACGCGAAAAATGGTGGTTTGCATTTAAATTTTTAAAGTTGATGTGCCAAAAAGGCACTTTCCGTAAACCGATGTGGCCCAGATCAGCACCTACAAATCCCCCACTGAATATGTGTGCCAAATTTCATCTCGATACGTTCAGTAGTTTGAGCTGTAGCGTGATCACAGACAGACTGACAGACAGACAGACATTTTTTCAAAAACCACTTTTTTAGGCGCTCGAAACTTTCCGGTCAATTTTAGGACCGGAAAGTTGCTTTTCCCGGACTAGTCCGGGAAAGTGAAAAATTAATTTTCCCGGTCAATTTTGGGACCGGAAAATCAACTTTCCCGGACTAGTCCGGGAAAGTGAAATTTCACCGAAATATTCTAGAAAGTGAAATTTCACCGGAAAATTATGGATTTTGTTATCGTGTTAATTTTTACAAGGCTCCTCACATTTTTCAGTGTAGATACTTAATTTGAATTAAAATATTTAATTTCACACAGAAAATATGTTGCGAGCACCTAAAAAATTTAATACGTAACTCACATGTAAAGTGTCTTTCCTGGACTCGCAGGCTTTCAGGCTTCCGCCTACGGCGTCAGCCTGAAATCTGCCTATTCGTCCAGGAAAGATCACTTTCCATACTCTTTACGTAAATAACTATTTTGGGTTCCCAGGACCCTGAAACGTAAAGATTTTATGTTTTTGGCCATTCGATTTTTTTGAATTTTCCGATCGGTTCCAGTAACTGCGTCGCGAGCGTAGAAGTTAAAAATGGACAGCAGGGAAGCGACTGGAACCTACCCATCGCATTGGTCTTTGATTTCCGTGCAGGTAGCAGCCAATTGAGCAGAAAAATTTTTAGACCGTTTTGACAAATAGCGACGACTAAGGTTAATAACTTGTCATATTTACTGTCATTCTACATCAGTCCGCAAAAGTTTTAAACGAGAATGAGAATTTTCATTATTTTTCGCGGAAATGCACAGTGGTTCAGACTTTACATTTCGCGGCCAAAAATCATAAAAATTGAATCAACGGAATAACCTTAAGTATTTCATATTTTAATAATCAAGTATTCATAGGTCTCTAAAAAGGTAAAACAAATCACAATTGCTTGGTCCTGTCATTGGATTATTAAGTGTTAACTTTGACTTTCTTCAAAAGTCGATTTCTATAGTTACCGACAAATATATTTTTTTTAAATTGAGGGATTAGTGCGGGGTATGTTTTTCAAAAAATCAATTTTATGCACCATTATCTGTAACTGACGTATGTTTTTTATCATTCATCAACATTAATTTTCTTTCTGTAGGATAAAATTAAGTTTATATTATGAAACCAGTCTTTACCTTGACTTTTAGCCAAGTGCGGGGTGTTTCCGGACCAAAATTTTAGACTCTGATGATAGCCCTAATTGAGTACTTAAATAGTAAACAAAGATTAGCTGCCCCCATTTGCCCTTTTGCTTTATAGGCTATATTTAAATAAACAGTACGAGTAGGGATACGTCCAAAATAAGATTTTAATAGTTATTATTTGTACTACTTGTGGTGAAAGTACCTATCCTAACCTTTTTTCATGAGTTTAAAGTTTGATACACCACGCCGAAGGCGGAATGTATCAACCAAACGAGTAAAAAAAAGATATATTTCATTTCGTGATGCACACGTAATTTCATCTCTCATTGACTCCCCAAATCGATTTTATTTTTTTCAATATACTTATTTCCCGATTTGGTCGCCGCTTGATTGACAAAACCTCCAAGTTTCATAATTTTAGAAGAAAAACAATTTTTTCAGTCCCCCTAATTGACTCCCCAAATTGATTTAATTTTTTTTTAATTTTTTTTCGGTTTAGCCGTCACTTGATTGACAAAACCTACAAGTTTCACAATTTTAGGAGAAAAACCATTTTCTCGGAGCCCCTCATTTGGTCCACAAATAAATTTAATTTTTTTCAATATTTTTCCCGTCATTGTTGACATACTTCCGCTCAGCATTGGAAGTTTCAAATTTTTGGCCGTTTTTTAGGGATTCTGAACCACTGTGAAATGGTAGGAACGCCACTGACGGAGGTTCTCTATGACTGACGGCATGACGGGAAAAGTCGACGGCAGTCGAAGAATCACGAAACATGATTAGCGTGACCGCGAAGTATGGCGTGAAGTTATCTCCACATACTGCCCACTAAAGTGTAGGTATTTTTTAGTTTTCCCTAGATTATAACAGTGCCAGTGGCGTGCTGCACAAAACAAAACCACAAATTGCATTGATGGACATCAGAAATGTCTTACTGACACACGCCGCCACTGAAATTTAGTGCGCCAGCTTATAGTGGCCGGTCAGTAAGTTATCTATATCTACGTCTACGCTACGGTGTCTTGTGGTTATCTCTGGCGTGAACAGGCGTGAAACTATGTGCTGAAGGTGTCAAAAGTAATATTTTTATATTTTTGAGATACTTATACATAATAACATATAGTAATATTATAAATTATTATCATGGAAGAAACAGAAACTCTTACCCTAACTGTAACAGAATTTATTCAACGTATAAGTAAGGAATTAAGTAAGTCCTACATCATAACCTAATTTCTTATCCTATGAAATATTTCTGTTGAAGATATCGAGGGAACCAAGGGAATTTTTGGCAATGAACTGGAATTGATAGCTTTAGTACGCAATTGTCCGTTTCTTTATGACAAAAACTTGTCAGACTTCAAGAATATACAGAAGAAGAATGAGGCTTGGGAAGCAATTGCCGATGTCTTTGCCGTTTCAGGTATTGGAGATATCATAGTCACATTTATTTACCTCAGCTGTTGTAGTTGGGGAAGTGCAAAATAGGTGGAAGGGCTTAAGAGATACATTTAACAAATATCGACACAAAGTAAATGGAGAGGATGTAAAAAGCCCCCCTTGCCCTTATTATGATGATATGAAATTCCTGGAACCATTTATAATAGGGCGAAGGCCTAGGTTTGTATTCTGTATTGATTGAGGTGTTTTGATATCACGCTAGTGTATATAGGGGTTCCTGTTTGCACAAATCTTTATCTGAACAAATCAGTGGAGAGGAGGAAAACTCGAAAATTTTAAAAAATACTGGTATGCAAGTATTTCACATTAAGTGTTCATAATCTTAATATTGTTGCAGGTACCGACACTACAGATGATGTTAGTCTATTTATTGAGTGCATAAAAACTTTACCAGTTCTTTATCATGAAAAGTACATGAGTGGGTTATACAGAAAACAAAAAATTGATGCATGGATTAAAGTTTCGAAGCAGTTTGGACTGTCTGGTACGTTCACTTTTACATTGGGGACTTACAAAATATCCTGGAATTATCCTACTTCCTAAACAATCAATTTGAATCCAGAAGTTTTTAACATTTTTGTGTCTTATGTTATTTTTTACCAAAATGGTTAGCACAGATTTTGAAACCCTTTTCTAAGGGGGTTTACATGTAATTATAAAGTTGGTGTGTATGCCAAAAAAGCACTTGCTGTTTGCAAATTTCCACAAAACATAATCTACTGCTTTATGAGTTATCTCATGCCTCTGTGCCCAATTTCAGCCAAATCCTGTAGTGCTTTAATGCTTAATCTCAATTTCGAATTTTGGACTGAAAGGACATCAGCAAGTCGTGACTTAACTGATTACAAATCAAGAATTAAGAATTACAAATTAGGTACCGTAAAGTGGGATCGAATTGGCCACTTTTCAAGTTTAAGAGGCTGTAACTTTTGACACAGTTGGCCGATTTATTCCAAATTTTTTGTATACAGTGAGGTTCAAAAGTTGCTTCCCCCCTTTCTAACTCTAAGTGGAGGGGCACTTTGGAAAAACTCTGGGGCACATAACTTTTATTAATTTCGTGCAGTCTGAGGGTGCTGTCAAAAACTTTCTTCCACCATTGTTTTTTTAAATTGATACCCACATCTTTTTCCACTAATTGGGAATCTACGAAAGAAATCGATGAAAAATCAGATTTTTGAAAACTGCAAAAACACGTCAACCTTATTTTTTTTTGCAATAACCAAGCAATTGATTACGAAAAAAATTATGCTGGAGGTAAGAGGAAGGTTTGCCCTATATGTTACAATATTTTAAACTGCCAAATAATAAACATCAAAATTGTACAGAGCGCCACTAATAAATTCTAAAAAGTGGCCAATCTCACCGAGTGCCAAAGCCACCCCACTTTACGGCACCTACTTCGGTACGTACATGTGCATGCACCATAATAATAGTTAAGAGTCTCGTAAACTATTACTAATGGTCTGTCCGGGATCCACACGACCGAGATTCACCCTATTTCCATGGCGAATCATTGTTGTCAACAATGAGTCGCCATGGAAATCATTGTTGTCAACAATGAGTCGCCATGGAAATCGGGTGAATCTCGGTCGTGTGGATCCCGGACAGAGTATAGTAAGATGTAACTCTATATCAGTAAAGTCTCGACGTCTAGTGAAACTTTCATAAATTTTTTCTTGTATAATGCAAGGGCTGAAAGTGACCCGACTTAATTTTTTTTTATTATAGCTAAAGAATGTCTGGCAAGATGGAGGAGCCTTCGTGAACGGTATTCCAAAGAGCGACGTCTCCAGCAAAACGGACATTCCACCAGAAAATGGCAGTTTTATGACCGCCTCTCGTTTCTTGATAAACACGTAAAACCCCGCAGGAAATTCGGACGCAATCCCACAAATAACGCACAATCTAAGCAGAATATTTGCTTTGTAGTGACTTCACCAACAAATTCGTCATCTGAGGCCATCACAATCGAATCATCGGACGTTATCACAGCAAAAGAAAAGAAGGAAATGTCTACAGTGGAAGATGTAGAATTTTTCGATATTTCCAGTAACATGACTACAAATTCTAACCCTCTATTCGACGAGGAAGATGAAGGAGACGACATTGAAAATTCCCAAGTTGATAGTTCTTTGAATAGAGCTAGTCCTGATGAAGATGACTTGTTTGGGCAAAGCATCGCTGCCGAATTGAAATTAATTGCTTGTGCTCGGAAGAAGATTAAGCTGAAAGCTGATATTTATAGATTGTTGTATGAAAATAGTTGTGAATAATGAGTTATACAAACTTGTATTTTGTTGTAAAAATGCAGTTTCAATTTCAACCTGTTAGAAAATAGAGACATTTTTATGAGTATCTGAGTAAATAGTTATTTATTTATGATACAGTGCTATTCAGAAAATAAGTAATAACGTACAGTCCAAGGTTCGTTAGTTAATTTTTATAAGGCTGCCTCTTAAGTTCGCACCAATCAGCGCAGGGAGTATAGGATGACGTATTCTCAACCGATTCGCGATCTTTACTACTCATTACAGAGATATTTGATGGATTTTTTGGTGGAATCTATTAATATTCAGTAGAATTTCCCACGACAGGGTGGCTGGGACTCTGATATGACATATCTCCCATCCAAATAATAAATAAAATTTAAAAACAAATTTGACGGACTGGAAGCGGAAGTTCACTGTAAACCGAAAATGTATTGGAAAAATTCCGTTGCACTATAAATGCTCTCATAGTTTCACAAAGATATTGCTTCTCTGTGTCAAATGACAGGGCTTCATGAACGTTTCAACCCCCTATTTCACCACCCCCACATGCTCTAAAGAAAGCTGTGTTTTCAATTTCACCACCCTAATCCAATACGTTGAAAAATTGCGGCGGTTTAGAGATTCATGTTTTTAACGACCCTCTATGATTTACAGGGTGTTAATAAACTCCTTGCGTATTTGCTGACTTATTCGGTTGTTCATCGTAAATAAATCAATATAGAATCTCAGAAAAAATAAATAAAACGTATTTAAACGATTGCAAAGCGTTAGGGGTTGTTAGTAGCCTAGTGGTTAGTTTTAGGTTGAAAACTCAGAAGACCGTTTTTCAATGGTAGACCGAAATCTATCGAACCCCGTAATTTTAGAATTTTATAGGTACCACCATTTACTTGAAAAAATTTCATCCACCATGTTGGATGTTAGTGAAAATTTGTCCAACCCTCTACAGTGTCACTGAAAATTACCACACCAAATTCTGCCTTGATACACTGAGTATGGTTTTTGAGTTCTTGCATGTTAGGGGTTGTAGCGGCTTTAAAGGTGCTTTTTCGCAAAGTATGAATAACACCTGTTTTGAATCATTAACGGAAAGCTATCGAATGACGCCAATTTACTTATTAAGCGGAATTTTGAGTTACAACCGCTAATTTCCACCCCGTGTCAATTTTGCGGAAAAAACCACCCGTAAGATTTAATCGAAATATGTGTGTACGTTGGGTTTCAAATAGCTGCGTTCAATCCTTGTGGAGTTGATCATATTTTCTACGGTTTTCACCCCTTAAATTGACACCCCTTCACCTTCAACAGACTTGAGGGTCGAACGTGCACACCGAGTTTCAGCAAGACACTTCCACTAGTTCTCGAGTTATTGCAATAAATAGTTTTCGGTTTTTCACCCCTAACTCCCACCCCCTTGGTCCGATATGGAACAAAAGCAATCCCCGCCGTGTATTTGGGGATACGCAACTGTATATACCATAAAGTTTCAACTCGATATCTCAATCCGTTCTCAAGTTATCCGACGGACAGACTTGAGGAGCGAGCGAGCGAATAAGCTAAAACAAGAGTGCCTCGCATACTGCAACGGCACTAAAACTAACCAAAGATGGAACAAGTGCGCCACCAACCAGTTTCAGTCTCCATAGACTCCATATAGGTATACTGCATTTATTATTTATTATTACCAGTGATACCACCAATCAAAAAATACACACCAATTTTATTTGATTTAAATTTTTGCTAGAAATAATTTATTTTGGACAAGAATTTTTACATTTGACGAACCTAATTACATAATATTAACAATCCGATTATAATTTCCAGTTCCATGGAATACAGACCACACCATCAGACAAAACCGAATAATAAGTGGCAATATTTAAATGTAAACCTTTCAGGTACTCCTTCAATTCCAACTTTTTTTCTAAAAGTCGTTTACAGCAGTCTATCATTAAATCTGGCGTAACATTATCATCTTTTCTTAAAAAAGACAACTGGAAGTCATTGAGACATTGGCTGTGAAGTGATCTCTCCAAATATTTATTACTAAAAAAGATAACACATCTACTTATACAGTGCTTTTCGAAAGTAAGGAATAAATTCAAGAACTTTTTCGAGAGCAATATTTCGGAAATATGGTCAGGTCAACCTAATTTTTTTCGAGGCGCTTTCGATGGTGTACTCTGATATTTTGTTGCACTTCCGGTTTAACCGGAAATGACCCTAATTTAATTTTTCTTTTCAAATAGGATCATACCTTCTTCTCAACGGATTCGGAATACGATTGGTTTTGAGTTAAAAACGTGTCATGCCTGGCTGGAAGTATGGAGTCACGCAAAAACATGTTATCATAGCTTTTTCGACATAAATTCAATCTTTTTTAATGTTTCTTACCTATTTAAAAAAAAATTTAAGCAAATGTAATCTGGAATTTTAAATTAAGTAGACGTGTATTTGCGTTTTTCAAAAATCGCAATTTTTCACCGATTTCTCCGTTTTTGAAAATCTAGGTAGGGTGACGGATGACTCTACTTCCGGTTAGAAAAAATCGTAGATTCCGAATCCGTTGAGAAAAAAGTATGACCCTGTTTGAAAAATCAAAATTGGATCATTGACGGTTAAACCAGAATTGCAAAAAAATATCAGAGTACCAGTACACCTTTGGATGCGCCTCAAAAATATAAGGCTGACCTGGTGGAGGATTTTTTCTGAAATATTCCTCTCAAAAAAGTTCTTCAATTTTTTCCTTACTTTTGAAAAAAATAATCAAACAAAGTAGGTAAGTACTTACTTTTTGTAATTACTACTTTTTTCCTCTGCTTCTTTTAAATGTTTACTAATGAAACCCACCAGTAAAGGTCCTGGTAATGAACATGGAACTATGAACTGCCCAGTTGGAGAAACCATTAAAGGACCAGCCTCCCTAGTTAGGCAATAAATGTTACAAGATGACATGAAAAACATAAATAACTTACGTTTCGACCACAATTTCAAAATCTTTTAATGACTCTGGCCAGTCCTGTGGGTAAACTCTTCGCCCTCGGTAGTCACTGAGTGAAGTAGTAATTTGTTGCAAATTTCTTTCATATTCACCAGCTAAGATTTTTGGCATAAATTTCCTAAAAAAATGTAGGTGGGTATAATTTAGAACTTGGCAAAGAAAATATGTTACCTCCTGCCCACTTTGATTCCCCTCAGAACTTGGGAAACAGATTTCTCAAAATACGGAATTCGAAGTAGCACTTCATCATATTTTTTCACATTTTTAATCAGCTAAAAAATTCAAAGATATTCCATCTAATAGTAACACAGTAACAGTAAACGTGTGGTTGCAAATTTCTTTTGTTTATCACTACTAACTCTAGTTATAAAATAGAACAGAATAATTCAGAATAGAACTTACATCAACCCAATTATGTCGAACTTCTCCACTATTTAACATAATATGTCCATCTAAACTAATACCCGTAAATGGTGCAAAAACTAAAGTTCTTCCCCTTAAAACGCCTGTAATTTCAGGATGCTGCTCAAGTAACGCACTAAAGCTTTGTAAACATCCTTTAAAATGAGTAATATTCCATCCAGTATTCCAACAAATATCAATTAGGTTCAATTCATTCAGCACCTTTATTCGTAATTTTTCAACTTCCTCTCTTAATGGCCTGTTTTCTTCTGCATTATTTAAAGCTGTTTGGTAGTTTTTTGCCAACCAATTTCTCAATTTTAAAGCTCCTTGAGCTTCCTTTATTTTCTGTTTCATAACAAATGTTCCAAAAATGGGATCATTTTCATCAAACTTTGTAAAATCTATATTATCTCTATTAATCTTAATAGTTTGTGGTTTTGGTGTTTCTGGGGGTGCTTTGGGAATCTTATCAACATATTCAGTAGGCAAGTCACAGCTTTTCAATATTGTTAAAACTGCACTGCGAATATCACGTTCATTAATAAAAATTCGAATCGATCTAAAGCTTCCTAAAAATTGTAAAATTGAATGAATTATTGAGCAAGGGTCACATTCAGAACAATACGAACATTTTACCTTCTTTCTGCTTATCTCTTAAGTAAAATTGTAAACTAGTTGGCTTTATATGATTCCTCCACTGTAACATTTCTATGATTGAACTTAATTGCTTCAATGAATTTTCATTTGTGGCCTGAAAAATTAAATTACAATTTGATGGAAATATAATAACACACCCTCTGATTGGGGTACTGCCCGAATAAATCGGGATGTACGTTGAAATAAAACGGCCTTAGAGCTGTGGAAACTTCTGTTGAAGTCATGGAACGCGTAGTAGAAGGGAGAAATTTGTTTGCTCCATGGCTAAAGCGAACTGTTTCGTTAAGGTTTAATATTTTTTGTGTTACTTACAAAATCCGTAAACTATGTAACATTTTAAAAGATAAAAATAGTTTACAGCAAATAGCCTTAATAAATAAGGTTATGTTCACTTGCGTTCACTGTCACCTTCACTGAACATCCATTGAACATCCGTGACATCCATGCAACCACCGTGCAACTAAGGGGAACCCAAGAGCAGTGAGCAGTCTTTGTTCTGTGTTCTGGTGGTGCAAGTGGAACATTTGCACTAGGGTTGCCAACCGTCCCGATTTAGGCGGGATTGTCCCGATTCCTTATAGTGAGTCCCGCGTCCCGCCTAGTGCTGGATTTGTCCCGATTGTTGGACTTGTTTTCTGAGTTTTCCCTTTCCCTTTATTTCCCTTATTTTTTATTGAAAACGAGGGTTTAAAATGCATGTCGAATGACGTACATGCAACCAAACATACATACCCTAAAGCGGGCGCCACATAGCTTGTGATGTGCTATGTCAATGCAAAACACAGAAGTTTATACATACAATTCCAACAGAAGTGATCACATTGCACATGAGACGTGCTATGCTGTGTTTTCATGACCTTGATATGTTTGAACTTTTGCACAGAGCCGCACAGAAGTTGGTTCGGTTTTAACTTCCGTGCCAATGTCGACCCTGTTCATGACAGAAGTGCATTAAATACCCTGCAATCAGCTTCAAGATTTGAGGTTAGGTAGTGAAAATGTCGTACTGCCGGATATCCAACTTCTCAAGAGATTTAAAACGCAACAACTCGGCCAACCTATAACTATGGTACGCTGTCAAATATCCCCGACAGCTAACAGCATCGACCTTACGGACATGAACATTGTGAACACTTTCATGCCATGCAATGACAAACTACCTCCTATGCGAAAAATAGCACAGCATAACACAGCCTATGTGGCGCCCACTTAACTTAAGTGGGCGCCACATAGGCTGTGTTATGCTGTGCTATTTTTCGCATAGGAGGTAGTTTGTCATTGCATGGCATGAAAGTGTTCACAATGTTCATGTCCGTAAGGTCGATGCTGTTAGCTGTCAGGGATATTTGACAGCGTACCATAGTTATAGGTTAGCCGAGTTGTTGCGTTTTAAATCCCTTGAGAAGTTGGATATCCGGCAGTACGACATTTTCACTACCTAACCTCAAATCTTGAAGCTGATTGCAGGGTATTTAATGCACTTCTGTCATGAACAGGGTCGACATTGGCACGGCAGTTAAAACCGAACCAACTTCTGTGCGGCTCTGTGCAAAAGTTCAAACATATCAAGGTCATGAAAACACAGCATAGCATGTCTCGTGCAATGTGATCACTTCTGTTGGAATTGTATGTATAAACTTCTGTGTTTTCCATTGACATAGCACATCACAAGCTATGTGGCGCCCGCTTTATTTGTAGTGTCTACTAACTGTCAGAACAGTGGTGTGAGTGGTGCTTTACAAAACGTCGGATCCATTCTGTCAATCATCTTCCATCTTCGTTGCAAGCGTTAAAATCGCAAGGTAATCTTTTTGTCTATCTCTTATTATTTGGGTGCACTGCCAGTGACAACGCAAATACCAAATCAAGGCTGAGAATTATCATTTGCTTTGTTCAAACAGTTTTATTTATTTTAAGAAAAATAGTATATTAAAAAACACGTTTCATAAGGCCAATTATTATCGCACGAGGATGTTTGGACAACGAGGGCGAAAAGCCCGAGTTTTACAAAATCCGAGTGCGATAAGAGCCTTATGAAACACGTTTTTTATACAATTTTTTCTATTTCGGATACCCAATTTATTAGAAAAAAAATGGTTTTCCATTTTCAAAGACAGGTCAACGTTCGCTTGACAGTTGGCGATTGTTGATGGACACAATCGTTGTCTAGGTTACGATGTAAACAAAAGCCGTGCTCTAATAGAGCCCATTAGAGAACGCGTTTGGGTGCTATAAAGTGTTTATTAGGAAACCGAAATAGAAAAATGTATTTTAAAAGTATAAAATTAGTTTACCAACCAAAAAACTGAAAATCCTTAGACCATAAAAACGCCCAAATCTAGTGATTATTCTTTTTTGATCCACGATTTTCCAAGTGTTTTTTTTTATTTCGCAATGAGAATGAAATGAATTGATTTTGATTTGAATTTGGACTGAAAATACTGAAAAACAGGTGAGAAGGGGGGGGGCAAAATTTTTCGCGGGGGGCTGCCGCGCGCAAACACGTATTCTTATCACTCCACTGTCCCGCTTACTGTTTTGAAAAATATGGCAACCCTAATTTGCACATTTTAGAGATGGGTTGCTATTTGACAACCTGTTATTTTAAAGCTGCTATTTGATAATAACAGTAACAGGTTGCTTTTCAACAAAATAAATAACAGGTTAAAAAATAACAGTTTGCCCAGTTTGGAGAAACTAGCACCCCGCGGCGGCGGCATTATCGGAATCCGACCCGCCCTTGGACGGTACGACCACACGGTGCCAGTAAAAACAAACTGTTATTTTAACCTGTTATTTTAAACTGTTACTCAAAAATAGCAATAACAGTTGTAACTGTTATTTGAAAATAGCAGCTTTTACCCATCTCTAGCACATTTGCACGGGACCGCACGAAAAGATCCAATGCAGAACAGAAATGTCCAATAGAGTATTATACTCAAAATATGAAAATGCTTGTATCAACAATTTGAATAAAAAAAATTAGGTCGTATTTTTTTATTTTAGTAGAAACGTTACAGGAAGACAGAAAAAAATTAAATTAGTTGAAATCGTTCAAAACGCTTCAGATTCCCCGCCATGTTTTCTTGCTACATTACGTCACGACTCAACTCGACGTTTGTCTTAGCGTTCTTCATCCAAAGTGTCAAATTCGCGTCAAAACAAGAGAACTTAACCTGACTTTGTAAAAATAGCAGTATTCCTCCATAAGTATTATAAAAAGATGTCTGGATATTATAAAACGTGTTTTGTACCAGGCTGTAGAAATAATAACAGATCAACGCCCAGTAAGCTGTTTATTGCAGTACCTACAACTAAAACTGTTCGTGAAAAGTGGTTTCAAGCTGTAAATGTAAAGCAAGTGGCCCACACTGGTAGATACTGCTGTGAAGACCATTTTAATGTAAGTTGTTTTATTAATAAAAGTAGCACATTTGGTTTTTTTACTTAAAATTATTTTAGTTGGAAGAAGATGCTGAAAATTGGCAGTATTTTAAAACCCTCGGCACAGTACTCAGGATTAGGGCTGATGTTGTTCCCCACCAGTTTTTGACACCATCAAAGAGGAGGTCGCCAAGGGAAAGTCAATTTTCATCTTCAGCCAAGAAAAGGAAACGTGTTGCACTTGAAACGGTGGCAAGTTCAAGCTCGACAAGACGAATGTTGTTTAAAGAAGAGCTCGGGGTTCAAGCTTCACTTCCTCAAACAATTCATGAAAGCAGAGAACCTATTCCATCAACTTCAACTTGTGAACAAGCAGTAGAAGGTTTTGAGGATCTTGAAGAAGTGGTTGCAGTAGAGGAAACTATAGAAAAGTCCCTTTCATTTTCATCAAAAGGTGTACAAACAGATAAGATTTCAACAGTGAACAAGGCTGTTCAATTTCACTATAGGCCATCAGTACGAAGTGCTTATGTGAATGCTGTTGTAAAAGTGCAATCTGTAGGAACTTCTACAAAGACATCAGTTTTAGCAACAGACAGCGAGATTTTAGAGAGCAATGGTTCAACAAATGGGAGTGACCGAGGTAATGACATAATCTCATCAGACAGTGAATATGAACCCTCATGTGAAAGTGATACGAGCAGTGATTCTGATAAGGACAGTTTAAGTGTAAGTTCTGATAGCGAACACAGACAAGATTTGGAAGGTCACAAAAGATATCACTTGAGACTATTACAGCGTAGAAGTCAAAAATATTTGGGGCTTCCAGAAGATGCCTACGTAATAGTAAAGGACCCCGCACCGTTTGTATGGGAAAACATATTTCGGTTAAATTGGCTAATTTTCACATATGTTATAGTTGAAGACCTACTGAACAAAATATGTTTCGGTACCAAAGTTCGCTAATGGACAGTTTTTGAGATATAGCCCCTTAAAAATTAAAAAAAGTGCTTGTGACAACCATTGTTTAACATTTGTGGCGTCTTCACTAGATTCTTTCAATATCTTACTATGGAAACCGATGACTTTTCGAACAAGATTTCTGATGATTTTAAGAACGTTTTGGTTTTTTTATTGTTGAAAAGTCATCGGTTTCCATAGTAAGATATTGAAAGAATTTAGTGAAGACGCCACAAATCTTAAACAATGGTTGTCACACCAACGGGCCATGACTCGAGCTCTAACATCATAGCTTGACGAGAGCAATTTTTTTCATTTTTAAGGGGCTGTATCTAAAAAACTGTCCATTAGCGAACTTTGGTACCGAAACATATTTTGTTCAGTAGGTCTTCAACTATAACATATGTGAAAATTAGCCAATTTAACCGAAATATGTTTTCCCATATAAACGGTGCGGGGTCCTTTATGTGAAAAGAATGGACCCATACCAAAAATGCATATTTTATTGACCTTAAAAAAAATCAGAACTGACGATGAATATGTCAGATTGGCCGATGACTTTGGTGTTAGTGTATCGTATGCAGGAAAAATTTTTACAAAAACAGTGCCTGTGTTATGTGCTCTCTTAAAACAGTTAGTTTTCTGGCCTTCCAGTGACGAAATTAGGTGGTCATTACCAATTGCCTTTAGGTCTAAATATTTTAACGTAAAGACTATTGTTGACTGTTTTGAAATTGCAATTGAAAAACCAACAGACCCAATTAACCAGTCATTAACTTGGTCTGAATATTACAAAGCAAATACTATAAAGTATTTAATCTCCTCCACCCCAAATGGAATAATAAATTTTGTATCAATTGGGTTTGGGGGGAGAACATCAGACAAAACGATTGTGGAGAAAAGCGATTTTCTAAATGTTCTGCCAGATAACTACACGGTCATGGCAGATAGGGGGTTTAAGCACGTTGCAAGTGTTTTAACGCAGAAAGGTTGTCAGCTGGTAAGACCTCCCAGTGTAGAAGGAAAGCAGCCCTTATCCAAACTGGATGTAAAAGCTGGCAAGCAAATTGCAGCCCTAAGAATTCACATTGAAAGAGTGATTGGACGATTGAGAGAGTTTCAAATGTTGGTACCTTACTCCCACATTGATCATAATCTTATTTACTTAATGGATTATATTATTGTGATTGTATGCGGAATTTTAAATGTACATCATCGTTTAATCAAGTGAATGCAGGCTTGTTAGAAAAATTAAAATTATTTTGTAAATTAATAATCACTCTTTAATGTAAAAAATAAATTATGTTGGACAGTTCTTGGTTTTTTTTTAAACTTTAGTTAAGGTGAACAGAATTCTTTGTGGTTTTTAAAAAAGAAGTGGTGTAAAAAAGAAGTCTAACAAAAAACAAGATTTATTCTATTGCTTACAAATTTTATTGAATATGGCTACATTCCAAAAATCTTGGCACTTTTTAATCAATTCTGAACAGTACTCAGCATCATAATGAACTTCCTTTAATGTAACTAAATTGTTAGTTTCGAAGTTTGGCGAAGCTACACAAAATATACATTTTTTTCTCTTTGACAAATGCATTTGAAGTTGCATTTGAGCATATGGCGCTTTCGTAACTTCACCATCCTTTATGTAGTGCGTCACTGTCGATTCCTTTGATGGGCACTTTACCTCAAAACACAGTTCATCTGTTACACCATCTGGAGAGGCCCCAAATATGGGAATTTCCGGAACCATGAAAAACCCACACTTTTCAATCTTCACATCCATCTGGGCCGCTACTACTGCCAGGACTTTTGGCTCCAAATCTTTGCCTCTCGATAGGGCAGCTAATTTAAGTGGCAGCCCAGCGCACCCATTATGATTTCGACAAGTGAGCCATCATATGTATGGGACACGGAACAGTTGTATGCTCTAGATGCTGTTATTCGACCAAATCGCATTTCAAACCATAAAGAAGAATCTGCTTGGTTCCTAGTACTTATCTCAATTGCCTTGCACATTTCAGTAGTCATGTTGGCACGACAAAAATTTAAAAAAAACTCAGGTGATCCTGAACTACCATCTGCATCAAGGACGTCCTCGAACGTTAAGCCTAAATAATACATTGAAGAGTTCAGTAACACATTGTCTCGCAAAGGTATGTTACAAATCATGGCCTGCGAGTTTTTCTCTGTCAACACGCTCACAACTTGAGATTTGAAATCTGGTACATTAGGTAACGTTGGTGGTGTCTTTTTACCTAACTCTGCTGCTTTTACAAAACTTTTACCACGGGCAATTCTAGAGAGCCGAGAAGATTTCCAGTAACACTCCTTCGATGTTACTGCTGGTTCACAACTTCTTCTGTAAAGCCAGAAAATGAAGGCCACTGAATGTTTACATCCACCTAAAATTTATACTTGAGGAAAAATATTTTTTCTAAGTCATCGTTACCTTTGCAAGCCACACATCCAGTGCACTCTGCACTAAGAATCGTTCTTTGTGTTTCATTTATAACAATTGTCACCCTATAGTCCGGATTACGGAGCTTATGTTCTGGGGTAACTCGTGCCTTGATTATACAAGTTTCCCCCTGCCTTTTCAACTGGACAAAACCGGAGGCTTCTTCACCATAAACTGCTTGAGTAGCCCTAGAATTTCAATAATAGTTATATAATTGATTACAAAAGGGTTCAAAATTTACCTCGTAGTTTTGGTACCAGACATTTCAGCACCTACAAAGTCCGGGTTGCTGGAGAAAAACCTAGCCAACATTTCTGGCAGAATTTCTGGCAAATTATCAGACCAGGCTCTTTCGTACCCTTCTTCCATTATTAATTTAAAAAAACACAAAAACGATACAACTGAAAACTTTACAAAACACGTGCGCAACAGACAGAATCTAGGTTAGGTTAATAATTAGTAGCTGTACTTGTACTGTGACAATGGTTGGTATGCTTTCATTGCTTTGAACTTGAACTGTGGCTTGAAGACGTAGCGCGTAACTCGAAGGTTGAGTAGTGACGTAGGGACCCCCAAGGTTACCCAAGCGTTTTGGCGCAAACTTGATTTTCGCAACCTTTGACTACTAATATTTATTACACAATAATTATTTTGCAACAAATAGCGTCGCTAAGTTTCATACCAAATTGAGTACTATCATATCCACCCATTTTTAACACATTGGTTTAATTAGTATAATACTCTATTGTCCACACGGAAAAACATCCAAAACGCAAAAGTCCATCGCGCAAATGTCCACAAGGTCAATCACGTCATCACTGTGACAGAAGGAGATCACGTACTGTACATATACCTACCTTTGTCTCTGTCAGTCTGTCTTTCTGTCTGAGCATAACCTAACTTAGATGCGTAATAATTCTAATGATTATTTAATATCAATAAACCATATCAGTCAATAATGGATAAAATAGTGATTGGAAAGCTAAAACAGCAAAGAGGAAACAAGATGTGTTTAGTGTGTTTAGGGTTTTTTTGATTATTAAATGGCCCTAAAATATTTTCTGAGCCCACTTCCGTCAAAAGTGTTCTAATCAACAAAAATAAGTTGCAAATTTTAATTCAATTTGACGAACTGACATCTACCACCTAGGTGAAAAAAGAAATTCCCTAGTTTGTGGATCTCTTCTCGTCTCTCTCTATTACTGAGTTAAGTATAGTCCCTAATCTTAATTTCGTTTACTGCTGACGCGATTGACCTTGTGGACATTTGCGCGATGGACATTTGCGTTTTGGACGTTTTTCCTTGTGGACATTTCTGCAATGGACTTTTGCATAGCGCTTGCACTTTGTTGCACAAAATTTGTCGTAAAACCGAAGCCGATTTTTGGCGAAGGCAAAAGTTAAAACATGACGTTTACTGAAGTTAAAACTTGACAGGATGTTTGACGTTTCCCAAATATAAACTTGACATTTGATTGCGTTTGTTGCGAAAACGTCTATTTAAGGGAAAGAAAGAGTTGGAAAGTTCCCCATAACCATAAGCTCAATCAATAGACGATATTCAAAATTATAATGCGCATGTGCGTAGCAGCGCGCGAAGGGCTCTGGTGTTTTACGAAATTGGCATCCATAAGAAATGCTTACATTACAATGCTCGTAAAATATGAAATCATTTGAAAACTGTAGCACCTATCTTCACGTAAACTAGCAGTATGAAGACAATGAACCTTTAGTATTGCAACTAGTACCTCAAAATGCTAATTTCCTTAATGCAATAATTATAAAACAATATTCAAATAGTAACAATTTAATTCAGAACTAAACCATGCTGAACCGAGTGGGAACAGAAATTGACAAGAATGACAACCGACAGAAGTGACAGCCTCACTTGAAGAATCTCGTAAATAATTTATTTGATGTGTTAAAGGACCAAAAGTTACTGCCAAAGTTCGTTTCTAGGCCATTAGTCAATAACGGTACGAGCCATTAATAAAATTCATAACAACAAACAACGCTAGTTATTGACAGATATAGGTTAATTTTTGGCGGCGCATTTGAATTTTTGCAGCCTGAAACACCATCTGAAGTTCATACAACATCCGATAGATGTCTCTTTAATTTAGAATAAGGTCTATTGGGAAGACTGCTCAGGATCTTGAAACTGCAATGAAAATTTGTAATCATATCGTTTTACTTATATCTTATATCATTCAAAATAATAGAGGTTATATTTGGGGAAGTAAATATTGTGTATTCTTCTCCATTGTGAAATACATTTAATTTTATTGACTCATGATTGTTTATTGCACCTACCCTTTTAGAGCAAATACTTCAATAAAATGAATTCGTGCAAGTGACAGCGATGACAACCAAATCAAACAACTGTCAAGTTTCAACGTAGCTGGTGTAACGTAGCTCACTACCTGCGTTCAGAGTGCGTTCATAAACTGACATTGAGTGCAGAGTGTTTGACGTCAGAGCGGAGTGAATTTAAGCAGGAGTGCGCCCAGAGTGTTGAAGAGTTTTTGAACGGCATCGATGGGTATCTGTCAATTCACATGTCACTATCAGTTGTCCGGGTATAAAGAATGAAATGTAATAAACAATAACAAATCAAAACATGACCCCTCGACGTTCATAATCACAATAAAATTTTCCGGCGATACTGTTTTTCCACTTTTCTACTGATTCCTGCACAAATAATAATAGTCATGGTACATAATGCGCATGGGGAGTGTTTTTCGCCGGGGTCCTGAGTCCGGCGTGTTTCTTGCGTTCCGAGCGTCTCATTGCGGAGTGTGCTTTACGAAGGGACGCTCTGGAGAGTGGTAACGCAGAAGTGGAATTTATGAACGGTCTTGCGCGTCTCATAACGCACAGTGCGCCCTGTGTTATAACTTGACAACTGAAGTTATAACTTTAAATATGGCCGAGCTTCCGGTAAAGTTAATTCTAGACATCACGAAAATGCCAACAACTGTCAAAGTTTTAACCAAGTTAAAACTTTGCCATCGCCAAAAATCGGCTCGAGCGTAAAACAACAAGCGCCGTAGCTGTCAAAGCACGGGGGTGCTAGTGTCAAACCACTAGGCACGTGCGTTCCTTTTCAACATTCAGAGCAATTTGATTGGTCAATTTTCAAATGAACCAATCAAATTGCCGAGTGTATTGCCTTGGAATGGTCTGTGATTTTAAGGTTATTTTATTTACACAGCTTATAGTTTCTAGCCTCTCTAGTTTATAAATCTGCCAGTTTCACCTTCCTCAAATTGAACGATGAAACGTGCAAGCGAACTATGTACAAATGAAGACGGAGCAATAAGTTCAAAAAGTTGTATAGAGCATAGAATTATGTGAATAATGAATGCTAACATTTTTTAGAAGTTGCTCGTATGTGTGTGCAAAGGCAATCTAAGTTCCAAGGTGGTCTGTCCTTCGCAAATTCAAACGAAATAACCAAGAAGAAGTTTTCAGACATTATGAAATTATCAGAAAGTGCTTCAAATGTAAATATCTATAACATTGCTAAACAGGAGCAGCTTGATGTAGGACTTCACACTGCAGACTGCAACTTTGTGAAGAAACCTGGACACATTTACCATCTTTATGAGAGACCACTGGGTTTAAAATATTTTAGCATGTTATCCCCTGAAGAATGGTCAAATTGCCCACCACATAGATATTTAGGTAGTTATATGTTAAGAGCAGATCAAAGTTTTACACCTGCAAAACATATTAATGGAAGATATGAAGGTTTAGATTTAATAGAACTATACTATCATCAAGTTCAGGCAATTAATTCATAGCAGTATTATTTTAGCTTTCAACTAAGTACTTAAATAAAAACCAGATATTATAACAAATTTATTTAAAATTAACGAGACTATTAACAACTCGGGTTTGTAAAAGTTTAAAAGCAGCAGTACTTCAATTCGAAACAAGCTGAACACATCATTGGTACAAAAATAATTAAAACCTATGTACCAATTTGAATAGCTGTTTAGAAACTATCACAATCTCACTAACATGAAAATCACTATTACGTAACACTCGTACGGTGGGCTAGAAAAACAAATCAGTTGAAACCTCTTGCAAAAATTAACTTACTGTTTTTGGGAAGTCTGAGAGCTTCATTATCTAAAATTGTAACTTCATGTGGTTGTTCCCTATAATTGTAAATAATATGCAACATTTTTTCTTCGCCAATAGATGGATCAAAGAATCCTGGTAGTTGGCTCTGAAATTGCTGTTTTAACAAAGTTCCTACAATCCCTCAAGTCACCTTTGTGTGTTCGTGCATTATTAATTTGCTATCTTTCACTATGCACTGTACTGGAATTGTTACATCAATGATTTCATTACCTCTCTCATTATCACCTTCTTGGTTCGGATCTGCAAAAACATAGAAATATCACTTAATAAAAAATATCACCAACCTAAAATAATCTTTCCATAAATAGCTTTGATTATAACAAGTCCTTTCTTGTTTTCTTCTTCTTCTCTAATTCTGGTATATGTTGCCATCATTAATTCTTGAGCAGCTAAAGCTTCACGTCGTCTTTCCAATAATTTATTGTAATTATCTTGTCTTTGTTTTTCTACTTTCTTGGCCTTTTGCTGTTTAATAAAAGGCTCAACAAAACCTCTTTTAACAACTATATAAACAACTAATGGCACTACGGTGGCATAAAAAACGGGGGATGGCATCACTTCCTCACAGAGATGAATTGGAAAATTATAAACTTGATTTGCTCTTGTTAATCTTATTTTCAACTTTACACCCGATGGGACACCGACACTAACTGCAAATGAAAGGTTACTGTGCTTGGAGATCTTTTTTTCAGCGCCATATTCCACAACACCACCAAAGGTACCTGCTCTGTAAATTCAAAACAATAAAACATAATGACAATAAGAAAAAAATAAAGGAGAAAATAGGATGAGAAAGTACACTGGATGACTATAGTCCAGGCAACGAATGCCCAAAATGGGGTTGTAGAGAACATGGAAGGGGGAGAATTTTTCTCTTCGGGAATGTGTTGGGGGTAGTTAGGAGGTAAACATACTAAAAGTCCCCGCACCTACCCCATCCGCTTCAGGGGGGAGGGGGGTTGAAAGGTCCCTGTTTTTGTTTTTTCGCTTATAACTCGAAAATGGTGCGTCGTAGCGAAAAAATCCTTGTATGAAAATGAAAGCCTACAAAATTTTCTACAACTCTCCTATTATAGATTATTAAGGAAAAATGCACCGTTTTCGAGATATTCGCTCTCGAAAGACGGCAATTGTCAAAACAAACTTTTGCTTCTAATTCCTCAGTCTTTGGTTTTGCAGAAAAGTCGTTAGGAAGAAAGTTTTAGAGCGTTAAATTTCCTTCAAGGATATGTATATACAGGATGGTTCCTTTTTCTCTACTCACCACTGGCATCTTCTAAGCGGTAAGAGGCACGAAGTCGGTTAAATTAGAGAAATATTGCACTATTTAAATTTCACTTGGAGCTTTTATATTATTGGCAGCTGTCAATTGAATGGCATCGTCAGAAATTATTTAAGTCATCTAGATTTTGAGTAACGGTAGTCAACTTTTTATTCTCTTATGGTAGCCATATTGTATTTTAACACCATCGGACACACAAAAAATTAGCTTTTCAAAATGGACTTTTTTGACAGATCGTCAAAATTTGAAAATTGATATGAGTAATTTGTAAAATGAGTCTAAACTTATGAAAAAAGTTTCAAGATAGTACACCAACTTTTATCATCTCTTATGACGTCAAAAACAACTGAATTTTGAACGATAACATAACAAATCTAGAAGTCGTGCCACGCGAACTTTGAGATGTTTTTTTCAAAAAAGTTCATGCTAGCTACATTTTTAAAAACCTAATGTTTTTGTGTGTCCGATGGTGTCAAAATTCAATATGGCGGCCATTTGAGGAATTGGAGCCAGAAACTCTCCTGTCCCAAGAGATCCAGAGCGACCTAAGATTTTTATTTTAAGACGACTTTGTCATCTAGTTAAGATTTTTTTTATCATATATTTTTTTAAATTATTATTACGCCTACAGGTATTTTGTACTTTTTTTGTAAAATGAAAAATCTTTTAAATTCTTTTATGACCGCCATATAGAATTTTGGCACCATCGGACCCACAAAAAAATTAGGTTTTTAAAAATGTAACTAATATGAACTTTTTTGAAAAAACATGTCAAAGTTCGCGTGGCACGATTTCTACATTTTTTATATTACCGTTCAAAATTCAGTTGTTTTTGACGTCATAAGAGATGAAAAAAGTTGGTGTACTATCTTGAAATTTTTTTCATAAGTTTAGGCTCATTTTACAACTTACTCATATCAATTTTCAAATTTTCACGATCTGTCAAAAAAGTCCATTTTGATTACATTTTTGAAAAACTAATTTTTTGTGTGTCCGATGGTGTTAAAATACAATATGGCTACCATAAGAGAATAAAAAGTTGACTGCCGTTACTCAAAATCCAGAAGTCCTAAAAAATTTCTGACTATGCCATTTAATTGACAGCTGTCAATAATATAAAAGCTCCAAGTGAAATTTAAATAGTGCAATATTTCTCTAATTTAACCGATTTCGTACCTCTTACCGTTTAGAAGATGCTAGTGGTGAGCAGTGAAAAAGGAACCAGCCTGTATATACATATTCTTGAAGGAAATTGAACGCTCTAAAACTTTCTTCCTGACGACTTTTCTGCAAAACCAAAGACTGAGGAATTAGAAGCAAAAGTTGGTTTTGACAATTGCCGTCTTTTGAGAGCAGATATCTCGAAAACGGTGCATTTTTCCTTAACAATGTATAATAGCAGAGTTGTAGAAAATTTTATAGGCTTTCATTTTCATACAAGGATTTTTTCGCTACGACGCACCATTTTCGAGTTATAAGCGAAAAACCAAAAAACGGGACCTTTCCACCCCCCTCCCCCCCTGAAGTGGACGGGCTAGGGGCGGGGATTTTTAGTATGTTTACCCCCTAACTACCCCCAACACATTCCCGAAGAGAAGAATTCTCCCTCCTTCTATGTTCTCTACAACCCCTTCGTTGCCTGGACTACTAGGCATCTCCACCTAATCTATGTTCACTTACTTTATGGATATTTTCAGTTTCAATTCTTGAGTCAACATTTTCCTTGCATAATTTAATGATATATAAGAATGAGGTAGCCCAACTTGTATTGAAAAATTGTAATGGTTATTTTCTAAAAAATGTTGAAAGTTGGCAAGTTTAAATCAAAGTTCATGTTTACCAGTATCTCGGACCACTGATGTGGAAACTAAAGACCTAATACCACCATGATAGGTAAGGTAACCAACTGAATGTTTATCAATTTGCATTGCCAGTGCTAAAATTTAGAGTAAATACTTCTTCATTCTTTGAATATCTTACTTGACGTAATTCCAGGCCGGATTCCTTCCGGGGTAAATTGTAAAATTGTACCACCATTCCAGAAAAACCTTTTGGATAATGTACGAAAGCCTTTTAATGATAATGCAGGACCACTTCCTAAAAACCAGTTATTACTTTTGTGTGGTTTGAATGTTTTCGCAGTATACCAGCAGTCATTTCAACTTCACCCCAGCTTTTATGTGAATAAATATGCCTCCAGCTTAAATTAACGCCCCCATTACCAGTTCCATTTTGTGTTTGTAGTTGTCCTGATAAAGTGCAAGTATCCTTTTGAGTTATTGGGAAATCAACTGACTGAGAAAACTGCATTGAAGATACTTCAATATTTGGCAAAGTTTGTACAAAATCCCTAGAAAGTTCAAATTGATAATTACGTGAAAACATTGAAGAAATTCTTACGGTTCAAATTCTTCTTCGAAAATTTCCTCATAAGGATTAAATAAATCTGTTGCATTAATACCAACAGTAATGTTTCCACTTGGGTTGGTCCTTTGTTGTTTCCGCCTTTCAGCACGTTCTTCCGCCAATTGTTCATACTCAGCCCGAATTTCAGCCGGAGTCTTGGTCCTTTGTACAATTTCCCATCCCTCAGTTTCCAAACCTTTCATACCCAAGGAATCATAAATAGCCCTCCGGTGGGGATCTGAGAGAACTTCATAGGCCTTTTTTGTTTTGTTGAATAAAACTTCAGCTTTACTCTTCAATTCCTGGTCCACATGTTTATCAGGATGGTACATGCGACTGAGACGTCTGTATGCATTGTTAATTTCTTCTTTGGTGGCCTAAAATATTAACGTGGGTAATTCACATGACTGGTGAGGAACTGTTTTTAGGTTAGGTTATTTTGAAGACATTTTGGAGCGAAGCGTGAAAGGTTTATTATGTTTGTAATAAAAGTCCGTTTTCGAACCTCTTTGGGGATGTTGAGAAAAGAATAAAAGTCCTCTTCAATTATATTTTCCTCGTCTGAATCCACATCCATGTTCCACTCCACTCACGTTCACCGCTCTCACTCAACACTCAACCAACCAACTCCTCAACTCAATATTCTGTCAAAACTCAAAATTATAAAAATGCTCGATATTTTTTCCTATCTATTAATCAGGAATTTTCGAAACAGGTTATTAATATCATAATATTAAAATCTTTGTTTTTCCTGGGTCCCAAAATTTAACTTATCAGTAAAAAAATTTTTTACACCCATGCTATGCAACCAAATATACACACGCGTAGCGTGCAACAAACTGCCAAATACAGGGTGTTAGGGAATGGTACCGTGTAATAGAGGTATTTCTTGAGTGACGTCATTGGCATGTCATGCGCGCACACTTGGAGGACGGATGGACATTATATCCTGTACAATTTAATTTATAGCGATGAACACGGTTGTTCGTTGTTAACCTGTTACCGACCAGAGAAAATCAAATAATTGAATAAAACAGTAGGTGCGTTTAATTAAAAGTACCATCGTCTGCTATTTATGTGATGGTTAGAACATTTTTATGCTGTTAGAAAGAAGCATGATACTTTTCGAGCTTTTCGGCACGGCATATTATATTATGATGTCATTGGTGAGGAAACCGAGTACCAAATCAATATTTGCTTCACTGCACAGTTGACACATGACAGATGCAGAAACATAACCCCATTAAGGCTGACCCTCGGCCGGTTCCCACCGTATAATAGTGTTTTTTGCTTCTAATTTAAATTTGAGAAGGATTATCAGCTTACAATTGCTATTTTACCTGCACGTTTACGCCTGTAACACGTTGGTTAACAAAATTGTTAAAACTACATTGGTTTTTCTAATTTTACAATTTTCCGATTTCGCGACAAAAAACAACATTATTGTAGATTAGAACTATTCTCCTTTCCTTCTAACAGGATATCGGTCGCCTCCAAGTGCGCGCGCATTATCTTGTCGTCTTCTTTTATAACGCCGCGTTGAGATCTCAGTATACAGGATGTCTCAGAACGCTCGCACCAAATTCTAATGGAGTATTCAGGAGTAAATTCTGAGTCGATCCGTGTTTTTGAAATTTCCAGGGACCAATAGTTCTCGAAACATAAGAGATTTAAGAGGACCAATCAGCTTTCAGCTTTGAATTGCTCCATAAGGTACTTTAACGTTAGATGCACTATTTCCTATAGGTAAGAATAAGATACTATCAATGAAAATTTATATTGTTGTATCTTGTTACCTAGGAAATAGTGCATCTAACATTAAATTACCTTGTAAAGCAATAGAGAGCTGAAATCTGATTAGTCCTCTTAAACCTCTTATAATATCTGGAACTACTGGACACTGGAAATTTTCAAAAACACGGATCGACTCAGAATTTAATCCCGAATACTCGGCTAGAATTGAGTGCAAGCGTTCTGAGACACTCTGTAATGTGTATTCTTTTTACTCAAGAAATACCTCTATTTTAAGGGCGGCCATACCATGTATCATGGCAACAAAATATTGCCTTCCAAATCTTGTCAATTGACAAACCGTAATAATCAACCTGCGATCATTTTTCAATTTTGAACGCAATAATAATATGCAGACATGCATTTTGTACGTGGCGAATGTCTTGGTAATGCAGAAAATGGTACGCCAAAAAATGCAGGGGGCTATGCACTTGGAATTAGTTGTACAAAAGTTAGGAATTAATGGAATTTTTTTTGAATTTTTTTGGAATTATTGGAATTTTCATGGAATTATTGGAATTTTAATAGAATTATTGGAATTACTGGAATTTTCTTGGAATTATTGGAATTTTTTTGGAATTATTGGAATTTTTAAGTGATTCTAATGGAATTATTGGAATTATCTTGGAATTAATATGCCTAACGCGCATGCGCACCAAGGTTACCTGCGTCCAGACCTGCGCACTTTCACAAGCTCACGGTGACAGCTATGACATTTCGAATGAAGTGAGGCGAGGTTCGAGGTTATGTTTACAAATTATTTTTTTGAAGAAAAAGAGGGCAATGAAGATTTTGTAAGGGTAGTTGTCGGTGAGAACACACAACCTTTTCTCGTTAAAAAAACTTGGTTAGTTTGGTTATTACGAAAAAACTCGAGAAGGGTCCGTTCTGATAGGTTGCACAGGTTTAAAAATTGAATTAATTACCTATCTTTTGTCAAAAAATTGTACTTCTCTTTCTAATTGTAAGATTAAATGAAATGATCGAAAATGTGTGTCTTCTTTGTGGCCCAAAAACTTATACAGGGTGGGTAATTTTTCGATGCTCACCATTGGGATCTCCTAAACGGTAAAAGATACGGGATCGGTCAAATTAGAGAAAAGTTGTGCTATTTCTTGGCGATTAAGAATCTGAAGAGAATTCTCCGATATTCTGATTCGTTCCTGAGTTATCACAAAAAATCTGAAAATTGTCAATTTAAAAAGAAATAATATCTCCCTAACGATTGAAGTTATTTAAATGAAACTTGGAACTTTTATATTTTTGACAGCTGTCAGTTGACTGATATTAACCGAAATTTTCTAGGCCTTCTAGATTTTGAATAGACAGTCAACTTTCCTTTTTATTATGGGCGCCATATTGAATTTTAACACCTCCGGATACACAGAAAAATTAGTTTCTCAAAAATGTAACCAACATTGACGTTTTTGAAAAAATATGTGAAAGCCTGAGTTACACGGCGGCAAGACGTACTTTATTATTGTTAAATTCAATTGTTTTCACATATGTTATAAGAGATTGAAGTAGTCGGCGTACTTTTTCGCATTTGTTTTTCATCTAAGTTTAAGCTGATTTTACAAATTATTCATACCAATTTTCAAATTCTGACATCTGTCAAAAAAGTTCATGTTGACTACATTTTTGAAAAGCAAGTTTCCGAGATGCTAATGGTGAGCATCGAAAAATTACCCACCCTGTATACCTATAGGTCTCGATATATCTATACATATTTCTTGTAGAACAAAAAACCGCTGTTGAAGCTCTTTAAATTAGTACCTTGGTTGATGGTTGCTTACATTAGTTGGTGTAATCTGAAATGTATCTACTAAATCGTGGCTCTTGGGAATGATAGCAATTCTGTCGTCATTTAAATTGCCGCCTATTTGGTACGCATGCGCAAAGGGACTGAATTATTGGAATTTTTTTGGAATTATTGGAATTTTTTTGGAATTATTGGAATTTTTTTGGAATTATTAGAATTTTTTTGGAATTATTGGAATTTTTGAATTTTTTACAGGAATTATTGGAATTATGTGAATTTTTGTGGGATTATTTGGAATTTTTTTGGAATTGAATTTTGTTGTACAAAGAAAAAGAGACTGCATAACCCCCTGAAAAAATGCGAGAATGACAACCACAGGTAACGATTTGTACCAAATTAATTTTCTGTTGTCATAGTAAACTCCATTCATTTTCTAGTGAAAATCTAAAATTTTTCTAGAACTGTACAACCCTAATTTGATCCCTGCTAATTTGTAAGGGCCTGTACTTTTGACAATTTGATAGAAAAGCGGGAAAGCAAAAACATTGCATAACCTTAATCTTCTAGGATTTGTTTTTATTGTTAGAAGCAGTGTCACAGATAAACGTACCTACCTGAGGCTTTTTCGTGAATATTTTTCTTTGCACTTTACTCGAAACTGCACGCACACAAAGTCCATTTTAGGCCAATTCAGAGCAATTTAAAAATTTTGACATTTGTCTTGTTTTCTGACGTATCGCATTGAAATCGCTTCTACAGGATGTCCCGTCTCAGAGTGCAACAATTTCAGCCACAGATTCCTTGCATGAAAATAAAAGACCAGTATTTTTTTGTTTCGCTAGATGAGCCCCCATTTCGTCACTAGGGCTCCTCAAAAGTGAGCCCCAAAAATCGAAAATTAATTCCCACGTCGTAACCATTCAACCGATTTTGCTGAAATTTTCCACAAGACCATTACGAACGATGAAGATTTCAATAATGTAGCTGATGATTTCGTGGTGCCCACCATAGGCGCCCAATAGCTTTGTTAACGTAATTAAATTTCCTATTTAATTACACACACCATCCGATGCTCCATTGAATTTAGAAACTACGCTACCTCTTGCACTTTTTCTGTAAAATGCACAATTTCCAAGTAAAATCAAGAAATGTGGAGCCATACACCATAAATTAAATGCATATCTGTATACTCCGAATTTGCAAAATTGGCTGCAATTATAATATTTACAAAAAAAAACAAGCACAGTGCCACAGTGGTGCAAAACTGACAATAATTTAAAACTTTAACAAAGCCCCGACATTAATCGCTATCTTGAAAAGTCTGCCAATATAAGTACGTGTATGGCTCCACATTCCTTAATTTTACTCGGAAATGGTGCATTTTACAGAAAAAGTGTAAGAGGTAGCGTAGTTTCTAACTTCAATCGACCATCGGATGGTGTGTAATTAATTAAGAAATTTAATTACGTTAACAAAGATAATGGGCCGAAAATGTCGAGGGCGGCCCAGGGGGCGCCTGTGGTGGGCACCACGACATCATCAGCTACTTTATTGAAATCTTCATCGTTCGTAATGGTCTTGTGGAAAATTTCGGCAAAATCGGTTGAATGGTTAAGACGTGGGAATTAATTTTCGATTTTTGGGGCTCACTTTTGAGGAGCCCTAGTGACGAAATGGGGGCCCATCTAGCGAAACAAAAAAATACGGGTCTTTTATGTTCATGCAAGGAATCTGTGGCTGAAATTTTTGCACTCTGAGACGGGACATCCTGTATATCAACTCACCTGTTAGTAAAATTCCTTGCAAAATTTCCTCATACCAACATAAAATTCAAATTTTGACGTTCTGTCACTTCAATAGAAAATTTGTGGAGTTTACCTACTAGATATTTTATGGAGCTAATGGACGTTTTCAGTTTCACCTGAGAGCGCGTGTATGTTGGTTCTCTAGCGTGCTCACTCATTGGCTGGATGTCTGTCACATCTGATTTAACACAATGAGATCTTTATTAGCTATGCGTTTCGTTGGAAAACAACCTGCGCGTGCTTCATATTCTTATTCATGTTAACACATTAGACGCTATATTGGCACTCTCTTTATTCGACAAACTGAAGATGTACCTATATTGAATAAAATATTCCAACAGTTCTTAAACTTTGAGAAAAATATTTGAAAACCATACCCTGAAGGAAAAATGCTTCTTAGCCCCCAATGGCAAAAAACTTTTCGACTACATTTCTCATTGTATTGATGATTTCAATAATTCCAGTGCATGAAAGGAGCCAGCCTACGCAGTAGGTAAAACAGTCCGGCTGTATTAACGGCTCTGCCAGTTTTGAGATTACTGTGACACAAAAATGACAAATAGCGACTAACAAATAAATCATTTGTCACAGAATGTTGGCAACCCTTCTAGACTGACGTCCGTTATTTTCATTTAATCACGTTGTTTCGAGTAAGTATTCATTGATGTCCTTCTTTTATTAAAATCATCAATTCGCGATTCTAGCTAAGGAGAACACCCTCTGGTGTGTGACGTCACACATGGGGAATTGTGGGAACTCAACCAATACACCCATTGCATCAAAGAGCAAATTGTAAGACCGCATGCGCGGCGGGAATTTTGCCCCGCCCATTTCTATTTGAATCTCGTAGAAATGGGCGGGGCAAAATTCCCGCCGCGCATGCGGTCTTACAATTTGCTCTTTGATGCAATGGGTGTATAAGGAGCGCTGAAATATAATGACAGTCATTTTTGGTGACATTTGATTGGACGCTTTCAACAAAATATTCCTATGTCTGACGTCACAAAGTTAATTTGAATCGCGAATAGCCGTCCTTAAAATTACACGGTACATTACCTAACACCCTGTATACCCGTGGTGTATACTCCGGCTCCGGCTCTAGTCATGTCAAATTGTCATTGTCAAATGTCAAACTCAAACATCAAACATACGTCAAAAGTGGCAAACAACTATTTTGAGGTTATATGTTGCGAACGATACGAACGAAATCAGTTTGTTTCGTGATGTGTGCTCAATAAATGCCAATAACTAATCGCATAAATAATGTCTTCTGCATCAGGAAGCGGAAATGAATCCGACCGCAGTGCCAGTCCTGTTAACAACGGACCGGCACCAACCCCTGGACATCGTTTATCCCGTTCGGCGTCCAATTCTCCGGCACGTTCGCGTTCAGGTACTCCAGCTTCTGGCAACAGATCCAGATCTGGATCACCATCATCTAATAAGTCAGGAGGAACTCAGAAATCGGGAGGGTCACGAAAATCCCGGTCTCGGAGTGTAGCTTCTAATGCTTCCAACAGATCCAGATCTCCTGCATCTCATAGAACCGGTTCAGGTTCTCATCGATCAAGCAGTGCAGGTTCTGGAAAATCGCAGTCTCGATCGGGAAGTGCAGCATCTTCAAAATCAGGGTCTAGGTCAGGAAGTGCGGCTTCAAAGAAATCAGGCTCAAGATCTAGATCTGGAAGTGCAGCATCAAAGAAATCGGGGTCCAGGTCAGGAAGTGCAGCTTCAAAAAAGTCGGGGTCTAGGTCAAGGTCCGGGAGTGCTGCATCACAGAAGTCAGGTTCAAGATCTGGAAGTGCAGCCAGTAATAGGTCTGGTACACCTGAAAGTCGTCAAAGTCGATCTAGGTCAGGGAGCGCTGCATCAAATAGATCGAGAAGTGTTGCATCAAATCGATCGGGAACTAGGTATTGTTATTTATTTGATTTTTGAAGAACTGCGCGTCATTTGCTTAATGGAGTCCTCTGCAATGACATATCATTTTCCAGAACTTCCAGAGTTCAATAAGTATTCAATTCTTAGCCCTATGGGCTTAATTTCAAGTGCATTTATGTAATGACGTCATAACTAGGGATGCGCACGATACATCGATGTTTGTGAAAAATGCAGCAGAGAAGCGGCTGGAACCTCCCCATCGCGTGGGTCTTTGATTTCCGTGTCTCGCATTTAAAATTTTAAATTTGATATGTCATGTCTAAGTGGCACTAACCGTTCACCAACTGCTTTCAAAAGCCTTTCAGCTCTTGAACTGGTCACCCAATCTCCATGTACCAAATTTCAGCCAAATCGATCCAGTAGTTTGGGCTATAATGTGTTTTTAGTGTTATTAAAAAAAATCGATTTTTTTTACCTAAAGGGCATAAGTATGAATGAATTTCGTCTTATTTGAAACCAGAATTTGAAGACCTTTCTGATGGTGAAAACAACTTTTTCACAAACTTGTAGATGGTTAAATGAGTATAATTTTAAATTTGAAAATTGGTGTGCCACAATGGCACTTGCGGTTTGTCGCTTGCCTCCAAAAAAAATTCTGCTCTTCGACGTGCGATACCATTTCCATGTGCAAAATTTCAGGCAAATCGATCCAGAGGTTTGGGCTGTATCATGTTTTTAAAATGCGTTAAAAATCTCGAATATTAGAGTTTTTGTCAAAAGGGCATTAAGAGTGAATACATCTTTAGAAGCAGAATTTGAAGGCCTTTCTTATTTCAAAGTTGATGTGCTAAAATAGCACTTCCGGTTGCATACGATTGGCTCCAAAAGCTTTTCAGATCTAAGTTAGGCTATGAGATGCCTATGTACCAAATTTCATCCAAATCGCTCCAGTAGTTTGGGCTGTAGAGCGTTTACAAACAGATTTTAGAAACCTCTTTTTTGGCTTCCTGGAACCTCAAAACGTATAGATCTGATTTTCTCAAATTCGAAAGTTTTAGTGATTGCAGTAACCTCCCATTTTTTTTAAATTTTGATGGCAATTGACAATATTCACCGGTTGTCACCATCTATTGTTAAAGAGAGTATGTAATAATTGGCTGGAAGCTTTAATGTGCGCAGAATCAGCTTTCTGTTCAAGAGACGCCAAATGTTTCACCTTTTATCTCTTACTAATACACGGAAAGGGATGGAGATAGAGTAACATCGAAGCTTCTGCGCTGCGCCTGTCAGTCTTGCCAGCTGTCAGCTGGGTGTAGTGCAGTGTTTTGACTTTGTTTAGGAAATCACAAGATTCCAGAGGGTACAGATTGGCAATTATTATCGAACTTGAATAAAACGCGATTGGGATTCGTTTTCAGAGACCCAAAATTTATTATAGTAAAATTTTCGAGGGGTGATCATCAGACTAAAAAACGTACACTGATTCCGGGAATACCCAAGTTTCCCAGTATTCGGATGTATTCCAAAGCTATTCCGAAACTCGACTTAAAACTATTCCGGTATTCCAATGTAGGTAATACGCAATTTTCTCCATCAGTATTCCCGAGTATTCCCATGTATTCCCGGTTATTCCGAATTATTCCCAAGTCGAGTCCCAAGTAATCCGAGATTTCCTAACCTCAACTTATACTCAACAGGCGCAGGCGCTTCCGAAGCTACCCCGCGTTATTCTGAGGTATTCAGGGCAATTCTTCCTATTCCTACAAATTATTTCCCAATTGTTTTGATTTATTTTAAAGTACATGCATCCAATCAATAAAGTTTAATATATCGCAGGAAAATTTTCAATTATTCCCAACTATTCCGGGTATTCATATCTATTCCCATGTATTCTGATCTATTCCTGGTGTATTCCCGAAAAATGTACACTGATTTCGGCCTGCGCATCACCCCTCGGAAATTTTCCAGGTAATAAAAATGATAATGAACCACACTATGTCAATAGTGTCACTTTCAAATTGTGACGAAGCTAAATCCCTACTTCAGTAATTTTTGGGAGTTCATCCAACAAATTCGACGCGTGCGCAGTAAAGCTCCTGAATATCGTGAATTGTTGCCAGTATAAAGCCTGTTTTAAAGCTTTTGGCAATGAGATGTCATCGTCGTGCGAAATTCCGGGTCCGCGACTGTACACTAGAAATTTGTAGTTTTTAATGTCTACGCTCGCGGAGCAGTTACTGGAACCCCCATTTTTCGCATCTTCACATCTTTCGCTCTACAAATTCTCCTTCTAAAAATGTACTCACACTTGGTGCCCATTTGGCAAAAAAATGGTCCGTGAAGAAAACATTATTATACATACAGGGTGGTCCAACGAAAAGTTTCCACACCGAATATCTCGTGAACGGAGCGAAATATAAAAATTTGCTCGAACAGGTGGATTTTTATTTTGAGGGGGACACCTAAATTCGCCCTTGCTGAAATTTTTCCTCACACCCCCTGACCCCTACTAACCCCCTCTTCAAAAATTCAAATGGCAACCCTCCACTTGTGATGCACTATTTCAAAGCTAATTTCATTGTCAATCCAACGCTGTAAGAATTTTTGAGCTTTATTTAACTCCAGCGCCCTCTGTGGTCAAATTTTAAATTACATTAGGACTATTCGTAATACATCAATTGAAAGGGTTTGACATTCTTTCTAAACCGATGCAACAATTTTTGAAATCCATCCACTCGTTCAAAAGTTACAGGCGTAAACTTGAAGGATTTCTAGGCCCAAAACCAGCTCATGTTCTTCAATGTAACTTTTGAACGAGTGAATGGATTTCAAAAATTCTTGCATCGTTTTACAGAGAATTTCAAACCCTTTCAAATAATGTATCACGGAGGGCCCTAATGTAATTTAAAATTTGACCGTAGAGGGCGCTGGAGTTGATCAAATCCCAGAAATTTTTACATCGTTGGGATGGCAATTAAATTTGCTTTAAAATGATGCATCACATGTGGAGGGTTACCATTTGAGATTTTGAAGTTGGGGTTAGTGGGGGTTAGGGGTTGCGTTGTGGAATTTCACCAACCGCGGATTAAAGTGCCCCCCTCGAAACAAAAATCGACCTGTCCGAGCGAATTTTTATATTTCTTTCCGTTCACGAGATATTAGGGGTGGAAACTTTTCGTTGGACCACCCTGTATACATATCTCACTCATTTACTATTGACTGAACTGTCACTTTTTTTGAGTTGTTAAAGGATTGAATCTGCCGTTTTTTTCTGACCAATACCTGGGAAATTAGCTTGTTTAGCCAAAAAATGGCAGCAGAGAAGCAGCTGGAACCTCCCCATCGCGTGGGTCTTTTGATTTCCGCGTCTTGTGTTTAAAATTTTAAAGTTGATATGCCTAAATAACGAGGGGTGATCCGCAGACTAAAAAACGTACACTGATTCCGGGAATACCCACGTATTCCCATGTATTCCGAAGTATTCCCAAGTATTCCGAGATTTCCTAACCTTAACACGCGCAGGCGCATCAGGCGCTTCCGAAGTTATCCCGCATTATTCTGATGTATTCAGGGTAATTCTACCTATTCCCACAAATTATTCCCCAATTGTTTTGATTTATTTTAAAGTACACGCATCCCTGCGATATATCGCAGGGAAATTTTCAATTATTCCCAACTATTCTAGAGTATTCCGGGTATTCCGATCTATTCCCGAAAAATTACACTGATTCCGGCCTGCGGATCACCCCTCGCTAAATAGTAAGTACTTCCCGTAGACCAATTATTCCCAAAAGCCTTTCAGCTCTTCAACGGGACACCATGTACCAAATTGCAGCCAAATGGATCCAGTAGTTTGGGCTATAAGATTGTTTTGGTGTTATTACAAAATTTCGATTTTTTTTTATTTATTTCTCTTGTGGCAAAATGGCATCTCTGGTTGTACGATTGGCTCCAAAAGCTTTTCAGATCTAAGTTGGATTATGAGATGTATACATAGGTACCAAATTTCAGCTAAATCGGTCTAGTAGTTTTCGCTGTGGCGTGTTTACAAACGAACGTACGTACGTACGTACGTACGTGCATACACACAGACACATTTTTAAAACCACTTTTTTGGGTTCCTGAGACCTGGTGTTATCGCAAATTCGAAAATTTTAGTGATTGCAGTAACCCCCATTTTTAAGTGGTGAAGTGGAGTAGGGAGGTTAAAAAACTCAAATCTTGACGACCTGTCACTTCAATAGTAAATGAATGAGTAATAATTGTATATTTTTATTACCGGATCTGATAGCCTATTTTTTGTCAAACCGAAAATCTTAGTGCCATTTTTTCGAAAAATGTTATTTTAGGGTTTTTTAAAAATTATTTGAGAGAATGACCGCCGTGCGACTCACCACGACAATGCAATACGACATTGTTTTACAGTTTCTGTTATTCCTTCATTTTGTATTAATAAAATCACACTTTTAACTTCAGGCTCGTTTAAATTATTCTCCAATCATTAAAATAAAACTATCAGATTGAAAGGATTGTTATGATAGCCAGTTACCGTTAATTGCTGTGGTACAATGTACAAATTCTGTGAAAAAGTAGAGATAGCCAATTTTGTATATCTATGTTCCCGTCATCCCTTATCATTGATAAGAATTTTCTTTCTTCAGATCGCGGTCACAATCGCCAACAAAACCGCCCGAGCCGCAAGAGCGCAGTAGATCCAATAGCCCCAATTTGCACATTGACGAATCTGGCTCTCCCCAAAATGATAGGGGAGACAATCGGCTACGTGACAGTTCCGAAGAACGGACAATAAAGAAAAAGAACAGAAAAATTACATCTGATAGCGAAGAAGATGAAGATAACATACAGACCGGAAAAGGTAAACTCAGTAGAAATTCACCGATTTCCATAAATAGAAAGTTTGGGTTTCAGAAGTGAGTGCTGCTGCAATTTTTGGTGATGATGCTGATGACATAAGCAGTGAAGATGACAAAGACGAAAAAGGTAGGGAATCTGACAAAGACGGACGTCGTAGCGATGACGAACGCCGATCAGATGAGGAACATGAACAAAGGGAGGGCGAAGAAGTAATAGATCTTTCATGCAATATCATATTTTTATTTTCTGTCATTTCAGGACGAGGGCAAAGAAAATGAACCTGAACCTATCCCAGAAACGAGAATTGACGTGGAAATTCCAAAAATCAGCTGTGATCTTGGTAGAGATATTCATTTTGTGAAGCTACCAAATTTCTTGTCAGTGGACACAAGACCATTTGATCCTGAAACCTACGAAGACGAAATTGATGAAGAAGAAACACTTGATGAGGAAGGTAGAGCTAGGTTAAAGCTTAAGGTTGAAAACACAATTAGATGGAGGGAGATCGCTGATAAAGAAGGAAATACACAAAAGCAATCAAATGCTAGATTAGTTAGATGGTCTGATGGATCTTACAGTTTGCATCTTGGTTCAGAGATCTTCGATGTGTACAAGCAGCCTCTGCAGGTTTTTTTTCTTCTCTGTGAGTCAAAATAAAACAATTGTCTTTAGGGGGATCACAATCATTTGTTTATCCGTCAAGGAACAGGATTACAGGGTCAAGCTGTGTTTAGGACTAAGTTAAGTTTTCGCCCTCATTCTACTGAAAGTTTCACGCACAGAAAAATGACGTTGTCGTTGGCGGACCGTTCACAGAAAACTTCTGGTATAAAGATTTTATCACAAGTGGGGGCTGACCCGGACCAAGACAGGAAAATGCTCCTTAAGGTAACATCAAAGTGAGAAGTTTACTATTTTTTACATAACCATTTGAACATTGTAGAAAGAGGAAGAAAAATTAAGACAAACTGTAAGAGTAAGTAAACCACGTCGCAAAGGTGACCCAGCTAGGTCTCATAGCACTGCATACCGTGAAGAAGAGGGCAGTGATGAAGAAGGAGCAATATCACTCAATGCAATTAAAAATAAATACAAGTCTGGAGCTGCTATGGCAGCTAAAGGTTGGTTCGTGTTTATGGCTGTAACTAACACAGTAATCGCAGTTCTATGGAAGAAAGTCAAACCTTTAACAAAGCCTTTATTTAAATCGACTTATCAAAATAATTTAGGTTTTCTCCGTTTCTCTAACAAAGTAAGGAGTAACCAAACCAGCTGGAACATCTACTTTTTTCTAAATTTTAGAAAATAAGAAAAGTAATGCATGAATAATATTAATGGTTACCTACCTTTGTCTTTGTTAGAGGAAGGAAGAAAATTAAGCTTATTTAAGTAGGTTTAAGGTACTCACATGTGTTCTGCTTTATCTTTATTGTCGTCCAGATGACAACTTTGATGTAGGGGCGATTTCCTTTTTAGTTATTTATCGCATGCCAAGTTTCAGGTTTTTTGTGGCTGCAGTACGTTGTTTAATCATAACATTATTTTTTAGGTGGAGCAATCTATTCATCCGACGAAGATGGCTCCGACATTGAGACAAGAGGGAAGAAACGTGATAAGGCTAAGGTATCGAAAGTACTGAGAGATTCTGATTCAAATGAAGAAAGCGAATAATTGATTGCAAATGTAAAATTATTGTTTACATTTTTTAATGAATAAATAGGTAATAATTTGTGACGTTAAAGTCTATATCCTATTCTTTAACGGGCTCTTAACAATGAGGGCGTATGTGATGCCTGTTAAAAATTACCACTGAATGTCATGGGTAGACCATTACAACTTTCAAATTCTTAGGCGAATGAAGAAATAATTAGGGACCAATGGTTCTTTGCGTTGAGAAGTTGTATGCGTTAGCCGCTATCTTAAAAAAAAATTTTCACATGACTGGACTGAAAACATACAGTTTGCAACAATATACCAAGTTTCAGCCAAATCGATCCAGTAGTTTGGGCTAAAACGTGGTCTTAGTGTTATTACAAAATTTCGATTTTTCTACCCAAAGGGCACTAAATGCGAATGAATTTTGTCTTATTTAAAACCAGAACAAGACCTTTCTGATGGTGACCATAAATCTTTGAAAAACTCAAAACATGAAGATTTGGTGTTATCTCAAATTCGAAAAGGGCCCTAGTCATTAGTGTCTGCTTGGGAGAATGTTCGTTTTTTTTGTAGTTTTGGAAAGAGGAAAGGTTGAGTCCTTTAAAAATAAGAGCAATTTTTAGTTTTTAAAAGATACATTTTCAAACAACATTAATTTTATGAGTGGTTTGGCTTAAAAAAAATGGATTTCTATCCGTGGCATTAGGAACCGATAATCACTATATGTGAATTTACAGTGATTTTACACGATGTTATTTCATATATGACACAGAACACCCTGATTTCAACAATATAGTAGGCCCATCCTGGTTGTACTTACACTTTATTTTGCGATCGTCATCTTGAAAGACAGGTTAGATTAAAAGTATAACTGCTGGGGGCCCATTTTTTTACAATCAGCCTCAATCGTCGTAGGAAATCACATTTTATGTCCACAAGAAAAATTAAAAAGAACAATTTTTTGTTTCCGAAATATACAGGGTGGTACTTTTTTAGTTTCCCTCTTTGGTATCTTGGAAACCATAGGAATTAGAAAATCGGTTAAATTAGAAAAAAGTTGCGCTTTTTCGAGGTGATTCTGAATCTGTAAAGAATTTTCCGGATATCTTCAAAACTATAGCCAGGACATGTTATGAACAACTGTGATGAGGCATACCCTGTACTTTTGAGCTTAGCTTAGAACATTACTTTAGCACCCTTGTCCCTTGTGGTCCTGTAAAAATTAATTTGATTATTTTCGACTGGGCCGAAAATTCGGTATTAACGTCCTTTTAGTGATTGCAGTACCTCCCTTTTTTTAAGTGGTGAAGTGGAGTGGGGATGTTAAAAACATTTTTTTGGCGAATGCGGAAATAATTAGAAGCCAATGGTTTTTTGCGTTGAGATGTTGTACTTTACTCATCACTGTTTCAAACACAAAAAATTGATATGGAGGAAATTTCCCCCTTGAACTATCTACAACGTGAGAAGACTAATCGAACACAAGAAACTTCACCCCCAAAAACCCACCTCCTTCAATCCACAAACACAAAAAACTGACTTAGAAAAAAATTTTACCTATGCATTATCTACAGCAAGAGGGGAATAATTGAATACAAATTGCACCCCTGAAACTCAACACCTTCAACTCTTAAACAAAAAATTGACCTGAAGGAAATTACCTTTTGAACTATCTACATCGAGAGCGCAGTAATCGAGTGCAAAAATTGCACGATCGAAAGTCACCTCCTTCAACCCCGAAATACAAAAAAAAAACTACTTTTCCATGTCCGAAGGGTGCCCTGTGTGGAAAGTAAGGGCCTCAGTTTAAGGTGCGGATTGTCTGCACCCGAAACAACTAACAAATCCAGACCATTCATTACTGCATAAACATTTAACATCTTCCGTTGGCTTTTAATGCTGCAATTGGGTAATTTGAAATTTTGACTTGTTCAGGAAATGCAGGAAACCCTCAGAACGAAGTAGACCATGAATAAATAGCAGATAACACAAAAATTGACATTTTTTGAGTTAACTAGTTGTATTGAGGCCGCGATATTATTCTATCCCTTCATTATGTTTGTATACACTGTGACTGGCATTTATTTGGCATTATATGTACGGAATCATAAGAGCCAAAGTACTATACTTACTACAGAAAATGAGGCAGACTCTGAAAATTGCAGTTTGCTGTAGCAAGAAGGTTAAATTAGGTAGCCAGCGAAAAGTTGACAAAGCCCCTAAATGCATCTACCTACGTAAGTCGTTAAAACAATCGCACAGACTTAATGGAATTTAATGGCTTTTCCAGTAAAATGAAATCGACATTTAATGGCGATTCCCATTTATTCTTTCTTAATATAATTCAGCCGCAATTCCCCGGACAAAAACACACATATTAAAACCATTAAATATCTACCATTAAATTTTTTAAATGAATAATGGTCATAGGAAAGTGTTCCTTACCCCGCTTGCGTTTCACCCCCGAAAGCGTGAACAGAAAAAGGGCTGTAGCAACCGAGTGTCCCATCCATATACATAAAAAACACAAGACAGTCTACATTCATGACAACCACGGTGCAAGGTTAAAACGATCTAAAATACATAATCTTTACTACAAAAATGTATTGTTTTCAAGACATTAATTGAACGGATTACAGATTTGAAAGTAAACGTTTTTCAAATGATATAAATAAATAAGCAAATATTATTCTTGCTCCTATTTGGGTTTGTGAACTTTCATATGAGTCGCCAAAGTTCCACTTTGAGCAAATGCTTGCCCACAGACACTACAAATGTATGGTCTTTCACCTGTATGAGTTCTAATGTGTTTTTTAAGTGTTCCTTTAACTGCGAAACTCCTCCCACATTGTGAACAAGTATAAGGTTTCTCACCACTATGGATCCTCATGTGAATTACCAACCTCCCACTTTGATTAAACCTTCTATGGCAGACTTTGCATTCAACTGGTTTTTCCCCAGTGTGAGTTCGAATATGTGCTGATAGGTACCCAGACTGTGGAAAATCCTTGCCACAAATTTTGCATACATGGGGTCTTTCACCTGTATGTATTCGAACATGGGTCATTAAGGTGCCAGGTGCAGCAAAGCTTTTATCACACATTTGGCATTTATATGGCTTCTCCCCTAAAATGTTTCTTATAATTCAACTATTTTTCAGAAATTGACAACCTGTGTGAATAAAAGAGTGAATTTTTAAATAAGACATTTGGCCAAATCCTTTACCACAAACGTTACACAAGTAAGGTTTTTCACCTGTGTGAATCAGTTTGTGCCTTTCTAAATTACTATGGAAGCGAAAGGTTTTGTTGCAGATCTCACAGGTCCGAGGTAAATTGCGTTTTCTTATTATACCACTTTTATTTTTGCTTCTCAATTTTTTATATTTTGCTTCTTCTTGATGTTGGGAAGATTTATGTTTCATTAGTGCCGTTCGAGACTTAAACCTGAATTAAAGCAATAAAAACACATCAAGTAAAAATATAACATACTTTCTACCACAATCACACTTGAAATTTTTTCCGTGAGAATTATCCATATGTTTTAGATAAGAGGCTAAACCTAAACATTCTTCATTGCACTCTTCACAGCTATATGATTTTCTTTTCTCTTTTTCAGACTGTTTAGGTTCTCTTTCTGTAGATGATTCAGACTCCTAAAATTTAAAACTTACTAAAAAAGTAAAGTATTTATAATTAAATCCTACATCCTTACTACTATTGTCACCGGCGTCATTACTAGTATTATACTCAAGAGCATGAATCTCTTGTTCATATGCAGTAGAAATTTGATCGTCATCCTTAAATATATTACTAGGAACAACCTCCTCTCCATTTGATGAAAAAACCTCTTTATTCTGGGCCACTTTGATCCTTCCATTTACTATATCGTCGACACTTCCTCTCAATACTACGTCAGAATGTTCACATAATTTCTTAAACGAATAGGCCCTATGCAATGTTTCGGTACAACTGTAACAAATATCCTGAGGAAAACCGTCATTCTTGACCACCTAAATGATGTAAAATATTAGATAACGACTGAGAATCGAAAATTAAACTTACTGAAACTGAAGTAAAAGACAACAGCATTTCACACAAAGTAATCTCTTGGTAATCAGGTAATTGTTTATCGCTAAATATAGAGTTTAAAAGTGCGTTTTGGGATAAGCAAGTTCTGCAAGTGTTTGTAAGGTTTTGTTTGAACATTTTTATGTAAAATGTTTGTAAACAAACGGATAACAAGACAACCTAACCTTAAAATCCAAGATCTAAAGGGCGCGGGCATCACTTATGCAACCACGCAACACAATCAGCTGCTTGGAGAACAAACATTACATTTGAATGCATGGAGTCAAGTAGGTTTTTACGCCTTTTTTAAGTTTTCCGACTATAAACTGCTCTATTTTCCTTAATTACAAAAACTGTTAGACGAGTTGATGTTATAGCAGCGTTTTTTTCGAATGGTTTTCTCGGTTTTTAATAAATTGCAAGATAGTGTAATTGGGTACTTACCCATCGAGACTGCTTTCCTTTTTTTATAAACGGTGAGTTTTTAATTATCTGTTACTATAATTTTCAAAAAGTTTTAGCAAACAAACAAACATACCAACATTTTACTCGGTTATTAGGTAATTGTGGCACATTGGTATGGAATACCATCGAAGTAGATTAACACAATAGAAAAATGTCCCTTGTTTATTAAAAAGCTAGAGGAATGGACAAAGGCCATTAAGAGGGCTGACAAAATGTGGTTATAAAGAAAAATTAGGTACCTGACCAATAACGAGAAATTTATTTATTGTTAAGACAACCAATTTTCTTGACCCAGCCACACAAGAACTAATTATTACAATGTTATTACTTTCAAGACTTTTGTAGCTTCAAATCTGTCCATTGAATAAACAATTTCTTTAAAACCAACTATACAATGTCTATATAAGTCACTTTTGGAAATTTTGTTGGATCGATGGAGAATCCGTTGTCTTTTTTTGCATAGGGGTGTCCGAAATTTATTACAGACTCTTTATCTAAATATTGGTATCTTGTATTTTCATCCCAAGTGACAAAATGTTCACTGAATTGTTTTTTTTCCATTGTCCACCACACTTCATCACTAACAACAAACAGATTTCACTAGGTTTATTTACACTGCACAGCCGTTCCGAATAACTAAATATCCACAAAACCGCATTCTAAAGAGACAAACCACTGTTTAAACCCACTTTACACCCCAAAACTACGGAAAATTGGAGAAAAACGCATGTACTCCATGCAGTTAAATGTGATGTTTGTTCTCCAAGTCCAAGCAGCTGATTGTATTGCAGGGTTGCATAAGTGATGCCCGTGCCTATTTGGCCCTATCATGATAAGATATGATATTGCGCATTGTGGGCGGAGTTAACTTCGGGCGCTGACGATAGCAAGAGAGTTGCCGCCGAATCGTCCCAATCAACCATGTGTAAATCAAGCGCTTTTCGTTTGTCGAAATAATTGTTATCGTCAGATTATTTTGGACTTTATTTTGCGGGCAGGGTGTTATTACACGTGAACAAGCCTTGTGCAATATGTGGGTGCAATTCTGATAGCCAGACGATAAAGATTTCTTGTCCGGGACCCACGAGTGAAATTTGGTCCTTTCACCGAGAATAACCCTGGATTAGCTCGGCAAAGTTTATTATTACCACCCAATTTGTTATTTTTCCTTATACTATTATATAAAATGTATTAAAATGCTTTCATCTTCCGTTAATAGTAAAATTTATCTACTTTGCCAGACTGGTCGCTAGTGGTTTATATTTTCAGTTCAACGTACATTTTTTGTCACTGTGATTATTTTTATAGTTTACAACTAACAAAGGAACTTAAATTTTATATAAACTTTATCATAAAATTATTTTAAAAGCATTATACATCATTATTTGGTGATTATTTTTCAAATTGAGTCGCTTAAAATTAAAATTGGTGTTTCATTTTTTTCTCGCGCTTTTATTTAACACTATCATTGAACAAATAGGGATATTACCGTTGCTTTTAAAACGAAACATGCCTTTTTCCGCCTTTAAATGCTCCGCTCCATGTAAAAGCAACGGGCGAGCCTAGATTAAGCTCTCTTGGTGACGTCACTGCGCAGAGCGGACGAGTTTTGGAATCGGGAATATCATATCTGTGTGCCCTATGATTCCCGATTTAACCTAACCTAACGTTTCGCCAAAGTTCGCTTAATTTATTAAACGATTTTTGGCGAAGACAAAAAACCATTTTTCGCCATTAAGCGGGGTCCACACCATGGCCGTCTCTAGTTCCAGGCCCCTGTCCTTAACCATTTGGCAACGCTGCCGGAGGAGATTAAGTGTCAGTTTGACAAATTGTCATAGATTGTCATTGAAGCGAAACATTTGCAAAAATTACCAAAAATAATTGTATTTTTATCAATTTCGAATGATAAGGAATTGAAATTCAATGCTTTGTGCCCTGTAAGTAACTTTAAAATGACAAATTCTGCTTCTAGGTCCAGAGAAAGACATTTTTTCAAAACCCGCCTTCTCAAATTATATCGAGATTACAGTTTGGGTTACATATTTCTAAGCATCTGGGTCTCAAACAACTCCCTTGGAAGCAATTGCGAGTCCTCCACGTTTCAGTGCCGACGCATAATGTGGAGACACTTTAGTTTTTGACCCAGAAAAATAATTTTTTTACAAAATCCTTTTCAACACAAAGCAAATTCAATCGAGATTGCAGCTTGCATGATTTCTAAGCATCTGATGGGCCTTAAACAACTACCTTTGAAGCAACTGCTAGTCCTCCACGTTTTATAATTTAGAGATCATTGAAACTTGGGACACTTACGCAGAATTATTTGTTTATTGAGAATATATACGTAGTTTGCAAATAAATAAAGACAATATAATGTTAAATTTTTATTTTTGAACGCTTGGGCGCCTAATTAAGAGTCTAGCAAGGTCTTACGGTTCTATTAATGAGCAACATAAAGTTGGACTGAACAATAGATTTTTTTATTTTATTGTGTTAAAATTCAATATGGCGGCCATAAGGTTTCTCTGCATAACTCCGGAACGAATCAAAATATCAGGAAGTTCTCTTCAGATTCTTAATGACCTTGAAAAAGCGCATGTTTCCTCTAATTCAACCTGCTCTCCGTCTCATAGTTTCCCAGATCCCAATGGTGAGCCCCAAAAAATCAACCGAGTTGATATGATAAACGAAAGTTTTGAACAAAAAAATGTATTTGCCGACTTGTATTGAAGCGACTTACATAAAAATAAGACATAAACTCAAAAACATACAACAATATTATTAAACTTGGTAGGTAAGTACCCTATGGATGTAGCTGGATAAATTTTTTTTACAAAATAAAAATTATCACGCTTCCGTTGTAAGGCACCATAATAAAATATGATTAAAACAGATTAAAAATTAACTTGTACTTTTAACAGTATTAGTCATACAAAAACTCCATTTGCACTTAGAATTACTCAATCAGTTTTCAAAAAGGCAGCACTTTGCATTGCACTGTTAATTATTGTCCACTCTCATGGCAAACAAACAAAAAAATGTCTGAGACATTTACAGTTTTGCTCTACATCACTAAACAACGAAAGTTCGTGAGCAAATCTTAAACTACTTTGAATTCTTGGCCATTGCATTTTGTCGTGCTTCTTCTGGTAACTTCTCAGGTTCAGACAAAATGTCAGTTTTTGTGCTCAGGTACTTCAAAGAATTTAGGACCACTGAAAAAGTAATTGTATTGAGCAAGATCCTCATTAGATATAGCTGGTGGAAACAATATTTGGGAGAACCTAAAAGCCGCCTCATTACGAGGGTTATAACTGTGACAATGATGCCCCGCTGTGCGAACAAACACACGTGTCTGGTGTACCTACTAACTAGTGGGTATTTTAAATTATTCTCACGGGCCGTACTCGACAATTTTAGTTTTAAAGCACAAACAGTGTGAGATAAGACTGAAGCGTAAATCTATCAACTCTCCCTATAATTGCAGACGACTCACTACTGGCAAAATCTCATTATCATTGTCATTACCATAGAGACAGAACGATTTAGCCAACAATAATATATCGAAAAGAAATGAAACGGCAAGAATTCTGAAACAAACTTATTTCCTAGAAGGCATGTAGGTAGGCAGGTACTCCTACATATCTACCAACAGCGTACTTCATTATTTATAATCAATCGATTTGTGCTTCTTAGATAATGAAAATGCGCAAATCCGGCCCACCTTGCAAATTTTAAAATATCCACGAGCCTCAGGTAAGTCAAACGTCTGGGTTTGTCCAGTCAGCGGGGCGTCATTGTTACAGTTACAACCCTCGTAATGAGGCGGCTTTTAGGGTCTCCCAAATATTGTTTCCACTAGCTATATTACAATTTACCTGGTCTGAGATCTACAAGAGTACAGTGTTGCTCAACCCAGAGAAGAGTGGTCCTATAAACATCTTCTAAACTGGAAGTAGAAACAAAGTTGTTAAACGAATCTAACAACGACCTAAACAATAAACTAAACTGTAAAGATAGTTAAGAAAACAACATTACAACAAGCAACAGGGTTATCATCAAGTAAATGTCAAGGATACAATCCAGTATTTCCAGTTCTCCATCGTCTTTTTTCTAATATAGTCGTCAAACATTTCCTGCATTTTACTGTCCCTTCTCCTGGAAACCGGGGCACCAGTTGCAGGTAGCATTGATTGACAATTGCTGTAAGAAGGAATTTAAAACATGTACAAGCTTTTGGCAAATTGTCGGTAATACCTAATCGACGTGTTTAACGTTTCGATTTGTTGCCTGAGGCATTCCATTTCTTCATTGAGCTGATTCCTTTCAGATCTTAACTGCCTTATATATTCAGCCCCCTTTTGTAGCATAGCCGCTTTACTTAACTGTAAAATTTTCATTCAAACTCAATTTCTTGAAAAAAAAACGCAATAAGAACCTTAGAATTGGGATTCTGGTTGAGATGTGGTATGAGAGAGTGGATCATGTCGAAACCGTTCTTAATGTTACACCTTCTCTTTTGTTCGGCGTGAATGTGACCTGCTCTTCTTTGATCTCTGTTTGGATTGTCGCGATTTGGAGAACCCATGGACCCCTGAGACGACGTAGGTGAACTAACATTTTGAGAAATGTCTAAAACTGGACTATTAGATGAACTACTGAAAGAATTTAACATCAACTGAAAAACAAAAGTTATCAATTCCTAATGTAACTTTTAAAAAACACCATTACGGGATCGCTGGAAGTGGTCTGTACTGTGCTAATATTCACGGGAGTGGTTATTATAAGAGTTGTAGGTGCAGAAGATGGTTGTGGTAATATGGGTATGGGGTTATTCTCCTCTTTTATTCGAACTTGTTTTGAAATGTGGTCACGATTTGAAACCAAACTTTGACTTCGGGTGTACAAGTTTTCATTGTCTGTATCTGAAATAAATCACATTTACACATTTTAGATTTTACTTGCTGGGGCTTACTAGAAGTTAAAAGTTGGGTTAACAGAACACTATTATTCTGGGTGAGCAAAGAAGGGTCACTAACGGCAGAAATTAGGGGTGGGCGCCTTATGGGTTCTCTTGTGTTGGACCTGGACCTCTGCCTACCCCTATGAGCACCGCTTCGTATCCGCGTATCGACTTTTTCTTCTTTTAACTTCTAAAATTCAAATTATTCAATATATACGAATTAAAAGAACTAATATTAGTGGAGGAAAGCAGAAAAATTAGTTGAAAAGAAAACTTACAGAATAAGAAGGGCTAATGTTGTACTGGGAGTGAGAAGAATGTACAGGGTGCATCATTTGGGATACCTGTGATGTGAATTTCAAGTTTGGCGAAGTTGAGGTAAACTTGTAACCACTTGAATGTCTGTGGTCTGGAGAATGTTGTGGCACTTTAAATTGTTGTTGAGAATGGGCCACCATTTGTTGTTGTTGTTGTTGTTGTTGTTGTTGTTGTTGTTGTAGCTGTTGATGTTGTAGTTGTTGGTGTTGTATCTGCTGTTGTTGCTGGAGTTGATGTTGTTGCAACTGTTGCTGCTGCAACTGTTGTTCTTGCAACTGCTGTTCTTGCAATTGTTCTTGTTGAGACACTATAACATATGTTGTTACTTGCCACAGTCATCAACTTCCGTCAGCATTACATTCAATCATTCAAATATTATTGGAACGTTTGTTGACTTGGAACATCCAATCAAATAAGTCGGAGCAGTCACATGAAATAACCGTTACGCATACAAACAGAATTATTGGATGCAACTATGTTTATTCATCACCGAATCAAAATCAGCGGAATAACGTAGTTATTTAAATTTATAAATGAAGCTATAAGTACATTGATGAAATCACAAGTTAAGGTTGATAAATGGGTCATGGTTCCGATTAGATTTTTTAAGTAGTTTTTTATTTGTGAAAATTTCGTTAATTTGTGAGTGTATGCAATAATTATCAAACAATTCTTTATCAATCAATGTGGTTTATGTATTTACCTACAGATTTGAATATCTTACTATTCTTTGGTTACATACAGGGTGAGTCTGAAAGACACCACATCCTTTACTGTTCAAATGATGAAGCTTGGTGCAAAAATTATTGGTCAATTGTGATTCCTCTTGATGTTATAAGCCGCCAAAGATCTTCATTTGTAAACGTTCTTTTTAAATATCTTTGGAAAGGTGAATCGTAGGATTTTGAATTTTTGCACAGACCAAGAAGCAACTGCTGATGGTACTTAAGGCATTATCCAAAAAGCGAATCTCTGTTATACAGGGTGGCCCCGATGTTATCTGCCCTTGAACTTTTTTGTTTGAAAATATTGCTAATTTGCCTATGCGGCCGTATTTCTCGTTCAATCTTAAAACTTTTATGGCTCTCAAAATTTTTCGAAAAAACTAACCACCCACGAGAAAAATTGAAAACACCGAAAACATGATGCAGGTAATCACCTTAAAACCAATGATGAGTCTACTTCATAAAAAAGTGAAATTACTATCAATGTTTTTTCTTCAGTTGTGAGCAATGGTTCTGGCTACAGATGTAGGACAACACCTTCAATGCAAAAAACAGTAGAAATGTGACGCGTGTCAACGTACACTTTGATTTTTATTGAAATTGTAGGTTTATCACAATGACCATGTTTTCGGCTTTTCCAATTTTCCTCGTGAGTGGTTAGTTTTTTCGAAAAATTTTAAGAGCCAAAAAAGTTTTATAATTGAACGGGGAATACGGCTGCATAGGCAAATTAGCAATATTTTCAAACATAAAAAAGTTCACAGGCAAATAACATCGGGGCCACCCTGTATAACAGGGATCCGCTTTTTGGATAATGTCTTAAGTACCATCAGTAGTTGCATCTTGGTCTGTAACAATGCTGTGCAAAAATTCAAAATCCTACGATACACCTTTCAAAAGATATTTAAAAAGAACGTTTAAAAATGAAGATCTTTGGCGGCTTATAACATCAAGAGGAATGACAATTGACCAATAATTCTTGCACCAAGCTTCATCATTTGAACAGTAGATTCTGTGGTGTAAAGGATGTGGAGTCTTTCAGACTCACCCTGTACAGTGCGAGTGTAAAGTCTGGAATAAAATTCCTTAAATTTTTGCTCGATTTGTGGCAAAAATCCTCGGAGAAGTCAATTTTATTTGTTTAATGTGGATTTGGTGGTGTGGCCAATTATTTTTTCACACTTCCGGTTTAACCGGAAATGGCCTTAACTTTGTTTCCTCAAATGAAATGACACTTTTTTCTCCACGGATTCGGAATCTACGAATTTTTATGAGATAAAAACATGTATGATTCTTGACCGAAAGTGAAGTCACGGCCACCCCAGATTTTCAAAAACAACGAAGAAATCGGACAAAAATCAAGTTTTTTTGTAAATCGCAGGTACGCTTCAACCTTATTTTTTTGATATAAATTTAACTGCGCGATTACATTTTTTTAAAACTCTTTTTGCTCTTATGGCAGATTGTGAAAAGTGAAAAAAATTGAAAAAACAAAGACAAATAAAAGGAAATGTAATTCCGCAGTTGAATTTGTATCAAAAAAAATAAGGTTGACGTGTATTTGCGATTTTCAAAAATCTTGGTTTTTGACCGATTTCTTCGATGTTTTTGAAAATCTAGGGTGGCCGTGACTGTACTTCCGGTCAAGTATAATGCATGTTTCTAACTCAGAAAAAATCGTAGATTCCGACTCCGTTGAGAAAAAAGTGTCATTTCATTTGAGAGAACAAAGTTAAGGCCATTTCCGGTTAAACCGGAAGTAGGAAAAAATAACTGTCACCTCGAGTAGTAATTCGTTCGCAAAAATATTTGCAATCAGTAAGCATGTATTCTAAATAAAATTTATGCCCGAAAACCATTCAAACAATATTGAAAATGCATTCGAGAGCTCAAAGGAAACCAAAACAAGAAACGAATTCCTGTTTACGTGTTTATTTTTTGCGAAATATTATCGCTTTGGTACCCTCGTCAAAATTGTATTGTCGTATACAGGGTTAGTACAAAGTCCCGGGACGGTCCGTTATCTCCGTTATTTCTTAAGATTTTACTTTGAAACTTGGCACCCAGGCACAATTAACTACAGAGAATTAAAAACTGTTGTTAAAAATTTTCTTGGACGTCCGGTTAAACCGGAAGTGACCCTAAAAGTCTGTTTTTTAAATGGAAGCATACTTTTTTCTCAACGGATTCGGAACCTACGAATTTTTTAAAGTTACAAACATGTATCATACTTGACCAGAAGTCAAGTCGCGGCCACCCTGGATTCTCAAAAACATCGAAGAAATCGGTCAAAAAGCGATATTTTTCAAAACCGCAGGTATACGTCAACCTTATTTTTTCAAAACAAATTCAATCGGCCAATTACATTTTTTAAAATTCTTTTTCCTATTTTGGCTGATTGTGAACATTTAATAAACTTCAAAAAAGCAAAAACAAATAAAAAGAAATGTAATTGTGCAGTTGAATTTGTATTAGAAAAATAAGGTTGACGTGTACTTGTGGTTTTGAAAAACTTGCTTTTTGACCGATTTCTTCGATGTTTTTGAAAATCTAGAGTGGCCGCGACTTGACTTCTGGTCAAGTATGATACACGTTTTTAACTTTAAAAAATTCGTAGATTTCGAATCCGTTGAGAAAAAAGTATGATTCCATTTAAAAAAACAACTTTTTATGTCACTTCCGGTTTAACCGGAAGTCCAAGAAAATTTTTAAAAACAGTTTTAGATTCCCTGTATTTAATTGTGCCTGTGTACTAAATTTCAAAGTAAAATCTCAAGAAATGACGGAGATAACTGACCGTCCCGAGACTTTGTACTAACCCTGTATAATACAACAAATGGTCTCAATATTAGGCGATTTCCCTTTAGCTTACAGATGCTTAAAATTTTAACACATATTACTCTAACTTATTTGACAAACGACGATGGACTTTTGTTGACATTTGGTTGGCAACTGAATGCGCTACAAGTCAATACTTTATGGTTCTTATTTGCAAAGTAGTTGAATCATTGATTTTTTACTCTTAAAGAGACATAAAGTGGTAGACATTGTCTCATTTACTGAAGATTAACTATTGTCAATTATTTACAAAATTTTTATTATTTGATCGTTTACGGAAATTTATAAATACTTTAATTTTCAGTTGCAATATCCATAATAAACAAAAAAAGGTTCAACCACAGGCATTAACCTCACACCGCAATCAACGCTAACGAGGTCTAAAGAACTCGGCGAGCTCTTTACCCCCATTGAGCATACTTAGCAAGCTGTGACGTCATCGTATGTGTAAAGGTGTAAAGGGAATTCAATTCATTATGTTAGTAACCTACGGTAAGGTTAAAGGGAAATCGCCTATTGCCGGCAATTTTTGTCACTCTGATGCAACGAGCAGGGGGTGGGACGAAAATTATCACGAGCGCTTGCGCGAGTGATAATTTTCCAAAAACAACGCCTGCGAGTGTTAATCAAAGTGACAAAAATCACCAAGATATTGAGACCATGAGTTGCATTCGGCAAAACAATTCAACGACTTGACGTTTCTCGCTTTTGACAACTGCCTTGCAATCATCACATATGTACAAATTGCCATATTAATCACGCTGTGATTGGCTGAAGCGGTTAATTCGTTACTTTTGATTGGTTTATAAAGTAAAAGTTGAATTGTCACTTACATCGATCTCCAAAGTATTTTTTACATTGATTAATCTGTCATTATCAATGAAAATTTTATTGTTTTTTTAAAGTAACCTATGATGTATTTGTAATCCGACAATCCGCCCTAACGGGCCAATAGGGTATATTCACGGTATCTTCTGCGCAAGCGCAGAGGACTTGATGGCATCCCTATCCTTTCGCATGTAAATTCGGTGTTTTCTTCAATAAATTATAGAAAATTAAGGAAAGCGTGTCATGTTCTGAAATTGCGTTTAAAAAAATGCATTGTTCTTTCTTCAAATGACTAAATGATGGTTATCGTTAGGCTAATTTTACGCGTCGAGTTTGACACTTGCCTTATAAGGCTATCTTTCTCTAACGCATATCAATAAGGGATATACAAAAATTAGCCGTATTTCGGAAATCCTACCAGCTAAATATCAGCTGTTCACCTCAGAAACACGTTTTAATACGCATGCGTGAGCAACGAATATCATCAATTTGACCAATTTCAACATAATGCAACTCAAATCGCCCGTTTTGATTCGCCACCACCAAAGCAACAGCATAATTTTCAGACTTTGCGACGGTCCCATTATGACATGAAATTCCGGTCAAAAAGTGCCAACATCCTCTGAAATGTACTTACGTTGCAATCGTTCGTTGATGCAGATGTTGTTATTTGATCCACTCTGATCGATGTAACTTGAATACACGTTGTTAACTGGCTTCTCATAAATATTAGCAGACATGCGCGTTTGATTAGTTTTCTTCTGAGATTTAGAGTTCTTCGAGATCACAGAATGATAGGGGGGCGGTGGGGGTAAAGACTGAGGGACGTATTGATCAACTGACTGCTGTATCATACTACTGTACAAGTTGTGTTCAGGAGATGCTTGGCTTTCTTGTTTGGTAATGGGTATATCGGTGATGGCAACTGTTTGATGATATTGTGAAGATGCGTTTTGTATAGAATTTATCTAAAAACAAATATAATCAGAAATTAAAGGACTTTTTATTATTATTACTTGTATGTTTGAAGATGGCGGGATTAAATCCAAATTTGAATAATTCCAACCAGAGTTTTGCCCTGTTTGTTCTTCGGGAACAGTTGGAAGCTTGCACGTTTGTATTAGATACTCTTCATAAAGGAAAGAACATTAAAGAACTCAATTTGCGATTGCATTACCTTGTAAGGGCTCAAAAGTGTCCATGTAATCATCAAGATTAGGCTGCAGCGGTCCTAAGCTGGGTTGGATAAAGTCAGCAAGGCCAGCTTTAGCTATATTGAAACAGAAACAAAAATAATTGCTGAAAAGGTGGACCTAGAGAGTTTCGGTTTGATAAAAATACCTATTTCTCGCGAGTCTGGAAAGACGAAGGGTTGATTCTGGATAGTTGAGAAGAGAGTGTCACTCATCAATCCCATATAATCCTCATCAACCATCATGTGCATGTTTTCGGCGCTTTGTGAGTTCCATGTTAACAGCTCTACATCGGACAACTGCAAAAAATCCTGGTGAAATATTTTACTTAATCTCACTGTAAGATGTGTACCATTTCTATGTCGTCTTTTGAGGATTGACCAAGGACGTGATTTCTGTAATACATGCGCCATTTTTTGTACTCTGCTGTTACGGCTGCTAACTTGCGCTTCCAATATTTTCCCTCCAACACCACCGCCTGAAATATTGTTTATTTATTCATACGATCGTTATTATGATCGATAAGACATAATCAATAACTTTAAATCAACAAACTGATAACTTAAAAAAATATAACACATCTTTAATTTGAAGTTATCGCTATTTAGAAAATACTTAACTTTCGGTTAAAACACCTTATCTCTATAATTTATTATTTAACTTTAGTTATCATATAATACGCACGGCAACCCTTAAAGGGAAGCGCAATTTGCATCCAAATTACTTATCGGAACCCGTTTTATAAACCCTGATTGCACTGCTCTCCCTTAGCTTTAAGTGACCCTCAAAAACCCTGGAAACAATTATTCAGAACATCGTTTCCACAGTTTTTAAGGGTCACTTAAAGTTAAGCGAGAGCGGTGCAATCGGGGCTTAATTCTCTAAACGCTCGCTCAGCTGTGTAATAGGGACTTTCATTTAGGTTAGAGATCCGTGAAATGTTTGTCATCACCAGCAAAACGTTCTTACACCATTATTGTGATCAAACGAATTCAAATTTCTCCCTATTAATGTGCACAACTTTAAAAGCAAAACGTTTGGCAGACACATTGTTTGACATTGTCAAATTTGACAGCTGGGACAAACGACTCGCGCTTGCCCATTTGTGCAGGCGACTCATTGTATAACAAGTTTTATTCGCGATTCAAATTAACTTTGTGACGTCACACAGGAATATTTTGTTGAAAGCGTCCAATCAAATGTCACCAAAAATGACTGTCATTATATTTCAGCGCTCCTCATTGGTTGGGTTCCCACAATTCCCCATGTGTGACATCACACACCAGAGGGCGTTCTCCTTAGCTAGAATCGCCAATAGAACGGGTTCCGCCTGTAAGAATGACATTTTTCTTATTATGACAAACGTCAATCTTGTCATTTTAAGTGTTGCTTAAAGTTAAGCACCGTCGTTGGAAATCGTATACAAAGTGTACTAAACTTATTACCTATAATTTATATTTATACCTTAAAAGGACGGCCCGCTTGATATAGACAAGACTAGAATTCTAAAAACGGATAATTTTTCGCCGAGGCGAAGTCATGGAAAAAAATGTCGAAAAAGCTAAACACATTTCGCGGCCGAGGTATACACAACGTTTTTTAGGGCAACCGAAAAGTTTGCACATCAAAAAACATCAAATTACTTATTGGTCTTTCTTTTTAGCATGATTAAAAAAATACCAGAGCGGCTGCGAAATGTAACTTCGCTACCGGACTTGCACCCGTATAATGGGCCATTACAAATATCCTTGTGTTTCATAAGGCTCTTACCGCACTCGAATTTTGTGAAATTCGGGCTTTTCGCCCTCGTTGTCCAAACATCCTAGTGCGATAATAATTAGTATTGTGAAACGTGTTTTTTTATTTCGTTAGAATGCAGCTCATACGTCACGAAAATGAATAAATATTTCATTTTATGGCCTTAGGACTGGTCATATTCGAAAATGCAAAAACACACCAGAGCTCATTTTAAATTCGATCTGTACAATTTTGACTACGATTGGCTAAAAGTCTTTTTTTTCGTTTTTCTCGATAACTAAGGCGCGTTCGGCAGAATGTCGTTCCAAACGTTATTTCACGATTGGCGAAAAATTGAACTCGTGCAGGGCCGTCATTTCGCAGGAGTGATGCCGTTTCATTCTGTAATTCTGTAATTGATCGGAAAGTCCCTACAAACGTTTAATTTTTCGTCAGTCCTGAAATAACGTTTTGAATTACATTCCGGGATTGATGAAAAACCGACGAAAAAGCGGAATGTGTGTGGGCGCCTCTAATGAGTTAATCCCTCTTGCCATAAAAGATGAAATTTTAGATCATCGTTCTGGTGATTATGATATTGTCATAATGATGCACGTAATGATGGATACATAAAACCGTTTTTAAGCTTCACTGCGTATAACCGACATATGTACATATTTCGCTCGAATTTGATAATAAATCATGTTATTCACAACGTAATGACTTTGAATGCAGAAAAATACTGTACCATCGACTCTCGAAGAAATTAATACGGGATGAAAATCATGTTCATTTCAATGCTAGATATTGAAGTTAAAAATATGTGGCCAATTCAATAATATACAGGGTGAGTCAAACGGGAGCGGCCACCCCTTACAACTTCTTTCGTTTCCAACATATCAGAACTAGGCCTGCGACTTTTAATTGATATATCGATATATCGATTATCGATATATCGATATATCGATAAAAGTGTGTTATCGATATACCGAAATATCGATATATCGATATATCGATAACATATCGATAATATATCGATATATCGATATATCGATATACCGATATATCGATAAACCGATATATCGATATACCGATATATCGATATACCGATATATCGATAAGTTATTGATATATCGATATAGCGGTATATCGATAACCGGTGTCCCGTATATCGATACATATAATGATACTTCTGAAGTTCTGACTTCTTTTAAATGTAGGAGTAGGTATTCGGCCTGACCAGTCATTTGTTGACAACTGGCTAACATTGAAATGAATTGACAAAATTGAAGAATATTTGCGTATACGTCTTGGAGATATCAATATTTTCGTGCAGTGTATAAACAATTAGTATATAAACAATTTAAACAAGTGATGGTAGGAACTACTATACTTATTTAAACGACTTGTAGAAAATTGGACATCGCAACGCAACTACTGATGTTTTTCAAAGCGCTCTTGGGCCCTAATATCGTTTATTTTGAATCCTACGTTATTTTCCAGGGCACAACGTAAACAATAATGCTTGAGCGCTCCAATCCAATCGATTCAATCAATAATTGTTTTCAATATTATTAACTAACTAACATCAAGAAACTACAGAAAAAGGTCTATTACCTATTCATACCTATCTAGCTCTTAAAACTAAGATTACTCGATTACAGATATGATACCACAGTAACGATATCGATACAATAGTATAAGTACCGATAAGGCGATATATCGATAAATGGGTATATTTAGTTATCGGTATATCGGTATATCGATATATCGATATATCGATAAATCGGTGTATCGGTATATCGATATATCGGTATATCGGTATATCGATATATCGATATATCGGTATATCGGTATATCGATATATCGATACATCGGTATATCGATATATCGGTTTATCGATATATCGGTATATCGATTAAATTTTAAATATCGATATTCGATATTCAAATTCCGATATCGCACAGCCCTAATCAGAACCATTTTTGGGGAAGTCAAATGGCTATCTATGGACTACATTTCGACAATATCAGTGGTAACAAAATGTTTTTATTTCATTGGCTGACGGCATGTCACTTCGTTATTTCAAATGGCGCCCTGTATATTTCTTTGATTCTTGATTTTCTTTACAGCGGCGTATAAAGATTAGGGTTGCACCGAATAGTGATTTTTGGATATTCGGCCGAATCGAATATTCGGCTGAATTCTACAGCCGAATACCGAATATCATACCGAATAGTAAATATTCGGCCTTAAGGCCGAATATAATACCGAATAGTGAATATTAGGCCTGATCGGATAATAAATATTCGGCCTTTTCCGCCGAATAGTTGTGCAGTGCGAGATGCGCATCAACCGGCGTAACCTTGAAACTTTGTGCTTTTGCAGTTTCATACAAAACAGTCTAAACCAGAATATGAATTATGTATTTTGTTAACCAAAGTATTTTGCAGTTTTAAGTTCTTGTTTTGTTTTGTATTGTTTTATTATTTCAATTTTACTTTATTTTTATTAAACGTTCCAACTTCTAGTAATGTGTTATAAGTGATGGTAGAAAGAAACTTGGAATTTTTGGCCGAATGGCCGAATATTAGACTTGCTATTCGGCCGAATCGAATATTCGGCCGAATAGGCCGAATACGCCGAATGACCGAATAATTCCGAACATTCGGTGCAACCCTAATAAAGATCATACTCTTAGATAATGGAAATTTCGAGAAAATGTCAACTGAAAGTTTTTCCACAAGAATGGATCTGACCTTTCATTTTAGAACCTATTCACTTAATCAAAAAATTTATTGTTCCAATAAAAGTTGAAAGGTAAATTTAGACGCATCTGTTGATGTGATTAACTGCGCATAATCTTACAATAAAAGAAAAATTGTATGACGTAATTACTCAGCGAGACTCAGTGAAGTAGATATCAAGAGAAAGTAAATCAAATCAAAAGATGCGCCTAAGTACACCTTTCAACTTTTATTGGAACACTTTTTTGACAAAGTGATTAGTTTGTGAAATAAACAGCCATTTTTATTCCTTTGAGGACACGTTCAATTAATAATTTCTCAAAATTTATATTATGTAAGAGTATGATTTTATCAAAATGCTACTTGATACAATAAAAATATACAGGGTGCCATTTAAAATAACAAAGTGACATGTCGTTATTCAATAAAATAAAAACATTTTGGGACCGCTGATGTGGCCGAAATGTAGATCAGGGGCAGTCATATAACATTACCAAAAATGGTTCGCATCCATCCGATACGGAGGAAGTTATAAAGGGTGGACCCTCCCGTTTGACTCACCCTGTATAATAGTCCAGCAACTTTAGGATTTCAATTCGGAAAAGTTAACAGAGAGCTGAAAATTAGTACATGCTTTCACATAGTGATTGCAAGTAATGGGTCAAAAGTCCCAATCGATAGGTCCTGTTTCCTGTGCGTATTATTTGACAGCTTTTGAAAGTGCTAAGGAATTGCTTTTTCAATAATATTTCCGTTTTTGTTGACTTGTCGACCAAAGCACTTATAACGGGTTTTCATTAAAAAGGTCATTTGGAGCAGGCGGGTTTTGAATAAATGAAAAGCAATACTTAAAAGACGTGTGCTTTTTCTAAATTCATCTGACAGAAAACTACTTACACGATTCTTTGATTTCTGATTTACAAGGCACTCTAGATCATCCTGTGACATTTTTTTGCATAGAAAACCAGGAATCCATTAGATCGGGATTGTCATTTCGTAGAATTAGGAAAAGACGCACGGGTTGGTCACGTTTTATCTACTTTTGTTTTTCAACGCCTGCTCCAAATGCTTCTTGTAATGAAAACCCGTTATATTAAAATAAAGCTAACGGAATTAATCTACAAACAAGTTGTCTTGTTAATTTTTCATCCGATCAGTCGTTTTCGCGGAATCTGACGCTAAAGCTGCTTTAATAGTTTTTGTCACTAAAAAATAAAAACAAGCATTGTCAATATTTTTCTGTGTCGCATAATGCATAATGCATCTTATATCGTTTGAAATAACATTGCAAAAAATTATTTTGTGAGTTTGCAGAAATGCCCGTAGCCCAGCCCGTAGCTACATAACGGGTTGATAAAATGTTTCAAAAGAAATTGCAAACATTGCCTTTCGCGTTGAGTAATCAAGAAATAAATAAAAGAAATTCCATTATTCCATATGAAAGTCGAAGGAAGGTACATCGCTATTCGCTGGGCAAGGTTTATAATTTTTTTTGTAAAATTTTATCGAGCCGTAGGCAGCTTCTGGCGATGCATTTTTTAAAATATGTTTTCGTCGAACGCCATAGAAACAACATTTTTCAACTGTTCATGCATGGCCGTCTCTAGTTCCAGGCCATGTCCTAACCACTTGGCAACGTGGCGAGAGGAGATTTACCGTCAATTTGACAAATTTTCTCTGATTGTCATTGATTGTCATTAAAGTGAAACTTTTGCGAAAAAAGACCAAAAATAGTGGAATCTTTCCCAATTTCAAATGATTAACGCACTGAAAATGAATATTTTGAAGAAAGTATATAAGATATGTGGTATTTAGTAAATTTATAGTGATAAATTTTGATTACAGGCCCATTTAAAATACTATGCGGCGGATAAGAGGGTTTTGCAAAAAAAGATTTCGCCGTGTTTGAATTAAACACTCACTGGAATTGAGCGTTTATCATTGGAAGTTTAAAAAACCTGAAAACCACTTTGACTGGATGGATAAACCACATTTAAGATTTAAGACAAGACTTATTTCATCGTTGCAGCGATGGTAAAACGCAGGAATTGGACCATTTTCATCTGTAGAATTTTGTGTAAAGTTGACACAATATCGTACTCTGCCGCAATCAAGCTGCTAAACGAAGATTATCAATTGAAATTGATACCTAATCATTATTATTTTGTGCAATTGTAAAATCTGTTCCTCAGTCCAACTTTATGTTGCTCACTAATAGAACCGTAAGACTTTGCTAAACTCTAATAAGGCGCCCAAGCGTTCAAAAATAAAAATTTAACATTATATTGTCTTTATTTCTATACAAACTACGTATAATCTCAATAAACATAATAATTCTGCGTAAATGTCAAAGTTTCAATCATCTCTAAATTATAAAACGTGGAGGACTAGCAGAGTTGCTTCAAAGGTAATTGTTTAAGGCCCATCAAATGCTTAGAAATCATGCAAGCTGCAATTTCGATTGAATTTGCTTTGTGTCGAAAAGGATTTTGTAAAAAATTTCTTTTTCTGGGTCAAAAACTAAAGTGTCTCCACATTATACGTCGGCACTAAAACATGGAGGACTCGCAGTTGCTTCCAAGGGAGTTGTTTGAGACCCAGATGCTTAGAAATAACCCAAGCTGTAATCTCGATAAAATTTGAAAAGGGTTTTGCAAAAAATGTCTTTCTCTGGACCTAGAAGCAGAATTTGTCATTTTAAACTTACTTACAGGGCACAACTTTCAGGCTTTCTCAAAGTATTGAATTTCAATTCCTTAATCATTCGAAATTGATAACAATACAATTATTTTTGGTAATTTTTGCAAATGTTTCACTTCAATGACAATCTATGACAATTTGTCAAACTGACGCTAAATCTCCTCCGGCCGCGTTGCCAAATGGTTAAGGACATGGCCTGGAACTAGAGACGGCCATGGTCATGTCCGTCCATGGCCGTCTCTAGTTCCAGGCCATGTCCTTAACCATTTGGCAACGCGGCTGGAGGAGATTTAGCGTCAGTTTGACAAATTGTCATAGATTGTCATTGAAGTGAATCATTTGCAAAAATTACCAAAAATAATTGTATTTTTATCAATTTCGAATGATTAAGGAATTGAAATTCAATACTTTGAGAAAGCCTGTAAGTTGTGCCCTGTAAGTAAGTTTAAAATGACAAATTCTGCTTCTAGGTCCAGAGAAAGACATTTTTTGCAAAACTCTTTTCAAATTTTATCGAGATTACAGCTTGGGTTATTTCTAAGCATCTGGGTCTCAAACAACTCCCTTGGAAGCAACTGCGAGTCCTCCATGTTTTAGTGCCGACGAGCCGACGTATAATGTGGAGACACTTTAGTTTTTGACCAAGAAAAAGAAATTTTTTACAATACCTTTTCAACACAAAGCAAATTCAATCGAGATTGCAGCTTGCATGATTTCTAAGCATCTGATGGGCCTTAAACAATTACCTTTGAAGCAACTGCTAGTCCTCCACGTTTTATAATTTAGAGATCATTGAAACTTGACATTTACGCAGAATTATTTGTTTATTGAGAATATACGTAGTTTGCATAGAAATAAAGACAATATAATGTTAAATTTTTATTTTTGAACGCTTGGGCGCCTTATTAGAGTTTAGCAAAGTCTTACGGTTCTATTCGAGCAACATAACTGAGGAATAGATTTTACAACTGCACAAAATAATAATGATTAGGTATCAATTTCAATTGATAATCTTCGTTTAGCAGTTTGATTGCGGCAGAGTACGATATTGTGTCAACTTTACACAAAATTCTACAGATGAAAATGGTTCAATTATTCCTGCCTTTTACCATCAGTGATGCAACGATGAAATAAGTCTTGTCTTAAATCTTAGATGTGGTTTATCCAGCCAGTCAGGTTTTTTAAACTTCCTACTGATAAAAGCTCAATTCCAGTGTGTTTAATTCAAACACGGCGAAATCTTTTTTTGCAAAACCCTCTTTACGCGGCATAGTATTTAAATGGGTCTGTAATCAAAATGTATCACTATAAATTTACTAAATACCACATATCTTGCATACTTTCTTCAAAATATTCATTTTCAGTACGTTAATCATTTGAAATTGGTAAAGATTACACTATTTTTGGTCTTTTTTCGCAAAAGTTTCACTTTAATGACAATCAATGACAATCAGATACAATTTGTCAAATTGACGGTAAATCTCCTCTCGCCACGTTGCCAAATGGTTAGGACATGGCCTGGAACTAGAGACGGCCATGGTCCGTCTCTAGTCCGTCTCTCTCTAGTTCCAGGCCATGTCCTTAACCATTTGGCAACGCGGCTGGAGGAGATTTAGCGTCAGTTTGACAAATTGTCATAGATTGTCATTGAAGTGAAACATTTGCAAAAATTACCAAAAATAATTGTATTTTTATCAATTTCGAATGATTAAGGAATTGAAATTCAATACTTTGTAAGTTGTGCCCTGTATGTAAGTTTAAAATGACAAATTCTGCTTCTAGGTCCAGAGAAAGACATTTTTTGCAAAACTTCAAATTTTATCGAAATTACAGCTTGGGTTATTTCTAAGCATCTGGGTCTCAAACAACTCCCTTGGAAGCAACTGCGAGTCCTCCATGTTTTAGTGCCGACGTATAATGTGGAGACACTTTAGTTTTTGACCCAGAAAAAGAAATTTTTTACAAAATCCTTTTCAACATAAAGCAAATTCAATCGAGATTGCAGCTTGCATGATTTCTAAGCATCTGATGGGCCTTAAACAATTACCTTTGAAGCAACTGCTAGTCCTCCACGTTTTATAATTTAGAGATGATTGAAACTTGACATTTACGCAGAATTATTTGTTTATTGAGAATATACGTAATTTGTATAGAAATAAAGACAATATAATGTTAAATTTTTATTTTTGAACGCTTGGGCGCCTTATTAGAGTTTAGCAAAGTCTTACGGTTCTATTCGAGCAACATAAAGTTTGACTGAGGAATAGATTTTACAACTGCACAAAATAATAATGATTAGGTATCAATTTCAATTGATAATCTTCGTTTAGCAGTTTGATTGCGGCAGAGTACGATATTGTGTCAACTTTACACAAAATTCTACAGATGAAAATGGTCTAATTATTCCCGCCTTTTACCATCTGTGCAACGATGAAATAAGTCTTGTCTTAAATCTTAAATGTGGTTTATCCAGCCAGTCAGGTTTTTTAAACTTCCTACTGATAAAAGCTCAATTCCAGTGTGTTTAATTCAAACACGGCGAAATCTTTTTTTGCAAAAGCCTCTTGTACGCCGCATAGTATTTAAATGGGTCTGTAATCAAAATTTATCACTATAAATTTACTAAATACCACATATCTTACATACTTTCTTCAAAATATTCATTTTCAGTACGTTAATCATTTGAAATTGATAAATATTACACTATTTTTGGTCTTTTTTCGCAAAAGTTTCACTTTAGTGACAATCAATGACAATCAGAGACAATTTGTCAAATTGACGGTAAATCTCCTCTCGCCACGTTGCCAAATGGTTAGGACATGGCCTGGAACTAGAGACGGCCATGCCATGGTTCATGCTTTGTAGAAGTTTCATCTTTTTCATATTTGGCATAATAAAAATGTTGCCTTAGTAACAGAAATAACTGGGCGGAGTAATACATAGTATATTAACAAATACCAAAGGACTGAAGTGCATAATTTAATCCCGAGCGAAGCGATTAAATGTCACTTCAGTCCTCTGGTATATACGCTATTTCTTGCACTCCCATTCATGTTAAAATATCACTTTGACGTAGTTTAATCAATATAATGCCAGAAACAATGGATTCTTTATAAAATACATAGTAACGGCACTTCAGTCCCATGGGAGTGAATGACCCACTTCAGTCCCGCAAAAGAGTACCTAAAAGTGCCACTTCATTCCCGGGACTGCAAAAAAAGATTTTGTGATACCTTGACGCGAGGAGTTAAAAATCTTTGTGCTCCGTCGACGAGTTAGATCATCAAAATTGAAAGTTGAAAACTATGAAAATGGTCTTTCTACGTACAGATTTAATTTACCTTTTTACACATTTTTGGGTGCTATTTTGTCATTAAGAAACCTCAAATCCTTAAATTTTTAATAAAATCATCAAACGTAAGTGAAAACTAGATCTCAAGTTTGCTTTCAAGTAATTTTTAATCCTTTTTCTCTATATTTCCACGTTCAAAGAAAAAGTAGCATGTTTCATTCGGAGTAAAACGCACTTTGTGATTCGGCCGGAATTGTTGGCTCGCTTCGTTCGCCAACAAACTTTTCGGTCTCATCACAAAAAGTGTCCGTTTTACTCCCAATAAAACGATATACTATTTCCAGTATTATACTCATATTGTTGCATCATGTAACCCTGAAAAATTTTGACAATTGTTATTCTTATTGATCAAATGGCAAAAACCCTCAAGCAACTTTTTCGTCAGATCGTAGGAAAAATTAACAAGATACCTTATTTGTAGAGAATTCTCTTTGCTTTGTTTTGATGCATAAGTGTTTTGGTCGTAAAGTTAATAGAAAGGGGGATATGATTGAAAAACCGATTTCTTAACACTTTCAAGAGCTGTCAGACAATACGCACAGGGTCTGTCGAAGTTTTGCCGTATTTTTGTCTAAAGTTCCTCGACTATAATACAACAAATAAGTATGGCGTTGGCTCGGCCGTTGGTCATATATGGTTGGTAATAAGTTGTGAGAACCTACTAAAACGGACATGTTTTTAGGGTCCTGGAAATCCAAAAAAGTGCTTTTTGAAAAAAGTCTGTGTGTAAACACGCTACAGTCCAAACTACTGGACCGATCTGGTTGAAAAAGGTAGTTGTGTGCATGTTGTGTAATCTACAGAAGAATTGATTAGATTTTTGGAATTTTGAATGTAAACTCTCATTTTTCACATCGCCATAATAGAAATTCTGCTTATTTCTGTAATTTTGCCTTTTACTACAAATAATTTTCATAAGTAATATCACGAGTGCATACCATGTTATCGATAATTTAGCTTCGGCCCATTTTGAATGCGTGGAAAACTGCACGAGTGCGGTTTTCACAAGTAACACCACGAGTTGTATTTTGCAGATTATTGCACTCGAATGCACGTGAACTCTGATAACTACGAATATGTTTTTATTTTTCAAAAATAAGCCAACCACAGCCTACTCGAGAATTATTGTTTGTGGTGTTACCAATGTGGTATTATCTACTACAGCGTCACCTTTCCGTAAAATTTCTTGGTGTAAGAGGACAGATGACAAATAGATGTCATATTGGTCGTGTTCAGCCGACACAACTGTTGTGCAACAGTTGACATAATTCGGCTGAAATTGTGCGTACATATACCTAATGGAAATGAAACTTTTGTCTTACGCACAGATGAAAAAATTCCCCCGTTGTCGTATTTTGAATTTTGAGGTCAATGTGAATACCTACAAAAATAGTTTGAAAAATTACCTTTCGGATAGCCTTTACTGGTAACAGCTGGTATTAATTGTATTAGCGGTAGCAATTATTTTAGTTGTGACGTAGGACAAAAGTTTCATTTCCATTAGGTATACCATTGCCAGCCAATGCGCAACTGTTGCGTCACAACGGTTGGAACGACAACCGTTTTAGATCCGTCGGCTGAATGCAACCATTGTGAAATTTACAGGAATGAGATGGACAGGTTGGCTCGTACTTTTCGTGAGAATGTAGCTCATACATCATCAAAATTAATATTTAATTTTATGGCCTTAGGACTGATTATATTCGAAAATGCAAAAACACGTCACAGCTCATTTTAAAAAGGTCTTTCAATTAGAACGATAATTCAAAGACACCGTAATTCCCGATTTCTTTCACAGGAAAAAACTGTCAATTAACTTAAAATGGAACCAGTGCAAATTGTGGTTAGTGCCCTTTAGCCCTTTGGGCAAAAAAATGAGTGATTTGAAAAAACAGGTAAATACAGCAAATGACTACGACTACGATCGTAGAAATTAAATAATCAGGCAACTGTTTGGTACCTACTGTTAATTTTTTTTCTGCCAGATGATAGAGCAACTTTCCGAAACGCGTCCTAGATAACTTAACAAGTTCAGTTTCGTAAATGAATTTAACAGCGCCCTTGAGTTAAACGAAAATTAACATTATTATAATATACCGTGCTCTTCAAAAGTAAAGAATAAATTCAAGAACTTTTTTGAGAAGAATAATTCGGAAATATCCTCAGACAGGTCAGGTCAACCTTATTTCTTTGAGGTGCATCGGATGGTGCACTTCCGGTTTAGCCGGAAATGATTCCAATTTTGATTTTTCTTTTTCTTCTATGTTTTTCAAAATCTAGGGTGGCCGTGACTCCACTTCCAGTCAGGTATGACACATGTTGCTTACTCAGAAAGAATCGTAGATTCAGAATCCGCCCCTTACTTCCTACTTCCTTACTTTTGAAAAGCACTGTATAATAGGAGTTTTAGAAGAATTAGCGGTTTTAATTATCAACTTGAGGTTTTTTTATGTAAATTTTATGTTTACGTTAATTGCGAATTAGCACTTTCAAACCTTGTTCACAATCGACTAAGTACTTAATGTCTCAGTTTAATGTAAACAAATGATGGGTTAGAAACTTTTAAAACATTGAAATTTCGTGTCCTTGTCCTTGTCTAAGGAGATAAAACTTTAGGTTAATCTCAGCAATTGTCAGTATTCAAAGGAACCAATAAAACTGTTGAAATTGACAGAAGCTCCTCCGATAAATGTGTAAATGGAAAGCGCTTATTATTGGCAGCAAAGAGAAACAGCTTCGATTATAAATCCTGCTAATATTATATCAAGGTCACAGAAATATATTTGAATGTAGAACAGTGGTAAACAAACCCAATATAGCAAAAGAACATTGGTTCTTTTGTTAGATTGGGTTTGTAGTTGTTGTTTGTTGTTGTTGGGTTGTGGTAGAATTACCATTGTGTTAATTTATGAAGTGAAATTTTTTATTGAGGTTGATTGTGAGGTTGATTGCACCTTGATGGTTCCATTAAATAATAAAGATTCTGCTATGTAATTGATTTTCCAGCAACTCATTTCTGCTTTATTCCTTAGTTTTAATAAAAAATTTCATATAAATTAGCACAATGGTAATTCTACTACAAATAACAGAGATATTTTAATACCACACCACAGCAGTAAAGATAATTCAAAAAATGAATCAATAAAAACAATTAAAAGCAACAAACAAATCCCCATGCAAAATGGTTATTGATTTATGCCATAATATTGTGTATTCAGAGGTAAAAACATTATCAACAAAATAAACTTCCTAATTACGTTTGTTGATAGTGAAGTGAAATTACACAAATCTAAAATAATGCAGATCAGATAAACTTTTAATGCTAAAAGGGGATGCTCACAAACTAAATAAATTCTTACCTCAGGTTTATTGTGAGTATCCACATCCAGAGGAGAGGCAAACTGACAAATGAGCGTATTTGCTTTCTTAATAACTGAAATTGTGAAACGAGTATTAAATGATTAAATGATAAACAAAGTTATTTTCCTACATTGCAAATGCCAACATCTCCAAATGACATTGTTAAGTCTAATTTTGTCTTTCCACCTGAGTCTTATACCACGGAATCTGTTCCATTTAGGGGATGTTAATTTTTGCCTGAAAACAAAACGAATGAAGAATCACCAAAATTCTCAGTTAACAAACCTGTAAGCCAGAGACATGCATTGGAAAAGTTTGGCAAGACTCGTGTCTATGGAGAGCTGTTGTTGTGGTTGGAAGAATCTGAAATTGGTTTCTTGAACCCGTCCATTGGTGTATATCTGCAATTGTTTGACTGGCACAATGGTGGTGTTTGCATCGGCCACTTCTGGTATGGGCACAGCAACCTCATCTTCGTCGTCTTGTTCTTCGGCTTCGAATGTTGACACCATAAACTGCCCAGAATGGATAGATTCGCGTTCGCGTTTGGCTTCAAGAGATTGAACAGCGTGCATCTTTCATAAATAAATGTACAGGAGCACAATATTGGGGGACAACAACGCACACGAGAGAAAATTACACGAGATGTCGTTATCGAAAACAGAAAGATCAAGGACTGATTAGAAGGGTCAATCGTTAAATACGAAACATTACACTAAATTATTATACTTTTCCATAAATAACTGCGCTGATAACTTGACACATGTGAAGTTCGTAATTATGACATCTAGTTCTACATGTTCTACACATACTACCAACACTGTTATCACCAACAACCATATCGCAGTCCACATCTGGATACCTTTAAATCCACATAATTCCACACTGGCAATTTCACATATCTTGTCTCGTAACGTTAGTTAGATTATACAATACCTCACACTGCGGAAACTCTAAATATAAGTTGATAAAAGTAGACATGCAGGGGTAAGCTAGGGATCTTCGTTCCGCTAAGTTTGTTGTTTACAACGAACATCTGACGGGGTTAACCTTGAGAAGTGAGCGCTTTTCTTTGTGCAAAACAAGTAATTGGAACATTTTTGTAGAGATAAAAGGGATATCTAAATTTGTACTCGGCAAACAATTTATATTTTTTATCAATCTGACAAACGCTTACTACAGACAAAGACAATCAATTTCCCATTGAATCCTCTCATCTCTTTACGCCCATTACGGCGCATCCGTCGTCGGGGCCTTAGGCTTATTAAATCATAATTTATTTACTAAGTAAAAGTACCTGTTTATAAATTAATTAAGTAATTAATAAGACTTGCGACGGGTTTTCTAACAGCTCCGATTCTGAAAATTGTCAATATTTTAAAGAAATGAGGGACTTCTGGGTAGGTACACCCAACTCCAAAAGTAATGTCAGTAGTCACAGCACTAGTGCAAACTTGAAATAATTTAACTCGCGATCCCCTTCAAATTGATTCTCGATTGGTACAGCAATAGAAAATCGCTAGGGATACAAAAATCAACAAAGATTGTAAGTTATATTTATACACAGACAGAGGTCAAAATAAAGGAGTTTAATTAATAGAAATGTATATTCTTGTAAACAAATCAAAATATGTAAACTTATCAAAAATCAACAACTTGTTAGCGTTAATGCCATAACTATTATTATTATTTTAAACTTATGGAATCACAAAAAGGAAGATTTAGTGCAGGTAGAAATTGAAGTAATGTAACCTACTTCCAGACCTTTAGTTTAGTTTTATCAATTAATAATACTTCTTTGAAACAATATTAACTTTGGCTTGTGTCTTTACTCTCTATCGATTAATAAATTACATAAATAAATTTGTATAAAAGTCTTGTAAACGTACGTCTTCTATATACAAATAAATAAATTCAAGACCTATGTTATTTGTTTTTACTATTCTCTGGAGGGTGGCTGACCTGATCTGTTAAACGACCACTGTTGGGCGTGGAAGTGTTAATTCTTTGAGTAACAATAAAGAAATTTAAATCTTTTACTGCCAAGATCTTAGTTCTAAAAAAAAAGTATAAATTATATACTATCTCCCCTGGAGTATCATATTCATTTGGTACAATTCCATCTACGCCACATTCGAAATATGAGAATAATGGGAACCACACTTTCGTTCGCGTTGAATCCCTTTGCATCAGTGCTTGATTGTTAGACAACGTGTGGTAATACAAAAATAATCGACTTGTAATGTAGAAAGCAACGAAAACATCTATCGAGTAATGTTCGTGGGCTGCCAATATGAAGAAGATCCCAAACATGTTCATCATCCATGACAAAGTATGGAGGTAGTAAATATGCCTCGGTGTATCTGAAACGTAAAAATATACATTTTCAATGAAAACGTTATATGAAGCAATCCAAAATAAAACTCATTCACAGCGGGTCTTGAAATTGAAAATCATGTCTTTGAGTAGGTAATTCTTTTTCTTGAACACTATGTAACGTCCGACTCAACATAAACATTGTGCTTTGACAAATAATTTACACTAATCTGCAAACAATTGTTTTGCAAAGCACCTGTGACGTCGGTTGTTTTGTATCACACGTTATAACGTAAAATTTTTTAATTTCTGTAATTAGGGGAAGGAGGGTAACAGTGAGACGCTTTTTTTTGAACCCCACTTTTTTTTGTTAGAAAACGCGCTAGACGTTTGAAACTTTGCATGCGCCTTCCTTGAAGACACTATTTAATAATAATGGTACAAAGAAGCAATAATGCTACTGTTAACCTTACTTAAAAAATTAAAGCCCGATTGGGGCTCTGTCTCACTGTACCCCAATGCCCTGGGGTAGACTGAGACAGGGTGTCGGGAACAGTGAGACGTGATGTATAAGCTGTTACAAAATATCTTTAAAAATAAGTGATTTTTATTTTTTACTCATTAGGACCTGCAAAGTTAAAAAATGTTAACATTTGAGATCTAATTCAAACGCGTAGAATGATTTTTGGGGCCTGGTGGTGACTATAGATTCAAGTGTAAAAACTTTTTACTAGTACATCAGCAGGCTCAAAACAATTATAAGACAACTTGTCTACTTTATATTGCAAGTTGTTTGCCAGCCAACTCACATATAAATCAAAATCTGAGCATGTCTCATTGTTACCCACATTGTCTCAGTGTTCCCCACACAACTTTGTCTCATTGTTACCCAGGGGTCCATAAAACACAAAATAAATGATTAAAGTCTATCCTACAAAAATAATGCGGAAAACTTCATCACCATATTTATCCATAAAATAGGACTGATAGTTGATGCCAGTGTAATATTTATAAAATGTATCATTAAAGATTAGTGGACTTCAGTTTCAAAGTCTTGAAATTTAGTTCACTTATCAAAAACCAGTCACCATTATCTTGAACAAAGACTTTCACAGCTATGCCCGCTAAATAGTGATGGGAGTATTCGAGAACAAAGTATCGAAAGTATTCGATTCTGTAAAGTTCTCGCTGTTCTCGAGAACAGGTGACCAAATATTCGAATGTTTTAGTTCTCGGATAATTTTGTTAAGCAGCACAATAATAATCTAATATATGAATCGAACTCGAGTACCGATTTCTTTAGCGTTCAGGCGCGAACGAATGCAGGGCCGATTGCTGTCGATATGTCGACTTCTAGCTACGCAACGAGCATACGATCACGATTCAACGTCGGTACTCTGTGCATGCGAGTCCTCAGTCATTGCCATTTGTCACAGACTAAAACGGCGCACAAAGAGAAACTCGAGTTCTCGATTCGATACTCGATACCTAATATTTTTATAGTTTGTAGTAGATACCTAGACTTGTTGATTAATTATTGTACAATTACTTAACAGGCAGTTATAGCATTTTAAAAGTAATTGCAGCTTAGGACCTATCCTAACATAAAATAGGTAGAAGACAAAATCTAGATGCTAGGTAATATACTATCCTCCATCTATAACCTTTTTAATAAATAAACCTTTATAATAAATAAACAACCCATAGACATATAGGTACAGGTGAAAGATACGAACATTCGTTATTTAAATTAGATTGCATCTTCGATTGGACGCGATTCCGATTTTTCGATTTGCTTATTCATTTAAATTCGTTGGTAAGTACTCGGTTCTCGGTTCTCGGGTGTGTATTCGATTCTTGAAAATATTCGAGAACCATGTATTCGATTCTCAAAAGTATTCGATTCTGCCCATCACTACCGCTAAATCACGTCAAGCGCATGGGCTCTAGGAACTGTTTAAAGGGTAGGTTGGTAGCACTCTGTAACTTGTACACAAACCGCGAAATTTGAAAAGTCTCACTGTTCCCCGTGTCTCACTGATACCCTCCTTCCCCTAGAGTTTGCCATGCCCAGAAAGTCGTATGTTTCAATCCACTCATTTCTTTTGTGGAAGGAGTTGCGTCTAGCGCAACAAAGGATGCTGAAACCACGCCATTTGCGGGGCGGTAAATATGTAAAAAAAAAAGTTTATGCAGCAGAACTACATCATTTTGTCTGTCACAATTTTCACATTGCAGCCTAAATTGTGTAACATAACCTAAAATACCGAGTGACTCTGACAGGTTGACGCTTCAACCGACTTGGCGCGTAAACTATAACCAATCAAATGGTAACCCGCGCACTTATGCCTAAGTGGACCGGTAAAAGAAAAACCTTTAAACTTGCTTGATATAACCCAACAAGTTTCGACATAAGTCATCCCGGGCACGGCCAACTACAATTAGAAATTAAAAAAATGTACTTAAAAATATCGTATTCCTTAAATAATCACTAAAATGAAATTTTTTTAAGTGATTACACAAGGTAGTTTCACAGTCTCGTTCCACAAAATTTACTTACTGTTTAGGACGCGTTTCGGAGTGTTACTCCATCTTCAGCTATAAAAAAAATTAACACAAAATACAAAGTTGCCTGGAAAATGGAGTAACACTCCGAAACGCGTCCTAAATAGTAAGTAAATTTTGTGGAACGAGACTGTGAAACTACCTTGTGTAATCAAACATTAGTTCCTCTTTGAAAAATGGACCAAGCTTTCAACCAATTTTTCTAAGTCTAACACCCAGTATATAACAAAAGTAAACTATTTAACGGCGTAAGAAGGTACATAAGTTTTAATGAACAATCCTGAATACGAAAAAAAGGCAATCTGTAAAAGTAAAATTGACAAGAAATTATTTAGGTACTACTAGCAAAAATGTCGATTTTCCTGTGTAGATAAACTAACATTAATTTCATATTTCAATGGCTTCCAAAGCCATCTTCCGCCATTAAAAAAATTGTAACACATTCAGAACACATTACAAATTTGACGTTTAAAGTACATAGCGCATATAAACTTTTTTGTTAAGAATTATAATTGGTGATGGGATGCTGAATCCACCCGGCAGATATTATTTATATGTTCCCATCCCACCGGGTACATACCCTTGGTGTATGCAGGGTGGGTAATTTTTCGAAGCTCACCTTTGGGATCTCGGAAATCATAAGGAGATAGAGAGTAAGTTAAATTAGAGAAAAGTTGCGCGATTTTACACTGATTAATAATCTGAAGAGATATCTTGAATATCTCGACTACTTTTGAAGATATTGGCGGAAAACTGAAAAATAGCATTTAAGATAAAATTTCACTGCGTCGCGAGCTGCGTCGCCATTAATGGAACGATTTCGACAAAGCTTGGCACATTTGTATTATTCAGTATGGGGCATTCGATGGCCTAATTAGAATTTTTTTTGAGTTGCTACAGTCAACTTTCTTATTTCTTATGGCCGCCATATTGGATTTTCACACCATTAAATACGTAAAAAAATAGGTTTTCAAAAATGTAACTAACATAAGCTTTTTTGAAAACATCTCAAAGCTCGCGTGACACGACTTCTAGATCTATTTTATTACATCGTACAAAATTCAGTAAGTTCAGTAAGTAAATTTTGTGGAACGAGACTGTGAAACTCCCTTGTGTAATCAAACATCAGTTCCTCTTTGAAAAATGGACCAAGCTTTCAACCAACTTCAAAATTCAATTGTTTTTGACGTCATAAGAAATGAAAAAAGTTGGTGCACTTCTTTGTATTTTTTTTTCATAAGTTTAGGCTGATTTTACAAATTACTCATCAATTTTCAAGTTTTGACGATCTGCCAAAAAAGTCCATTTTGATAACATTTTTGAAAAGCTAATTTTTTTGTGTGTCCGAGGGTGTTAAAATTCCATACGGCGGCCATAAGAGAATCAAAAGTTGACTACCGTTACTAAAAATCTAGAAGGCCTAGAGAACTTCTGACAATGTCATTCATTTGACAGTTGTCAAAAATATAAAAGTACCAACTTTCATTAAAATAACATAACAATAAGAAAGATATGAATTTCTCTTTAAAATCGCAGTTTCTTCGGAATAACTCAGGAACGAATCAAGATATCGGAAAATTCTCTTCAGATTCGTAATCGTCAAGAAATGGTGCAACTTTTCTCTAATTTAACTTACTCTCTATCTTTTATGGTTTCCGATATCCCAATGGTGACCATCGAAAAGTTACCCACCCTGTATATCTTAAATGCAAAAAAGTCACTTGGATTTCGAATAGGAATAAGTTACGTCCTTTGATTATGATAATTTGACGTCTTTTTATTAGCAGCTATTCATAAGATGAAAATGATAGAATTATGTATTTCGGCTTAACACTTTTTTTACATAGTATGTATGTATACGGATGAGACACTCGGCCTGTGAAGTGGCTATGGTCCTTTTTCTCTTCACGCTTTCAGGGATGAAAAGTAAGGGGGGTTGGAAACTAAGGTCACTAGATACAGCGTTGCTTTAAGGTGCATAGCGACATGCCAACAATCCGAGAAATTTTGCATCAGAATGTTAAGAGAGGTCTAGACATGGTCTAGACAAAGACCACAAATCTGGGGATTTTTGTGGCTTATGGTTTCCAGCGCCTTTCAACTTGACACTGTCTACCGTCACGATAACACGACGTTGTTCCCGTTAGGAACCAATTTGCAGGAAAACATATTAAATACTTACTGTAAGCTTTACTGTTTAACAATTAATTATAAGTAACTTTCTATTTTTAGTAACAATTGCTCATCGCTTAACAGCAATCTGATTATTTCAGCAACACTTCCCTCCATCGATAATTTTATCTTCTAGATTTTTCAACCATTTCCAACCCTCCGCCTCCATAGAGTCGAGATTTGAAAAATTTTTGATGCTTCGACTTCGGGGGAGCTTTTGTTAATATATCTGTGGGTATATCTGCAATCATTTCGCTACTTGAGACGTGCCTGATATCAATGCCTCCATTTTTTAATACATCATAGAAGAAATGAAGTTTTATGTCGATATGCTTTGTGCTTCTAATTTCAACTCAGCCAAAGACACGTTGGGGACAAGTGGAAGACCAATAAGGCTGTGCCATTGACTTGCTCCCTTTGTCTCATACGTTTTTTTTCTTTTTCTTCTTTGGTATGTTTTCAGGGTTACATTGTACTTTATTTTTAATTTATAATGTATGTTGACATGAAACAAAATATTATTATTCTGATTCTGCTTCTGTGGATGATTGTGCCATTGCGTTGCTTCCAAATCTCTTAAGTAGATCCTTGACATAAACTCAAAAACGAACCGATACTATAATAAACCAGAGAAAACGTTGCACTGAAAATATCACGGAAATTATCACTGCTTTCTGTTTGCTTGTCAGACAAAAACGTAAACTGACCATGGCCGGTATTAATAAACGGTAACAAAGCTTTTGCTCATGGTTCTATCCTTTTTTCGTGCACCAAAAAGTTATATTTGCACCCTTTATTAATGCAAGTATGCGAGCATCTTGTAACACTTTATTCATTCCACCCAATCTCTTTAATTCTATGGCCGGTATGAATAAATGGTAACAAACCTTTTCCTCATAGTTCGATCCTTTTCTCAGTCACGAAAAACTTATATTTGCATCCTTTATTAATGCAAGTATGAGCATCTTGTAACACTTTATTCATACGAGCCTATGACTGGTATGAATAAAGTGTTACAAGATGCTCATACTCGCATTAATAAAGGATGCAAATATAAGTTTTGCTTACGCGAGAAAAGGATATGAGTATAAGCAAAAGCTTTGTTACCATTTATTCATGCCGGCCTATATGTCCAATAGCAGAGTAACGTAATTTGAATGACATTTGGAATGGAACGCAGAGTAATGTTGAACTGTGAACGGACTCTAACCATTTTGCCTCTACTATTCGTAAATAAGCTCAAGCATACCTCCATATTAGATGCTTCCGAAAGCTGACCGCGTTTATAACCGATTGCCGAAATTATTTGCCATAAAGGTTGAGATGAGACAGGTTATGTATCATGTTCTTGGAAGTTTATGATCTTTTACCGTACTGCACAAACTCTGTGATTATTACCGTGGTCGTCACCAAGGTAAGCTTTGTAACACTTTCTTGTAACAGAGTGACATTTATGAACACTTGTAATAATTATAGAGCCGCCATTTTCGGAGTTTGTGAACGTTATTTTTGTTACCGAGTGTATACTATGTAACACTTTACGAACGCATTCCACAACTCTGCTGCATGGCGCTACCTTACAAGCGCAGCGATGCGTATCTATTGACCTCGGAAACATAACATACACCCAAATTGTCAACGGTCTATTAAAGAACTAACTAAAAGTACAAGAAAAGTAAACACAACATGACAAGTAATACGCTCTGATTGGCATCCTGGGAATTTAATCAAATAGTGTAAGTGGTTTTTGCTGCATAGTGCAGTTTAGGGTAGCAAAGAAGCGCGATAACATAATGTATGACTTATGACATGGGGTGATCAACAAAACAAGAATTCTGCTAAAAATATTTCACAAATACATAACCATGGCTGGTCTTTAAAACATGTTCGTAGCTTTAATATTACTGTATTGAAAGTAAAACCAAAATAGAAACGGAGAATACCTACATTCAGTGATGAAAAAATTGAGCATCGTGAGGGCCACCGTATGTCCACTGAACATGTAGTCCCCGCACGTTCGTACACCCTGTATAGACATTCCAGCCCCTCTCCATATCGTATAGGCTTGAGACAATTTCTTGGCCAAATCGGCAAAAACCGAAACGTTTCGCATTGGCGGATTTCTGGGCTGGCATTGGAGATGTGCCCCAGGAACACTCAATGACGTAATCAGCATCGTGACACAACGTAGAAGGAAAACAGTTCCAGAGAGAGCGAAGAATCGACGCAGTAAAATAAATCTGAAATTTAGAAAATCTGTTTAGAATATCTCAGTGACGTACAACCATGCAGTAACGGGGTTAATGCAAAAGATAACTCCAAGGATGCGTATGGTTTGTCAGAATAGCTTTTTATTACGAAAATATAATCAAATGACGTCAATTACTGTTACAATAAATTCATTACGTAGGTACATATTACATACATACGAGATTTTGACGTTGCAATGTTGCTCATTTTGACGTAGATATTTGAAGTGGTTTGATTACCAGAACCTTTGTGTGTAAATATCTGATGATAATGAAACGCTGGAATAAAAATGTAGCACAACAATGATATCAATGTTATACGCTTAAATTATTTTGAAATTATTCAGTGCTGCTAAATCTGCCCAGCCAGTAGTTTGAAGGACTGTAGAAATTTATACTAATGTTGGATGAGATTTCGATTTTTTGATTTTCTTTTTACTTAAAGGGATTTCTATTTAAAATTCCAAAGCTGATGTGCAAAAATTAGGCCCCTGTTGGCCCCAAAATCTGGTCAGCGCTTCAGCAGGTAGAGCCATTTTTACATGCCAAATTTCAGTCAAATCGGACTAGTAGATTAGGCTGTAGCCTCTGTTTTTGGTAGCTTTTCATAAGTCTTTGTTTTCAAAAGAAAGGAAAAAGGAGGCTTTTAAGAACCAAAGAGAAGCAACATTTCTTTCCTCTTTTTAGATTAATTTGTGACCTATTTATGACTTTATTCTAAGCTTATTTGTGTACGTAAGTCACAGTTTGTAGACCGTCCTAGATCAAGAGCATAATATGCACTATTACAAATACTGTTCGCTTACAGATCCAAAAATTTGCAGCAGAGAAGCGGCTGGAACCTCCCCATAGCGTGGGTCTTAGATTTCCGTGCCTTGTGCTTAAAATTTTAAAGTTGATAGATTTAGATTTGAAAATGAATGTGCCAAAACGTCACTTTCCGTGGGTCGATTGCCTCCAAAAAAATTTCTGCTCAAAAGGGCACCGAGAGTGATAATACATCTTTGGAAGCAGAATTTGCAGGAGTTTCTTATGATGAAGTGAAAAATGGGAGTTTGTATTTAAAATTTAAAAGTTGATGTGCCAAAATGGCATTTCTATTTGCACGATTGGCTCCAAAAGCTTTTCAGACCTAACTTGGGTTGAGGTGACTACGTACCAAATTTCAGCTAAATCGATGTAGTAGTTTTGGCTGTGACGTGTTTACAAATGTACGAACATACTCGCAGACACATTTTTAAAGCCACTTTTTTGGGTTCCTCAGACCTAAAAACGTGAAGATCTGGTATCAAAAATTTTAGTGATTGCATTAACCTCCCTGTTTTTAAATGGTGAAGTGGAGTGGGGAGCTTAAAAATACCGATGGACGGATCATAGTAACAATAATAAGAAATAAAACGATTCATGCTCAGATGTACACACTGTCCTCGGTAACATGTCTTAATAATAATTCTGGTTATCCAGAGGTCATTCTTCGTGATAAACCTTAAACACAACTAAGGAATGCTTGATCTTGATAAGGTAGGTAACAAATGAGAGTTCAAATGAAGTCATCACTTTTTTGTTGTTAAAGGCAGCATGTCAAAAAAATTATGTTAAGCAATAGGGTTGAAAGTGGTATCTTTGTAAGGCTCATGATTTTCTTAGGCATAAGAAGGGAATACATTGTTTCCACCTATTAAAATAAATTCAATAAAATTGTAGAGCTTTGACCGCATTTTTGCAGGAAATGGACATTTTCTTTGTACACAAGTACCTCGTCGACTACCAGACTCTATTTTAAGTCGCAAATTAATGTTACTACATAAACAGCTGTCTAATTGATTGATACATTAAAAGTTTCGTTTGGTTTCGCTTTATTTCTTACAAGTTGCTCATCTATTTTACGAAAATTGTTGACATAAAATTGGAACTATTCGCTATCTTCGCTGTTTTAAATAAAAAATCCTAAAATCAATTCGACGACACTTCAGTCGCATGAAAATCGGACAGTCAAGTAATTTCCCAACAGCCAATATAATCGGGGTTCAGAATCTACGAAACGGAAAATCAGTTCGTCTAATGGGTATCTACCCAAACCTAACCGTGTTCCATGAGACTTTGCAGCGATAGTCGTCTTCGGAATATCGTTTTCCATATTGAATTTCAGCCAAATCCATCCAGTAGTTTGGACTATAACGTGCATGGCCTTAGTGTTATTACAAAATTTCGATTTTTCTACCCAAAGAGTACTAAATGCGAATGAATTTTGTCTCATTTAAAACCAGAATTTGAAGACCTTTCTGATGGTGTCAATAAATCTTTGAAAAACTTGTTTTGGATGGTTAAATGAGAATAATTTTAAATTTGGAAATCGGTGTGCCAAAACGGCACTTTCCGTGGGCCGATTGAATCTAAAATTTGTTCACCTCTTCGACGTGTAATACAATCCTCATGTGCAAAATTTCAGTCAAATCGGTTCAGGGGCTTGGGCTGTACCTACCGCGATTTAAAAATCTCGATTGTTTTAATTTTTGGTCAAAAGGGCACTGAGAGTGAATACATTTTTAGAAGCAGAATTTGAAGCTCCAAAAGCTTTTCATATCTAAGTTGGGTTATAAGATGCCTACGTACCAAATTTCAGCCAAATCGGTCTGGTAGTTTTGGCTGTGGCGTGTTTACAAACGTACGTACAGTACACACACACAGACACATTTTTGAAACCATTTTATTGGGTTCCTGAGACCTCAAAACGTGAAGATCTGGTGTTATCCCAAATTCGAAAACTTTAGTGATTGCAATAACCTACATTTTTTAAGTGGTGAAGTGGAGTGGGGAGGTTAAAAGGTGACTACCGCTGCGAAGTCTCATGGAACGCGGTATAGGTACAGTCGAGAAACTAAACTAAATAATGCCCTTTGTGTTGATTTTGGGGTTCATTTGTTGGAGGGATAATTCCGAAGTACGAAAGTTATCTTTGACCCACCAACACAACCCCCTAATGTTAAAAACTCTGCGAGCAACGCTGAAGAGCTGTTTACATGATTTAATTTTCCGACTGTACCTACTTGCAATGAATCAGGTATTGGGTGTACAATAATATGTTGATTTAATTTCATAACTAATTACGAACGAAAAATGGTCTTCAAGTAATCACAATAATAATCTTAAATTTATTGCTTTCTAACCTTGTTCAAAGATAAACTAAACATTTCATAACAAATTGTGCAAAATATGATTTCGGCAATATCAGTTTAATAAGATCATTAAATATTTATCTTAACGAGAAACGATAGATCACGGAACTAAATAAATAAAAAAGTAGCTACTTTTACAATATAAAGATATACTGGATGATTCACGAAGGCCGTTCATTCCCTGGCGCACCGTCAGGGGGGTTAGGGGGCGCTCGCAAGCCGTCCTCTAGCTAGCTCATGCCGCCATCTTTACCCAAAAAAGTTTGCAAATGCCATAATGCTTTTGAAGAATTCTTCAATGAATTTACAGTGCGATCCAAAGCTGTTATTTTCGAGGTTATTTTTCTTATTTTCAGGCAACTGATTTATATTTTGTGTTAATGCGGAATTTTTAAAATGGTAAATTCATATTCGAGTTACTAACTTTTAAAGGAATGGGTGAATTTCAAAGATGTTTGCATCAGTTTACAGAGAATTTCTTACAAAGGACCTTAATGTAATTTAAAATTTGACCATAGAGTGTGCTGGAGTTAAAAATATTTAAAAAACTTACAAAATTGAATTCAAAACGAAATTAGCTTACAAATGATCTACCCGAGAATGTATCTATTTTATCACAAGTGTATGGCAAGCCGTATTAGTTTTTATTATGCATAGATGGCCAAGTGTCATTTAAACGACTTTTTATTTCGTCGAAATAAATGATTTTTTTATTTGTGGTATAAGGAAAGAGGATACTAAAATTCCTAGGGTTTAATTCATGACTTTCCAATTTTCCTCATTGTTTTGGAAAAAAATAATGTGGAAATAGGTCGATTTTAACTTAAATTCGATGTGCAGCTGTATGCAATTTTCATGCCTGTTCAATGTGAAAAGGCCCATCATTTTAATTTGAATTAGATTTGCACGTCTACGTTAACTCTCATTTCAATCTGAAGTGTGGGTTCATGGCATTTTAATTCCAATTCGATGTGCTTGGATACGCCATTTCAATTTGAATGTGATAATGCGTGTTTGGGTCAATTTTGATTTAAATTCGACTTACAGAGCCGAGTAATAAAATTATACTCTGTCCGGGATCCACACGACCGAGATTCACCCGATTTCCATGGCGATTCATTGTTGACAACAATGATTCACCATGGAAATAGGGTGAATCCCGGTCGTGTGGATCCCGGACAGACCATAATTCTAATTTAATATCGTCTTCCGTATAAAATTGAAATTAAAACGACGTGAAAATGAGAACTATAAGAACTTTTATGCTAAATTAGAAACAGAATTTTTCGAGGGGTGAGCCGCAACGGAAAATTTTGTACACTAGATTTCTTTTGCAAAGATTTCCCCAGATTTACTAAGATTTCCTCGAATTTCATCCGATTTTTTTTCGCAAGATTTCCAAAGATTTCCTCATATTTCCCCGAGATTTCCTCACTTTTCTCATAAGATTTCCCCAGACTTCACAAGATTTCCTCGGATTTCCCGGAATTCTTTCTTGTAAGATTTCCCCGAGGGTTCCTCAGATTTTCCCGAGATTTCCTCAGGTTTTCCCAAGATTTCCTCGGATTTCCCCAAGATTTCCTAGCACCTGTACACCAGATTTCCCCTGCGGCTCACCCCTCGGAATTTTTGTAACATATCCAATCGAACGGCTTGCCATACAAGTGGAGGTTTTGCCATTTGACACCCCTTAGGGGTTTGTTGTGTAAGGACCCTATACAATAAGGCAACCGCCTGGGCCAATCTTTACCAAATTTTAGATTGTGGTAAGCGAGGGACAGATGAATGTTTTATCGAGAAATGAAAGTGCAGTATCTTTCAGTTTCTGAGAAAAAAATTCGTGAAAATTGCCATTTTCGAGGCCTAAACATGTTTAGAGCCCCATAAAAATATGACGGCCTGGAAGAATTTCTATATTTTTGTATTCAATGATGTAAGTACACTCTATTGTACCTTCACCCCAGATATCAAAGTTCAGTATCGTCTAGATCCTGATTGTCAATTTTTTCCTGGGCCACTATCGTATAGGGTCTTTTCATCAAGCATGAATTTAAGCTTGCATTTGTAGAAACAGAATTGTATTTATTCTCCAGCACATAAGGCTTATTTGTACTTTCATAATAATTCGAAAACAATTATTAATGCTAAAATTAGTAAAACATTAGTAAGTATATTTACCTATGCTTATGGAAAAGTAGGACAAAGAGCCATATAGAAAACAGAATGGTTCCAGTCACCTCGCACATATCAAAGGCCCAAGGAATATGTGGAACATTATCTAAAAATATATCTGGAAGTGGCGGATACCTCTTCATATCTGGTACCCTGTCATGAACAATGACCATCACAAATGCAGTAATCCATGTAACAACCACAACATAACAAAAGCTAAGAAACGCTTTAATTTTCTCAGCCGGTAACTTATGTGGTATCCTACCGTCTTCAGAGACTGGAGGTGAAATTCGTTCAGATTCACTAAATTCACTACACTCGTTTTTACTATAATGAGGTTGATTATATAAGCTAACACTAGGAACTACTTCAAGTAGCCCCATGTCCATCAGAACATTTTGGTTGTCTCTCTGGAGGGTTTTGCAAGAAATGTACAAACATTTTCGGTCTCTCAGTGTTAATTGGTTCAAAGGATCCGTTGCAAAGTCGTGCTCGTTTAGAACCAATAAACATTTTCCATCTATTTTATTCTGATGGCAGAGTAAAAAAATGACATTGTCTTCGAAACCCTCTTTCTTTAGCCATGCTTCGGTGTCTTTCACTGTCCAAGATATGACAGGACGTTCCGACATTACGGCAGGTCATTTAAAAGGCGACTATTTATCTACTCATCATTATTATGCGGATTGAATGTGAGTAATTATTGCAGTTTGAAAATGTTGATCTTAAATAAACTGCATGACTAACCTACACGTGACGAAAACATTTATTATGACAGCACGAATGACACTTGTGACACTTAAATGACATTGGACATATGGAAATGACAGGAATTGCGCTGCGTTCACAAACAAACACTAAAAAGAGACAGAAAATCCCTGCTTCAACGGAGAAACGAAGACAAGAAATGCAGTTGCTATTTTTATGAACGCACCGCTGCACATAAGCCACCAGTTAGCTCAGTGGCGTGGCGGGCTTTAAATACAGAGTGGCCCACTAAAAAGGGGCCAGCCAGATTTTCTCCTCTCTGAGAGAAATCGCTCGAACAGGTCAAATTTTGGTAATCCTGCTCTTTAGGTCGCTGAGATCTACATGCACTATAACACAGCCCTGAGCTCGAATTATTTTTATTTTCCAGCAAACTGGTGAGCAATGGACATACACAATGCATTACAAATCTCTAATGTTTTCTATTAGTTCAGGGTATTTAGACAAAATATTGTTGCTGTTGGATAAGGGAATTAAATCCAATAGTTTTGAAATTTGGCATACTTATTCTGTGTGGCTTGCTGATAAATGTAGAAAAAGTCCTCAACCGGGGGTGGTGCGCTTGAGCCTCCAGCGCATAAAATACGGGCGCACGAGTAGTCTTTTGCTTTTATCTTTAAAACCGTTGACGCTATCGTTATTGTAGTGGTAATAGAATTTGAAGCTTATAAAATTCTCTACAAAAAATATGGAGTGACTTTTTTTCGTATATGCAATTATTGTGCCGTAATTTGACTATAATAGGTACAGGGTGTTTCCTAAAAATGCGGCAAAAATTTAATGGGTGATTCCTCAGGTAATTTTATGAAGAAAAGTTTACATAAACATTTGCCGAAAATGCTTCCTAAGGGAGCTACGCCCCTTCAAATGGGGCACCCTGAAGACGGTCTTTTCCTCTATATTTCCGAAACCGTTCATACTGAAATTATGAAATTTGGTATAAGTACTGCATAAACTTTTGGCGCTGAATCAGAATCTGAGCCCACAATTTCAAACTTTTAATCAGAAGCGTACCATACTGGAGGGGTTAATAGTAAAAATAAGTTTCCTTAGGAAGCGTTTTTCAGCAAATGTTTATATGAACTTTTCTTCATAAAAATACCTGAGGAATCACCTGTCAGGTTTTAATGCATTATTTGAATTTGTGTGTTTTTCAGATGACGTCGTTCAATGCAAACCTCCAAACATCGAGGCCCAACAAAAAAAAATATGTTTTAAGTTGAATATTTGCCAAATAATGGCTCCTTCCGAAAAAATGTATTATATCTTTTTTATGCGAAATTAAATAAGCTTTGATTTTTGTTATTACTATGAAATCCATATTATTAATAGTTATCGAAATAAAAGTGAAAAACCGTCGGCGCGCTCCATTTCGTGACACTAAGGGCCGGAGCGTAACACCTACAGTCGGGGACTTTTAGTATGTTAAATCACAGACTATTTCAATTATGTATCGCGATTTTTCAAAACTATTGGAATTAATTCCACTATTTTTCCTAAGTATCCTGAACTATATAGAAACTTCCATTTGCAACAGGGATAGGATTAAAGAGATGTGCTTGACGACGTGACTCGCTGTAACGTGACGGAAAGTCTCTTGGGACAGTTTGATTTAAAAGTGTACGATGGATGCGCTACCGTGGAAAATGATGGAAAAATTGCGTCCTAAAAATGTTTAGTCCGAGCTAAAAAGATGCTCCGTGAGGTGATGTACCGTCGAAACTTTTCTCGCTTTCTATCGATACAATCATAGAAAGTTGTCGCAAAAGTGGAATCCACCTCGGCCATTATGGTTTTGATATTTCGAAACGTCGGTCAAAATAACGGACAAACTTTCGTTGAAAAGGTGGAAAAATGGGTGTCTTACGTCCAGTCCTTCGTGAACGTGGCCGTGAAGTGTATTAGATGCATTTCATTTGTTGGAGCAGTTTGGACTGAATTATGATAATTTGGAGCCCCATTTTGCGTGGTGTAGATACGGGATGTAAATAACGAAACTCGTCGCCAAATTTCACCAGTAGATTCTTCCATGAAAAATATGAAAAAAGTTCCTATGAACATACGTCGAAAAACACCTCCTAAGGGAGCTAGGGCCCCCTCAAAGGGGACACTTTGAAAGTACTTACCTAGTTACCTATGGCACAGTATAATCAGTGGCGTGCCGTGCCCTTAGGGGCGGGGGGGGCGAGGCATTCTTGGGGCGCAAAATATTGGTAATACAATTTATTTTTTATTATTATTATCTACATTTAGGTACTACACATTTTAATGAACAATTTTTACAAAGCCATTCTTCGCATTTTTAATCCTTTAAATCGGTCTAAAACCGCATTCAGGTCAATATTTATTACCAAGTCCGCTTCAATTGATAATAGTGCCAAACTATACAGGGTGTATTACGAATATGGAGCAGTATCGATATCTCTGGACATAAGCAAGGTACAGTTCTAAGAGTTAGCATTTACAGAAATTGACACATTCGGAGTCTATTGAAATTATTGGCGACGATGGGGTACTTCCGGTTATACCGGAAGTAGGGTCCAACTTTAAAATTTTAAATGGCAACCCCCATTTTTCATTAAAGATTCGGACAGAGGAGGAAAACCTAAACCTAAAACACCTAACAAGTAACTTGTTTGCACCAGCCGCCTAGATTTTATTAACGTTTTTAGAGAAAAGTTCAGCAAAACAGTGCTATGTAAAAATGGTCATAACTTGTAAACCGCGGGCGATAAAAATAAAAAATGACACACCATTGTAAAGTAGAAAGACTGTTTTACATTATGCTTGCCAAAAAGTCATATGAAAGCTGATTCAAAGTCGATTTAAAGAAATTGAAATGTTGGAAATTTAAAAGCCGAATGACATTTTCTTCTTATGGAAAAAACAGCGATTTTAATCGTTTCCTTTTTTGACACTTTATGGGCACCGTTGAAAAGAGAATAAAATTCTGCACCCATCCATGCAGAAAAACTTGTATGCTGCCATTTAAGAAAAAAATGTTATCCGGGTTTGAAATTTCCAGTATTGCAGTTTCTCGAAATCAACTTTCAATTAGTTTTCTTAGGATTTTTGGCAATCATAATGTAAAATAGTCCTTCCGCTTTACAACGGTGTGTCATTTTTATTTTTATCGCCCGCGGTTTACAAGTTATGATCATTTTTACATAGCACTGTTTTGCGGAACTTTTCTCTAAAAACGTTAATAAAGCCTAGGCGGCTGGCGCAAACAAGTTACATGCAGTGTTGTTAAGTAACTAGATACAAGTATCTAGATACAGTATCTAGATACATTTGATGTATCTAGATACGTATCTAGATACATTTATCGTAACAGTATCTTATCTGTATCTAGATACATTTTTTATAGTATCTTGTATCTAAGACATGTCATAGATACTTAGATACACAATACCCTAACTCGCATTTTAATAATAGAGAATTATACTGAGACAAAACATGCATTATTTAATGAATATTTGTCGTTAACTCGTTACAGTTGCAAAAATCGTAGGTTGCGCGAAAACAGATCGGCCCCTACATCATGCTTACGTCAACTCTCAAAGTCAACCGATTGGATGTCATCATGGCAACGCCGTCAATTTAAACGCAATACCTACAATGCTGCAATTTCTTGCCCGAGTTGATAGGTGACGTAAACTGTTAGGGAAGGGAGGTGCAAATTCTAGAGCTTTTTAAACGGTTTTCATTTGTCTATCGTTTTTCTTTCTTTCTGCAACGTTTTCGCAAAAACAAAAAAATACGACCAAATTTTCTAAATTCAAACTGTTGATTGGGAAGATTTCATATTTTGAGAATAATACTCTATTGACAACTAACCTCGAGACGACAACTTTAAAATGTGAGATGTTTTCTTTCTCGGTTATAAGCCTCAAAAATGCAGATGTTTGGTGTCTTCTACCTCGTAAATAATCAATATCTTTGTCTTAAGAAGTCCTTTCCGGCGACAGGTATAGAAACACAAAGGGATGCTCTATTCCAAGAAGCTGGGTTTTCCCCAAAATACCGATACCGAACTAATGAGTTTGTAATTGCACCTAGATTCATTTGCTTTACTCTTTCTTGATACCCGTATCGTACCCGAGCTTTAGCAGACCCCGTTTTACAATTTTTTAAATAATGTGATTTTGTTTCCAAAAACCTTCGCGTTGTTTGCGTCATTCGGTTTATTCTGATGGGTATGAAATGGTCAGGCGGATTAGCGTTTCTCTATAGTAATTGCCTGCATTCTGCATCCTAATACCAAACAGGTATTCTTACTTGCCCTAAATGATTTTTTTTGTTTATTAATAATTCAGCTATATAGGTGCACTGTAAAATATAGAAAACCGGAACCGGTAGGTAATAGATATAATATCAAATATTTCAGAGACTATTATTTCTATTCTTTTTTAATTTTTTTAGTTCAGATGTATCTGAAATGTATCTATATGTATCTAGATACTTATTGCAAGTATCTGTATCTGTATCTAGATACTGACGAAAAAAATGTATCTACCTAGTATCTAGATACTCCGTCCGAAAAGTATCTGTATCTGTATCTAGATACTTCGAAAAATGTATCTTTAACAACACTGGTTACATGTAGGTGTTTTAAGCTTAATTTTTCTTCCTCTATCCGAATCTGCAATGAAAAATGGGGGTTGCTATTTAAAATTTAAAAGTAGGACCCTACTTCCGGTATAACCGAAAGTGCCCCATGGTCGCCAATAATTTCAATAGATTCCGAATGTGTCAGTTTCTGTAAATGCCAAATCTTACAACTGTACCTTCCTTAAGCCCAGAGATATCGATACTGCTCCATATTCGTAAGACCCTGTATAGCCAAAATTATAGCGCACTAAACTTAAAACTTCTTCTGGGAATCACAATCACTGGCACCGTTGAATTTTACTAGGATCAATTCTTTTCCTTACCTAACCATCCTTCATCCTTTTTAAATCTTGAGTGACGGACATTATATCTGTAGATGAGGACTGTCTTCGTGAAATTATGAGTAACTTGGTTTTGTTTAATATGAAATATCAAATAATAGAAAGGTCTGCGATCTGAGGGCGCTGACAATTTATCGAAAAGGTGCTCCAAATCCCCAATACAGGCAAAATCGATACCGCCGAGGTAGCCACGAGCTGCCGTGTTCAAAATTTATAAACAGTTATTTAGTTTCTTCTCTATTTGGGGCGCCCGCCCCCAAGCAACTGTATTATAGTGTAGCTCTTAAATAGGTACATGCTTCGTAGAGAAATAAACCTTTACCTTCAGTTATTTATTACATCAGAATGGCAGAATTCGACCGGCTCTGAGGAACAGCCTTTTTTGCTTGGGCGGAAAGGGCGGCACAGCCTAAAGGGCGGGGGGGGCGGTCGCCCCCCCTAGCCCCCCTGACGGCACGCCACTGAGTATAATATAAACAGTAGGTCAACGATTTTGAATTGGAGTTAGTTCCAGGTTCGCATGAGTAGATGTCTCATTTAGTGTCGATGGTTCGCCAATAGTTTGTCGCCGAGGTAGGGAATAAGTTACTCGAATATAGATAGCGCTAGCGTAGTCCAATTCGTCAGTGCACTGATAGCTAATTGTTGACGGAACTAAGTGCAATACTGCATTGGCTTTCTGCCCATTGTTCTCCTCACACTTGCCAGGTTGTGAACAGTTTCTTGGAATCTGTGGCTGGAAACGAAAACATTAATCCATTATTGGGATATTTATTATGTAAACATGAACCAAATGACTTCCAACTCGAACTGCAACATTCCTTATCGCCTATCGGAATGTGTTTTCTACCTACCGATTAGGTACCGAATCTTTAATAAGTAAGAATAACTCCCGTGGTTCGCCGAAAAGTTGATCGCGTGGGACTTTTAATTTGATTCATTAAACACTAAACTTTAATTATTAGGGAAACATCGAAGGGATGTACTTATGTAGGAACCTCCACCGTTACCTGTACGAGATGATGACGGTTCATGTCCCTCAATTTGATTTGGTACACAATAATCAACAATAACAATGCTAGGACAGTTAGAAAATAGTTTAGGTATTTTTTGCTCGGCTTTTGCTAGCTATTTATACCGATTTTTAGTGCCGTAGCAATATGCCAGGCACCCTTGTTTTAAAATATTCCCTCGCTCGCTCGTCGTATCGATCGCTCCTCATGTCTGTCCGTCGCATAACTTGAGAACGGATTGAGATATCGGGCTGAAACTTTGTCTCCCGAAAAGTAAGGCGGGGATTGCTTTTGGGCCATATCGGACCAAGGGGGTGGGAATTAGGGGAAAAAAACCGAAAAACTATTAATTGCAATAACTCGAGAACTAGTGGAGGTATCTTGCTGAAATTTGGTATGCACGTTCGACCCTCAAGTCTGTTGAAAGTGAGGGGGTGGCAATTTCGGGGGATGAAATTTAGGGGATGAAAACCACAAAAAATATGATAGCTCCGCAAGGGTTGCACGCAGCTCTTAGAAACTCAACGTGCACACATATATCGGTGAAATTTTCGTAAAATCGAACAGATGGGGTGGAAATTAGGGGTTGCAACTCGAAATTCCACTTGATAATAATGGTCGAAATTGGCGTCATTCGATAGCTTTCCATTAATGATGCAAAAAAGGCGTCATTCATATTTTGAGAAAAACCACCCCTACAGGCGTAAACCCCTTACATGCAAAAACACAAAAATACCAGAACTCAAAAACTACTCAACGTATCAAGGCAGAATTTGGTGTGTCAATTTTGAGTGACATTGTAGGTGGATGGACAAATTTTCACTAAGATCTAACAGGGGGGATGAAATTTAAGGGTTGAAACTTGAAATTCTTTCAAGTAAATGGTAGCATAAAATTACGGGGTTCGATAGATTTCGGTCAACTATTGAAAAAAGGTCTTACGAGTTTTCAACCTAAAACCACCCCTAACTCTTTGCAAGCGGATAAATATATTTTATTGATTTTTTCTGAAACCATATTGAATTATTTACGAAGAACTGAAGCCAGTAAATACGGAGGGAGTTATGTAACACCGGAAAAATTAACTCACCCCTGTAAATCATAAAGGGGTGAAATCATGAAGGGTTGAAAACATAAATCTACAAACCACCGTAATTTTTCAACGAATTGAATTAGGCTGGTGAAGTTGAAAACACAACTTCCTTTAGGGCATTTGGGGGTGGTGAAATAGGGGGTTGGAGTTTAGGGGTTGGAACGTCCATGAAGCCCTGTAATTTGACACGGAGAAGCAATATCTTCTGCAAAACTGTAAGATCTTACACACTGCATCTACGAGAAAGGAAGAGTATGTATTTTAGGAGAAATTTTTCGAATGGGATGAAAGTTAGGGGTGGAAACTCAAATTTTTCACTGAATAATGTAGGGTAGAAATTAATAAAGATCGATAGCTTTCTATTGATGGTACAAAAAAAGTTTTATTCATCATTGGCGAAAAATGACCGTTAAAGGCGGTACAACCCCCTAACATGCCGAAACTCAAAAATGCGAAAACTCAAAAACTGCTCAACGTATCAGGACTGGAGTTGGTGTGGTAATTTACAGCGCCACTGTAGGTGGATGGGCAAATCTTCATTATGATCTAACAAGGGGGATGAAATTTAAGGGTTGAAACTGGAAATTTTTTCATGTTTTTCGATAGTTCTAATTCATTTTCATTACTTTTTAACCCATCCACAATTCTTCAACCCCTTTCATGATGACCCTCAAAAAGCAAAATTTACCCAGGCCGCTCCTTTTTCGTGTGATTTTCGCTAGTTCTACTTAACTACAGTTCATTTTCAGCCCTCTTGATTTTTCATCCCCCGTGACAATTTTTCAACACCCGCGCGTTAATTTTGAAAAATTCGCTCAGTTTTGCCTTTTTTCGGTAATAAATTTTACTCATATACATTGTTCTTGCTGGGGGGATTTCACAGTCGGCAGTGGTGTACAAATTTTCGGCAGTGTTAGTGGGAAATGTTAGGCAGTGGTTGCAAAAATTGAGCAAATTCGACAGTCGGGGGACTTCACAGTCGGCAGTGGTGTACAAATTTACGGCAGTGTTCTTGCCTTTTTCACTTTTTCGACCCGCTTCGCAATATTTCAACCCTCAGAAGCCAAATTTACATAATTGGCTTATTTTCATGAGTTTTCATCCCCCTTTACGATTTTTCAACCCCCGAAGTGCTAATTTGGCAGAAGGGCCCTATCTGATATGCCCAGTTTTTGGGCCCCTTTTAGCTGGCAATCTTAACTTTTTTCATAAACGAGTGTTTGAAACACTGGGTGGGAACCTCATGAATTAATGTAACCATAGTGTTAAGTTGGTTGAAAGCTTGGTCCATTTTTCAAAGAGGAGCTGATGTTTGATTACACAAGGTAGTTTCACAGTCTCATTCCACAAAATTTACTTACTGTTTAGGACGCGTTTCGGAGTGTTACTCCATCTTCAGCTATAAAAGAAATTAACACAAAATACAAAACAATTGCCTCGAAAATGAAAAAACGTTTGGGTCAAAGAAAAATAACAGCTTTTGGGTCGCACTGTAAATCGATCGAAAGACGCTCAAACATTCAACCATATAGTGTTAGGTGAGAATCGCAAAATTATGATGTTTTAAGTTTTGGCATAATTTAAGAAAAATTGTTTTGTAATAAATGGATACGTTAAAGGCTTAAAGAACAATAGCAGCTGGCATGACTGATTCAAAAAAGGTCCCTCAACCGAAAGCTTCGTTCTTCCTGAGTTTGTGAGCAAAAAATTAGGAAACAGTCATGCCAGCTACGGCCAGCTACATAAGCGGCCCAAATATGGGGCACATCCGATAGGGTCCTTTGTGTAATTTCGGTAATAAATTAAACTCAATTGAATGATGTTTACATATTTCACTTTTTTCATCTCCCTTTGTAATATTTCAACTCTTCAAACGCTAAATTTACATAATTGGGTTATTTTGGTGTTATTTACGTTATATGCGTAATTTTACTTAACCACGGTTAATCCTCAGACCTCTTGACTTTTCATCCACCTTTACCCCCTAAGTGCAAAATTCGCATATGTTCGTTTTTCGTCGGTAGGTAATAAAATTGAACTCATTTGGCCAAATCTTGTTTTAATTCCGGCAATTTATTTCATTTAGGTACTCATTTGGTTTATATTGTCATCCTTTTTACTTTTCAACCCTCTAAATTTTTGTGTTTTTTCTGTTCATTTTCTACTTTTTAATTCTGTAACAACAATTTTTATCATTTCGCCTTTTTGACACATCTGTGATCTGTGCGTCTGCGGAGGCACTACTCTAGTAGTGCAGATTGCTAAAATCTGTACCCGCCCCTATACATACACATTAACGTGGTAAACATCTACAGGGATACACATCGCATTGATATACATCTTCCTAAAAAACATTGCATCGAACTTGGTAGGTAGGTATTTCTTTATTCGTTGCATTGTTTCGGTAAACCGCACGTATCTAGCAAAAGTCAAAATGTGAAATGTGAAATAATCAATAGTAATACGACGAGTAGTCTCTTGATTGCCGCGGGTTTTGACGTCCGAATGGCTGTCACTACGAGTCAAAATGGTAGATTTTTTTAGGCTAAAAAGAGGACGAGAGCTCGCTCGAGTCCTCTTTGGCCGAAAAAAATCTACCATTTGACAAGTAGTGCATCCATGAGGACTCAACAAGGCAACCAAGAGACTACGAATCGTATTTTGCAGATTATTTTATGAATTAAAGTATTGAGTAAGTAGTGTCAAGTTGACGTTGTAGTCTTATCACTGTAATCAGGATTACTGGTATGCTAAATGCCCCTTTGGATTGGTTCAATACTTAATGAATAAAATAATCTACTTAATTAATTTAGTGATGTCTTTTCTTAACCACTCTCAAAAAGCGCAACATTTTGCTCTACCCTGATGGGTTATATAATGGGCCTATACAGTTTTGTGTAAATTCAAGAATCCGTTATGTTCAGGCCATTACTAAAAATTATTCTTAATTGTCATGGCAAAACTGCAACCCTAACGTAAACCCTGACTTTAAAAAATTCATTCAAAGTTCTGCGCAATTCATTTTGCATTCAAACGGAACCAACTTGCCTGGCTATTGACCTCATTTTCTATTGGTTCGGCACCGAGAGTGAAGCGCGTGACGTATACTATTCAACAATCAGAATTGGCAAAGCAATCACGCTTACAAGGTGATTGGATCTTACTACTTTACGTCACTATCCCCGCCTACTCGCCTGCGTTTGATCAGGCTCAGATTTCTTCAAACTTTCAACATTTTTTTAGAGGTCTACTAATGGGAATATTCCAAAATAAAAAAATACGGGTATTTTTATTTTTAATGTAGATTGATATTCACTAATAAAAAAAAATCGCTGTATAGGCCCGATTCGTAAACGAAACTGAAACATTACAGTTACAATCTTCCATTGTTTTGTTAATTACCCAGATATTCTTTTTTCTGCATTTGGTGGGTTTGTTTATATTTTTAAACAAAAACATAAATGCGGTGTGCGGCGTGCATAAGTAGGTAAAACCAATGATAGTACGGCAAGCACTCGTTCAGCTAGGATCTGCCAGCATAATTTATTGCGAATGTTTACAGAAAGAGTAACGAGCTCCTATTATATCAGTTCCTGGAACAATAATTTATTTTAGACACATAGGGAAATAGTCACGTCTTGCTTTAAATAAAACAGATTGCAGAAAACCCAATATTCGGCTGCTTGCATACAGATGGAGCCACATTTTCTCAAGTTTTTTATCCGCAAAAAAAATTGGCGGGAAACGGTTGTTCTACTGTTTATATTATACTGTGCCTATGGTGATGTTTTCTCAATATCTTCAAAACGGTTATAGGTTAGGTAGTACCGTGAAATTGGATATATTTAGCTGAATTTATTGCTGTGGAGAAAATTTTAAGATTTTGATCAGGATTTTTGGGTAAACTTTTTTTCTAAGTCGTTTTTTTCTCAAATTGGACACCAGAATCAGAAAATATGAAGATAGTCAAAGTGGGAAGTTTTAAAAAACATACTTTACTTATGGTAGATGAGCTAACCCTTGGAGCTAATTACATTCAATTTCCTCCTTACATTATACATATACATTATAACAACAGGGAATTTAAAATGTGTTGCGAATATTTTGTTCACAGCTCCAAAAGTAACTCAGAAAACTTGTCTTGGTTTATTGTTTCTATAATTATAATGTTCTCTTTCTTCTTTTTTAGGTGGTCGAGGACAATCTGGCCTCTCGTCTTAAAACCGTGCAGCTCAACTGTTGCGTTATGAACCGTTTGTTGGACAATTATTGATGGATAAACAAAAGCGGCTGCTAAATATGCGTCACACGGAAGCCAGAACGTCCAGTTTGTATAAACTTTTCGTTCGACTTCATTTAAAAGACGAATAGCAGGATTCTCCTTTATTCCAAAAACGTTGAAACGCCAGTCCTATAAACTTCGAAATGTATAATCGTTACCTATACTTTTAGACTTACAAAGGAAATCTCATGGGAGAGACAGGCTTCCCAAGTTAAAATATATATTGGCCTCGGAACAGCCTCCAATACCATGTATGCTGCCTCTGGATCTATGTAAAAGTTGTATTCTGCTGTTGCTGTCACATTGCCTTTAGCTGAAAATTTAAAAAACGTTTTTTAACACCCCAACCCCAGAATTAAAAAAATTAAGGGTTACGGCAATTACTAAAATTTTCGAATTCGAGATAAGATCGGATTTACAGTATACCTACTCTCCAAGGTGTCCATAGGGATTTACGCAGGGAATTCGATTTTAACAGTACCGCTGAAAAAAAAACCACATACAAACCCCACTCTTTTATTGCAGTATTCGTTAGCCCTTATCCTGCAAGGTTGAAAACCTTACTGCCATTTTTTATAAAATGCCCTTTGAACCGTCCAAAAATTAAATTAAAATTGGCCATGCATAAGTCATCAACCTTTTACCGAATCCTGATTTTTCAGTTCTACGCTCCGCGGATCAGTTACTGAAATCGATCTAAAAACTTAGAAACATCGAATCGCCAAAAACATCAAATCTTTACGTTTTAGGTTACTGTGAGCCAAAAAAGTGATTTTTGAAAAAATGTCTGTCTGTGTGTCTGTCTGTGAACGCGCTACAGCCCAAACTGCTAGGTCGATCTGGCTGAAATTTGGAACGTAGACATCTTATGGATCTGGAAAGAGCTGCAAAGATTTTGAGTCAAATCGGTCCAAAGGAAATGCCATTTTGCCATATCTACTTTAAAAATTTAAATGCAAACCCCTATTTTCCACATCACCGAATAAAATCTCCTGTAATTCTGCTTCTAAAAATGTATTCACACTTGGTGCCCTTATGGCCAAAAAACGGAGCCGTGAAAAAACCTATGTAGGTATAACTGAATATTTTTATTATCGGATTTGATAGCTGCATTTTTTTCGAGTCCTAGGACCTAGACCTAGACTTTAGTGTAATTTTTTCGAAAAATATCATTTTAGTGGTAACAATAAGGCACTTTTATAAATTTATTTTACTTACTATATATTACTTTTACTTACTATCGGATTCGATAGCTGTTGCATTGCCGGATCAAAAGCTGTAATGCAATTTTTTCGAAAATTGTCATTTTAGGGGCAAAAAGGCCCCTTTCTGAATTTTTCATCTCAAAAGAGCATATTATTATTATTATCGAATTCCGTAGCTGTTGCATATTGCCGGATCGAAAATCTTAGTCCATTTTAAAAAAAAATGTCGTTTTAGGGGTGAAAAACATTTGCATTTTAATTTTAGTAATTGAGCGAAGGGCGCAATGTGCACGACAGCATCAGCCCATCAGCGAGCGGACAACCGCCCGCACGCCCGACCTTGATTAAAGTTAAATGTTACATTCACAAATTCTGTGAAAAAGTAGAAGTTTCTACCGTCTCCGAGCCTGACAATTATTTGCATTTATTTTAGTTCTGGTGCACCCTGTGTTTTAATTTTTGGCTTTCGCAGCTTTTCGATTATTTCAATCACCGATAATCGTCAATTTAGTATTCATACCTGTCAATTGAAAACGAAAAACTTTAGGCCGCTCGTCATTGTGACCATCAATTATTATCATACGACTTTTCTGGACGTCATCACAACGTCATTTGGCAACATATGTCCCTGTTAAGGTTCTTGGCACTTTTCCTAACTGCGCCAATTATATAACTTTACGTCATTCACTGTCAGTCCGTTCCGTTATTTTCCGCTGAAATGGTAAAAATTGTGAACACATTTTTAGAACCAGAATTCAAGATTTTCTAATGGTGACATAAAAAAGGAGGCCTTGTTTTTACATATTTTAAAGTTAATATGTCAAAATGGCATTTCTGTAGATTTACAGAAGCCAGTCTGTAAATTTACAGAAAGAGCAGTGTAAAATAGGACTTAGCAACTATCGGCACCCATAAAATAAAGTTTCGTCTCGATAAGTATCTTCAGACTGTTGGGCTGAGCGTGTGACCACATATAGACGCGTAGACAATTTCCAGGAAGCTGTTTTTTGTATTTTTAGTGAACGTCACACAATGTTCGTTCACATACCAAATTTCAGCCACATCGGTGTAGTAGTTTGGTCTGTAGGTATCTCGGTCTGTGTTGTGTTCACAGACACTTTTCAAAAACCACTTTTTTGAGTTCCCATCACTACTTATACCCTAAAACGTAAAGATTTGATATTTACCCCCAGATAGCACAAGACATTCCCTGAATATTCAGAAAATGTCCATTTTGTATTCAGAATATACCGAATATTATATGTATTTGCCAGGAACATTTTCATGCGGGAAGAATAAGTTCATATCGTCTCCAGGAATATTCTGAAATGCATCCGTATGTCAAATGAACATCTGTATATTCCCGGAGTTGCCTCGCCATATTTTCACCACATTAACGGTTCGTATGGTTACATGTATTTAAATGCAATATTCATACGAATTACGAAGTCACCTGAACATGCGGTGTACAGACATGACACTCGTTACAATGAATATCCAAATGAAATCCAGAATATGCGACTCACATCCAGGTTGAAGTTTGTTGCCGATAGAAGGCGCGCATGGAACAATTAGCTGCGCATAAAACCTCTCAATGGTATAAAGCTTACTGCAAGATCTAACCACAGTATCATCTATGCACACTATTATAACATCATTTTATGATTCAGATTGGTTCCTGGTGCTGTAGTATCCACAGGCGTGAGGCAACGCTATTCATTTCCTTCTTCAAGTGGTGTACGCCAATTATGCCGTGAATAGTTCCTGTATGCTCAGGAAATATACAATACATAAAATAGCTAACTGAACATTTTAGGAATGTCCATAGTATACCTACACTGTGTTTATCCCTGTACAGGTGTTCCAATGAAAAGTATCCACCCCAAATATTTTGTAAACCAAATAAAATATGAAAATTCGCTCGGACAGGTCGATTTTTATTTGGAGGGGGACACTTAAATCCATGCTTGGCGAAATTTCAAAACTCACCCCTTCACCCCCATCTACCCTCACTTCAAAATTTTAAACGGCAACCCCCCACTTGTGATACATCATTTGAAAGCTAATTTTATTGCCAATCCAAGGCTGTAACAATTTTTTATATTTGTTGAACTCTAGCGCCCTCATTGGTCAAATTTTAAATTACATTAAGGCCCTTTGTGATACATCATTTGAAAGGGATTGAAATTATCTGTAAACTAATGCAAGAATTTTTTGAATCTATCAATTCGTTCAAAAGTTACAGTCTTGAAGGATTCCTAGGCCCAGAACCAGCTCATGTCTTTCAATGTAACTTTTGAACTAGTGGGTGGATTTCAAAAGTTCTTGCATCAGTTTACAGAGAATTTCAAACCCTTTCAAATGCTGTATCACAAAGGGCCCTAATGTAATTTGAAATTTGACCATAGAGGGCGCTAGAGTTGAACAAATATCAAAAATTGTTGCAACGTTAGATTGGCAATGAAATTAGCTTTCAAATGATGTATCACAAGTGGGGGGTTGCCATTTAAATTTTGAAGTGGGAGTAGGTGGGGATTAGGGAGTGAGTTTTGAAATTTCGCCAAGCATGGATTTAAGTGTCCCCCTCCAAATAAAAATCGACCTATCCGAGCGAATTTTCATATTTTACTTGGTTTACGAAATATTTGGGGTGGACACTTTTCGTTGGAATACCCTGTATATTCATGTGAAAAATGGATATCCCATGAATATTCTATGTATTTTCATGCATGGAAATTATTTATCTAATATCCATATGTACCTACTTCATTGGTATATCAATTTGATATTCTTATGAAACTCGGGTGTATTTTGATGTATTTTGATGCTATCAGGTACCAAAAAAACGACATTTTGGTGATTCACCGAATGTTCATGGGTCATTCACAATGTACATAGTGTGGATATACATACTAAGTTCGCATATTCATGAATGAATATCCATTGTTCATTCATTGTATGTGTTTGTGTTATCTGGGCCTATAGCTACCTAACTGCTCCGGCGAGCCTAGAAATTAAAAATTGCGGATATTTAGAAACTTACACACCCTGTATCTTGGAAACTAAGTACCTATACTTTAGGAGAAATATTCTGTCCATAGGAAGTTAATCTTAGAATGATGTGAGGAATCAGCCCCAGAAATTTGGTGGTGTACTTATAGGGAACAACCCGTATAATGATTTCTGCTTTTTATTTTAGCAGAATATAAGAGAAGATAGCTACCTATTCGTAGTTGAAGTACCTACTTATTATTGAATAAAATTTTGTAAGTATTATACCTACCTAAGCAGTTCAATTTTTTTAATCATGATTTTTATTTAGATTTAGGTACATAGGTATTGTCGGAAATCTTTGCCAAGAGCGATTATCCAGTAACTGCAATAGTATAGTTGATAAGCACTCTTTATTGGAAAATTGGGAATTTTATACCTGATGCATGGTGCACCCCTTTTAACCCCCAACAATTATATGAATGATTATATCTACAAACCTGTGTAGTTACCGCCCATTATCCAGAGATCTTTGACGTTCGAGGCGAAATCATCGAAAAGTCGAAGAGCTAGAGCAACATTTGTTAGAGCAGCAAGACAGATAAGGGTGATTTCATTGGGATTGTTTACTACAATATTTCTCATAGCCACAGCAGCCGGTTCTTTTTTGATTATACTCAAGTCTGGCTCCCTATCGTGATGTAAATCACCAAAGCCATCGGTTCCGTGAAACGCAGGTATTTCATCTTCTGGCGGTATTAGTTGTCTCGTGGCTCCTCGAAATACTGGTATCTGCGGAAAGAGAGAGCCATCTGGTCACATCTAAGTACGTGCAATGATTGTGTAGGTGCGCGTGTTTCAGTAACTTACGTCTGTTCTTCCAACAATTTCCAGAAGTCTCACCACGTTTACGCAAACATTATCCACTGTAGTATTCCCCATAGTACAAACAATGCCCTCGATTTTAACAATTTCCATTTTTTCAGCGTGAAAAAATATTAATAGGGCTAAATAATCATCGGTCCCTACATCAACGTCTATGATAACCCGACGCTTGCTTTCCATGTTGAAGCACAACTAAATTAAGCCACGTACTTATCTCAATTTGTTTTAAACTACAAAGCCATTGTTATCTAAAGTATAACAATAAGAAGACCAGGAGGATACTGTACTTTTTGAATGATTTCGCGCCGAAAGTGGGGTTCAGTTGTCATCTTCGGCGATTGGTGGAATGAGTATTGATTATGTCGGTAAAGCAGGAGGGGTGGTTATCGCCTCGACCGCCTCGCTCAAAACGTCAAATAATAATAATCAAAATTCCAACAATGATGCACAAAGTTAGTTTAATTATTTCATGTTAATACTTATTGATTTATTGCTGGTGTTTGCAAGTGCATTCGTTTTAATCGCGTACTTTATTTATTGTGGTTGTCAAGCGTTCTATCAAATGGATCCAGACGAGGCGAAATATATGCGGACGTGAGTAATTTGAATGTTAAATTTTAAAACATAATTGCAACGATTATTTAATTTCATCACAGAGAACGCAAACCGGGCACTTTGGACGTCCATCCAAATTTAAACGCATTAATCTTGAATTATGAAATTGATGTGCAGATCTTGGGGGCCAAAGAAAATTTGCTCTATGAAGAGAAAAAGGTATGTACCTGCATAAACTATCTCGTTTGTTTACCTACAAGGGTTAATTTAATTCGTAGAATTTAAAGAAAATCATCGAGCTGCCTATGCTAAACAGCCGGACTGATTGCTTTGCCTTAGCTAAAGAAGTAGTTTATTATTGTGATTTAATTCACCATTCAAGAATTTCAGAAGTTGAACAAACAATTTATTATCTAAAAAAGAGGAAACTGAGCCAGGGTGTAAGTAAAGGTGGGTATTTTAGTGAGACATAGTTTATTTTGGGATTAACTCTATGTCAGCTCTTAAAAAAATGTTTATAAATTGTGATAGTTATCCATTTAAGTAGAAAGCAATCCAAAATAAACTCATTTTCAGTGTGTTTTGGAATTTAAACCTTGTCTTTTATTGTTCTATTACCTACGACTACAGGTATAGTGTCAAAATAATTTTGAGAAACAATGATTTTCTAGAGTAGGTACATACATCCTCCTGAGAATTATAGTTTATTTTGGATTACTTGATACATTATTAGTTTATTTAGACTGCTTTACATAAAAGATAAAAATAGCAAGTGAAAAATGCGAAATTATATTAAAGTTAAAAGTGAAATTTATAGTAATATGGATTTAATTTTTGTTAATTGCACGTGGTAATTTGGCAAAATAATGAATCACGGTGATTGCACTGTAGCAACTGGGCTGGAAATTACACAAAAAAGTTTTCAGTCGCTTTCATAGCATTAGTCATACGGCCTTGGTCTTATTTCACTCTCAATTTATTTTGAAATTTTTAGATGCAAGCGCCGTTGATTTGAAACAAATCGTGAATTCTGACGAACCCAACTACAATAATCTACCCGGTTATATTGAACTTTTATATGAGGGTATGGCGGAAAAGATAAAGGGAGCGCATTTAATCCAATTATTGGCCAGAGATCCCGATAATCTTGACGCTCTCTCTAAAAACGGTAATTAAAATCGTATTTTCTGTTTACAAATAACAGCAATAATAATTGAAATTGTAGAAACTGTGATTAGCGCACTAGGCCGCGTCTTGCGTGAAGATTGGAAAAGGAGTATTGTGCTGAGCACCCATCTGGTCTTCACTTTCTTTTGTTTCTCCATGTACTCGCGATTTCATGAGGTCATCTTGAAGTGTAAGGTAAGAGATGTGAAGAAATGTGTTAGTGTTTCAAGGTTTGTTCCTCTTCATTTACCGAGTCGTTAATTGCTGTTTGGACAGGTGGCTTTATTATGCTAATATGGTATAATATGGTTATGTAATGCACGCATTCAATTACATACTACGAGAAATATATGATGGTATATGGTAAAACTTTTATTAGTTTCTATTTTTGGAGATGTTTGGATCGCTTGATCTAATTGAAACTGTTAATAGTCCGGAAAAAAAATTCGTTGGAATGGTTAGACTTATTCAGAGCCACGGAAATAATATTAAAATTTGGCCCTCCGCCCCAACCTGGAACACACCCCCAAAATCTGCAAATTATGCTCAAGGATTACGGTTTTGTCCCACAACTCGCTTCCTCTTAATGGTAGCTACGAAAAATATAGAGGTATCTATACAATGTTGAGACTAATAAATTCTCTACAAGAAAGTTCCTATGTACATTCTATTAATTCACCTGAGACCACAGCAGTCGTACAATCCTCCCACAGAAACGCCTCTGATGAAAATAAAAATTTGAAATGAAATAGAGAAAAGCCCTTTGCACTACTAATGTTCTAATTTCAGATTCTTATCAATTTTACTTTTTGAATAAATTGATTGAAAAAAACTGAATTCTAGGTTTCCCAGGGAGGGGACATATCTCCCCCGTACCAAAAGAAAACGAAACGTAATCTTTTCGCATAATTCGCAGATTTTGGAGTGTTCCAGGCTAGGGCGGAGGACCAAATTTTAGTATACTTCTCGTGGCTCTGAAATCTAACCATTCGAATGTATACATCCTTTGTCAAATTAAGGGAAAACTTAGGGAGGAATCGATACCAAAAATTACAAAAACTAGTCATGAAGGTTTTCTAGGGTCGTACAGGAGTAGATTTTTCAGAAAGTGTCAATTGTATTCTCCAGGAAGATCTACCCCCTAATTTTAGAACTTTTAACATCGATGTTAAGTACTATTATAATGTTAAATGACAGATACCCAATGTAATTTCTGTAATTTAACATTATAAGAGTGCTTAATATCGATGTTAAAAGTTACGGAATCGCTCCCTTAAACTTCACGGTCTTTTGCAACATGCACGATTTTCTTACGACTATTTAACTAATTAACTAATTAATATCAGCCAATCAGAAATAGTAATACAACAATGCTTATCTCATTTCCAAGTGACAAAACAAGCTCAGTTTTTCCGATTTGTAAGCTAGAAAGTTTTTAAGTGGTAAAATTTTGACGTAAGAATTTCTGTTTGAAAATAATACAATCAATTTGTTCCAAGAATTCATTTCACGCTAAATAGTAGTCATTCGATACCATTCGTGAGAAAATTTTGTCTGGAAAAATGTACAAAATCACTCGTAAAATTGTTAGGCAGCAAACTCTCGTACAATCAGTAAATTTTTCCCATAAAATTTTCTCACTTATGATCGAGCTTATGACATTATACCGGGTCTAAACGAAACTAGGCGCACCCCCTTTTTAACCTCCCCACTCGCACTTCACCACTTAAAAAAAGGGAGGTTACCGTAATTACTAAAATTTTCGAATTTAAGATAACACCAGATCTTCACGTTTTGAGGCCTCAGCAATACAAAAAAGTGGTTTTAAAAATGTGTCTGTGTGTATACAGGGTGCGAGATTCAAACTCCAGAACGCTATAACTTTGTTATCTGTAGTCCGATTTTAGTGAACTAAAAACCAAATGAAATTGCTCATAAAACACTACAAACTCAAGATAGTTTTGATTTTTATCAACTTCAACTTGAATGTCAACTTTTAATTTTGAAATGAGCATACCCATTTTTTTTAACTCAGCCTATTAGCTAATATTTTTGTCTGCGTCTTCTGATGTACAATAAGTTATGTTTGGTTTATAATTAGTTCTGAAAATAATTATAAATTTTTGTCAAAATTAGAATGTTTTTTACCAAAAATTTTCGAAGGTGCTGTGTATCTGATAGAAACTTAACAAAACATCTAAAATAATATTTTATTTTCTAACATGTAAAATTTCGAGCATTTCGAGAATTTTTTTCGCGGCACACTTGAAAATTTAGCATAAAAAGATTGAAAATGTTGACAATAATTTTAATTATTTTCAAAATTTATTATGAACAAAACTCAACCTTTGCACATAGAAGATGCAGAAAAAAATGAGCTATTAGACTGAGTAAAAAAATTGGGTGTGTCCATTTGAAAACGAAAAGTTGACATTCAAGTTGAAGTTAATAAAAATCAAAACCATCATTAGTTTGTAGCGTTTTATGAGCAATTTTATTTGGTTTTTAGCTCACTAAAATTGTACCACAATAACAAAGTTAAAGCTTTCTGGAGTTTTAATCTCGCACCCTGTATGTTCGTACGTACAGTCGGTACCCTTTCTATAAAACCCCCAAACGCTCAGCTGTGTGATAGGGACTTTCATTTAGTATTGACATCCTTCAAATGTTTGTCAAAAGGATTGCGCGTAATTTTTTTGTAAAGTCAGAAAAGATAATTATCCTACTTTAATCAAATCACCAGGAAAACGTTCTTACACCATTATTTTGATGAAGCGAATTCAAATTTTTTGTCTATTTCTCTTGAAAAACTTTAAGAGCAAAACGTTTGGCAGACACATTATTTGACACTGTCAAATTTGAAGTCTAAAATTTATATTACGCAGCGCAGGTGGAAATTAGAAGCTTGTCAGATCTGAGAGGTTTTATAGAAGGGCCAAAACCTAGAACGATTTGGCTGAAAAGTACGTGGGCATCTGATTACCTAACTTAGATCTGAAAAGATTCGAAGTCAATCGTGTAACCGGAAATGCCATTTTGACCATCAGCTTTTAAATTTTAAGTGCAAACCCACATTTTTCACGTCACCCTAAGAAAGGCCTTCAAATTCTGCTTCTAAGGATGTATTTACTCCTAGTGCCTTTTTGACAAAAACTGAAATATTCAAGATTTTTTTAACGTTCTTTAAAAATGCAAAATAGTTCAAACCTCTGGACCGATTTGGCTGAAATTTTGCACATGGAAATTGTATTACACGTCAAAGAGCTGAAATTAGCCTAAACACGTTGTCATGGGCGACGTGTTTTATAGAATGGCGTTGTTTTATAGCAAACAATACATAAGAAGCTAATTCAAATGCACCATAGAAACATTATAAGATGTTAGTATTAGAAAAATAGCTATAATTAACGCAAATAATAGCATTTATTACCTACTCTGCGCTCACCAAATTTCATTCAATTGATTCATAAATAAATAAAAAATGAAAATAAAAAATGGGGGGTGCGCCTGGTCTCGTTTACGCCCGGTATTATGACTATACTATCATTCGGTTTATAAACTTACAACTGTACGACCCTAGAATTCCTTTTGAAATTGCTTGGTATCTGGCTCGCCGTTATTTTACCCCTAATTTGTCGACGAAAATAGGCGAAATTGTTGAAAACCTTAACTTCAAAAGGGTCTAAGTGCCAAATACTCTCCGTATGAACAATTAGGTCATCTAGATTTCAGAAAGCATGGCACTTAGAATTAGTTCGAATAAAAATTTGTTATGTGTAAAGGGCACTTAGACCTTTTTGAAATTAAGGTCTTCTGTGTCTTGCATGTTACATAGCGCAAAAAGTGAAGAAAGGCTTCTAATGCGGTTATAATTATAAATTTTTGACCAGTAAAATTGTGTTTGAAGAATATTCTTCTGAAATGCGCCCTCATTTCTAGTTTAAGCATGGACGTGAACGAAATTAATAATAATTATCTACCTACACGTTTAAAAAGAATTGGGGTATCTTTATGATGCATCCTTTCGATTTTAATGCTAAAAACAGTAACATTTCTCATAAGCATAAGACTATAATAGGTAATTTCATTATTTATTGTTTTCATTATATCAAGGTTGCTAAATATCATGAAACTTGCAAACTATTCGAAAATCTACAGGGTCATACGGCAAAATCAACAAAAAAACGGCTTTAGTAATTGTTTTTTTACCCCAGGTCGCCACAAATTAATATGAACTGCAATTAGAAATTATTTAAAAAGTCACGTTATTTAGGTACGATCGATTGCTGTTTCTCGCGATCCGCATGGATTTTTATTTGAACTTATCGATTGTCATATCTTGTCTTTGTCACTTGACCCCTGCTCTAAAAAAAATAAATGAAATTAAATATTATAACTTTTGGTAAAAAACAGGTGGGCTCAATATGCATGGATATAATCGACGATGAACTTCGACGCTACGATAAATGGAAAGCAGATCTCGAAGGTGTTGAAGCCCCCGATGACGTCCCGATCGTCAGGAAACCACCCCCGAGCAGTGCGAGCATGTCCGAGATTCCCCGAAGTCGCATTCCCGAACCAGTACGTCCAAAGTCCGGGAATTTCTCAGAGACTAACATGAAGGCCGTAATGGAAGGAAGCGTTTATGACGATTTAACAAACTCCATCGAGAACATCGATGATAAAAGATTGACCGAAACGGAAAAAGCAAAACGGTTTCGAACACTCGTAAAGAAACAAGAACATTTACTTCGTGTTGCTTTCTATTTGTTATTAAACATCGCCGAAGATGAAACCATAGAAGAGAAAATGACCAAACGAAATATAGTCGGTTTACTAGTCAAAGCCCTCGAAAGGGAGAACGAAGAATTATTAGTATTAGTTGTCACGTTCCTTAAAAAGTTGTCTATAATGCAATGTAACAAGGATGCCATGGCTACGTTGAACGTAGCTGAAAAGTTGCCTAAATTACTCGACTCAAATAGTGCAGATCTAGTCCATTTAACTTTAAAGTTGTTGTTTAATTTGTCTTTTGATTCCAAGTTAAGGTACAAAATGATCAAAGCAGGTCTCTTGCCGAGGTTGGTTAGTTTACTCAGTGAGTTAGTTGTTTAATGTCTTATTATGTGTATGTTTATTCATTATGTTTAAGGTGATGATCGTCATCAGGATGTGGTCTTGAAATTGCTTTACCATTTAAGCTACGATGACGACGTCAAGGCCCATTTTGCCGAGTGCGTTAGTTTGGTATGTTTGCGTAATATTTTTTTGTAGGAAACAGAAAGCGTAAAGAATTTAAAATAAGTAATACATTGTGCTCCAAATCTTATGCAATGTTTTGACGAGAAATTTGGCAGGCACATGAGATAGACTAGGATCAGCTTTTCATGTTAAATTGTTATTAAAGAACAAAATGAGGCAATACACCATACTTATTGCTTTCAATCAATATTAATTGGTCTTTATAACTTTGAGTTTCACATTATGTACCTACCTTATACGTGTAGTAATTTTTACCTCCCTACACCACATTGAAAAAAAGCTACTACAATCACTAAAATTTAAGATAAGCCCAGTCCAAAAAAGTGATTATTAAAATCTGTCTGTCTGTATGTACAGTATGCGTCAGCTGTTATGCTCAATCGTTTGTTACGCAACTGAAAACTTTGCGGAACAGATGTCTTAAAACCATAGCCACCTGAAATTCAATCATTGTTATATCGTGCAAAGTAATTGTCATGACCGAATCTTTTCCGTAAAGTTTTCAGTTGCGTAACAAACGATCGAGCAAAACATCTGACGCATACTGTACGATTCGTTCGTTTGCAAACACGCTACAGCCCAAACTTCTGGACCGATTTGACTGAAAATTGGCATTTCATGACTCACAATAATTCTGAAAAGCTTTTGACGCACATTGTGCAACAGGAAGTGCCATTTTCGCACATCAACTTTGGAATTTTAATTACGAACCCCCATTTTTGACGTCACGATAAGAAAGGCCTTGAAATTTTGCTTCCAAAAATGTATTCGCTATTAATGCCCTTTTCTCAAAAATCTCAAAAATACGAGATTTTCAACACATTTTAGGTGTGTCACTTTTTGAATTTTGAAACAAACCGTCATTTAACCTCCGAAAACAAGTAGTTTTTCAGAATTTTTTTGTTGCCATTGAAAAGGACTAATTCTGGTTCTAAGTACAGAAACTGTATTCACATTTATTGTCCTTTCGGCAAAAAAACGAAATTTTGTAAGAAAATTTAAAACACAATTACATGTATATTTTTACCTCCCCACACCACATTAGAAAAAATGGGTGGTTACCTACTGCAATCACTAAAATTTTCGAATTTGAGATAAGACCAGACGTATAGGCTCCGAGGTCAAATGGGTCCCAACTTTGAAAAATCCATACCTTTATTTTTGACAACACCGTAAGAAAGGCCTTGAAATTTTGCTTCCAAAGATGAATTTATTCTTGGTGCTCTTTTGGCAAAAGGTCAAACAACCAAAATTTTTAACGCACTTTAAAAACACGATATACCCCAAGCCCCTTGACCGATTTGGCTGAAATTTGGTACCTAGACATTTCGTGAATGAACTTAGAGCAGAGCAGCTTTTGAAGCCAATCGTGATACTCCGAATGCCATTTTAGAACATCAACTTTGAAATTATATTAAAGATCCACGCGGTGTGGAGGTTTCAGGCGCTTCTCTGCTGCCCATTTTTTACAATACTATGATTTTTTAGAAGAAAATCATTTTCATTGCCTACCTACCTAATGTGTGAAATTTAAATGGTTATACCGTGTGTATTTTAAAAAACGAACGGAATTGTAGCGCGGCTATAAAAAGGTCTATAGTAAAGAATGATACCCCAACGTTAATACCTACTAAAAATACTACAATTTGGTGAGCAAGATGAATTTTTTCAGGGCCACCCAATATCTTAATTCTACCACAGTTTTGTGTTTTCTAATTTAGACCTACCTTTTTCGCAATGGATTTAGGGCCAATTTCATAATCAAAATTAAAATATCCTTTAAATATTTGCCTAGCAACATATCAAAACTTCCGATGCTGATTGGTCAAAATCCCTTTTAAAGTCGTTATTAACTTTAAAGGACATTTAACTTTTATTATGAAATCAGCCTTTAGAATCTACGATTTTTCCCGAGTTAGAAACATGTAGGGGAGAGGGGGGCACATTCGGACAGTTCATTTATTTTCCCTTCTATTACTGATATTTTGTAGATTTTCTTAATTTTATTTGTGGTAGTACTTAGGCCATTTCAATAGTAATTTATATCAATTTCTAAAGTTTTATAAATTGAAGCTTTAATACCAGTTTTCGCACCTCAAAAAAAAATTGAACTTCGTCCGAAAGTGCCCTTGGCAGGGGTACATTCGGACAGGGGCGGGGCACAATCGGACAGCATAAAAACTGATTATATGCACCAATGAAAATTGCCAATAAATAAAATAAACTCGAAACTGTATTTATTGAGACATTAGAAACGTTATAAGCCTAAAGTAAACTTAAGAATAAAAAAATTGAATAATTCTTCAAGATGACTGCACAACACAAGTTGTAGTTCCAGTTATAAACATTTATTTCAAATTTTATAGCGACTGCTCTTTTGGAAGTTGTGCCAATTAAAAAATTGGGGGTTTTGAAAGTTTTCGCAATTTAAAAAAATATATTTTTTTTAGCATTGAAAAATCCCAGTCCGAAAGTGCCCCTCTTAGATTGTCCGAATGTACCCCGGACTGCAATATTGTGAACATATATTTTTTTGATCAATTTATAGGTTAGGCTTCTGCGTCAATCTCTTGGCAAATACTGCACTATAGTCTCAATGACGTAACATAATTGACAAGAACAAAACTTCCACTGAACAAAGTCAATATCCTTACACATAAAGACAAAAAATTACATACCCGAACAACGAAAACACACTTTTTCTTAAAAATCGAACACGTTCGCATTGATGTGATTCAGACTTCACGAGGCAAACAGGACATATGGCACTCCCTAACTGTGAAAATTTCAAAACTGGGTGAAATCCTATTAGCGGCAAATTGGAATTGTCCGTATGTGCCCCCTGTCCGAACGTACCCCCCTCTCCCTTATCGTACTTGACCGGAACTACAATCACAGCCACTCTAGATTTTCAAAAAATGCAAAAACAACTCAATTTTTTTGAGATAAATTTAACTGCTTAATTGATTTCCCTAAATTGTTTTTGAAATTTTGGAAATTGTGTAAATTAAGAAATTTGAAAACAGATAGGTAAAAGAAAGTGTAATTGCACAGTTGAATTTCCCTAAAAAAAAAATAAAGTAGACGTGTTTTTGCGTTTTTAGAAAATCTCAATTTTTCACCGATTTTTGCGATGTTTTTGAAAATCTAGGGTGGCCGTGACTACTTCCGGTCAAGTACGATACATGTTTCTAACTCAGAAGAAATCGTAGATTCTGAATCCGTTGCAAAAAAGACACAAAGACACAAAATTGCGGTAAAATTAAGATACTGGGTGGCCCTGAAAAAATTCATTTGGTTCACCAAGTTTTAGTATATTTAATTAGATTAACGTTGGGGTATCATCCTTTACTATAGGTCTTTTTATAACCGCGGTACAGTCAGGTCCAGTTTTTAAAATACACAGGGTATACAGTCTAGTGAATTTTTCGTTTCTCACCGTTGGGCACTCGCAAATCATAACAGCTCGAGAGTATAGGTTAAATTAGAGAAAGGTACGAAGCTGTAGAAGGGCCAAAAATTCTCTTAATAAATTTCCGGCATGGTGTCATATTGTTAACACATTTTCGTTTTGCCGCGTTATTAATACGACATTTTCGTTTTGTCGCCTTACTAAGATATATTTTCTTTTTGCTACGTTATTATTTTGCCACGTTATTAACACGGCATTTTCGTTTTGTCGCGTTATTAACACGACATTAACATTTTGTCGCGTTATTAACACGGCATTTTCATTCCATTAATGCCGTGTTAGAACACGGCAAAATGAAAATGTCGTGTTAGTAACATGACACTATGCCGGAAATTTATTAAGAAAAATGTTGGCCTTTCTACAGCTTCGTAGAAAGGTACGAAGCTGTAGAAGTACGAAGCTCTAGAAGGGTCAAAAATTTTCATATTAAATTTTCAGGTTAATGTCATGTTAACTAACACGACTTTTTTTTGTCGTGTTACTAATACGACATTTTGTCGCGTTATTAACACGGCATTTTCATTCATTAATGCCGTGTTAGAACACGGCAAAATGAAAATGCCATGTCAATAACGCGGCAAAACTAAAATGTCGTGTTAATAACGCGGCAAAATAATAACGCAGCAAAAAGAAAATATATCTTAGTAACGCGACAAAACGAAATGTCGTGTTAATAACGCGGCAAAACGAAAATGTCGTGTTAATGACGCGGCAAAACCAAAAAGTCGTGTTAGTAACATGACAAAACGAAAATGTCGGGTTAACAATATGACACTATGATGCCGAAAATTTATTAAGAGAATTTTTGGCCCTTCTCCTATGAAGCTCTAGAAGGGTCAAAAATTTTCATATTAAATTTTCATGTTAATGTCATGTTACTAACACGACATTTTCTTTTTCTCACGTTATTAACAGGACATTTTAGTTTTGCCCAGTTATTGACACGGCATTTTCAATTTGCCGCTTTCTAACACGGCATTATTAATGAAATGAAAATGCCGTGTTAATAACGCGACAAAATGTTAATGTCGTGTTAATAACGTGGCAAAATAATAACACAGCAAAAAGAAAATATCGCAGTAACGTGGCAAAACGAAAATGTCGTGTTAAAAACACGGCAAAACCAAAAAGTCGTGTTAGTAAGACGGCAAAACGAAAATGTCGTGTTAGTAACATGACACTATGCCGGAAATTTATTTAAAAAATTTTTGGCCCTTCTACAGCTTCGTAATAATAAGTCGAACCCTTCGAAAACTTTGACATGGCCGAAAAGTAAGCTAGAAAACACGAATCGCCTTAATTTTGTTGATTTGACTTTTTATTATTTCAGTGAACTTAGGTATGATACAATTTTGTTGTTTAGATCACCGATATGCTGCTCCTTAACATCGGAAATGATGGGGACGAAGTAATGGTAGCTCTCTGCATAAATCTCGCCACCCATCCGATAAATGCGCAACAAATGATGAAGAAAAACCGCCTACAGTCGCTAATGATCCGCGCTTTCAACTACCAAGATAACATGATAATGAAAATGGTGAGAAATTTATCGGAACACAAGGCGTCCCGGCCTTACTTTGTGGTAAGCTGTTTTTTTTTTCAAATAATTTGTAATGAAATCTCAGGAGTTCGTAGGCGATATAGCAAAGGCCGTAGTTGAATCGAAAGAAGATGATTTCGTCGCCGAATGCGTCGGAATTTTAAGCAACTTAAATCTACCAGAACTGGACTGGGCGGAGATTTTTAAACACTTTGACATGCTGAAGTGGGTGGAAAAGGTCATTAGAAATAATAACACGGATCCTGAGTTAGTTTTACAAGTAAATTGGCGGTTAACAGTTTTAATTTTCTTGATGACGTTCATTTTTAATAGGTGGCAGTATTATTAGGTACGGCGGCGGCTGACGAAGGCTGCGCGAAATATTTATGTCAAACGAACATTCCAGCGGCCTTGATTGAACTGCTGAAGACGCATCAAGAAGATGACGAGATTGTGCTGCAAATAATTTATGTTTTTTTCGCAACCATTTCACATGGACATAATATAGATTTTTTGGCGGAGAAAACTGAGGCTCCCGCTTACCTTATTGATCTGCTTCAGGACAATAACAGAGCCATTAGGAAATTGTGCAATACCTGCCTAAATATTATAGGGGATTACAGCAAAACTTGGGCGGAACGTTTTAAAATAGAAAAGTTTAGACATCATAACACTCAATGGTTGCAAATGGTAGATTCACAACAATTGGAGCCTGAAGAAGAGGACGATGAAGGGGATGAATTGCCGCCTTATTTGAATACGGAATTTTTAGGTACTGCCATTGTTCCACCCCTCTCTGGTAAGACATATTTTTTATAATTATGTAATAATGGGCGTTGTTTAAAATTTACAGACCTTAGTGATGATCACCAGCATTATCAGCAAGACGAGGACATTGATTTAGATATAATTACAAATAAAGAGTTGGATTATGACTACTTTGACAAGCCTGAGTAAGTTTTTATCGTTCATTTTCATCATAAAAGGTGTGTTTATTTCAGTATTCTGACAGACTTTGAAATAGAGGCCATATAATTCCGCATAAATGATTAATTTAAGAATGCAGCACAATTGAGATAACGATATTAAGCTTTCTAGTCAGTGTATTTAAACAGTGATATTTCTCATTTTGTTATGTGTTGATATTGTAGCTTAAAATCTTAAATTAAATGTTGGATCTCATTATGTAATAAATCTTTTTTTATTTTGAAATGGGATTTCAAACTCAAGTCTTATGCACAGGAAACGCAATTTCCCACGCCATAGCCATAGTGATTAGCAGTTGTAAATACTTATCAAATAGTATATTGTGTAACTAGTAGGAATATATATTTTCCTTCGTGCTGCACATACTATTTTTTCGTCGATCGCTCAATGCATTTGAGATGAAATAGAAGAGCTAGCTACTAGAACAATTTTCTTCGTCGATCGTACTGGAAACGTCACATTTTAACCTCCCCACAACCATATAAAAATGGGAGGTTACTGCAATCACTCCAAAATTCGAAATTGAGATAACACCAGATCTTTACGTTTCAAGGTCCCAGGATCACAAAAAGTAGTTTTTAAAAAATAAAAAATGTCTGTGTATGTACGTATGTGAGCAAGATTCCTCGAAAACTACCGAACAGATTTTCATGAAATTTGGTATGTAGGTTAGTGTTAGCCTTCCGGTGAACCCAGTTAATTTTGTTACGAATCCGCAGACGCCAAGTGCCTTCTTGGCACACCAACTATGAAATTTGACTGATGAACACTAATTTTTCTTATCAGCACATGAGAGGTCTTGAAATTCTGTATCTGAAAGTGTATTCACACTTAGCGTCTTTTTGGCATAAAATCGAAAAATTCGAAATTTCGAGGAAACATTAAATAACACGCTACAGCCCAAATTGCTGGATCAATTTGGCTGAAATTTGGTAGGTAGAGATACCGTTACCCGCCCAAGAGCTGATTTAATTTTGGTGGCAATCGACGAACGGCAAGTGCCATTTTGGCATATCAACTTTGAAATTTGAATAATAAACACATCAGCACATGAAAAGTCATCAAATTTTGTTTTCAAAATTGTATTCAACCTTAGTGCCCTTTTGGCAAAATATCGTAAAATTTAGAAAAATCACAGAAAACAGCTGAGGTTTGGTGGAGTAAAACTTAGGTATAGTAAATAGTAAAATTTACTTGATATTGGTGATAAGATTGGATCATTCACCAAGTGGGGAGGTTCCAGCCGCTTCCGTAGCTGCCCATTTTTTTGACATGCAATTATCATCTGAAAGCTTACGTTTCCCGGACTGCGTCATTTGCTAGGCAACGCGCTAGCTGTACAGGAATAACGTTTTATCCGGCCTAGGCCGGAAAAATATTCCTGTACTCTTAAAAAATAGTTCCAAATTTTATTATTATTGTCTAGTTGCATGATCGACGAAAAAATAGTATGTGCACAGTATACTACTATACTCTGTCCGGGATCCACACGACCGAGATTCACCATGGAAATAGGGTGAATCTTGGTCGTGTGGATCCCGGACAGACCATAGTTACACAATATACTATTCCGGATTAGTCCGGAAATTTTTTTTCTGTGCAGCTAGTACATGTGTTGCCTAGCAAAATGTCATGCAGTGACACAATTCTAGAAACGCCAACTTTGGAATGATAATTGCATGTCAAGAATGTGACGTTTCTAGTACGATCGAAGATAAATGAATATATCTTCACGCGCTATAAATGTTTTTCTTATAACCCTCTTAGAATTTCGTTTATTCGCTTTCTCTAATACCTATTTATAATAAATTGTAGCTGATATTTGTAAGAATATATCATTATTTTGTAATTAGGGTTTCCAATACGCGATATTAGCGATGACGTGAAACCGCTATCTTTGTTGTGTATTGCCATAGTCAACGCTCACTGAAGCCAAACAAATCGAGATTTCAATGTGCAAATTCGAGGAAATTGCATTTTTCTCCAAATTCTTTATTTACAGTTACTGTGTTGCGTTTTAAGACATTAATATTAATAATTTGAAAAATTGTTATCGATTAAATCGTTACATCATGTCCACAATGAGCTCTGCACTGAAATATTTTAATCTAACCAATGAAATTCTCACTTTGTTTAGCTTCATTGCCATGGTAACAACCTCAACCTAGCCCAACAAAGATGGCGGACCTACGTCACGCTAATAGTCCGTATTAAAAGAGACACTTATACAATATGGAGGCAAAATTTGACAAAGCCCGGTATGCAAGGCTTTTGCCTCAATATTACGTCACGAAATAGAGAGAGACCTACAAGTTTCGAAACCTTCTTTGTTGACAACATTTCTAATTTGAAATGGATGAAATATACTTGGGTTTCCCTCGTTAAACTTATAGGATGAAGTTAGTCGCGAACACCCCAACATCTGATGTTGATATGCATACAGTCGGAACAAGTGCTATAAATCCTCCAAACGCTCAGCTGTCAGCTGTGTAATAGGCACTTTCATTTAGGTTAGAAATCCGTCAAATGTTTGTCAAGGGTTGTCTCCTGGTTTTTTTTGTAAAATCAAAACATAGGTTATTATGATAAAGCGAATTCAAATTGTCCTGTTTCTTATGAAAAATTTTAAGAGCAAAACGTTTAATAGACACATTATTTAACATTGTCAAATTTTGAAGTCTTCTTACGCCGGTGGAAATTAGGAGACTGTCAGATTTGAAAGGTTTTATAGAACGGGTTCAGACTGTACTGTAGTAACTCCTTACTCAAGCAAGAAAATTTGTAATATTTGCGAATAACTCGAAAACGGATAAAAATAACCAATATGTTTGTAGGACAAAAAACGTTTTTTTATGAATTCTACATTACGCTAGCTAAAAATATACAGGGTGTTCCATTTGAAAAAGTTGAGATAAACAACTTCAAAGTTCTCCTCGAAGTTCTCAAATTTTGAAAATTAATTTTGACCTGTACATAGGGTGACAACTAAAATTGAATCAGAGCTTTCTTCGAACCTCTACAAGGTCCTCGTCTTATTAACCTCCCCAACCCCATCACAATTTTTAAAAAATGGGAGGTTACTGCAATCACTAAAATTTTCGAATTCGAGATAAGACCGGATCTATGCATTTTGAGGTCTCAGGAACCCAAAAAAGTGGTTTTTAAAATGTGTCTGTGCGTATGTACGTACGTTCGTAAGCACGCCACAGCCCAAACTACTAGACCGATTTGGCTGAGATTTGGAACCAAGGCATCTCGTAACCCAACTTAGATATGAAAAGCTTTTGGAGCCAATCGTGCAACCGGAAATGCCATTTTGGCACATCAACTTTTAAATTTTAAATGCAAACCCCCATTTTTCACGTCACCATAAGAAAGATCTTCAAATTCTACTTCCAAAAATGTATTCATTCTTAGTGCCCTTTTGACCAAAAATTTTAAAAAAATTGATTTTTATCGGACTTTAAAATCGCGGTACAGCCCAAGCCCCTGAACCAATTTGGCTGAAATTTTGCACATGGGGATTGTATTACACGTCGAAGAGCTGAACAAATTTTGGATGCAATCGGTCCACGGAATGTGCGTTTTGGCACGCCAATTTCCAAATTTAAAATTATTTTCTCATTTAACCATTAAAAACTAGTTTTTGAAAGATTTATTGTCATCATCAGAAAGGTCTTCAAATTCTGGTTTTAAATAAGACAAAATTAATTCGCATTTAGTGCTGTTTGGTTCAAAAAATCGAAATTTTATAATAACACTAAAAATACATTATAGAACAAATTACTGAATCGATTTGACTGAAATTTGGTACATGGAGATTGGGTGATCCTTTGAAGACCTGAAAGGCTTTTGGAAGCAATTGGTCCACGGGACGTGCCATTTAAGCACATCAACTTAAATTTTTAAATACAAGGCCTCCTTTTTTATGTAGCCATTAGAACGACGATCCAATTCTGGTTATAAAAATGTATTCACAGTTTCTGCCATTTCAGTGGAAAATAGAGAAAAAATTCTTCCTATTAAAAGGGATCGGGCTGACAGTGGATGACATAAAGTGGCAGTTATTGTCAAAAAGGTGGCAAAAGATTAACGTTAAAAGGAACATATTGTCAAATGTGATGGGCGATGTCCGAGGTGATGTCGGTATTTGTCAGAAAATTGCGAAATTAGTCACAGACAATAAGGATAAAGAAAATTCTGTTGAATTGACTACTATCTACACGGAATACAAAGATCCACGCGATGGGGAGGTTCCAGCCGCTTCTCTGCTGCATTTTTTTTGTTATAAAAATTGTACCTGCGTAAATGGGGAATTTTTAAGCAGAGTGATGTAAACTCCCATTTTTTTTTGAAAATATTTTGTTACTCCCAAACCAGAGGTGCAAAAGCCGTAATATTTTAGGGATGAATAAAGGCTCCTAAGGGGGTTGCAAATATGCTAAAATATACCGGGCATTCCATTTTAAAAAAGACGACTTTTCCTCCTCAAAATTTTTCGGACCATCCTGTATAATTAAAAATATTTTCCTGAAATGCGCCTTCATTAATAGTTTAAGTATGTACCTGAACGAAATTCCTAACTCGGATGGTTTAGGCGCTATGGAAGCCCGACGCACTGTTCAGGACCCTGTATACAGGCAGATTTTTTAAACCATTTTTTTGGATTCCTGAGGCTTCTAAACGTATAGATCCGGTCAGTAATCTCCCATTTTTTTAAATTGTAGGGTTGGGGAGGTTAAAACCACTCATCTTTCCACTATTTTGCCACAATTATTTACAATGAATGTTATTAATAACGTTATTCAATCTACTTTTTATCGCACTTTCAGAAAATTATGGTTAAAAAAAAACTTTATTACAATTCTCTTACTCCAAGCAAAGTACAAATTCTTACAAAAACTCAAACTTCTAGTTAAGTGATGACAAGAAAAGAATAAAAATTAAAATTATAGTGTCGTGGTGTGTAGAAAAGAAATACAACTAAAATTAGAAGGATTTAGGGGATTTGTGTCCCTATCCCCCGCATCGGGGCGCTGATTTCTTCAAATTTACTCGCAAACTATCGTTTAGAGACAATGCAAGGAAAGCTCTTGCTCATTAAGATTGTCAAGTCAAAAAAAAACGTCTATACATAATTTCCTTTATTTTCATATTATTACTAATACATAACCTATTTCGATATGAAATTTAAAAAAAGCGGATGAACGAGAACATACTCCATAGTAACTTACTGTTTAACTAAAAAAATAACGTACATGCGTTTAAACATGACAACGCAACTACAGATAAAGAGCTATAATGTATTCACGTGACTTCAGGAACAATTTAAAGCAGCTGTACATCACCCTTAAACAAAGGAGAATCTCTCGCATGACAAGTTAAGTGTCAAAATTACATTTTACACACTTAAACTAATAATGAGATTATATACAAGATTATCACTTTAGCTTATAGTAAGTAACATAGTCATCACAATATCATTCAATGTAAATAGCAAAAAAAAAAACAATTTATTTAACTCCAATCATATTAAAAATTAAGAACACAATAAAGTATCGTGATCACACGAAACCAAAGTTCTTTGTTTTGATAGCAAGTAACAATTTCTGTCTAAGAACTGCACGACTACTGTAAAGTGGGATATACAATCTTGAAATACAAGTGTTGGCTGTTGGTAAATGGGCGTCATCTGCAGGCCTTATGGTGACCGAAGGCATTGGTTGGAATCCGTCTTCGCTCGCTGGTAGGGCAGGAGATCCTGTCCAAAAATAAACCTAAAAAGATCGATGGAGACAATTAGTAGTCGACGTCCTTCTATGCTTACCAAATCCTGTCTTTCTAAATGTGACATTTTTTCTACTATAGACCATAACCATCTTTTGAATTTTACTAGACGTTCACTGCTTTCACCAGATTCATCATTAAACGAAGTGTAGGAAATTAAAACAGCTACGTTGATATCGCCAACACCATTTAATAATAACCGGAGATCCTCTGCAGTTAGGCCATCCAAGGAACCTTCAGGTAGAACATCAAACACCCCTGTACGAACGCTCTGTAATAGAGAAATATCACTGTTGCAAATTTTACACTCAGCAATGTACAATGTTTACCTCAATAGCTTTCTCCTGGACTTTAATCATTCTATATTTGGCATATTTTCGGACGTAGTCATAAACATTTGTTGATGTAACTTCTACGTCTTTCCCGCTAGGCATCAATTCTACGGATCCGCTACCTTCCTCAGGACATAAGTCGATTCTGTAATTTCGAAGATTAGAATTTTGAATTATTCCAAGGGGCATTCCATGCCAAACCACCGAGGGGGGGTGCGTGACCGTCGCCGATTTTTGAAATATTTTATAACGAATTACCTTCAAGTATGTAGTTTACAATAGCGTCAACAGTTTGGTCAAATGCACTTCCATTTAGTTTTCATGGCTCGCTTTTTACTAGAAGGCACACTGTTTTTATTGAAGTGCATAAGGTCAAGTTTTGCCTGATATCTTTTTTTTTGGTTGGGTTAATAAAAATGGGCATACACCAACTGAAAGAGTAAAAAAATCTGAGTATCTCCTGTATAAAAAAATCATTAAGAATTATTCAGTGTTGCACATCAAAAAAATTCTTTTTTCCAACTTTTTCACCACTAGTACCGACATTAAACCTTGAACTACCGAGCTGTAGTTTTTTCCCAGAAAACAGTCATATGCCTTCGATTACTGCAAATTAAGCCATAACAAGTTTTCTTATTTTAGAAAAAAAAAATTATCTCCGGTGGGGCACCTCTCGCCAAGTTCAGATTTGGACACGTTAAAGTCACATTTGAGATGAATATACCCACCAAATTTCATCTTGGTGATTTAACTGGAACTTGGTTTATTAAGACACCGAATGTTGATAAAAACTATTATATTTAAGAAATTGCATGAGCGGTACGAAGTTTGAAAATCGATTGGAAATTAAAATCTAGATACATGTCATTTTTTGACGTTTCCAATGACAACAATAGTTCTCTCCTCGGTGAAAATTTTTGGTAGCTCTGTTTATACGGGGCGATCCAGAACTCGCGGAAAATCTGTAAAGGCAGACTCCTGAACCTAATCTGCGATGAATTTTCCTTTGCGGAAATTGCCAGGGCTCAATAGTTTTTAAATGGGAAACTATTGTAGTCCGCCAATCAGAATGAATCTCTGAATAGGCATCTTGCATCAATTTTGTTTTTGATGTTAAATTGAAGTTCGGGATATATTTAATCCTTCCAGATACCTTAAGTTCCAATAACTTGTTCGTGGGGCTCAAAAAAAAATGAGAAAGTAGCATTTTCAGACTTCGCGCCAAAAAACCCCCACAGCCATTCGAACTAAATTTTCTTACATGTGACAACGTCGCTGTCTAACCTGACCCGACGTCTTTCATTCATAAATCTTAAATATTTTATAGTAGTCACAAGTACTCTTTGTCAGTGGGTACAAAGGTACAAGATACCAACCCAAGCAACTAATAACATTCTACTTACCGCCTTTTTCAACGTTAGAGGTTACTTTTGACCGCTCTTTTTGCCAACTGTCAAGGTTGACTTTTCAAATTAATTATTAAGCGTCACCCTCAAATAAACTGTTGTCAGATTGCATCGGCTGTACGATTTATGACGTCACAAGTCGTACAACGGCGTTTCTGAATTATTTATTTATTTACAAAGAAGCAAACGTTTTTTAAATAAAATTGATGTTCGCGGACGATTCCTTGTATCTTTATTGATGCATTTACAATAAAATATCCCGAAATTAGGAAATGTGCAAGTAGCCTATTAGACGGTAAAGGTAAAGTAAAAGGATGTAAGATGTTGCTGGGATACACAAAAAAATAATAAAGCGCAAACAATAAGGGACACAACAATTATTTTTGTATCCCCAGCAACAGCTTTCACATCTTTATTGTACCTTAACCTTTAATTAAGGGATACATTCTGATTGGAGGATTTGAATTGCTTCCCATTTGAAAACTATTGAACCCTCGCAATTTTCGCAAAGGAAAATTCGTCTCAGATTAGGTCTGCCATCAACAGATTTTCCGCGAGTTCTGGGACACCCTGTATTTGCAAAAAGATCAGTTGCTCGATAGGGAAGAGAATCAAAGAAAATTGTCATAAAAATACATACGGCGACGTGCTTCAAGAACTCAGCCCTCTGGAAGAATTAAATGAAGACCAGCAAATGCTCCTGAAACTGCGGATCTCTGAGCATTTAGAGACGGTATGCCGGTACCATAAAATCAAATTTCTAACAAAATATAATCATTTGTTCGGGAAAAAATGCTGCGATCCTTTTAAAACACACAAGAACGTAATTAAAACGTGCTTGCGTGAAATCACATTATAGTTGTTTACGTTATAAGTCCGATAGATCAAATTTTACAGCACGAGAGAGATGTTTAAGAATGAGGCGACGTAGGAGCCGAGTTTTTAATTTCGAGACGAGTACTGTGAACGTTTTACTTCATACACTTTGCTTAGTTTTAGGGATTTTAAGGACTATAAATCTGGTCATGTAGTGGCAGATTCTGTAAAATAACGTCAATAATCCTTGTCATCGCCTTATTGTTTAGTTTCGAATTTCGATAGCAACGATTGACTAATTGTATTTATTTTCATAGATTGTTATAGCAACCATTTTACTGGACTGAGTACTGTAATGTACCATTTACCGGACTAAAACGAGTCCGGAAAATAAGCAAATGTGACACAGTACAAAGTAAAGGCAGTTACATGAAAATACACAAACAAATATTATTAAAATAATTCCTGAACAATCTGTGTGTCACACCTGCAGAAATAAGTTATTTTTTTATACAAATGACACAGCTAGTGATAAAAATACAGACGTTCTCCTTCCTCCCGAAGAACACTTGGAAAATGTGAATTCTGTTCTGATTACTCTTAAGTCTTAATATATCCTGACTTCTCCTACTTTCCAGGAGCTTTTTGTTGATTTTTAACGGAGATATATTAAGAGTAGTCAAAACAGAATTCACATTTTTCAAGTGCTCTTCGGGAGGAAATTAAACAGAGCTACCAAAAATTTTCAAGTTTTCACTATTGTTGTCATTGGAAACGTCAAAAAATTTCACATGTACTCTCCATTCATTTTCTATTGAAGTGACAGAACGTCAAAATTTCAATTTTAGGTTGGCATGAGGAAATTTTGCAAACAATTTTACTAACAGGTTTGTTGGTGAAAGCGGATTTCAATGCGATACGTCAGAAAACATGACAAATGTCACAATTTTGCAATTGCTCTGAATTGGCCCAAAACGGCCTTTGTGTGTGTGTGCAGTTTTGAGTAAAGTGCAAAGAAAAACCCTCATTTACGTTTATCTGTGACACTGTTGCTACCAATAAAAATAAACCCTACAAGATTTGGTTATGTGATGTTTTTGCTTTCCCGCCAAATTTCGATCAAATTGCCAAAAGTACAGGTGCTTACAAATTAGGGTTGTACAGTTTCAGAAAAATTTTAGTTCTGTTATAGAAAATGAACGGACTTTATCTAGATTTTAATTTCCAATCAATTTTCAAACTTCGTACCGCTACATGCAATTTCTCAAATATAATAGTTTTTATCAACATTCGGTGTCTAAGGGCGGTTTTTTCATCTCATGTTAACTTTAACAGGAGGTTTGTCACCTTAGGCCCGGTTTTTCCATCTTTGATCACCTCCAGTTTACCTAACTAACGGTTAGTTGCTAGGTTACAGCCAATCAGAACGCTCGTTGCTATGATACAAACTATTGGTTTTGTAAACCGGAGATTATCGAACTTGGAAAAACCGGGCCTTAGTTTCCATTGTGACAACAATTTGTTTCTATGGAAATAACCTTCTGTTAAATTTAACATTTAAGAAGATGAAATTTGGTGATTGAAATTGGAAAAAAGTACGAAAACTACCAAGTTGTGATCTTTTTTTTTATAAAAAGAAAACTATTGTTACGGTTTAATATGACTGTTTTCTGGGAAAAAAACTATAGCTCGGTAGTTCAAGGTTTAATGTTGGTACTGGTTGTGAAAAAGTTGGAAAAAAGTTGTAAATATTACCAAAATTCTCGGAATTTTTCTGAGGTGCAACACTGAATAATTTTTAATGATTTTATATAGGAGATACTCAAGATTTTTTTGCTCTTTCAGTTGGTGTATGCTCATTTTTATTAACCCAACCAAAAAAAAAAAAGATATCAGGCACAACTTGACCTTATGCACTTCAATAAAAACGGTGTGCCTTCTAGTAAAAAGCTAACCATGAAAACTAAATGGAAGTGTATTTGACCAAACTGTTGACGCTATTGTAAACTACATACCTGAAGGTAATTCCTTATAAAATATTTCAAAAATCGGCGACGGTCGAGCACACCACCTCGGTCATATGTCATGGAATGACCCCCAATTCAAACAACTTACGTGAAGTTCAAGTCTAAGGTAGTAAATAAGTTATTTGAGTCTTTCGCTTCTGCATCCACAACTAGCTGGCGTAAAGATTCGTAGACCACTGGGTCGAAGAATGCCAGATCATGAAACTTAACCGGGCGTCCTAAAATTGATTTCAGAACATGTCTAGTCAGGAAAATCGGACATAATTCATTTTGCAATAAACACAATCCCAACAATCTTCCGACATTCCTGAATGCGTTCAATCTCTCGAATGATGCCTTTCCTTGTCTTGGCGCGTAAAATCCCCTCTTTCCGGGGCAATAAAATAAAGGTGCATTATCCTCCTCGTCTTGTGGGGATTCGTCCACTGAATTCTCAGCGCTACCAGAACGATTTGCACCTTTCCTTGAGAGTCTGTCAGTTAGGGATGAACACTCCAATTCTAGAAGGGCTTCGGAAGTTAAATCCTGATGTGAATATAGATGGCCTAAGATCATTTCTACGGCCTCTTCAACTTTTGCTCTTAGGGATTCTTCTGAGGCCAGCAACAGAAGCAGCTGCGCTGGGGACAATTCCAACAGCATTCCAGTCACTCTTCCGGCAAAGCTTGGGTGCAAACTGTAAACTTTTGGGTACAGTCTCTCGCCTAATTGTTGCTGATGTGTGGAAAAGCCTTCGTTACGGTTCGAAGTCGGTTCGTTATTGGCCCCGGAGCCAGATGAAGCAGATAGGTCAGGCATGGAAGGTGCCTCCGAGTTCAGTTGTTCACTTGGAACGAACGGACGGGCATTTACGTTCATGGCTCTCCTATGGTGATCCCTTGACGACCTGTTTGTACAGATGTGAGCGTGAAAAGTTTCAGTCGAACAGTTTCAAAAACTTTTCATTTGATTGAAAAGTTTCAGCCAATGTTGAAACTTTCCACTTTTTCTTGAAAAGTTGTTGAAAGTTTCAATGCGGCTATACAGGATGATTCACGTAGACCGTTCGTTAGAAGTTTTTCCACTTCCCATTGGAACAGAAATTTGAAAATTGATACTCGGCCATTATCGACAATTCTGAATTCACCTAAAATATTGGCAAGATTTCGTCACTTCCGGTTTCGCCGGAAATGATACCAACTTTGTTATTTTAAATGGAACCTTATAATTTTGATTACATATTTAAGATCGTCTTTTCAAACCGAGTATTTCTTATCTGGGTTATCTTTATCTACCTGTCATAGTTTTTGACTTATGTCAATTTTTTCATTCAAAATGTCACATGCAAGAGTTGCTTTAAAAAATCACAGCTCCTAAACGCTTTGCAATAATGAAACGAGTTTTTTTTACAATCTATAGCGAAGGAATCAGAGAATCTTTTGAGTGGTCAACAATCTACTAACGCAGCTTCCAACGTTCACAATTACTATTCAAAGTTGACTATGACAAAATATGGGATAGTCGATAGAGCGCTAAATTTTAGGGGCAGTTTCATCAACATGTCCTCTACCCTCTACTTATCAATTCCGAGTTATTTACGAAAAAAGATATTCTGAAAAAATGATGAGTTATCGGAAATTGAGTAGGCTTTGGAAAATTTGCCTCGTCAAAAAGTGACATTTTAAATGTTGGTATTAATAATTGTTGGCTTAATTTTGGACTTAGAACGATGGTGGGCTACACGAATGAAGTTGTTTTTGATTTATTTGTGATTTATGGTCAAAATGAGCAAAATAAGCACGATTTTTTAACAAAAAATAATCTCTCAAGACAACTTCTTTCATTTTATAACTTACAAATACAAATCTTACAATGGAACTATCAATTATCAACATTAATAGGGGAGAGTGGTGCAAAATGATCCCCCTAAAGGGAGAATCGCTGTAAAACCGAAACAAATGTTTCTTTTAATCTGATTTTTTTATGGAAGGAAGGTGCAACCCTTGATAGAATATACGATTTTTATTTGAATTAAATTTTGATAAATAACATAAGCAGGGCTTCCAGCCGCTTTCGGCTCAGCAAAAAGTGACTAAGTGACCCCCCAATTCAAAAAAAGTGACCAAAAGTGACATATTATGTCTAAAAACTACTAAAAAGTGACTTCAAGTGATTTATGTATAAAGGATTTTTAACACTATTTTTTCTTCGATCGTGCTAGAAACGTCATATTCTTGACATGCAATTATCATCCCAAAGCTTGCGTTTCTAGAACTATGTCACTGCATGACATTTTGCTATGTATCACATGTACTAGCTGTACCTACAGAAAAAAATAATTACGGACTAATCTGGAAAAATTGTTCTAGTAGGTAGCTTTTCTGTTTCATCTTAAATGCATTGCGCGATAGAAGAAAAAATAGTAAGTGTAACACCTAGGAAAATATACATTCCGGGACTCTGATGGTTACTGGACTCGGCTGTGCCTGGTTCATCAATCTTCCATCATCGTCCAGGAATATAATACTTTTTCCTACTAGTTACACAATATACTATTAATTTTGAGTATATATAGACTTTATTTGCAAAAAAATAAAATGAACTTTTACCTTGCATTTCTTTCCCATAGCTAGAAATATGGATTTTCACTTTATTATCAAAACAAGTTAAAAACTACTAGGTAACTTACTGGTGTAAATATTTTAATCCCGTCTAATTCGGAAGAAGTCATTAACATTCGATTAATAAACACCATAATCACGAGGAATAATTAAATTTGCTCGGTTCCACAACAGCAGAGAACAGCATAAATAAACAAAAACGCAGAACCTCTTCTGTTTCAGGCAAGCATGCTTAAGGTGTGGCGCGAATTTTAAAATTCAATAAATTTTAAAAACTACTTTCATTCTAATTTGTATTTTGTACCTATTTGTTAGTAAAAAGTGACTAAAAGTGACCTATTTCAGGAAAAAGTGATTAAAAGTGACCCCAAGTGATCTAAGTGACCCCGCGGGAAGCCCTGCATAAGAAAAAAATTATTACCGCAGGTGTGTAAAAAGATCATTTTACCCACGGAGCTTGGGTAAAATGATCCCTGTATTTTATAACGTACACAATGCATTATAAACTTAAAGAATATTTAGGTAACTACGTATTTTCTAATCGTAGACGCTTTAAAATGATATAATTATACAATGTATAAAGAGCAAGAAAAATTTACAGCGAGTGTAAAATGATCCCAGCATGTTTACGCACATATTTGGGGGATCGTTTTACCCCAAGTGCGTACACAACACCTACCTACAGCATTGCATTGGGAAAAAATGCAAACCCAATAATTTTTACCAAATTAGCTAACTGGCACTTTAATATCCGCTGTGATCATCAGCAATGCAAACGAAATTTGGCTTAGATGTTAAATAAAATATCTACAGCAAGATAAAGTAGCGCTTGCCATATAGTCCGGGAGGCAGCGACAGAAATATTCGGCCGATTTCATTAACATTCTTTTCCACATTATTCATCTATTTGCGTGCCATAAATACAGAAAATGGCGGTCTGCCAGGGTACCCGCGGGACAAGGCCCCGCAAGAGGACCTCAAATATGTCAAAAAAACAAGTAGCATTGACTGAAATCATTAACGCTGAAATTGTTTATATGAATAATGGACACCATGAAGTGTCCAAAAAATCCGGTCTGCCACTTCGCCTGCGGGACAAAATGTGTCTGCCGGTTGCATAAGTATGTCAAAAAAATCAAGTTCTTTGACTGAAATCATTAACGCTGAAACTGCTTGCATTCAATAGCTTATACAGGGTGAGTCTAGTTGGACAAATCAGCGCTCTAGCGTTTAACATATTGAAATTGGAAATTCAATTTTTGGATATGTTGTAGCTGAAATGGTCCCCTACGCATGGGACCCATGAAGAAAGCTCCAGTTTTATTCAAACCGAAATTATTAAATAAAAACGAAGGCCTAAAAATATTTTTTTCGATATTGTTGCATTTTTTAGGGTTATTTCGTTAGAGAATCATTTTCTCTTTATGGAAACATAATTTTTTTAAGAAATAAGTTAATAATATCCGAGAGATAAATTATTTAAATAATAAAGATTTTTAATTATTTCCTAATGAAAACCACGGGTGCCGTGGTTTTAACAACTGAAAGGCAGTCTAGCTTGTACTGCAGAGTGTACCCAGAATGACAAGTGTCAGTTGGAAATGTCATTTGGGGTCGTTTGTGGAAAAGTAATGCAAAACTGCGAGTTTTTGCCCTTTTCTTTACAGATAATTAGGTAATTTTTATTGCTTGATGGATTTTTTACTAAATTCGCCGAATACAAGTGTCTCGGATTGTCACCCGATTGATGTTTTTGACATTGCCATATTGAAATGGAATCGTTCGACCAAGAAAAGCTATTCTCTTCAGCCAGAAGGGAATTGGAATAGTTTCTAACAGTTTACTAAGTGAGTACATTGCTGTCAAATAAGGTGATTTTGTCGTCTTATTAAAAAGTTAATCCTATTTCAGCCGATAAGTTTTCACACTTACGAAAAGAAGATTTATCATCATCGGATGAAATCAGATGAAATATGAATTGATGCAACGAAGGTGTATGTAGCAGTCACATCACATGAATCGAGATTAGGAACAAGTAGATTGTCGAAACAAAATGGCTTGATTGTGGCTAGGGAGTTATTTCGAGCGGTGGTCATCAAAGATGCTTGCTTGCGAACATCCAGAAATCACAACATGAAGAAAGAGAGCACAGGAGGATGTTGAGTAACATCGAATTAAACAATCATCTATTATTTCAAGTGAACGTTAAAATTGGACGGAGACTATTGTCACCACATTGTTATTTATTTATCAGTACATTTGATGTTGCAACATTTATGTAAACCTCTCTCCCTTGTAGTCCACTGCATTTTAATCTAAATCACGTTTCGTTAAGATCGAGGTTAGGGGTGTATTTTTTCTGTTAAAGTTTGTATTCTTATTAGAAAGTGACAACAGAGGCCTAATGTTTATTTGAAATTTTGTCTGTTTTATGGGATGTAATAAAATGTTTATACTAAATTTTAAATCGTCGTAACTATTGCCAATTCTCTTCTGGCTGACGGGAATAGCTTTTCTTGGTCGAGCCATTTGACTTCAATGGCAATCGGGTAACAACCCAAGACACTTGTATTCGGCGAATTTATCACAAAATCCATCAAGCATTAAAAATTACCTAATTATCTGCAAAGGAAAGGGCAAAAATTCCCAGTTTTGCATTATTTTTCCACAAACAACTCCAAATGACATTTCCAACTGACACTTATTGTCATTCTGGGTACAGTCTGCAGTGTAAGCATGACTGCATCTCAGTTGTTAAAACCACGGCACCCGTGGTTTTCTTTAGGAAATAATAAAAAATCGTTATTATTTAAATAATTTATCCCTCGGATATTATTAACTTTTTTCTGCAAAAAATTATGTTTCCATAAAGAGAAAATGATTCTCTAACGAAATAACCCTAAAAAATGCAAGAATATCGAAAAAAAAATTTTTAGGCCCTCGTTTTTATTTAATAATTTCGATTTGAATAAAACTGGAGCATTCTTTATGGGTCCTATGCGTAGGGGACCATTTCAGCTACAACATTATCCAAAAATAGAATTTCCAATTCCAATATCTTGAACGCTAGAGCGACTGATTTGTCCAACTAGACTCACCCTGTAGTTTTAAATGTAAGAAAAGAGTGGTCTGCCATTTTTCTAACGGGACCAATGAAGTCTGCCAGGCGCCCGAAAGTAGGATCTGCGTTCTTCATAAAAAATTATCACGGCACTATTAATGATAATTGTATATAATTCAATGAGGGATTTGATGGTGATGTTAGTTTTTTTTTCGGCCTTCTGAAATTTTAGCTACTACTATAATAACTACTATATACAGGCTTTTGACCTGAGATTCCCCATTGAAAATGGTGATGATTGGTACAAAATTTTGTAGGTCGAAGTCGCTTCCTAAGAGAGCCACAGCTCCCCAAAGGTGCGCCATCGAGAGCAGTTTTTTTCAGATATCTCAGGAACGGACTGCCGGATCTTAATGAATTTTAGGAGCTATTGGCACTGTATGAACCTACGTCTACACTTTGAATTTTATCGAATTCTTACAACGCAATCCTCAGAAACCCGAAATGGCCTTGACATTTTTCAAGGTCACGAATTTTAGATCTGGTGGTATTAAATACAAAGGGTTAGTCAAACTGCAACTTTTATTATTCGTGGTTATTTTTGATTTAAGCAGCCGTTTTGGAGATAATTGAGGTTTTGCGTTAATAAGCACCAGTTGCCTTGTATAAAATTGTTTCCATTATCACGTCCGTGAGTAATTAATTAGGGTAAATATCGGGAAATCGGACCTTTGAGGGTTGAGTAGAAAAAACTATTTTACTCTATCCTGACGTTTCGGAATCTTTATTCCTTCTTCAGAGCTGCAACCAACTTTGTGTGATGTGTCTATACCATTAAAATTAATATTACCTATAGAGAAGTTAGTCTATTTCCTCATAATTGTTGTAATCATTTTATTGTGTAATGATTACAACAATTATGAGGAAATAGACTAACTTCTCTATAGGTAATATTAATTTTAATGGTATAGACACATCACACAAAGTTGGTTGCAGCTCTGAAGAAGGAATAAAGATTCCGAAACGTCAGGATAGAGTAAAATAGTTTTTTCTACTCAACCCTCAAAGGTCCGATTTCCCGATATTTACCCTTGTATAAAATCTTCACAAGTCTATTAGTGCCAAAATTAGGAAGCTACTTCGACCTACAAATTTTTGTGCCAATCGTCACCATTTTCCATGGGAAATGACATGGCGACGATTGGCACAAAAATTTTGTAGGTCGAAGTAGTTTCTAATTTTGAAACCGGCTTATGCAGATTTTACACAACGTAACTGGTGCGTATTAAGGCAGAACCTCAATTATCTCCAAAATGACTGCTTAAATCAAAAATTACCACGAATAAGAACAGTTGCAGTTTGACTGGGGGGCATTTCACACCGCAAAAATTTGTACATGACTGCCGAATTTTCAGGGCACTGCCGTAAATTTGTACACCACTGCCGACTGTGAAGTCCCCCGACAGCCTAAAAATTCATAGACCACTGTCGAATTTGCTCAATTTTTGCAACCACTGCCTAACATTTTCTACTAACACTGCCGAAAATTTGTACACCACTGCCGACTGTGAAATCCCCCCAAAGTTTGACTTATAAGTACCGCTGTTACTAGGAAATTTCTGGACATTTCGAAATGGATAAAAATTTACATCCAACGGATCCAAAGATAATTTAGATGAGAGTTGTTTGCTCTTTTACGGGGAATTAGAATCTGTAATAAAAAATAGGTTTAAATTTAAAAAAAATCAAGTTGACCTTCATTTGACCTTGAAAATGACCTTGAATCAAAATGTCGTTGATGCCATCCATTTTCCCCCTCGAATTCATAAGACTTTTATACAAAACATTTTTTTCTAAAATGTTTCCTTTTCGAGACATTTTCCAGTCTCAAGATAAAACGACCACGCTGTATAGTAGGTATTATAGTAGTAGCTAAAAATTCAGAAGGCTGAAAAAGAACATACATCACCATCAAATCCCTGATTGAATTATATACAAATTTACCAAGTTTCGTATAGATCGTCCCATTAATAGTGTCGTGATAATTTTGTATTAAGAACGCAGATCCTACTTTCGGGCGCCCCGCAGACTGCATTGGTCCCGATAGAAGAATGGCAGACCACTCTTTTCTAACATTTAAAACACTAAGCTAATAAATGCAAGCAGTTTTAGCGTTAATGATTTCAGTCAAAGTAGGTACTCGATTTTTTAACCTCCCCAACCCCATCACAATTTAAAAAAAAGGGCAGCAGAGAAGCGGCTGGAACCTCCCCAACGCGTGGGTCTTTGATTTCAGGGACTTCTGTTTAAGATTCTAAAGTTGATATGCCTAAATGGCACTTCCCGTTGACCAATTGCTCCCAAAAGCCTTTCAGCTCTTCAACGGGTCACCTCACCTCCATTTACCAAATTTCGGGCAAATCGATCCACTAGTTTGGGCTATAAAGTGGTTTCAGTATTATTACAAAATTTCGATTTTTCTACCCAAAGGGTTCTAAATGCGAATCAATTTTGTCTCATTTAAAACCAGAAATTGAAGACCTTTCTGATGGTGACCTCGATAGTGACAATAAATCTTTCAAAAACTTGTTTTGGATGGGTAAATTAGAGAATAATTTTAAATTTCGAAATTGGTGTGCCAAAACGGCACTTTCCGTGGGCCGATTGAATCCAAAATTTGTTCACCTCTTCGACGTGTAATACAATCCCCTTGTGCAAAATTTCAGCCAAATCGGTTCAGGGGCTTGGGCTGTACCGCGATTTTAAAGTCCGATAAAAATCAATTTTTTTTTCATTTTTGGTCAAAAAGGCACTAAGAATGAATGCATTTTTAGAAGCAGAATTTGAAGGCCTTTCCTATCGTGACGTGAAAAATGGGGGTTTGCATTTAAAATTTAAAAGTTGATGTGCCAAAATGGCATTTCTGGTTGCACGATTGGCTCCAAAAGCTTTTCAGATCTAAGTTGGGTTATCACATGCACACGTACCAAATTTCAGCTAAATCTGTCGAGTAGTTTGGGCTGTGGCGTGTTTACGAACGTACGTACGTACGAACGTACGTACGAACGTACGTACATACATACAGACACATTTTAAAAACCACTTTTTTGGGCTCCTGAGACCTCAAAACGTATAGATCCGGTCTTATCTCGAATTCGAAAATTTTAGTGATTGCAGTAACCTCCCTTTTTTTTAAATGGTGGAGTGGAGTGGGGAGGTTAAAAAATGGGAGGTTACTGCAATCACTAAAATTTTCGAATTTGAGATAGCACCAGATCTTCACGTTTTGAGGTCTCAGGAACCCAGAAAAGGGGTTTTTAAAATGTGTCTGTGTGTATGTACGTACGTACGTTCGTTCGTACGTTCGTACGTACGTACGTTTGTAATCACGCCACAGCCAAAACTACTAGACCGATTTGGCTGAAATTTGGAACATAGGCATCTCGCAACCTAACTTAGATCTGAAAAGCTTTTGGAGCCAATCGTGCAACCGGAAATGCCATTTTGGCACATCAACTTTTAAATTTTAAATGCAAACCCCCATTTTTTACGTCACCATAAGGAAGACCTTCAAATTCTGCTTCTAAAAGTGTATTCATTCTTAGTGCCCTTTTGACCAAAAATAAAAAAAAAATTGATTTTTATCGGACTTTAAAATCGCGGTACAGCCCAAGCCCCTGAACCGATTTGGCTGAAATTTTGCACATAGGGATTGTATTACACGTCGAAGAGCTGAACAAATTTTGAATTCAATCGACTCACGGAAAGTGCCGTTTTGGCAAACCAATTTCCAAATTTAAAATTATTTTCTCATTTGACTATTAAAAACAAGTTTTTGAAAGATTGTCACTATCAGAAAGGTCTTCAAATTCTGGTTTTAAATAGGACAAAATTAATTCGCATTTAGCGCTGTTTGGTTCAAAAAAGCGAAATTTTATAATAACAGTAAAAATACATTATAGCCTAAATTACTGAATCGATTTGGCTGAAATTTGGTACATGGAGATCGGGTGACCCGTTGAAGACCTGAAAGGCTTTTGAAAGCAATTGGCCCACGGGAAGTCCCATTTAAGCATATCAACTTAAAATTTTAAATACAAGACCTCCTTTTTTATGTCGCCATTAGAAAGGCGATCAAATTCTGGTTATAAAAATGTGTTCACAGTTTCGGCCATTTCAGTGGAAAATAGAGAAAAAATTCTTTCTCATTAAAATAAAAGGGAGCGGGCTGACAGTGGATGACATAAAGTGGCAGTTATTGTCAAAAAAGCGGCAAAAGATTAACCTTAAAAGGAACATATTGTCAAATGTGATGAGTAAAGGGCGGATTAAAAAGCATTTATTTTCCAGAAATTAGCGCCTATAAAAAGCTTCAAGAATCGAAAATTAAGCTACAAAAAAGTGAAAATAAGCACCTAAAAGTTCAACTATTTCAAAATTGCAAATTGAAAATTTACATTTTCGCTAATTGCAGGAAATGCCTAATAGACCAGTCAAATAGGGACCGGAGGTTACAATAAATGTTGGAAAGCGGGAGATGATCTTAAACCCTTTAGTAGGCATCTAATAGAAGTATCCTAGTTTTGCAACTTCCCAGGATGTGTGCGTATGATAGGGTGTCCAAAAAACCCCGAAATTTTCTGACTTTTTTCAGTTTTTCGCTTATAATTTCTAAACAGTGCTTCCTAGCGGAAAGTTCGCTATTTTCGAAATTAAAGCGCACTAAACCAAACCAAACATTAATTTCGACCATGATTTTAAAAAACATCACAAATTTAAATTTTGGTTAAACGTTTCTCCGATTGTATGCGCGGTCACCCATCTCTGTCACTCCTCGGTCGGCTTTGTTCTCTATCTACGCATCTCACCATAGACAAAGGAACCTTAAGTTAAGGTTTTTTTCATTTTAGTGCCAGTACCTTATCTTAGTCAATTAGGGTTGCGAAATAAGTAAAAATCGACCAAAAACGTGGTAAGCTAGCAAGAATAAGCACTAATAAGCTACAAAAGACTTAAAAAAGCTCACAAAATCGTAAATAAGCACTTACGCGAATTTTAGGCAAAAATTATCAAAATAAGCAAAATAAAATTAGTGTCAAATGATTCGAAATTTTATGAAACGGAAAGAACCAACAGCATTTCGTTCTGCTTACAATATTAAAAAAAAGCAAAATGCCAGAAATCCGCCCTCTAGTGATGAGTGATGTCCGAGGTGATGTCGGTATTTGTCATGTATTTGTCAGAAATTAAGCGGGCGCCACATAGCTTGTGATGTGCTATGTCAATGGAAAACACAGAAGTTTATACATACAATTCCAACAGAAGTGATCACATTGCACATGAGACGTGCTATGCTGTGTTTTCATGACCTTGATATGTTTGAACTTTTGCACAGAGCCGCACAGAAGTTGGTTCGGTTTTAACTTCCGTGCCAATGTCGACCCTGTTCATGACAGAAGTGCATTAAATACCCTGCAATCAGCTTCAAGATTTGAGGTTAGGTAGTGAAAATGTCGTACTGCCGGATATCCAACTTCTCAAGGGATTTAAAACGCAACAACTCGGCTAACCTATAACTATGGTACGCTGTCAAATATCCCGGACAGCTAACAGCATCGACCTTACGGACATGAACATTGTGAACACTTTCATGCCATGCAATGACAAACTACCTCCTATGCGAAAAATAGCACAGCATAACACAGCCTATGTGGCGCCCACTTTAGTCAAGGATTAAAAAAATTCTGTTGAATTGACTACTATCTACACAGAATACAAAGATCCACGCGATGGGGAGGTTCCAGCCGCTTCTCTGCTGCATTTTTTTGACATACTTTTGCAACTGGCAGACACATTTTGTCCCGTAGACAAACTGGCAGACCGGCTTTTTTGGACACTTCATGGTGTTCATTACCCATATAAACAATTTCAGCGTTAATGATTTCAGTCAATGATACTGGTTTTTTTGACATATTTGAGCCGACCCCGTGGGGCGTTGTCCCGCTACTCGCATGGCAGACTCGACTTTTATGACTCACATAGATATAAGTAATAGGAAAAATGACTTTAGAAAGTTAATGAAATGAGTCAAGCCAATCTGTCGCTGCCTCCCCGACTAATAGATCAGACCTTCACAATTTTGAAAAATGATAATGCTTCTGTCAAGAACAATTGCGCGCATATTCTGCTATACTTAGTAAATCACTTTACCGACGTAGAACTACTCTTGCAACAATTTTGTGAGATGGCATCACTCATATCTATTTTAAAGGGTGGGATCATTTTAGACCACTTTCCCCTGCCCTTAAAGTAACAAACGTAACACACTTTAACAAAGCTTTGTCATTCACGACATTAATACAATTCGTCTTCATGCGAGCAAATTTACCCTTTGTCATCTGCGCTAAATCTGGATACTTTGCGTTAAATGCTCGGCAAGTTCTGTCTACAATTCGGTCATTTTGACCATAAGTCACAGAAATTAATCAAAAACAACTTCATTCGTGTAGCCCACAATTGTTGTAAAACCAACATTAAGACAACAATTATGTTAATAATTGGCCTTATGAAACGTGTTTTTTAATATACTATCATACTACCGTAGAACAACTTTTCATTTTTTTTAAACTTCAAAATTTCATGAAAAGTTCTAACAAATGTACTTTTCATGAAAACTAACAACTCTACCTGTTTGAGCCTCGAATTGGTGCTGATCGTCGCAGAATGTCTCGATCTCTTCGGATGCGTTGCAAGACGCTATAATGGGAAAATTTGTTTTCCACTTGTGCGGCTTCTAGGTTCGGCAATTTCTCGGTAGAAAGAATGGCTTCCGCTATGGCAGTGTAAAAACTTCGAGCAACTCCAGAACCCTCTCCGGGTTCATCTTTAAACGTGACCTTGACGCGGTTTACAGCGAGGGGTGGCGATGAAGACGTGCGTCTGTTGTAACTGTTATACTGAGTGTTCAATTCCTTGAAGGTCATCAGGAGCAATTGGGTTCTGTCTCTTTCCATTTTAGAGAGGGTTAAATCTCTTTGTTGGTTGTTTCGCAGTTTCTCCATGTCTCTTCTGAACTTGGCTTCTTTAACAGGAAATCCTCCCAGTTCGGAGACGATGGAGCCTGGTTCCAAGCCCACGTCCTCCATGAAAACTCGTCCAAACAGATCTAGCGAAAGCCTCCAACGCCCCAAAAGGAGATCGTGTGAAACGGACTGGCCAACGGTGGGTCTTGCTTCCGTACTGACGCTAGGTGTTGTTATTACAGTAACGTTTGCGGAAATTTCTTGATTTTCGAGAGTCTCGGTTTGCTGTGAATCTACTGACATCAGGCCTTGTTCTATTTTTTGTGAACTATTACCCTGAAAATGGAAAAAAAGACCTTGCAGAGTTCAAACGAGAGAGAGAGAGAGAGTACGGGGGTCTTTCAAAAATTCATGTTTTCTTTAACACTTTACGGTAAGCTTTATAACAGTAACAGAAAGTACCCGTTTGAAGAGAGAAAATATAATGTCCGCTCCGTATCTGTCCTCGACTTAAGCCTTGACAAGTCGAAGTCATCAGAAAGCGTTCTTGCTTTTGGAATTATTGGTGATACGCTGTCTAGGCTGACAGTAAGCGTACGTATCGAAAATTCCGTTTTAGTATGAATCATTTCAAGTTAGATTGGAAGAATCGGACAGGAACATCTTGGAAGCCTCTTTGTCATTAAAATTGTTAAATTAAATCAGAACCGGGATGAGGAAATTCGAATGTTGAGGAGGCCGCTAGGCAGAAAAGATCAGAGCAGAATCAAATGGAAGGAAAGGTGCTTTTCTTTTGCATATTGTATTAAGACTCATCTAACCTCAGTTTCAGACCGGTTCTATGTTTTACGTTAACTTTAACATAAGATTACATACTTATTTGTTTCTATGGAAATAACTTCATGTTAACGACATACATCCCTTGTCAAATTCAGCTCATTTCACTCTGTCTACGAGAATAGGCGAAATGAGCTGATTTTGGCCTTAAGGTTAGCATGAAACGGAAAAACAAGCTCTTAATTGGTTACATGAGTCACGTGCCATGAATTGATCAATAGCATTGCAGATCTATCTATAAACCCTGGAAAAGCAAATGAAAGTATCGGAACGTTGTTATACAAGGTGCTAATGATAATTCGTTGCTCTTGGGCCTTACATATGGATCTGTTTAGTTGGTAATTTGGAATATTAACAAATCAGAATATAGAATTTCACCGGTTGTTACTACGTGATTGCTGATTGGCTCGCAACTTTAAGTGCTTATAACTTTGGGAAGAAGCTTACCGAAACTTTTTTCACCAATCTTTCATCTATTTTGAAGTTATGTTCATGGTGCAAAGGATGTGGTGTACTTTAGACGCGCACTGTATAATAATAGTAACTGCATTTGCACATACCAGGAAACAATAAATATAAATTAAACTAAGAGAGGCTCGTAGTCTTGCCACCAATTATATTTTCAAAAATTTTGGGTTACAGTTACGCTACACAACATATTTCAGCTATAAATCAGGTGAATTATTCCAACGAGGACTTGCTTAATTACATTTTGAGGTTAGGTTAAATTTAGAAAATTAAAAGGACCCTAAACAATAAGGTGACCGCTTGGGCCCATCTCTGGCAAATTTTAATGTTTGGGGGGAAAAGAAAAGTTTAGTATCTTCTGGTTTTCGAGAAAAAAATTCGTGGAAATTGCCATTTTCTCGGCCCAAATGTATTTAGAGCCGCATAAAAATGTGACCACCTGGGAAAATTTCTACAGGGTGTCCTGGAATTATGATGCCAATGCTTAACCAGAGCTTCCTTACGTTATATTTCAGAAACCACTTTATCTACGGTTTTCATATTTTGCACACTTGATTAGCTCTTGAATACCTATATGTTTCGGTACATTTTGTTTATTGATCAGTAAACGACAAGGGCCGGATTAGGAGCGTGCCCCAGAGAAATTTTCGTAAAAAAATGAATTCGACAGAAATAGCTGTCAGGTATCCACTTTTTGTGATAAAGCAACTCAAAACTAAACTTTTTTCACCCTCGAGATTTTTTCGTTTACGCGACTGTTTTTGAGAAAAAAATTAAAAATCAAAAATTGTCGTCGCAAATTTTCACATTTAGGGTACAGAAATAAAATCAGAAATGTAGTTAACTATTGGAAACGACAGATAAACAAACTTGACAAGCCAGTAATTAATTTTTACAAATTACGGGTTGTTTATCTGTCGTTTCCAATAGTTAACTAGATTTTTGATTTTATTTCGGTACCCTAAATGTGAAAATTTGCCACGTCAATTTTTGATTTTTAATTTTTTTCTCAAAAACGGTCGCGTAAACGAAAAAATCTCAAGGGTGAAAAAAGTTTTGTTTTGAGTTGCTTTATCACAAAAAGTGGATATCTGACAGCTATTTCTGTCGAATTCATTTTTTTACGAAAATTTCTCTGGGGCACCCCCCTAATCCGGCCCTTGTCGTTTACTGATCAATAAACAAAATGTACCGAAACATAGGTACTCAAGAGCTAATAAAGTGTGCAAAATATGAAAACCGTAGATAAAGTGGTTTCTGAAATATTAACAAAAAACCATGTTCAATGGGTCACATTCTAAGCCCAATAACTCGGAAACGATTGACTTTTGGCATCTGGTCGATAGGAACATTTCGACATATTTTTACGTAAGGAAGCTCTGGTTAAGCGTTGGCATCATAATTCCAGGACACCCTGTATACAGGGTGTTTTGCAACCGCGTGTAAGTTTTTTAACCTCAGATTGCCCATCGAAAATGGTAACGATTGGCACAAAATTGTTTAGGTCGAAGTCGTCTCCTAAGGAAGTTATAGGGCTTTAAAGTCAGCCATCGGGAGCAGTTTTTCTTGGTTATCTCAGGAACAGATTAACGGATTTGAATGAAATTTGGTGGACACTAGTAGCTAGTGAATATACATCTACATGGGGAATTTCGTTGGATTATGATCACGGGATCCCCAGAAAACGGAGACACCTTTGACATTTTTCTTCCGGAAAATGTTTGAAGGTCACGCGTTTTAAAAATGGTGGTGTGCGTTAGAAAGGGCAATTCAAACTGCAACTTTTACTATACTTGGTATTTTTTGATTTAATGCGTGGTTTTAGAGATATCCGTAGCTGAGGTCACTGGAAAATTTTTCAAGGTCACGCATTTTAAAAATGGTGGTGCTTGTTGTAAAGAGCAGCTTAAACTGCAACTTTTACTATTCTTGGTATTTTTTTATTTAATGAGTGGTTTTAGAGATAACCAAATAAGAAAAACTGCTCCCTATGGTAAAGCCCTAACTTCCTTAGGAGACGACTTCGACCTAAACAATTTTGTGCCAATCGTCACCATTTTTGATGGGCAATCTAATGTTAAAAAACTTACACGCGGTTGCAAAACACCCTGTATATTTGTATTCAAATCTTGTAAGAAAGAACACTTTATTATACTTCCACGCCAAAAATCAAAGTTTAGTGTAGTCCAGATCCTGACTTTCTATCTATTTCCTGGGTTACTATCGTACATGGTCCTTTACATTTTTGATAAAGGATTGATTGACTTTATTAAATTAAAAACAATTTAAAAATGAACATGGATCCAACAGCATGTTCATTTTTAAATTTTGGATTCAATTGCTTTCACATGTCATAAGAGATTGAAAAAATTGGTGTACTCTTTTGCAATTGTTTTTCATCTAAGTTTAGGATGATTTTACAAACTATTCATAGCAATTTTCAAAAGACGATCTGTTAAAAAAAGTCCATGTTGGCTACATTTTTGAAAAGCTAATTTTTGTGTGCATTTAATGGTGTTAAAATTTAATATGGCGGCCAGAAGAAAAAGAAAAGTTGAGTGTCCTTGCTTAAAATCTAGAAGGCCTAGTGAAATCCTGTCAATGCTGTTGAGTTGACAGCTGTCAAAAATATAAAAGCTCCAAGTTTCATTTGATTACCAGATTATCACCAATGGTTAGAAAGATATGATTTTTTCTTTAACATCGCGATTTTCAATCTTTTCGGGATAACTCAGGAACGAATCAAGATAAATATTTATATTTTTTTCTAAATACTGGGACTTTAAACAGGCAATAAATATTTCATTGAGACTTTAAACTCGCAATGAATATTTATGAATATTTCATTGCGACTTTAAACTCGCAATGAATATTTCATTGCGACTTTAAACTCGCAATAGATTAATTCATTAATCTATTGCGAGTTCAAAGTCGTAATGAATGAATCTATTGCGAGTTTAAAGTCGCAATGAGATATTTATTGCGTCTTACTTTGAAAAATAGTTATTTTTCTACAAACACTATTAAAAACAGTTGTATTAACGTTTGTTGACAATTGTTAAAAAGGACATTTTATGATACCAGTATTAATAGTATATTAAGTATTAAGAACGGTAAGGATAATTTACCGGTCGAAGACAATGTTTGGAAACTGAGCGAAGCGAAGTTTCCAATTTTGTCCCGAGACCGGTAAATTTCCTTAACGTTCGTGATGCTTATACAATTTTTTGCACGATCGAAATAGAAAATTAAATGAATTTACTCTCTGAATTATTTATTTATTAAAATCCATGATTAACGATCTACGTTCCTAAGCAGGCCGTTGCTTCTGCGTTGCCATGGCGTTGTTTATTGCATTTTCTGAATTTTTCATTTTCTGTCAAAAGTTGATGGTTTTAATATCCCAGAAACTAATAACTTTCTAATAATGGGCGATTCCGATAGTGAAAATGCTTTGATAGAGCAAGCATGGAATATTGGGTGTGCAGCGTTAATTCCTGAAAAATCGAAACAGCGCTACAACACGTATGGAATTTTCAAGAATTGGCGTGAAAAGAAGAACGCAAATATTAGCGAAACGGTTTTGTTGGCATACTTCGTCCAAAGAAATAACACATTGAAGGCGCCTCGCAATTTATTGGCTGAATACTCGAAGCTGAAAAGTAGAATTTTTCTTCATGATTCTATTGATATTTCGAAGTTTGCCATGCTGATTGCCCATCTCAAAAGAAAAAATGCTGGATTATAGACCAAGAAAATCTAAGGTTATTACTAAGGAAGAAATGTCCCGATTTCTAATTGAGGCACCTGACGATTCCTTTTTAATTTATAAGGTAAATAATTCTGATTACCTACATGTAAAAGCACTATGTAAATATAAGTGTATCCTCTGCTTTTAGGTGGCAATGATATTTGGGATAGCAGGGGCATGCAGAAGGGAAGAATTGTATAACATGACCAATGAAGATATTGAAGATCGTGGAGAAGTAAACTGCCCGACAATTGAAATGGTCCACCCGAAAATTTGACTCACATTCAAAATGCCATAACTCCTAAAGGAGTCGATGGATTTGAATGGCCTTTTTACATCGGATGGCAAATTTAATTGGCTATCACACAGTAAATTGTACGTTTTATTTAGACCTCCCTTTATTTGTATACAGGGTGTCAAATGCAGGTACTGCAAACTAGCGGAAGTTTAGACCACTCCCTATTCTTCAATGAAATTTTCTGGTTTTTTTTAACTGGTTCGGGGACCGCATGAGGTTCATCCCTCGAGACGTTTTTTTTAATTTTCCTCTAGCCCTCCTAGTTAGGGCGCAGTGCCAAAATATCTGTATTTTCGTTGATGGTTAATAGCGGCATTAGCTTTAAAGAAATTTGTAATTTATTGGGGGTATTGTAATCCAAAAACATCACTCAAGAACACCATGGATTTGAAATTGGCATGAGAGAAAATTTCCTAGAAAAAGGAGCTCATTGAAGCGGACCCAAACTTATTCTGTCTCCCAAAATGATCTTTAATTGACGCGCCTTAAAGGTCAAGCGATGTCCTCATAGAGGCATTTCTTCTGAACATTTTGAAATGCTCCTCGTACCCTCGTTGACCAAGTAACCATCCTTCAGGCCATGTGACAGTTTTGTCAAAATTTACGTCGCCTTAGTTTCATGAAAATACAAGCATGCGAAATGACTGCAATCTGTCCGAAAACCGACAGACAAAGCGCTGGTATCAACACCGGCAATTGTAATCGGTTTTAATCAGGGAGCATCTTAAAATGTTCAGAAAAAATGCCTCCATGAGGACATTGTTTAAACTTTAAGGCACGTCAGTTAAAGATTATTTTGGGAGACAATATAAGATCGGATCCGTTTCAATGGGCCCCCTTTTCCAGGAAATTTTGTCTCAGGCTAATTTCAAATCCATGGTGTTCTTGAGTGATGTTTTTGTGTTACAATGCCCAAAACAAATTAAAAATTTGTCAAAGCTAAGGCCGCTATTAACGATCCACGAAAAAACTGAGTTTTTGGCACTGCGGCCTAACTAGGGGGGCTGGAAGAAAATTAAAAAAACGTCCCGAGGGTTGGACCTAATACGTTCCCTGAACCGGTCAAAAAAAATTAGATATTTTTTTTCAAGAATTGGGAGTGGTCTAAACTTCAGCTAGTTTGCAGTATCTGCATTTGACGTCCTGTATACAAATAAAGGGAGGTCATAATGAAACCAACAACATACTGTGTAATAGCCAATGAAATTTACTATACGATATAAAAAGGCAATTCAAATCCATCAACTGTTTTCGAAGTTGTGGCATTTTGAATGCGGCTCAAATTTCCGGGTGGACCATTTCAATTGTCGGGCAGTTTACTTGGAGTACGTGGAGCAGTATATTAAATTACGACCAAGCCATGCAAAGTCTTCGCACTTGTTTTTGAAGTATCGCAATGGAAAATTGAAAAAACCGCTTCGGTTGCGATTCCATTTTCCGTTGGTTCGATTGATAATTGCAATAACTGTGTTTTTAATTTTATTAATAAATAATTATTTTGTTGATGTTTTGTTATGTTATTTAGTTATAATCAATTTGATGTCTCGTCGGTAAGTAAAATACTTACCGTTCAGTTGGCCATAGCAAATAGTAAAGTCAACATACTGTCTTGGCAACAGGCCTTGTAAATTAACAAAATGGTTCGATCGTGCAAAATAGTATATTACGATATTAGGTTGGTAAGTACAGTATAACAGAATCGAGGAAAGGTTTGCAAAAACGAGTCGAAGACGAGTTTTTGCAATTTCCAAGATTCTGTTAGATGTACTTAACAACCGTGTATCGTATATGATTTTTCGCACAATCGAAATTAGCTTATTAAACATTTTTCGTCAGCCATTAAAAAAATCCTGTTTGACATATCGCCGAATTTTCGAAATGCTCTCGATACCTTTGGCAGTTCAATTGTTTCACTTACCATGCCTGTGTCAGATATGCGTGCTGTTATGAATTCATAACAGCACTGTTATTTTTCGTTGCCTGGGAAACCAAACCGCGCTTGGTAAGTTGAACTTACACCTTACTTTAACTACGTCGGTAAGAGAGTTATAACATACGATTGTGCGAAAAAGTCATTTACTTTTAACATTTATGTTAAAAGTGGTTTACTTTTGTTTTAACACTCAATGACAATGCAACAACAATTAAACAAGTCCCGGCAACAAATTGTCACTATACCTTAGTTACATCGAATTTCATGGACATTTTCAACTAATAATATATGAAAATTTTTGCTTTTAATCGTGTTTTCGCACAATCGTATGTTATAACTCTCTTACCGACGTAGTTAACATAAGGTGTAAGTTCAACTTACCAAGCGCGGTTTGGTTTCCCAGGCAACGAAAAATAACAGTGCTGTTATGAATTCATAACAGCACGCATATCTGACACAGGCATGGTAAGTAAAACAATTGAACTGGCAAAGGTAGCGAGAGCATTAGGAAAATTCGGCGATCTGTCAAACAGGATTTGTTTAATGGCTGACGAAAAATGTTCAATAAGTTAATTTCGATTGTGCGAAAAATCATATACGATACACGGTTGTTAAGTACATCTAACATAATCTCGGAAATTGCAAAAACTCGTCTTCGACTCGTTTTTGCAAACCTTTCCTCGATTCTGTTATACTGTACTTACCAACCTAATATCGTAATATACTATTGTAGAAAAAATAGTGTATGCGAATAGTGTATCTGAAGGGATGGGCCACTCCGATGCGCGTGGTGTCCCAAACTTCCCTTCTCACAAAATAAAATCCCACTCTTAACACTTATATCATAAATAAAATAACTATTATGATATAAGTGTTAAAAGTGGTATATTATTTTGTGAGAAGGGAAGTTTGGGACACGACGCTGCAGCGCTTTTAACACGCTTGCAAGATTTGCACTTTCTAGCACTTCAAATTCAAATCGTCAGTATCCATGGATGGTACTTTTATTTAAATTTGCAGATTTTGAAAATTTGACAGATGGCACTTAAATTTTTGTTTAACGTCAGGACATGTATAGTTGATTGCCTATACTTAAATCGTTGATTTATAGAAAATCGTGCATTAATAGGGTCTATTATTGCAGGATTTTGCATACATAAATAAACAATTCACGGAAAATGACTTAATACTGGTGTCATAAATGTCATTTTTAAGAATTGTCAACAAACATTAAAAAAACTGTTTTTAATAGTGTTTGTAGAAAAAATAAATTTTGCGTGGCGGTTCTACGCTTTCGTATTATCGCCTTAAAAAAACGCAACTTTTTTCTAATTTAAGCCACTCTCCATCTCTTATGGTTTCCGAGTTCCCAAGTGAGGCGTGGCACTACGGCCAATACTCTGGTCGACGAACTGACGAACATAAAACAAAACCTCACTTTTATATTGTTGACGCAGTCGAGTCCACAAGCTACAAGGTAAAAGTGAGGTTTTGTTTTTTTTCGGCCCGTACTCTGGTGGACGAACTGACGAACATAAAACAACTATCACTAGAAAAACATCCCACTACACCGAAACACTTGATTTTCACTGCTGACACGTTTCGAACACAATGTGCTCATTATCAAAGCCGAAGCTTCGTTTAGCTCTCTAGTGATAGTGCATTTTTCCACCGAAGTTGTCCAGTGTTTCCATTGTGACAAAACAAAACTTCATTTTTATCTTGTTGACGCAGTTGAGTCCACAAGCCACAAGGCAAAAGTGAGGTTTTGTTTTTTTTTCGTCCACCTGAGTGCTGGTACTGGCTCCAGGTTGCGAAAACTTTCGAAGCGGTTAGAAAGTTATTAAACAGATCTTATTAAACCTTCACCAACGCTGCAATGCTATTAAGCAGTTGTGAGTAAATTCGTGGATGACGTAAAGGACCCAGCACCATCCTTATGGGAAAATGGCTTTCTGTCGGATTGGCTGAAATTTTAGTATGTTGTAGATTTTGACCTCCTGATCAAAAGTTATCATTGCCACAAAGCAATCGTACGGACAGTTTTTGCTCCAGAGGGTGCCGAAGATAAAATTTTCCCATAAGAATTACATGCAGCGAAAATTAATTTGCATTTTTGCCATCATAATAGCACATGATAAATCCAGGGGCACTTTTCTTATGAATATTATTAACATACTTTTATACAGGAGTCTTATGGGTGTGTTTGCTTATTATGCTGAAAAAAGTATTTTTACGACGGTCCGAAAAATGTGTATGTCCTTATGGGGAAAAGTTTATCTTCGGCAGACTCTATATCAAAAACTGTCCGTACGATTTCTTTGGGGCAATGATAACATTTGATCAGGAAGTCAAAATCTACAACATATTAAAATTTCAGCCAATCCGACAGAAAGCCATTTTCCATAAGGATAGTGCGGGGTCCTGGACGGATATCCTGGTTCCGAAAATGTATCACAACGCTTCTTGAGCTTCATTTGATTCACTTACAGTACAAGCTATGGATGAAGTTGTGAATTGGAGGAAAAAGACTGTATGTGCCCTTTTCTCCTGTAAGCACTTTTAAAGTAAAAAAAAAATATTGTTAGAATGCTTGATTTGCTATCAAGGGCACAGAAGTGTTTATGTATTTCAAGAGTTAAAATATGGCTACAAACAATAACATATCCCTACGACACTACGTCGTTTGTTTTGGCACTTACCATAGATGATCCCGCCCGCACAATGACACTTTTGCTGGGACTCCTCGAAGAAACCGTAGACGGAGTAGTCGATCCAGATGGCGTATCTTCAGAATGCTCATTAGATTGTGACCCATCTTGTTCCATATAAGCAGTTTCCAAACAAGAACTTTTCTTCGGCGAAACAATTATCTGCGGTCTCGATGCAGGCACGTCTTGCTCCATACCTATATTGTTAAAGAAAACGGGCGCGACAAACGGCGAATGCGGTTCTAAATTCTTGCTTTCCGTCTCTTTCTGCGACTCGCGGCCACGCGACAAGTCCTGAGGTACGTTATCTTTACTATTCTCGCGAAATTCACTGTTCACTGCCGCCAACCAACTCTTAAACGTCGGCATACTCTTTGCATTGTCGCTTCGCGATGTACTCGGTTGGTTCGCGTAGTTATTTAGGACAACGTTTGTGTCACTTTGCACGGGTGCTTCACGGGGATTCGATACTTCCGGTTCGGTTTCAGGGTTGTAATTTTGGGGATACACCAACGGATTAGGGCCCATCACGTTTAAATGCCGCGAAATGGGGTAATTTGCTTTTGCGGGTTGACTCATTGCGAAATCGGTTGTTCTAGTTGACAAACTTAACTTGGTGGGTAGCGATTCCAGGGGATTGTTGGATGTTCCACCTGAAAATGATTTTGGGCACTAGTGGAGAGAGCTCACGAAATAAATTGTAGAGATGGAAAATCACCCGGTGCATTCATTTTTTGGGAGGAAACATACGATTGCACCCGGTGAATTCAGTTTTTACTTAAATTTGTATTCGTCATCAAAAAACGATTCTTTTGATACCAAATACACGTACATTGAACTCTTGGTTATTGTCAAAAAATATAGAAATTCATTTTCACCTGGTGAATTCACTTTTGGGTGGAAACATTCGTTTGTACAGTGGGCATACCTACTTTTTGAATAATAAATTAAAGTATTAAACCATTGTTTTGAACTGGTCATTGAAAATAAAAGAGTTTTAAAATTTTGATAGGTATCAAAATGCGATTTGGAAAAGTTAATATCCTTAGAAATCGGTTTATAATTATAATATGCTTCGCAAATAGTGAGTGTACTACTATTTATTAGTCGACACAAATTGCAAATGTCAAACAGACGTCAAATTGTTTCACATTTACAGCCTCGTCCGTTCTAAGCTGGAGGCACGCCACTGGCACTGTCATAATTAGGGTTGGGCAAAAGTATATTTGCAAGTTTTTCCTAAAGGCTCATATTACGCCCACAGTTAAGTAGCATGTGATGTTTTCATTTTTTATTTCATAGAAACTAAAATCATTTCGCATATACAGGGTGTGTAATTTTTCGATGCTCACCATTAGGATCTCCTAAACGGTAAAAGATACGGTGTCGGTTAAATTAGAGAAAAGTTGCACTATTTCTTGGCGATTAAGAATCTGAAAACAACTTCCCGATATTTTGATTCGTTCCTAAGTTATCACAAAAAATCTGAAAATTGCCAATTTAAAGAAAAAATAATATCTTCCTAACGTTTGATGTGATTTAAATGAAACTTGGAGCTTTTATATTTTTGACAGTTGTCAATTGAATGCCATTGTCAGAAATTTTCTAGGTTTTCTAGATTTTCAATAAAGACAGTCAACTTTTCTTTTCCTTATGGACGCCATATTGAATTTTAACATAGCCTGATACTCAAAAAAATTAGCTTTTCAAAAATGTAAGTAACATGGACGTTTTTGAAAAAATATGGGAAAGCCTGAGACACACGATCGCAAGACGTATTTTATTATTGTTGAATTCAATTGTTTTCACATGCAATTGTTTTTCATCTAAGTTTAGGCTGATTTTACAAATTATTTATACCAATTTTCAAATTCTGACATCTGTCAAAAAGCTTCATATTGACTACATTTTTCAAAAGCCATTTTTTTGTGTATCTGATGCTGTCAAAATTAAATATGGCGGCCATAAAAGAATCAAAAGTTGATTGTCGTTATTCAAAATCTAGAAGGCCTAGAAAATTCCTTGTCAGTGCCATTCACTTGACAGCTGTCAGAAATATAAAAGTTCCAAGTTTCATTTAAATAATATAAAACGATTAATTTTTCTTTAAATTGTCAATTTTCAGATTTTTTGTGATAACTCAGGAACGAATCAAAATATCTGGAAATTCTCTTCAGAATCTTAATCACCAAGAAATAGCGCGCAACTTTTCCAATTTAAACTACTCCCTATCTATTATGGTTTCAGAGATACTAATGGTGAGCATCGAAAAATTACCCATACTGTATAGCATATATCAAGGTTTTACGGTATACAGCATACGTTACGGTACATTTGGGTATATTACAGCATAGACTGCTTGTTTTCGGCTGTTTAAGGTTGCTCTCTGGAATATTTGTAGAAAATTTAAATTAAAAAAAATAATTAAAGATTACACTGGCAGCGCGGGTACCTCTGTTAAGCCGGAAACTATTATGTTACCCACATTAACAAAACAATTTGTAGGGACTACCTCGAGGATTAGACTGACCCCTATTATTGCGTTTTCTTCGAAAAAGATTTACATAAAAACAATTTTTAATTCTAACATGGTTGGGAAAATGAATAGCAAAATTTTGATTGTACAGGGTGAGTCTGAAAGACTCCACATCCTTTATACCACAGAATCTACTGTTCAAATAATGAAGCTTGGTGCAAAAATTATTGGTCAATTGTGATTCCTCTTGATGTTATAAGCCGCCAAAGATCTTCATTTTTAAACATTCTTTTTAAATATCTTTCGAAAGGTGTATCGTAGGATTTTGAATTTTTGCACAGCATTGTTACAGACCAAGATGCAACTACTGATGGTACTTAAGACATTATCCAAAAAGGGGATACCTGTTAGACAGGGTGGCCCCGATGTTATTTGCCCTTGAACTTTTTTATGTTTGAAAATATTGCTAATTTGCCTATGCGGCCGTATTCCCCGTTCAATTCTAAAACTTTTTTGGCTCTTAAAATTTTTCGAAAAAACTAACCACTCACGAGGAAAATTGAAAAAACCGAAAACATAATCATCGTGATAAACCTACCATTTCAATAAAAATCAAAGTGTACGTTGACACGCATCACATTTCAACTGTTTTTTTGCATTGAAGGTGTTGTCCTACATCTGTGCCCAGAACCATTGCTCACAACTGAAGAAAAAACATTGATGGTAATTTCACTTTTTTATGAGGTAGACTCATCATTGGTTTTAAGGTGATTACCTGCATCATGTTTTCGGTTTTTTCAATTTTTCTCGTGAGTTGTTAGTTTTTTCGAAAAATTCTAAGAGCCAAAAAAGTTTTAGAATTGAATGGGGAATACGGCTGCATAGGCAAATTAGCAATATTTTCAAACATAAAAAAGTTCAAGGGCAAATAACATCGGGGCCACCCTGTACAACAGAGATCCGCTTTTTGGATAATGTCTTAAGTACCATCAGCAGTTGCTTCTTGGTCTGTAACAATGCTGTGCAAAAATTCAAAATCCTACGATACACCTTTAGAAAGATATTTAAAAAGAATGTTTAAAAATGAAGATCTTTGGCGGCTTATAACATCAAGAGGAATCACAATCGACCAATAATTTTTGCACCAAGCTTCATTATTTGAACAGTAGATTCTGTGGTATAAAGGATGTGGAGTCTTTCAGACTCACCCTGTATATGTACATAATTTATGTAATAAAATGTATTGAAAATCAATATTATTTCATTAACATATCATAATCATAAAGAAATCCCCAAGAGAAAAAATGACTAGATCTTTATTTTTACGGCATATATTAGGGCATATTCTTGACTATTGTAGCATGTTTAGAGAATATACAGTGCGAGTGTAAAGTATGGAATAAAATTCCTTAAATTTTTGTCCTTGATTTGTGGCAAAAATTCTCGGACAGGTCGATTTTATTTTTGTAATGCGGACTTGATGGAGGGTACAGTTATTTTCTCACACTTCCGGTTTAACCGGAAATGGCCTTAACTCAGTTTTTTCAAATGGAATGACACTTTTTTCTCAACGGATTCGGAATCTACGATTTTTTCTGAGTTAGAAACATGTATCATACTTTACCGGAAGTACAGTCACGGCCACCCCAGATTTTCAAAAACATCGAAGAAATCGGTCAAAAACCAAGATTTTGGAAAATCGCAAATACACGTCAATCTTATTTTTAACCTCCCCACTCCACTTCACCATTTAAAAAAAAAAGGGAGGTTACTGCAATCACTAAAATTTTCGAATTCGAGATAAGACCGGATCTGTACGTTTTGAGGTCTCAGGAACCCAAAAAAGTGGTTTTTAAAATGTGTCTGTATGTATGTACGTACGTACGTTCGTTCGTAAACACGCCACAGCCCAAACTACTCGACCGATTTGGCTGAAATTTGGTACGTGTGCATGTGATAACCCAACTTAGATCTGAAAAGCTTTTGGAGCCAATCGTGCAACCAGAAATGCCGTTTTGGCACATCAACTTTTAAATTTTAAATGTAAACCCCCATTTTTCACGTCACAATAAGAAAGGCCTTCAGATTCTGCTTCCAAAGATGTATTCACTGTGAGTGCCCTTTTGACCAAAAACTAAAAATATCGAGATTTTAATCGGACTTTAAAATCGCGGTACAGCCCAAGCCCCTGAACCGATTTGGCTAAAATTTTGCACATGGGGATTGTATTACCCGTCGAAGAGCTGAACAAATGTTGGATTCAATCGACCTACGGAAAGTGCCGTTTTGGCACACCAATTTCCAAATTTAAAGTATTCTCTCATTTACCCATCCAAAACAAATTTTTGAAAGATTTATTGCCACCATCAGAAGGGTCTTCGAATTCTGGTTTTAAATGAGATAAAATTTATTCGCATTTATTACCCTTTGGGTAGAAAAATCGAAATTTTGAAATAACACTGAAACCACGTTATAGCCCAAACTACTGGAAGGATTTGTCTGAAATTTGGTACATGGAGGTCAGGTGACCCGTTGAAGAGCTGAAAGGCTTTTGGGAGCAATTGGTTAACGGGAAGTGCCATTTAGGCATATTAACTTTAAAATCTTAAACACAAGTCACGGAAATCAAAGACCCACGCGTTGGGGAGGTTCCAGCCGCTTCTCTGCTGCCTTTTTTTTGATATAAATTCAACTGCGCAATTTAGTTTCCTTTTATTTGTCTTTGTTTTTTCAAATTTCTTCACTTTTCACAATCTGCCAAAATAGCAAAAAAAATTTTTAAAAAATGTAATCGCGCAGTTGAATTTGTAACAAAAAAATAAGGTTGACGTGTACTTGCAATTTTTAAAAATCTTGGTTTTTGACCGATTTCTTCGATGTTTTTGAAAATCTGGGGTGGCCGTGACTGTATTTCCGTTAAAGTATGATACATGTTCCTAACTCAGAAAAAATCGTAGATTCCGAATCCGTTGAGAAGAAAGTGTCATTCCATTTGAAAAAACTAAGTTAAGGCCATTTACGGTTAAACCGGAAGTGTTAGAAAATAAATGTCCCCTCCATCAAGTCCGCACTACAAAAATAAAATCGACCTGTCCGAGGATTTTTGCCACAAATCAAGGACAAAAATTTAAGGAATTTTATTCCATACTTTACACTCGCACTGTATTTATAGCTATTAACATATACCTAATGGAAATGAAACTTTTGTCCTACGTCACAACTAAAATAATTGCTACCGCTAATACAATTAATACCAGCTGTTACCAGTAAAGGCTATCCGAAAGGTAATTTTTCAAACTATTTTTGTAGGTATTCACATTGAACTCAAAATTCAAAATACGACAACGGGGGAATTTTTTCATCTGTGCGTAAGACAAAAGTTTCATTTCCATTAGGTATACCTAGGAATGTTTTATGACTAGCATAACAGACGCAGATGTCAATAATTGAAATTCGAACTCGGAGAGCGTGGATTTTATGGATTTATGATTCATAACATCCGAGGTTTGTTCAATAGTTTATCAGATTAGGCGATTAAAGCCCAGATTAATTAAATTTTGCATGAATTCGTGTCATTTTGACAATCGAGATGACAGCATTTGAATGGGGTTATTGTTGTCTTGAATGGTTAATGGGCTTATTGTTTAGAAACCATTAGATAACGTTATCAGAGACAACGTTATGATCTGCTTACCAGCCTATTTTTATGCATGTTAAGAACGCTTTAATCGCCTGAAACCGGTAATAGCTATTTACCGGTTTCAGGCGATTAAAGCGTTCTTAACATGCATAAAAATAGGCTGGTAAGCAGATCATAACGTTATCTAATGGTTTCTAGACAACAAGCCCATTAACCATTCATGACAACAATGACCCCATTCAAATGCTGTCATCTCGATTGTCAAAATGACGCGAATTCACGCAACATTTTTTTAATTTTGGCTTTAATCGCTTTAAACCGATAAACTATTGAACAAACCTCGGATGTTATGAATCATAACAGACTTAGATGTCTTAAAATCCTCGCTCTCCGAGCTCGGATTTCAATTGACATCTGCGTCTGTTATGATAGTCATAACATTCCTAGGTATGTTAATAGCTATAACATACCTAGGAATGTTATGACTATCATAACAAACGCAGATGTCAATTGAAATCCGAGCTCGGAGAGCGAGGATTTTAAGACATCTAAGTCTGTTATGATTCATGTTCAATAGTTTATCGGTTTATAGGCGATTAAAGCCAAAATTAATAAAATTTTGCATGAATTCGTGTCATTTTGACAATCGAGATGACAGCATTTGAATCGGTTATTGTTGTCATGAATGGTTAATGGGCTTGTTTAGAAATTATTAGATAACGTTATGATCTGCTTACCAGCCTATTTTCATGCATGTTAAGAAAGCTTTAATCGCCTGAAACCCGTAAAGGATTTTTACGGAATATTTAAGTATGCTTCATCTTTCCGGTATACTTGCCCAACTCTAGACATAATCTAGGGAAAACAGCAAAACGCACACACTTTAGTGTTTCAGTTTAGAGCGGACGGGCTGTATGTATATGGAAAGGAGCTAAAATCACCATGTAAACATGGCGTGTAAATGGCGCGAAATTAAAAAAAAACATTTGCACCCGGTGCAACGGTTTAACACCCAGGGAAAAACCCATTTAGGGTGCAACGGGTGTAAAGGGGTGCAAACCGCTGCCCATCTCTACAAAATAAAATTGTAAACGTACCGGCAGGAGTTAAAGTGACTGGCTGCTTGGGAATGCCAAATAAGTCTTCCCTTCTGGCATTGGGCTGCAAAAGATGCGGCTGGTCAGCCAAGGGTAAAGCTTCCGACATTGGAGTTTCAAACGGATCAGGTGGCGGACATCCCAGGCACAGAGTGGACTCGGAACGTTGGAAGAAGGAATGTTTACGTCCTTTTCCAGAACCGCCATGAAGACTCGACGCCGCCAAACTGCTCGAGATAGTGGCTAAATTACTAACGTCTTGATCTTCTAAAGACTCGGTTTCCATTGCAACGGCTATGTCCTCTTCCGTTTCTTCATTTTCATTTTCGTCTTGGTCGGCCAACAGCGGGAAGAAAACCTCGTTCCTCAAATCGTTATCGTTCCTGTACGAAGAGCCGGATCTCATATAGTAGATTAAGGCATCGAAGACGTATGCAACGTGTTTTAAGGCAGATACATCCAGGATCGGCAGGGAATCCAAATGTTCATTGTTGTGCGCCCGCATTAACGATAAACAGTACGAAAGAAATTCCCTTCGGGCAGCGTGTGCGTCGACTCCGTCACGTTCGGGTCTGGTTCGACTGTTTTCGACGTTTGTGGTGAAACCAACTAAGCGAGTACCGGAGGTTCCGGTAACGGCATGACTTCGGTGTCCCGATCTTAGGGCGCTTGAAACTGGTGCTGAAACTGATGAAATGTTTCAGTTTTGGTTGTACACTGTGAGGCGTGACTTAAATTAAACAATATAAAACGGAAATTCTGAATTTGTGTGGTTTTCGAATTGTTCGTTCACTATGAATCTCAAGCAGATCATTTAGCACTCTTAACCCCACAATTTGAGTCTCTCGATCATTTCCTAGAATTTATGAATTATACACAATAATTTGACTTCGTTTGAGTTAATTGTGTTGTTCAGTCCGCTGTTATCTCTAAACCTGGTTTAAATATGCCAGAGTTAAAGGAGGATTCAACTCAAGAAATCAACAATGGCCGCTTTTTTGAATTATCTGAAAATTTACAATTTCCAAATTCCAGGCATCTAGATCGCTTCAATTATAAATCAAACATAAATATTCCTCATGTTGGCAACACAATGACATTTCTCAAAACGCTGTTGGCTGTTAACCGTTTTTGTAGGTTATGTTTATCACTCTCCATTCAATGGTTGCATTCAGCCGACGGATCTAAAACGGGTGTCGCTCCCGCAACAGTTGTTGCGCACTGGCTCGCAGTGCTATCTAGCGCACAATTTCAAACGAATTATGTTGCACAACAGTTGTGTCGGCTGAACACGACCATTTTCTATTGAAGTGACAGAACGTGAAAATTTGAATTTTAGATTGGTATGAGGAAATTTTGCAAGGAATTTTACTAATGGGTGAGTTGGTAGAAGCGAGTTCAATGCGATACGTCAAAAAACATGACAAATGTCAAAATTTTGCACTTGCTCTGAATTGGCCCAAAATGGCTTTTGTGTGCATGCAGTTTCCTGAGACCTCAAAACGTATAGATCCGGTCTTATCTCGATTTCGAAAATTTTAGTGATTGCAGTAACCTCCCATTTTTTTTAAATTTTGATGGGGTTGGGGAGGTTAAAAATTGTCATAACCATTGTTCTTACACCTTTTATTTAGGCAAAGTTGTTTTTTTTGCTTAAGTCCTCCTTTAAATAAAAAGTAATAAAACACTCACCGCCAGCATTATTCACAGCCGTACTCAACGGATGCCCCAGTGTAGAAGGATCCAAGGAATTGGTTAGTGAGGCACCAAATTTCAACTGGGCTTCTGTAGCGTCCATAACGGTCAACAGCCAATCCCAAGTGGGTTTCAATCGAAATTCCAAATAAATCTGTGAATTCAGAAAGCATTTTTACTCGCACCGAGAACTTGCACACATCTCCATCATACCTGTAGGTTACAAATGTCGTCTTGAGTAACATCCATATGAGCTACACTGGATGACATTTGATTTAGATCGGGCACCGACGTTAACAGGTCCGAGATTTGTCTTATTATGGCACCTGCAACATCGAGGTGTGAATATGATCCGTTAAAAAAAAAAATACCAAAAGCCCTCGCCAAAGAACTGGCGGAAGTCGACATGGCCACGGGTTCCGAACTTGCAGCAACAGCTGTACTTCCCGTAGTAGACCGCCTTAAAGAACTGGGGTCAATAAAAACTAAATTAGAACCGTTTGCCAGTCGAACTCCTGTTGATCTGCTGGTTTCACGTGACCTTATGGCCCACTGCATATTGGATGGGGCCAAATTGGTCCTCTGTCCGTGACCCGTTGTATTGCTGTAACGGCTTCTTTCATAGACAATAATCAGAGCAATGAGAACACAAACACAACACTGAATATAATAACCAACAATTTAAAAATAATCGACAAAACTAGGAGGCAAACCCAGATTTTTTTTTTTGAGTTTGACGATAAAAGGAACAATATTTATGTATTTACCTTCGCCTTTCGAGTTGCTCATCTGTCAAAGTGTAGTCCTCGGTGTCTTGTTCGTCGGTCTCACCAGCTTCGCTTTCCTCCTCCTCTTGCTGACTAGATTCACCGCTTTCGTCTTCCGGGAACAGCAGCATACCACCTGGTAAGTTTACATCAAAATTGCAAACACTCATTTGCAATCGATCGTTCACACGCCAAATTGACCAAGACACAAGTACATACACATTAACAAAGTTAAAATTAACTTACTTATGTACGTCAAGTCAGTATAAAATACAGTGCCGAAACTTTCCATTTTTCTCGTATTTTTTTAAAGATTTTACTTTGAAACTTGGAATCTATTCACTATACAGGGTGACACAAGCTCATGGTACACCCCCCTTTTCTTCCTTATTTTTTGGATGAATTTTTTGAAACTTGGAACATCGAATGTACTTATCAAAGGCCACTTTTTGACATATTAATCAAAATTTTACCACTTCCGGTTTTACCGGAAATGACGTCAACTTTTTATTTTCAAATGGAACACCCCATATATCAATACATTTTTGGAATCTACTTAATTTTCTGAACTCAATGATACCACATAAGTGACATTTCAAGTGTCAAAATAATTTTTGAGTCCAATTTTGTCTTTCAATCTAGACGGTTGTGACCCCCCCAATGTTACTCTAATGGACCATAGTAACCATGGAAAATTTTTAGTCACGTCAAAAACCTTACATTTTTTGACTTATGAGGTGATTATGGTTGCCGAAACAGTTTTTTCATGAAAACTCTATTTTTTCAAATGGTACCATAATGGTACCGATACACCGTTGGAAAGTACGTTTAATAAGGAATCTATCCATGTGCCTATTTTGAAATTGGGACTAATAAATATCTAAAGTTCAGACCAAAGAAAAAATTGGACTCAAAAATTATTTTGACACTTGAAATGTCACTTATGTGGTATCATTGGATTCAGAAAATTAAGTAGATTCCAAAAATGTATTGATATATGGGGTGTTCAATTTGAAAATAAAAAGTTGATGTCATTTCCGGTAAAACCGGAAGTGGTAAAATTTTGATTAATATGTCAAAAAGTGGCCTTTGATAAGTACATTCGATGTTCCAAGTTTCAAAAAATTCATCCAAAAAATAAGGAAAAAAAGGGGGGTGTACCATGAGCTTGTGTCACCCTGTATATAGGAATTCTAGAATGCTTTTTGAACTTTTTCTCACTTCTGTGAGCGATTAAAAATGAAGATATTTTACCCATATTTATTTATTTTGGAATATTGTCCCTAGTAACCCCTCAAAATCAGATCCCATTTAGATTATTGCTGCATAATATGGTCTCCATATTTTCTGAAACACATAAATAGATTGGAGAGAATTGAAAACAGTTTTCTACGTTTTTTGAAACACAAACTTTACCAACGAGGAATTCAATTAGAAAGATTAGAAGATGTCAGAACTTATACCAATCTGATGAATATAACCCAGAGAAGAGATCTGTTAACCTTGAATTTCGGATTCAAGCTGCTAAATGCAGTTTTATTGGACTGCCCAGATATCCTGGCTCAGAATTATTTCATCATACCGCAACGTACAACACGCAACCACTGCCTCCTCTTTACCAGACACAACAGAACAGTGTACTTCTACAATAGCCCATTAGATCGAATGGTTCGATTGATTAACTCTTTCAACACCAAACTGGAACTATTTGGCGTGTCACTTCCCACCTTTAAGAACAGTGTTACCAACATCATATTAAACTTGTAAAGTGCCATAGGCGTAAATAAACGTTATTATTATTATTATTATTAAAAAATGTTGAAAGTCTGGAAAAATCGGAGAACTCCTAGAAAATCGTGACGTATTCTGTTTACTGTGTCAGACCGTTTGTGGTCAGACCCAATCACGTCGTTATCCGATTTACCCTGCTACTGCTGAGTGGCTCACGGCATACGTCACTCGACGACACGCCAATAGCAAATAATAAGGTTAAATTCTCGAGGAAGCCGCTTTTGCTTGAATGTGATGTGAGTTCCGCAGTACTTATGATTTAATTTTTTAAAGGAGGATTCAACTTAAGAAATCGACTTTTGACTTACCGCAGTTTCAGGTCAATGTCAGTCTTCTGAAACTAATGGTCGCATTAAAATTTTTAGAAAATCTCTATTTTTCGAATAATCTGGAAATTAAGAATTTCCAAATTCCTGGCATCTAGATCTTAAAATCGCTTCAATTATAACACAAATATTCCTCATGTTGGCAATACAGCGTGATGACATTTCTCAAAACGATTTGCGCTGTCAACCATTTTTGTAGGTTATGTTTAGATTGGCTAAAAATTGGCCTAAATTTTCAAATTTTGTTCAACGGTGATGGCAATTGTTATTAACTTCAATAAATAGTTGTTGCATTTACCAACCGGGCGGAAATTGTAGGTACCTACGGCACTCTGTTTGATGAAATTCATCATCCTATCATCCCCTGGATGACATGCCAAGCCGATTAAAAATCAAGTCCTCATTCATTTAGCAGGCATTAAAGGAAGCACGAATAATAAATCAACACAAATTTCAAATTTGTAATGTAGAAAACCTCCTTGGTCATTGTTTCCTAACTGGATAGCCGATAAACTTTGATGGAGTATGATGGAGATCACGGTTGGGAAAGAAGAGATTCGGGTGATGGTTTTGCACGTTATCGCTGCCATGAAATTTCTGGATTGCACTGGTGCCGTACAAAGTGAAAATCACGTGAAAATTTTTAACTAGGAACTTTCAATGGAAATTCGACTTTGTAAATACGCCAATATCAAATTTGTTTTGACGTATTAAATAACGTTTACGACACGACTAACAACATTACAATTTTGTGCATTAAATTAACGCTAGAAATATCTTCAAGATGGCCAGGAAATCTTGGAAATATCTTCCCAGCTGTTTCTCTGATAATCTTCAAAACAGTAAAGAATTTTTAAATTCTGATAACACCATTAGGGTCAGACGCTCCCCTTACACTAGAATCAGCCATAACCTCAACACCGATTTCTTGAGTTGAATCCTCCTTTAAACTGAGGATTTATGTTAGGGTTGCAGTTATGTCCTGATAATTAATAATAATTTTTATTAATCGAACGTAGGAACCTAACGGACTGTTGAATTTTCACACACTGCATATGCCCATTATTCTCTTTTTTTGAGATTTGATTTCTTGCTGAATTCGCCTTGTTAGCTAACAACTGTGTTTTTGTCATATGTAATCCAATTCCCGTGAAAATTCTCCATCTCAATAATATAAAAAATGGATACCTAGTGAAATTTCCCAGAAATCGCGAACAAAATTGCTAATGATCGCACACGGACTATGACGCTTTACTGTTGGAAATGCTTCAACTAATAGTATTGTTTCTAATGGAGATTCGCTCTTTGTGTACTAATGCGAAATCTGTCTATTTTTCAAAGATCAAAACTTGCATCCACACCCTTAGTTAACTGAGAGTTAAGGGTAACCCAACCAAAAGCCTTGGCCAAAGATTGTAAAAACTTCTTAATGATTGTAAGGAAAATAAATCCACCTTCTTGATAAAATTCTTGTCTATTAACAAAAACTTGTGGTGACTAGTTTCGTCACAACATGTGCCATCTTCAGACCAACGATGTCAACAGCTCTCCATTCTGTAGTACTACTGAGCTGTTGACATTGTTGGTCTAAAGATGGCACATGTTGTGTCGAAACTAGTCACCACAAGTTTTTGTTAATAGACAAGAATTTTATCAAGAAGGTGGATTTATTTTCCTTACAACCATTAACTACGGACCTTCTTTACACCACCTCCACCTTGAACAAGAATAAACTACTTCTGTTGCAAAGTCAACAAACCGTTGAGAAATAGTCAAAATAGAATATCGGATGGGAATAAATGAATCCACCTTCTTAAAATTTGTGTATTTGATACAGGGTGACTAGTTGGTTGAAAGCTTGGTCCATTTTTCAAAGAGGAACTGATGTTTGATTACACAAGGTAGTTTCACAGTCTCGTTCCACAAAATTTACTTACTGTTTAGGACGCGTTTCGGAGTGTTACTCCATCTTCAGCTATAAACATTGAATGCTTGAGCGTCTTTCGATCAATTTACAGTGTGACTCAAAAGCTGTTATTTTTCTTTGACCCAAACGTTTTTTCATTTTCCAGGCAACTTTTTTGTATTTTGTGTTAATTTCTTTTATAGCTGAAGATGGAGTAACACTCCGAAACGCGTCCTAAACAGTAAGTAAATTTTGAGGAACGAGACTGTGAAACTACCTTGTGTAATCAGGGTGACTAGTTTCGACAATTTTTTGTCATCTTCGGACCGACTAGATGTTGACAGCCATTTTTATAACTAACCCCAGTGCTTCAAGAGAAATAAATTAATTTAATATTATTATTATGTTACATTTTACGCCAACATTCCTAATAGGAATTTACACGTAAACTAAACTGAAAGTCAGTTTAACACCACAACAGAAAAAACATTTGACTTGAACTGCCCCCTGTGTCCCTTAAAATATGATTCTCTATTAAAATAGGTAATTCACTCAATACTACTCGGCATTTGATATTATTACCTCTTGATGTAGATCACAGATAAACTTACTTTTTTAAATCTTTGAATGCACTGTTCAGATGGGTTGTTAACTTCAAAAGAAATGTAATGAACCAATCACATATTGCACATTTAACGGCATGGTCAAATTTTTAACGCGAAAATCACAGAATAGAATTTTTTACACGTTGAAAATTTAACCATATTATTAAACAAACCAGTGAAGCAAACGCGCTAAAACAGTATTTAGTATTAGAGATGCATCTAATTAATCAAAGTTTAATCGCCAAGACTTAATTAACTGTTATGCTAGCAAGAAAGCGAAGAAATTGGCTAATGGTGCTGTCGAATTTTGGCAGTTGAACGTTAAAATTAGATAAAAGACCCTTTCATGTTTTCGTAGCCTAACTAGCAAAACTGTACTTTTGGCACCAGTTGTCGATTTTTATATGAAGGGCACTGGGCAGTTTTCAAAGGTAAAAAATTTTGAAAGCTCCGATGTAAGATTTATTACCTTCACCTAGAGATGAGTCGGTGTAAATACATTTTAAATGGGAATATTTCCGGGACGAAATAAACGAGGTTCAGGCAATCCTTTCTCAGGGAATATTCCCGGAAACTTTCCAACAAATATTCTCCGGTTTTTGAATTTGGCTCCAAATTTAGTGGTTTTTTAACCTAAAAGAGCCCGGCAGTAAATAACCAAAATCGGAAAAACCTTGTTATATTTAACAAGGTGCAGATGCTAGATGCAATGGAAAGTATCGTAATTTATAAGTCTAGAGATAGGCTTATGAACGCTGATACAGGCCCGATCCCATATTCATCTCTGTTTACGCTACTTTAGGGAGCACTTGTTATATTTATATGTGTTCACCCATGCGTGACCATCCCTCGAGCTGTGATTGGTCCAACTTTCACAGCCGAGGGGCGGACTTACGCGGGTGGGCCTATAAATATTTCAGTTTTTTGGCAGGTAGGTTGTTTAGCTTCGGCTTTGATAAGGAGCACAGCACATTGTGTTCGAAACGCGTCAGCAGTGAAAATCAAGTGTTTCGGTTAGTGGGGTGTTTCTAGTGACAGTGCATTTTTCCACCGAAGTTGTCCGGTGTTTCCATTGTGAATTCTTGTTGTGGTCAGCACGTGAGCAGTAGCAGCAACAGTGTTAACGCTCTTATCAAAATATTCTATCCAAATTTTTCAGGTTCTTATTGTATTTTATTGTATTGCAAATATGAAGTATTTGGTATTTTTGAGAAGATAACTCTGCCTAAAATTCTATTAAAGCAAAATCGAAAAATTACGGAAAGTTTCGGAAATTCTCACTGAATGTTAATTTACCTATCTATCCTTTCACCCACAGCCCATACATTTCTACTTACCGGTATCAGAGCCTGCGGTTGCGCCTGTTTGCACGGATCTCTGCGCCGACACCGTATCCTGATTGCTGTGATTATCATCGCTGTCCGACTCGGTTTCCGCCAGCAAATCCAACTCGGGATCGCTCTCTTCACCGCGACTCTCTTGTTGGAAGTTCGAGGCTTCAACTGTTTCGTTTTCGTTTAAAGACGCCTGACGGACGGCAATTTGAAGTTCCCTATCGGCGGGGGCGTCGTCGTGTTCGGACGTATTATCATCATCGTTATCGATAGCCATGCTCTCTCCATCATTGACGTTATTGAGAATATCACGGGCATTTGCAGCTGCTCTTCTCACCGCCTCCGCTAAAAACGGAAAAGCCGGCATTGAGGAAGACCTCGCGGTGTTTGTTGACCGGGAGGTTCCAGACGGGGCCAATGGATCAACTAGGAACAGCTCCTCAGATCCCTTCGATACAAATTTTAATTAGTAAAAATAAAACTCAAACCTAATAGTCCAGGGGCTCATAACAGAATTTTCCAGTATCACAGTTATTCTGCCTATTACTTTACATTTCCAGTCTTGGAGATAGCATAGGACCAATAATTACAATATTATGTCTGAAAGATGAAACAACGAAAGGAGTGAAACAGGGATGTATACTGAGCCCACAGCTATTTGCCTTAGTCCTAGATGAAGCAATTAAGGAAGCAAAAGAAAATGTGAAACAATACCAAAGAGGACACTGGAGAATGAAAGAAGTAAAGATATCGGAAATATGCTACGCCGACGATATGGTGCTAATAGCCAGGGATGAAAAAACACTTAACGAAAACATAGTAACATACAACCGAAGTTTGAGCAACAAAAGCATGAAGATAAACACGAACAAAACTAAATCAATGCTAATAAGCAACTCAGAAAATGAACACAAAATAAGGGTAGACAATGTGACTCTGGAACAAGTAAAAAAGTTGAAATACCTAGGAACGATGATAGCACAGGATGGAAGTTTAAAGGAAGAAATAATAGAAAGAACGGGAGCAGCAGGGAGGCTATTTAATGGTATAAAAAACTCCTTTCTGGCGAACAAAGAAATACCGAAGCAAACGAAAGTACAAATTTTTGAAAAAGTAGCAAAGCCAATCCTAATCTATGGTTCAGAAGCGTGGACGATAACTGAAACTCAGAAGAACAGAATGCAAAGCATGGAAATGAGATACCTAAGGAAGATAGATGGAAAGACAAGATTAGATAAAATCAGGAACACAACATTCAGAGAAAATCTCAATACAAAACCGATTAGTACAACAATAGAAGGACAACTACGATGGTTAGGTCATGTAATGCGAATGAACGAGAACAATCTGGTAAGGAAAGTGTACGAAGCGCGAACTGGAACGAAGAAGCAAAGGGAAAGACCAAGAAAAACATGGACAGAGGGTGTTAGAAGTGCAGTGGTAAAAAGAAACATAGACTGGAGTGAAGTGAAACATATAACACAAAATAGGAAAAAATGGAGGGATGCATGGAGAACAACACCCAACTAACCGACTCAACCCCGTCTTACACCCTGTAAGGGTAGAAAGCGCTAGGATTAAGTAAGTAAGTATTTCGAAGCGAATGCCAATTAAATCTGTCGGATGATTTCTTCTTATTCAAAGATCGGTACAACTTTCAGACATAATACTGTAATATTTTTTTCTTGTTCAAAATGATGATTTTAAAAATTCCTCCTAACACGTACATCCACTGTACATGCATGCCAATTGGTACTATGCTATCTATCCAAGACTGGAAATGTAAAATAATAGGGATCTCCAGCAGAATACTATGATACCCGAAAATTCTGTTATGGACTATAATGAAATATTACCGATAAAATATCGCTGGCCGACGTTGCAAGTGAAAACGGCGCAGTCGGTCTAGCCACTCCAAGTCTAACTGGTGCCATAATAGCATCAGCCGTTTCACACAGTTCCTCAATGGACAGTTTCGACAAGGCTTGGAATATTCTTCTACACTTCGTAAGCGGCTGGTTTTGGTTACTGAAACTTCTCCTTTTAGTCGTGCTTGGTGCCATTTCAATAGAGAACACGACAAAGATTCGCACTACGGAACGGACGAAACGTCGCGTGACCATCGTAGCATATTCGGCTTGTTTTGTATCGGTATTTTTCATTTCCCTTATTAAAGTTTCCAATAAAACGTCCATCACCATCTGGCACTTGACCAGAAAACACAAAGAGAATTTGTCAAGTAAAGCCGTTCCGGTTTGTTTCGAGACGTAGGGCTGGTTGGTGAACTGAGTTTCTGTCATATCTCTAGTGCCTGACATTATCATGCTTTGAACTGCCTTCCAGTCACCTAACAAACATTCCAACGCCCTGCGACTGAATCTTGGTGGTTCCAGGTCGTGTTCTGGCATGTCTGATTCAACTAGAAAATGAGAATGTGTTAAGGGGGTTATTCTGTAACGCCCAATTATGTCGCTTACAAACGATTTTCGTTGCTGGACGATTTTGCTTATTCTGTAACTCAACGATATTCGTTTCTCATCAAAAATTTCGTTTAAATTTATCGTTTCGAGAGCTTGCAAGGATGTCGTGGAGTGAACGAAAATAGGTTTAAATACCTTTGGATGACTTTAAAAAGTGATTGGACAGGTTTTTACGAATTTTTGTGCCCTGAAACCTTTACACAATAAATACTATGGATCTGAGGTTCATCGATTTTGTTGATGAGTTGCAATGGAGGTATAAATATGATCAGGTGCATCCTATCGATCTATTCAGTAAAGAGACTATACTTTATAGGCAAATAAACAGGCAATTAATGAGAAAGAGAGACGCTAGTAATCCATTTACCACACCTGATAATTAGTTTAAAAAAATGTTCAGATTCACCAGGGCCCATGATATATTAATATTTCTTCAAATTATCCCGTTTTTGGATGATGGTCAACGTGTAACGAGGATACCACCTGTAGTCCAAGTATGTACAAGTATCTTATGTAAACATCCTTAATAATATTTTTCACTTACTGTTCATATTACTGCACTGCATTTTTACGGGCACGGCAGTTACCAAAAATCTATAGGAAAGGATAGAGATTGTGCAGTATCTCAATCTTCAGTGAGGTAGATCCTTGCACCATGTGACTGATGTTATTGTAGCGCATCTCTCAGAAAGGTTTATCAAATTTTCACAGACAATTGAAGAAATAACCAGGGTTAAAAATGGGTAATTGCACTCTACCTACCTACGCTTCTACTTTAACTGTGATTTATAAACTTTATTAGATTTTTTAAGAAGTTTGATTTCCCGGGGGTTATGGGTACTATAGATGGTACCCATATAGCTATATTTCCACCCCCATTTGGTGCTATTCCCCCAAGTGTGGTGTTTTTAAACCGATTAAATTACTACAGCATCAACTGCTAAATAGTAAGAAAATATGCTAAACACATTCACATTCACATCAGTATTTGATTTCCCTCTGCTAATCACCCAGCCCTCAACGTTTTCCCTGCACTTAGTGCACTTACTGACTGACATCGATCCTTTTCGTTCAAAAAGCTCTTATCGTTTGGATTGAACGAACAAGGTACAGAATAGGGCATATCGAAATTTGGTTCATGTTTTCGTTCAGGCGCCTTCTTTCACAAACGAAATCGTTCGTAAACGAAAAATTACAGAATAGGGGGTAAGTAACTACTTACTATCAGAAGAAGGGGTCTTATTTCTAGAATTGGCTGAAGCCGTCCTTGGTCGCGTATGTCTGAACTGCCTTTGCTCTTGATTTTGCCGTCCTACAGTTTGCACCAGGAAAAGCAATATACTTTCACCCCTAGAGTTGGGTAAGCAGACCAAATCGGTCTCTTTCACTAAGCGACTTAACAGTTCATATCTCACTGTCTGATTACCCATAATAAGAGCTTTGCATTTGCATTTTTCCCAGCAGTCGCAGTATGCGGTGGGAGAAGTGCGCTTAAGTTTGCAGTCGTGCCCCTTGTGGCACACGCGGGCGCATTCGGTACAGCAACATAAAGTACCAGTTAAGCCACAAGTGCGACATTCGAAAATGTCTTGGTTGATATGTTCTGCGCCGGTCCATGTAAAGCTGCATGTATCGTTGCAGCAAAGCACATGAAGTGGTGAATGATCGGGGTTTGATCCCTTCGGAAAAATCATTTCTTCTCTTCCCTGAGCACTTCCTAATTTCATAATGCGCTCAAAGATTTCCAAAGCAGCGGGATAACTCCTGGACGATACGGCTAACATGAATGGTGTCTGGCCTTGGGCATCCCTACAAAATATCAAAAATGTCAACAACTTAAACCTACTATTTCTAGCTTACTTAGAACACAAAAGCTCTATTAAATGTGGCTCCAAAGCGGCGGAATCGTAAAGCAACGTATGTAAAATCTGCATAGCGTTCGATCTCCTCTCAGCGGGATCGACAATAAGATTGGTGGGGGCATTACTTGCGCCTTTACTGGCACCTGCGCTGCTTCCCAGACCCATCAAACTGTCCTCGTCTCCTGACGTCACATCAAAAGATTCTGGGGGCCAACTGTGGGTGGGTATGGGTTCTTCATGCACGAAACTGTGCTGATCTGCAGGACAGAGTAAGAAACGTTCAAGAACGTACAATTAAATTACAGGGCTTCCAGCACCAACTTTGCAAAAATAAATTATAAAAAAACGGGCAGCCTCCCCACTTGTTGAATGATCCAATCCTTATCATCACATATTTTCAATCCACAGTCGTAAGAGTTTCGGGAGTTTTTCAAAATATTTAATATTTATTGCCAAAAGAGCACCGAGTTTAATAGCATTTTTGGAAACATAATTTGAAGACCTTTCATGTGCTGATGAAACAAAAGGTTATCATCTTTCAAATTTCATAGATGGCATGCCAAAGAGCACCTGTTACTGGCCAATTGCCGCCAAAATTAAATAAATTTTCCTGCTTGCTATACCTAAATTTTACTCCAACCTTAAAGGAGGATTCAACTCAAGAATTCGACTTTTGGCTTACCTCAGTTTCTGGTCAATTTTAGTCTCCTGAATCTAATGGTGACATTAAAATGTTGAAAAAACCTCTATTTTCAGAATTATTTGAAAATTAAGAATTCTCGAATTCCAGGCATCTAGATCTTAAAATTGCGTCAATTACGACATGATTATTCGTCATGTTGGCAACAATTTGTGATTAGGGGTACATCTCTCAAAATTATGCCAAGCCATTTTTTAAGGTTATGTTTGACGGCAAATATTATTGATGCATAAATTAATATTTAAAAAAATCACACAAGGACATTTTGAGGACAAGAAGCGTTTCAAACATCTTTCACCACCTTCGTTTATTCAGTAACTTCCACCGCAACCGCAATTCTTCAGCATGATCCATGGCATATTTCGGCATTAAGAAAAACTTATCAAAAATGATTCTACTATAAAACTCGACAGCACACCACTACCACTTCCACAATACATGTATACTTAGGTACCCATTTCATTAGTATATTTTAACAAAAATACAGCTGCAGAAGCCCAGATTACGAGCCTCAAAATTTACCCCAACGTTCAAGGTCAGGAAAGATTCAATCTACGGACTATGTTCATAAACAGCCGCAATTTGATTACACAAAAATTTCGCGCGTTTTATTATGACATGGAGTTCCGGAGAATTGAAAGAAATTATGTCAATTATTATATGGCAACTGGCAACAAATGAAACAATCCAGTATTTTAGTAATTTCATTTTATTCCACGAACTAAGTACAATAAGTTAGTCCACATAATGTTTTGAAAAACAGTTACTTACTACAATAATTAATCGAAATACTTCAAATCAAATCCTTCAGCTGCTTTAAATCCACTATAAACTCCATCTTTTTCGGGAAATTGTTCTCTTATTTATGACACAACACATGCTGGAACAACTCTTCTTTGGAACTTGCCTAAAGATTGAAAAGCATCAACTCAAAAAATAAACTGTTTATAAGCAATAAAACACCAAACCCGATTCGATGGTGACTTCAAAACAGCCATTTTCTCTGGATTGTCTTTTGCCATGAGTATAAGGCCTGCTGCTTGGCATCTTTTAAGACATTCGCATCCAATACAACACTGTAAAAAGAAGAATGTTGCACAACACATTCGTTGCCTTCTTCTACCAGTTTTGAAATTAAAGTCGATTCCCTGCAACAAAAACATTCTTCCTTTAGCAACATTATCTTACAAAACCCACATCTACACCAGTTTAAATTACATAATCATGATGAACTACTACTTATCTGGGTGGTAGCCTCTGGAGATGGTATCGGGTTGAAGACTTGAACTCCCTCGCCATTCTCTTCATCGCTGGCTTATCAGCCATGATTGCGCTTGAGGTAGAATATTAGGAATAGGAACTTTACAAACTTTAACTTGAACTTTCACTGAAGAGTGAAAATCGAAAATTCTTAATTATTGCTTACACACCAAATGTCAAAGAGTCGCTTTGACAATTGACATAATCGCCCTGACGTCTACAAAGTTGAGACGTCGTATTAGACACAGAAAACCACTGCCACCAACAATACAATTTAATGCTTTCAGAAACAGAATCGAAGTTACCGATGATTTGGGGAAAGATGACGTCATCTTTCTCTTTTTTTGTAACGAATATCTTCAAAACGGTAAAGAATTGTTAAATTCTGATAACACCATTCGACTCAGACGCTCCCCTGATACTAGAATCAGCCATAACCTCAACATCGATTTCTTGAGTTGCATCCTCCTTTAAAGCGTTTTCTGGAGTTTCTCAAAGTTTTACGATTTTCTGCCAAAAGGGCACTAAGTTTAAACGACATCTGAAGACATTTCATGTGTTGATAAAGAAAATGAGAGTTTATCATTCAAATTTGAAAGATGATATGCCAAAATGCCACTTTCCGTTCGTCGATTGTCACCAAAACTAGATCAGCTTTTCGGCTGCCAATGATACCTCTACCTACCAAATTTCAGCCAAATAGATCTAATAGTTTGGACTGTAGCGTGTTACATAACGTTTCTTCGAAATTTTGATTTTTTTGAAAAAGGCGCTAAGTGTGAATACATTTCTACCGGGTGTCCCAAAAAAAACCGGACAAAATAGTCTTTGAAATTAGTCAGCCATTTCTTAACCGATTTGGATAGACTTGGTCTTAAATTAAAGCTAAAGTATCAGGCTTTCGAACTTTGCAAGAAACGTCGACAGATGGCGCTGCTGTAGTAGCCTTATTGATACTTGTCGTTAAGGTTTATTTTAGGTGCGTGGGGATTGGTCGGGCAACAACCAATGGTTATGATACCCAAATAGCCTTGAAAATCTTTCTTTTTTCTTCAAAAATCTTTTTTCAGAAGTCCATTTGGCGTAAGCAATAATTTTCTTTGATTTTTCTAAAAAAAGTGTTTTTGCGTATTTTCATGCTTCCATAACCACGACTAAAGTAACATTGATGCACATAGGGCTTAATTTTCAATGATAACTGTTCAGTTGCCCACCACTGGCATCTGCGCCACTATTTTCACCATATTCGTTCATTTATAACTGAAAATTAAGATTTATTTGCATTACTGTTCTTTGGTCATGGCCATTTAATGCGTGAAAATACCCAAAAACACATTTTTTTTTTAATTACAGAAAATTAATGCTTAAGCCAAATCGACTTCTGAAAAAGGATTTTTGAATAAGAGAGAAATATCTTCAAGGCTATTCGAGTGTCATACCGATTGGTCGTTGACTGACTAATCCCCATGCAGCTAAAATAAACCTTTAAAGCAAGTATCAATAGGGCTACTACGGCAGCGCCATCTACCGTAGTTTCTCATACAGTCGAAAGCCTGATTCTTTGGCTCTAATTTAAGACCACGTTCATCCAAATCGGTTAAGAAATGGCAGACTTATTCCCAAAAATATTTTGTCCGGTTTTTTTTGGGACACCCGATATATACAGAATTTGAAGACCTTTTATGTGCTGATAAGAAAAATTGGTGTTCATAAGTCAAATTTCATAGTTGGTGTGCGTTTTCGGATCGGCAAGAAAATTAACTGGGCTCACCAGAAGGCCAACACTGACCCCCGTTCCAAATTTCATTAAAATCCGTTCGGAAGTTCGGTTCAGTAGATCAAAAGTTATTGCCACCCGCAATCCTCAAGCTCTCTCAAGTTTTGGAACAGAATGGGGTTGTTATTTTCTTCTCCAATTCATGAGTGTCTTTTCAGCGTATCATATTCCAATTTTTAACTTCTACGTAGAGCGAATAGTCCGGGAGGCAGCGACAGATTGGCTTTACTCATTTCATTAACTTTCTAAAGTCATTTTTCCTATTACGTATGTCGTTGTGATTCGAAAAAGTCGAGTCTGGCATGCAAGTAGCGGGACAACGCTCCACAGGGGCGGCTCAAGTATGCCAAAAAAACTAGTCTCATTGATGGTAATCATTAACGCTACCATTTCTTATATGAATTACGGACACCTCGAAGTGCTGTTAATGTGCTGTGCCTCAAGTGTACTGAAGGAGAAAGTGCTTGATGATATGCCTCAAGTTATTTTGAATGACATTCCTATTTCTGTTAAACCTCAGGCGAGAAATCTTGGACTCATGTTTGATTCAAATATAAATTTTGAAAATCATGTGACAAGTCTAATAGGAATTGCTTATGGAAAGTTGAAATATTTATACCAGTATAAAAACTATTGTTGTATCACTTACTATCCGTTTTTAACTCAGGATTATAAAACTAGAATCCAGCAACTTCAAAATTCATGCTTCCGATATTCTTTCAAGGTTTAATATACGGCCTACATTACTCCCTACTATAACGGAAGCAAAATCCTAAAAATGACATTTGTTTTCCTAATTCAATATATTGTACAGCTTTATAAAATTCTACATTGTAGACGTCCGGATTATTTGTATAGCCTTTTAGGTAAACGTATTCGCGATTCTAGCTAAGGAGGACGCCCCTGTTGTGTGACGTCAGAAATAGGCAAGGGGCCAATGAGAGGCGCTGAAATATAATGACAGACATTGACAGACATTTTTGGTGGCATTTGATTGGACGCTTCCAACAAAATATGCCTACATGTGACGTCACAAAGTTAGCTTGAATCGCGAATAGACTTTCACACAACTGGTGTAAATGTTAGATCTAGCCACTTATTTGATGTACCTTTTCATAACACTGCGAAGTTTGAAAATAGTTTTTCATTTCTTGCTGCTAAATTGCTAAACAAGTATTATGATGTTATTACAACTTGCTCATCTCCTGATATGTTAAGAAATAGATTGATATCCATTTGTCTTGAGAAACAAAGTGAATATGACTATGTTTGGTTTTAGTTTGAAAAATTTGTTAAATACGAATAATTTAGTTCTTTGTTTATTTTGGGGTGAAATTAAAAACCAGTTTTTACTGACTTTTCACCCTTTTTGTAATTTTATTTTATTCTATTACAAATAAACGTGTATTATCATTATTATTATTAAGTGTCCAAAAAAAATGGTCTGTCACTTCGCCTGCGGGACAAAATGTGTCTGCCAACCACATTTCCTAGAAAGATTAATAATATCTGATAAAATTGTCAAACTATACTGGTCATGTTTAAATTATCTATGTCATTTTAGTGGCAAAAGGGCCCTTGTTTCAATTAATTTTACGAAGAAGCATATTCTTACTATCGAATTCGATAGCTGTTGCATTGCCGGATCGAAAACCTTACTAAAAATCTCCACTTTAGGGGTGAAAAACATTTGTATTTTAAATTTTAGTAAATGAGCGCCGCGCCGGGCGCATCGGCCATTGACAACTGCCCGCACGCCCGACCTTGGTTAAATAAAGTTAAATGCTACATTTACAAATTCTGTGAAAAAGTAGAAGTTTCTACCGTCTCCGAGACTGCCAATTTTTTTCTTATATTAGAACCCGCGATAAGGCACAGCAATTTGAACACCCCCTAAGTCAAATGCTTGTAATGCTTTTTGACAGGTTTTTTCAGTGGCGTGACGTTCTCATTTATTCATAACTTATCATTTGACGAGAAAATTTATTTTGCTCCAAAAAAAATAACAATAAATGACCTAGATGTGAAAAAAATGACTTTAAATGACTGCTAAAAAAATAAATGACTAATGATTTAAATGACTCCACTGGAAGCCCTGAAATTACAGTTACTTACCGCTCTCTGTGTCTTTGTTAGAGGTTGGTGTGCACATATTCACAACAGCGTGGAATATGTTTCTGTTCCCATCACATCTCTCACTCAAAACGTTTGAAACTGTCGATCCATTGGATTCTAAACGCATAATATGTACACAAAAATTTTCCAAGTCTCAGCTACTTACTTATATCTGCATCGAATTGGCTTAAAACTTGCCTAACACCATCAATATCGCATCTTAGAATTTTCGGCATCAAAAGCTGTTGCTCTAGCGCAAACACAACAATAGCAACTTGATTTTTCAAATTAATGGCAGTTCCAGACAGTGCAAACGTTCCCGCTGTCAAACAACGAACAGGGGGCAAGTCGAGGCATTGCGGATCGCGAATGGCATCAGCACAGTCTTTGCTTAGTGGATAAATTGTGTTGTTGCCATCACGAAGCAGTAGTATCGTTTCAGAGCTCTGAAAAATAGGGTTAAAGTTTAAAAAATATCCCTGTTGCAAATGGACATTAGAATTTCTATAGAAAATATTAGAGATTTGTAATGCGTTGTAATGGCATCTAATGAGGCTAATGGTTTGTAAGGAAAAGTCAAACTGACCAAATTTCCAATGTATTGTACTGAAATCGAATGGTCTTCCCTTTCACTCACTAGAACCCATTATAACAGTGTTGCGTTTCTAATGTGTTTTCCCATTACAAAAACAGATTCAAAGCAGATGGCGCTGTATAAAGAAGGTAACCAACACTAATCAGTCGTCACGTCATCGTCACCAGGAACAGCAATCATATTGGTTCAAATTTGTAATGGAAAAGTAAATTACAATTTTGGTCAATTGAGTTGTAATGTGTTCTACTGGCAAATCCTATTACAGTTTTTAATGAAATGTAATGGCAAGTATGTTACATTAGAAACCAGCTTTGGTATCTGTAATGGGTTAAATCTCGGAATTCGCCGGACAAACACCTACATCAATCCATTACAACTCATTACATTTTTTTTAAATGAATTCTAATGGGCATGCAACAGGGATGATACAAATAAGGTTTATACCTCGCCAGCGCATATTAGATTAATATGCTGGGGTTGTAGTCCCATAAACGAAGCTGTATCACTAGGAAATGGATTATCTTGTTCTATGCGCCCACTGCTAATATTGTAAACCACGTAACTTAATCTTGAACCATTGCGAACAACTGCGTGAATACCCTGTCCATCAACTGCAATGGTCAGAATTTGATTGTTGTTGTCCGAAATTTGTATCCTCCTCGGCGTTTTTTGGAAACAATCTGGCACTCTCGAATTGGACGAAGATTTAATTATCTAAAATACGGATTTTAAACGTATCTTAACAAAATTTGTACAACCTGTAAATCGTCTTTGCGCATCAACCGACAATCCTGGAAGATATCATCTGTCTCTTTCGAGTCTCGATCTCGAGAATGTCCACTGGGAAACCTGACAGCTGCATACGCACCGTCGACTTTTAAAACACGTCCGGCTGGAACACTGCGCACATCTTCAACGAAAATTACATCCCTGAGTTGCCACTCTTCCTCATCTTTCCTTTGCTCCTGACAGGAATCTGAACCCGACATGGTCATGCGCTTTTGTCGTTCTAGAAAACACGAAAATATATCTCGAAAATTGAAATGTAAATCACGTTACGTACTGTTGCATATGCTGCCAGTGTCACTACAAGTGCTTGACGCAGGCGAAGGTGGCGGAGGCATGTCCAATCTGTCTGTGTTCTCCTTATTGGATGAAGGTTTTGTTGACAAATTTGCTGAAAAAGTAAAAATCTTGCTAAAATTTCATACTACATTACATATGCTTGCAAGAAAGAAATGATTTAAGAACATTTCAGAAAGACTAATCGTCAAAATCATGGTGAATCATTGGTTAGCAAATTTCATCACAGAAATATAAAAGAATCGAATATGGAATATCAGATTAATGAAGCTGAGTTGAAAACTTACATAAACCACTTGGACCGGGAACACTGGCGTCTCTAGTTTTATCAGAATTAGTGGTACCGTTAGTCTGAACATTTATGATCTTGAAGGTGCAAGTATCGCTTAGCGTCCAAGCAGCATTCTGTAGTTGGCCCACTTTGGGTACTCCACCAGCAACAGTGAATCCTATGGCGCCTGCTTGGTACATTGGACTGTTTTTCATGCAGACCTGGGATCCAGTTATTATCTCCGAGTGATTACTGGAAGGGCGTTGTTTACGGCATTTTGTTCTGTATTTCTCCCACAACCGCTTCCTTTGAGTGAACGGAAGTACTCCCCTAAAATTATGAAAATATGTTCCATTAGTATGTCTCATTAGTGGTGGGGCTTTATTTTAGTATTAGTCTGACGCTCTGATGCACGGAAGTCGCCAATTTAAACTAAGGAATTCTAGGCCGGCGAATCGGACTCAAGAAAATGAACAATAATATCTCCGAAATGGTTGAAGATCAAGAAACCAATCATGCAGCATTTTAAAGTAGAAAGTCTGAGCTATCTTGGGGTGAGGACCTAATTCATGCCGACTCAACAATAGGCTGCCTATTAATTTTTTAATTACTTCATTTTTTCAAATGCAACTAAAGCCCCGTCCGCTCTAAGCTGAAGCACTAAAATGTAGGTATTTTGCTGTTTCCCCTAGATTACCACAGTGCCAGTGGCGTGCTGTGCAAAAATTGTATTGATAGACATCTGAAATGTCTTACTGACACACGCCGCCATTGAAATTTAGTACTCCAGCTTAGAGCGGATCGGCTGTCCATAATCATTGGCTTCAATTTTATTTCATTAAAAAATAGCAAATTTTATTCAAGTTCAAGTTGCACTAACATAGGCGGACAGGTCTGAGTACGCCGCAAGCGCTCCTAATAATCTACCTCCGTGACACCCAGGGAATTAAAGAACCCATTTAAGGTACATTGGGTGCAGACCGCTGCCCATCTCTAGTTATTTATGTAACAAGAGTGAAAATTGAAACTTTTTGAATGAGTAAGAAGTTCTTAGGCAAAAAAGCTCAAAAAACATACTTTTCTTCCTACACTAACTGAAAATGAGATTTTCGGGATTCAGAAGGGCTGTGAAAGTACTGCTTCTGACGGCTAGCCGTGTAAAAATTATACTAACGGCTAGGCGTGTAAAATGGACAATATGGCGACGGCGATGGCGTATCACAGAAGACCGCACGCGCGATTTTGCCAAATTTAAATTGTAGGACTTGACGTCTACATCTTTTTGATCTGTCACTTGGGTTCTCAAATTTGACAATTGGGCTACGCCTCGACTGTCCATATTTTCCTTCGTCGCGTAAAACATCACTTTCACGCTTTGGGTTAAAAACTACTATTACCTAATTGCGTTTTGAAAAGTTGAATTTTACGCAATTAGGTAAAATGTTGTACGTAATACGTTATCAAAAGCCCCAGTTGTTTGACTCGCATAATTTTGCAAATAGTTTTGGCAAGTATTACAGCTCGGCAAACAAAATAGGGCTTTTCATAACTAATTACGTATGAGTTACATATACCGGCTGTTAGGTAATGGTACGATGTAATTTTAAAGGCGGCTAGATCATGAGAAATCTAGTCGAAAAGTGCTTTACCATTTTGGGCTAAGAAGCATTTTTCCTTCAGGGTATGATATTTCAAATATTTTCCTCAAAGTTTAGGAACTGTTGCAATATTTCGTTCAACAATGGGTGGAATGAATAAAGTGTTGCAAAATGCTCATACTCACATTAACAAGGGAAGCAAATACAAGTTTTGTTACCGTTTATTCATACCGGCCAATAACTCCATAAAATATCTAATAGGTACCATGACAACAGGTAGAGCTGGTTTCAAGTCTCATGATCTGTGACCTTCGGTGCGCAGAGCGCTCAAGTCGGTCGCTCCCGCAAACTACGCACCGTTCTGAAAATATTGTCATTCTGTACTGCGTCGTTGCCTCGTTGAGATTACCTCGTGTCTAACCTCCACGTGTTTAACCTAACTTCTACCTGCGCTTCTCCAGTTTGCGAGAGAGAGTGAGATTAGGAAATCACTCGCGCTCAATTTACAATAGTCATTGCAACTTGCAAAACCAATTAACAGGCGTGCAAACGGCGCGGCCGCTCTTTGACGTTTGAAACATTTCAACTCGAGCGCTACCGCACCGGAGAACCGATGTTTTCGGCATGAACAGAAACCGCGGAAATTTTCCCCAACAGGCCACACCCTTTGCGCATCTCACGGATCATGAGATTTGAAACCAGCTCTAACATAACATTGTTACCTACCTGTGGTTGTCATTCTCGTATTTTTTGGCAACACGTTGAAGGAAATCATCAGTCCTACCATTTTCTGCTTTAATTTACCAAGACACTCGCCACGTACAAAATGCATGTCTGCATATTCTTGCGCTCAAAATCGAAAAGTGACCGCAGCTTGATTATCACAGTTTGTCAATTTGACAGCAGTTCCCAAACTTTGAGGAAAATACTTGAAAATCTTATCTTATCCTGAAGAAAAAATGCTTCTTAGGCCAAAATGGTAAAGGGCTTTTCTGCTACATTTCTGATGGTATGGCCGCCCTTAAAATTACACGATACCATTCCCTAACACCCTGTATACTATATTATCATCAACATTTAAAGATTGCAGTTTTCAAGAAACATTTGTGTTTGGCATTGAATCGTGATTATTAAATTCCGATCATATGCAGCGACTGGTCAAATAATATTGGCAAGCAAGTAACTACAGGAGTGTCCAAAAGTTTGGAAAGGGACGTTTTATGACCAGACCATTGGCATTACGCAATTTTTTTTTGCCTTTCGTTGGTTTGTCGTGAGAACTCGCTGGTGTTTAGTCTAGTCTTAGTACTGTTTATATTCGAAAATGCAAAAACGTCAGACGTCATTTTAAAAGATCTTTCAATCAGAACGATTATTCAAAGTTAACGCAATCCCCCACTAGGTGGACGTCCATGTTCTTATTGCTGTCAATACCTAGACATCGATCACAATTATTGTTTTCCATTTACACATTTATCTGAGAAGGCTCACTTAACTCAGCAATTTGGTTGGTCAATATTCAAACGAAATCAAAATGCCGAGATTAACTCAGGCACCTTAGACAAATGTGTAAAAGGCTATTTTTAGTTGCGACTAGGTGACTTGTAAATTATTTATTATTTATTAATGCCAAATAAATCGTAAACAATAAAATTAACCAAAGCAAAAGCATGCACGGCGATTCTTACGTCAACCAACCATGTTTCACTTTCGTTTTGTTTTGTTTCATGCTCTGGTTTCGTGGATGTTCAGGGAAACTCTTATGGTGGCATAGCGAAAGATGATTTCGAGGGGTGTCGAAAGTAATTTTTCGTGTAAGAAAGATATATTTTTCTTCGAGAATTTTGTGTCGAAATTAATTTTATTGATGATTGATTGACCGGACTAATTCCAGAAAAACACTGAAAATCACGAAATTCTCTGACAACTCCAGGTTTTCCAGAAGCGTATACATCCTGAATTCAGTACTTTCTATAGTGCAATGCATTTAGACGAAAAAGTGCCGAAACCCGGGCATAAAAAAAAAAGGTAAAACCTTTTCTAACATGATCGGGACACTCTATTTAATATGGAATGCCGTTTTACTTTTTAATGGAACATACACGCTGTGATAGCCAAAGAAATAAGATAATTCAAATTCAAATACTGTTAAGAGAAAATAAGTCTATTCTTATTATCTGAAATACAATTTCTATTATCACTCCCAGAATTTCTCTTAACACTAATTCAATTTCTGTTAACAGTAATTCAGAGAGATAATGGAAATACGTCTTCCTTCTCTCTCGCACCAGTTGAAATTATATCTTCTGTCTCATTCGCGCAAGCGCAGTCGTGATAATGGAAATTGAATTTCACTTAACAGAAATTCATTTACTGTTAACATTAATTCATTTTCACTTAAGAGAAATTCTATTTCAATTATCACTGCTTAGAGAAAATAGAAAAACAATTTCACTTAACAAAAATTCATTTAGAGATAAATTGAAATAAAACCGTAGTTTTAGGAGCCGTTTTACTTTTTAATGCAACCCATACCCTATGCATTTCAAAAAAATTCAAACATTTTAAATATATACAATAAAAATTAAAACGGCTCGTAAGATCAGTGTAAATCACCAAATTTATTTCGATTATCACTGCACGAATTTTTGTTAAGTGAAATTGTATTTCAATTTTCTCTAAAGCGAGATAATAAAAATTCTATTTCTGTTAAGTTAAATTGAATTTCTCTTAAGAGAAAATGAATTAATGTTAACAGTAAATGAATTTCTCTTAAGTGAAAATGAATTATTGTTAACAGTAAATGAATTTCTGTTAAGTGAAATTGAATTTCTATTAACACGATGCCTGGGATTGCATTTCTTTGGCTACCACAGCGTGCTGTTGCATTAAAAAGTAAAACGGCGTTCCGTACATTTCTTTGGCTACCACAGCGTGCTGTTGCATTAAAAAGTAAAACGGCGTTCCGTACGAGATAGATATCGTGTTTTTAAGTGGTACGAAAGAGAAAGATGACAACCCAATGGGCCAATGGCGTATTTTCATTATCTCTCCGAATTACTGTTAAGTGAAATTCAATTTCTATTATCACGACCGCGCATGTATGAACTGCGAGTGCGACAGATAATGTATTTTCAAGTGGTACGAAAGAGAAAGATGACAACCCAATGGGCCAATGGCGTATTTTCATTATCTCTCCGAATTACTGTTAAGTGAAATTCAATTTCTATTATCACGACCGCGCATGTATGAACTGCGAGTGCGACAGATAATGTATTTTCAAGTGGTACGAAAGAGAAAGATGACAACCCAATGGGCCAATGGCGTATTTTCATTATCTCTCCGAATTACTGTTAAGTGAAATTCTATTTCTATTATCACGACCACGCATGCTCGAGTGCAACAGAAGATGTAATTTCAATTAGTCCGAGAGAGAAGTAAGACAGTCCAATAACGTATTTTCATTATCTCTCCGAATTACTGTTAAGTAAAAATAAATTATTCTTAAGAGAAATTGTATTACTGTTAACAGAAATTGAATTAGTGTTAAGAGAAATTCTGGGAGTGATAATAGAAATTGCATTTCAGATAATAAAAATAGGTTTATTTTCTCTTAACAGTATTTGAATTTTAATTATCAGTACTTGAATTTTAATTATCTCATTTCTTTGGCTACCACAGCGTGCTGTTACATTAAAAAGTAAAACGGCGTTCCATAATTTAACATGTCATAAAAAGTCCCAAAGAATCCCGCGTCGGTTTTGGCCGTAATGGCCGAGGAACCGGTTCAACAGTAAAAATTCTCAAATTTTAGGCTATTTATCCCACCAATTGTGTTTTAATCTTGATATGCCTTTGCAGTTAGCTTGTCAGGAACATTGTGAAACATACTTCATGTAGCTGTGGCAAAAAAAAATGACGGGGCACGCGCCCGAGCGTTCGCGCGGTCCAATAGACGCTTCACGCGAACTGTCCAGGGAGTCGACCGATTTTGATGAAACTTTCAGCGTCGAGGCACATCGATGTGAGGTTGAAGCCTATTGTTTTTCGCTGCGATCGAACGACCGGACTACCGGAAAAATGCAGATACGGTAAGAACATTGAATTGCAAATATCTCAGTTTTTGTCGGTCTTATGCCAAAATATGTCTTATACAATGTTGTGGGAAATTTAATTCTCTACAAAAAAGCACATAATCATTTTTTTCATACGACCAATGGTTTACGCGCTACGGTCGGAGGAAGTTCAGCACTCAACTCTATAGTCTGTCCGGGATCCACACGACCGAGATTCACCCTATTTCCATGGCGAATCATTGTTGTCAACAATGAATCGCCATGGAAATCGGGTGAATCTCGGTCGTGTGGATCCCGGACAGACATTAGTACGATTTTTTTTGTCATGCTCATGCTCTTAGCAGCCAACTTCCTCCGACCTTAGCGCCTAAACCATCGGTCGTATGAAAAAAATGATTATGTGCTTTCTTGTAGAGAATTAAATTTCCCACAACATTGAATAAGACATATTTTGGCATAAGACCGACAAAAACTGAGATATTTGCAATTCAATGTTTTTACCGTATCTGCATTTTTCCGGTAGTCCGGTCGTTCGATCGCAGCGAAAAACAATAGGCTTCAACCTCACATCGATCTGCCTCGACGCTGAAAGTTTCATCAAAATCGGTCGACTCCCTGGACAGTTCGCGTGAAGCGTCTATTGGACCGCGGGAACGCTCGGGCGCGTGCCCCGTCATTTTTTTTTGCCACAGCTAAATAAAGTATGTTTCACAATGTTCCTGACAAGCTAACTGCAAAAGCATATCAAGATTAAAACACAATTGGTGGGATAAATAGCCTAAAATTTGAGAATTTTTACTGTTGAACCGGTTCCTCGGCCATTACGGCCAAACCCGACGCGGGATTCTTTGGGACTTTTTATGACATGTTAAATAGAGTGTCCCGATCATGTTAGAAAAGGTTTTACCTTTTTTTTTTATGCCGGGGTCAAATCTTAATTGCCCTGGACTACTAATAGTATTACACAAAATCAGCTCCTAGACAGGCATTTTTTAGAAACTGTTCTGCGCGATTTAAAAACTTCTTGCGCTTAAATGAATAATGTTGCAATATACGTACCACCAGTAAAGTGCACCACTTTCCAATCTTGCGACAGTGTACAAGGGGCAAGTATACAGCGACACAATTTTGTCCGTTTGGAATTCAGAGTAAGCTTGCGCCGAATGTTCCAGCTTAGCAGCGGCGGGCGCCAACAACTCGTCCAACCAAGTTGCCACTTTTCCGCTTTCAGTAGCGACAGAGCAACGAGTCGAACAAGCCGACAAATGAACAATTTTTTCTCCAATCAGTCCCAATGGAATGGTCTTGGGATGATGAACAGCCGGGTTCTGAAATATAATAATATAGATTACATTAAGTATTGAACCAACCGAAAGCAGCATTTAGTATACCAGTAACCAATCAAAACCTGATTACAGTGATAATACTACAACGTCAACTTGACACTACTTACATTTATAAAATAATCTGCAAAATACGATTCGTAGTCTCTTGGTTGCCTTGTTGAGCCTCATGGATGCACTACTGGTCAAATGGTAGATTTTTTTCGGCCAAAGAGGATTCGAGCAAGTTCTCGTCCTCTTTTTAGCCTAAAAAAATCTACCATTTTGACTCGTAGTTGACAACCATTCGGACGTCAAAACCCGCGGCAATCAAGAGACTACTTTACGAGGAAAAATTTTTCGACTTACCTCAGGATGTTTGTACGGGTCTGGATCTGCCCATCTCCATTGAAAAATTTGCCCATTCGACGACAGAGCTATCAGCTCTGAATGCAAACTGGCGATATGAACAAATTTCACAGACGAGTCTGCCCAAAATTCCATATCATCAGAAATCCACAGAGGACACGGATCCTTCTTTTTGTGTTCCGCATCCTTCTCGTAAGGGCTGTCGCGTAAGGCAGATTCCAGCCATTTTCTGGGACCAAAGTACTGTCGATCCCTCCACCGACTGAAATTTTCTCTATCCCGGTCCGATCCAGGATTGTTCGTGGGTGGGGCATCGCGATCAGCTAGCCGACTTCGGCCGCCGCCACGGCTGTTAAGGAAGCTTGTTTGAGCAAAGTCAAACATTTGAACAAGTTAGTGAAAAACATAAAAACAAATCAAACGCAAGCAATATCATGTTAAATAAGAGAGGAAAAAAAAGCAAACAAGCATCTACTCCTTACTTCCTTATCCCCGAATATCCAAACATATCTTCAGAGAACATCGCGTCTGCATCGATGATTACCGAATGATCTGTATGGAATCCACCGTCCAACAGCGATATTAGGTCCTCTGGAACGTAGGAATCAGCAGCATCGTCGCCTTCCTCGCCTTCTTCGTCATCACGTGATAATAAATTATTTACTGCTAAATTCACATCTAGATTAGTACGTTGCAGTTCTCGAATTATCAGATTTCGACTTTTGCCTTGTAAGACGACCTGAGCTTGGGAAACCAGTTCTTCTGGAACATAAGGCGCAGGTACGGTCACCATTGGACGCCCGCTGCTCGAACTGCTAGTTCCGATTATTACGGGAGCGCCTCGGCCACCTAATCAAGACAATTTTTTGTAGGCATGGAACGTTTAGGAATGCACAGCCGGTAATGTTTTTTATAAAAGAAAGTACATGTACCTAGTAGCAGCTTTTGTCCGCCCACCCTATTAAACCAGGCTTTCTTCGGACGCGGGACGCGGACACGCCAGCCTCTCCCGTCTAATGTAAAAAAAAAACACGCGCGTATGTTTTCAGGAAAGCACTTCCATAAAGATTACATTATACATATCAATGTCGACGGAAGCGGCATGGTGTGTCCACAGCCGTCTCTAATTATAAGGCATGCTTTAAGAAATCTGGCAACATAGCCGGTGGTCCGACCTTAATTGACAGCAAATTGAAAGTTCGAGTAAAAGCAATGCAGTCTTTAATTGTTAAAAGAAATGTATTTTCGGACAATTAAAAAGTGAAAACGCTTGCCTTTTTACCTCATCACAGCCAATATAAAAATTGGAGGTTACTGCAATCACTCCAAAATTCGAAATTGAGATAACAGATCTATAGGTTTCGATCTCCCAGCATCACGAAATCTGTGGCTTGGTGCAAGAAGGGCCAATGTGACATTTTCAAAATTAGCGTTTTCTTTTTTAAAACCACACTTTAATAACAAAATTTAGTATTAAATTAACTTGAATATTGAGTAATTTCGTTTACAGAATCCTATCCTAAGTCAATAATTAAAAAAAAAACGCTAATTTTGAAAATGTCACTTTCGCCCTTCTTGCACCAAGCCACAGCAATAGTATATTACATAACGAGCTACGAAAGGAAAGTGGCTTATATCACATGAGTGGGGAATTTCTCACACGAGGCGCCAGCCGAGTGTGAAAACCCCACGAGTGCAATGTATACACATTTTCGTGCGAGTTGTGCACACTATTTTTCCTACGAACCACAACAAAAAATCATTTCTTTATTTTCTCTTTTTTATCATCGTTGTCAACAAAACAGCAAGTGTCATATTTTATTAAATTTTGAAATCCAGCCTATGTTAATGTGGTTGATGCGCGTTGCCATGCGACGTGGGCGAAACCGTTCGATATCATATCGCACAGCACTAACACACGCGTGTGTTAGTGTCAACTTTCGCGCCTACTTAATTATGCGATATTTACAACTTTCTTAACTGGTCGTAGGAAAAAGTGGCTTTTCAAAAAATGTCTGCGCGTGCATACGTATGTATGAAGGTTAGTGTTGGCATTCTGGTGAGCCCAGTTAATTTTTTTGCCAATCCGCAAACTCTAACTGCCTTTTTGGCATATCAACCATGAAATTTGATTGATGAACACCAAGTTTTCTTATCAGCACGTGAAAGGGCTTCAAATTCTGTGTTTAAAAATGCCTTTTTGGCATAAAATTCGAAATTTCAAAGAAACATTAATTAACACGCTACAATCCAAACTACTGGATCGATTTTACCTAAAATTTAGTACCTAGAGATAATGTCATAACCTGCCAAAAAGTTGAATTAATTTTGGTGGCGATCTGCCAAAGGCAATAGTTATTTACAATGCGGCAAGTAAGTGCATTTACACTGTAACTAATCGTAATATTAAGGGGCGACCATGATCGCCGATCTCGTTAGAAACCACCTGACGACCGATAAATAACAGTAGTTTTGCACAAATTTTTGGAAGGTTTCTGTGAAAATTCCACTTTAAAAATTTGATCCAATTACGAACGAGGATTTAAATCTTTACGACGGATTCTGGCCAATCAAGAGAAAATTACATCGGAAATTTTTCTGTCAGGTTCCTACTGTCAGGATGTGGTCAGGATCTTGAAATTTTCTCGCTGAACACCACTCGTGCTCCCTAAAATTTCCGCAAATTTGTTTTTGACATTTACTGCAGATTTTCTGCCGCGGAAATCATCATTTCCGCTTGGCAAAAATCAGTCGTCAATTCTAAAAAAAGTTAATTTTGGCCTCACTCGTGGTATTATATACGAAAATCGTTCTCAGCATTAAAAATGCGTGCCAATGATGCAGAAACTACTGCATCCATCGCTTGTTTGTTGCCAGAAAAATCAAAGGAACGATGTAATCAAACCTTAGAAAATTTTATGAAAGGGTGCGCGACGAAAAATGCTACCAACGTTTTACTGGCTTACTTTTTGGAAAAATCGCAGTTACTCAAATCTCCAAGTAGTTTATGGTCGGAATATTCCATGCTGAAATTTAACAATTTCTATAAATAAAAAACAAGATATATCCAAGTTCGAGCGTCTAAAAGCGTTTCTCAAGAGGAATTTCTGGTAAAAGCTGAAAATTTTTGGTAAAAGCTGACGAAATATTTTAAATGAAGAAAGTGGTTGTAATTTTTGGAGTAGTTGGAGGATGCCGATCTGAAGAGCTTTACAGAACGAAGGTAGAAGACAAAGGTGACATACTCGTAGTCCAGATTTTGGAGACAAATACCAATGTGACAAGAAAATTTGTAACAAACAAAGGAGAAGAAGAAAAGTGGATAAAAGTAGTTCAACGTTATATGGAACAATATGCTCAAGATGATCGTCTTTTCTATCGATATGAGCGCGGGAAATGCGTAAATCAGGTAGCAGGAAAACACAATCTCCAAAATCCCCTTTGATATAGCAACCTTTCTCAATCTACCAAACGCAAAGCAATACACTGGTCATTCATTTCGAAGGACGTCGTCCACACTTTTGACAAACATTTTGGATTTAAAGCGACATGGGGGCTGTAAATCAACTACCGTGGCAGAAGGTTGCATAGCTGAATCTCTGACCAACAAAATCGAAATAGCAACAAGATTTTACAAGAGAATTTCATCCAAATACCAAGGAAAACAATTCAATTAGCCGAAACTGCTGCTATAATAAACGTAATAAACGTTTCTTATACAATTGTAATTTCACATTGAATTTTAATAGATAGTTATTAGGTGTTCCCGTTTTTCTGTTTTGTTTGGAAAGTATTGCCTGTATTTTAAAGAAATTTTTAAAATTTTTATGCACTTTCTTGGCCATGCACCGAAAGGACCTAACACTTTCGAACCTAGCGACCGGGACCTCGATCATCTCGCTTTCGATCTTCTTGACCACACAGTAAAGTTGCTTTACAATAGGGGGAGAATCAAGTATTTTTTTGGCATGTCAACTTTGAAATTTGAAAGTTGACCACCATTTTTTGTTTTTATCAGCACAGGTCTTCAAATTGTTTTCAAAAATGCATCCACTCAACTCACCGCCCTTTTGACTAAAAAATTAAAAGGGTTTCAAAAACCCCACAGAACACTTTTAAAGATTTGATGGATTTAAATTTATGATGGTTGAAAGCTTGGTCCATTTTTCAAAGAGGAACTGATGTTTCATTACACAAGGTAGTTTCACAGTCTCGTTCCACAAAATTTACTTACTAAGTAAATTTGGGGAACGAGACTGTGAAACTACCTTGTGTAATTAAATTTATGAGATAGGATTGGATTAGTCATCAAATGGGGAGGTTCCAGCCGCTTCCGTAGCAGTCCATTTTTTAAATTAAAAACTAAAAAGTTAAAAAGGGAGGTTACTGCACTCGGTTCAAAATTGAAAATCGAGATAAAAACAGATCTTTACGTTTTCGGGTATGAAGAATGCGAAAAAATAGGTTTTCAAAAATTGACAGCAGAGAAGCGGCTGAAACCTCCCCATCGTGTGGGTCTTTGACTTGTGTTTAAAATTTTAAAGTTGATGAGCCTAAATGGCACTTCCTGCGCGTCAATGTACGAAATTTTAGCCAGATCGATCCAGTAGTTTGGGGTATAATGTGCTTTAGTGCTATTAGAAAACTTCCATTTTTTTACCCAATTATCTGAGGAGCCTCAGATAATCTCGGCAATTTGATTGGTCAATATTCAAATGAAATGAACCAATAAAATTGTTGCTTCATTTGAATATTGACCAACCAAATTGCTGAGATTAACTGAGGATCCTCAGACAAATGTGTAAAACGAACGCGTCCACTTGCATTGGCTCTATACAGGGTGTAACAGAATCATACGGCAATATTTTATATTTTTTTATCCGCAAAAATATAAGAGGAAAATTCCCGAGAAAGTTTTTCCTAGGGTCATTAATAACGGAGGTAGGGGTGGCCACAATGGAGTGTCAGTTATACTTTGTTACTTACTGTTTTCTCATCTCTCATCTCACATTTCTTTTTGATACCTTTTTTTTCATGTTGGGTAGGATTCAATCAGCTTCTGCTGTTCCTATCCGTTTGTGTAGTTTATTTGGAAATATTTTTTAACCTCCCCACTCCACTTCACCATTTAAAAAAAAGGGAGGTTATTGCAATCACTAAAATTTTCGAATTCGAGATAAGACCGGATCTGTACGTTTTGAGGTCTCAGGAACCCAAAAAAGTGGTTTTTAAAATGTGTCTGTATGTATGTACGTACGTACGTACGTTCGTACGTTTGCACGTACGTACGTTCGTTCGTAAACGCGCCACAGCCCAAACTACTCGACCGATTTGGCTGAAATTTGGTACGTGTGCATGTGATAACCCAACTTAGATCTGAAAAGCTTTTGGAGCCAATCGTGCAACCAGAAACGCCGTTTTGGCACATCAACTTTTAAAGGACCCCGCACCGTTTATATGAGAAAACATATTTCGGTTAAATTGGCTAATTTTCACATATGTTGTTGTTGAAGACCTACTGAACAAAATATGTTCCAGTACCAAACTTCGCTAATGGACAGTTTTTGAGATATAGCCCCTTAAAAATGAAAAAAATTGCTCTCGCCAAGTAAAGTTATGATGTTAGAGCTCGAGTCATGGCCCGTTGGTGTGACAACTAAATTCTTTCAATATCTTACTATGGAAACCGATGACTTTTCAACAATAAAAAAACCAAAACGTTCTTAAAATCATCAGAAATCTTCTGCCCCGCAAATAAAATAACTAATCTGAGCGCGCAAGAATTTCGAAAAGTCATCGTTTCCATAGAAAGAATTTAGTGACGACGCCACAAATGTTAAACAATGGTTGTCACACCAGCGGGCCATGACTCGAGCCATACTCGAGCTCTAACATCAGCTTCGCGAGAGCAATTTTTTTCATTTTTAAGGAGCTATACAGGGTGGGTAATTTTTCGATGCACACCATTCGGATCTCCTAAACGGTTAAAGATACTGGGTGGGTTAAATTAGAGAAAAGTTGCGCTATTTCTTGGTGATTAAGAATCTGAAGAGAATTCCCTGATATTTTGATTCGTTCCTGAGTTATCACAAAAAATCTGAAAATTGTCCATTTAAAGAAAAATAATATCTTCCTAACGATTGATGTTATTTAAATGAAACTTGGAACTTTTATATTTTTGACAGCTGTCAATTGAATGGAATTGACAGAATTTTTCTAGGCCTTTTTGATTTTGAATGAAGACAGTCAACTTTTCTTTTTCTTATGGGCGCCATATTGAATTTTAACACCGCCGGATACCCAGAAAAATTAGCTTCTCAAAAATGTAACCAACATTGACGTTTTTGAAAAAATGTGTGAAAGCGTTAGGAAGATATTAATTTTTCTTTAAATTGACAATTTTCAGATTTTTTGTGATAACTCAGGAATGGATCAAAATTTCGAGGAATTCTCTTCAGATTCTTAATCACCAAGAAATAGCGCAACTTTTCTCTAATTTAACCGACCTCGTATCTTTTACCGTTTAGGAGATCCCAATAATGGGTGAACATCGAAAAATTACCCACCCTGTATCTCAAAAACTGTCCATTAGCGAACTTTGGTACCGAAACATATTTTGTTCAGTAGGTCTTCAACTACAACATATGTGAAAATTAGCCAATTTAACCGAAATATGTTTTCCCATATAAACGGTGCGGGGTCCTTTTAAATGTAAACCCCCATTTTTCACGTCACAATAAGGAAGGCCTTCAGATTCTGCTTCCAAAGATGTGTTCACTGTCAGTGCCCTTTTGACCAAAAACTAAAAATATCGAGATTTTTATCGGACTTTAAAATCGCGGTACAGCCCAAGCCCCTGAACCGATTTGGCTAAAATTTTGCACATGGGGATTGTATTACACGTCGAAGAGCTGAACAAATGTTGGATTCAATCGACCCACGGAAAGTGCCGTTTTGGCACACCAATTTCCAAATTTAAAGTTATTCTCTCATTTACCCATACAAAACAAATTTTTGAAAAATTTATTGTCACCATCAGAAGGGTCTTCAAATTCTGGTTTTAAATGAGATAAAATTTATTCGCATTTATTACCCTTTGAGTAGAAAAATCGAAATTTTGTAATAACACTGAAACCACGTTATAGCCCAAACTACTGGATGGATTTGTCTGAAATTTGGTACATGGAGGTCAGGTGACCCATTGAAGAGCTGAAAGGCTTTTGGGAGCAAATGGGTGCCATTTAGGCATATTAACTTTAAAATCTTAAACACAAGTCACGGAAATCAAAGACCCACGCGTTGGGGAGGTTCCAGCCGCTTCTCTGCTGCATTTTTTTAAAATTTAAAATCAATATTGTTGCTTTTTTTTGATTTTTTTTCATATTTATGTATGTTATGTTAACTACACAATAAAGGGTATTATTATTATTATATGGATAACGGTTTTAGGGCCTCGCACGTACCACATTGACGGTGATTTGAAAGGAAAGGAGTGCCCAAATGAAAAAAAATTAAGAGAAAAAAGTTTCCAAATGAAATGTGCTACCTGAAAACACTAGCAAATGTAGTGATAAATCAAATGCTGTATTTTTTATAATAGAATTTAACAGTAGCTGCAGATGAAAAGCCACCTTCCTCTTTGTCGTTTTTGGTTAAATTTTTACTTGTGTCTAATAATAAGATAAACATATCACTTCCGGAGTTACTCTAAAAACACCGTTATTCATCCCTCCACCTTGACCAGCCCTACCGCCGTTATTCATGACCTTAGGAAAAACTTTCTAGGGAATGCTCATCTTGTATTTTTGCGGATAATACGTGGTTAAAATATTGCCGTATCTTCTGTTACACCCTGTATAGCCGCGTTATAAGTTCGACAGTAAGGAGTAAAGCCTCGTTTTCCGTCACGCGAAGTTCGCAGGTTTTTGGCGAATTAAAATGGCCGAAACATATAAAAGTGGGGTTTAGACTTGTCGGCCATTTTTATTGGCCAAAAACCTGCGAACTTCGCGTTACTGAAAACGAGGGGATCTTTCAGCGTATAAACATACATTTTCCGATCATTGGTGTTTTGCAAAAGCCTCCCAAACCACGCCAAATTTATTTTTTTTTAAATAAATATAATCTCAAAAAGTGAAGTCCTCTGAAAAAGGATTGTTAGAAGCTTAGCCTTCCTGCCGCGGATTTGTGGAGCCATTTTTGAAAATGGTCATATTACTAAACATAATTTTTACTGTCATAAGTTAATTTTTGATCAATGAGGAGTCCAAATGCTCATTTCAATAGCCTATTAGTCCAGTGGGGCAGTAACAATAGCTGCGTTTTATTGCTTCTTCTTTTCCTTCCGCATACGAAAACTGCTCGTTTTATTGCAGTCCAGTTTTCCTCCAGAAGCTACTTTTCCTTCCAAGTACAGAGACGGTAGGACGAGAAGGAAAGTAGTGGGGTAAATGTCAATAACGTCATTTGTGAGAAATCGCGCATTTGTCATTTTGCAACAATTATTTCACAATTAATTACTTGGTTGAATTTTGAGTTTATTTAATAAACGTGGACTAAAATGGATTCGCATATTATAAAAACAGACGACGGGCAGCTTTTATGGTACAATCCGCAAAGTATGAGTGTAATCTTCATAACCTCAACCTATTTTGGATAAAATTTCACATTTTAGCTAAATCCTATGAGTTTGTTACTGCATTGAAGGAATTGAATTGCAATTTATCAGACAATACTAGTCAGGACCAAGAAGAAGATGTTAATAAATCAGTTGAGGACCGTGATGCCTGTAAAAAACAAACAAGTAAAACCAGTCACTGGGAAATAAATTTTTTTCATATTTTCCTCCTCTTCTTGTAATAACTTGCTAAGAATTAAAACTGCTTGGTTCATTTTTAGCGCTGTGCTGTATTCTTATTCAAGACTTATTTTCAAATTCAAATTCTTTGAATGGCAGATGACAGATACACCGTTTTATTGTTTACGTCATTCTATTGCTTCTGACAGCTCCTCCAGAAGCAAGCAATAAAACGCGCCTAATATCATGAATTTTCTACTCCAGAGTGTATGTTAATCATTGGCGCAATGTTTTCCCTGGGCTCGAGTTTACAATTCGAGTTCAGGAATGGTTTAACTGAGCTCGGCTCAATTTCTTAGCAACCGGTGCTCTCATTGGCTGTCACCTAGCAACTGAACCTAGCTCAAGTCTTGGCTCAAGTGAATCTCCACTGAATTCGAATTGTAAATTCGCTCCTTAATAATATACTCATTACTCACCACTGTTGCTTCCACCTCTAATGGCCGTGTTGGATCTCATGATGCGAGCTCTAGTCCTCGGCATCTGCCTCCCGCTACCAGTGGGTTTGCTGTTTCCACTAGTTCCACCACTGCCGGAACCTCCGGTACCACTTCCACCAGAGCTGCGCAACAACCATGACCTTGGTTGCACAAGAAATATTTAGATAAAATCATGAATTGTTCAGTGCAGAAATTCAAAAACACCACAAATCAATAAGGTGTGCTGTTGCAAAAATATCCACTACTTACTTTTTAGTTGAGTCATTCTTAGTCAAATCAAGTTTACTTGAAAGTACATTATATGATATTCGGCATATTCGCCCATCATCCAAGAGCAGGGCTATGTGAGAGGGTCCTAAACAGATTCTCTTGATGTTATTTTGGACACTGGTCAATCCTGGGTGTGTGCTCTGACCAAGACGGTTTATTCTATCAGCTACTTCTTTCAATCTGAAAGTACGTAGGTATATTTAAAATGAAGAAGCTGCCTTAAGATAATGAGAATTTATTATGCAATCTTTCAATAAATTTGCGTCTTTTAATAATTTTCCGTGGTAGTACCAATTATACCTATAGTAATAGTAATATAACAACATGATGGGACCGTGTTATTTTTAGGATCTTGAACGCTGGTAGTAATCTTCCTCCATTGTGCTCTCCATTTTTAAAGTATGCATGCAGTAATGATCAGGGAAAATGGAGGAAGATTTGGAGAATGAAAGGAATGCAGGACGTTGAAGACTCACCTGTCATTGAACTGTTCATCGCTCCCCGGTAAAGGGTGAACGACGTACTGCAAGCACGGCATTGTTTTAAAACACTTATCACAACTTATTTACTGTAAAATTAATGAAAATGCTACCAAAATCATCAATTATTTTCACAGGAAACATGGGGAACATTCGCCATGTTTTCGGGTTTTGGCTTGATTGATGTGAGCATAGCAACAGCGAGTTTTGCAGGCAACCACCGCAAAATTGACAGATGAAATAATAAATACACTATATCGAAGCTCCAAAGTGAAGTTAGCACAAGCGCGGTAAATTTAAATTTACATGGGCGTTTATTATTATCTTTTATTTCCTGTTTGGTGTTTTGCCTTATTGATGATTTCAATAATTCCAGTGCATGAAGGGTGCCAGTCTACGCAGTAGGTAAAACAGTGCGGCTGTATTATCGACTCTGTCAGTTTTAAGATTGCTGTGACTGCTGTGACACAAGAATGACAATAATGACTAAAGACTAAAGGCGTTTTTTCTCGGTTTTATGTATTAAAATACAAACTTGTATTTGAAAGCGTAGGAAGTAATCTTGTTTTGTATTGAAATACCTTCAAAATAAAATAATGTCAAATGTGAATCGTCCTTCCGAGAAAAATTCGAAACTGACGGCAAAAATTACAGTAGGTACCGTAAAGTGGGGTCGAATTGGCCGCTTTTCAAGTTAAAAAGCTGTAACTTTTGACACAGTTGGCCGATTTATTCCAAATTTTGTGTATATACGGGTCTCGATGCGTACTTTCAGACTGTGCTATGCATATTTTAATTTAGTCAATTTGAACAAAAATATTCCAAAAAAATAGGGTGGCCAAAGTGGGGGTCAAATTGGCCACGAGTTCATTTTACATGTTAAATCAATTTAAACCGTGTTAGGTTTAAGATTGGCCACAAAAAAAATTTTTTTTTAGCATTTGCCAATTTTGTAAGGTATAAAACCCTTGTAACGCATATTTTTTGTATGATAATAATGCATTATATTCTATTGAACGTCAAAAAGATACTTTATTTATAAAAATAGACAATATTCATACAGGGTGAGTCTGAAAGACTTCACATCCTTCATACCACAGAATCTACTGTTCAAATGATGAAGCTTGGTGCAAAAATTATTGGTCAATTGTGATTCCTCTTGATGTTATAAGCTGCCAAAAAGCTTCATTTTTAAATGTTCTTTTTAAATATCTTTTGAAAGGTGTATCGTAGGATTTTCAATTTTTGCACAGCATTGTTACAGACCAAGATGGAACTACTAATGGTACTTAAGACATTATCCAAAAAGCGGATCCCTGTTATACAGGATGGTCCCGATGTTATTTGCCCTTGAACTTTTTTATGTTTGAAAATATTGCTAATTTGCCTAGGCGGCCGTATTCCTCCTTCAATTCTAAAACTTTTTTGGCTCTTAAAATTTTTCGAAAAAGCTAATCACTCACGAGGAAAATTGAAAAAACCGAAAACATGATCATCGTGATAAACCTATACAATTTCAATAAAAATCAAAGTGTACGTTGACACGCATCACATTTCAACTATTTTTTTGCATTGAAGGTGTTGTCCTACATCTGTGCCCAGAACCATTGCTCACAACTGAAGAAAAAACATTGATGGTAATTTCACTTTTTTATGAGGTGTAGACTCATCATTGGTTTTAAGGTGATTATACCTACATCATGTTTTCGGTTTTTTCAATTTTTCTCGTGAGTGGTCAGTTTCTTCGAAAAATTTTAAGAGCCAAAAAAGTTTTAGAATAGAGCTGGGAATACGGCCGCATAGGCAAATTAGCAATATTTTCAAACATAAAAAGTTCAAGGGCAAATAACATCGTGGCCACCCTGTAAAACAGAGATTTGCTTTTTGGATAATGTCGTTGCATCTTGGTCTGTAACAATGCTGTGCAAAAATTCAAAATCCTACGATACACCTTTCGAAAGATAGGTATTTAAAAAGAATGTTTAAAAATGAAGATCTTTGGCGGCTTATAACATCAAGAGGAATCACAATTGACCAATAATTTTCGCACCAAGCTTCATCATTTGAACAGTAGATTCTGTGGTATAAAGGATGTGGAGTCTTTCAGACTCACCCTGTATAAAAGCAAACAAATTTCTCTCAAATTTCATTCCCAACTTCTGTGTCAACGTAACTAAATTAAGTGACTGGAGCGGAAATTCTTCACCGCCCTTGTGATTGTACATCTTTTCCCTTGTAGTACCACCCAAATTTAGTGGGGGTAAATCACCCCCCGGCTCCTAGGGCGGCTAAACTTACCCTTCCAACCTGTAAAAATGTCGGTCTAAGTTTGGCCACCCACTAAGAGCCAGGGGGTGATTTACCCCCATTAAATTTGGGTGGTACTGCAAGAGGAAAGATGTACAATCAAAAGGGCGGTGAAGAATTTCCGCTCCAGTCACTTACCTATAGTGGGGGTAGGAGAAGTTTTTTGACTTTCAATTTTGGTAGAATTTTTGTAGTCTGAAAAATATTTTTTTTTGCAATAACCAAGCAATTAATTACGAAAAAAATTATACTGGAGGTAAGAGGAAGGTTTGCCCTATATGCTACAATATTTTAAACTGCCAAATAATAAACCTCAAAATTGCACAGAGCGCCACTAACAAATTCTAAAAAGTGACCAATCTCACACCGAGTGCCAAAGTCACCCCACTTTACGGTATTTCAATACAAATTTTAAAAAATAGTAAGCTGACCAATCATAAGAGCCCATTTGTATTAATTTGTATTGAAAAACCTAAAATCGAGAAAAAACGCCTTAACAAATAAATAATTTGTCACAAAATGTCATGAGATTCATGAGATGAAAGCGCCCAAAAGCACCAGATGTAGTGCATTAATCACCAAAATTGGCAACCCTTAGACTGGACGACCGTTTTTTTCGTTTAATCACGTTGATTCGAGTAAGTATTCATAGATGTCCTTCTTTTATTAAAATCATCAATATTTTGTCAATTATTTTCCTGCTCTACTGTTATGAATTGCATTAATTTAAACAAAAAAAGGGGGCGATGATCTGTTTATGATTATAGGTACCCTAGATTATACCTATAGAGGGGTCGTTCTGTTTTAAGATATATTGGGAGTTGGCAATTAAAAATATAATTAATTTCTCCGTGAAGCCAATTGAAACCTCTTAACTATTTGAATGTACTTAATTTAAAAGATTTGAAAAATGTGTAAAATAATCGAATGGAAGTCATTTCGTCGGTGTCGTCGGCCTTCGTCTGTCACCGGCATTGCCACTCGTCTACGTCTACGGGTCTCGCACTCTCGTGTCGTGTCTTTTTCTTGTTGCCAGTTCAGTTGCCTAGTTGCCTTGTTGTGGCAGGCGTGTTGATGGGTGTGTGTGTGTGTGTGTGTAACTACAATAAGCAATTTCCATTTCTTATTCTTATAGGATTATTACATTTTGGAATAATATGAATGTAAGTGACGACATGCAGTAAACATGCGCTTTCAAGTGTCATTTCCGTAAAATGTTCAAAGGCCAGATTAATGGCCATGGGTGGGTTGTTTGGCACAGATTTTAGAGCACGTTCGAACATACGTGCAACGTTATCGTTCCCTGTCTAACCCATTAAAAGTGCGATCACCTTAGGCGCGCGGATGTCTCAAAATCATGTTTTTTGCCTGTGGGTTTGTCTACCGACAGCTACCGACAAACAATAATTATTGTCATTCAGCCTGTTTAATTTATTTATTAAAACGCTTCATGTTTAAATGCTTTGTTGTTAATAGAAGGTCACTGGACAAAATTACGCGAACTTAGGCGGCTGTTGAATTGTTGATTTTACTTCAAATATAATTTAACCTCCCCCCAACCAATATAAAAAGCCACCGGTTTTACTGGTGGGATCGGGTGCAGATTTTATCAATCTGCACCTAGTAGTAGTGCCCCCGCAGACTTACAGATGTGTCAAAAAGTAACACGTAAAATAAGACAAGTTTGCTAATTTATGTTTTGGAGGAGATCGTTATCGGAAAAAAACAAAATCTGGAGAATTTTGTAAAATGACGCCCAGTGGGTTGAAAAATTGCGGAAGGTGATGAAAAATCAAGAGGGGTGAAAATCGAGGTGAAAATTAACTGTAGTTAAGACAAAGTCGGAGACGAAGTACAAAATAACGAGCAAAATAATATAACCCAAAAATAAGCCAATTATGCAAATCGGACTTTTGTGGGGGTTGAAACACTTACCTATATACCTGTTGCGAAGGGGGCTGAAAAATTAAAAAAGGTAAACTGAATCCAAGCGAGTTCGAACAAAAACGAAATTATGCGAATTTTCCAAAATTAACACTTAGGGGGTTGAAAAATTGTAAAAGAGGATGAAAAGACAAAGGGGATGAGAATTAATCGTATAGTTAAGTAGAATTACAGAAAATAACACGAAAATAAGCCAATTATGCAAATTTAGTTTTTTTGCGAAGGGGGTCCAAAAAGTGAAAAAGACAAACATAATTCAAATGAGTAAAATTGACTCGAAAATTTATTACCGAAAAAGAGAAAATGACGCGAATTTTACAAAATTAACGCTCCACGGGGGGTTGAAAAATTGAAGAAATTGTCAAGAGGGGTGAAAATGAACTGTATAGTTAATTAGAACTAGCGAAGATGACACGAAAAAGAAGTGGTCTGCGTAAATTTAACTTTTTGAGGGTTCACATATCATGAAAGGGGCGAGGGAAGGGGTTGAAAAATTGTGCATGGGTTAAAAACGAGGCTAAAAATTAATAAAAATTTTTTGAATTATCGAAAAATCACAAAAAAATCCCGAAAAAATAAATAAAATGCTAGATAAAATGTATTTATACCGAGGTATTTACTTCGCTTGCTAGGGCTTCGGGGTTGTTAGTAGCCTCTAGGGGTTGGTTTTAGGTTGAAGCCGGTTGAAGCGAGGGTTTGACATTGCAATTTTTTTGGAAATTTTGTATATTTTTACACGAGTTTTTACATGATTTTGCACATTTTCTGGAATTTTTTTAGAAATTATGGAAATTTTGGTGTACAGATTTTTACCCGGTTGTCAACCCGAGTCAACCCCTCGGGTTGAAGCGATGGTTGAACGAGGGGTTGAAGCATGGCTAGGGTTTTCAATCCCGGACCGGGATTGGCCTCACGGGATTTTCGGGATTACAACACCTCAATCCCGGGATTTTCGGGATCCCGGGATTAGATTACAAATTATAAAAATTCAGCCGCAATATAATTTTTTTTGGATAAATATCTATTATCTATTTATATTGCATGAAAAAAGGATGAACAGTGTCAGTGATAAACAAAGTAGTATTAAAAAAAAGGAAGTAAAGCTATTTTCGTGTTGCCTTCTTCTGGAAAAAAGACCTTAAAAATGACATTGCGTCCAAAGTGCCGTCCCCCAGCATAGATTTAATTTTTGTGCACAGATTGTTGCCAGCGTTCGAAAAAGCACGTTCCGAATCCACACTGCAAATTTTTCCTCCATTACCTCCATTTTCGAATAGGGTCATTTCCTTTTTGATAATAGACTCTAAACTGAAGGAACTTGGCTTCCGTTAATAAATAAAAAAAAATAATAAAATAATGATATATTTATAGGTGCGTGTATTGCAGAAAGGTCGAAATTTGATACAATATAAACACGCTAAAAGCTTGCAACTGGTTTTGTGCTTGTTCATCTAATCCCGATAATCCCGAAAATCTCGAAAATCCCGGTTCTAAAATGGCGGGATTTTCGGGATCGAAAATCGTCCGGGATCCCGGGATCCCGGGATAGATGATCCCGGGATTGAAAACCCTAAGCATGGCCGTGGTTGAAGCTCGGGTTGAAGACTCGTATAAATAAGACTACTTTTTTTCAATGGTTGACCGAAATCTATGGCGCACCATAATTTTATTCCACCACTTACATGAAGAAATTTCCAGTTTCAACCCTTACATTTCACCCCCTTGTTACATCATAATGAAAATTCGTGTGAAAATTTGACCATCCGCTACAGTGTCGCTGTCGAGGTCGCTCTAAATTAACCGAGAAATTAATACACCAAAGCCTTGATCTCAACCTTGATACATTGAGCAGTTTTTTGAGTTCTCGCATTTTTGCATTTCGGCATGTTAGAGGTTGTACCCCCTTCAAGGGTGGTTTTTCGACAATGATGATTAAAGAGATGATCGAGGAGATGGAGATGATTAACGAGATGATCAAGACCTTTTTTGTGCCATCAATAGAAATCTATCGAATGTCGAATGGTACGTGCGAGGGTTAATTTCATCCCCCTCGATAAATTTCTCCTAAAATCAATCCTCCTTTCTCGAAGATGCAGTGTGTAAGACCTCACAGTTTTACAGAAGATATTGCTTCTCTGTATCAAAGTACAGGTGCTAGGAAATCTTGAGGAAATCCGAGGAATTCTTAGAAAATCTGAGGAAATCCGAGGAAATCTTGGGGAAATCTCAGGAAATCTTTCCAAAAGGAAATCTAGTGTACCTACAAAATTTTTCCCTGCGACTCACCCCTCGTTTGGGCTATAACGTGTTCTTAGTGTTAATACAAAATTTCGATTTTTCTACCCAAAGAGTACTAAATGCTCGACTAAATGCGAATCGATGCGAATGATTTTTGTCTTATTTAAAAGCAGTCCTTTCTGATAGTGACAATAAATCTTTAAAAAATTTGTTTTCGAGTGGGGGGCATTTCACACCCCAAAAATTTGTACACCACTGCCGAATTTTCAGGGCACTGCCGTAAATTTGTGCACCACTGCCGACTGTGAAGTCCCCCGATAGCCTAAAAATTCATAGATCACTGTCGGATTTGCTCAATTTTTGCAACCACTGCCTAATTTTTGCAACCACTGCCTAACATTTCCCACTAACACTGCCGAAAATTTGTACACCACTGCCGACTGTGAAATCCCCCCCATTTTCGAGCTTGTTTTGGATGTTTAAATGAGAGAATAATTTTAAATTTGGAAATTGGTGTGCCAAAACGACACTTTCTGTGGGCTGATTGAATCTAAAATTTGTTCAGCTCTTCGTCTTGTAATGCAATCCCCATGTGCAAAATTTCAGCCAAATCGATTCAGGGGCTTGGGCTGTACCGCGATTTTAAAGTCCTATAAATAAAAATCTAAACATTGATAATTTTTGGTCTAAAGGGCACTGAGAGTGAATACATTTTTAGAAGCAGAATTTGAAGGCCTTTTCTATGGTGACGTGAAAAATGGGGGTTTGCATTTAAAACGAGGGGCTATCCACTCCGGCAATAGGTGTACAAATCTGTCGGGAATGGACGGGAATGAACGGAAATGCAATAGGGAATACGGAAATTATCGGCAATGTTTAGGCCTCGGTTTAGGCAATGGACGGGATTTTTCGGGAATGCACGGAAATGTTCGGCAATGGCAGGAAATGCTCGGCAATTAAATGTAGCAATGCGGCAATACCGACATTCCTTCGCTCGGCAATGGATATACATCTCCGAAGAAAAGAAAATAGAAAATGTCTCGGAAAATGTGCAATGTCGCTGAAATGCATGACAATGTCGGGAATGCTTCGAAAATGCTTGGCAATTTGGGGAATGCTCCGGAGATACACGGGAATTTTAGGAATGCTTCGGAAATGTAGGGCAATTCCGAGAATGTTCTGAAACGACTCGGTAATTTTGGGAATGCTTCGGAAATGAACGGCAATTTCGGGAATGCTTCGGAAATGAACGGCAATTTCGGGAATGATTCGGAATGGACGGCAATTTGGGGAATGATTCGGAATGGGTGACAATTATTCAAGGTCAGGCCAGGTCAGCTCAAAACGAGGTCCAAAAGCTCGCAAAAGAGACCGGTAGGCAGTGGTGAGAGCGAGGGGTTGGCCACGCGGATTTTTCGTGTACAAAGTACTGCGCTCATGCCATACTGCTTGGTACTGCGCGATACTGCTTCGTACTGCGCGATACTGCTTCGTACTGCGCGATACTGCTTGGTACTGCGCGATACTGCTTCGTACTGCGCTCGATACTGCTTCGCACTGCGCGATACTGCTTCGTACTGCGCGATACTGCTTCGGACTGCGCGATAGTTCTTTGTACTGCTATGGTAGTTTTACCTACACAACATACCTAAGGAGAGTTATTATACCAGTTTGGGTTTATTCAGTTTGTACCTACCAAATTGGGTAAGTGAAATTTCTTTTTTCCGGAGGAAATCAATCGTATTTCCATTCATCATGGCCTACTAATTTTGACAAATCGTTTACATTCACTTGCACTCGAGTGTATCTGAAAAAAAAATGCAGCCGAGAAGCGGCTGGAACCTCCCCATCGCGTGGATCTTTGTATTCTGTGTAGATAGTAGTCAATTCAACAGAATTTTTTTAATCCTTGACTAATTTCGCAATTTTCTGACAAATACCGACGTGCCTCGGACATCACCCATCACGTTTGACAATATGTTCTTTTTAAGGTTAATCTTTTGCCACCTTTTTGACAATAACTGCCACTTTATGTCATCCACTGTCAGCCCGCTCCCTTTTAATGAGAAAGAATTTTTTCTCTATTTTCCACTGAAATGGCAGAAACTGTGAACACATTTTTAGAACCAGAATTTGATCGCCTTTCTAATGGCGACATAAAAAAGGAGGTCTTGTATTTAAAATTTTAAGTTGATATGCTTAAATCGGACTTCCCGTGGGCCAATTGCTTTCAAAAGCCTTTCAGGTCTTCAACGGGTCACCCAATCTCCATGTACCAAATTTCAGTCAAATCGATTCAGTAATTTGGGCTATAATGTATTTTTTCTGTTATTATAAAATTTCGATTTTTTGAACCAAACAGCGCTAAATGCGAATTAATTTTGTCCTATTTAAAACCAGAATTTGAAGACCTTTCTGATGGTGACAATAAATCTTTCAGAAACTTGTTTTTAATGGTCAAATGAGAGAATAATTTTAAATTTGGAAATTAGTGTGCCAAACCGGCACTTTCCGTGAGTCGATTGAATTCAAAATTTGTTCAGCTCTTCGACGTGTAATACAATCCCCATGTGCAAAATTTCAGCCAAATCGGTTCAGGGGCTTGGGCTGTACCGCGATATTAAAGTCCGATAAAAATCAATTTTTTTTTTATTTTTGGTCAAAAGGGCACTAAGAATGAATACACTTTTAGAAGCAGAATTTGAAGGTCTTCCTTATGGTGACGTGAAAAATGGGGGTTTGCATTTAAAACTTAAAAGTTGATGTGCCAAAATGGCATTTCCAGTTGCACGATTGGATCCAAAAGCTTTTCAGATCTAAGTTAGATTACGAGATGCCTATGTTCCAAATTTCAGCCAAATCGGTCTAGTAGTTTTGGCTGTGGCGTGATTACAAACAAACGTACGTACGTACAAACGTACGAACGTACGTACATACACACAGACACATTTTAAAAACCCCTTTTTTGGGTTCCTGAGACCTCAAAACGTAAAGATCTGGTGGTATCTCAAATTCGAAAATTTTAGTGATTGCAGTAACCTCCCATTTTTTTAAAATTGTGATGGGGTTGGGGAGGTTAAAAAAATCGAAAATTTTGGATTGCTTAGGTAGGTACTGTAAGGGCTGGCTTTATTTCTCTGAGAGAAGCCTTCCTTGAAAAAATAAATGTGAATACGGTTTGAATAAATGTGAACAAAGCTGGCAATATTTTCATTTATTAGATTTATTATTAATTTTAAATATATGTAGATTATATAGATTATAGAAATGCAAAACAAAACTTAGAACTTAGGGGGTGAATCTGTAACTTTTAACGTTATATTAGAGCGATGTTATAATGTTAAATGACAGATAAACAATTCATTTTCTGTCATTAACATTATAACAGTGCTTTAACATAATGTTAAAAGTTACAGACTCAGTCAATTGCGAAATTGACTAAATAGGGCTGTCCCAGAACGCTCACACCACCTTTCAGTTGAGTATTCAGCATTATATTCTCCATTGCTGCGTGTTTATGAAAATTCCCAGGGTCCAATAGTTCTCCAGTTATAAGAGATTTAAGACCTCTTAAATCTCTTATATAACTGATTGGGTCCTGGAAATTTTCAAAAACACGGATCGACTCAGAATTTAGTGCAGAATACTCTATTAAAAGGTGATGCGAGCGTTCTGGGACATCCTGTGTATTTTCCGTTTCACTAATACACACCAGTGGTGCTATTGCGAAGGGAAATAGAACAAAGAAGTCCAAGAAGAAATCGCTATACATTAAAAAAAAGACAAAAAATCGGCAAAATGACGTCACATGCACGTCTAAAATAATGCACTACTTACCAAAGGCGTTTTTTCTCTGTTTTATGTATTGAAATACAAACTTGCATTTGAAAGCATAGAAAATAATCTTGTTTTGTATTGAAATACTTTCAAAACAATGTCCAGATTTGAATCGTCCTTTCGAGAAAAATTTGAAACTGACAGCAAAAGTAACAGTATTTCAATACAAATTTTAAAAAATAGTAAGCTGGCCAATCATGAGAGCCAATTTGTATTAATTTTTATTGAAAAACATAAAATCGAAAAAAAACGACTCTGTTACTCCGTATACATGCACACATTTAGCTCGAGCTAACTAAGCTCGGTACTTTTTAAACAGGGTTCTACGATATTCTGCGGCGGTGGTAGCCTTTGAATTATAGTTCTCCCTTCGAAATCAGATAGGCAAGCTATATTTCAAAGGCTACCACCGCCGCAAAATCTCGTAGAACGCTGTTTAAAAAGTACCGAGCTTAGTTAGCTCGAGCTAAGTGTGTGCATGTATACGGAGTATATGAAGAAAAGCTTATGCTACTGCACTAAAATTCTCGGAGTAATTTACTCCGTATACATGCACACACTTAGCTCGAACTAACTAAGCTCGATACTTTTTAAACAGCGTTCCACGAGATTTTGCGGCGGTGGTAGCCTTTGAAATATAGCTTGCCTACCTGATTTCGAAGGGAAAACTATATTTCAAAAGCTACCACCGCCGCAAAATCTCGTGGAACGCTGTTTAAAAAGTATCGAGCTTAGTTAGGTCGAGCTAAGTGTGTGCATGTATACGGAGTAAATGGCAAAATCATGAATAATTAATAAATTATGTGCAATGTAGGTACAGTCGAGAAACTAAATAATGCACTTTTTGTTGATCTGTTGGCCGGATAACTCATTATTTGCACACAGTCCGACACAGTCCAACTGGTGCCGGTCTTAATATCAGATAGAAATCACCAGTCACCACTGTCGATGATGGTGTCCCAAATTCTGTGCGTAACGCTCAAGACCCGAGTGCATGACTTACTTTCTCGACTGTACTAGTGTAGTTTGGCTATGAAACAGTTTGGCAAATATATCTCCGTCTGCGAGATGCGCAGATGAAAGAAAGCAATGGGAGATATCAGAAAGAGAGCGGTAGACCTGCAGCGTCGTATAGTACAATCCGTGCAACAAGTTTCTTGAAATTACGAACGGGCTCTCACCCGCTCTCACGCATCGCACCCTGCATGCCGTTAACAGTTGAACATACTTTTTACTAGAGTGTACCGATGTTCACTCCCACCACTAAGTTTATCCACCGCGCACCCGCGATTCAGGAACGGAGATATATTTGGGAAGATATGTTAATATTTAAAAAAATCGCGCTTCTTTAAAAGAAGTAGGTACCAGAAAACATCTTTATGGCCTTTCAATATTTCCTAATTCACGAAACTAGTTATGATACAAGTAAATCTTTAGGTATAATATTATAACCAAAAATAATTGACAGTTGGCAATAATTGTATGTAAGTGAGGGAGAAGTGCGATCAGAACACGGGATCAGAAACAGTAAGTTCATCTTTGTCTTACCCTTACTCATTGAATGTAGTATCGATTTTCTCTTTTTATCTTCCGTAGTCATTCCGCAGTAGCCCTCAACATCTTATTTTATATATGATCTTGGTATTTTCTGTTTTCAGGATTTAAAAAAATTTCGTTTTTGCACTGATAAACTCGGAAAATCTATTCATCCCGTTTAGTCCAAAAAATCCCGCTCAATCCGATAACATTGGCTGAGCTCAAACGTAGGTACCCATAATGGGCTTGATTTTTAAAACAATAATCTGTCCATAATGCGGAAGTACTGCGCGATACTGCCTCGTACTGCGCGATACTGCTCATGTACTGCGCGATACTGCTCATGTACTGCACGATACTGCTCATGTACTGCGCGATACTGCTCGTACTGCTCATGTACTGCGCGATACTGCTCATGTACTGCGCGATACTGCTCATGTACTGCTCGTACTGCTCATGTACTGCTTTTCCGTTGTACAAAGTACTGCGCGCGTGGCCAACCCCTCGGGTGAGAGCGAGAGTGAGACCGAGCATGAGAACGAAACTCGGATGGATACGTGGGTGAATCAGAAGCAGACCCAGATATTGTTGGAGTTAGCAAAAAGAAAATTAATGTAGAAGTTGAAAACTATTACTCGGTCTTCTATGATGCTGGATGGTACATTGGCCGAATTTTAGAAATTAACGCAACCAAATGTACCATAAAATTCCTAAAAGAAGATCTAAATACGTATATATGGCCAAGAAAAGATGAAATTGCAGAAGTGGATAAAGACTTCGTGTTTTACCGGCCTATTTACCTTGGGGGTGTTCACCCTCTCACTATAAAAAGATACGAAAAATGTGCTATCCAAAGAATGTATAGGGAATTGAAGAAAAGTCCACGATAACCGAGCCGATAACTTCGATCCTTTTATTAACCAAATAAATTTGTTCAATATGCATTTTCATATTTTTCTTTTCTTTGTTTCAAAATAAACGTGTTATATTTCTCCTTTTTATGTTTAGTTTAAGTAACGTGTATAATGTATAATACCTATAAGCACAATGGGTAGGTAACTCATAAAACTCCTAAAATTAACAAAGAAATGCGGGAATCTGGAAATGTACATCGGCTCTATCAGACTTTAAGCAGGAATTCAATGCAATGTAGGAAATGCGGGAATATATTTGGGAAATAGGGAATGCAGATAGAAAATGCGGGAATGCAGGTAGGAAATGCGGGAATGATATAGGAAATACGGGAATGATGTGGAAACGCGGGAATATATTTAGGGAATGTGGGAATGAAGATAGGAAATGCGGCAATGTCTTGGGAAATGCGGAAATGAGAAGGGAATGCGGCAATTATACACTAAACATTGCCGAAATCGGCAATGGTGTACAAAATTTAGGGGAGTGGATAGCCCCTCGATTTAAAATTTAAAAGTTGATCTGCTAAAGTGGTATTTCCAGTTGCACGATTGGCTCCAAAAGCTTTTCAGATCTAAGTTATCTAAGTTGTCTAAGGTTATCAGATGCACATGTAACACAAAATATCGTAAAATTTAGAAAAATCGCAGAAAACGCCTTAGGTTTAGTGTGGAACGAGGTGTGGAATAAAACTTACGTATAGGAAATAGTATTTACTTGATTTTAGTGATAAGATTGATTTGATGATAAGATCACCCACCAAGTGGGGAGGTTCCAGCCGCTTCCATAGATGCCCATTTTAACCTCCCCACTCCACCACCATTTAAAAATGGGCAGCTACGGAAGCGGCTGGAACCTCCCCACTTGGTGAATGATCCAATCCTATCACTAATATCACTTAAATTTTACTATTTACTATGCCTAAGTTTTACTCCACCAAACCAAATGGGTTTTCTGTGAGTTTTGTGAATTTTACGATCTTTTGCCAAAAGGGCATTAAGGTTGAGTACAATTTTGAAAACAAAATTTGAAGACTTTTCATGTGCTGATAGAGAAAATAGGAGTTCATTATTCAAATTTCAAAGTTGATATGCCAAAATGGCACTTGCCGCCCTCGGATTGCCACCAGAATTAAATCAGCTCTTCGGCGGGTGACGGTATCTCTACCTACCAAATTTCAGCCAAATCGATCCAGCAGTTTGGGCTGTAGCGTGTTATTTAATGTTTCCTCAATACTTCGAATTTTTCGATTTTATGCCAAAAAGGCGCTAAGTGTGGGTACACTTTCAGATACAGAATTTCAAGACCTTTCATGCGCTGTTAAGAAAAATTAGTGTTCATCAGTCAAATTTCATAGTTTACATGCCTAAAAGGCACTTGGCATCTTCGGATTCGCGACAAAATTAACTGGGCTCACCAGAAGGCCAACACTAACCTGCATACCAAATTTCACTAAAATCCGTTCGGTAGTTTCCGAGAAATCGTGCTCACATACGTACATACGTACATACATACGTACGTACATACCTACATACGTACGTACATACACACAGACATTTTTTAAAAACCACTTTTTCGTGATCCTGAGACCTTGAAACGTAAAGATCTGGTGTTATCTCAATTTCGAATTTTGGACTGATTGCAGTAACCTCCCATTTTTATATTGGTTGTGGGGAGGTTAAAAAGGGAGGTTATTGCAATCACTAAAATTTTCGAATTCGAGATAAGACCGGATCTAAACGTTTTGAGGTCTCAGGAACCCTAAAAAGTGGTTTTTAAAATGTGTCCTGTATGTATGTACGTATGTTCGTACGTTCGTAAACACGGCACAGCCCAAACTACTCTACCGATTTGGCTGAAATTTGGTACGTAGGCATCTCATAACCCAACTTAGATCTGAACAGCTTTTGGAGCCAATCGTGCAACCAGTAATGCCATTTTGGCACATCAACTTTAAAATTTTAAATGTAAACCATAAGAAAGGCCTTCAGATTCTGCTTCCAAAGATGTATTCACTGTCAGTGCCCTTTGACCAAAAACTAAAAAAATCGAAATTTCTGTCGGACTTCAAAATCGCTATACACCCCAAGCCCCTGAACCGATTTGGCTGAAATTTTGCACATGGGAATTGCATTACACGTTGAAGAGCTGAACAAATTTTGGATTCAATCGCCCCACGGATAGTGCGTTTTGGCCTCGGTTTTGGCACACCAATTTCCAAATTTAAAATTATTCTCTCATTTAACCATCCAAAACAAGTTTTTGAAAGATTTATTGCCACCATCAGAAAGGTCGTCAAATTCTGGTTTTAAATGAGACAAAATTTATTCGCATTTAATACCCTTTGGGTAGAAAAATCGCAATTTTTTAATAACACTGAAACCACACGTTATAGCCCAAACTACTGGATCGATTTGTCCGAAATTTGGTACATGTAGGTGAGGTGACCCGTTGAAAAGCTAAACACAAGTCACGGAAATCAAAGATCTACGCGTTGGAGAGGTTTCAGCCGCTTCTCTGCTGCCATTTTTAACCTCCCCAACTCCAACAAAATTTTAAAAAAATGGGAGGTTACTGCAATCACTAAAATTTTCGAAATCGAGATAAGACCGAATCTATACGTTTTGAGGTCTCAGGAACCCAGAAAAGTAGTTTTTAAAATTTGTCTGTATGTATGTACGTACGTACGTGCGTGCGTTTGTAAACGCTCTACAGCCCAAACTACTGGAGCGATTTGGCTGGAATTTGGTACATAGGCATCTCATAGCCTAACTTAGATCTGAAAAGCTTTTGGAGCCAATCGTGCAACTGGAAATGCCATTTTGGCACATCAACTTTTAAATGTTAAATGCAAACCCCCATTTTTCACGTCACCATAAGAAAGACCTTCAAATTCTGCGTCTAAAAATGTATTCATTCTTAGTGCCCTTTTGACCAAAAATTTAAAAAAAAATGATTTTTATCGGACTTTAAAATCGCGGTACAGCCCAAGCCCCTCAACCGATTTGTCTGAAATTTTGCACATGGGGATTGCATTACACGTCAAAGAGCTGAGCAAATTTTCGATTCAATCGGCCCACGGAAAGTGCCGTTTTGGCACACCAATTTCCAAATATAAAATTATTCTCTCATTTAACCATTAAAAACAAGTTTTTGAAAGATTTATTGTCACCATGAGAAAGGTCTTCAAATTCTGGTTTTCAATAAGATAAAATTAATTAACATTTAGTGCTGTTTGGTTCAAAAAATCGAAATTTTATAATAACACTAAAAATGCATTATAGCCTAAATTACTGAATCGATTTGGCTGAAATTTGGTACATGGAGATTGGTTGACCCGTTGAAGACCTGAAGGACTTTTGAAAGCAATTCGTCGAAGGGAAGTGCCATTTAAGCATATCAACTTAAAATTTTAAATACAAGGCCTAATTTTTTATGTCGCCATTAGAAAGACGATCATATTCTGGTTCTAAAAATGTATTCACAGTTTCTGCCATTTCAGTGGAAAATTGAGAAAAAAATCTTTCTCATTAAAAGGGAGCGGGCTGACAGTGGATGACATAAAGTGGCAGTTATTGTCAAAAAGGTGGCAAAAGATTAACCTTAAAAGGAACATATTGTCAAATGTGATGGATGATGTCCGAGGCGATGTTGGTATTTGTCAGAAAATTGCGAGATTAGTCACAGACGATAAGGATAGAAAAAAATCTGTTGAATTGACTACTATCTACACAGAATACAAAGATCCACGCGATGGGGAGGTTCCAGCCGCTTCTCTGCTGCCTTTTTTTATATTGGTTGTGGGCAGGTTAATAGAGCAGTTGCCTCGGCAGTTGCTAAGATTTTGTTGATATTGTTGCTATCGAGGTTGCTATAATAGATTTATCATGGGGTGCGTAAAGTAGCTTTTTTCACTCGTCTAATTTGCGTACTCCCCCTAAAGTTACACTTTACTCACTTGTTACATAATAATTATTTACGTAATTAGTCATGAAAAACATGTTTGATGAGCCGTAGTATTTGTCAAAAATTATGCGAGTCACGCAACTGGTGCTTTTAATAACGTATTACGTACCTACAACATTTTACCCTCGATTTTACCTAATTGCGTAAAATCCAACTTTTCAAAGCGCAAACAGGTAAAAACTTTCAGTAGATAAAAATGCAAAAATGCCTTTTCAAATCAACTTTTATGCAACACAAGAACTTTTAATGGTTCTCAAATCACTCGCTACTGTTATCTTACTTGAAGGTAAATATCTGTTTAGGTTACGCAAATGCTCGCGCAAATGGGCAAATGTGGTTAAACAATAACTCATGTCTGATAGGGTACCTGTGTTTAACATGAACAATAAAATGAAAAAAACAATTTACTGCCACTATGTTGTCTGTACTATTTTTACCTTTCATTTTTTTTTTCAGGGTGCTGTCGGCTGGTAACATTTCTTTTCCGGTGGCACTGACATGGACTCAAATAGCGCCCGTGGTTCTACGGGTCAATTGTCGAGTGCCGATAGTACGGGAGGTGGCATGCACCATTCTCATTCTACTCCTGCGGGGGTAGACGGGGGGGCTAGAACTCCTCCAGCTACCCCTAAGAAGGGTGGCAAAATGTTAGCGATCCGTGTTCAAATGCTCGACGACTCTGTCACCATTTTTCAAGTTCAGGTTTGTGCTCGTTAATCTTGTCTTGTGATTTATATGTATACAGGGTTGGGCAAAAATATGGAATAATGCCCCTAGTTCTCGGGTAGAGGGTTTTTTGCATTCTGCGTCGGATGGTGCAACTGTCTGTTTTTTTGCTTAGCCGTTTTTGACATAAGAATGATTTCACTTGGGGAGTGACCCTTTCCAAACAAAGATTTGTGAGGTCAGCGTTTAAACGTGTTCGATGACTTCTTTGCTATTTTTCCAATTTTATATTGTTTTTACCACACAAAAACAAAAAGTATCCTCTAATGGACAGCTAATTAACTTCATACTTGGTTGTAAGGTAGGTTAGGTTGAAAATGATTTTTTGTAATATCTACCTGTTAAAGGTTATTTTGCGTATTGTTTGTTACCATGTAAACAACTTCTTAACGGCCGCACGGCCGTAAAGAGCGGCCGTAAAGACCGTCCGTTAAAGACCAAATCACTATAGCAACGAAAACACTTACTTTATTTTTAAATATTTTTGCAATTATTGTTGCAACAATTATTATTAATATTTAAGGTAATGGGGCAATTTGAATTATTTGAGATCTGTAAATGGCCTGCAGCCGAGATCGACGATGACGCTTCGGAATTCCGTACATCAATATCAACTTCTGAGGTCTGCTTCGATGATTCCGCCAGAAATCCTTGAAACATTTCCTTTGCCACTGCTAACTTCTTCCCAACGGAATCTTCTATATAGCTTTCCGCCACCGCTGTTGACTTCCACCCTCCTTGGCGCTTTATGGTTAAGGTACTAGCTCCATTATCAGCCATCAAGGTGGCAGAGGAGCGTCGAAATGCATGTCCAGTGTACAGATGCGGTGTCTCTAGTCCTAGGTAGGTGTCGATTTTACAGGGTACGCCACCGACTGAATGAATGCCAACATGCTGCGAAGTACATTTACCATTCCGATAGCCCAAAAAGAACCGCTTGGTCTGCAAATTTGCTGGCCTCAGTGCAGCATATCGTCGAAACAAGCTATATGGCTGAAAGTCACAACCATCAACCGTAACGACAAAACGTCGTGATGAGTGATTTTTTGTGTCTTTCAACAAAACAATAACATGTTTTCCGGTATCTACTACGTTGTCTATGGTGAGCAGCGTTAATTCTTCTCGCCTACATAGCCCATATATTCCGAATATTAAGATCACCTACAACAACACATTAGAGTTAACAACCAATCCCTCGTTCAGTAACGTACCTTAGTCAGCAGATGTACTTCATCTGGCGCCTGCAGTAAAAATTGTCTAACTTGTTCTCCGCTCAGTATTTTGGATTTTTTAGGATTGTATCCTTCTGACTTCCGCTTCAGCAGTGCACGCACCTGACAATATCTGACAATAATGTTAAGTATTATCACACCAGTAAAGGCATTGTTGCTTACCGAGAAATGTCAATTTTTTCCTTGACTTGCAAAACGCTTTTCAACATGGAAACTATGCTCCACAAAGAAGAAGGGGCAAAGGACTGGGATAACTCCTGAACGTAAGCCAATATGACCTCTTCATTCACGATATTTACCTTCTTCTTCTGGCGCCATTCAATAAAATGAGCATGGGCTTTTTCGTACCTCCCCCGGGATTTGGAAGGCAACAAACACGAAGTGGCTTGTTCTGCGACCCTCCGAATATCTTCAGGAATATCTTCTGGAACATCTTCCATTCTTTCGAAACTCGGAACTGGCGCGTCAGCAAATAAATTTGTAAACAAAAAAAATGCAGCAGAGAAGCGGCTGGAACCTCCCCATCGCGTGGATCTTTGTATTCTGTGTAGATAGTAGTCAATTGAACAGAATTTTTTTAATCCTTGACTAATTTCGCAATTTTCTGACAAATACCGACGTCACCTCGGACATCACCCATCACGTTTGACAGTATGTTTCTTTTAAGGTTAATCTTTTTCCACCTTTTTGACAATAACTGCCACTTTGTCATCCACTGTCAGCCCGCTCCCTTTTTATGAGAAAGAATTTTTTCTCTATTTTCCACTGAAATGCCAGAAACTGTGAACACATTTTTACAACCTGAATTTGATCGCCTTTCTAATGGCGACATAAAAAAAGAGGTCTTGTATTTAAAATTTAAGTTGATATGCTTAAATGGGACTTCCCGTGGGCCAATTGCTTTCAAAAGCCTTTCAGGTCTTCAACGGGTCACCCAATCTCCATGTACCAAATTTCAGCCAAATCGATTCAGTAATTTGGGCTATAATGTATTTTTACTGTTATTATAAAATTTCGATTTTTTGAACCAAACGGCGCTAAATGCGAATTAATTTTGTCTATTTAAAACCAGAATTTGAAGAACTTTCTGATGGTGACAATAAATCTTTCAAAAACTTGTTCTTAATGGTCAAATGAGAGAATAATTTTAAATTTGGAAATTGGTGTGCCAAAACGGCACATTCCGTGAGTCGATTGAATTCAAAATTTGTTCAGCTCTTCGACGTGCAATACAATCCCCATGTGCAAAATTTCAGCCAAATCGGTTCAGGGGCTTGGGCTGTACCCCGATTTTAAAGTCCGATAAAAATCAATTTTTTTTTAATTTTTGGTCAAAAGAGCACTAAGAGTTAATACATTTTTAGAAGCAGAATTTGAAGATCTTTCTTATGGTGACGTGAAAAATGGGGGTTTGCATTTAAAATTTAAAAGTTGATGTGCCAAAATGGCATTTGTGGTTGCACGATTGGCTCCAAAAGCTTTTCAGATCTAAGTTGGGTTACGAGATGCCTATGTTCCAAATTTCAGCCAAATCGATCGAGTAGTTTTGGCTGTGGCGTGTTTACAAACGTACGTACGTACATACACACAGACACATTTTTAAAACCACTTTTTTGGGTTCCTGAGACCTCAAAACGCATAGTTCCGGTCTTATCTCGAATTCGAAAATTTTAGTGATTGCAGTAACCTCCCATTTTTTAACCTCCCCACTCCACTTCACCATTTAAAAAAAAGGGAGGTTACTGCAATCACTAAAATTTTCGAATTCGAGATAAGACCGGATCTATACGTTTTGAGGTCTCAGGAGCCCAAAAAAGTGGTTTTTAAAATGTGTCTGTATGTATGTACGTACGTTCGTACGTACGTTCGTAAACACGCCACAGCCCAAACTACTCGACAGATTTAGCTGAAATTTGGTGCGTGTGCATGTGATAACCCAACTTAGATCTGAAAAGCTTTTGGAGCCAATCGTGAAACTAGAAATGCCATTTTGGCACATCAACTTTTAAATTTTACATGCAAACCCCCATTTTTCACCTCACGATAGAAAAGGCCTTCAAATTCTGCTTCTAAAAATGTATTCATTTTTAGTGCCCTTTTGATCAAAAATTGAAAAAAAAATTATTTTTATCCGACTTTAAAATCGCGGTACAGCCCAAGCCCCTGAACCGATTTCGCTGAAATCTTGCACATGGGGATTGTATTGCACGTCGAAGAGCTGAACAAATTTTTGGAATCAATCGGCCCACGGAAACTGCCGTTTTGGCACACCAATTTGTAACTTTAAAATTATTCACTCATTTAACCATCCAAAACAAGTTTTTGAAACATTTATTGTCACCATCAGAAAGGTCTTCAAATTCTGGTTTTAAGTAAGACAAAATTCGTTCGCATTTAGAGTCGAAATTTCATAATAACACTAAAAATACATTATAGCCCAAATTAGCGAATCGATTTGGCTGAAATTTGGTACATGGAGATTGGGTGACCCGTTGAAGACCTGAAAGGCTTTTGGAAGCAATTGGTCCACGGGAAGTGCCATTTAGGCAAATCAACTTTAAATTTTAAATACAAAGGTCTCCTTTTTATGTCGCCATTAGAAAGACGATCAAATTCTCGTTCTAAAAATGTATTCACAGTTTCTGCCATTTCAGTGGAAAATAGAGAAAAAAATATTTTTCATTAAAAGGGAGCAGGCTGACAGTGGATGACATAAAGTATCAGTTATTGTCAAAAGGGTGGCAAACTGTTAACCTTAAAAGGAACATATTGTCAAATGTGATGGGTTATGTCGGTATTTGTCAGAAAATTGCGAAATTAGTCACAGACAATAAGCATAAAAAAAATTCTGTGGAATTGACTACTATCTACACAGAATACAAAGATCCACGCGATGGGGAGGTTCCAGCCGCTTCTCTGCTGCATATTTTTAAAATTGTGTTGGGGTTGGGGAGGTTAAAATTGGTTGGTAAGGAAAACGCGTTGCCTATGCGACACTAACGCAGGCGCATACTTTTTTTTCGGAGATTTTTAATTAAATAAATAGAAATCAAAAATAACGAACGAGATATTACAAAAACTATTGTACAATATACGTCCATTAGGGCCTTTACGGCCTCGCCAGTATTATTTGACTCGGTCTTCGACCTCGTCTCACAAACTTTCTGGCAACGGCCGTAAAGGCTACCCTAATGGACTTATACTGTAAAATACTATATATTTTGAGTTTGTTGCGAATTGCAGGGTCCACTTGTTTGCAAAATGTTATCCGATTTGCTTCTTACATCCATCGTAAAGAAAACATTTTTTGAAATTCTAGCCTTGTCTAAATATAAAATCTATAATCAAAGCAATAACTTTACACTAAAATATACTCGGTAATATGAATGTTTATAGGCAAAATTGTTTTATCGAAATCAAAAGAGATCTAAATCATACGAAATGAAATTGATCTTCCTTGCGCCAGATTTATTTTCGATTTGTTTATTTGCTTTGTTTTATCTTCTTAGGTCTCCCTGAAATGACAGATAAACAGTGGCGGGGACGACACGTAAACAGGGGAGCGAGCATTCAGCACAGAATCGATATGTTATCTCATTTTTTGTGTTTTCAAGAATACAATGAACCCGAACGAATGTCGCTATTAGTTGCATTTCGAGTAATTAACGTAGTTAATTAATTAAATTGCCTCAATTGTTTCATTGTACGAACAGTTTTCGGTATTTATAGCGTTGATAACACATATTAGATAATGGCAATGAATTTTCCAACCGGTCATTTCCAAATAGGGTGGCGCCTCTATGATATGTTAAAGGAGTGAATTGGCTCTTCTTATATGGTCATGAAACGTTGGCGGATTGATGAAACTGAATCATTTGCATGTTAGTACCGTGATTGTCTGCCTTCCGTAACATATTACTTACTCTCTTGTTTCCACAGTCATACATTATTCAGTTTCGACTTTCATTATCATATCCCTTGTAATTAAACCAATGCCAATGATGCAATCGTAAAAGCGACCTTGACTAATTATGTTATTTAAGTGCTATCAAATACTACATTAACCCATTTGAATTCATGCCGATGTACAAAAGCCCCCGGAAGATGTATATCAATGCGATGTGTATCCCTGTAGATGTTTATCACGTTAATGTGTACGTAGGGGCGGCTGGTCTTATTGGTGGGATCGGGTGCAGATTTTATCAATCTGCACCTAGTAGTAATGCCTCCGCAGGCGCACAGATGTGTCTAAAAGGCGAAATGTTAAAAATTGTTGTTACAGAATTAAAAAGTAGAAAATGAACAGAAAAAACACAAACATTTTGAGGGTTGAAAAGTTAAAAGAATGACAATATAAAACAAATGAGTAAATGAAAAGAATTGCCGGAATTAAAACAAAATTTGGCGAATTTAGAAAAATTACCACTCGGGGCGGAAAAATTGCGAAAGGGAATGAAAAATCAAGGGAAATGAAAATTAAGTGTGATTAAGTCGGATTAAGTAGAATTACGAAATATAACAGGAAAATAACGAAATTATGCAATTAAAACTTTTGTGGGGGTTGAAATACATACTTATACCTACCTACCTATTGCGAAGGAAACTGGAAAATTGTAAAAGGTAAACTGAATCCCAAATGAGTTCAATTTTATTGCCGACAAAAAACGAAATTATGCGGTGGGATGAAAAGTCAAAGGGGATCAAAAATTAATCTTCATTAAACAGAATTGCAGAAAATAACACGAAAATAAGCCAATTATGCAAAGGCTTTTGGAGGTTGAAATATTGCGACGGGGGTCGAAAAAGTGAAAAAGGCAAGAACAATCCATATGAGTAAAATTTATTACCAAAAAAAGGCAAAACTGCGCGAATTTTACAAAATTAACGCTCGAACGCTGAAAAATTGTTAAGGGGGATGAAAAGTCAAGAGGGGTGAAAATGAACTGTAGTTAAGTAGAGCTAGCGAAAATCACACGAAAAAGAAGTGATCTGGGTAAATTTTGCTTTTTAAGGGTTCACATAATCATGAAAGGGGTTGAAAAATTGTGGATAGGTTACAAATTAATGAAAATGACTTTGACTTATCCAAAAATCAGAAGAAAGCCCAAAAAAATAAATAAAATGTATTTACTCCGTTTGTTAGGGCTTAAGGGTTAGTAACGTAGGGGTTGGTTTTAGGTTGAAGACTCATGAGACTTTTTTCAATGGTTAACCAAAATCTATCGAATTCCATAATTTTATTCCACCATTTACATGAAAAAATTTTCAGTTTCAACCTTCAAATTTGCCCATCCGCCTACAGTGGCGCTGTAAATTACCATACCAAATCCGTTGAGCAGTTTTTGAGTTCTCGAATTTGTGTGTTTCGGCATGTTAGGGGTTGTACCGCCTTTAAGGGTCGTTTTTCGCAAATGATGAATAAGACCTTTCTTGTACCGTCAGTAGAAAGCTATGGAGGGGTATTAATAATTTCAAGGTATTAATAATTTCAACCCTATATTATTCAGTAAAAAATAGAGTTTCCACCCCTAACTTTCATCCCCTTCGATAAATTTCTCGTTAAATTCAGTCTTCCTTTCTCGAAGATGCAGTGTCTCATAGTTTCGCAGAAGATATTGTTTCTCTGTGTCAAATTACAGGGCTTCGTGGACGTTACAACCCCTAAACTCCAACCCCCTATTTCACCACCCTCACATGCTCTAAAGGTAGTTGTGTTTTCAATTTCACCACCCTAAACCAATTCGTTGAAAAATTGCGGTGATTTATAGATTAAGTTTTCAACCCTTTATGATTTACAGGGGTGAGTTTATTTTTCCGGTGTTACATAACTCCTTGCGTATTTACCGACTTCGGTTGTTCATAATCCTAACTGTATCACTATCCATTATATCTATAATATTGTGTTGTTATCGGTAAACTGGGAATTCACGAGGTATTTGGATATCCAATCAAAGAACTGATTCAATCTCCAACGTTTCAACGGTTTATTACATTCTGCCGTCTTCTTCAGGGCTAAAATATATTTCGCAATAGGTACAATGAAAATTCTGTCTCAAAAAACCTTACCTAATGAATCTTATCACTTATTTTTATATTTAGATAGATAGATTCATTAGGTAACGTTTTTTAAGAAAGAATTTTCATTGTACCTATTAGGGTTGCACCGAATGTTCGGAATTATTCGGCGTATTCGGCCTATTTGGCCGAATATTTGATTCACTCGAATAGCAAGTCTAATATTCGGCCATTCGGCCAAAAATTCCAAATTTCTTTCTATCATCACTTATAACACATTACTAGAAGTTATAACGTTTAATAAAAATAAAATAAAATTGAAATAATAAAACAATACATCAAAACAAAACAAAACAAGAACTTAAAACTACAAAATACTTTGGTTAACAAAATACATAATCCACATTCTGGTTTAGATTGTTTTGTATGAAACTATACCTAAAGGAAATGAAACTTTCGTCTTACGCAGAGAAGCAAAAATTCCCTCGTTGTCGTATTTTGAATTTTGAGTTCAATGTGAATAGCTACAAAAATAGTTTGAAAAATTACCTTTTGGATAGCCTTTACTGGTAACAGCTGGTATTAATCGTATTAGCGATAGCAATTATTTTAGTTGTGATGTAGGACGAAAGTTTCATTTCCTTTACGTATACAAAAGCAAAAAAGTTCCAAGGTTACGCCGGTTGATGCGCATCGTGCACTGCACAACTATTCGGCCGAAAAGGCCGAATATTCACTATTCGGTATGATATTCGGTATTCGGCTGTAGAATTCAGCCCAATATTCGATTCGGCCGAATATCCAAAAATCACTATTCGGTGCAACCCTAGTACCTATTGCGAAATATATTTTAGCCCTGAAGAAGACGGCAGAATGTAATAAACCGTTGAAACGTTGGCGATTGAATAAGTTGTTTGATTGGATATCCAAATACCTCGTGAATTCCCAGTTTACTGATAACAACAAAATGTTGTTCATAATAAAATCAATAGGGTTTCAGAAGAAATAAATAAAATATAGTTATCCGCTTGCAAAGAGTTAGGGGTGGTTAATAGCCTAGGGGTTGGTTTTAGGTTGAAAACTCATAATAGTTGAGTTCTCGTATTTTTGTGTTTCTGCATGTTAGGGGTTGTAGCGCTTTTAGTGGTGGTTTTCTCAAAATTAGAATGACACCTTTTTTGAATCATTAATGGATGACTTCGAATGACGCCAATTTTGACCAATACTTATCAAGCGGAATTTCGAGTTGCAACCCCAAGTTTCCACCCAATCTGTTCGATTTTACGAAAAACGCATCACCCTCAAAATTTCACCGATATATGTGTGTACGTTCAGTTTCCAACAACTATGTGCAACCTCGCGTGCAATCCTTGCGGAGTCGTCATATTTTTTGTGGTTTTTATCCCCTAAATTTCAGCCCCCGAAATTGGCACCCCTTCACCTTCAACAGACTTGAGGATCGAACGTACATACCAAGTTTCAGCAAGATAGGTCCACTAGTTCTCGAGTTTTTGCAATTAATAGTTTTTCGGTTTGTCACCCCTAACTCCCACTCCGGTGGTCCGATATGGCCCAAAAGCGATCCCTGCCGAGATTTTCCGGGTATACACCCGTGTACAAAATTTCAGCTCGATAGCTGCTTTCGTTCTCAAGTTATTGGACGGACAGACTTGAGAAGCGATCGAGCGAGCGAGCGAATAAGCTAAAACAAGAGTGCCTCGCATTCTGCTACAGCACTAAAAATGCGTAGGTCATAAAATGTAATTGCACATTACAGGGTAATGATGACCACATAATAATTATTTATATGTTTTTCAGGCTAAAGCTTTGGGCCGAGTTCTCTTCGACCAAGTCTGTAAACAACTGCATTTATTAGAAGCTGATTATTTTGGTTTGGAATATTCCGATGGTGGAGGTACGAAGTACTGGTTGGATTTGCAAAAACCGATATCGAGGCAGTTGGGCCTCTCGTTGGTCGATCCGTTGCTGTACTTTTGCGTAAAATTTTACACACCCGATCCGGGACAACTGGAGGAAGAATATACTCGTTATTTGTTCTGTTTGCAAGTTAAGCGGGATTTGTCCCAAGGACTGATGCAGTGTAATGAAAACACGGCGGCTTTGATGGCGAGCTATATTGTGCAAGCTGAATGTGGGGATTTCGTACCAGAAGACTATCCGGATCACACGTATTTGTCTAGTTACAAATTTGTTCCACAACAGGATCAAGAAATGGAGAGGAAGATCATGGAGAATCATAAAAAACATGCGTAAGAATTCTTTATCTCTTTATCTTACATTCTACATGTGTAAATAATATACATACAGGCTGTTCCAATGAAAAGGAGCCACCCCAAATATTTCGCAAACCAAATAAAATATGAAAATTCGCTCGGACAGGCCGATTTTTATTTGGAGGCGTACACTTAAATCCATGCTTGGCGAAATTTCCAAACTCACCCCCTAACCCCCACCTTCCCCCACTTCAAAATTTTAAATGGCAACCCCCCCACTTGTGATACATCATTTGAAAGCTAATTTCATTGCCAATCTAACGCTGTAACAATTTTTGATATTTGTTCAACTCCCCTCCATGGTCAAATTTTAAATTACATTAGTGCCCTTGGTGATACATCATTTGAAAATGTTTGAAATTATCTGTAAACTAATGCAAAAAAATTTAAAATCCATCCATTCGTTCAAAAGTTACATTGAAAGACATGAGCTGGTTCTGGGCCTAGAAATCCTTTCCATCAGTTTACAGAGAATTTCAAACCCTTTCAAATGATGTGTCACAAAGGGCCCTGATCTAATTTAAAATTGGACCATAGAGGGCGCTAGAGTTGAACAAATATCAAAAATTGTTACACCGTTAGATTGGCAATGAAATTAGCTTTCAAATGATGTATCACAAGTGGGGGGTTGCCGGTTAAAATTTTGAAGTATGGGGGAAGGTGGGGGTCAGAGGGTGAGTTTTGAAATTTCGCCAAGCATGGATTGAAGTGTCCCCCCTCATATTTTATTTGGTTTACGAAATATTTGGGGTGGTTCCTTTTCATTGGAACATCCTGTATATGTTTAAGGTGACCAGGGCTCTCTAACACAACACAATAATAAGCCATATCATACAAGTGTAATAATATTGTAACAATTGTTACACTTGTAAGACTTGTGTTACAAACAAGGCTCAGGATGTTGTGTGGTAAAATTTTAACACGTCTACAAGTAATAAATAATAACAATTGTTAGACTTGCACGGGTTTGTGTTAAGAGGACCTAGGCGTTCTAATTTCCTCGGACATGTCTTTTTTGTCCGGTTTTGCATAGAATACCAATTTAGAAAGCAATATTTTTATAATATTTCAATGGAAGAAGAAAAAAAGATGTCATTATTGAACAAGTTATTGAAGTCTTATTTACACATACCTAATGCTTTGCAGGTTTGATTTTCAAGATTAAAATCAAAACTCTCTTTTAGTCCAGTCATTATAGCAAAAAGTCCATATAAACTTCGGAAAAGCTATCAAAGGACCTTTGATGGTCCTAAATGAAATGCTGAAAGTAACCTAGAGTCCGAGTGCGGGTTACGTTGATTTGATATACACCAAGAAGTGTTAAAAAATACTTTACAACAAATATCTTCGAAAGAATTTTCGGTGGAATCCCAGGGGGTAGGTATATACCGGGTGAGAACGACACCATGTACGCCCCAATAACTTTTTCAATTATTAAATAAAAATCTGAAAAAAATCACAGTGAACATGCTCACAGAACGTCACTTTTTGACATTAATTACAACTTTTTGTCACTTCCAGTTATGCCGGAAATGGCTTTAATTTTGAATTTTTAAATAGGAAATACGGTATATTTTTGGAATCTAGGGATCATCCTGAGTATTTTAGTGTAATTATCGTGAGTTTTTTCTTGTTTTTGGCGAAATTTTGTTGTGGATCTAGAGTGCTGCGATACACTTTTTTTGTTTATTGTGGATGTCAGTATTCTCATAAAATTAATAATATTACATTTCGGCCCATTTAAGCCTTATTCGGATGGCTTCAAAATATGGAAAAAGTTTTTCGCGGATAACTAAATTTTATAAATACACAGTGTGTCTCATTTTAACTGGAAGGACCCATAAATATTTCGGTTAATATTGAACAAATCAACTCGCTCTTTTGTAGAGCTCCAGAATCTGCATCTGTGTAATACTTCACCTTTTTGTTATCCCGAAATCTCAGCCCACTGCGATTAATTAAAAAGGCCAAAAATAGCGAAATCGTATTAGGCATTTTTTTACCGAAAAAGTTTGTTAAGAAAAGTTGTTCAGGATGACTCCAAATGGGCCAATCCGAACTTTCAGGCCAAAATAAGAATGTTGAATTTATAGAGGAAAAAATCAAAAATATCGAAAACAATATTTTTGCAACAAAAGGGTTGCTGTGTAACAAAAAAACTATTGAGATAGGTTTGTTTGACATTTGTTGTTAGCTCTAGCTGGGCAAAATTTAACAATCGCAGAAAAAGTTTAAATTATAAGCTAATAAATAATAATCTTAGGTAATAAATTTCAACTTTTTCTGCGATTGTTAAATTTTGCCCAGCCATAGCTAACAGCAACTGTCAAACGCACGTTTCAATTGCTTTTAACTACAAGTAACCCTTTTGTTGTAAAAATAATGAAGTTTTTGATATTTTTCATTTTTTACTCCAAAAATTCAATATTTTTATTTTGGCCTGAAACTCCACACTTACCCATTTGGGCTCATCCTGGGCAACTTTTCTTAATAAGATTTTTCCATGAAAAAATGCCTAATACGATTTCGCTGTTTTTGCCCTCTTTAATTAATCGCAGTAGGCTAAGATTTCGGAATAAAAAAAAGTGAAGCATCACACAGAAGCAAATTTTGAAGCTCTACATGCAGAAAATAAAGCGAATTAATTTCCTCAATATTAACCGAAATATTTGGGCGGTTCCAGTTAAAATGAGACACACTGTATAAATATTTTTTTCTGCGTTCAATGATACCACCAACTTGGCATTTTTGTCCACATGGCACTACAATACTCAAAATGGCTCCTAGTTTTCAAAAATATATAAATATACCCGGTGTCCCATTTAAAAATTCAAAATTAAAGCCATTTCCGGTGTAACCGTGGATAATAATATTTAATAATTAATAATAACCCGGTATAATTAAAGCCCTTTTCATTCTTCACTAAAAAGGTTCTATCTGCTTTTAAAAAAATGGGAGGTTACTGCAATCACTAAAATTGTGAGTAAAAGTGAGTTTACCACCAGACCCTATACGTTTCGTAGTCTCAGCGTCTCAAAAAAGTAGTTTTTAAAATCTATTTATGTATGTATGTACGTATGTACGTTTGTAAACGCTCTACAGCTCAACTCACTGATCCGATTTGGCTGAAATTTGGTACATGGGAATCTTAACTTAGATCTAAAAAGCGTTTGGAGCCAATCGTGCGACCGGAAATGCCATTTTGGCCATCAACTTCGAAATTTTAACTACAAATCCCCCTTTTTGAGGTCAACATAAGAAAGGCCTTCAAATTTTCCTTCTAAATATGCATTCACTCTTAGTGCCTTTTTGACAAAAACTCAAATATTCAAAATTTTTAATGTGCTTCAAAAGCACAATACAGCCCAAACCGCTGGACCGATTTGGCTGTAATTTTGCACACGGAAATTGTATCACATAGTCCAAGAGCTGATGAGTTTTTAGAGGCAATCGACAAACGGCAAGTGCCGTTTTAGCACCTCAATTTTCAAATTTAAACTTATTATACTCTCATTTAAACATCTAAAAACAAGTTTTTGAAAACTTTATTATCATCATCAGAAAGGTCTTCAAATTCTGGTTTTAAATATGTAACCCTTGAAGTAAAATGATCCATAACTCTCTAAAGTGGATGAGGGTAAGTTCAATAAAAATTCTTGGAGTTTCGAAGTCAATCCACAAAAATTTGTTTTAGTTAATTAAGAGTGATACATGTTTCGGGGATTAAGCCTCATCTTCAGTCTTCTCCGGAGTTACATGAAAAATTGAAATTGGGAAAGTCGTCCATGGCTTTAAAGTTTGGCAAAATTTTTTTAATCTTCTCAACTTAAACGATGATGAACATGAAAAAAGTGAACTTGTAAAACGTTCGGTGAATTTAAATTGTAAGTTGTAAGTTTTTGAAAGATTTATAGTCACCATCAGAAAGGTCTTCAAGTTCTGGTTTTAAATAAAACAAAATTTATTCGCATTTAGTACCCTTTGGGTAGAAAAATCGAAATTTTTTAATCGACACTAAAATCACGTTATAGCTCAAAGGCTCAAACTACTGGATCGATTTGGTACGTGGTGATTAGGACATTAGGACAGTAGGAGATCCGCGCTGTATTCATAATCATAACATACAATGTTTAATTCTATTAATAGTAAATGAAAACGAATGCCTCAAAACAGTTGAGAAGACTTTTTGATGCTATTCTACGTAAGTTGAAGCTGAACTTTTTTGTTCATTGGTGAATCACTTGAAACTATTGAAAGTCATGACTGTATTACGTAATTTATAATTTAATTTTTGAATTCGCAGGGGACAGTCACCAGCCGAGGCCGATTTAAACCTGCTCGAGACAGCACGACGATGCGAATTATACGGAGTTAAAATGCATCCTGCCAAAGACCATGAAAACGTACCTCTGAATCTCGCCGTGGCGCACATGGGGATTATCGTCTTTCAGAACTGGACCAAAATAAACACCTTCTCGTGGGCGAAAATTCGAAAGATATCTTTTAAAAGAAAGCGTTTTCTTATCAAATTACACCCGGAAGGATACGTAAGAGAGATTACTCGGACAACGATAATCTTTTTACCGTTATTGATATCTTCTAGGGCTATTACAAGGATACGGTAGAATTCTTTTTTGAAGGCAGGAACGAGTGTAAGAACTTCTGGAAGAAGTGTGTGGAAAATCATGGATTTTTCCGGTGTTCGTCTGTTAAAAGTGTTTCGAGACATAAAACTAAGGTGTTGTCAAGAGGTAGCTCATTTAGGTAAATCGACGTGAAGTAATTTCTCCATATTAAAGATGATCTTACAGGTATAGTGGGAAAACCCAAAAAGAAATTGTTGAATTTGTGCGGGATAATTACGTTAAACGGCAAACATTCCAAAGGTAAGGTTCACGTATAATTGCATGCAATAGAATTTGTAGTGTTGTTTAAACAGTAAATTTAAATGTCCCTGCGCGCGATTTAAATGAAGATGGATAGTTTCCAACTTTAATATACATCTTTGGTTGAATGTTGATATTAAACAAGCATGGTAGTGTTTTGAAGACCTTCCTTCATCGTTTGAAAACTAAATTTTCAAAAAAAGACGCAACATGTTCAATTTATAGCCCTAAGTTTAACACGCCTAGGATTTCTCATTTCTCTGAAGCGATTTTTATTAGGGATATGTACAAAACAGGTATCAGTGAAGAAAAACATCCTGGAGCCTGCATTGCATAAGACTTGTCAAAATGATTTGTTTATATGCCAACGGCGGTAAATTTATATTTTGGATCTTCAAACATGAAATATTAAGTCAATAAACAATACGTCCACGCATTGAAGATACGCATTGCACGATTCAGTTTATCATACGTGTTCTTCAAATTGGTAATTTGTACCACAAAAATATTCGATGGGCACTTAGATTTACAGATTTATATGAAATTTGGACAGAATGTGTAGGCCAAAGCTTTTGGTGAAGATCGGACCACACCTAGTGCCTTTTTGGCACATCAACTTTGAAATTGTAAATATTAACCCGTTTTTCACATTTCCATACGAAATGCCTTCAAACTTTGTTTTAACATCCCCTCAACCAATATAAAAATGGGAGGTTACTGAGATTAAAAAACCAGAACCGTCATACGCAAATACGCCTTTTCGCGTTGTTTTAAAAGACCTTAAAAATCCTTGAGGAGGAGGGTTGACAAACGTTTGTTATTAGAGAGAGAAACCTTCCCTTACCTGACCTTTTGAGACCTGAATTGCCGAGGGGGAAACCACTCACGAAAAAAATGTACCACGGACTAGGACTAGGGCGGACTAAAATGGGACTAAATCGGACTAAAAGCGGACTAAAACGGACTAAGTCGGACTAAAAGCGGACTAAATCCAAGAGGTGTACCGCGGACTAACGCAGTGGTTGCCCCCTCGTGAATTGCAAAAGTGAAAAAACGGCTGATTCTGCTAGAACAAATCATTTAGAGGAAGGGTAAATAGTTGAAAAACGTCTGTTATTAGAGAAAGATCTTATCTGGACCTTTTGAGGCCTGAACGGAAAAGTGAGAAAACGACTGATTTTACTAAAACAAATCCTTGAGGAGGACAGTGAATAGTTGAGAAACGTTTGTTGTTAGAGAGAGACCTTACCTGACCTTTTGAGTCCTAAATGGAAAAGCGAGAAAACGACTGATTCTGCAAAAAAAAACAATCATTTAAAAGAACGGTAAATAGTTGAGAAACGTTTGTTATTAGAGACAGGCCTTATATCTGACCTTTTGAGAACTGAATGAAAATGAGAAAACGACAGATTCTGCTAGAAAAAATGAAGGGGGTAAATAGTTGAGAAACATTTATTATTAGAGGGAGAGACCTTGCCTGACTTTTTGGGACTTGAATGAAAAAGTGGAGAAACTACTGGTTGCTAAAAAACATCGTTAAAACAGACGGGTACATATTTGAGAAAGGTAAACGAATTCGCGAACCTTTCTGCCACCATTTTATTTTACAAATAAAAAAAGTTACTTCATATAATATAAAATGCGTTTTATTGCAATTCCGTCGAAATCATTCTCTTCTTTTGTATAATTCAAAGGGATTTACTATGTTAAAGATAAACCCAACAAAAAAATCAACAAATTATACAATAAATCGAAATAAAACTGATCAACAAATTATACAATAAATCGAAATAAAACTGATCCTCCGTCGTTAAATTCTTACTTAATTTAACTCATTTAACACGACTTCATAATAATTTCTTCGAAAAAGTGGTTTTTGAAAAATGCCTCTGTGTACGTTATGCGTCATATACAGGCTGGTCGTTTTATCTTGAGACTGGCAAATATTTCGAAAAGGAAGCATTTGAGAAAAAAATGTTTTGTATAAAAGTTTTATGACTTCAAGGGGGAAAATAGATGGCATTATCGCCATTTTGATTCAAGATCATTTTCAAGGTCAAATGAAGGCCAACTTGATTTTTTTCAATGGGAATCTATATTTTTTACTACAGATTCTTCTTCCCCATAAAAAAACAAACAACTCTTATCTAAACTATTTTTGGATCCGATGGATGTAAATTTTAACATTTTTCGAAATCCCTAGACATTCCTTAGTAACAGCGGGCAGACAAAACAAATGAACAACCGTTGTAACTTAGCCAACGATGAATTCTAGATAAATAAACCACAAAAATTCTTGTAGATTTTGTTTTTGCAATGCCGCTGTTGCTAGGGAAGGCAATAGATTTCGAAGAAGATTAAAATTTTCATTTAAATATCTGACAAACTATCCATCGGATCCAAAAATAGTTTAGATGAGAGTTGTTTGTTCTTTTACGGGGAATAAGAATCTGTAATAAAAAATGTAGGTTTCCATTTAAAAAAATTAAGTTGACCTTCATTTGACCTTGAATCAAAATGGCGTCGAGGCCATGTATTTTCCCCCTCGCAGTCATAAAACTTTTATACAAAACGTTTTTGTCTAAAATGCTTCCTTTCCAAGATATTTGCCAGTCTCAAGATAAAACGACGACCCTGTATGTATTTTGCTCAAAAATCGTTTTGTTACCCGAGATTTGTGCAGAACAGAACACAGCTTGCCCAAGTTCGGTGGCAGAAATCTTTTCTGCTTGGTTTTTCTCGGGACATCCCTAAAAGTGTGTTTACACTACATGATTTATCAATTGATTTTGCAAATGAAAAGTCATAAGGTAATATTTTTGTGTTTACACTGCATTATTTTTGCTATTACTCCAGTCATAAGTAAGTCAAAGCATCAATAATAGCAAAATATTATGAAAATCAGGGAATAGGACGGTGTCTATTTCGCCATGATAATTCATATGATTTTCTTGAATCGCCTGCAATTTCTCGCGAATTTATTTCCCCTGGTGTGCAGAGGCAACCCAGTTGTGACTTTATTTACTTATTTTAACTTCTATTTTCATTGAAGCGTGTTCTGTGCTTATAGCGCATTATTTTTTGACTATATAAAAAATTTAGCACATTAACAAACGACCTAACGTAGTTACAAAAAGTGCATTTGAAATAAATAACTAACCTTGACCACAGAAATTCACACTGTACTGCCGTTTAGGTGATTTTACGTCGCTTTTAGGTTATGTACACGCACATTTGACAGTAAAGTCAAGTGCAAAATCATAAGCCAGTCATAGCAGTGTAAACACATTTATACAAACCGCATGACTTTTCGCATTTTGTATTATTACCATATGATTTATCAAAGCGAAAATCATATTAAAATGCAGCAGTGAAGCGGCTGGAACCTCCCCATCGCGTGGATCTTTGCCTTGGGTTTCTAGTCGAATTAGCAAAGAAAATGTATGACTGGTTTCCATGATGGTTTTAGAACTTTTTTAGAACAAACAAATTGAAACATTCATTAGAGAAAAGTAGGTATAAGTAAGTCCTTTTTAGGCAGTTCTAAAACCGTCGCTGAAACCAGTCTTATACAATTTCTGTGCTAATTCGGCTAGAAACACAAGTCAAAGATCCACGCGATGGGGAGGTTCCAGCCGCTTCACTGCTGCATTTTTTTTGAAACTAGAATTTGAAGACCTTTCTGATGGTGACAATAAATCTTTCAAAAACTTGTTTTGGATGGTTAAATAAGTGAATAATTTAAAGTTGGACATTGGTGTGCCAAAACGGCACTTTCCGTGGGCCGATTAAATCCAAAATTTGTTCAGCTCTTCGACGTGCAATACAATCCCCATGTGCAAAATTTCAGCTAAATCGGTTCAGGGGCTTGGGCTGTACCGCGATTTCAAAGTCCGATAAAAATCAATTTTTTTCTAATTTTTGGTCAAAAGGGCACTAAAAGTGAATATATTTTTAGAAGCAGAATTTGAAGGCCTTTCCTATCGTGACGTGAAAAATGGGGGTTTGCATTTAAAATTAAAAAGTTGATGTGCCAAAATGGCATTTCTAGTTGCGCGATTGGCTCCAAAAGCTTTTCAGATCTAAGTTGGGTTATGAGATGCCTACGCACCAAATTTCAGCTAAATCGGTCCAGTAGTTTTGGCTGTGACGTGTTTACAAACGTACGTACGTACGTACGTACACACACACAGACACATTTTGAAAACCGCTTTTTTGGGTTCCTGAGACCCCAAAACGTGAAGATCTGGTGCTATCTCAAATTCGAAAATTTTAGTGATTGTAGTAACCTCCCATTTTTTTAAAATTGTGATGGAGTTGGGGAGGTTAAAAATCATGTAGTGTAAACACACTTTAAAGGAGGCTGATTGGAAACCTTTCTCTGAGGAACAGTAACACATTTGAGTTCTCTTCATATGACGCATATTGTACGAATGTATGTAGGTATGTAGGTAGAATCCGCCGAAACTACGGATTTTCACGAAATTTGGCTCGGGGGTTAGGTTTGGCTCGTAGGCGGTCTAATTAGATTTTGGTGCCATCAGCGACAAATTACGTGGTGACAAATTGTGGATAAACTTGCTTGCTTACAATAAAATTGCCTCAAAATTGTATGGGATGTAAAGAGCTACAGCTAGAGATTGTAGCAACCTTTAAAGTGTTTTGATATTGAAGATCACTTAGATTAGTTAAGTTAGGTCGTTTTTAAATAAATTAATTCCACAATTCATACTAAAAAACAAGGAAAATCGAACGGTGCCTAAAATCCCAAGTAAGTTGTGCCATGTCCATTTATAGGCGATTGGGGATTGGATCATTCACTAAATGGCGGGGTCCTAGCCGCTTCCTTAGGTGCCCATTTTTTTAATTGTGCAGCAACTCCAAGCAATCATCAATAGAACAATTGGTGCTATTCTGTAAGAAATCGTTAGCATAACGACGACGTTCTTGGTACGTGTTAACCAATAAGGGAGGTCTTACCTTAGCAATATCGATGTCGTTATGATAACGATTTCTTACAGAATGGCACCAATTATCATTGTGATTTATCACCCGATATACCTTCAAGTCATACCACCAAGTTTGAGGAAGTGATCGCAAAAAATTTGTGCTGCCGGACTGTTACTATGCTTTAAATGCTAATAAAAGTTACATGCGCGTTGTAAAACGTATTAATTGCCTGACGTTGCATGCATGGAGAAGCTTATGGGTTTGTTATAAATTTTACATGTTGCGTTATTACAACCCCAAAATTATCCCTCAAGTAGCGTCATTGTGGCGTGTGGAGCATGGTTGTTGTAGCATTTGGTCAGGATAATGCTGTAACCGACGGTAAATCAAGGGAAGGAGGATGGGAACTCTGAACAGAAATGAAGTTGTCGTTTCTTTGATGAAACTGTACATAGAATACGAAGGTTCTGCATGACCTGATTGTAGATGTTCTTTCTTTTAATGCATAAATGACATGATGGACATTTCGTTAGAGACGACACGTTTTTTATCACCAATTAGCTAACGGCTGTGCTCCATTAACAATTTGAGAGGCTTATAATTTAGTTATAGCAACACTAACTGTTCGATGTTTAGCTCGGTTTTAAGTGAACTCATTCCTCGTTCTCTTGCACACAGGTCGGCTTCTTTCCGGCACTCTAGTGCACATTCAAGTGCAAGCAACATGCACTCCAGTACTGTCGGGAACAGCATATCCGCTCATCCCCTCTTGCCCCTCGCAGACAGCAATTTGAGCGGTAGGTATAGCTTATGATATTGTCGTTGATATAGCTTGAAATCCCTGTGATATTGTCTTGTGTATTGTGACTTGTAATGTAGTCTGGGCGCTCAAAAAGTGGTAAAAGTGTCAATTTCTTCTTTTGTAAAGCTTTCAGTTGCAAATTACAGTTGAAGTCATCATAGATATAGTCCGAGGGTTAAGCCGATGGACTTTGCATTTTATTGTAGTTTTGCCACTTGGCACATATACTCCTCAGACGTGTAGAAGTAGATTTAGAAGCGGAGTCCAGCAAAATTTCCGTGCTACGGAGTGAAGCCACCCTGCAGAAGTTACCACTTTTAAAAATTCTATTTTCTTATATTTTTGGTATTCTGGCAGCGACTGCGGCACAAATGAGCTTTTGTTGTGCGTCGGCATAGGTACAGGTGTTAGGCAAGAGGCTGCAGCCCTCACATTCCTTTTATACCAGAGGGTTATGGCAAAATGATATTAACGTAACATTTTATTTTAGAAATTCGCCTCTTGGCCAAACTGTCCAGAGGTGTACAAATGAATTTACAAGGGCAAACCATCCCTATTTGCCTCACATGGAGTATTAAGCCATCCCGAGTAGAGCTTCGGTCTCGTCTCGTCTCGACGAGACCAAGGGGTGTCTCGTCTCGGTCTCGACCGGTCTCTATAAATATGCGTCTCGTCTCGGTCTCGACCGGTCTCTATAAATATGCGTCTCGTCTCGGTCTCGTGTGGTCTCGAACAACTTCAGTCTCGTCTCGGTCTCGAAGTCTCGAGTCTCGAATTCATATCTTGGTCTTCCATTATTGTACAATTGTACAATGTAATTTCACAAACCTCATCTAAATATTAAATATGGGTGGGGGTGGGAACCTAAAAGTAGGTACTACGACTAAAACTGAAATTTGTCTTTTCCAAGTTATTTTCGACCATAAAATATCACCAAATGTTAAAATGTTATAACGAAATACACCATCTGCTGCTTGTAAGGGTAGGAACCTATGTCATAAATATTGCTTATTGCATTTTGCATTTATTGCAAATTCCCACGCTTTAAGAAGGGCCTTGCAATCGTCAGTTTCCAGATGAAACACGTACAACCGTAGTAGATTCCTTCACAATTAGATAGAAGATATTCAATATTATTCTTACGGTCATTTTTATGATGCTATGCTATAAAACAGCATCAGGATTGGATAAAATATGTACTTAATTATAATATTCTTTTTGCCCCCTCCTAGATTTAAAAGAATTTGTGACAACGCCTATGGTCACTGCATGCCTATTGGATTTACCTAAAAAACCTAAAAAACATTTTTGTGAAAATAGTATCTATGATGACAAACTAATTCATCGAATTCGCTGATGTGATCGAAATCGAGAAAAGTAGATAGAGAGGTCTCGGTCACGGTTTATACCAACCACCCATAGTCCACAGCATCCCCCATGCAAAGCATAAACTTTCCGTAATAAAGCAATAAAGAGTCCTTCAGTGAATATTTTAGCCTTGCTGTTTGAGTATAGTTTGAGATCAAGGGCGGTCACCGTCTCCTAGAAGGAATTTATAATTTTATTATTGAGTAGGTATTGTATTTTTATGCAAAATTTGAAAATCCAAATTATTATAACTACCGTCTATACTATCTATATACGATTATATCTATAATTAAAATATATGATATAGGTTTGCTCATTAAAAATCCGACAAAATTGTATTAAGTCGAAAAACTCCACGTGCCTGATGCATAAAATATGCCGGTGACCGATTCCCGCTAGGTATATAGGTATACCTATAACACATTTTTTAATTATAGCGACAAAAACCAATACCTATATCAGATTTTTTTTTTAAATATAAAATATTTTTATGTGTTATAATGTGATAATGGAGAAAACATTCGAGACTCGAGAGTCTCGAGAAGATATTTTCGAGACTCGAGAGTCTCGATTGAAGTAGTCTCGTATCGGTCTCGAAATTACTGCCGTGGTCTCGTCTCGGTATCGTCTCGGTCTCGTCTCGAAAGTCGAGACCAGTCTCGGTATCGACAGAAGCTCTAATCCCGAGAGTGTTAACTTCTCTTAAAATGCCATTATTTGGTGATATATTTCGGGCATTTTGTCTTGATTGTGCCTGGGGTGTCAATAAAATTTATTGCGACTGCTAGGCACAGCTACAGGAGTTGACGGAGTTGCAACCCCCACCCCCTTCAGTCAAGCATCCTCTTCAGTACTACAATGAAATTCACGCCCCCCCCCCCCCATGATTTTCTCTTACAGACCCTAGAACTATTCAACTTTCAAGTACATTAAGAATATTTTGTTTTAAGTTTACTCAAAAATTAAAATACGGAACTTTAAAATTAGCGAAAGCCTATGGTTCACTCGTGCTCATTGCAAGAGCCGTCACATAAGCGACGCGCTGTCTAGGGCAAACCAGACTTTCTACATTTACAGCGTTTTTTTTTACAATTTTGCTTGCATCCGTACTTGGTAAGATGGGTCAGTGATTGGGCTGCGTGAGGAATAGACATCCATTGGGGCTCCCAGCTGTGAGCTGGGCTTGGGCCCTGAGAAGCAAACAGTCTCCATGTTAATTATAATTTTGTTTAGAGTATGTACGTTCTGAATCTGTAATATATTGTGTCCCTATTAACTATTCAAGAAGACAAACCTCTATTTGTGTGTAAATATATCTACTCCATATTAATCCACCTTGATAAGAAGCTCGATGAGCATGTAACGTCAGTACATCTTCAGTTGGAGGAATATCTTCCATTTTGCGTCCTTTCTTCGTAAGAGCGAGTCTACCCTCGTTAACAGTTATGTTACTGCTTGATTTGTCGTATAAAAGGACAACGAAGTTCTATAGGCTAGCCATTGCCCCCTTCACATATCCAGCAGCTAGCGCGAAGAAAGCATTTGTTGCTTCCGGAAACGCTTTCCATGTTACGAAAGCAGTCCTCTTTCCTTTTCCATAAAAAGCAGATTATACGTCACATCCAGTGAAAGGGTGGAACACTGGTAACTTTTTTTTTCCATGGGGTGGCCCAGTGCATGAGCCAAACACGCAGGCCAAACGGCCCATTATGTTAACCCCTGAGTGGGTAATCTGGTAGGTCTCGGCGAGCCCCGTCGCTTCAAATTAACCCCAGGACCCGCCCGACAGGCACTCCTGAAATTTCCTCAGGCTCACCGTCCCTCCTCCTGTTGTGCCTCTGTGAAGAGGCCCTGCCGGAGGTTAGGCCAGTTAGACCGGTTGCTTAGGTTATGGGATAAGGAGCTAGCTGTAGCGTCGGTTCCCGAGGCCTCTCCCGAAGCCACTCGAGTCCTCCTCCAAAGCCTCGAGCTCCCGAAATGCGCCGCAGACGAGCTCACGGACCCGATTAACTCCGAGTCCGAGGTGTCGGTATGCAAGGGAAGGGTGTCGACTACAGCAGAGCCCCGCATGCTGCAGAAGGAGAAACATACAACCGAAGGTCCCCTGGTATCCGGAGGTCACTGTTTGCGCGGCTCATTAACGCAGAGCCATTCATCCCTTAGGCACGGTAGATCACACCGGGATTGCGGATTGTTACTTTACTTTACTTTACTAGGGGGTCGAATGGCTGCAGGTGTGCGCCTTTCAGAACTGCGACCAGTTTTGATCTTTTGTTCTAACCCTACAATTAGTTTAGCTTCCCAGAAACTCTATCTTTCTTGCAAAGTTAAGAATTTGACTGAGAGGCTTGCTCATTACCTCTTTAGGCGTTACGGTTACACCTTCAAGATAAGCCAGCCGTGATTGCGCTAGTGCGTCACAGTTGCAGATCAAGTGCTCTGCGGTTTCGACTTCCGCTTCGCACAGTCTGCACGTTTCACTGTCCGCTAATCCCATGTTTTTGAGGTGATACCTCACTGGGCAGTGTCCAGTGAACAGGCCTGTAATAAGCCTGATTTCATTCGTCGTCAAGAGAATGAGCTTTTTAGCTTGATTAGGCGAGACCTCAATGAACTTCTTCGCCTGTCTTTGTCCTGGAGAATTCTGCCAGTAAAACTTTTTGTTTTCCATTTCCCACTTTCGGATTTCTGCCATTTTATGTGTCTTACTCAGGCCACAGAATGGTTCAGGTCCTATTAGGGAAGCCCTTGCCCTTGTTCTAGCAAGTTCATCGGCTATACCGTTACCTTCTATTCTCTCATGGCCCGGCACCCAACTAAGGACAACTTTGTTGCCCCTTGCCAGTTTACTGAGCGACTGCCTGCATTCCCAGGCTATTAAAGACTCAAAGCAATTCGCCCCGAGTACTTTAATGGCAGCCTGACTATCAGACAGAATATAGATTGGTTGGCCCTTAAAATCTCTTCTCAGACACTCCTGAGCACACAGCTCTATAGCAATAATTTCTGCTTGCATGATTGTTGGGGTGTTACCTATGGCTATTGCCGCCCTGTATTTAGGACCCTATATGCCTATGCCTGTCCCCTGTTCTGTTTTGGATCCATCTGTGTACCAAACGGAGGAGTTTTGCGCTATTTGTGTCACTGACGTCCGGCCGTAACTCGGTCTTCAATGTAGACCTCGAACGGCCTTTCGAAGTTGAGTGCCCTAGGCATTATATCCGACGGTTTGTCTAATATATCTGGTGTTAGTACATCCTGAATTTTGAGGTGACCTGTGCGGTCACCTGGTTTGGTTTTCCTAGCTTGGTGCAGCTTCAAGGAAGCCTGCCGGGCCTCTCTCTGCACTTGCAAGTGCAGTGGCGTGGGGCCCAGCAGAACCTCCATAGCTGCTGTCGGGGTTGTGTTCATAGCCCCGGTAATTCTCAAGCACGCTAATCGCTGCAGCTTGTCTTGCGTAGTGATTTCTTGAGTTTTCGTCCACCACACAAGGGATGCGTAGGTGACGATGGGTTTTATGACCGTATGGTATCACCAACAGAACATTTTCGGTTTTAGTCCCCATGTTTTGCCGAAAAGTTTACGACATAACCAAAAGCAGGCCGTAGCTTTGGCTAGACTTTTTCCAACGTGCGTTTTCCAAGTAAGCTTGGCGTCTAGAGTCACACCAAGAAACTTCACCTCTTTGGAAAATGGTATAGATAGTCCACGCAACTGGGGAGGTTTTAAATTCAGCTTCCTACGCATTGTGAATGGTACTATGGTGGTTTTTGCTGGGTTGACACTCAGTTCTACCTCTACACACCACCTGTTTATGCATGCTGCAGAAGGAGAAACATACAACCGTAGGCCCCCTGGTATCCGGAGGTCACCGTTTGCGGCTCATTAACGCAGAGCCATTCATCCCTTAGGCACGGTAGATCACACCGGGATTGCGGATTGTCTATCGAGATTTACTTCTTTCACCTTTACCTATGCCGACGCACAACATATCTCATTTGTGCCGCAGTCGCCGTCAGAATACCAAAAATGCTATTAGAAAACAGAATTATTAAAAGCGGTAACTTCTGCAGGGTGGCTTCACCCCCTTGCACGGAAATTTAGCTGGGCTCCGCTTCTAAATGTACTTCTACACGTCTGGGGAGTATATGTGCCAAGTGGCAAAACTCTACAATAAAATGCAAGGTTCACCTCACCCCCGGACTAATAGCTCCCAGACTAGGGTCTTGGGTTGTGGTTTGCTAAGCGAATGGTTTTACAGTGGAAGCATCCAAACTGTCAGCTTCCTTGGGTTCGATGGGCGCAGTTGTGGGGGCCCCGGGTTCTCCGACGACGAAGTTAGCCTCTCACCACCGCGTCACAGCTACATCTTGGAGCTCGGCCCCAGACACTCGGCCTACCACGCTGCCTGCTCAGACGACGACCTCGCCATCACCTCCTCTGACGACGCAATCGGCCTCTCCAGTAACTTCTGCGACTACGAGTCCTCTCCATACTCCGTACGCGGACCAGAAGCCACCGTATGCCAGTTCGCCGGTCGCCGTCCACGCAGCAGTTCACAGGGCAGATACAGGTACCACCATCACTCACATTCACACCACTACTGTCCGGATGTCCTCTAGTCATAAGTCTGAAGGCTCGCTTGACCAAACCCCTACCTTTACTAACAACTACCCCACACAGACACAGTCGCAAAACGATATTGGGCTTAGACCCACCGCGGTACAAACGCAAACGAGTCCAGAGGACACGTATCAATCGATCACGGCACTTCCCAAAAGACAATTATTTCAAAGAAGTGCCAGTTGTCGCGACCTTTACGATTTCAGTTTCGAAGAGACCGGCAAAGCGAAGCGTCGCTCTATTAAACCGCCAAAACCGACAGAAAAAGCCATCAGTGCCGAAAATCGCAAACTCGAATCCCCTATCACTAGGTACGATGACCACCAGGTCGTTTACAGCGCCAGCTCTCGCGATAGTAGTTTGGAAATTCATCAGGACATCATGATGCCAGACCAAAAGGTCTATTCCAGCAGTTATCCAGGCACAACATCGTTCTCGCAAGAATCTGTTGAAGATCCTGGCAATTACGATTTACGAGACTCACAAGACGACCTGTCGCACGACAGTTACGAGCTCATCGAGAAATCTGACGACGATTACAGCATTTCTGGTGACTTTAAATACATCAGAAAGAAACCCTTGACCACTAGAAGCTGCAGCTTGGATTCTGGTAACTACCTACCTTCCGATTCGGACTCTGAAGGTGAACGAAGGCATAAATGCAAAAGCAGCTCTGACGTGCAAGACATATTTTTGATGGAAGATCCCCGCGATCTTCCACGTGAAATCATCCCTCGCAGGTCCGATGGTAGTTTTTATAAAACCTTCAAGACGAGCTCAAGGACCTCTAGTCAAGAATCAAAAACTGGCGATTATTATGAATCTAAAAATCGTCATAATTTAAAGAAGGCTCGAAGTTACGGCTCTAGATCTACTAGCCCGGAGCATAATGCCAAAAGACGAAAGTGCAGTAAAACATACAGCGACTCTAGAACCTCAAGCCAGGATTCCAAAAGCGAGTATTATGATGCCACTTCTAAAGTAAGCGACGAAGCCAAACATCCTCACGACTATGATCGAAGAATCACCTTTGAGCGCAATTATGGAACTCAGAAACCTAAACATGAAAGTATTATTTACAGTCTCGGACACTACTCCAAAAAAGCGACTCATGTCCACTCGATGAGCTTGCAAAATGTCGAAACTGAACAAAGCATGCGCGTGAACCGATTGTTGGCAGATCTAGAACAAAACACAGTGCCCAGAACACAGAAAGTAACCCATCGAGGGTTAGAAATGGAAACGCAAAAAACCACTCACATTTGGCCGGAAAGTATCGCAGGGGTGCCCACCGAAATAACCTGGTCATCCAAACCGAGTAGGTCAACAGAATCCGAAAGTAATATTTTCAGCTTCGACGAAGACAAAATACAGAGTATGCAGAGTAGCAGCGATATGGATGTCTGTGATCATGGCTTTAGCGTAGTTCCAAATATCGATAAAGCCAAGACTGAAGCCAACAGAAAAGAAACTCTGCGCGATATCTTCATAGAAATTGAACCGAGAAAATGCCGCGAACCCCTTCCCCTGCACCAACCAATCGAAAGAACAAAATCCGATCCGAACTCTTTGGCCAGGCAAAGAATCAACTCAAGCGCTCGGCGATTGTTATTAATGCATCAACAGTCGATTGATTTAACTCCTGCCGAGTCAAGTGACGAGGACTATTTATACAAACAAATTCCTAGTGCTCCACCTATAACGAAATATAAGGGATCGCATTTCGAGATGCCCACAGCCGAATTTGGGCACTTTGATATATTGAAGAGAGAGATTGCGGGACAAAAAACGAAATTTGAGGTACCGAAGAGTCAGTTTGAAGTGTTGGGGGCGAAAACCCAGTCAGACTTTACAAATTTGCCCCCGAAAGGTGATGACATTCCTTATGTTTTACACAAAAGACATATTATGAACGGGACCGCCGCGAAAGAGGAGGCAATGAAATCCGCTGACAAGCAAGAACCGCAGAAACCTGAGGATATAAAACTGAAAAAGGTAAAGCAAGCCGTCGAATCGGAATCGTTTCTTTTCACTCAAAACATAGATTTATCAAAAGTAGATCCTGTAACTTTAGAGATAGATAAGAGTGAGAAGCCTATACAACATCTGTCTAGTCCCAAGAGAGATATTACTCATATTGACCCAGTCCTTTTGGAGGCTCTTAGCTCAAAGTTAAGTCAGATAGAAAGTGATTCGCCCACGAGTTCAAAGACTGAAAGTTTAAAACCACATCAAAAGTTGCTCAATTTACAAAAAGACAAAGTGAAACCTGCCGATCCAATCCAAGCACCAAAACCAGAGCCTGAAAAAAAGGAACCGGAAAAGATCGATAAACAAAAACCCAGAGAAAAAATCAAAACTGAGATTAAACCAAAACGCATTATTAAGCCTCGAATGCAACCAGGAAAAAAAGGAAAAGGGACTAGAACCAAAGTTAGGATCACATCGTTTAGCAGTGATGATGAATCTTTGGACTCGGACGATGTGTTTGGAAGCGCCGAAGCCACTCCTACAAGAGTTGAGTTTTCACCTCCTCAAATGAGGAAAGAAATGGAATCTATCCTTAAGTTCGAATCAGAGAGAAAATATTTGCAATATACAATGTCGTCAACGGAAGTTGAGGGTTCTCCACCCCAGACGCGTAAAAAGCCAGGGAGCAACTTTGAAAATGGGTTAGATCCGAACGTGCAAACTGAACTGAGACGAATTTCAGAGCGCTCATTTTCTATACCTAGCTCCGAAGATGATCTGAATATAAAAACAAGCGATTTGCAGCCAGTATTTGCTGAACCTGCCACGGAATCGCTAACTACTGTTCAAGAAATCGACAAAGAAGATGGAGATCGATCATTAAATGATACCCTCCGAGAGGAGTTAAATAAATGCGAAATTGACTTGGACGAAGAACGGGAAAAGGAACGACTACTTTTGCAAGCAGAAATAGAAAATGACTTGAAAGATCTCAAGGTGCCTGCCAAAACTAGAATTACCGAAATTCCCTCTCCGTCGTTGAGAAAAAAGGGCCAAAGCCCCTTATTATTTGCTCATGCTAGACTGAATTTGTCTGAAGGATCAGCCTTTTCTCTTCTACAGAAACAGCAAGCTCTGGAATCTCCAATTGCTGGTAGACGGGCGAAAAGCCTTGATGCTCCAGTGATATCTGTGAGTCGTCTGCCGCCTCTAAACGCATTTTCAAGCAAAGATGACACTGTAGACGAAGAACAAATCCATACTGATTTCAACGAAAGCGAACCTGAAGATCGGCAAATAGAAGAAAACAATGTGAAGGAAAAAGATGAACTCAAAACCAAAGAGGGTAGTGTAACACAAAAAGAGGAAGAAGCACCACCGGTACCTCCACATAAAGGAGAAAAGATCGAAGCAGTCAAATCTGATAAGAAGCGCGTTACAGGTAAAGTGGAGAAACCCAAACCAAAGGAACGAGATCAAATAGTGCCGGAAGTCAGAAAGAGATTTGCAAAACTACCACCCAAACCATCCCTGCAAAAAACTGCCAAATCTAAACCTGCCACACCGCAAAGAAGCGCTCCTGCCAAGGAAGCGCCCAAATCCAAGGATAAACAAATAAAAACTTCAACTAAGCCACCAAAACCAGCACCCAAATATATCCCCATCACCAAGACTCAAAAAGTTGTTAGTTCCAAGATAATAATGGAACCCGAAATTTCTGACTCGGGTGAGGACGACGGAACGCGCACTAAAAGTCAGGAAAATGAGTCAAATCGACGAATGAGTCTAAAGGAAAAAGCCAAGTCTCTCGAGAAGTTGGAATTGAAAGGAGTTCCCAGTAAGGAAAGAAGTAAATCCCAAGATGACAGCGATACGGACATCGCGAAACGCAAGGAGAAACAGCAGAAGCTGTACGAAATTGCAATTCAACAAACAAAGACTATCAAAAGTCCAGTTAAAGATGCCTTGCCAGTGTTTCCTCAAGTAGAGGAAATGGTGAGAGAGCGGCATGGAAAGCTTGAGATCAGTATAAATACTATAGAAAATAGTAACGTTTCATTGGAGGAAGCTATAATTATTACCAAATCGCCAAAGAAGTTGGATAAGAAGTTGGACAAGAAATTAACGAAAAGTTTAGAATTAAACTTAAACAGCGACGATGAGGGGAAAGTAATGCAACGTCTAGGTAAAAGTTTGGATTTGGATAATCGCCCAAAAGAAGAACTCCAATCGGAATTTGATTTTAAACCAGAAACTATCAATAGTTTAAAAATGGAAGACGTTTCCCCCGATGTTGGATTAGTTGAAGAAGTTGTAAGAGCAGAAGTCCACAAGGAAGGAGAGGAATTGCACGAAGATATTATTCTAGAAGGCACAAGTTTAGATGTGTGGATATCTTTGGATGGCCAGAAAAACGATGGAGTCGACAGTAAATTGCAAGACATCAAATTAATTCAGAAGTCGGATGATTTTTTTGAAGAGCGAGAGTCGAACAAACCCCCAGTCTTGGTCAAGATTGATCCCAAGAGCTCATCCGACTCTCAAAGTACAGAAAAAGTAAGTTTGGGGAATTCTCTTGATATGAAATATATCGACGACTCTGGTGATTCGTCGAATAAATCCGAACAAGATTCACAACTTATCGCCGAAATGAAGAAGGCTTCTGATACCGTGAGTAAATTTTTAAGGAGGAAACTGGAAAGTCGCCGAATTTGTGAAACTGCTAAAAGCAACGTTCCCGAAAGTATAGTCAGAATAACGAGCGAAGAAGAGTCGTTGACTGAAGTCAGCGAACTCAGGGCTGGAGCGCAAGACGTAGATTTGAATTTTCTGTCAGTTGACGATCCCCACAAAGACGCGATGTTCAAGCTCAGCATTGAAAGAAGTCGATCTGAAGATACAGGTTCATGGATAACGGTAGAATGCGATGAATTTTACGGCGAAGAGGAATCTTTCGATAACGATCAAACCTCATTGGATACTCCGGATAAAAATGACGAGGGAGTTGAGGAAAAATTCCCCGTGAAACTTCCAGAAATGGAAATTGTCGAGGGAAAGCCCATAAATCTTTTGTCTGCAATGATAAAACACAGCAAATTGGATATGTTGAAACGAAGTTCTGATCAGTCTAAATCTAGTGATACCACTGGCTCATGGACAAGCTGTGAAAAAGACCCAAGCCCGAGTAATGTAAAGGAGACGGACGATTCTAGTGTTAGTTGTGCAATGGGGCGTGCTATAGGCTACAGCCAAACAATTGAAAAATTTGCAAGCAGGGAGTTAGCTGACAAGGATTCTCCTGAGTCGGAACCGCCAAAAAGTCCGCGGAGTCCAAGGATTTGCGTTTTAGGACGCGCTTTCACCATAGACGAAGAATCTCCTCGCAATAGATATGATGAATCCAGTTCAGATGAGGCTCACGATATTCCCAAAGATCTTACACCGATCCAGGAAGTGCAAGACGCGGAAGACAATGGTGTTAAATATAAAAAAGTTCCATATCCATTCGAGGAAAAATGGTCCAACGATTCGGAATTGAGTCAACGTTTGCATAAGAAAATCTCGAACAAATTGTCAGGAGATAAAAGTAATTCTTCACTGGATGAACCGAAAAGTCTAGATAAACCATCTTTGCACTCCTTCGAGAAACTGTCAACGGAATCAAGAAACTCTGTAGATACGGAATCTAGCTCCGGTAGTTTAGGGGTAACTGCTCGCACTACTAGATCCAACGATATCCCAAGAGAATTAAGCTCAACATGGCGACCTTTTCCCCTGGACAGTTCTGGATCAGAAAGTTTTGATGATGGACTCTTGCCGCCAGATCAAGATCTCGGTAAACAGGAATATTTCTTATGTAGAGAGAGTTCGGGCGATTTTGCCTCTCTCTCTGATGTCTGTTATAAATCCGATAACGACGTTACGCCCACAAGGGATGATACGGAATTGCCAGAAGATTTGGCGAATTTTCCCGCGAATTTCGGTTATCCTTGTCTTACTTCAAACATAGCTGGCATTGGTTTGAATCTCGCTTCTGGTGAAGTTTTAACCAATTATGGGACTGGCTTTTTGTCCAGGACCTTGTCGAGAATATCGGAAAGAAGCACCAATTCTGAAAAGTCAAGTATTGAAGAAGATTCTACAAAGGCCAGTACGCAAAGTGACAGTTTAAATGACGAATCTATGGCTTCCAGTAATCCACAGGTCAGTTTAAGCTCGGATCCGCCTAGTCATGCCCACCATTCAGAGGAAAAAAAGACACCAACCAACGAAAAACCGATGAGTTTCAAAGAAAGTTTACCCAGCACCGATCCACCTCCATTCAGTAATCTGTTGCAGAGGCAAATTAGTGACGACCGCAGAACTTCCGCCGAAATGGCTGAGTTATCAATGGATGACATCGAGATAATAACTTCCGAAAGAGGCCTAAAACTGCGAAGACAGGGTTCAGACGATACAATTATAGACGAAGAATGCTTCGAAGCGGCTGAGCCCAAGAACCAGTCAAGTAGTCAAGAAAGCGAGGAGTGGCCTCTTCCTGATATTCCACAGTCAGACAAGAAGTCTTTACTGGCGATGCACGAACTTCCCAGTTCTGACACTTCTCAGCAAGTCACACAAGTATTTCAACCACCCAGAGCGAGTATCCCAAAAACATTCGGTCTTAGAGGGTCGTTAAAAAGTCAGGACTCGGAAGGATGGCCGAGTCCACCTTCTAGTGTAGTTGAACCCCCAGTTGTTGGCAACATCGAGACTTATTACATGACTCCTCCAGAAGAAGCCTCTAAAGTTACCATAGATTCCGCCAATGTCAGCACCTACGATAATGACTCCAATTCTGATGATAAAACTGACTTGGATGGCGAAAAGACGCACACTTACGAAAATGTTGCCACTGAACACATCAGCGAAAGCATTTCGGAAAGTCTCAGTGTGGGTACAAGCGGGGTTAAAATAGTTCTCGAGGAAAAACCAGGCTCAGGTTCAAATTCGGACGAAGATTTGAATATATCCAATTTAAACGATGATGTCTTCACTGAGATTGTGGATGCGTCCAGGAATGAACTGAGACCTCCAACAGCAATGAGAAGGAGCACAGCATCTGATGACTCCTCTCATTCGGGGAGAAACGAATTGAAACCACAATCCCCAAGAGGTTCACACAGTTCATATTCTGATGAAGAATGCACTAGTTCCATGGCGACAAATTTAGACGACGGAACAGTGAGATGTGCGTTCAAACCTACAAAATGCACACATAGTTCTCATTCGGAGGATACGTCAATCGCGCTCAGTCTTTCCGAATGGTCTAACAGCACCAATACTGTAAGATTTCAAAACCTTTCCAGCAACAGTGGCACTACCAAGAGTAGTTCAGGGTTGAAAAGCGATGATAATTCACTCACTGATATCGCACAGTCGATTTCGGAATGGTCAAGTAGCAACAGTAACACTATGAAAGCCCAACAAAACGCCAGTTTGCAATTTCAAAAACTCTCATCAACCCCTTCAACAGGCGATACTTTAACGGAATTCATTCCAACTCTATCAGATTGGTCAACCACCGATTCGTCAAAGACTCTAATACCTCAACAGTTTTTCACTGCAACTTTGAACGAGAGACAACCAGTGGTTAGACTGGGATCTAGTGTTGATGATCAGGAGTTGGGATTGGATCCTAAAGGCATGCCGAGCCCTAAAAACATCCCTTCTGAAGATTTAGCTCAACTAAGTTGTAGACTGACTGATCCTGCGAAATTTTACAAATCAACTGAAAGACCTATAATCATCCCCGTGCAGATTCACTCTGACGATACCGAGAAATCTAGTAGCTCAGTCGAACAGAAAACCGTACATACTCAACGATACGATAAAGAGAAACAGAAATATCTTCAGAAGCACCAAACTTTTTCTAAAAGCGTCGAAAGGCCTGTTAAGGTACCTCTCAAGTTATCCAAGTGTTCTCCGTATTATTCTAGTAGTCTTAGTTCGGAATCTACTCCTCTGGCTAGTACTAGCCCTATCCCCATCAATAAAACTGCCACTATCCCTCTAACGCGCACACATCGAAAGCCGGTTTCAAAATCTTTATTCCAAGCCAAAAGTCCTCCCAGCGAAAATGACTCTACTAGTTCGGTAGAGTCGCCCAAAAGTAAATCTGAGCGTGACAGACGCGGATATCGTCGCCGCAGACAAGCCCAAACGCAAAAGAGAAACACGAGATCCGACAAAGATCACCACCACGATTGTTACTGCGGAGATCAGGAGCAAAGATTCAATTATCACCTTCAGCAAGAATACGAGAGTTTAATAGCTAACGCCGCGTATTCCGAAAATTTAGAAGAAGGCTATCAGCCTGATGGAGATTCTCAATCGGGTTCAGATATTTTCCGCATGGAAAAGGACGAAGATGAACGGTATGAAACCGCGGAAGGTTTTGACTTAAACACGATTCCACCCCCACTTTTAGAAGATGATTTCGAGGACGACCCTACACCGCACATTTGATTTTAATGTGATGTAGGAGTTATGGTTGGAGTGTAGTTTGTTTTCAATGGTGCTCGCCGTCATTTTAAGCGTGGTCGGTTTTATAGTCGGTTTTTACCAAATCCTGATATTCGTGAATTTCTTGAATATTTGCTGAAAGGGTAGGGATCTTTAACTGGGAATATTGGCTGTGGATGGTTCTGAATCGATTTGATTTTCGCTACAAATCGAATGAAACGAAACGACAGTATTCTAAGGTGCCAAAGCAAAAGCCGAACATTTTTGCGATTGATCTGTGTTTATACCACCTTTTTAAATTTTTAATAATAACGTTTGCACTGCTCTAAAATCTTTTGAAATTTTTGTGGCTGCGGGCTGTTTAAGAGTGTAAGCCTCAGAGTTTACTTCTCTAAAAAGCGCACATAATTCTTCATAACATTATCCAGTAATCATATTTTTTTTGCAATTACTCTGTCTTAACACTAATAAATGTGCAAGCCACGAAGACTGAAAAAATATGTAAATAAATTTTAAACATGATATTTCACTGTTCGATTAATCTGTTTGTGTGATACAATAATGTGTTATTTTGAAGGATTCTGTTCAAGTTGTGATATTTGTTTGTGATAGTGCAGATCATTTTCATGGAGAAGAATGTACCATATGGGCCGTGTTTGTTTGTAATTGTAATCAAAACAACCAATTGCTATTGTGTATGTGTTTTCACCCACCGGAAAAGCAATAATAATCGTACGTGCGTTTTATGTTTAAACCTGAATTTTCTTCGAAATTATGATATACATTACAAGGTTGTTAAAAATGATTGTACCATCGTAGGTTTTGTTTCTACAGCCGTAAATGCGTTATACGTCAATGATATTGTTTTTGAAGCCACCTGTGATGATACATTCATTTGTAAGAACCTTGTTGTGTTACATTTATTATTGTGGTGATCCAGTTTGGTGTTAGCCCCTTGTTCGGATAACTTTTATTTCAAGGAAAACTATGCCTATCACATTTTTGCAAACTCTATAAAATGCCATGATTAGAATCGGTCCTATGGTGAAACAATTCATAATAAGTAGATAATTGTATCAAAATTGCTATAGTTAACTTTTTTCCTTCAAATGACGTACGTATCACATCACATTAGAAGAATTCCTTAAAAAATTATTCTAAGCCGTTTTAGCGATTTTTCTGTTCGCATATTCCCGGCTGTGATTGGTTCATTATCATTTACCAAAGACAGTCTAAACCACAAACCACTCACTCTATAGGCACACGGCGGCCATACTTTTGTTTTGGATCTATCTGGAGTGACCTTATTTGGATCAAAAGAGTAGCGGCTCAGGTGATTGGAAGCGGAATTAAAAATTTTCCTTGGCAAAAAATATAATCTAAGAGCACCAGTTTAAACCTTTGTTTAATTATTAACTACACGTTAAAAACTGAACAGTTCTAAAAAATGCAATGTCCGACCGAGGGCGAGGGTCAAGTTGTGCACAACACAAAATCACACAGTCGGCAAACGATGCCTATTAAGTTGGACCATCACATAAAGACCCAGCAGAAAACTCCACTCAAACCGCTGCCCAACACTTGGCCGCAATGAAATCAGGTATCTTAGAATGTTACCGTGCAGAGATCGAGGCTGAGCCCCTGTTCATTTTCAATTACTTCGGCTGTACCTACGTTATGTTAAGAGAATATGTACCAGTTTTTAGCACCGATTTGCGTTGTGTGGTTTTACACTTAATGCCGATTTCGTGCTGTAGCTTTGTTTGGTCACTTGCTAGGCATCTTGGGTCTATGCATTTTGGGGAACGAACCAATCAGTGTTCGTCGATTTGACTGCGCCAGAAAAATGTGACCATCGTAGTTTTGACATAATATCACAAAGACCATTTAAGGACGGCATCGAGAGGTCAAAATTGGTACATCATAACTCCTTTTGATCAATAAGCCCTCGGTAAATACCAGTAAATCCTCATAAATCCTGCCACTTCTCCGGACTTGGTCCTCTTGGTATTTTTGTCGTATTTATAGACTTTGCAATGAGATTTATAATTTGAAAGTATAAATTTAGGGTTGGATGGTTCTTTTCTTGGCATAACAAGGCTACAATGGGGGAGGCACACCAAACTGAATCATCCGGTTATGTACTCTACCTCATATGCGTTGTATCACAAGGCAGATTTAGAAACATTGTACTATACAGGGTGGGTAATTTTTTGATGCCCACCATTGGGATCTCCTAAACTGTAAAATATACGGGGTCGGTTAAAGTACAGAAAAGTTGCGCTATTTGTTAATGGTTAAGAATCTGAAGAGAATTCCCCGAAATTTTGATTCGTTCCCGAGTTATCACAAAACATCTGAAAATTGCCAATTTAAAGAAAAATTAATATCTTCCTAACGATTGATGTTGTTTAAATAAAACTTGGAACTTTTATATTTTTGACAGCTGTCAATTGAATAGCATCGACAGAAATTTTCTAGGCCTTCTAAATTTTAAATAAAGACAGTCAACTTTTGATTCTTTTATAGCCGCCATATTGCCATATTGTATCCAGCGGTGTTAAAATTCAATATGGCGCCCATAAGAAAAAGAAAAGTTGACTGTCTTTATTCAAAATCTAGAAGGCCTAGAAAATTTCTGTCAATGCCATTCAATTGACAGCTGTCAAAAATGTAAAAGTGAGCATCGAAAAATTACTCACCGAACTTACTTACTTAACCGAACCGACTTGCCCGACCTTGCAATTCCACTTCTTTTGCCTTGGCCTCTGCTGCTGCGGCTATGCGGCCAAGACTTGCCCGACGTGTAAAAGTGGCAGTGTGGACGCTCGGCAGGAAGAAAGCCTAAAAATCTGTCGCCTTTTGAAATTTTAAAAATCGAGAACCTATTCTTAAGAATTTCTTATGACATTTATTGAATTTTCCATGTATATTTTGAAAGTGAAGGGTTCGGAGACAATGAGTACCGCCACTGCCGGAGCAGTCACTCGTTGGCCAAAGAATCGCAGGGTCTGGATGGGGCTTAAGCCAATCTCATTGGAAACAAGCCTCAGCTAGATCAGTTTTATTATTTTGTTAAAAAGAAGCCTTCTTTTAACAAATCTGTCTTACGTCTTTACCAAATTTTTACCAAATACCAAATTTTTTCCATTTCCGGTTTAACCGAAAGTAACATAAACTTTTTATTTTCAAATGGAGAACCCTATTATATATCAATAAATTTTTGGAATCTACTTAATAGACCTATGCAGTTTGTGCGACAAGGATATACTTATGCTGACTACTTTGAGTTAACAAGAGACACAACGCTTCTGGTTCTGTCAAATAAAAAATTCACGGTGTGTTAAGTGTGTTGTGGCATTTACTGGCATGTTACTTGTGTCAGAAAAGCTGGGTTTTCGTGCGGTTTTCGCCCCCCGTAAGATTTTGCCTGCCCTCAGACAAGTTCCAGAAATTGAGAGAACCCGGACGCACCTGTCCAAGGTAAAACTGCATACGTCAATTGGAATCTACTGAATTTTCTGAATCCAATGATACCACATAATTGACATTTCAAGTGTCAAAGTAATTTTTGAGACCCATTTTAATATCCATTGTGATTCTAACGGACCATAGTAGGTAACCATGGAGAAATTTTAGTCACACAAAAAACCTTACATTTTTTGACTTATGAGGTGCTTAAGTTTGTCAAATGTTACCGATATACCATTGGAAAGTATAATTAAATAAGGAATCTATCCATGTGCTTATTAATAATAAATGAGGAAAATTAGAGAAAAAAGAATCGAAAAAAAACCGCCTTTATTATAATTTTACAGGAAATAGGTAAAAACAGCCATGAAAAACAAAAAAAGAGTTTGACGTTTACAACACTTGTGGTGACTATAATTTTTCCAGGGTTACTATAGGCCATTATAATAACAGTAGATAGGTCACAACCCTCTAGATAGAAAGATAAAATGGGTCCCAAAAATTATTATTATTAAATTATTATATATGGTATCATTGGATTCAGAAAATTAAGTAAATTTTTTTGAAAAATGTATTGATATACCGAGTGTTCCATTTGAAAATAAAAACTTTGTCACTTACTGTAATGATCCTGTGACACCCTGTATAGTATAATACCTACTTACTATAATTGCAGGTGTATACAAAACAAGAAATGTTTTTGTATACTTTTATGTTGTAGGTAAAGCCATTCGTACTCATTCAAATCGGCATTCGAATTCGTTTTAACAAAATGCGTATTGCCGTAGATTTGACAAATTCGCCCTCTAGAATGCGCATTTGTCGGAGTATAAACATTCAGTCCTATGATTTAACTAGGTTGATGGTAGTCAACAATAAATTGAGAGAACTGATTGGAGAATGTGACCATTGTCTTGGAGATATGAATGTTTTCTTGAAATTTGTCAACACTTTAAGCAGTTTGGGACTTGCTTTCATGTCAATAATTGACTTGGGAAACATATTCTAATTCTGTAATTTGTTGATAAACGTCAACATTGAAATCAATTGAGAGAACTGGATTGGCCAATGTGACTGTTGTTTACGCCGTTGTCTTGGAGATATAAATATTAACATTTTAACCAAGTGGTTTTGGGACTTACTAGATTTTCAATGGACTTGTAAAAACTGTTGATGTAAAAATTGATATCTCCAAAGAGACGACGTAAACAATGCTTACGCCTCCAATCAGTTTTCGCAAGTGATTTCATTATTGACTAGGTATCAACAAATTACAGAATCAGGCCGATTGACATCAAAATTGGTGTCTCCAAGAGAACAACGTAAACAATGGGGCACATTCTCCAATCAGTTCTCTCAATTCAAGTTCAGCATAGGGCTGATTATGTATCTAAATATTAGGTGTTTAATTGTTAGATAACGATTTTATAGGCCTTGTGATACACGTTTCTAATCGGCATACTTAAATCTTTTTCTCCAATGGAAATTGGAAAAATCAATTTTGGAAAACCATTGATGTTTAAGTATCTACTTACTAAATTGTTTTCCTGTTATATGTTATGGGAGATTTATTTTACCCTTTCATCGTATAACAATAATTACGTTAGACCTGTTATAACGTTAAATGACAGCGAGTTCGTAGGCACTTACATTCTTTTTGCAGTTTCTTCACTTTTTTCAACATAAAATTGCCTTGAGGAATAAAGACGATCTGAACAGTTTTCTGCTGAAAAAAGTGAAAAACCTAATACTTACCGTGCTGCTGATTGTTTTTTTCCAGTCTCCATGAGTTATCATTTCGAGAAACTTATTTCGGTAGATAGGACCAACGTGGGTGAAGACATCCTTTATGTGGTTACATTACAAAGTTATTAAAGTCAAATAGTGTTTATAAAACTGTAAATAAAACTTCCATAAATTATCTCTGTTAAGACCTCAAATCGTTTTAATATGCAGTTTTTTGTTGACAGACATATTTGTTCCCAGTTTTTCGCTAATATAATATTATTAGTTGAATTCATCGGTCTAATGGCTTTCAGTACAAACGTTACTTGGTTTTTAATCTTAAATGTGATTTCTTGTAAGATTATCATACGAAGTAGGCCTAAAGCATGAATTTGTAATATTGCGGTAACAGAAGTGTTGTAGTCAATACGATCTCCTCTGAATTTTTACGTTTTTGTGATATAATGTGACTATGATTATGATATAGTGTAGTGTTAGGCTAGTCAAGAAACGTGTTATCTTCCCTGATACCCCCTAATTTTTATGATTGCCTTGATTGAACCGTTCTGTTAACAATGCTCAAGGCATGGAAACTTACCAAGGGAGACCCTGTAGATACATTTCCCTCGCTATGTACAATCATTTATTATTATCGATCATATGTCTCTCTTAACATATTTCCAACATGCATTATTGTAATTATTTCAATAATAAAATCTATTTCAATTTGCTTACTTAATCCAAACATTTTTTGCTTCCGACAATTATTTCAAAGCTTTACTAACATTAAGGATAATAAGGTGAGCTTCTGTATTGCATGCTTTTTGCACTATATTCAAAGTCGACTCTTATCTGACCAATGTATATTTTTTTCATAGGTGACTACAAAGTGGCTGAAAGAAACGATAATGAAGGCTCTTACTACATCAAAAACCCATATTATAGTGGTCCTCCACCAAGTTACAAAGAAGTTAATGGCAACATCTCGAATATATCTTTGAACGCTACGAATGGGAACTATGACGTCAGCCCCATCAAAAACTTAACAAAGGAACAGCTTATGAACAATATAAATGCGAACACTACTTCCAGCGGCACTAACACGACCACAATCATAGCGGAAATCGAAGGCGAGATAAAGAAAAAGTCGAGACAAGTTTTTGATAAAACTTACTACATTGCCAAAGAGATTTTAATGACAGAACTTACTTACAAGAAGGATTTGGATGTCATTAATGTGGTAAGTTTACGCTTTCTTAGTTAGAGGAGATGTTAAATTAATAAAATCCATTAGTGGTTTAGGGACGAAGTCGGAAAAGAAGAGGGGGATGAATGTTCGATGTTATTAACATTGATAGCTCCATTAGCGCAAGCACACGGCCAACTCGTTAAAGATTTGGAGCAGAGATTACAAAGTTGGGATGGACGAGGAGGGCCTAGAGCAGGTGGAAATCAAAAGATTGCCGATGTTCTCTTGGCACATTTACCACCGATTTTGCCGGTACGTGTATTGTGTCGTATTATATTCAGTTTTAAGCAGATTTTTAGCGTTGCAGCGTATTCGTTCTTGGTTTTGAACCGTTTTGTCGATGACGTCATTAAAATAACCCGGCGCAAAAATAACATGTTTTGAAACCGTATTGACAGGTGATCAACTGTGGCTAGAAGTTAGGTTATGTCGATAATAAATAGTTCCGCAATTTTTAATCTATAGGTACAATTTTAAACTATTTTTTCAATTTGGACCTTCCAACTGCTTTTTCACAGTATTTATACAGGGTGTCTCTTTTAAAGTGTCAGTTAGCGATATTTAGAGAGTTATTTTGAGCAGCTAAACAAAGGATCTCAATTTACTGCCCATCGAATGAAAATATTTTCAGCTCTGACGCACTTCAGGTTATACAGGAAGTGGCCGCCATATTTGTTATTTTAAATGGGAAGCCTATGTTGTGACTCTAGATTCGGATTGGCCTCTTAATTGTCAGTTTATTGCCTACATAAGTCAAAAGTGTAAAAACATTGATTTTTATACGGCAATACAAAAATTTGTATCTTCCAGACGGTTGAAGATTAAGAAACCAAACTTGCAGGGTTGAAGGTACAAGGTTTGAGCTTTCTTTTGATGTCTCAATTGATCATGGGGTAATTCCATGTCCCTTAAAACTGCTGCCGCATGAAGTCTCAGATATTAATGAAAAAAATTTGGTATGTAAAGAGATATATAAGGCTTCAAAGGCTATCTTCGCTTTCTATAGGATTTTTAAGAATATGAAATTTTCTCCTGATCAGCAGAACATGGTATTAAAAAAAAATCATATCTTCTAAAGTATAGCAGATTTCGCATTGAACCAAAGGTTACCTGAAAGTTCAAGGTTTTGATCTCATGGACTAGAATCGTCACAATTGCCAAAATTTGTTTATGAAAAAAATTGGAAACATTCAAGAAAGAACGGAATTTTTTTATAATCGGCCTAAAATTAGGGAAAAAACAACTGTAATAAAGTACACCGACTTTTTCAGTTTCTTGTAACATGTCAAAGAAATTGAATTCAACGAATAAAACTCGTATTGGCATCGTGTGACTTAGCTTTGAAATTTTTTTTTCAAAAAACCCGGATTGGTTACATTTTTGAAAAGCCGATTTCTTTGTGTGTTTAATGAGGTTAAAATCCAATATGGCGACCATAAGAAAAAGAAAAGTTGACTGTCGTCACTCAAAATCTAGAAACCGTTAAGATGTCAAGAATATAAAAGTTCCAAGTTTCATTTAAATAGCATTTAAATGGGGAGCTATGAATTTTTCTTTAGAAAGTCAATTTTCAGTCTTTTCGGAATAACTCGGGAACGAATCAAGATATCGAAGAATTCTTCTAGCGCTTTCGTCTGAGAGTAACTCTATTTCACTTTTAACATTACCTTGCCGTAAGCGAAATAAGGATGCAAATACTCAAGAGCACTTTGAGTAGCAGTATTTCCATCCTTTTCCCGTTTACGGCGGGTTAATCCAAAAAATGAAATATAGATACTCTCAGAGCTGACTCAAACGAAGACACCTTAAAAAAGAGCAACTTTTATCTAATTTAACCTAACTTTTATACTTGCAGAGATGCCAATAGTGGACAATGAAATTGTGAAAAATAAAGAAAAAATTTGTAGTCTATAAAGCATTTTCATTTGGAAAAATGTCAAAACACGTTAATCAGTCCGGTGTGTTACCATTGCATGATGGTTACATTTCTAAAAAGTTAATTTTTGTGTGTGTCCACTTATGGTGTTAAAATCCAATATGGCGGCCATAAGAAAAAGAAAAGTTTACTGTCGTTGCTCAAAATCTAGAAGGCATAGAAAATTTCTGTTAATGTCATTGGATTGGCAGCGATTTACAGTTTTTTCAGGATAACTCAGTCACGCATCAAGATATCGCAGAATTCTTTGCATATTCTTAATCACCCTCAAAGAGCGCAACTTTTTTCTAATTTAACTAATTTTCTAACTTTAATGGTTTCCGAGATCCCAATAGTGGGCAGTGAAACTGGCAACACCCTGTGTGCCCTATATTAAAAAAATCGTAAGTCGGGTACTAATGGAAAGTGCAAAAAAATTCATATACTTACTACATGATAGTGCTAGGTGAACTCTCCAACTGTGCGAAAGTTCGGGCAAATCAGTCGATGAATTTCATCATTTTAGCTGAAACTAATATATTCTGCAATTTATATCTGATATGATATGATTTTTTAACCTCCCCAACCCCATCACAATTTTAAAAAAATTGGAGGTTACTGCAATCACTAAAATTTTCGAATTCGAGATAAGACCGGATCTATGCGTTTTGAGGTCTCAGGAACCCAAAAAAGTGGTTTTTAAAATGTGTCTGTGTGTATGTTCGTACGTACGTACGTTTGTAAACACGCCACAGCCAAAACTACTAGACCGATTTGGCTGAAATTTGGTACGGTGGGCATCTAATAACCTAACTTAGATCTGAAAAGCTTTTGGAGCCAATCGTGCAACCGGAAATGCCCTTTTGGCACATCAACTTTTAAATTTTAAATGCAAACCCCCATTTTTCACGTCACCATAAGAAAGGCCTTCAAATTCTGCTTCTAAAAATGTATGCACTCTTAGTGCCTTTTTGACAAAAATTGAAATATTCAGGATTGTTAACGGACTTTAAAAACACAATACAGCCGAAACCTCTGGACCGATTTGGCTGAAATTTTGTACATAGAGACTGTATTATACGCCGAAGAGCTAAAAAATGTTTGGAGGCAATCGACCCACGGAAAGTGCCGTTTTGGCACATCAATTTTAAATTTTAAATATACTCTCATTTTACCATCCTAAACAATTTTTTTTTAAATTTATTGTCAGCATCAGGAAGGTCTTCAAATACTTGTTCTAAATAAGATAAAGTTCACTCGCATTTACTGCCCTTTGGGTAAAAAAAAATTGAATTTTGTAATAACTAAAACCACATTATAGCCCAAACTACTGGATCGATTTGACTGAAATTTGGTACATGGAGATTGGGTGACCCGTAGAAGACCTGAAAGCCTTTTGGAAGCAGTTGGTAAACGGGAAGTGCCATTTAAGCATATCAACTTAAAATTTTAAATACAAGGCCTCTTTTTTATGTCGTCATTAGAAAGACGATCAATTTCTGGTTCTAAAAAAGTATTCGCAGTTTCTGCCATTTCAGTGGAAAATAGAGAAAACATTCTTTTTCATTAAAAGGGATATTAACCTTCAAAGGAACATATGTTGTCAAAATGTGAAATGTTATGGGTGATGACTAGAGGGCGGATTTATATGCGAAATTTTTTCGCCAAATAGGCGCATATTTATGCACCAAACAATAGCGAAATAAGCACTAAATAAGCACGTACAATTCTGAATAAGCACGCGAGTTATCATTGTAGAAAAAAAAATGCAGCAGAGAAGCGGCTGGAACCTCCCCATCGCGTGGATCTTTGTATTCTGTGTAGATAGTGGTCAATTCAACAGAATTTTTTTACCCTTATCGACTGTGACTAATTTTGCAATTTTCTGACAAATACCGACACCACCTCGGACATCACCCATCACATTTGACAATATGTTCCTTTTAAGGTTAATCTTTTGCCACCTTTTTGACAACAATTGCCACTTTATGTCATCCACTGTCACCTCGCTCCCTTTTAATGAGAAAGAATTTTTTCTCTATTTTCCACTGAAATGGCAGAAACTGTAAATACATTTTTAGAACGAGAATTTGATCGTCTTTCTAATGGCGACATAAAAAAGGAGACCTTTGTATTTAAAATTTAAAGTTGATATGCCTAAATGGCACTTCCCGTGGACCAATTGCTTCCAAAAGCCTTTCAGGTCTTCAACGGGTCACCCAATCTCCATGTACCAAATTTCAGCTAAATCGATTCGCTAATTTGGGCTATAATGTATTTTTAGTGTTATTATGAAATTTCGATTTTTTGACCCAAAGAGCACTAAATGCGAACGAATTTTCTTACTTAAAACCAGAATTTAAAGACCTTTTTGATGGTGACAATAAATCTTTCAAAAACTTGTTTTGGATGGTTAAATGAGTGAATAATTTTAAAGTTACAAATTGGTGTGTCAAAACGGCAGTTTCCGCGGGCCGATTGAATCCAAAATTTGTTCAGCTCTTCGACGTGCAATACAATCCCCGTGTGCAAAATTTCAGCCAAATCGGTTCAGGGGCTTGGGCTGTACCGCGATTTTAAAGTCGGATAAAAATCTTTTTTTTTTTTATTTTTGATCAAAAGGGCACTAAGAATGAATACATTTTTAGAAGCAGAATTTGAAGGCCTTTTCTATCGTGAGGTGAAAAATGGGGGTTTGCATTTAAAATTTAAAAGTTGATGTGCCAAAATGGCATTTATAGTTGCACGATTGGCTCCAAAAGCTTTTCAGATCTAAGTTGGGTTATCACATGCACACGTACCAAGTTTCAGCTAAATCTGTCGAGTAGTTTGGGCTGTGGCGTGTTTACGAACGTACGTACATACATACAGACACATTTTAAAAACCACTTTTTTGGGCTCCTGAGACCTCAAAACGTATAGATCCGGTCTTATCTCGAATTCGAAAATTTTAGTGATTGCAGTAACCTCCCTTTTTTTCAAATGGTGAAGTGGAGTGGGGAGGTTAAAAAACATCTGCAAAAATGAACTCAGAATCGCTTTTGAAATGAGGGCACTTTTGTCCTTAGACATGGCTGATAAGAACCAAGAGTACTTCACTTAAAATAACTGCAAAAATCAACCACCACTATAAAATCTTCCCTCTTTACATCATACTATACCTGGAAATAGGGAAAAACCCTGTCATTAGCAATGAATACATAGGTTGACCGTCTACCTGACCCGAGTTGTTTTAAGCAGGAAAGGGATGCAGGTAATAAATGGGTAGGTAAATTCATGAAATCAGTTTTTCGAAGAACCGCCACCATTTTTAAAGGTGGTTTTAACAGAAATCTTGCGAAATTAGCATAAATATGCGATTTTTCTCCAAATAAGCGAAAATGACAAGAAATGACCAAATATGTAAAATATGCATGCAATATGCATTTAGCATAAAATCCGCTCTCTAGTGATGACGGTATTTGTCGAAAAGCGTAACAAATTTTCTGTTGAACTGACTACTATCTACACAGAATATAAAGATCCACGCGATGGGGAGGTTCCAGCCGCTTCTCTGCTGCATTTTTTTAATACTATGTTTTGCTGATCAGGAGAAAACTTCATATTCTTCAAAATCCTATAGAAAGCAAAAATAGCGTTTGAAGTCTCTTTTAACATTGGATAAATAACATATCAAATTCCTTTCATTAATATCTGATACTTCATGCGGCAACAGTTTTTAGGGATTGCATGGAATTACCCCATGTTGATTTAACAATATGGCGGAAAATAATTTTAATGGGGTAACGAAATTGTCCACAACTCAATTTTATGTAGATACCCAAAAGATGCAAAATTAAATTCCCTGTAAGCTAGTATTAGCATTCCCTATACCTATTTTCAATATTTTTGATAATATCTGAACTAAATGTATTTGTGCGAGTTAAAAAAATTATCACAACAAGTTTTGGATCAAAAATTAGTAATAATTCATTCTACACTTTCAAAAATTTGACTTAAAGCTTGCTGGCATCAATTTTTTAATTTGCACAAAGACTTTTATTTCAAATATTTTCTAAAATATTGAAAATAGGTGTAGGGAATGCTAATACCAGCCTAAAGAGAATTTAATTTTGCATCTTTTGGATACATACAATTATTATGGTACTCGCATTTGAAAAAAATGAGTTGTGGACAATTTCGTTACACCATTTTTAAAAATTATTTTGAGCCATATTGTTAAACCCACATGATCAATTGAAACATCAAAAGAAATCTCAAACCTTGTACTTTCAACCCTCCAAGTTTGGTTTCTTAATGTTCAACCGTCTGGAAGATACAAATTTTTCTGTTGCCGGTTAAAAATCAATCTTTTTCACCGATTTTGACACGTCAAAAACTATGACAGTTAGGTAGGCAAAATAGGGGTGCAATAAGCTCACAATTAAGAGGCCAATCCGAATCTAGAGTCAAAACATAGGTTCAGTGTTGCCAGACGTAGCGGAATTCCGCTACACGTGACGGAATTTTGGTCAAAGAGCGGCGTAGCGGCGTTAGATCAAAATACCTAAAAATGTAGCGGATATTTCCATAGCTGATGGCTTGTAAATAATTTCTTAATCCCTTTCGCAAAAATTTAATTTTTTTGTCCAGATCATTCAATGAGATGTCTCTGTATGAGTTGTATGACCAAAAGCAATTTCTTTTGGGCTGAGCTTTGTTAAAAATTGAAAATTGCGCCATGCGAAGTCCATGAAAGCCATCTGTTAGAGCGTAACAGTACTACGTACATTACGTGAAAGGAAATTGGGTAGCTTCAAGCATAGATGCTTCAAGTGACGGAGTTCAAATTTGTAGGGTTCTGTATTTCAATTGCAGCTGATAGTTATGGAAATCCCCGAAAGCAATTATTAAGGTCATTATGGTTGTAGGTTAGATACCTAAACCTAAGTTAAGTTAAGTTATATAGATCTTGTATCCAGTCGTAACAGTCGTATATTTATGGTATGTATCCTTGATTACATCTCTCCGAATGGGTAAGTGTAAGTTTTTATTAATTAATTAAACAATGGTGCAGGTAAATTCAAAATTTTAAATTAAAAAATATTATTATTATTATCATTATTATTATTATTATGAAAAAAAATTTCGCCTGCGGCGCCACCCGGGGGGTACCGTGTGTACCGTAGCGGCGTGTAGCGGAATTTCCCACAAATTGTAGCGACATTCCATATTTACAGTCTGGCAACACTGCATAGGTTTCCCGATTAAAATAACAAAGATGGCGGTATAACCGGAAGTGCGTCAGAGCTCAATGGTCAATGAATTGAAACCCCCGTGTATGGGTTTTCGTTCAGCTGCTCAAAACGATTCTCTGAATATCGCTAACTGACACTTTAAAAAAGACACCCTGTAGATACTCTGCACACATCCTTGCTCTACAAACATAGCAGAATATCGTTATTGTTATAGCAGTAATTATATTAGATCAATTATACCTTTAAAATTTTCAGCTGTCTCTACATCAACAGTTAAAATCACATCAAATTGTTCCTGAATCGTGATGTACGTAACCTCAAAAATCAACGTCAAGAACTGCTTCTTTGCCCCCATTCGCTTCCCACCCTTCAAATATGTTTCAAACCGTCCTCTGGAGGACGCTTCAAAACTTATCGAATCGGTTTAAAATTATTTCGCGATACGTCATCAATGCAACGCTAAAATGGCAGGTTTTGAAACGATCGCTTAATTTGGAACTATTTCATCGCTACAAAATGGCTTTAATATCGAATCGTTTTTCTTTTGCAGATTTATGAGGATTACCTGGACGGGCACATTTTAGTTCTTGAGCGGCTAGACTTGGCCTTCAAGCAAAACAGTCACTTTGAACAGCTTTACAAAGACTTTGAGTCACAAAAAGTATGCTATCTGCCTTTAACGACTTTCATATTGAAACCTTTACATCGCTTATTACAATATCAGTCATTACTAGAACGTAAGTTTTCGAGAGGATATTCGATTTTTTGCTAAATCGCCGTTTTGTAGGGCTTCAAAGACATTATGGACAAGACCACCCAGATAAAGCGGATTGTTTAACAGTCAGCAATACTTTAACAGATCTGATTGTGCCCGTTAAAGAAACTTTAGAACATTCGGAGAATTTCGCAACTTTATGCGAACTGCAAAGGGACATAATGGGTTTTGATAACCTGGTTGAACCAAGTAGGAAATTTATTCGACATGGATGTCTTTTAAAACATTCCAAAAATAAATACCAACAGAGGATGTTTTTCCTGGTAAATTTTTAATAATGTGTCTAGAAAACCTCAATTAGATGTTTCAGTTTTCCGATATCCTTTTGTACACATCAAGGTCTCAAGCTACTTTACAGTTCAAAGTCCATGGTCATATGCCACTTAGGGGTGTGTTAATTGAGGAACCCGAAGGAGAATTGGCCAGTTATGGACTGATAATTTATGGTAACTGCTAAAATAATAATTATTGGCGTTAATTAGGGAATTTTAAGGTGGTAATCGGGCGTTGACTGTTGCTGCGAATTCACCGGAAGAAAAGGAACGATGGAAACACGATTTGCAGAATGCCATTCAGTTGGCCAGGGACAAGACGGATACTAAGATAACGTATTTGAGCCTTAAAAGCTGCAGTATGCATAAATAGCATTAATCTGTGTCTCAGTTTTAAATGTGCATTTTACAGGCTCTTCGGATGAGATTATGGACCAGTGCGGGAATGACGTAGGGACACAAACCAAACCACAACCACAAAGAAGCAATTTAAAAGTTCATGTTTGTTGGCACAGGAATACTAGCATCAGCATGAAAGACGAGCTGGTCGCTGTAGAGGTAAATTTAATTTGGATTTTTTCATGCGGTTATGTTATGTTTTTATGATGACTGATGACCTTGTAATAACCCACCCTCTGGTCTCGTTATGTTACTTGACATGGAGTTATCCATCCCACTAACTGTTTAAACCTCATTCGCAACCACTTTACGTACGTGACTATTACGTGACAATATTAGTTTAACAATCGTCAACAATAGCTAGAAAAGTCGGAAGCTGTCATGAATAATTATTGTTGACCATATTGTTAAAGTTTGTTACGTTACGTATGTAAAGTGGTTGTGAATAAGCTCTTAAGACCTTATTCACATTCATATTACGTGACAACAAAATTTAACAATCGTCAAGAATGGCAAGAAAAGTCAGAAGCTGTCATGGATAATTCTTGACCATTGTTAAAGTTTGTTACGTTACGTACGTAAAGTGGTTGCGAATAAGCTCAAGCTTAGTCCCCATATCGCGGATTTGCGAAATCTTCTGTGATTGGATTGTGATTGACCAATTACGGATCGTTCCACAAATCCGTGCCAAGCCTTGTTCTCATCCACATAACATCAACATAACAAACCAAAACAATCGTCAACAATTGCCAGAAGTCAGAAGCTGTCATAAAGGATTGTTAAAGTTTGTTGTGAGCTTATTTACAACCACTTTCCTTACGTAACGTAACAAACTTTAACAATGGTCAACAATTACTAGAAAAGTCAGAAGCTGTCGTGGATAGTAATTGTTGACCATTGTTAAAGTTTGTTACGCTGCGTACGTAAAGTGGTTGTCAATAAGGTCTTAAGATTAAAATCCAAAGGACCCACCCCCTCCAAAATGGGATTCTAGCTCTCTACATTTTGTTTTTAAATTAGAGGGTGTCAGGATCGACCGTTATGGATCCCCGAAAGTGCACCAAAAGAGCATTTTTTACATATTGGTGGAAATTTAGGAACGCTATGTTTTGAATAGATGCGATATTGTTTCTCTTCACTAAAAGCCCATTCACATTCACTTAACATACATGACTTAACAGAAAGTACATAAATAACAGAAAGTTCAATAGATTGTAGTATATGCATCTGTTCAGATTCGGCTAAAACATGGCTCACGTAACATAACAAAAGCAAAAATTGCTCCAACCTCAACTTTTCTGTGTACTTATGTTATGTTTTCTATGCAGGGCCAATCATAAAATAGCAAAGTAAGAGCGAGATATGTTGATAATCGGTTTCTCCTTACGGATGTCTAGTTCAAGAAATTTTGATAGTTATCACTGACAATTTCATCAATTTAGCGGCGAGCGGCGATTTTAATTATTGGAATATTTGGCAATTTTTGAGTTTTGTGTTTAAACTGGTCCGTATCTCTGCTGTCTTGTTCCATCATGGATGACGGAAAACTTATAGATCTCGTGCACAGTTATCCACATCTGTAAGACAACAGAAAAAAAAAACTCTTATTGGCAGGAGATTGCGAAATTACTAAAGTTTCTCATCTGTCATCTGTTTAATTTTTCACTTCAACGTATTTAAACCAATGTGAACTAGAAATATTTGATAATGTTTTGTACGCTATGTCTGTTTGTTAAGATATGTATGCTAAGTGGATTTGAATGGGCTTACTCTTGACGGTAAAAAATCATCTTTGGCGTTTTACTAGAGCTGCTTTCCATTTACACATTTATCTGAGAAGGCTCACTTAACTCAGCAATTTGATTGGTCAATATTATTAACTGAGACTCCTCAGAATAATGTGTAAAAGGAAAGCGCCTAACAACAATCTACAAAAACGGTTAAGAACAATTATTAGATTTCCGCCATGTGAATAAAAAGACAGCAGAGAAGCGGCTGGAACTTCCCCATCGTGTGGGTCTCTGATTTATTTCCGTGTCTTGTGTTTAAAATTTTAAAGTTGATATGCATAAATTCCTCACGATGAGAAAAAATATCGTTTGAAAATCCGGGTATTTACCCGTGGGTTTGATTAATTTTTTTGCCGAATTAAAAGTATCGAAATTATTTATCTCCTCTTTTCAAGTTGTTACAACAAAATCTACGGCTCGGGCCCCCGGAGGGGGGGGAGCCAGACTGCTGGGGTGTGTCTGCAACATCCCTTAATTTCATCAAAAGTTACTTATCCGATACAACTCATTCGTCAGTTTTATATTGATAAAGGAACAACATGCCGCCTTACGGCGACTAAACTGCACCGTATCGTTTTAAGTGATTATCTTATACATTAAGTATTGAACCAATCCAAAGCAGGATTTGGTATACCAGTAACCAATAAAATCCTGATTACAGTGATAATACTACAACGTCAACTTGACACTACTTACTCAATACTTTAATTTTTAATTTATAAAATAGTCTGCAAAATACGATTTGTGGTCTCTTGGCTGCCTTGTTGAGTCCTCATGGATGCACTACTTGTCAAATGGTAGATTTTTTTCGGCCAAAGAGGACTCCAGCAAGATCTCGTCCCCTTTGTAGCCCAAAAAAACCCAATCCAATCCAATGAGTAATGTAGATGTATGTTCGTATGTTTATGTAGTCGAACGGGGGTGGGGTCCTACACTTATTTCGAATGATTGACTAAACATTTACCATTTGCCTTTTTCAGAATCAACTTTCAGGATATTTACTACGCAAGTTTAAAAGCAGCAATGGTTGGCAGAAACTGTGGGTTGTTCTGACATCCTTTTGTCTGTTTTTCTATAAATGTTGCATGGACGATTTTCCACTAGCCTCTTTGCCACTATTGGGGTACACAGTTGGACCTCCAACTCCAGAAGATGTTATAGGGAAAGACTTCGTTTTCAAGTTGCAGTATAAAAACCACGTCTATTTCTTTAGAGCAGAGTCAGAATATACTTATAACAGGTATGTATTATTTGCAAATCAGGTGAAACTAAACTATTTTTCTATTTAAATTATACTGTTATACACGATGTGCGTGCTATTTGACCACGAAAATGATTTATGATCTTATTCTTTGGTCATAAATAAATCTTAATTAAAATCCCATAAACATTTTAAAATGCCACGCTGACTTAGGAAACGAAATTCGAGAAAAAATTTTTACGTGAGTGATTAATTTTACTTTTATTCAAACAATAAGCCCATTTTTCGTGGTTGAATTTCCGGACATCCTGAATTGAGGTCATTTCCTGATAAACACGTTCCACATTGTTGCAGATGGATGGAAGTCATTAGTAGTTGTACCCAAAATAAAGCAAGAATAAGGCGCCCTCAAATCGTAAATGATAACTCGATTGAAATTTCTGCAGAAAATTAGTATAAACATTTTGTCTTACCATACTTATTATTTGCAAGGTATTAACATGTGGACTCATTGAATTTTAACTTACATTATGTATATATGGTAGAATTTTTTAAAGTATTATTGACTGCACGAGCCATTCCTCAAAGAAATGTCATTCTTTTTAAAGTATACTCATTTTGTATATATTCATATTACACTTTTAACTTTTTATATACACATTGGCAAGGCAGCTATGTTGTTTTTCATGGTGTCGAATTATGTTACAGTTGAAAACTGGCTAATTGTTGTTAATTATTTAGTTATAAATATTTAGTTTTTGTTCAGTACAGATGTACATAAAGTTTTTATTTTAACCATGTAGGTGCATCACTCATGTAATAGATAAAGGTAATTATTTTAAAAATAAATTATTTTTACAACTCTAAAAGTATTTAATACAAAATTATTGGTATAGCTATGAAACAAATCAAAATGTGAATAAAACTAAACTTCATCATCGAAGTCGTCTTCAATAAAGAAGGCCGTGGGCTCTGTTGCCGTTTCTTCATTATTGGTCCTTTCTTTCATAGAAAATGACGAATACATTTTTGTGAGGTCGATAACGGAATAGCCGCAGAACTGCAAACGTTCTTCTACCGTTTCTTTTAAATCGTTGTATCCCTTCTCAATTTGATATTCCAGAAGAGGCTCTGAAACATTTAATACAGAAACTAAAAAATGATAGAATCGACGACTTACTTTTCCCAACTTTGCTTAGATCAAAAATATACTTGAAGTAGGACAGCTGAGAATATAAATTATTTTCTGAATAACTCTTCACCATGACGGACTTGTCACATTGAGTACAAACTGGAAATCTTCCCGCAAAATGCATTGGTAATCTGTTAGTTTCATTCGTGCACGTGGGATCTTCACAGTACATTTGATAGGAGTAATATCTTTCGATGTATAAATTAATTGCTTGCACCAGTTGATTCTGGATGAACGGAATATAATCGGCTGGTCTAACGTCACACTGTGGATTATTGCATTTTTCTAACACTGCAAAGTTTTCTCTACAAACCCCGTCAACGGTATTATCCTCTTTGCATGCATAGCACTTGAAAATAAACTTATCCACATCTCGGAATTTTACTTCAGGTTGAGTGATGTTCTCACCAAAGTTGGTGCTATCCGTTTTGTGTTTTTTCAAGTTTGTAGTATCCACCCCTAAAGTCTCTGCTATTTGAAATATATCCAACTCTTCAATCGGTTCGCAAATTCGGGTTACGACAGGATGAATCTGCTGCGATAGATAATAGTTAACGTCCACTTTGAGGCTCTCTGAATTTTTTAACTCTTCAACATGATAAGCTCTCTGAGTAGCTGAGTTGGTGGTGCCATCTGAGCAAATGATATACGGAACGGTATCGCCACCCCTAAGATGACCTCCAGATTTGTTATAACGAAGAGCAACTTGTACATGAGGCAAAGAAGCAGCATCTGGATATAAATTGGGATTTTTTGTGAGTTGCTTTGTGATGACCAACAACGACAATGGAACATTACCAGCTTCCAAATCTTCACGCATTTTTTTCAAGTGAACCAGAATACTGTTTATCTTATCGTCTGTAGACTGGTGCGTTAAAATTTGGTTTAGGATAAATTTGCCCGCTTCTGAAGCCAATCGTGACCAATCACGGCGCACAATATCCAAACCTTTATACTCAGTTTCTGACTTGAGCTCTCCGTCCTTTCCCTTGCTTAAAGTGACAGCTGCATATTTCTTCTTTTTCAGAAGCAAGAGATACTTAAAAACGCCGTCTACATCTAGTTCCACCTGTTTGTACAGTTTATTGACTTCCTGTTTAATTTTGCTTCCGATTTTGAACACTTGATCATAATCTGTGATATTGGTGTTGATCATCAGACTGTCGGTATGGCCATAAATGACTTCAAAATTCATACTTTGCACCAAGTCTCGCGTGTTTGTAAAATTTCACGTTTTATTTTAACCATGTAGGTGCACCACTCATGTAATAGATAATAGCTATTAACATACCTAGGAATGTTATGACTATCATAACAGACGCAGATGTCAATTGAAATCCGAGCTCGGAGAGCGAGGATTTTAAGACATCTAAGTCTGTTATGATTCATAACATCCGAGGTTTGTTCAATAGTTTATCGGTTTAAAGCGATTAAAGCCAAAATTAAAAAAATGTTGCGTGAATTCGCGTCATTTTGACAATCGAGATGACAGCATTTGAATGGGGTCATTGTTGTCATGAATGGTTAATGGGCTTGTTGTCTAGAAACCATTAGATAACGTTATGATCTGCTTACCAGCCTATTTTTATGCATGTTAAGAACGCTTTAATCGCCTGAAACCGGTAATAGTAGATTGTTTAACAAGTAAAGAAAAGTGCAAGTTTTCCAGCGAGTGTCTTTTAATTCACGAGCGAAGCGAGTGAATTAATTTTACACGAGCGTGGAAAATCACTTTTCTTACGCGTTGAACATGCTATTTTTTCGTGTACCTACTTAATAGAAAAACACCCAAATCTTTAAAATCTAAATTTAGAATTGATTAGTCTAAGCAGGCAAGGGTAAAGTTTTCCATAACAACTAAAATTAGTACATAGCAACCAGTAAGCAACAAATTTTTTTACAAAATGAATGTCGAAGAAAATCTTAATATATTTCAAGCAGCTTCAAAAGCAGTTTCCAATTTATAGTCCAGGGGCTCATAACAGAATTTTCGGGTATCATAGTATTCTGCTGCAGACCCCTATTACTTTACATTTCCAGTCTTGGAGATAGCATAGGACCAATTGGCATGCATGTACAGTGGATGTACTTGTTAGGAGGAATTTTTAAAATCATCATTTTTGACAACAAAAAAATATTACAGTATTCCGTCTGAAAGTTGTACCGATCTTTGAATAAGAAGAAATCATCCGACAGATTTAATTGGCATTAACTTCGAGTGGATGGAAGGAGTCGGCAGCGTGGGGTGAAATGAGCTCATTTAAAGCATAGTGGGGTATCACAGTATTCCTGCTGCCATTTGGCAAACAACCTTATTTTAGCCTACATTAATAGAATATAATATTGGCATTCACCTAGGGTGGATGAAAAGCTCGCTAACTTGATTTAAAGATAGGCGTCACCACGATGACTTGGGTATAATAGTATTCCAGCTCAGGTTTTGAGAATAAGTAGATATGGTGGCATTAGAAGTGATTATGACATTGGCATTCAAATAGAGTGGATGTAACCCGATATACAGTGAGGACCAAAAGTCCGCCCCCAACACCCTGCATCTCTGGAACCACTTAAGTTAGAGCTTTCAAATTTGAAACGGGAGCATTAGTCGAGAAACTAAACCGATTTCCGTTGACATAATGCGCTGTGACCTTGAAATTTCGAAGTTATGACAAAGGTCAAAAATGTATATGGCATGAGAGGTCATGTGACCGCTCATTAGAAAGGTAATTTAATATGCATACGATGTGAAAGTTTGAAAAAAATTGATTCTAAAAAAGTCTAAGTTAAAATAATTTTTTTCTTGCTGGAAATTGATTTTAAAAGGAACTTGCCGTTTTACGCTTTTTTGCGTAAAATAAATTAAAGTAAGTAATCACAGGCAACACACTCTTGCATCGCGTGCATTAAGGCGCGCAAATAAAAATATCTGGAATACGAAGGAGGTTTGGGGGGCCGGACCCCCCTCCCCTTGGGGTACGCCGCCGAGCTACTGTACCTTTTATGCATTTTTATCACATCTGAAATATCGAAATTCTTATCGACCTTTACAATCGCGGTACAGCCCAAGCCCCTGAACCGATTTGGCTGAAAATTTGCACATTAGGATTGTGTTACACGTCGAAGAGCTGAACAAATTTTGGATTCAATCGGCCCACGGAAAGTGCCGTTTTGGCACACCAATTTCCAAATTTAAAATTATTCTCTCATTTAACCACCTAAAACAAGATTTTGAAACATTTATTGTCACCATCATCAGAAAGCTCTTTAAATTCTGGTTTTAAATAAGACAAAATTTATTAGCAATTAGAACCCTTTGGGTAGAAAAATCGAAATTTTGTAATAACACTGAAACCACGTTATAGTCCAAACTACTGGATCGATTTGCCCGAAATTTGGTACATGGAGGTTAGGTAACCCGTTGAAGAGCTGAAAGGCTTTTGGGAGCAATTGGTCCATGGGAAGTGCCATTTGGGCATATCAACTTTAAAATCTTAAGCACAAGTCACGGAAATCAGACCCACGCGTTGGGGAGGTTCCAGAAGCTTCTTTGCTGCCATTTTTTTAGTATTGAATTTGATAGCTGATAATTTATCGGGTGGAAAACCTTTGCCATTTTTTTCGAAAAATGTCTTTTAATATCTGTCCGGGATCCACACGACCGAGATTCACCCGATTTCCATGGCGATTCATTGTTGACAACAATGATTCACCATGGAAATAGGGTGAATCCCGGTCGTGTGGATCCCGGACTGACTATAGTGGCAAAAGGCCCCGGTTTTTGAATTTTTCTTAGCAAGAGAGCATTTTCTTACTACTGGATTCTATAGCTGTTGCTTTGAGGGATCAAAATCCTAAATGCCATTTCTTGGAAATTTACGTTTCACTTTTTGAATTTTTATTAGCATACTTATTATTATTATTATCGAATTTGATAGGTGTTGCATTGCCGGATCGAAAACTTTAGTGCATTTTTTCAAAAAATGTCATTTTAGGGATGAAAAACATTTTTTAAGTTAAATAATGACGGCCGGCGCCTCGTGTACCGTGTACCGTATGGACGGTGTACAAACGGCACAAAACCGTAGCGAAGTGATTTGATGCTTGGATTCGACATACAGATTGTCAATTTTTTATACAATCCGCCTTAAAACTTACTTCAATAAAAGGAATTTTTTTCGAGCTTGCCAGCGTATGCATCCTATGAATTTGCATGCCAATTATATTTTTGTGTTGTACACAGACTATATAACCTAAAAATCAAAGGGCATGCGAAATACTATTATACCCAAGTCATCGTGGTGACGCCTATCTTTAAATCAAGTTAGCGAGCTTTTCATCCACCCTAGGTGAATGCCAATATTATATTTTATTAATGTAGGCTAAAATAAGGTTGTTTGCCAAATGGCAGCAGGAATACTGTGATACCCCACTATGCTTTAAATGAGCTCATTTCACCCCACGCTGCCGACCCCTTCCATCCACTCGAAGTTAATGCCAATTAAATCTGTCGGATGATTTCTTCTTATTCAAAGATCGGTACAACTTTCAGACAGAATACTGTAATATTTTTTTCTTGTAAAAAATGATGATTTTAAAAATTCCTCCTAACAAGTACATCCACTGTACATGCATGCCAATTGGTCCTATGCTATCTCCAAGACTGGAAATGTAAAGTAATAGGGGTCTCCAGCAGAATACTATGATACCCGAAAATTCTGTTATGAGCCCCTGGACTATTACTTCCTTTGAAATCGAAGGGAAAGTACGAAAAATGTTATGGATATTTTGATCAATGGAGAAAAGAAAAAAATGCGAAAGGGGCTGACGAAACAGTGATGCTGGCGTACTTTTATGAAAAGGTTGGTTCATTTTCAAGTTTCAATAATAATACCTAGTTATATTTTTTTAGTCCAAGACATTAAAAGCATCAACATTATGGTCAAGCTATTCGTTGATAAAGAGTATGTTGTCAAAACGATAAATACGTGCCAAAAAAGTCAAAAGTTTTAACATTTGAGAATGTTACGAAATTTTTAACTACTGCTCCTGATGATTCCTTTTCATTCATGAAAGTTGTGTTAATTTTTGACTTAAATGGTGCATGCAGAGGCGATGAATTACGTACCTTGACCACGGACGACGTTCAAGATACCGGAACTATTTTGGTCGTTACCTTAAACAACACTAAGACCAAGAAAAAACGCGTATTCACGGTTACAGCAGAAGCATCTCCTGTTGATGGAGTCCGATTCTATCGAGCATATTTACGTTTGAGACCCGAAAATGTTAATCACAGAAGGTTGTTTGTGTGCTACAGAAATGGCAAGTGTACTGTACAACCTGTTGGAATTAATACGTTCTACAGTGTCCCTAGAAGAATTGCGGAATATTTGAAGATAACAAACGCTAGTAGTTATACAGGACATTGTTTGAGACGAACATCTGCTACCTTATTGGCTGAAAATGGGGCTGATATTCAAACCTTGAAGAGACACGGAGGATGGCGATCAGCCACAGTTGCAGAAGCGTATGTGGAAGAAAGTATTGAAAATAAGGTGAAAACTTCAAGAAAAATTTTGTGCAAAATAGTGGTGGGTTTTCTGCAAACTCAATTTCTCGTGTTGAGTCATCATCAGCACAATCAGCAGGTGATGAGTCTCAGTTATCTTCCTCTGGAATAACGTTTTCAAATGTAAATAATTGTACATTTAACTTTTATTCTAATAAAGTTCAAGAATAAAAATTGTTATAATTGGTAAAATTGTTGCCAACTGGAAAAGTGTTGTTAGTTGGAAAAGTACCACTTTTCTTCATTGTTTTGAATCAACCAAAATAGCTCTTTTCTATTAAGTACACGAAAAAGGTAATTATTTTAAAAATAAATTATTTTTACAACTCTAAAAGTATTTAATACGAAACTATTGATATAACTATGAAACAAATCAAAATGTGAATAAAACTAAACTTCTTCATCGAAGTCGTCTTCAATAAAGAAGGCCGTGGGCTCTGTTGCCGTTTCTTCATTATTGGTCCTTTCTTTCATAGAAAATGACGAATACATTTTTGTGAGGTCGATAACGGAATAGCCGCAGAACTGCAAACGTTCTTCTACCGTTTCTTTTAAATCGTTGTATCCCTTCTCAATTTGATATTCCAGAAGAGGCTCTGAAACATTTAATACAGAAACTAAAAAATGATAGAATCGACGACTTACTTTTCCCAACTTTGCTTAGATCAAAAATATACTTGAAGTAGGACAGCTGAGAATATAAATTATTTTCTGAATAACTCTTCAACATGACGGACTTGTCACATTGAGTGCAAACTGGAAATCTTCCCGCAAAATGCATTGGTAATCTGTTAGTTTCATTTGTGCACGTGGGATCTTCACAGTACATTTGATAGGAGTAATATCTTTCGATGTATAAATTAATTGCTTGCACCAGTTGATTTTGGATGAACGGAATATAATCGACTGGTCTAACGTCACACTGTGGGTTATTGCATTTTTCTAACACTGCAACGTTTTCTCTACAAACGCCGTCAACGGTATTATCCCCTTTGCATGCATAGCACTTGAAAACAAACTTATCCACATCTCGGAATTTTACTTCAGGTTGAGTGATATTCTCACCAAAGTTGGTGCTATCCGTTTTGTGTTTTTTCAAGTTTGTAGTATCTACCCCTAAAGTCTCTGCTATTTGAAATATATCCAACTCTTCGATTGGTTCGCAGATTCGGGTTACGACAGGATGAATCTGCTGCGATAAATAATAGTTAACGTCCACTTTGAGGCTCTCTGAATTTTTTAATTCTTCAACGTGATAAGCTCTCTGAGTAGCTGAGTTGGTGGTGCCATCTGAGCAAATGATATACGGAACGGTATCGCCACCCCTAAGATGACCTCCAGATTTGTTATAACGAAGAGCAACCTGAACATGGGGTAAAGAAGCAGCATCTGGATATAAATTGGGATTTTTTGTGAGTTGCTTTGTGATTACCAACAACGACAATGGAACATTACCAGCTTCCAAATCTTCACGCATTTTTTTCAAGTGAACCAGAATACTGTTTATCTTATCGTCTGTAGACTGGTGCGTTAAAATTTGGTTCAGGATAAATTTGCCCGCTTCTGAAGCCAATCGTGACCAATCACGGCGCACAATATCCAAACCTTTATACTCAGTTTCTGACTTGAGCTCTCCGTCCTTTCCCTTGCTTAAAGTGACAGCTGCATATTTCTTCTTTTTCAGAAGTAAGAGATACTTAAACACGCCGTCTACATCTAGTTCCACCTGTTTGTACAGTTTATTGACTTCCTGCTTAATTTTGCTTCCGATTTTGAACACTTGATCATAATCTGTGATATTGGTGTTGATCATCAGACTGTCGGTATCGCCATAAATGACCTCAAAATTCATTCTTTGCACCAAGTCTCGCGTGTTTGTTAAAATTTCACGTCCCTTGTAGGTGATTAAGGCGGCTAAATTTTTAGCATAAAACCTGGAATTTGAAAACCCTAAGCACCCGTACATACTGTTGGCAGTTAGCTTCAGTGCCATCTGCCTTATATGGTATAGCATACGAAGATCACTTGAAATGTCTGGATTGTTCATCAATTTCTTAACTTCTCGTCGGCTTTCCACAAGCTTGCGAATTTCTGTAGGTAGAATTCCAAGTGGAAGATCCTTGTCTGGCAATACCATATTGTCTTCTGACAAACTCGCAGGAGCCGTCGTGAAACAAATATTATATTCTTGAATTATACTAGGATACAAAGAGTTAAAGTCCATCAGCAAAATAAGTTTGTCATAAAATCCAACTTTGGGATCCAAGACCAGTCCACCAGAATACGCAGGTTTTTTTCTAGCAGCAGTGACAGACTTTTTCCCACCATAACTCTTGTCGGGTACAATATAGTCTTTTTCAGAAAATGCGTGCAAAAGGAGAAATTCATTCCTTTCTGATCTTCCACCAAGAAGAGTTTTCGACATCACATTGCCGGCAATATTTGTAATTTGAAGCGCGAGAGGAATTATACTCAGCGCGTACATGATTTTCAAAACAAACGCCGTATCTTGCATTGTCAACGAAACTAATTTGAAGATATCAGCAGACGTCTGGAACATTCTCGGAATGTCTTCCGGCTCTAGATCGATTCTCTGTCCATCCTTCGTTTTAAGAACTGCTTGACACAGAGAATCCAAATCATAAGAGCGGCAACGTATCAGCTCTTTGGCGGAAATTTTAACATCGCAAACTAAGCGCCCCGTGAATAATTGTCGTTCCAATTTTTGTTTCTGAATTAGAGTCCTTTTCATGCGCGAAAGTTTACTGAAATTGTTATTTTGGTGATGAACTAATCTTTCACTTAAAACGTTAATTTGGTATCCTTGCAGGTCGTGGCCTACGACTATGTCGCAGTCGATTTTTGCAAACTGGTTTACGAAGAAATTTAAAAGGCCGCGCTCGGAATCCATTTTTTGAAGGGTAGTTGCCTTGCAGTCCTTCAGCGAGACATGGAGGTTTAAGGGTAAAACCTGATTTTCTGGCCCAGTAAATACTGCAAAAAAAAACACTAAATCAAGTATGGATGTCACACTGTATGCATGACTGAACGTAGATCTGATCATTTGTGCAATAGACCAATGATTAGACATATTGTGTTGTAATCAATGAAAAAACTTTGAATTCACAATTTTCTGAAATGAAAGTACGATAAAAAATAGAAATGTGTATACAGGGTGTTCCTATGTACAGGGTGTCTCAGAACGCTCGCACCAAATTCTAATGGAGTATTCAGGAGTAAATTCTGAGTCGATCCGTGTTTTTGAAAATTTCCAGGGACCAATAGTTCTCGAGTCATAAGGGATTTAAGAGGACCAATCAGATTTCAGCTTTGAATTGCTCCATAAGGTACTTTAACGTTAGAAGCACTGTTTCCTAGGTAACAAGATACTATCAATGAAAATTTATATTGTTGTATCTTGTTACCTAGGAAATAGTGCATCTAACATTAAATTACCTTGTAAAGCAATTAAGAGCTGAAATCTGATTGGTCCTCTTAAACCTCTTATAACTCTGGAACTACTGGACCCTGGAAATTTTCAAAAACACGGATCGACTCAGAATTTAATCCTGAATACTCCATTAGAATTTAGTGCGAGCCTTCTGAGACACCCTGTATATTCATAGTCCTAACTCCGGGACGTTATTCCTTACATCGTTCTAGGAAGAAAAGTTCCTATAGATGTAAGTCCGGCAGGCAATGCTTTCTAAGGGAGCTGCGCCCCTTCAAAAAGAGGTACTGAAAAAATCAATTTTCTGAAAATTTCTCGAAAAATATAAATAATAGGATTTTGAAATTCAGGGCAATGGTTAGTGCTATAAAGAGCTTTCTCTACAATTTTTTTCAGATTTTTAATAACATCAGAGATGTGCGTTCTTGGGGGCCTTGCACATTTTTTACATTTTCTTCTGTTGTGGGCCTTTTTTGCCAAATAATAATAAAATCGTAATCTCGGGTCTATTCCACATAAAAAAGGTGCTCTTGTTGAATGTAGCTGGGGCGCACCATTTTCGATTTAAATGATTCCAGTTGGGTTAGGAGGCGAAAATTTGTGACTAGCACTTTGTTTTATGTCCCTAATTAGTGAAAATAAAGATGGGAGGATGATTCCTTACATCATTTTAGGAAGAAAAGTTCATATTAAGATATGGCAGAAAATGTTTCCTAATAGAATTCGAATGGAGTCTCGGAAAACATATTATTCGAAGGACCATAGCCCCCTTAGGAATTATCTGCCGCCATATGTCCATTTGGACTTTTCTTTCTAAAATGATGTAAGAAATCATATTCTGAGTTTATTTTCACAAATTAGGTAGATAAAATAAATCTTACAACAGAAATTTTCGCGCTCTAAACCAATCAAAGTCACTTTAATCGAAAACGATGCGTTTCAGCGTTAGGACTACGAATATAGGAACACCCTGTATAGTCCGGGAGGCAGTGAACATTTTTGGTATGTCATTTCAGCGAGTTTGGTTCAGCACTTTTATAGTTATTTTCATGCTGGAGGTTGCTAAAACGGAAGTCTGCCATAAATCTTGTGGGACAGGGGCTAATGGCGGCCATTTTAATTTTTCAAAAATTGACATCTCGAAAACGGTAACAGATACGAAATTTTATTAAATTAGAAAAAAGTTGTATTTTTCGGTGTAGATTAGGAATCTGAAAAGAAATCTAAGATATCTAGATTGGTTACTGAAGAATACTGAAAAGACTGAAAATTGACAACGTGTAACTTGGTTATTTCAGGAACCAAACCAGATATCTTTTTTCTTTTCAGATTCTTTCCAGATTCTCAATCTACAGTGACAGTGAGAAATACAACTTTTTTCTAATTTAATAAAATTTCGTATCTTTTACGGTATCCGACGTGCCAATTTTTGAGAAATTAAAATGAATGCCATTAGTCCCTGTCCCGCAAGCTTTAAGGCAGACTTCTGTTTTAGTAATCTACAGCATGAAAATAACTAGAAAATTGCTAAATTAAGTTCGTTGAAATGACATACCAAAAATATTCACTGCCTCCCGGACTATCTGATTGAACCTTTTGTTTTATCGTCACATGAAAGGTCTTCAAATTCCGTTTGCGAAAATGAAATCAAACTCAGTGCTCTTTCGGCAATAAATAATAAAAATTTCGAAAAAACTCTCGAAACACTTAGGTAGACACTGTGGATTGAAAATAGGTAATAAGGATTGGATCATTCACCAAGTGGGGAGGTTCTAGCCGCTTCCGTAGCTGCCCGTTTTTTTAATTTGAAAACTGATATAATAAAAAGGCTACACCGTTTCTAAAGTACGTTGAAAACCTGAAATTTTTGAGCTTTGTCAAAAGAGCACTAAGAATAACATTTTTTGAAGCATTTCTTATTATGACGTCAAAAATGGGAGTCTGTATGGTATACCAGGCACAATGTTATTTCACATTATTTTTTCATCTAATTAGACCTGATTGGACCAAAATATCCACGCATAACTATTCCCATTACAACTAGTTATGTTTGAGCATCTTTCGATGAATTTACAGTGCGACTCAAAATCTGTTATTTTTCTTTGACCCAAACGATTTTTCTTTTTTTTTCCAGGCAGCTGTTTTATATTTTATGTTCATTTCTTTTCCAGCTGAAGATGGAGTAACACTCCGAAACGCGTCCTAAACAATAAGTAAATTTTGTCGAACAAGACTTTGAAACTACCCTGTGTAATCAAACATCAGTTCTTCTTTGAAAATGGACCAAGCTTTCAACAAACTAGTTATTAAGTCAATTAACATATTGTCCTCTATTTCACCCCCAATTAAAATATTGTGTAAAAACTAAAAGCTTACCACAAAAGTGTTTTTGGAACGGAACAGTGGGCGCCTGTTTATCCACTGAGTAAGAAGTGTTTGTGACACACGACAACATCACGATCTCATTACTGCTTGTTTTCGGATTAACGGCCCTCCTCATATTGATAGCAGAAACAACCAGAGGCGGTCTGCTTATAATTTCTTGTACAATAGACAAATCATTTGCCTTGTTGCAATTTATTTCCAACTGGCACCAAGTAAAAGGATTTGTTACAGGAACTGGACTTGAAACATCAAGCCAACAAGGTCCTTTAATCTTCCTATCCAGAAGGAGGATTTCAAGAAAAGATGATTCAGTACCAAAAACTTTCGAAAATGTTTTCCCTTCTGTAGATTTAGAAATTTGGGAATCCCTCGCCTAACAAAATTTGATAAATTAGGTACTGGGTAAAGTGAAGAAACTTACGGAATAGCGAACTTCAATATAATCAGACTCTGCAGGAATTGTAGGGTCGAAAGCATATTTCTTTTTGATCGGGCGTGCTTTGAACTGCCTCACTTGCAAGTTTTTCATAATGGATTCATTGATCTCTTTGTATACATCTTGGGAAGTAATGGGTTTATCTGAATCCTTTTCCTATGTAACAGAATATAGAACATGAACCAGAACAACTATTATTATTTTTTTTTAAGATTTATATGTTCTCGAGGACGAGGATTAGGTTACCCAGGAAAAAGACTCCTTCAGTTCGGTCTGTAGGAGTCTTTTTTCCGAGGGGTTAACCACCTATGTAAATGAGTGTAAATGACCAGAAAATGAGCAAATGACCTGTAAATGAATGGTAAATGGGTAAATAGAGAGTAAATGAATGGTAAATGAGTAAATAACGAGTAAATGAGCAAATGGCGTATAAATGAATAAATGAGGAGTAAATTACCAAATTATGAGTAAATGAGGAGATGCGCAGCAATGGATGATAATTGTGAAAATATCGCGTAAATAAGCTAACGAATGGTAAAAATATACCACTTCATAGACCACTTCACTGCCTACTTCTCGTATTTTAATAACGATTTCATGAATTGGCAGTCTCAGAGACGGTAGAACTTTTCCACAGAATTTGTAAATCTAGCAATTAACTTAAACCAGCTATTATGACAATTATAAACAAAAATTGATTTAAAAATATAAATCGAGGTGTGAGTCTTTTCAATCAATAATGGTGACGTAGAAAATGGGGGTTTGCATTTAAATTTTTAAAGTTAATGTGCCAAAATTGCACTTCCTGCGGATCGATTTAGCCCAAAACCTCTTCAGTCCAAATCGGTCCAGTAATTTGGGCTGTAGCGTGTTTACTGACCGCAGACATTTTTCAAAAAACACTTTTTTGGGTTCCCAGGACCCCCAAACGTAAATGTTTGATGATGTGATTTGGCTCGTGATTTGGCGATTCGACTTTAGAAACTGCTTCGCGAAGCGTAAATTTTAACTTCTACTTCTAGCATATTATTATCGAATTAGATAACTGTTGCATTGCCGGATGGAAAATCTTCTTGCATAAGTTTACAGAGAATTTCAAACCCTTTCAAATGATGTATCACAAAGGGCCCTAATGTAATTTTAAATTTGACCATAGAGGGCGCTAGAGTTGAACAAATATCAAAAATTGTTGCGACGTTAGATTGGCAATGAAATTAGCTTTCAAATGATGTATCACAAGTGGGGGGTTGCCATTTAAAATTTTGAAGTGGGGGTAGGTGGGGGTTAGGGAGTGAGTTTTGAAATTTCGCCAAGCATGGATTTAAGTGTCCCCCTCCAAATAAAAATCGACCTGTCCGAGCGAATTTTCATATTTTATTTGGTTTACGAAATATTTGGGGTGGATACTTTTCGTTGGAACACCCTGTATACTAGCTGGTTAAAAGTTAATTGCTACATTTACAAATTCTGTGAAAAAGTAAAAGTTTCTACCGTCTCCAATACCGCCATTTTTTTCAATATTCTTGTGTTTTTTATAAATGCTTTGGTTTTCTTTGATTCAAAAACATTCTCTAATTTTCAATAAACAATAAGTAGTTTTCACGCCGCCTACTTTCGGCAATCGTATAATGCCAGATGATATACACCAAGAATATGTGAAATAAGTAGTCTCAAGGGCTGTGGCTTAGTCACTTCAACAAAACTTACAACAAAACAAATAGTAAAAAAGTAAATGGAAAGTAAATGAAGGCTAAATGAGTAAATGTATGATAAATGAGTAAATGGATGGTAAATGAGTAAACGAATGGTAAATGTGAGGGTAAATGAGTAAATGGATTGTAAATGAGTAAATGGATGGTAAATGAGTATATGAATAGTAAATGTGGTCAATGTAAATAGGTGTACAACCAAACTTACAACAAAACAAACAGTAAAAAAGTAAATGGAAAGTAAATGGGTAAATGAACGGCAAATGAAGGGTAAATGAGTAAATACAGGCTGTCCCGTAATTAGGCTGCAATATTTTACCAGTGCGTTCTATGATCAAAATTAGGACTAAATGTTTAGTAAACATTTTTCGAAAAATCCATCCTAAGGGAGCTAGGGCCCCTAAAAAGGAAGTTAAAAAAATTGTTATTTCTTCAATTTCTGAGGCACAGCTTACGATAGGGTCACGAAATTTTAAACTTTGTCGTAGATTTTTGTGCTGAACAAGACTGCTGTAATGGTTTCTGGCAAAAGTTTCAGGGACGTGCGTGAGTGGAGGGGCAGCGGACATTTTTTTATCGAACTTTTTTGTACGACATCTTGGGTCAATTATGAACACAAATTTGAATTCCTTGTACATTTCTACGTAGAAAAGGTGCTCTATTGAAACTCGATAGCTCAGGTTGTTTTTGAGAAAAATCGATTTGAAGTTCTTTTTCCACGCTGAAAATCTGCAAAATTGATGGGATAGAGTATGGAAAATCCATTTTCTTGTGATTTTCTTTGGAATTTCAAGCATATGAGATGCAAGTAGGTTAAACTTGTTTGTTTTTTGCTGATCACGTAGCATCTGATGATTTTAGGTATTTTGAGTGCCACAGTTACCCACTTTTATACCACAAAATTGAACTTTCAAATCGATTTTCCCCGAAAACGGCTTGAGCTATTCAGTTTCAACTAGAGCACCTTTTTTACGTAAAAATGTACGGGGAATTCAAATTTGTGCTCACAATTGACCCAGGGTGTCGTACAAAAAATTTCGATACAAAAATGTCCGCGACCCCTCCACTCACGCACGTCCCTGAAGCTTTTGCTAAAAACGATTACATTAGCCTTGTTCAGCACAAAAATCTACGACAAAGTTCAAAATTTCGTGACCCTATCGTAAGCCGTTCCTCAGAAATTGAAGAAATAACTATTTTTTTTACCCCCTTAGAGGGGTCCTTGCTCCCTTAGGATTGATTTTTCTAAAAATTTTTACTAAAACTTTTGGTCCTAATTTTGATCGTAGAACGCACTGGTAAAATATTGCAGCCTAATTACGGGACACCCTGTATATGGTAAATGAGTAAATGGATGGTAAATGAGTAAACGAATGGTAAATGTGAGGGTAAATGAGTAAATGGATTGCAAATGAGTAAATGGATGGTAAATGAGTATATGAATAGTAAATGTGGTAAATGGTAAATTGGTGTACACCACAATCATAGATGGTCTACCCCTCGCTTTTTTCTGTTACCCACGCCCCAATTCTCGAGTACAAATAAATCTTTAAAAAATACAAGCAAGGACGAAGAATGAATATCACACATAATTATTAACTTTACTTACAGTCACTCGCGGCAGGAAGAATATTTTTCGATCAATGTTTCGAACAGCCACACAGCAGCTGACATAAGATTTAGTTTTACTATGGTACGTTTTTCCAAACAAAAAGACAACTCCTGGTTGTTTAGCTGGATCTTCAAAAGCATCCCACCAGAAAAATCTGAACGTTTCTGAGTCATTCACTTCAGTTAATGGAATATCAGTTTTTTCCAAATCTACCGAGTCCTCAATATTTTCTTCACTGTTAACAATCCAATCTTTCATCATTTCTTCTTCAATGTTTACCCAATCATTCTCCTCACCCCGGTCATCAATAAGACTTAAATCTAAATCATCATTGAAAGAGTTTTGAATCGAAAATTCCGGCTGCTGCAAATCATTTTTCTGCACCTCATCTACCACTTGTGAACTATCTGCTTCGATGTTTTCTACTAAGGGCTTTGAAATCTCTTCATTAGCATTAATTTTAGTAAATAATTTAACTTTATCCTGTACTTCTTTCAATACTTTTTTCGAGTCATTATTTAAACTGCTATAATCCTGCTGTGTTAAAGTTTTAACAGCTGCTCGCTTCACAACTGCTGACCTTTTCACTGACACAGTTAAGCTCTTCATGTAGTCTTTTTCAGCCTTCCTTGCTGAAAGAGGTGAAAAGTTTTGACTGATAATTTTTGGCTTCCCTGCACTCGTAGAGGGGCCTTCACTCAACTCTCCAAGAAGTTCAGATAAAGTTTGATCATCCTCTAGTTTCCGATTCTAAAATTCAATGAAGTAAATTTAATTTACCAACCACAATAACATACCTCTTGTTTTTTAACAGGCATATTAGATAATAGATACTGTAAATTTCCTTTGCCAGCATTTTCTGAAACTGCTTTCTTCTTGCGCTTCGTTCCCTTTCCTTTGCTTGTATTTGCAGCAATTGATTCGTGGTCCAAGTCATCATCAAAGATATCTCTACCATCTTCCACATAGCCACTACCATCTAAAATATGTTGTTAAATGTCTGAAAAAATCACAAAACTCACCATCATCAACAATCCAGTCATCATCTTGCCTATCCAACACTCTTTTCGTATATTCCTTCTCATCAACCGTTTCGTAAATATTTTCCATTTCCTCAACCTCATATTTCTTCTTGGATCCACTTTTAAGTTGTCTAAATTTCTCAAACGCTTTAGCTTTATAAGACGACTCCCTCTTCTGTCTCTTAGGCCGACTCTCTTCTGGAAAAGAATGAAAATAAGTTAAAGTTGACATAAACTAGCCGTCTCACGTGTATCATCCTCCATTGTGTTAAATTAATTATTATTTCTGTATTTTATTTATAATTTATTCATTCGAGCAATATTTTACACAAGGCAATTTGATTTGGCGGGAAAACATTTAAACCTAACCTCAACTCCACTGACTTGGTAACTTTTTGGGCATTTTAGTTTTCTCAACATAACTGTCAAAAGGGTCAAATTTAGTTAAAAATTAAATTCCCCAACTGAACTTCCTTTTTATCGTAAAGTGAAAACACGGTATGTTTGTCATCAATTTCCTTAAAAATCCTAAAATATCTTTGAATTTTGGTACCATCCATCCTGTAAATGAATTAATACACACTTGCTTTAGTTCTTGGAGTATAATCGACACAATATTTACGATTTTTGTGGAAACTTATTTGTGAGGTTATAAGTTATTCATGCAAACATGGTTTATTTGCAGTCAAAACCGAAATGGGACGTGTTATTCGTGCCCAGCGAAAAGGTGCGGGATCAGTTTTCAAATCCCACACCAACAGAAGGAAAGGAGCACCTAAACTCCGATCACTGGATTTTTCAGAGCGACATGGATACATCAAGGGGGTTGTTAGAGACATCATTCACGATCCTGGCCGCGGTGCCCCGTTAGCCGTAGTACATTTTAGAGATCCATATAGGTTCAAAACAAGAAAGGAATTGTTTATCGCCCCTGAAGGAATGTACACTGGCCAATTCCTTTACTGCGGAAAGAAAGCCAATCTTCAAATTGGTAAGTAATTGCGAGCATTAAGTAATGGTGTTGCCCAAAAGTTATGATGAATTCTAGTACTTGCTGATAAAGATGACGATTTTATACTAGAGGCTCTTTCTGATGTTAAACTCATTTTATTGCTTAGTAAAAGTATTTTATTTTTGTTAATTGCTGTGTTTTAGGTAATGTTTTACCTATTGGCACCATGCCTGAGGGTACAATTGTGTGTAATTTGGAGGAAAAAACTGGTGATCGTGGACGTTTAGCCCGTGCATCTGGCAATTATGCAACAGTGATCGCCCATAATCACGATACAAAGAAGACTAGAGTTAAGTTGCCGTCTGGAGCTAAAAAGGTCATTCCTTCCAACAACAGAGCAATGGTTGGTGAGTAGCTTTTTTTTTACTTTTAAAATGTCGTTATTGATGTACCTTGAGAAAAGTCCAATATTTACCAAATTTATCATTGACCTATGAAAGATCAACCCTTAAGCAACAGGATAATTGTTAATGATAATAATAAGTTTTATTACCTATTAAGGAATACGAAAAACAGTGTCTAGAGTAGCGCCAGACGTTATCCGCCGGAGTACCGTAGGATATGTCACAACAAATGATACAGGTTTCACGCGCAAAAAAAAACTTTATCTCCTGACTGTACAAGTAAAACCGTGGCCGTGTGGTCGGAGGCTTTACTTACCCAATACGTTAACTGTTTTGCTAGTCGGTTCGAATCCCGAAGTCTAATAATTTTTCAAATTCGTGTTTTTTTTTCAACTTCCGTCTGATTTATGTTAGGTCGTTATTTAGCCTCAGCGTCAGGGTTGGCAGAAGTTAAAACCTACTTGGGTTTTTGACACAAAAACCCACCCACACAAAAACTCACAGACAAAAACTCACTTGGGTTTTTGACACAAAAACCCACCCACACAAAAACTCACAGACAAAAACTCAACTTTTCAAAATGAAAATCACAATTATTATCCTGGAGCAGTAATCAAGAGAGAGGAATGCTCCATACAATGCACAAAAGTACTACCATTTACCGTCTCAACAATTAATTTCTCTTCGTTTTCTTCCACTAGAGACCTTTACAGAATGAATAATTATTACAAAAATTATAATAAAGCCGCTTAGTACCTACTTACTTTCTTTTTAATTAATTCTAAATAGCCAGTAAATAGGGTTAGGTTGGGTGTTAGGTGTGTCAAACATGTCATTACAGATTAAAAAAGTGTCAAAATGATCACAATACCCAAAAACCCACAAGCCTGACAGAAAAACCCGAGTTTTTGCCAACCTTGCTCGGCGTACAAAAAATATTACAAAATTTTACAAGTAACATGGTACTAAATAAGTAAACAGTAATTACTAAAAAATCATCTATGTTGAAGTATTAAATGAAACATCAAGCGTAAAAAGTTGCAGCTAAGCAATAAAAGAAAAGGATCATTGGTCATTCCATGAGTTAAAATCGCCTTCAAGAACCAACAGAGTAGTAAAATAGAGTTCCCTAATCCTAATAGGTATAATTGTTATGATGATTTCTTCATGCTGATTTTAATGATCGAGTTAAAGAGGCTCTTACTGATCACTTTTATTTTAATTCACGTTGCCCATTGTAGTGTAAATATGCATCTTACATGAAATTTCAATTGCAGGCATTGTCGCTGGAGGTGGTCGTATTGACAAACCCATCCTGAAGGCGGGTCGTGCTTACCACAAATACAAGGTGAAGCGTAACTGCTGGCCTAAAGTACGTGGTGTTGCCATGAACCCTGTTGAACATCCTCACGGTGGTGGTAACCATCAACATATTGGTAAAGCCTCTACTGTCAAGAGAGGTACTTCCGCTGGTCGCAAAGTTGGTCTTATCGCCGCCAGGAGAACGGGTCTTATTAGAGGTGGCAAAGTTGAATCGAAGAAAGAAGATTAGATGCACAGAAGAACAGTCGACTATGTATTTCATTGGATTTTTTTTATATGACCTATTTCTTGTGAAATATATTAGTTACTGCAATTGTTTACTGTAATTTCTTTTCAATTATCTGCTTCCGGTGGCATAGGCAGGGGACCCGCACCCCCAAGCCTATAATGCAGATGTAAGTGTATTATCATAGGCGAACCCCCCAGCCCTGATTTTGGGTATACTTCTAACCCATGAAGGACAATACAGTGTACTCCAAATACATTAGTACGCGGCCCAGTTGTTAATATTTCAGCGATATCATAAGCAAACGCCGGTTTTTCTTCACAAAAGACAAGACGTAATAGTAAAATCTAACTTCTTATAAAATCGTACATAATTTGGCATTTTCTTTTTTCATTATTTTAACCACTTCACCATTAAAAAAAAGGGAGGTTACTGCAATCACTAAAATTTTCGAATTCGAGATAAGACCGGATCTATACGTTTTGAGGTCTCAGGAACCCAAAAAAGTTGTTTTTAAAATGTGTGTGTGTACGTACGTACGTTCGTAAACACGCCACAGCCCAAACTATTCCACCGATTTGGTACATGTGCATGTGATAACCCAACTTAGATCTGAAAAGCTTTTGGAGCCGATCGTGCAACCAGAAATGCCATTTTGGCACATCAAATTTTAAATGTAAACCCCCTTCAAGGCCTTCAGATTCTGCTTCCAAAGATGTATTCACTGTCACCAAAAACTAAAAATATCGAAATTTTTATCGGATTTTAAAATCGCGGTACAGAGCCCAAGCCCCTGAACCGATATTTGGCTGAAATTTTGCACATGGGGATTGTATTACACGTCGAAGAGCTGAACACATTTTGGATTCAATCGACCAACGGAAAGTGCCGTTTTGACATCAATTTCCAAGTTATTCTCTCATTTACCCATCCAAAACAAATTTTTGAAAGATTTGTTGTCACCATCAGAAAGGTCTTCAAATTCTGGTTTTCAGTGAGATAAAATTTATTCGCATTTAGTACCCTTTTGGTAGAAAAATCGAAATTTTGTAATAGTAACACTGAAACCACGTTATAGCCCAAACTACTTGACCGATTTGGCTGACGTTTGGTACATGGAGATTAGGTGTCCCGTTGAAGAGCTGAAAGGCAATTAGAAGCAATTGGCCCACGGGAAGTGCCATTTAGGCATATCAACTTTAAAATCAAACACAAAGTCACGGAAATCAAAGACGCATGCGTTGGGGAGGTTCCAGCCGCTTCTCTGCTGCCATTTTTTTTTATTTAAAAAATGGAAATACAAATAAATTAAAAAGATGTGGAGGTAGCCTTCCAGCGATTACAGAAAATTTTTGTAACGAAATCTGGTACTTAAAAAAATTAATTCAGTAAAACGCACTTTTTTGAATTTTTGAATTTTTTTTCCAAAAACTGCATAAGTACCAGAATGTTTCATAATTCGACACAATGAATTTGATACTGAAACGAATTTCTCGAATTTTTTATGCAGTTTGAATTTACCGATTTTTTTTCCGTAGACTTGAACCTTTTTGAAGATATGACTGCATAATTCAGCACTAAACAAAAATTGGTAGCAGAGAAGCGGCTGGAACCTCCCCATCACGTGGGTCTTTGATTTACGTGTCTTCTCTGTGTTTAAAATTAAACAAAAATGGCACTTCCCGTGGACCAATTATGCTCCCAAAAGCGTTTCAGCTCTTTAACGGATCACATAATGTCCAAAGAGGGTACTAAATGGGAATGAATTTTGTCTTATTTATAATAATAAATCTTTCAAAAACTTGTTTTGGGTGGTTAAGTGAGAGAATAATTTTAAATTTGGAAATTGGTCTGCGAAAACGGCACTTTCCATGAGTCGATAACCGAAAAAATCTTAAAAGTGTTCTATAGACATATACAGGTTGGTCGTTTTATCTTGAGACTGGTAAATATCTCGCAAAGGAATGCCGATTGCCACCAAAATTAAATCAGCTCTTCGGCTGAATCGTATACCTATCAATAACTTCAGCCAAATCGATTCAGTAGTTTGGGCTGTATCGTGTTATAGCAGAGATGATCTGATGGTTAACCTTCGATTGAAATTCCAGCCCTTAGAATTTTTAACTTCTACGCTCCGCGGAACAAAAGTTACTGGAATCGATTGAAAAATCGAGTCGAAAAAACATCAAATCTTTATGTTTTAGGATACTGGGGGAACCCAAAAATGGGGTTTTTGAAAAAATGTCTGTCCCTGTAAACACACTACAGCCCAAACTACTGGACCGATCTGGCTGAAATTTGGAACGTGGACATATCTTATGATTTTAGAAGAGCTGAAAAGGGGTTTGGGCTAAATCGGCCCATAGAAAGTGCCATTTTGACACGTCAACTTTAAAACTTTAAATGCAAATAACCCCTATTTTTCACGTCGTCATTTAAAGCTCCTCCAATTCTGCTTCTAAAAATGTATTCACACTTGGTGCCCTTTTGGTCAAAAATCGGTGCCGTGAAAAAACCTATGTACACGCCGTTTATCACCGGCCTTGGTAGCTGATTTTTTTTAAGTCGAAAACCTTGCCATTTTTTCGAAAAATGTAATTTTAGTGGCAAAAGAGCCCTTTTCTGAATTTTTCTTAGCAAAAGGCATTTTCTCATATTGGACTTAGCTATTAACGGATCAAAAACCTTAGTATACCTACCTACCATTTTTCCGAAAATTGACATTTTAGGGGTAAAAGTTTCCGTTTTTGAATTTTTCTTAGGGAAATTAAGGGCCATATTATTATTATGGAATTCGATAGCTGTTGCATTACCGGATCGAAAACCTTAGAGCCGTCTTTTCAAAAAAATATAATTTTAGGGGTGAAAAACATTTGTATTTTAGAATTTAGTAAATGAGCGCCGAGCGAAATGCGCACGACAGCATCACGGATCGACAACGGCCCGCACGCCCGACCAAAAAAAGTTTCTACCGCCTCCCGAGACTGCCAATTTTTTTTCATATTGGCATCGACCGCGTAGACGTCGAGTGTTCCTCGATCGTCTCCCATGAATTTCTCGGCAATCGTCGAATACCTTTCGCTACGCTGCGGACTTTCCTAAAATTGGTTTAAGATTTTTCGAAGAATATACCTGGATGAATGATGGTACACCTGTGGTGGCAGAATTTATCATTATTTGTCTGATGGAACTGCCCAGTGTGAACCAGGGCAATTTTCTATTGGATTGTACTGGGAATTTTCCGTGCAAATACACATAGATATTGAAACCATAGTAGAATCCACTAGAAATTTTTTTCAATGGTTTCTACTAGAGATGAAACAGATATCCGGTTACTATCCGGCCCCTTTTCTACTATCCGGCCGAAGCCGGATACTATTACTTCAAAATTAAAGAAGGCTACAAAATCTAATTTTAATTTTTAATTTTACAAGTTTAATATTTGAAATTTAATAGTGGTAAATTATAGTGTTTGTGAGTCGGTTAATTAACAAATGTTAATTATCGTTAATTAACGTTAAATATCAGTTAATTATAATCGTAAAAATTGTGTTAAATAACAGCAGGGTGTTAATTTAAATTAACAAAGTTAAATAACAAAAACTGTTAACTAACCCTCGAATTTTATGTTAATTAACCAATATAAATAATAAAAACTGTTAATTAACCATTGACGTTTTGGTGACACATCATTACAAACTAAATTCCCCACAGTATATATATTTTTTTTTGTTTATAAATAAACATTTTACTTAATTTCAGACTGTTTTCCAAAGTGGCTCATAAATAACAAAAATTGACGTGTTAATTATCCGGTTAATTAACCCGATTTATAAATAACATGTTAGTTCACAACACTGCTAGTAAATTATGATGGATAAAATTTTTATGATTCAGCGATGCCATTGCACACTTGTACACACTTTTCTGGAGTTTTTATATAAAATTGTACTGTACTTGTACACTACCACGCACGACCAATACTCTCTTTATCACCTGCTGTTAGCATTTCCTTTTCAGGGACAGCTGATGGGCTGGGATTACCCGCTTTACCCGCTCACCACACACGATTGACCTAATCGAGTTGCATCGTGTTATCTCGCGCTGCGCCGGCTGTCTCTACCTACTCACGCCTCGAGTTCACATATTTTTGCGCGCTTAATTCAAACCGTATAGTTGGCCGGATATCCGGTATCCGGCCAAAATCATTATCCGTTGCATCTCTAGTTTCTACTGTGATTTGCAACAGGGATTGCAGGGTAACCTCCCGTTTTTAAATAGGTTGTGGGGAGATTAAAAAGGTAGGGTGTCCATTAAAAAAATCGTCAAATCCCTGTCCTCGAGGGGCGATTCACTGCTCGAAGTAGGTGTACACTTCAGTTCGAAAGTACCTCGAAATACCTGCTCGAAGTGCTCGAAGTACTTGTAGACGTACTCGAGGTACTTGTCGAAGTACTCGAAGTAGGTACTTACTTAACGCAGCATTCGAAGTACTCGAAGTAGGTGTACACATTTTAGTGAGTGGACCGCCCCTCGCCTGTCCTGTTCGAAAATGGCAATAAGTGCTGAAAAATATCAAAAAGGGCCAAAATGTGCGTCAGCCATTTCAAACCATGGAAAAGAATTCTGGACAGACCTTATTAGAATCTACCTATAAGTGCGCCTGTACCTGTAAGATACACGTCCTCCTACTTTTGAAAAGCATCCATATGCACTATATTACACAAATTCGACTGGTCGCAGGCCGCGACTTTGACAGATTTTTGACATTGCAAAACGTCAAATGACCATATTTTACGTGCGAAAACCTGTTAAAAATTTCCAATAATTGTCCATCGAAAATCCAAAATTCTTTTGGTTTCGCGGGCAAAATTGGTAAGCAAAAGCACCGCTATTTGTGCCTGCACCTGCGCGTTAGTGTTATCAGTCGTGCGGAATCGCGAATGAACGCCTCTTGTGAATCTGCCAAAGACGCTTTTCATAAGTTTTAGAATAGAGGTTTTTCAGAGATAAAAACTTCTACTATTCGTCTTGATTTGTAGTAATATGAGTAATGCACCCAACCAAAATGGATCAGGTCTAGAGCAGCAAGTAAGTACAAATAGGTTAACCCATTTCTTCCACCACGTTTCTCCGACCCGGAAGCTTTTGACAATGGAGGTCGTGTAGGTTCCACTATTGATCGCTGACGGAATTGGACAAGGAACTCCACATTTCCGACTTGCGATTCCCGTAAAATTGCGTTAATTTGTCGCCTATTTGAACTCGTTAAATTGTCCACCTAGTCTGTTGAACAAAGAAAAACCACTACCACGTCGTATGTCGTCGACGAGGACGATTTTATCTCAACACTTTCTTTATGCTCCTAAGTATCAACAATTCCTTGCGATTATGAACAGAAGTTAAGTAGTAATATTTCTCGTCTGGTTTCAGTTTGCTGGTCTGGACTTGCAGAGTCGCGCATCGAGCAGCGGCCGTTACATACCCCCGCATTTGCGGAACAAACCACAAAGTCAGAATAGCTCTGAAGAGAACTTCGATAAAGATAGGGAGCGTGAACGTGAAAGACCGGAGCCCAGAGGTGGCAGTGGTGGTCGAAACAATTATAGGGATAGGCGAGACAACAGGGGAGGGGATTTCTCCAGTTTCAATACTAGGTAAGAGTAAATACAGAATCCACTTTGAATACTGAATACATGACATTCTCATCAGTTTCCTATTCCTTTAAAAATATGTACCCTCAAAAATTTTTCATCTCTATTGAGGCTGAGGTGTTCATGCATGTACATCTAAATATTTCTAGTTGGTCACCGACAGGATTTACAGGAATGAAATGTTATTGGTAGATCAACCAATAATTATTTAGTAGTACAGTCCTGTCGCAATCTGTCAAAAGGACGCTTGTCTAAAGTTACATCACATTGTCCCTAGATAAAACAATGACAGCTGTCATGTCTCCGATAAAATAAACAGATGACAGTACTAACTGTACTAACTAACTTGAGACAAACGTCCTTTCGACAGTTTGCAATTCATTTGTCTCATAGCCACCTGTTATCACATTTTCTGAATAGTACTGTACCTACCTAAGCATATAACAAGTGATCCACCAATAATTATTTAATAGTACCGTCCTATCACAATCTGTCGGAAGGCACGCTTGTATAAAGTTACATCACGTTGTCCCTAGATAAAACAATGACAGCTGTCATGTCTCCGATAAAATAAACAGATGACAGTACTAACTGTATGAACTAACTTGAGACAAACGTCCTTTCGACAGTTTGCGATTCATTTGTTCCATAGCCACCTGTTATCACATTTTCTGAATAGCACTGTACCTACCTAAGCATATAACAAGTGTTCAGTTGAATTAGTCATCAAGTTGACATCTATTATTGTTACGTTAACAAAGAATGACGCAACTTGATGACTAATTCAGTTGAGCATATTTTATTATCACCCATTTTTTCAATTTGCAACAGACTCATCATATTTCGGGGCATATTTCATTTTGTATAATATACATATCACAGCATCTATTTAGCTTCAATTCCGGTATCAGTTTCAAATTTTTATGTGGTTCCTGTTCAAGGTAGGTTGCCTGGAAAGTGACGTCATCCAGGTTAGATGGTGATTTGTGGCTACCTCAAGCACCATTTGATTTAGATGTTTATCCACGGTTATTAAATAATGCCATTGTTATGTACGTAACTATGGATACATAATCCTGTTCATAAAATACAGCGTGACTTATTGTCAAAAGTCACGCTTCTGTCACATTATTTCACAGCACCTGTAATGTTGGCTGCCTATCCAATGAAATCATGACGTTTCAAAATCAAGCGAAAGTGTGCCAAAGTAGATCAAGCATCAAGCTGTTCCGATATCATTTGTCAACTTTTTGTTTTTGTTGGTTTGTGTTTATAATAAACATAAAGTGATAAAAAAATTTGAAAAATTTAAATAATGTTGGACAATAATAGTTATCGTCCAGCTATTCAGCTTATTGGGTATGTGGACAGCAAGAAAACGCATTAAATTAAAACTTCTAAGCTAACGCCGACGGCGACGTTTCGACCACTGTTTTTGTGGCCTTCTTCAAGGCGACGTCAAGCAGTAAGAAGATTAAAGCCACGATGGTGGTGTTTAAAAATATTAAACTAACCACATGTTCGGTTAACTTGAATCAAGGGGCATTCATTAGTCGATTTGGTGTCCCACATTGCAATATTGCGCAATTTTCATCTATTTCGCTCGTATTTCGCACAATGTGCAGTCATTGTACACATTACACCATTATTGCACACAGTACACCATTATTACACACATTGCACAACAATTGTACGTCACATTACTTTGCAGTTCAAACCTGATTTGTTGAATAAATCATTCAAAAATCTGCATGTAGAGGTGTGTAATTAGTTATTTACGAGGTTATTTATTAGGTTCAGTTGGGGAATTTGAGAATGCCCACCCCACCCCGACGATTCACTTGGTCGGCTGTATCGTGTTTAAAGTCTGCTGACCTGTCAGACAAACATCAATCGGGGTGGGCATTTGCATAGTCCCCGACTGTACTGCGCGGGAAGGGGAAAAAATATTTCAGCACGCTCAACCTAGCGCTCATAACAACACAGAATGGGCACAAGACTGCACAGCATTGCACACGACTGCAGAGAATTGCGCACTTGACTGTTAATATTACACACCATTACATACCATTGCACATTATTGCACACCATTGTTGTCCCAAAATTGCACGCATTGAATATCCCTTGACTTGAAAATAATATTTTTAGGTCAATGTGGGTAAATCCAACCATCCAGTTAGAGTTGTTCCTGGTCAATTGACCGAGAATTTGACCGATTTTGACCAAGTACATTTTGACCGGGTCAAAATCGGTCAAAATCTTTTAAAACGTGACGGTAACAACATGCGCGTCTTGTGCTTGTGTATTGAGATTGGTACCGGCATGTCAATTCTTAAGGGGCAGTCATTATACTATAGTATAGTGATAATTGGACGGCGATTACCAATAAGAATGCAAGCGGCAAAAATGCAATCTCACTCAAAAATGCTTTGGAAAGCCTAAGATTATAAAATAAGTTAGTGCATAATATTCTTTTTTAAGACTCTGCGAAAGTTTTGGCGCTTGGATCACTATTGCTAATTACCTAATAACCGCACTGTCCAATTTAGAAATAACTTTTCTGTTAAAGACTCCTTGACACCGGGTAGATAATGCTCAAATATGCTAAATTTATTTGAAAATTATTAACCGTTTATTAAATGAGATGGACAAAACTTTTTTATCGTTCTGTATGTTATTGTTAATGGTTTAATACTATTTAATTGAATGATTACATAAATAATTTTTTCTTCTATTATAAATAATTTCGAGAATAATTTAAATCTGTTATATTTTTTTTAGAATTTGACCGGTCAAATGCACAACCCTGCATTCAGTATTTTAAATCTCAGTAAATTCAGTGTTTTGATATTACTTTCTTGAATTTGAATGTTTTGCCAATGTAGAGCAACATGCGTCAATATCTGCGCTGGTTCTAGCAAATAATTAGCGGAATGTTTCCGCATATTAACAATCACACTTGACAACTTTCTGGAATACTCTAGCCTTGGAAGCTCATTTTTAGTTGTTCATAGTATACCGGGTGATTCAGTTTGGTATTCGCCCCCCTGTAACTTTTTTATTTCAACAGAAAAATTTATGAAACCATATATATTTGTTAATCGCATGACAAACTCTATTAAATGACGTAATTAAATCTTCAATATGATGACATATGTCAAAATGACGATAGTCAATTTTTTTTCTCCAAATGACATGCTGTATATTTCTTAGCGGATTCTTGTAGACATTTGTTTTCTACATTCAATTATGTAAAAAAAGTCTACACTTTTACTAGAAAAATTCCGAAAAAAAAATTGATTTGATTAGGCATAATTTGAAAGTATCTTGTCAATAAAAGTAGTTAGCCATGGAAAAAATAGAATTATAGTGTAGTCTAAGTCACTCACATCGCAAGGACCGTAGTTTCTCAAAGAATTATTATTACTTACCCTTTTAATAACAACAATACCCCATTTACCTTATAACTAGTGAATAACAATAACATTATTACTATTAACGATCTAACAGGTAAATCAATCATAATTTTTGAAAAACAGGACCCTTCGTGTGAGGGCGACATTAGGCAACACAATAATTCAATTTTTTTCACGGCTCACTACGTTTATTGGCAAGAAACTTTCAAATTATGCCTAATAAAATAAATTTTTTTTCGGAATTTTTCTAGTGAAACTGTGAACTTTTTTTACATAATTAAATGTAGAAAAAAAACGTCTACAAGAATCCGCTAAGAAATATACAGCGTGTCATTTGAAGAAAAAAAGTTGACAATCGTCATTTTGACATAATGTCATCATATTGACGATTTATTGACGTCACTTCATGGAGTTTGTCATGCAATTTACAAATATATATGGTTTTATATATTTTCCTGTTGCAATAAAATAGTTACGGGGGGGCGAATACCAAATTGAATCACCCGGTATAATTATTCAAGCAAATTGTGTTTTAGTAAGTTTAAAGCTTTTTCTTTTATGACTATAGATCCAATAAGCAAAATATCTTCTAAATGGGGGCATTTTACACCCCAAAAGTTTGTACACCACTGCCGAATGTTCAGGACACTGCCAAAAATTTGTACACCATTGCCGACTGTGAAATCCCCCCCATTCTAAAGGTCAGGTTGGGTGGGGGGTACCAGTTACCTCAGAACTATTTCTAAATTGGGGTAATTGGGGCCGTTGGTGTTTCATAATAAAAATATATTGCTGATGTGAATGGTATCATACTGTGCAATTTCAACCGTGCAACTCAAAAATCTGCAATTATTTTGCAGATATAGCAAAATAATTGCAGATTTTTGAGAGTTGTTTACAGCAAGCAGTCAGTACGGCTATGTTAGAGACGAGCTGCCGGGCCGGGCTTTCTAATTATCATAAAAAATACGAACATGGGTAGAGTGGTTCCATTTACCCCCAATTTCAGGGTAAATGGGACCACCTGAAGGTAAAAATAATATGAAGTGAAAAAATTATACAGGTATAAGGTAACTTAAATCTGCATGTTAACTAGTACATTAGGGACAAAAACATTCATGAGAATCAAAGTCATTTAACAGATATCAAAGGTTTGGTCCACCTAAATGCAACAAAAGCTGTAAGGTTACATCCGGCTACATCCCTTTTACCTACACTGACCTTATGGTAATCAGTGTTATCGTGTTATTCTGGATGCCCTTGAATCCGTTTCAATATTGCAATATTTTTGGACATCTGATTGGTGATTTTTAGTAAAACAGCGATAGAAATTAAAGGAGTAACATCTACTACCTCGCGTACTACCGAGCACTTGTTATGACATTCAGGGGCGGTTTTTAGGGTTTTTTCCTACGACCACTTAAGAAAGTTGTAAATATCGCACAATTAAGTAGGCGGGAAAGTTGATATATCAATAAGGTGAAGGGGTGCTAATTTCGGGGGATGAAATTTAGGGGATGAAAACCACAAAAAATATGATAACTTCGCAAGGGTTGCACCTCTGGTTGCACGCAATTGTTGGAAACTCTACGTACTTACATATACAGGGTGTCCGGAAATAACGTCACAATATTTCGGGTGGTGATTCTACACCTAAAAATAGGAAGAAAAGTTCATATGAACAGATGTCCGAAAGTGCCTCTTGGGGGGCTACAGGCCTTAGAAAGTGTTTCTCAAAAACAGATATTTATTAATTATTTTTGAAACGGTTGGAGATAGAATATCGAAATTTTGGTTCTGGGGTAATTTTGGGGTGACAAGTTATCTGGTAGGAACAAAACAGGTGATTGACAACCATAGGCGTGCGAAACAGGGGGGGCGTAAAAAAATGCCTCACAACTTTTTTTCCCCAGCTTTCTTCAATTTTTGACTTCAGATAACAATTCTACATAAAAAACGTTCTCTTGATACTAGGCCATGGGATCAACCGTTTTAAAGAAAAACGCGATTAAAACACGTCATATGCCCATAGTAAAAATTTATAAATGTAATAAACAAGTTGGTTATTAATTAAATACCTGTTTTTGAGAGACACCTACCTAAGGTCTGTAGCGCCCCCTGGAGGCACTTTCGGACATATGTTCATATAAACTTTTCTTCCTAATTTTAGGTGTAGAATCACCCCCCGAAATATTGTGACGTTATTTCCAGTCACACTGTATGTATATCGGTGAAATCTTGCGGGGGATGCGTTTTTCGTAAAATCGAACAAATGGGGTGGAAATTAGGGGTTGCCACTCGAAATTTCGCTTAATAAGGATTGGTCGAAATCGGCATGAATGCTTTATTTCAAATTGACTTCTGGTTGTGGACACTGGTCCATGTTAAGTGTGCATGTTACACTCAGGAGATAAAATAATGGTCCTGGACCGCTCACAATGTAGATATATTCTCACAAGCTTTATCAAAAAATTAAAATTGAACGTGAAAACCTCTTTATTAAAACAACTCGAGTCGGATACAAGCCTTCACAAATCTATTTTGAGTGTCTTTTCTAAGAATCTGTCGACATTGTTCGCGGTCGAGGGCCAATATTTTATCCCCTGACTGTACTTTCAACTTGCTTTAGTCTGAGGCAAATGAATTAAAAGAGATCTGTTTCCATAGGCGTGACGGCACTACCCAAAACGGTGAAACGTTTGAAAGAGAAGCCAGGGATGATTGGGGCCGAGGCGGTGGCAGTGGTGGCGGCGGCGGCCGCTTTCAGGAACGAGAGCGTGACTTGCCTCGTAATGACCGCTGGCAGGAGCCGGAGAAACCGCGCGGCGGCGACACAGGTCGTTGGAGCGAAAATCGCAACGAGCGTTGGAACGACAACAGGGACCGTCGCAACAACGAAAACGATTGGACCGTACCAATGCCCAAGGATGACCGCGTCGAGCAGGAACTCTTTGGCACGGGTAACACGGGCATCAATTTCAGCAAGTACGAAGATATACCTGTTGAAGCAACCGGGGACAAAGTCCCGCGCCACATTACATCTGTAGGTATAAAATCGAGGGGTTGGTACATCTTGAAAATTCCGTGCAAAAGAATTCCTTAGAATTCCCAGAGGCTTAACTGCTTGGGAATACTTCATAATTCCCAGAGCCTTCCTGAGAATACTCCAGAATTCCCAGGGACTTCCTGGGATTACCTTAGAATTCCCCAGACTTCCTGTGAATACCCAGAATTCTCAGAGACTTCCTGGGAATACCTATGAATTCTCACAAACTACGTCATGAAACCAAACTTCCTTGTTAATTCGACTACTAACACAAACCAAAGATTTCCGGCAAACCTCGAGGCTCGTCAAGTTTTTTTGACAATGAAGACCAAGTACTCTACAAAGTAGCTCGCAAAGGGCAGTGGTGATTTTTGATTTCTTGTACAAGAAGAAAAAGAATACCCACTTTTTGCGACCTATGGTTTGTCTACGTAGTCAATAATTCATGTCATGTTTACGAACTTCACAAAGAATATTTAAAGACTACCGACGAATTCATACAGATGTCCCAAAGACTACCCAAGAAATACTTAGGAATTCCCGCAGACTACCCGAGAGTTCCCAAGAATTCCTACGGATTACCCGAGAATTCGCAAGAATTCCCACAGACTACCTAAGAATTCCTTGACATATGACCAAAGAATTCCCACTGTATCAACCCCTCGTATAAAATTATCTTTATTCAGTTCCATTTTACTCTCAGGGTCGGTTTATCAATGCTCAGCTAACGACAAACAGAGAGTCCAAGCAATCGCAGCGCGAGATGCTAGGCGAGACTGGCTTGCAGTTTGATAAACCGATCCGCCGCGAATTCACCGACGTTGCTTAATTTTATCCACAACCTGTCTATTATTAAGGTATAAAGTCATTGTTTGCATATCTATAATCTATGCTATAAAACACTAGTGTTTTATTTTTCATAAAACACTCATTGCTACTTACTATGTATAATCTATGCTTTTCATAAAACATTCAACAGGTTGCTACGCGAGCAAATCGGTATCTCATGACGGCGTAGTTCTGCGATATCGACATTACAATAAATTGTCACTGTCATGTATAGTTTCCAATCTATCCGCGAAAATCAGCGAAGTGTCTGACATCTGGTGGCAATACTTTAACCACTCTGAAAGAGGAAACTGGATACGTCGTCATAATTTCGGCTTACGTCAGTCAGTTGTCAGTTGCGTGATTGGGTAGTTGTTCCGTTCGGAGACATTAGGCGCGTTTTATTGCTCCTTCTTTTCCTACCTTCAGAAGATAGTGTTTGCCAAGAAATAATTGAACAGCCATAAAGACAAACCTTTTAACTTTAGTCGACCGCCCGTTGAGGTTGACAATGCGGGGGAATTCCCTCATAAAATCTTGTACGGCGCTCTCGTAGTTGAACACTTGGCCTGTGTAGAAAGATTTATGGGGGGAATTCCCCTGCATTGTCAACCTCAACGGGCGGTCGGCTTAAGTTAAACGGTTTTTTCTTTATGGCTGTTCAATTATTTCTTGACAAACTTTACTGTCCGTTTTATTGCGTACTTGCCTCTCTGCCAGCGCGAAAAGAGTAAGTGGTGGGGGAAATGTCATTACATGTCATTAGTGTCAAATGTTTTATTTGGTTTTATTATTGAAAGGGTGGGATACGGATACGGATCAAATACCAATCAACCAATCAACCACCTTCTTTGTTTGTTGAGGTTAGGGCAAACAATCAACAGAGCTGGAGCTGACATCTGACAGTTAATGTCATTTTGACCGGGGAGACGCGTTTTAGTGGTCCTTTTAACCCTGCTGCCGGCAGAGAGCAATAAAACGCAGCAATTCTCTCGCTGACTCGGGATTTTGGGAATAATAGGCATCTTGCATCAATTTTCTTTTTGATGTTAAATTGAAGTTCGGGATATATTTAATCCTTCCAGATACCTTAAGTTCCAATATGTTGTCCGTGGAGCTCAAAAAAAAAATGACAAAGTAGTCTTTTCAAACTTCGCGCCAAAAAACCCCCACAACCATTCGAACTCAATTTGTCTAACCTGACCCGACGTCTTTGATTCATAAATCTTAAATATTTTATAGTAGTCACCAATACTCTTTGCCAGTAGGTACCGTATGATTTTTTAAATTATTCATCAAAGTCGCCTCTGGAAAACAAAAATCATGTCTTTGATTAGTTCAGGCAAAATGTTCAGATATTCCAGCTGTCACTTTAATCTGTCATCTGTCATTTGCAGAAATAAATATTTTCCAATTTGTTTACACTTTCACGATGGTTTTCTCTGTTGAGCAAAAAATATTTGCTGTTAAAGCTTACTTTCACACCGGTTTTCAAGAAGAAAATGGCGAATGGCGTTACAATGTACGGATGTGTCTCGAAGCATTCCGGCAGCAGTTCCCAAATGTTGCCATTCTTGATACAGATTTTTTCAAAATGGCTCGACGTTCTGTAAGCTTGTTTGAAGAGACAGGCAGCATTACACGGAAGAAGGGTAGTGGCAGACCGACAGTTCAGACAGAGGAAGCTGTCCAGAATGTTCGACAAATATTTGAGGATGAACCGACCACCTGACCCAGCTTCTTTCATTCATAAATCTTAAATATTTTATAGTAGTCACCAGTACTCTTTGCCATCAATAGGTACAAACGTACAAGATGCCAACCCAAGCAACTATACTCTGTCCGGGATCCACACGACCAAGATTCACCCTATTTCCATGGCGAATCATTGTTGTCAACAATGAGTCGCCATGGAAATTGGGTGAATCTTGGTCGTGTGGATCCCGCACAGACCATAATAACATTCTACTTACCTGCTTTTTCAACGTTAGAGGTTACTTTTGACCCCTTTTATTGTCAACTGTCAAAGTTGAATTTTAAAATTAATTATTAAACGTCACCCTCAAATAAACTGTTGCCAAATCGTATCGGCTGTACGATCTATTACGTCACAGGTCGCACAACGGCCTTTCCGAATTATTTATTTACAAATTAACTAACCAAACGTTTTGTAAATAAAATTGATTTTTGCGGACGATTCCTTGTATCTTTATTGATGGATTTACATTAAAATAACCCGAAATTAGGAAATGTGCAAGATGCCTATTCTGTGGAATTTTACGTTTTGTGTAAGTGAAACATTGTAAATCCAAGAAAACTTGGCTTTTAAAAAATCCCTTTCCGGCTCCGCGGCCTCGTTGAGACGGCCATTTTCATTTTGTAGCAGCTGATTTTCGAGAATTTATGCCCTAAATAGACAGGTTGTGGATAAAACGTTATGTGGCACTTGTGTCGTGTCAGCATTTTTTACACTTAAGAAATTAGACACCCGACCTTCGGTCTCGTGCCTAAACTTTTCTTGCATGTTTAAAATGCCTTGAGACACACGTACCACGTACCAGTTGAGACTCAACAACCGGCCCTAAATGATGGTCCAAGCGGCTATTAAACTTTAAATTTTTGTTGCAGTTTGAGGAAGTACAGTTGACTGAGATAATTCGCAGCAATATACACTTAGCCCGTTATGATACTCCTACTCCAGTACAAAAGTATGCAATTCCGATAATTATTTGCAAGCGAGATGTGATGGCTTGCGCTCAGACAGGGTCTGGAAAGACTGCAGCGTTTTTAGTGCCCATCCTGAATCAGATGTATGAACATGGACCTCCCAACATCCAGAAGACTGGTCGACGTAAACAGTTTCCTTTGGGATTGGTTCTCGCACCTACGAGGGAACTGGCCACCCAGATTTATGACGAAAGCAAAAAATTTGCTTATAGGTCACGTGTTCGACCTTGCGTTGTGTGAGTATTTCATAAACAAAAATTATAATTAGGTATAATTTATTTATTGATCGAAAAATACCCAGAATAAATACGAGAAAAACAGTCAAAGAAATTTAAACTAATCAAAATATGACAGGAGTTTTAACCTCCCCAACCCCATCACAATTTTTAAAAAATGGGACGTTACTGCAGTCAATAAAATTTTTGAATTCGAGGTAAGACCGGATCTATGCGTTTTGAGCTCTCAGGCACCCAAAAAAGTGGTTTTTAAAATGTGCCTGTGTGTATGTACGTTGTTCGTACGTACGTTTGTAATCACGCCACAGCCAAAACTACTACACCGATTTGGCTGAAATTTGGTACGTGAGCGTCTGATAACGTAACTTAGATCTGAAAAGCCAATCGTGCAACCGGAAAAGACATTTTGGCACATCAACTTTTAAATTAAATGCAAACCCCCGGTTTTCAGGTCACCATTAGAAAGGCCTTCAAATTCTGCTTCTAAAGATGTATTCACTGTTAGTGTCTTTTTGACGAAAATTCAAATATTCGAGATTTTTTAACGTACTTGGTTAAAATTTTTCACAAGAAGATCGTACACCCCCATTTTCCCCTTATTTTTTAGAGTACAATTTAGAAATTTGGAACATTGAATGATCCAAATGCCACTTTCTGGTCTAATAACAAAATTTTTTCCATTTCCGGTTTTACCGGAAGTGGCATAAACTGTTTATTTTCAAATATAACACCCTGTATACCGCAACATTTTCGGAATCTACATAATTTTCTGAATCCAATGATATCACATGAGTGACATTTTAAATGTCAAAATAATTTTTGAGCCCATTTTTATTTTTCAATCTAGAAGGTTGTGATCCATCCCATGTTATTCTAATGGGTCATAGTAATACAGGAAAAATTGAAGTTGCATGAAAATTTTTGACTTATGAGGAGGTAAAGTTTGCTTTTTGCTTTGCTATAACGATTTTTCGATCACAACGTGATTTTTTCAAAAGGTACCTTAATGATACCGATGCATCTTTTGAATGTACAATACAAACAAATAACAAATACAAACAACACATAGAAGAATAAAAAACACAATATTGCTGAATAATAGCAATAGGTAAGGTAGCTATGAAAAACAAAAGAAACATTTGGGTGTCTACACAAATGTTTCTTTTGACACGGTACCATTATGGTACCATTTGGAAAAATCAAGTTTTAACGCGACAGGCAGACAGAAATTTTATTTTAATGTTTTTCATGGGACACCGGTAAAGATGTGTTTTCATGAAAAGTACATTTGTTGAAACTTTTCATGAAATTTTGAAAAGTTTAAAAAAAATGAAAAGTTGTCCTACAGTAGTATAAAGAATTCTGGAGAATTAAATAAATCTACAACAGCTGAATAGGGAACATAATATAATATTAAAAGACAAAAATAGTACGTGTATATGTAAACAAGTTAATAAGTCAAAATAAAAGCATTGAACATTAAAATTCATCGTTGTTGCCATCTTTTAAGTAGTATTTCACTTCATTTCACTGTTTCCAGTGCTGAATGGGTACTGATACTACTTAGAACGACTAGAATTGGCGACGCTGTCGGTGGAAGTTTATTATTACCGCATTGATACTTTCAACAACTTTTCAAGAAAAAGTGAAAAGTTTCAACATAGGCTGAAACTTTTCAATGAAATGAAAAGTTTTTGAAACTTTTCAACGAAATGAAAAGTTTTTGAAACTTTTCAAGCTCACATCTCTAGACACCGGGTACATTTTTATATTTTTGGAATCTAGGAGTCACTTTGAGTATTGTAGTGTCATTTTATAAATTATTTTCTTTTGGTTTGGGAAACTTGGTTATGGATCTAGAGGGCGGTAGTACTAATTTTTTGTGGACAAAAATACTAAGTTGGTGGTATACTGGTATCATTGCACGCAGAAAAAAATATCTGTTTTCATGGATCAGGTCAGGTATTGTACCAATTGAAAAAATTTAGTTATTAGCGAAAAAGGTTTTTCCATATTTTGAAGCCATCCGAATAAGGCTTAATTAAGTGAGCCGAAACGAAATGTTATTAGTTTTTATGAGGATACTGACGTCTATAAAAGACAAAAAAAGTGTATCACGGCACTCTAGATTCACAACAAATTTTTGCCAAAAACAAGAAAAAACTCGCGAAAATGACACTAAAATATTCAGGATGATCCCTAGATTCCAGAAATATAAAAATGTACCGGGTGTCCCATTTAAAAATTCAAACTGAAAGCTATTTCCGACGTAACCGGAAGTGATAAAAGGTTGTAATCAACAAGTGACGTTCTGTGAGCAAGTTCACTGTGAATTTTTTCAGATTTTTATCTTAATAATTGTAAAAGCTATTGGGGCGTACATGGTGTCGTTGTCACCCGGTATAGACAATCCAGCACTTTATTATGAATTTATGTAATATAAACCTAAGAAAATAAACCGAAGGACATTCGAGTGGACAGAAGCAACTACGCTGATTGATATCCCGCTCAGTTGTACTAAATTAGGTTATGGGTTGGTAATTTTGAGAATATAAAAAAAAAGGCATTTCTGAAGTTATTGCGAAAAGGGCACATCTTTGGAAGTAGAATTTTATGGCCTTTCTTACGGTGTTGTCAAAAATGGTTGTTTGTATTTAAAGTTTCAAAGTTGATGTGCTAAAATGGCACTTTCGGTTATACGATTGGCTCCAAAAGCTTTTCAGATCTAAGTTAGGTTATGAGATGCTTATGTTCCAAATTTCAGCCAAATCGGTTCAGCAGTTTGGGCTGTAGAGCGTTTACAGACATACATACAGACAAATTTTAAAAACCGCGTTTTTGGGTTCCTGGTACAGTCGGGGACAATGAAAAAGCCCACCCCACGGCGACGATTCATTTGGTCGACTGCATCGTTGCGGTTTGATCGACGTTTGCCTGACAGGTTAGCACACATTAGCCGCGTGGCAGCACCAGTCGACCAAGTGATTCGTCGCCGTGGGGTGGGCATTTTCAAAGTCCCCGACTGTACCTCAAAACGTATAGATCTGGTGTTATCTGGAATTCGAAAATTTTAGTGATTGCAGTGACCTCCCATTTTTTGATTTGTTGTGGGGAGGTTAAAATACTAAAAAACTACCCGTTTAGTTTCAAAATTTCCAGAAATACTTGCTGAACCCACCGGAAGTAACTTATCATTGAATTTTCACTGTAGTATTATTGTGTAAGATGTTATTGGACATTTTTGCCACAACTCCATCGTAATTGCTTGAGTAAGTTCCTATTTCCACCTTCAAACACACAACTTGCGTTTGTACATTTTCTCCCCACAACCAATATAAAAATGGGAGGTTACTGAAATCACTCCAAATTTCGAAATTGAGATAACACCAAATCTTTACGTTTCGAGGTCCCAGGATCAAGAAAAAGTGTTTTTTTTTGCCTTACATGGCAAGGCGAGGGCTTAGTAATGCCGAACTTGAGGCATTCATTCATTAGTGATGGAAATCAGTAATCACTGATGAACGACCTGGCAACGCGGATTCAATTGTAATTAAATACAACTGTTTTTATAATCCTTTGTGTGGGTGGGTATCCCACTGCCCACAAGAAAATGTATGTTAACCGTAACGCGCAGCGGTAGAATAATTCAACCCCCCAAATCTTTGAGAAAAGAAATGAATTTTGAAAAATTTGGACCGGGGTCCAAAAGATATTATAAGAATTGGACTTTCAAAACCCCCCACCTTTTTGCCCTATAGAGGGTTAACCCCCGGACTATTATTATGTACATGGATTACAAAGTAACTGAAGAAAGTGCTGTATTGATTTTTTTCTGTTTTCAGCTATGGCGGTGCGCACATCGGCGACCAAATGCGCGACTTAGACCGCGGTTGCCACCTGCTCGTAGCCACCCCCGGCAGATTGTTGGACATGATCGATCGAGGCCGCATAGGCCTGGATTATTGCCGATACCTGGTGCTCGACGAGGCAGATCGCATGCTCGACATGGGCTTCGAGGTGCAAATCAGACGAATCGTCGAGAAAGAGACGATGCCGAAAACCGGCGAACGCCAAACCCTCATGTTTTCCGCCACTTTCCCCGGCCCGATTCAAATGTTGGCCAGAGACTTTCTCGACAATTACATTTTCTTGGCCGTCGGCCGTGTGGGATCCACGTCCGAGAACATAACCCAAAAGGTGGTCTGGGTGGAGGAGCACGACAAGAGGTCGTTCCTGTTGGATCTGTTGAACGCGGCCGATCTGAACCAACCCTCTGCCGAGAGTCTGACCTTGGTTTTCGTCGAAACGAAGAAGGGCGCCGATTCTCTCGAGGAATTCCTCCACAATGAAGGATATCCCGTCACTTCGATTCACGGCGATCGCAGCCAGAGAGAACGCGAAGAGGCCTTGCGTCAATTCCGTTCCGGCAATACTCCGATTTTGGTAGCTACTGCTGTGGCTGCGCGCGGATTGGACATCCCCCATGTCAAGCACGTGATCAATTTCGATTTGCCCTCCGACATTGAAGAATACGTCCATCGCATCGGTCGTACCGGTCGCATGGGTAATTTGGGGTTGGCGACTTCGTTCTTTAACGATCGCAATCGAAATCTGTCGACCGGTATGCTCGACCTGCTGATTGAATCCAAACAGGAATTCCCGACTTGGCTGGAAGGCGTCGCCGCCGACGGACGCATGCCCAGTACCAGCAGACGCGGCGGAAAGGGAAGATACGCAGGCGGCGGCGGCGGCGGTGGCGGTGGCGGTAGCAGTTTTGGCGGAAGAGATTATAGACAACAGTCGGGGGGTAGTTCGCGCAATCCTAGAGCTGGAGGTGGTGGATACGGAGGCAGTGGCTACGGCAATGGAGGTAATAAAATTTTATTAGAATATACTTACCCTTTCCCCCTCCCCCTAAACGACAGAAAAAACACCATGAAACTATTAATACTCAAGGAACTGTTGCTAAGGAAGGAGTGTTTTCTATGTTTTGTGAGATGTACCTTTTTAGGTACCGTAAAGTTGGGGGTACTTGCTCCAAAAAAAAAACAAAAAAAAACAGAAATAGTAACCGACTCGAAAAAAATCCAATTTTCAAAAAACATGATTGACACTTTTTTTTTCGACTTGATTGGTCTTAAAAAGGAGCTTATTATCTTGGCTTTCCAGCAACCAAAACATTATGTTGGGATCTCCTTTCAATTTTAAGCTATGAGGTGAAAACGCTCATTTTTCTAAATTTTTCCCCACGGAGAATATCAATTTTCACTATTTCATCAGTTCTAAATTCAAAATAAAGCGTAATAAACTAATTGTCAATTAGATATTTATTTTATTAGGAGTTTAAGTAAGACATTATGTGACGGAGTATGGAAGTTACTTAACTGGTCAAAATTATGACACTTTTTTTTGGACTTCCATGTCATGTTTTTTGAAAATTGGATTTTTTTGAGTTGGTTGCAATTTTGATGCAGAAACTGTACCTTGGGCCGATTGTGGATGGCATGGTCTGAAAGAGCATTACATTTTCTATCAGAATTAAAATTTTCTAGGTGGGGCTAAAAAATTATAGACAAGAATTAGATGAGTATCGCGAATTTTGGACGGTATACAAAATTAGAGATGGGTAAATTCCCGAAAGTTTCCAGGATTTTTAGATTTTGCTTTAAATTAATTCTAGACGCCGCGGCGTTACCTTCTCAAAAATACCAAATACATGATATTTATTTCTTTCGACAAAAATGTGTAAATAAAGTAAATTAAATACAATAAGAACCTGAAAAATTAGGATAGAATATTTTGATGACAGCCATTAACACTGTTGCTCCAAAGTTCCCGGAAAATTTTCTGGAAAGTTTCCGGGAATATTTCCTGGAAAAGATTGCCTGAACCTCGTTTTATTTCTTCCTGGAAATATTCCCATTTTGGAAACTTTCCAAAATGAAAAATTTCCGCCGACCCATCTCTAATCAAAATTAAACAAAAATAAGATAGCCATTAATCATAGAAAATAGGTATCTACCTCATGCCCAAATTTCAATAGAATCGGTTTCTATGAGGTCAGGGGTGGCTGATTTGACGTGGAATCCCTCGTATACAAGGTGTCCGCGCCAAAATTTCGACTTCAAATATTTCGTCTACCAGCTGAAATATAAAAATTCGCTCGGACCGGTCCATTTTTATTTACAGGGGGACACTTAAATCTGTGCTTGGCGAAATTTCACAACTCACCCCCACTTCAAAATTTGTAATGGCAACCCCCCACTTGTGATACCTTATTTTAAAGTTAATTTCATTGCCAATTCAACACCGTAACAATTTTTAATATTTGTTCAACTCCAGTGCCGTCTATGGTCAAATTTTAAATTTCATTAGGGCCCCTTGTGATAACCATTTGAAAGGATTTGAAATTCTCTGTAAACTGATGCAGGAATTTTTGAAATCAATCCACTCGTTCAAAAGTTACAGCATAAAGTTGAATGATTTCTAGGCTCGTGCTCTTCAATGTAACTTTTGAACGAGTAGTTGGATTTCAAAAATTCTTGCATCAGTTTACAGAGGATTTCAAACGCTTTCAAATGATATATCATAAGTGGGTGGTTGTTATTTAAAACTTTGTTGTGGGGGTTGGGGGATGAGTCGTGAAATTTCGTTAAGCACGGATTTGTGTCCCCCTCTAAATAAAAATCGACCGGTCCGAGCGAATTTTTATATTTCATCTCGTTGACGAGATATTAGAGGTCGAAGTTTTTGCGCGGACACTCTGTATGTTAAATCAATAAAAAAATATTTGTAGCCTGTAAGTACTCGTCCCTTAGGTATAACAGTTCCATGAAAAACACCGACTTCACGATATTCGGAGCTCACTATTTAGTAACCAATACCAAAGATACATAACTAGATGGCTGGAAGGCTACAAAGCACTACATGAAAACTGGTAGGCCAGTCGGCAGAGAAATCAAAAGTGAGCTAATTCCCATAAGCGTGATTTTAGCCATAAAGGGTTTATTTAGGTGTCCATTTTAAGGATTATGATTTGCGTTAAAAAATTCCGACCGGAAGTTGTTAATTTTTGCTCAGAAGGGTACATTTTTCAATTTTCTCCCTATATTGTCGGAACTGCTGAGAAACTGGAGTTGTAAGGCAATTACGCACTGTGTTACCCACGCGTTGAGGAGGTTCCAGCCGCTTCTCTTCTGCCTTTTTTTTATACAAATTTTGATATACAGGGTGGGTAATTTTTCGATGCTCACCATTGGGATCTCCTAAACAGTACAGTATACGGGGTCCGTTAAATTACAGAAAAGTTGCGCTATTTGTTGATGATTAGAATCTGAAGAGAATTCCCCGATATTATGATTAGTTCCTCAGTTATCACAAAAAATCTGAAAATTGCCAATTTAAAGAAAAACGAATATCTTCCTAACGATTGATGTTATTTAAATGAAATTTGGAATTTTAATATTTTTGACAGCTGTCAATTGAATGACATGGACAGAAATTTTCTAGGCCTTCGAGATTTTGAATAACGACAGTCAACTTTTGATTCTCTTATGGCCGCCATATTGAATTTTAACACCACCAAAAACACAAAAAATGGCTTTTCAAAAATTTACTCAACATGAACTTTTTTGACAGATGTCAGAATTTGAAAATTGGTAGGAATAATTTGCAAAATCAGCCTAAACTTAAATGAAAAACAATTGCAAAAAAGTACGCCGACTTCTTGAATTCTTGAAAACAATTGAATTCAACAGCAATAAAATACGTCTTGCGGTCGTGTAACTCGGGCTTTCACATATTTTTTTAAAAACGTCCATGTTGGTTACATTTTTGAGAAGCTAATTTTTCTGTGTATCCAGCGGTGTTAAATTGGCAATTTTCAGATTTTTTGTGATAACTCAGGAACGAATCACAATATCGGGGAATTCTCTTCAGATTCTTAATCGCCAAGAAATAGCCCAACTTTTCTGTAATTTACCCGACCCCGTATCTTTTACCGTTTAGGAGATCCCAATGGTGAGCATCGAAAAATTACCCACCCTGTATGTCAAAAACTATGACAGTTAGGTTGGCAAAGTGGAGGTGCAATAAACTGAGAATTAAGATGCCAATCCGAATCTAGAGTAAAAACATAGGCTTTCCATTTAAAATAACAAAAATGGCCGCCACTTCCGGTATAACCGGAAGTGCGTCAGAGCTGAGAGCAAAAAATGGAGATCCACGTGTGATAATTTTCGTTTAGCTGCTCAAAACGATTCTCTAAATATCGCTAACTGACACTTTGAAAGAGACACCCTGTATAGTCTAAATTAAAAAAGCTAATATGCATTTTTCACGTAAATGTTTGACGCGCCAAGATTTTAAAAGTAACCATTTTCAGGAGATTTTCGAATTTTTTTCACTAAATTTGAACCGCTGTATGGCGGTTGCCGCGATTTTGTTGCCCAGAAACTACTTTTGACGATTTTCTCAACAGTTTCGCTGATATAGGGCAATAAGTGAAAAAATGTACCGTTTTGAGCAAAATTTACCAACTTCCGATCACAATTCTTTTACACAAACCATAATCGTTAAAATGTACACCTACATAAACCCTTTAAAGCAAAGATTACGTTTATGGGAATTCACTCTGGCCTAATGTGAAGTTGGTTATTACAGCCATCTAGTTTTATTACAACATCTTTGTCAGTTACAAATTCTCACGGCATGGCAAACTTAACACTGTGTTTTGTTGTTCCAGGCGGACACTTTGGTGGAATGGATCGGGGTGGCAATTTCGGAGGAAATTACAACTCCAATTCAAACTCCAATAACCCACGTGACGACTGGTGGGACAACTAATTCAAAAACAATACCTGTAGCAAAAACCCGAACAATCCAGGAATTAATTTCTATGTACACCACTACTTTCAAAGAGGTCTATTACAATTAACCTTCAAGTTTTAACTTCCTTCCGCTGTATTTGTTTTTATTGCTCTTTATTATTTATTAACCGTTCGCGTTTTTTTCTCATGTATTGTTGTGACCTGGTCATTTAAATTCCACGCATAACTGACACACATACACACATAACGAACACACATTATATGCATATTAACTATTAAAAAGTACAGTAGGTAATTCTAGTTACTGCTAGACGTTAAGAATCTAAGAAAATCCGCACATTAGAAGATAGCGTCCTCTACAGAAACTGACCGACTCTTACTTAACAGCCTTTAAATCCTTAAATTTGTGATACAATGTCGGAGCTGTCTTTAGGTCAGTTTTTGATGTACATCGGTTATATGTGTGGTTTTTTTGGTTATTTATTTTGCCCCGGGCATTTTCAGTGCGCATGTAATTTATAATTTTGCTATCCCACATCAAGATGATAGCGCGTGATTTTGAGTAATTGTCGAAAACTGCGACTTGAAGTATTTAATGAGCCAAATATTTTTTGTTTTGTTAATTTATTGATAAAACTCATGTTAGCGTTTGCAACTCGACTAAGACACTCTAGTCTATAACTGACATGACGAATTTTTTCAGGGCTGGGCTCAAAATAGCGTTGCAGTTACAGCTGTTTAAGGCGCTAAGAGTATTCTTACGACTGTGATATTAACGATCTTAGTCGCCGATGGTCGGCGTCCGCGTAGTTTTATTGGTTGGCACAAGATTGATGCAGTCAACGATCCGAATAAATCTTAGCGTATATTAATTAAGTGCAACCCAAAGGTGGTTGCGAAGGATAACGTAATTTAATCAATAACTTTTACGATTTGTAAAGGTTTCTTGGCATTGTTAGAGTGGGCACATGTTTTGTGCTTGTACGTTCTACCAAAATCCCTGCGAATAGCTTTCTCGACTTTTTCCTTGTTGGAACTATTGTGGAAATCAGTGTGAATCCCATGGCGTACTATAATAGTGAGTGGAGGGCCAAGGGATTGCTTTTTCGTTCATACGTTTCCTGTGATATATGGTTAGAAAATTGGTGCCTATTCTAACAGAATGTGATGTACATTCTAATAGTTAACAAATATTTTAAAATAATTCGAAGCAGGAGCTGTGACTGCAACTGTGTGAATCTTTATTAGATTCTCATTATTCTCAACAATATTTGATTTGTAACCAAAATTATTGAGAGTTTTGAAGAATTCATGTTATTAGTTGGAATTTAAAAGGGATGGCAAAGTGCTCCATTTTTACTCTCATCTCATTTGTGTCGAGAGTATTTATAACTTATTTTAATGCATTTACAATTTGTTCTGGTAGAAAATGCTAATAATGCATTATTTGATGATAAATAAAAGATATTGAAGTCCAGAGTTTTTATATTGACATCGTTGCAACGTGAGCTGTGCAAACAAATATCTATTTTCCGAAAAAGTCGGAGCATAAAAGCAGCCTTAAAATGGTAAGTTATGATGTTCATCACTTTTGAAATCGAGTTGTCGTGGTATATTTTTTGCATATCTTTCGTTATAGTGCAAACAATATTTACAAGCTCAACGCCATCTATGATTAACTATGATCTATGGTTAACTGCAAATTATATTCCGCTCTTGGGTTGGCTTAACTGAATGTAAACTGTCGCCTGTCAAATGTCACTTTTGTTTCACGTGCCTTGTACGTCAATTTTCAGTGTAGCGATATTGCATCAAACCAAAAGGCGGTCGATCACTCAAAACGCAAGTCATGGAGAGCTCATACCGCCTCTGCTGATCGTCAAAAAGACAACCTTAAAGTTAGTAGTCAGGGGAATATGAGTTTATGTGTTGGTATTAATGCTATACACCGATTGCATCGAAAAACAAATTGTGGCCGCATGCGCGGCGGTAATTTTGGGCCATCCATTTCTGTTTGAATCTAGTTGACTATTTTGGCGCCTAGGGGAGATTTGAATATTTGAATTTTCACCACGATCTCACTTGGCTGTGATACTTAATTTTCGAAAACTTGGGGCCAACGTGGTGAACCATGCTTTGTCATTTTGGAGCGTATAGTTACCTCATAGATTAGATCTATGCCTCATAGTTACCTACATAAGATAGATAACCAATAATACTTACATATAGGACGACATCTTGCATATATTCTAGTGAAGCTAAGGTGACTAGATACACATCGCTGCCCTTCTAAAGTAACGCTATGTCTACTATCTAGTATCTAGTGACTTTAACTGAAAAAAAAGGTTGGAGTCAATCGTGCAACCGGAAATGCCAGTTTGGCACATCAACTTTTAAATTTTAAGTGCAAACCCCTATTTTTCACGTCACCATAAGAAAGACCTTCAGATTCTGCTTCTAAAGATGTATTCACTTTTAATGCTTTTTTGACAAAAACTGAAATATTCAAGATTTTTAACGTACTTTAAAAACACGATACAGCTCAAACCTCCGGACCGGTTTGGCTGAAACTTTGCACATGGAGATTGCATTAGGTACACGGCAAGTGCCGTTTTGGAACCATCAGTTTTCAAAATTAAATTACTCTTATTTAACCATCCAAAACAAGTAGCCCAGTCAAATTAGACAAAAAAGTGGCGATTGAGTGAAAAAAATCCCGGAGTTTTGAAATTTGGCATGGTTGTTCGCTAGTATCTACAGAACATCATACTAAAAGTACCGGAGGGTGAGTGGTGAGCGCGAGGGGGGGGGAGCTGATTGAATGTGCGTTTTTCGTATAAGTATACCTAATGGAAATGAAACTTTCGTCTTACAACACAGATGAAAAAATTCCCCCATTGTCGTCTTTTGAATTTTGAGTTCAATGTGAATATCTACAAAAATTGTTTGAAAAATTACCTTTTTGATAGCCTTTTCTGGTAACAGCTGGTATTAATTGTATTAGCGGTAGCAATAATTATTTAGTCGTGATGTACGACGAAAGTTTCATTTCCTTTACGTATATATCTCCGTAACTACCAATCCTAGCGAAAATTATTCCATATACAAAATTAAACAGACTAAATTTCCCTCGAAATTTCCTATCAAAACGGTCCTATTCGTTTTTCTCGTAGGATTCATACTTTAAATGTGATAAGCTTGACAAGTTCTCATATTTCCTTGGGATGGCTTATAGCCCAGGAGTTTAAGGTATTGACCCGCACAAAAATAAGGTAGGGCTGAAAATTGGTACTTACGCTCTACTGGCGATCCTGAAAGACGTCTCAAAAGTCCCGGAGCCTGCAGTGCCGGCGTCCTATTTTTTTTGGTACTGGAAGGCCTTAAGTGATAGACATACATTATTTTCCGCATATCATGATTATTTATGAACCGATTTGATCGGGATTGGTCTCAAAATGATCACAACGACCTAATCAATACTGATACTACTGATAGACTCCTGAAATTTTGAGATGAAACATCCTTTTTTTTTCTTGGAGAAATGGTGCTCCAGAATCGGCTTCGTGTTGTTTTTTTGCGATTATTTCTCCAACGGCTTATCGGACGACAAAAATGTATAGGATCTTTTCGTTGCAAATTTTATCCTGAACATTTCAGTTCCTGTACATTTTTGTCGTTTGATAGACTATTGAGGAGATAATCGGAAAAAAGCAGCGCGAAGTCGGTACTGAAGTACGATTTCTCCGAGAAAAACTAAAAAGGATGTTCGCATGAAGCATTTGCGACCTAGCCCAGTCAAATTAGATTTTATAGGGGAAACAATTATAAAGTCTTGATACGCGTTATACTTACTCCTTCAGGGTCATAAAACGAGAATGTAAATAGTCCTCCTCAGCTTTTGAGATAGAACATCCTTTTTCTCGGAGAAATCGTACTTCAGTACCTACCGACTTCGCACTGCTTTTTTCCGATTATTTCCATCATCTGTCAAATTTACATAAACAACCAATCAAATGCAAACTCTCAACCAATGAACGAGATTTATCTCGGATAAATTTTATTGTCCTCTGGGGTCGTCATAGCGACGGGACGACACTGATTAAATTTTGACGTTTCTCTTGACATCTTTAGCTTAACATTTGTAAATAACTCGAAATTATGCTCGCTTTTGCATATACCTTTACCATCCATTGTGAAAATTGTAAGTTATTCCGTCAACAATAATATCGGTCCCTAATGTAAAACTGAAATTTCAGGTCAAGCTATTATTAATGCGTCCTCCTTCAAAACGTCGAAAGGTTCAGACCATCAAAATATTTATGTGGATCGGTTTGAAGATTTTGAGTTCAAGCGATGAGCTTTCGATATTTACTTACCTATGGATCATCCATTTGGCTAAGTGCAGGGAAAACTAAACCCTTAGCAAAATATAAATAAACTCAAACAGTTAAAAATTATCAAAGTAGGTAACTATACGATTAAATTATGCCTATTGAGCAGATAAATGTAAATGTCAAAATGAACAAACGGGATTCTGGAAATAATCTTAGCAAATATAACGCGACCATTGATTTTTTATCGGCAAAATTTTCCAAAGTCAGGCTCTAAACTTCCGTTTTAGATAATTTGGAGCTCTAATTAGAATATAAATGCCCAATTCAACTCGCAAAATCATCAAACGGAAGTTTATCGTCACTTTGGAAAATTTATCCGATAAAAAATTGTTACATTAATGGTGATTATCTCCTCAATGGTTTATCTAACGACAAAAATATGTAGGAACTGAAATGTGCAGGATAAAATTTGCAACGAAAAGATCCTATACATTTTTGTTGTCCGATAAGCCGTTGGAGAAATAATCGCAAAAAAGCCTATTCTGGAGCACGATTTCTCCAAGAAAAAAAAAGGATGTCTCATCTCAAAATTTCAGGAGTCTATCACTAGTATCAGTCGTTGTGGTCATTTTGAGACCAATCCCGATCAAATCGGTTCATAAATAATCATGTTATGCGGAAAATAATGTAGGGCTTTCCGGTACCAAAAAAAATAGGACGCCGGCACCGCAGGCTCCGGGACTCTTGACACGTCATTCAGGACTGCCAGTAGCACATACGTGCCAATTTTTAGCACTACCTTATTTTTGTGCGGGTCAAAGCCTTAAACTCCCTGGCTGAAGCCATCCCAAGTAAATGTGAGAAATTGTCAAGCTTATAACATTTAAAGTATGAATCCTACGACAAAAACGAATAGGACCGTTTTGATAGAAAATTTAGTCTGCTTTAATTTTGTATATGGCATAATTTTCGCTAGGATTGGTAGTTACGGAGATATACAGGGTGTCCCGTCTCAGAGTGCAATAATTTCAGCCACAGATTCCTTGCATGAAAATAGGAGACCGCATTTTTTTGTTTCGCTAAATGGGCCCCATTTCGTCACTAGGGCTCCTCAAAAGTGAGCCCCAAAAATCGAAAATTAATTCCCACGTCTTAACCATTCAACCGATTTTGCTGAAATTTTCCACAAGACCATTACGAACGATGAAGATTTCAATAATATAGCTGATAATTTCGTGGTACCCACCACAGGCGCCCCCTGGACCGCCCTCAACATTTCGGGCGGCCGTGGTGGCCACCACGAAATCATCGGCTACATTATTGAAATTGAGACGGGACACCCTGTACCCTCCGGTACTTTTAGTATGATGTTCTGTAGATACTAGCGAACAACCATGCCAAATTTCAAAACTCCGGGATTTTTGGCACTCGATTTGTCTAATTTGACTGGGCTAAAGTTTTTAAAAAAGTATTCTCACCATCAGAAAGGTCTTCAAATTCTGGTTTTAAATAGGACAAAAATTATTCGCATTTAGTGCCCTTTGGGAAAAAAATGGGAATTCTGTAATAACACCATGCAAAAAGCACATTATAGCCCCAAATTTTTTGATCGATTTTGCTGAAATTTGGTAAGTAAGTACATGGGCATTGGGTGACCCCGTTGAAGAGCTAAAAGGTTTTTGGAATCAATTGGCCTACGGGAAGTGCCATTTAGGCATATCAACTTGAAATTTCAATTATAAAGCCTCCTTTTTTATGTCGCCACTAGAAAGAGTAAAGACGATCAAATTCTGGTTCAAAAAATGTATTCACAGTTTCTACCATTTCGGTGGAAAAAAATGCAACAGAGAAGCGGCTGGAACCTCACCATCGTGTGGATCTTTGTATTCTGTGTAGATATTTTAGTAGTCAATTCAACAGAAATTTTTTTATGCTTATCGTCGCAATTTTCTGACAAATACTGACATCCCTCATCACATTTGACAATATGTTCCTTTTAAGGTTAATATTTTGCCACCTTTTTGACAATAACTGCCTCTTTATGTCATCCACTGTCAGCCCGCTCCCTTTTAATGAGAAAGAATTTTTTCTCCATTTTCCACTGAAATGGCAGAAACTGTGAATCAATTTTTAGAACCAGAATTTGATCGTCTTTCTAATGGCGACATAAAAAAGAAGGCCTTGTATACTTAAAATTTAAAGTTGATATGCTTAAATGGCACTTCCCGTGAGACCAATTGCTTCCAAAAGCCTTTCAGGTCTTCAACGGGTCACCCAATCTCCATGTACCAAATTACAGCCAAATCGATTCAGTAGTTTGGGCTATTATGTGTTTTTCTTGTTATTGCAAAAAAATGTTTACACAAATGGCACTAAATGCGAATGAGCTTTGCCTTATTTAAAACCAGAATTTAGAGATCTTTCTGATGGTGAATATAAAGTTTTCAAAAATTTTTTTGGATGATTAAATAAGAGTACCTACAACTTAAAATTTTGAAAATTGTTGTGCAAAAAAGGCACTTGTAGTGGGTCGATTGCTTCCACGGGTAATACAACCTCCTCGTGCAAAATTTCAGCAAAATCGGTCCAGGGATTTGGGCTGTATCGTGTTTTAAAAGTTCCTTAAAAAACGTCTAATTTTGAGCTTTCTGTCAAAATAGACCAGTCAAATAGGGACCGTAGGTTACAATAAATGTTGGAAAGCGGGAGATGATCTTAAACCCTTTATTTGGAATGAGAACTCTAAGTCTTGCCACCAAAAATTATATTGAAGTACTACATGTTTCGGCTAAAATTAGCCATCATCAGGTACAGAATCACCAAACGGTCATTTAAATTTGAGGTTAATTAAAATTTTGAGGTTAGGTCACTCGTCGGGCTGTTTCGGTAGAGAAGTTAGATCGGAGTGAGATATACTTAGGTGTTAGATCTCTTCGTAGGCAGGTTTGATTGAACCATATCTTCAGCGCTACCGTTTGGTGATTCTGTACCTGATGATGGCTAATTCTAGCCGAAACATGTAGTACTTCAATATAATTTTTGGTGGCAAGACTTAGAGTTCTCATTCCAAATAAACTTTTGATGCCACTTTGAGACGATGGATTATTAACTATTAAACCCTTTAGTAGGCATCTAATAGAAGTATCCTAGTTTTGCACCTTCCCAGGATGTGTGCGTATGATAGGGTGTCCAAAAAACCCCGAAATTTTCGGACTTTTTTCAGTTTTTCGCTTATAATTTCTAAACAGTGCTTCCTAGCGGAGAGTTCGCTATTTTCGAAATTAAAGCGCACTAAATTCTGCGTCGAATGAGCCCCCCAAACGTTAATTTCGACCATGATTTCAAAAAGCATCACAAATTTAAATTTTGGTTAAACGTATTCAAAAAACAATTTGTTATTTATTATTTATTATTAAAAAATCTATTTCTTCGAAATCTTTTGGACGTGGAGGGGCCAGGGTCGTTCGCAGGCTCGATGAATAGTGTGTCCCCTTCAAATAGTTGAGGCTTAGGTACTGACTTATGACTGTTTATGGATTGCTCTATTTTGATTTTCTAGATCTAAAGCCTCAACTATTTGAAGGCGACACACTATTCATCGAGCCTGCGAACGACCCTGGCCCCTCCACCTCCAAAAGATTTCGAAGAAATTGATCTTTTATTCATTGTCTCATTTCTTAACTACATTTATAGATAAATTATTTTTTGAATACTTTTAACCAAAATTTAAATTTGTGATGTTTTTTGAAATCAGCGATTGATGGTCTACAACTTTCAAGCTATAAGTTTTTTAAATTAGAGTAGCCGTTTGGACGTTACAGACAACGAAAAGTCACTACTTGTCAATTTTTCACAAAATTGTCGTTTTTGACCATGGTTTGCGACCCTACCACATGGTCGAACTTAACGTTTGGGGGGCTCACTCGACGCAGAATTTAGTGCGCTTTAATTTCGAAAATTGCAAACTCTCCGCTAGGAAGCACTGTTTAGAAATTATAAGCGAAAAACTGAAAAAAGTCCGAAAATTTCGGGGTTTTTTGGACACCCTATCATACGCACACATCCTGGGAAGGTGCAAAACTAGGATACTTCTATTAGATGCCTACTAAAGGGTTTAAGATCATCTCCCGCTTTCCAACATTTATTGTAACCTCCGGTTCCCTGGAGGTCTAATTTGACTGGACTAAAAGGGCACTAAGAGTGAATACATCTTTAGAAGCAGAATTTGAAGGCCCTTCTTATGGTGACCTGAAAAATGGGGATTTGCATTTAATATTTAAAAGTCGATGTGCCGAAATGGCCTTTCCGGTTGCACGATTGGCTCCAAAAGCTTTTCAGATCTAAGTTAGGTTACTGGACGCCTACGTGCCAAATTTCGGTCAAATCGGTCTAGTAGTTTTAGCTGTGGCGTGTTTACGAACGAACGTACGTACGTACAGCTTAGAAATATGAACATGCCCACCCAGAGCTGAATATTTAGTTGGTCGCCTAGCATTCGAATAGCAGTTAGGCAGGGGTAACTAACTTTTGCACGGTCTGTCGTGGCCTGGTCCATGCGACCAGGTAAATATTCAGCTCTGGATGGGCATCTTCATGTTTCTAAGCTGATGTACGTACATACACAGACATATTTTTAAAACCACTTTTTTGGATTCCTGAGATCTCAAAACATATAGATCCGGTCTTATCTCGAATTCGAAAATTTTACTGATTACAGTAACCTCCCATTTTTAACTTCTACGCTCGCGAAGCAGTTACTGTAGGAATCGATCGGAAAATTCAAAAAAATCGAATCGCCAAAAACATGAAATCTTTACGTTTCAAGGTCCTGGGAAAAAATTAAAGCAGGTCAGGTCAGGTCAGGTTGGGTGCAATGCGAACGACAGCATCACGGATCGACAACCGCCCGCATACGCCCGGCCTCTTGCTTGACTCACAGATTCCGATAACTTATGGTTAAAGTTAAATGCTATATACATTTAGGTACAAATTCTGGGAAAAAGTAGAAGTTTCTACCGTCCCGTCTCTGAGGGCCGGTTTATCGATGCTCAGTCATCGCAAACTGAAAGCCAATTGCCTAGCAAACTAGCGATCTGATTGGCTACAAACTGTCAGTTTGCTCTTAGCTGAACTGAGCATTGATAAACCGGCCCTAAGGGCCGGTTTATCGATGCTCAGTCATCGCAAACTGAAAGCCAATTGCCTAGCAACTAGCGATCTGATTGGCTACAGAATGTCAATTTGCTGTTAGCTGACACTTAGCTGAGCATCGATAAACCGGCCCTTAGAGTGACAATTTTTTATCTTTTGTTTTAATTTTAACAGACACATGTTTTGAGAACTAATAAGGGCACCGACAGTGAATACATCTTTGGAAGCAGAATCTGAAAGATCTGTGGCGCCTCGACAACAGTAGAGAGAGGAGTCAAACAATGAGGCATCGAACGTCAGAGAGTATTGTCACATTTTCGTCAAGCGTTTAAATATTTCCCATTTTATATCTTACTGTGTAATAAACGATTTGATTACCACATTAGTGAGGGTAAATGTGGCGCCTCGACGACAGTATAGAGAGAGGAGTCAAACAATGAGGCATTGAACGTCAGAGAGTATTGTCACAGTTTCGTCAAGCGTTTAAATATTTTTTCTACTCCTAATATAGCAATCATACTATTCTGAAACAGCTCACTAAATTAAAAAGTTGACAATTTCCTACAACGAAACGGATATGATTTCATATCCACCCTTAGGATGGATATGAATTCGACCAATCAGATATTTTTAAATTTTCCCTCTGTCTATCTGACAAGTGCTGTCAATTCTGTCAAACGAATAACGATTGTGATCAATTACTGTGATTTCACGACTTTAGGCAATGCCGGTTGAGAAAAATTAATTACTGTTTTATTTGGATTTGAGCAAAGTGTGGGTGAAGGTATGGTTAAGCCAAAAAGACGCGAATAAAAACGAATGTGATGAGGATAGCACCGGTGGCGGGGCCGCGTCGTGGTTCACATAAGATGAAGAGTGCTTTGACAAAACATACATGGCTGACATTGTTTGTTTATGCAAAGAAATTGCAAAAAGGTAAAATATAAAAGCAATAAAATTTTTGTAAAAAATGCCCGTTTAACCGATAAAAAGTCGACTTCTTATGTATTTACCCCCGAAAAATTATGTAACGTATAAATATCGATTTTGAATTATTTTAATCGAAATTATGGTGAAAGTCGTAGAAAAAGTGCGATGTACAACTCGAGTGGATTGCCCATATCGCACTCGGGCAATTTTGGCGCACTCCGCTACGCGTCGTGCCCAAACATCGCCTTCGTGCGATATTGGCAACATATCCACTCTTGTTGTACAATATACTATTCCCATTTTATATCTTAGTGTGTAATAAACGATTTGATTACCTACCACATATCTAAGTCGAGTTATCACCGAATTCAACCAAATCGGTCCAGTAGTTTGGGCTGTAGCGTGTTTAGAGATGTGAGCTTGAAAAGTTTCAGTTGAAAAGTTTCAAAAACTTTTCATTTCATTGAAAAGTTTCAGCCTATGTTGAAACTTTTCACTTTTTCGTGAAAAGTTGTTGAAAGTATCAATGCGGTAATAATAAACTTCCACCGACAGCGCCGCCAATTCTAGTCGTTCTAAGTAGTATCAGTACCCATTGAGCACTGGAAACAGTGAAATGAAGTGAAATACTACTTAAAAGATGGAAACAACGATGAATTTTAATGTTTAATGACTTATTAACTTGTTTACTATTTTTCTCATTTATATTATGTTCCCTATTCAGCTGTTGTAGATTATTTAATTCTGCAGAATACTTTATACCACCGTAGGACAAGTTTTCATTTTTTTTTTTAAACTTTTCAAAATTTCGTGAAAAGTTTCATGAAAAGTTTCAACAAATGTACTTTTCATGAAAACTCACATCTCTAAGCGTGTTTACGAACGTACGTACATACATACAGACACATTTTAAAAACCACTTTTTTGAGTTCCTGAAACCTCAAAACGTATAGATCCGGTCCGGTCTTATCGCGAATTCGAAAATTTTAGTGATTGCAGTAACCTCCCAATTTTTTTAAATGGTGAAGTGGAATGGGGAGGTTAATAAGTAAAAAAAGTCACTATACAGGGTTGCCTCTGCACACCACGGGAAACAAATTTGCGAGCAATGGCAGGCGATTCAAGAAAATCATATGAATTATCATATGGCGAATCAGAATTTTCGTAATATTTTGTTGTATTATTGATGCTTTGATTTACTGACTAGAGTAATAGCAAAAATAATGCAGTGTATAAAAACAAAAATATTACCTTATAACTTTTCATTTGCAAAATCATTTGACAAATCATGTAGGTATAGTAGTCCAAATCCTGTAAGGTTATATGGCCCTCATAAAAATTTTGCATTGTCTGAAAGCCAATTGAGGGAACAATGGGCCAGCAGTGATGATAATGTAAACAAACCAGGTAAAGCAGCCAAGACACCTGCCAGAGCCGGACTCGAACTTAGCGCCAGTCGAGGCCGCATCGATTATATACGATTCCAGCGCGTATCTTGTTCTATTTCCGTAATTATTTGATGTATTAATTGTAGTTATAGTCTTAATAAATTATTAATTAAATACATTAATTTTTCTGGCGTAAATTTAATTTTTGTATTTCATTGGGGAAAGAAATTTCGAAGCCGGGCCTGCGAAGCTACCAAACGTGCAATGCGGGAAAAACCCCAGGTAATGACCTATTAGGATTATTTACAAATTTTATTGCTGCCATATAACCTTACAGCTTTTGAACTACTATACTTGGTGTAAACACATACTTTTAGAATAACGTTATTTATTACTATCAACGATAGAAAAGTTAAATGAACTGTAGGTATACTTTAAGAAAACATTTCCCTAGAACGGGTGCGACATTAGTCAACATAATAATTTTTAGAAAGTAGAAAAAGTAGAAGTTTCTACCGTCTCCGAGACTGCCAATTTTTTATTTTCTTTTATCTAACAACCATACTACACGTATACCTATACAGATAGGACAAGCCTCGTCATTCTTATAAAAATTTCCGCTGTACTTACTTTAAAACCCTGCAAAGCACCATTTAGGTACATAAAAAATCAAAACTTATTGTCGATCTTTAAAATTTTTAACTTCAGAAACTATAGTACCTACTTATTCTTCTCAATTGTTAATTTAATTTGTTCGAAATAATGTCCATAATGCATTCCAAACATTTTAAAACAGTCCTCTCAAAGGGAAAAGGCGCCATTTCTCATTTTTTGAACTGAGAAAAAATAATTTGGTTTGTCACCCCTGATGCTGCTCCGCAACTCGCCTTACTCGCCCATATCTGTCAGGATCTACCAATTTTTGTGTCTTTTTGAGCTTTGTAATTTTTTTTATGTTTGACCTATGCACTTTGTGATTAAGAGATGGTACTTTGCACACTTCTTACCAAGATGCCAAAGATCACTTTTTGAGGTGTTGCCAAGTTTGAAGTCTATTCGGCCACTTGCTTTGGCGGGTTGCCTATCTCTAGGGCGTACTTTCCGGAATCGCCTATTTAGCCAGCTTTTTTCGCTATCAAGGCTCTTCAACGGGTCACCCGATCTCCATTTAAAAAATTTCACCCAAATCGATTCAGTAGTTTGGGCTATAATGTATTTTTAATGTTGTTACCAAATTTCAATTTTTTTATCCAAAGGGCACTAAATGCAAATGAATTTTGTATTATTCAAAACCAGAATTTGAAGACCTTTGTAATGGTGACAATAAATTTTTCAAAAACTTGTTTTGGATATTTAAATGAGAGTACCTATATTTAAATTTGAAAATTGATGTGCGAAAACGGCACTTACCGTGGGTCGATTTATTCCAAAAAAATTTCAGCTCTTCGACGTGTAACACGATCTCCATGTTCAAAATTTCAGCCAAATCGGTCCAGAGGGCTGTAGGTACCGTGTTTTTAAACTTCGTTAAAATTTTCGAATATTTAAATTTTTGTCAAAAAGGCACTAAGAATGAATACATCTTTAGAAGTAGAATTTGAAGGGCTTTCTTATAGTGAGGTGAAAAATTAGGGTTTGCATAGGCCGCATAGGCTTCAAAGTTGGCATAACGCACCTCAAACAGTGATTTTTGGCATCATCTAGATCAGAAGTGTGCAAAGTACCAGCCTTTAATCATAAAGTGCATAGGGTACCAGCCCAAGAACGTCCCTACTACTTAAGTTGGGTTAATAAAAAAGAAATAATTTACTTATACCTACAAGCAACAAATTGTTCAAATCGCGGTCACTTCTAGAGAAATGACCAGAAATGAGTTGAAATTTCTTATGGTAAGTATTAAAGACTAAGTAGTGTACCTAAGTTAAGGGAAACTGTCACCTTTTCTGTGAAATTTGGCCGGAAGGTGGCACTATGGCCTCTGAGACAACTAGATCCCTCCTCCCCTATAGGACTTTGTTTAAAAACGTGTCATCGGCGCAGATGATATACCATCAGGTACATGGACTTTTAAAATTCTGCTGCACACTTACCCCACCTTACCTTAGAATATAGGAAAATTTGCATTAATAATCGTACTAAACCATGGTTCACTGATACCCTGAGAACTCTTAAGAATTTGAAACAGAAAGCTTGGAGTCGCTTTAAGCGGACGCAAAGTGATGCTCATCGAGAGTATTTTTGTCAACTGCGAAATTATTACAATGAAGCTCTTGTTCGTGAAAGACAAGCTTATTACAAGTTTAACCTTAGGCATGTTAAAAAGAACAGTGCAGCATTTTGGCACAAACTAAAATCGTGGGGCATTGTCAAAGATAAAAAAGTCGATACCTCGATGTCTGCGGAGTATAGTCCTAATAGCTTCAATGATTATTTTGTAGATTCCATTCCATCATTATCGGTTGACAGTGATTATTTGGAGACCTTTGAGACGGGTGTTCAAGACGATAATAATAGTTTTGTTTTTAGTCCTGTATCGCCGGAAATTATTGACAAGTTAATCCACCAGCTGAAGCCCCACTATGCGTGGGATTTGACCAACTGTCGGGCAGAATGCTTCAAATTGCGTCGCAATTTATTGTAAATCCATTGACTCACATAATCAATTTCTCCTTTGAGGTTGGTCGGGTTCCTCCTCAGTGGAAGTCTTGTTTGGTGAAGCCTATTCCTAAGAAAAACATCCCTTCGAATCTGAGTGACTACCGGCCTATTAGCCTACTTTCAAATTGTCTTAAAATAGCTGAAAAAGTTCTTGCTCTCCAATTCAATGATTATCTTTCTGAATCTTCTATACTACCTAGCACTCAGTCTGCTTACAGGAAGAACTACAGTACCTCTTCAGTTTTATGCTCACTCACAGATGATATCTTGCAAGGGTTCAATGATGGAAACGTGACTTCGCTTACTCTACTCGATATGTCAAAGGCCTTCGATAGTTTGAACATCAGATTGTTACTGAGTAAGTTAAAGTATTACGGAGTTAAAGACTGCACGTTGAGTTGGTTTACCAGCTATCTTAATGACAGGATTCAGTATACTTCATTTGACGGTCAGTTGTCGACCCCTTTGTGCCTTAAAACTGGAGTTCCGCAGGGCTCTGTTTTAGGGCCAACTCTCTTTTCTGTGTACTCTGCGGATATAGCGATGGTCACTAATCACTGCTCCTTGTATATTTATGCGGATGATGTTCAAGTCATTCTTACGTTTCCACCTGAAAAGTTACCAGAATCTCTTTCGATTATTGAGGCTGACCTAAATGAAATTTTTAATTGGACTACTAAAAATTCTCTGCTTCTAAATGCGGCAAAAAGTAACACTATTATGTTTGGTACTGCGAAAAAACTTGCTCAGATTGGAGACGACTTCAGAATAAATTTGAATGGTACTGATGTCATACAAAACTGCAACGTAGTGAAAAATCTGGGTCTCCTATATGATTCATCTCTCAAGTTCGTTGAGCAAGTGGATTCCGTATGTCGAAAAGCGTTTTTAGCCTTAAGACAAATTTCACCTTTCTATAAAGACTTAGACCGAGACACCAAAAAACTACTTGTAGAGGTGCTTGTTCTTTCCCATTTAAATTACGCGGATATTGCCTACGCTCCTTGTCTTACTCTTCAACTGAAGAACCGCTTACAAGTAATCCAAAATCAGTGTGTAAGATTTACTGTTTTTGTCCCTTACACTCATCACATTACTCCTTACATTCGCGATCTTGGTATGTTAAGATTGAATGAGCGTCGTTTACTTCATTTTGCTTCTTTTGTGCTTAAAATTAAATCCAAAAATTCTCCATCCTATTTAAGTCGCAAAATTACATCTCGTTCTGCTGTTCATGATCGTCCTTTAAGGTTCACTGAGCTCATGGTTAGCGTCCCTACTTATACCTCATCCAGTTACCGAGGTTCGTTTTCTTATTTGGCTGCTTGCTTACTCAATTTTTTCGCTTTAAGTTATGATGTCGATATTTCTGAGCGTTCACTTATCACCAAGTTGAAAGATTCACTCTTAAAGGGAGAGCAATTGTCCATTGACATTCAGATGTTTTAGTTTTTGCTTTTTTTCTTGTTGTCACAACATGTTGTGCGTAATAGCTTTTTCCAGTTTGCCTGGGTAGGATTAAATCAGGATATAACCTGTTCCTATCCTTTTGAGTGTTGTAATACCTACTAGCATTGTTATTTTATTTTATTTTATTATGCAGAATGCAATTTATTTATATTGTGCTGCTTATTACATCTCAATAAATGTATTATTATTATTATTATTATTAAATATATCGCGATTTCTGGGGTTGGTATAGGTATGTTGGTACCTTCGCACCTATAGGTATAGGATGGTCTATAGGTACGTGTTTCGTGTTTTAGTGAATTTTGTATACCTATAATACCCATTTAAAATTGTATGGAATCCATCATTAGGTATTCATTATGGTAGGTATAGTGTACTTATACAGGTAGTATATCGAATTCCCCATACAAGTCGCGATGGATCATATCTAGGTATATACCTACATATCGCAAGAGAAAATTGCGATCACCATGGAATGGACCGTTATAGAATTATAGAGGTATCTTATAAGTAAGTATATATCTATATCACTTAAGTATATCCATTCATTACCATTAACTTGAAATCCATCATCATGTCACGGCCCTGAATTAAAAATGAACAGCATCTGATGTGCTGGTGCAAATTACATAAATTAGAATTAGGTAGGTATGTACCTATTACCTATACCTACTTGTATACATATCTGAAATAAGGACAATCTGCATCTGATTAATAAAAGTGACTGCACTCTTTGCTGCTACTCTGCTAGTAGGTTAGGTATAGGTACTACTACTTTAAACAACATAAATTTACATGCAGAATGCACGCCCGAAAATCTCATCAACCAATAAAGACGCACTCTTCCCTGCTACTTTTAGAAAATGGCGCCTTTACCGATCGCTCTTATCCACACGCATATAATTTATTTAAGAATCCAGTGTCATGTACTTATATAACACCTTTAATTGTATTAAAATATCTACCTGTAGGTAGGGGAAAGGCGGGGAAGTTGCCGAATGTGAGCAAAGAAAATTTTTTGAGAACGTAAAAGCTCGACCAGAAATTGGAGATTGTAAATAGGTATTTACCTAAATAAAAAAGAGTACAAGGAAATTCGCAGACCACTTGACACTTCAGCTTTTAAAAAAATGGAGGTTAAGTACCTAAGGTAAATGTGTACAAGAGTACGCATTGAAGAGTCCCGCATTGATGATTTTTCTAGTAGCGTCGTCTTTTAAATGTTTGCTGCTTAATTGCAATCAGTCACATGAAAGGCATCATCTGTGGCGAAAACAGAAATCTACCTGGAAATACAGTTTTTCCAATAATGTCGCATTTAAATGTCATGGTGTAATTTTTGCCAGCTATACACTTTTATTGTTTACGCGGCAAGTATATACTAACATTTTTAGCTATATATGATGATGGCTCTAGCAGTTTGATAGCATGGTTACTTATTTGTGTAAACATTGGCATTTGCTTGAAAACTGAAGCAGAAACGAACAACTTGAACAAAAGGTGGTTTAAGTAAAAACGTACAAGAGTGCGCAATGCTAAAATGCTCAAGAGTATACCTATGTGCGCGTTTATTTGTATGGTGGTGGTGAAACTTGCATGAATTATTTTTATTACAGTTGCAAATGTCGTTGAGCTGTGACCGTGATGAGCAGACTACCGAAAAAGTCACATGGAAAAAACTAATTTTCACGCGGAAGAAAACTTTGCCGAAAGCTATAAACGTATAGAATTGCCGAGGGTGCGACAGTATATGTATAAAGAAGAGTACCTAGGTATACCTACCTATAGTTTGCAGACATGATGAATATACCCGAACTGACCTAAGAAAAAGACTGAAGCGTGGAAATGTTCCTAAATACCATCAGGGTGGTACAATAGTTTCCTCTTTTTACTATACTTGCAATACAAGAAAACTTACCCCATCAGAAAGTATAATGCGCACTCTTAAGCTTCCATTCGCGTACTCTTGTACAAGCAGGGCCGTGTGGTGCTATGAGGCGGAGAGGCGGCCGCATCAGGCGCCACTCTAAAGGGGCGCCATTTCACCATTTTCAAAAAGTACATAGTAAATTTAAAAATAATAGTTATTTACGTAAAGAGTATGGAAAGTGATCTTTCCTGGACGAATAGGCAGATTTCAGGCTGACGCCGTAGGCGGAAGCCTGAAAGCCTGCGAGTCCAGGAAAGACACTTTACATGTGCATCATGAGTTACGTATTAAATTTTTTAGGTGCTCGCAACATATTTTCTGTGTGAAATTAAATATTTTAGTTCAAATTATCTACACTGAAAAATGTGAGGAGCCTAGTAAAAATTAACACGATAACAAAATCCATAATATTCCGGTGAAATTTCACTTTCAAGAATATTTCGGTGGAATTTCACTTTCCCGGACTTCGACTTTCCCGGACTAGTCCGGGAAAGTTGGTTTTCCGGTCCCAAAATTGACCGGGAAAGTTAATTTTTCACTTTCCCGGACTAGTCCGGGAAAAGCCACTTTCCGGTCCTAAAATTGATCGGAAAGTTAACCTTTCCGGTCAATTTTAGGACCGGAAAGTGGCTTTTCCCGGACTAGTCCGGGAAAGTGAAAAATTAATTTTCCCGGTCAATTTTGGGACCGGAAAATCAACTTTCCCGGACTAGTCCGGGAAAGTGAAATTTCACCGAAATATTCTAGAAAGTGAAATTTCACTGGAACATTATGGATTTTGTTATCGTGTTAATTTTTACTAGGCTCCTCACATTTTTCAGTGTAGATAATTTGAATTAAAATATTTAATTTCACGCAGAAAATATGTTGCGAGAACCTAAAAAATTTAATACGTAACTCACATGTAAAGTGTCTTTCCTGGACTCGCAGGCTTCCGCCTACGGCGTCAGCCTGAAATCTGATGCCTATTCGTCCAGGAAAGATCACTTTCCATACTCTTTACGTAAATAACTATTATCCTATCATAAGTTTGACTGGAAAACTAAGTATGAAAGTAAGATTTGTTTCTGTAAACAAAATTTTCTCTTTTTTCTCGTGGGTTTCGTCAGTCAAAATTTTGCTGGATGTCAAATTTACTTCGGTCGGGTTGGCAGTCAAAAACGGGCGCATGTTTTTTCGAAGTTGAACCAGGTGGACTTAACCTTCTTTGACTAGGAATCACTCTTTTTATTGTATAAATAAGCGCCAAATCGGTAAAAAAATCTGCCTTACTAAAGTTAAGTTTTTTTTTTCTTATTCTGAAGTGCTGGGAAAATACGTGACCTTGAAATTATCAAAAAAATTTGCCTGCGGCGCTACATTGGCTTTTCACTTTTCACCTGGAACATTCGATTGTTTTCAGTTAAAAAATGTTTGTGCACCCCCTACAGGGAGCTACGGCCCTGCCTGGAAGGGCGCCATTTCGGATAGTCGCATCACCTGAAAAAAATCTACCGCACGGCTCTGTGTACAAGCTTGTGTACAAGAATACGAATTTGCGCACCTGACCCTGTAAATGCAAATATCTTTCTTTTTAATAGCTTAGTGATTATGCTCTGTACCTACTGGTACAAAGCTAACAATTTTTTTGGTTCAAACAAAATTATGATCACCAAACATCCACTAGGTGCGTGCTCTTGTACCACATTTAGGACCCTACTGCATGCAATAAAATTTTCGAATTTGCGATGACACCAGATTTTCACGTTTAGAGGATAGAAACTCAAAAAAGTATGGTTTTAAAAATGTGTCTGGTATATGTGTATGTTAGCCAGTGGCGTGCCGAGCCTGTAGGGACTTGACTCCTGGTCAAGTATGATACATGTTTTCAACTTTAAAAAATTCCTAGATTCCGAATCCGTTGAGAAAAAAGTATAATTCCATTTAAAAAACGATTTTTAGCGTCACTTCCGGTTTAACCGGAAGTGCAAGAAGATTTTTAAAAACAATTTTCAATTCCCTGTATTTAATTGTGTCTGGGTACCAAGTTCCAAAGTAAAATTTTAGGAAATAACGGAGATAACTGACCGTCCCGGGACTTTGTACTAACCCTGTATATACTCCTAGAAGAAACAAAAAGAAGGCCTTTACGGATAGAAGCGGGAAGAAGAGCCACGAAGTATGAAGAAAAAATAAGACCCTTATCATCGAACCAAATCCTGAAAGACTGCTTGGAGAACATAAAAGACCAAACAGACTCAAAATGGACAGGAAAAAGAAGCCTCTATTACCAAAGAAACGGGTACGCAATCTCAGAGGTAGTAGATCGAGACCAACAGGTACAGATGCAGGGACAGATAAGCAGAATTGAAAACTCCAAATACAACTGCCCAGATATATGAAAAGGACGAAGAAGAAAGATGATCGAATATTGATTGCGGAAACGAGGTGAACTGTAACAGGTATACGGTAACACGGTATACTAGAAAGATGATGTTGAGAAGGAAATGTAGACTGTGCAGGAAAGAAGAAGAAGAAGAAACGGTACGTCACTTACTGATCTGTAAAGAAATGAAAGAAGAGCTAAGATCCGTGGAACAAGTGTTAGAAAGATACCGGAAGCGGGCTGAAATGGATGAAGGTGGTAGTCCAGAGGAGGCAACAAATTTGCATCTATCATTTCCATCTATCATTGAAAGTACTAGGTATATATTTTATTGACATTTTTTAGTTTTTTAGGGTAGGTATAGCACCCGGGGTACACATTTTTTTTCAAAAATCTCAAAAGATTAAATGTAAAATTATTAAATTTTACCATAGTTACTAAAATTTATTTATTACTAAAATACGCAGTTATTACAATTGTCATCTCAGGGTCGGCAGGGTTCAGCTTTTGTTAGATCTGCACGCGTATCGTATATAGGTACAGGGTGCGAGATTAAAACTCCAGAACGCTATAAGTATATAACTTTGTTATTTGTGGTCCGATTTTAGTGAGCTAAAAATCTAATGAAATTGTTCATGAAACACTACAAACTCAGCATGGTTTTGATTTTTACCAACTTCAACTTGAATGTCAACTGGGGGGCATTTCACACCCCAAAAATTTGTACACCACTGCCGAATTTTCAGGGCACTGCCGTAAATTTGTACACCACTGCCGACTGTGAAGTCCCCCGACAGCCAAAAATTCATAGACCATCACTGTCGAATTTGCAACCACTGCCTAACATTTCCCACTAACACTGCCGAAAATTTGTACACCACTGCCGACTGTGAAATCCCCCCAATGTCAACTGGATGTCAACTTTTCATTTTCAAATAGACATGCCCAATTTTTTTTACTCATTCTAATAGCTAATTTTTTTCTGCATTTTCTGATGCACAATGAGTTACATTTGGTTTATAATTAGTTCTGAAAATAATTATAAATTTTTGTCAAAATTAGAATAACTTCTTTCCAAAAAGAGGGTGTTGATTGTGGGTAAAAACCCGGTCCGTTATGGTATCCCATGCAGGGTTAAACAAGAAAAGATTATCCTGCAATCAACACCCTCTTTTTGGAAAGAAGTTATTAGACGGTTCCCACCCACACCGAAGAATCCTAAATAATAAAATTAGAATATTTTTTTTTCTTAAAAATTTTCGAACGTGCTGTGGATCTGATAGAAACTTAACAAAACATTTAAAATATGTTATTTTCTAACAAGTGAAATGCTTTTTGAGAATTTTTTTAGCGGCGCAATTGAAAATTTAGCATAAAAAGATTGAAATGTGGACAATAATTTTAATTATTTTCAAAATTTTTTATAAACCAAACTCAACTTATTGTACATCAGAAGACGCAAAAAGAAATTAGCTATTAGAATGAGTGAAAAAAATTGGGTGTGTCCATGAAAACGAAAAGTTGACATCCAGTTGACATTCAAATGAAAGTTGATAAAAATCAAGATCACCCTGAGTTTGTAGTGTTTTATGAGTAATTTCATTTGGTTTTTAGTTCACTAAAATCGAACCACAAATAACAAAGCTATAGCGTTCTGGAGTTTTAATCTCGCACCCTGTATGCTCAAAAAAACGCTCGTCCCATCTCGTCTGGTTTAGCTCTCTGCTTGGCTCTTTAGCAAACTTTCCATTAAAAATTTGTGTTTAAAAACCTTAACCTGCAAAAATCGTTTTGAAAACGTTTCAAAAACCAATTAACGTTTGCACCTACTTATAACATGTGAACAAACACTTTTTCGATTTAGTAACCCTAGTTGAAATTATCATTCAAAGGGAAATCTGACAGTGACGTTATCACATATTATATTTCTGGAGTCTATACGCCCTACGTCTCTCAAAGTCAAGGGCCACTTGATCGGAAAAGTTTTTGCGCCACTCTTTCTTTACATTATCGAATCTAAATTTGCGTTTAATAAAAGCTTTTGTTCCCGTTTTTTCAAATTCCATCTAATAACTTCAATTGTGAAATATTCCAGTATTCGAACCATCACGTTATTCTTTTTACATTTTTTATGTCGAACCTGATTTATTATAAAATTGTAAAATATAAAATGCACTTACTTAGGCACTCCTAGTGTCTTGAACTTACGTGCTATAATGCGAAGATATACCTAAGGTACCGTTGGGTAATAAGGCCGGACAGGTAATAAGGCCGGATTTTTTAAAAATATACATAAGGACCAGAGAAATGGCATTCCTGATATGCGAGGTACCTTAAACTTATTTGAATGATGCCAAAAAATCCTATATTAATACTGCATCGACCGGCTGTGTGCACATGCCGAAGAATCTCGTGCAAATTTATTTGCCATGGTATTAAAAATGCATTTAAAACTAGATTTTTGTTGGTACTTAATCGCACGTACATAGTGTCATTAATAAAGGCACGATTAACCATCTTGCTTTATTTTTGTAATCGGTAGATGAGAATAACCTCAAAAAATTAAAAAATTGCTATCCGGGTAATAAGACCGCGGCCATAATACCCGCCCTTCTAGTGGCTTACCCGAGGGCTTACCATTAAAATTCTAGTCGGGGAATAAGGCCGGGTTTAGAAAATCTTGTTCATCATGTAGCATGTGGGTGTATGAGAAATGTGTTAGTCTCATCAGTGAATAGGAAGAGACTTATAGTTTGTCAAGAAATAATTGAAGAGCCATAAAGACAAACCTTTTAACTTAAGCCGACCGCCCGTTGAGGTTGACAATGTAGAGGAATTCCCTCATAAAATCTTGTACGGCGCTCTCGTAGTTGAACACTTGGCTGTGTAGAAAGATTTATGGAGGGAATTCTCCTGCATTGTCTACCTCAACGGGCGGTCGGCTTAAGTTAAAAGGTTTGTCTTTATGACTGTTCAATTATTTCTTGACAAAGTATACGTCTGTCGAGAGTGCCATGTTCTAACAGAAGATGTTTCATCGGCCTTATTACCGGAACAGATTTAACACTAACGGCCTTATTACCAGCCTACTCTGGTAATAAGGCCGAAAAACAATTTGTTTTCTTTTGCTTATTATCAATAATTATTGATGTTTTGTTTTCATGTTTCATTAGGTTTTTCTGTTGTCAATTTAAACAAATCACCGCTTAAGAAGTGCTTTATATTAAAAATGTTTTTAGTTTAATAATAAATAATTAAATTCCACTAAGCCGGCCTTATTACCCAACAGTACCTTATACAACAAATTAAACATTAAAGTGAAGCGAGATAATGCTTTCTTTGACACGTGATGCATTTTCTTGGCCTGGTTAATGGGAAAACAGCAACTTCCCGCCAAAATCTATCAATATTTTACACTGAGAGCAAAAAAATTTAATGTTCACAAGACTCGTTTAATGTTAATTTTAATGCTCGGTAACTTTCGTATTGTCGGCCATCGTGGCAGCTTTAATGATGTTAATAAAGCATTGATTAAACATATTTTTCCGTGAATTGTTCATTTATGGGTTTCGTTAATGTATCCAAAATCACGATTTTCTATTAATCAACGATTTTAGTATAGGCAATCAACTATACATGTTCTGTCATTAAACAAGAATTTTAAATGCCATCTGTCAAATTTTGAAAATCTGCAAATTTAAATAAAAGTCCCATCAATGGATACTCAGGATCTTAATTTAACACCACCTCTGAAGTGCTGTAAGATTTATGAAAAAACTTATGCCGATTTCATCTTATGGTGCGAGAAGAAAAATGCACTCAGAATTAATGCTTTTTGGCCTACTTTGGCAAGGCAATTGACATTTAATTTCTCATGTTTTGAGCTTCGGTACTTTTAAAATTGGATGGATGTTTGGTTGCATAACCGCTTATCAAACGCAATTTTGAAAAACAAATTTCGCCAATTTAATGACTATACAATCCACGGAAAAATATTGTAACTGACTCGAGTGTTAATAGGCGATTAATAATCTCTCGATTATTAATCGCTCTCATTAACACTCTTGTTCGTTAAATAACTATTAAATAACATTTTTCGATATTACATTAAATTTTTCACATAATTTCATCCTTACACTAACATTCTAAAGTATGCCTAGAAAAAGCGTGACCTTGAAATTATCAAAAATTTTCGCCTGTGGCACACTTTCTTTTTCATTGCTTTATTGCATTATTATATGAGCCTGTCCGAAGTATAAGGCCAGGGCCGGCCTTCAATACCCATTCCGCCCCTGATAAAGGATTTTCGAAACTTAATGTCAAGCAAGACTTTTTTAACGTAAACTTTTGGGCAGATATAACTTACATCTCTTTTAATGTAAAGCATAGGGTGTGTTAAACTACAGGGAGGATATCCCAGAATGCTCGGACTTGCTTTTAATGTAGTATTTAGCATTACATTCTGAGTCCACTCGTGTTTTTGACAATTTCCATTGTCCAATAGAGATACATTTAAGATGACCAATCAGATGTCAGCTCTGAATTGTTTCATAAAATTAGGTAATTTGATGTTAGATGCGCTATTTCGTATATTTTTACAAGACACCTATACTATCATTAAAACTTTATATTGTTGTATCGTGTTACCTAGAGGGAAATAGTGCATCTCACGTTAAATTACCTTATGAAGTGTGGTTCAGAGCTGAAATAGAATCAAATACCCAACTCATTGCTTAGATAGGTAGGGGAGACCCGGATCAATTGTGTAACAGATTTTAGTCCTTTGGTTTTAACTCCGTAAGCAAACATCTAATTCTTAATTAAAAATGCACCTTGAGCCCGTCAATATTTGACAATTAAAGGAGCAAAGACACATTAATGTATGTTCAAACATTTTTGCAGAATTATTTTGAAGGTTGAAGGTGTCGTTTGAAAGCTTTTTTTAGCCTCTATACAATGTTTATTTCGTGCATTTTTGCGATATCTCTCACAGAAAACCGTCTAATTTCAAATTTACAAAAAATGATTTTTTTCTTTTTTTTGCGGGCTCGGATACAGTTTAAAGTCATTGAAAAGTACTTAAAAATATAGCCCGTTTCTCATACAGTCGTTGAAGATCGATTGGAGGCCGATAGGGCTAACCGTCTGGATGTCGCGTCAGTTCCAGCGCAAACCTATACCCTTCTCCAGACTTCCAGATGTTCCAGCGCCTGGAATTCCATGAAGCCGGAGGCTTTGGGAGTTTTAATATGTTGTTAAACATTTCAAATAGAGCTGATCTGCCAAGTTTCAGATTTACATTATATTTTCCGAGGTCAAAACCTAAAACGCCTGGGCTATAAGAAAAGAAGGTTCTCATCACAAAAAAAATATTTACTCCTTTAAATTCTTAATCAAAATTGCAATAATTATACCAAAAATGTAAATAATTGTTATTAATATAGTGCCCCACTCCCCCTGCATTGAATCCATTCCTCCGTGCATTTATTATTTATTACAATCGACACCTCCGTTGTTACAATTGACACCGTCCGGCCATGTGCTCTTTTCGTATTAATATAAGAAACTTAACCTCAATTTTATGTGACATCATTAAATGAGAAAAATTTAAGTGGCTTGTGATAACTTCACTGTTACTAAAAGAATCTCACAGAAAAAACTTACTTTAGAGGGGAAAATCCAATCTTATTATTTTATTATTATTATTATCTGCCAAATATAAATTACCACCCTTGGGAGTGAAGCAAAATACTACTTTACTGTGCAAACAGTTTCTATTTCAGTTGTTAGGTGGCAGTGAAAAACGCCGTGTTACAATTGACCCATGCTACAATTGTCACCGGTCTCCCCTACTGCCTGTAAATATGTAGGTGATTATATTTATATATTTTATTGGTTCGGTCACGAATTGACTTGGTTCGGGTGGTAAGTCAGTGCCTAGTCAGCTTTATTATAAAAATGGTGGAGGCGCCGCGCCGCGCCGGTATCGGCATATAGTTTATTCCCTTATTTTCGCGCGCCATATAAACTCCTCTGGCATATAGGCATAGGCATAAAAGAGGATTTGATCCATCAACTTCCGACAATTATGTGTAAAAAATCCTTCCCCCGACTTAACAACTATTATAAGTAAGTAGGTATACTCAGCCTCTTCGGCTAATAAGTTGGTGTTTATCAATAATGTTGTAATAGTGATAATTTTATTAGTACCAGAAGAAAAGAGGTAGGTATACCTAAAAATGGTCTATACTTAGGTATATTTTATGTATTTTTAGAGAATATAGAGACCATCAAGCAGAGTTCATTAAATTCGAGCAAGTTTGTCGATGTGTTTCGAGAAGAACGGGTCCTGGATGAGTATGCAGCTTCGGGCCCCGGCGTGTCTCGTTAGTATGAAATATTTACGACACATTTAACATTCATGTGTGTAGACAGTAACAAGAGCGATAATTAATGAATGCAAGGCCGTGCTCCGCCTATGGGTTGTCCCACATGAACTGCCGTCCCATCGTGGATACCTTTCGCGACCGGCAACACAGTAACTGTGTGCCCCGCTTTATTGACTGACGGTAAACCTCGCAACACTGATGCACGTTTCGACACCTGCGTTTCTTACTCAAAACAATAAAGTGATAATTATACAGGCTGTAGACGTTTAATTATTTGCCGCTGCATGCCCGCTACCTTATTTCGGTTTTCAGTGTTTTCTTTGCCGTCGGGTCCACGATCTCGCAGGTGATTTGGTTTCTTGTGAAAGTGTTTGATGGTGGAGCGGTGATTAAGTGACCTTTTCATTAATTTTGTGCAAAAACATGGAAACTAAAACGGACACGCTTGGTAAGTACTAACCTAAAACATACATCAGCAACATTCAAAATTGCCAATAACCCTTATACTTATACTTAGGGGTATTTTAGTTTTAGTCATTCGGTATTCCAATTCGCTAAATACACTCGCATACGTTTTATTATTTAGTTTGATCGTTTCCATCATACACCGTATAGGTACTCATACTATAAAGTATTACAGAGTATATTATACTTATACTATACATAGGTACCTTATATGTAGGTATATCTAATCTAAATATATCCTAATAGATGAATACATCTTGCATTAGCACAGAAGCATTAGGGGCGTGTGCATCCCAAACTCGGATATGGGCTCCCCAAGCTGATTCGCCTGATATAAGTAATATATTATGTAACTAGGAGGAAAAATATTATATTGCGGGACGACGATGGAAGATCAGAGTCCCGGTATATATATTTTCCTACGTGTTGCACATACTATTTTTTCTTTGGTCGAGATAAAACAGAAAGCTAGGCACTAGAAAAATTTTTTTCGTCGATCGTACTGGAAACGTCACATCATTCTTGACATGCAATTATCATCCGAAAGCTTACGTTTCCAGGACTGTGCGTCATTTGCTAGGCAACACGCACTAGCTGTACAGGAATAACGCTTTTTCCGGCCTAGGCCGGAAAAATATTCCTACTCTTAAAAAATTGTTCAAAATTTCATTATTTCTGTCTAGTTGCGCGATCGACGAAAAAATAATATGTGCAGCACGAACGAAAATACATATTCCGCGCGGGACTCTGATGGTTGCTGGACTCGGCTGTGCCTCGTCCAGTGATCCCATCCTCGCCCCGGAATATAATATTTTTCCTTCTATAGTTACACAATATACTATTCCGGATTGGTCCGGAATTTTTTTTTCTGTACAGCTAGTACTTACATTTGTTGCCTAGCAAAATGTCATGCAGTAATACATCAGTCCTAGAAACATAAGCTTTGGGATTACAACTGCTTGGCAAGAATGTGAGGTTTCTACTATACGATCGAAGAAAATAGTATATTGTGTAACTAGAAGGAAAAGTATTATAAATATTCCGGGACAAGAATGTCCCGGAATATATATTTTCCTTCGTGTTGCACATACAATTTTTTCGTCGATCGCGCAACTAGACAGAAATAATGAAATTTTGAACTATTTTTTTAAGAGTAGGTACCGGAATATTTTTCCGGCCTAGGCCGAGAAAAGCGTTATTCCTGTACAGCTAGTGCTTGTTGCCTAGCAAGTGACGCAGTCCTGGAAACGTAAGCTTTCGAATGATAATTGCATGTCAAGAATTTGACGTTTCCAGTACGGTCGACGAAAAAAATATTTTATCATCACGAAAATTTACTTTTTAGGCGCTCGACCGGAAAGTTACACTTTCTGGTCAATTTTAAGACCGGAAAGTGGCCTTTCCCGGACTAGTCCGGGAAAGTGAAAAATTAATTTTCCCGGTCAATTTTAGGAACGGACTAGTCCGGGAAAGTCGAAGTCCGGGAAAGTGAAATTGCATCACCGGAATATTCTAGAAAGTGAAATTTCACGGCAATTTTATGGATTTTGTTATCGTGTTAATTTTTACTAGGCTCCTCACGTTTTTCAGTTTAGATAATAATTTGAATTAAAATATTTAATTTCACACAGAAAATATGTTGCGAGCACCTCAAATATTTAATACGTAACTCACATGTAAAGTGTATTTCCTGGACTCGCAGGCAGAAATAGGCAGAAATCTGCCTATTCGTCCAGGAAAGATCACTTTCCATACTCTTTACTATTCCCTAAGTATATTTGTGTCCTTCCTTGGGGCCTAAAAACCCTCCAGCACCTGGCAATAAGGTCGAGATGCAATTTTTGCGTTATAGATTGTGCTTAGATCCTTTTTCATTTAACTTACCTGTTTTGATCTGTTTATATGTTAGGGCCGTGTGACACAATCGATACAATATTTGGTCCTAAATTGCATACATTGCAAATAAGTATTGTATCGTGTCATATATGGATAGAGATATGGATAGAGAAAAGCCCTTTATTTATCAATTTAAATCCCCTGTTCACTAGAGCTAATGAATTTCCTTTATGTTATTCACAAAATCAATTTTATATTAAGAATCTGTCAAAGCACTTGAGAACCAGGTGCAACAGCATTAATAGTTAGGTATACATATCCGCCGAGTTACCTATTATTCAATAGGCAACGCGTTTACCGATTGGCTATAGGGATGCTTATTCTAGGGATTATTTTTTATGACGAAATCCGCATTAATCTCAGCAGTTTGATTGGTTCATTTGAATTTTAACTATTAAAATTACTAAGATTGAGTGAGGCCTAAATTTGTGCAAATCGAAAGCACTGGCCAACAAAATAATTTTTTAACCTCCCCACTCCACTTCACCACTTAAAAAAGAGTGAGTCTCATCAGGAACCCAAAAAAGTGGTATATACGTGTATGTACAGCTTAGAAACATGAAGATGCCCACCCAGAGCTGAATATTTACCTGGTCGCATGGACCAGGCCACGACACAGACCGGGCAGAAGTTATAGTTACCCCTACCTAACTGCTATTCGAATGCTAGGCGATCAACTAAATATTCAGCTCTGGGTGGGCATGTTCATATTTCTAAGCTGTACGTGTGTAAACACGCCATAGCCAAAACTACAAAACAGTTGACATGTGATACGTGTCAACGCACACTTTGATTTTCATTGAAATTTTGAGTCTATTACGATCACCATGTCTTGGGTTTTGTCAATTTTCCTCGTGAGTTAGTTTTCGAACAATTTTAAGAGCCGGAAAAGTTTTAGAATTGAACTAGGATTAAGGGCTCATAAGTAAATTAACAATATTTACGTAGATAAAAAAGTTCGATCACAAATAACATTAGCACCACTCTGTATAACAATGGTTGCGATTCTTCAATAAATTCTAAAGTAACCTCAGTAATTGCTCCTTGGTCTGTAACACTTCCGCACAAAATTTCAGAATCCTGCTACACATACCATTCAGAAGATTTTAAAAAAACCTTTCAAAATTAAAATCTCTTAATGGCTTATAACATCAAGAGGCATCACAATTATGACTATTATTTTTTGCACCAACCTCCATCATTTCAAAGTAGATTCTGTGGTATAAAGGATGTGGTGTAGTTCAAACTCACCCTGGTACATATAGGGCAAATTACCCCCTCAAATCCGGTAATAAAAATATAGTTATAAGTAGATAGGTTCTTTTCACAGCACCGATTTTTGGCCAAAATAGCACATTTTTAGAAGCAGAATTGGAAGAGTTTTCATATGGTAACACGAAAAATGAGGGTTTGCATTTTTTGTAAAGTTATGTGCCAAAAATGCACTTTCCGTGAACCGATGTCGCCCAAATTCTAACCAGCACCTACAAATCTCCCACTAAATATGTGTACCAAATTTCATCTCGAAACTTTCACTAGTTGGAGGAGCTGCAGCGTGCTTACAGACAGACACAGACAGACATTTTTCAAAAACCAATTTTTCGGATTCCCAGGACAATAAAATGTAAAGATTTGATGATTTTGGCGATTCGATTTTTCGATCGATTTTATTAACTTGCTCCGCGAAGCATAGAAGTTAAAATAACATAATTCGATTTTTAAGAAATAGAAAAAGTAAAAAATGCATAAGAATGCTATCGATGCTATTCCGAATGATTTAAACACAAGATCCTTAACAATCTTAATACTAACATAATATCACTGCAATAATGTAAGTAAACATCATATCATAGGTAACCCGGAATGTTTTTATTTTCTATACACGGTGGTTCCCTTTTCCCTGCTCATCACCATTGGCATCTCCTAAACGGTAAGAGATACGGAGTGGGTTAAATTAGAGAAAAGTTTCTTTGTGATTATAAGAATCTGAAGAGAATTCCCCGGTATCTTATTATTAGTCCCTGAGTTACTCCTAACAATCTGAAAATTGTAAATTCAAATAAATTCAAAATAAAAATTAATATTTCCCTAACGTTTGATGCTATTTACATGAAACTTGGCAGCTGTCAATCGAATGGCATCCATATACATTTTCTAGGCCTTCTAGATTTAGAGCAATGACAGTCAACTTTTGATTCTCTTATGGCCGCCATATTGAATTTTGGCATCATGAGGATACAGAAAAAAGTTAGCTTCTCAAAAACATAATCAATATGTACTTTTTCCAAAAATCGTCAAAATTCTTTTTGTATGATTAATTTATGAAATCAGTATAAAACTTGTTAAAATAAAGTATAAACTAGTAGGTACACCAACTTTTTCAATCCCTTTTTTTTACAATTTTTAGTACAATTGATTTGAAAATTCAATAAAATAGGTTTTGAAGTCGTCTGACTTAAATCTTGACATGCGTTTTCAAAATAGTTCTTCCTAGTTACATTTTTGAAAAACTAATTTTTTTGTATGTCGAACAGTGTCAAAATTCAACATGGCGACCATAAGAAAGTCAAAAGTTGTACAGTATTTTTTTAGCGCTTCCTACTAGAGACGCCTTTGAATTAATGAACGTTTAATTAACCGCCTCAAATATAAAATTTAACGATAGCACTACTAAAAAAATGAAAAAAATTACCAATTATGTTGAAGTTTAACAAAAAACGTTAAATTATAATAATTGCATTTTTTGCAATTGCATAATTATGCATAATTGCATAATTGCATTTTTATAGATTCGTCGCCTCGTCGGATAAACTACTTCATGCATATAACAACTCAAGGTCACGAGATCCGAGATTCTCGTCGAGATCGAGACGAGAAAAAACTTGGCGAGATTTTTCGAAATCGAGACGAGATTCAAGGTAATCGAGATTTTCGAGATCGAGACGAGATTTGACCAAATCTCGTCTCGTCTCGACGAGAGTGAAGCTCTATACAGTGACGGGCTTTGTTTTGATAGTACCTATCTGAGAATTTTCCGTGCTTGTCTGACTTCAAAGCCAAAGTCATCCGCAATGGAAACTCCAGACCCTTTTAAAGAACCCACTTTGATAATCAGGCTTTCCTTCTTTAGAAGACAGGATGGATATTGGATATTGGTGTTATTTTTAAAGGTTCCCACCTTGAATATCTTTGGATGTAATAACGATATTGAATTGAAATAAAAGCTGACCAGTCCCGCACGGAGCCCGGGGACACTTGCGCGTATATTGAGGGAATTTTTTCCACTTCCAGTTTAACCGGAAATTACCTTAACTTTGTTTTTCAAATGGAATGACACCTTTTTCTCAACGGATTCGGAATCTACCATATTTTCTGTGTTAGAAACATGCATCATACTTGGCCTGAAGTGCAGTCACAGCCACCCCAGATTTTCAAAAACATCCAAGAAATCGGTGAAATATTGAGATTTTCGAAAAACGCAGAAACACGTCAAGTTAGTTTTTTTGATGCATGTTTACCTGAGCAGTTTAATTTTTTGATTTCCCTTATTTCTATCAAATTTTCTCTAGGTACCTCACAATCTGTCAAAATCTCAAAAGTAAATAAAAAAAAATGTCAATGGGCTGAGAATTTGCATTAAAAAATTAAAGTAGACGTGTTTTTGCGTTTTTCGAAAATCTCAATTTTTTACCAATTTCTTCCATGTTTTTGAAAATCTAGGGTGGCCGTGAATGCACTTCCGGTCAAGTATGATCCATGTTTCTAACACAGAAAAAATCGTAGTCTCCGAATCCGTTGAGAAAGAGGTGTCATTTTATTTGAAAAAACATAGTTAAGGTCATTTCCGGTTAAACCGGAAGTGGAAAAAATTCTCTCTATATACGCGCAAGTGTCCCTCACCGTGTGGGATTGATCAGCGTTTATTTCAATACAATATCTTTATTACATCCAAAGATATTCAAGGTGAGAAGTTTTAAAAATAACACCCTGTATAATAAGTAAACTCTAAATATGATGTGGAGTTTTCGTTATTTCTACGACTTGTATTTGAAGGTTTAAAAGCCTATTTAGGGTGGTGCGTTTCCAGGGCTGTAGCCAGGGGAGCCAGAGGGACTTAGCCCCCACTGAAAATTTTTCAGCCCTCCCTGGAAAAAATCCTTCGGATAATATATTTTATGCATTATTACATAATTTTGAAAACCCATCTTTCTCAGAGTGGAGTTCTGCATACAGTGAGGTTCAAAAGTTGTTTTCCCCCCATTTAATTCTATGGAAGGGCAGTTCGAAAAATAATAATGTATGAGCAGGGGGTGACGTCCCAACCTAGCTACGGCCCTGTGCGTTTCGTTAATTATTCAATAAAATTCGGTCAAATAAACGTTTTCAGTTTTACCTGAGCGGCGCGCGCATGTTGGTTCCCTGGCGTGCTCATCTCATTGACTGGAGGTCTGTCACAGTCTGTGACAGCAAAAGACACACATTCATTGGAAATTTGCTTTTAGATGTAAAACTACCCCTTGGCCCGATTTTCCCATTGGCTAAGAAGTACTTTCGGATTTATCTCGTTAATATGTAGTGGTGTACATATATTTTGTTTTCTTCTAAGCAATTGATAGGTTACTCTATAAATAAGCCGAATTTCCAGCGACCGCCGCTCGACTATAATCAACAGTTCAAACCTCGGTTCAAACAGAGAAGGACGAGGAGTGCATGCACAGAGCGTCCAAGCCAAAAGCGCCCTAAATGGAAAGCTTATAGGGTTTGAATTGAAGGTTATAAGTAGGTATAAGGGTGACGCCGTATAAGTTAAATTTAGAGTTTCACTCTCGTCGAAAAATCTCGTCTCGTCTCGAAAAATCTCTGTTAACTTAAATCTCGCTTCGATCTCGAAAAATCTCGCCTCAATCTCGAAAATCTCGCCAAGTTTGGTCTCGTCTCGCTCTCGATTTTGACTCTCGTGACCTTGAGTTATTATATGCATTAAAGTGTGGATTAATAATGGGGCTATGTCCCGACAAACTCAAAGATCTCCTATATATATCATATACAATAAAGACATTGGTTTGCTTGCCAAGGAAGTCTAGGTATATTATAGAAATAAAGGTATATTTGAGCTTCAGAAGTATATTATTTGCGCGAAATTTTCGTATATAATACCACGAGTGACACCAAAATTTCCGGAAATTTTTTGACATTTACGACAATTTTTTGCCAAGCGGAAATTATCACGAGTGGTATTTAGCAAGAAAATTTCATTTTAAGTACAAAATCCTGACAGTAGGAACCTGGGCAGAAAAAATTCCGATATAATTTTCTCTTGATTGGCCAGAATCCCGCGTCTTAAAGATTTAAATCCTCGTTCATAATGGGATCAAATTTTTAAAGTGGAATTGTTTTTCTTTTAGTAGAAGTAATTTAACGGGCGCTAGTTTACATTCTTTCAAATGATCCTAGAAAATTAATTTAGAATTAGTTTCTTTGGTGATGTGATCCAGGACTAGAACGATTATTTAATCCTAAGGCTCATTTTATTTTGCGGAAGGGTAGAGAGAGGTAGTTTATCCGACGAATCTATAAAAATGCAGTTTGGGTCTATAATTTTAACGTTTTCTGCTAAAATTCAACATCAGTGGTAAAAATTTTTCATTTCCTTGGTAGCGCTGTCGTTAAAACCACAAAACTTATTTGAGGCGGTTAAACGTTGATCAATTAAAGGCATCTCTAGTGGAAGGCGCCAAAAAAAGACTGTTTCATCACCTTTGCTTTGACGTTGCCATAACAGTGAAAACAACAAAAATAATATTAGGGTCTATCTATTTACGCGTTAAAAATTTTAGCGTGCCGTTAAATGGGCAATATACGAGCTGTGATCGGTTTTGCATTTTCGCTGTTATGGTAACATCAAAGCAAAGGCGTTAAAACAGAAAGTTTTTAGCGCCTTCTGCTATAGAGAGATGCCTCTAATTAATCAACGTTTAACCACCTCAGATACGATTTAACGGTAGTGCTACCATCAAGGAAACGAAAAAATGGATCAATGATGCTGTCGCATTTTAGCAGAAAACGTTACAATTACAGAATAGACCCTATTGTGTATTAATTCATGGATAACTTTAACTGAAGCCCCATATCAGTCCAATAAACAAATTATATTTTATAGCTATTAACATACCTAGGAATGTTATGACTATCATAACAGACGCAGATGTCAATTGAAATCCGAGCTCGGAGAGCGAGGATTTTAAGACATCTAAGTCTGTTATGATTCATAACATCCGAGGTTTGTTCAATAGTTTATCGGTTTAAAGCGATTAAAGCCAAAATTAAAAAAATGTTGCGTGAATTCGCGTCATTTTGACAATCGAGATGACAGCATTTGAATGGGGTCATTGTTGTCATGAATGGTTAATGGGCTTGTTGTCTAGAAACCATTAGATAACGTTATGATCTGCTTACCAGCCTATTTTTATGCATGTTAAGAACGCTTTAATCGCCTGAAACCGGTAAAGTATTTTTACTAATTACTAACAAAAAAAGATCAAAATTCGAGAATCTCGAATGATCTCGTACTCGATCTCGAAGTAAGTTGGACAGTCACGTCTCGAATTCGAGACAAGATCGAGATCGAGATTAATCTCGACCCATAGTGAAGCTCTAGTTAAATTTTAAAGGTATCCAATCAAATCGTCTGCAATTTTTGAAATGGATCAAATTTTTATAATTAGATCTGTTTGGGGTTGGATTGGTTAACTTTCGTATTGACAGCGGATAATTTAATTTGTTGTCTTGTCTCCATAAGGAAATTTATAATGGTATAGGTGGGCAATCGTAATTTTCTTATTTAGATGCAAATATGCAATAGGAATCTTGATAAATCATTGAAAAGTAGTTCAGAAGAAAGGAAATGTCGCTTAATTAAATTACAAACGACTCTTTCATGAAAGGAAAAGGAAACAATCTGTTTTATATACATTTACACATAGATATTAATTGGCTAATAACATAAATTACACGAATAGATAAATCTTTCTATAATGAACATGATTCTTATGTTGAATGATAGAATGAATGATGAAAATATGTGGTGAGTCGGAGTCTATAAACCTAAGTTTTGAGAACCGCAGAACAATCTTTGCATAGGGGAAAAATTAAACGCAAACGGCAAACACCATCTACAATTCTAATTAACTTTAATTACATTGCGATACCTTAAGTACAACGCTTATCTTTACATGCTGATGATTTATGCTTTGCAAAATTTAAATGAGCGGGTATTATAATTTTATGCCTTTATTGGAAATGATGGTTTTTGCGTTAAAACGGTTAAAATAATGACCGTCGTGGCATAGGCAACCAACAATATGCTCGATGGAACAATCATGATTGTGCGGCACTGCGGCAGAGCTTGGGTCTGATAAAGCCCTCGTTTTAGCTTTTTTCTTTAGTTTTTAATGGTAAAGTTATGTAGCATTGTTCCAATAATTAGTAATGAAACACTTAATATAGGGACGTAGGAACAGTAAACTTTGTTTACCTGGTATTTGTATAAGATTGCCTATTACATTGCGTGTAATTAGGTAATTAATTTATCGCTTAGAAAATTAGAAAGCTTTAAACGTCCCATAATTACTGATAAAATAAATTGCTTTAAAACGATTAAGATCAGCAAAAAATAACATAGGAAGTTTAAAATCACAATATATCACATAATGACCTTCCGGTGCTCTTTTCTAACCAATTATAAATTCAAATTTCTTTTAATTGCGTTTGCAATCTTATCAGTTTCGCGAAAAAAATTAAAATTCGTCGCCTTGTCTAGAACTAGGTTTATTGACGCAATTTTGTACGTTTTCATTTTTTACAGTCAATTAATGAGTGCACATCGTTATCGGAGGAAGTCGTTTGGGCTGCATTCTAAACTTTAGTGAATTTCGGTAACTCATGGATAGCGACTGTGTTGAAATGGACCTTAGCACTAGGCAAAGGGGTTCTGGCCCGCAAGATAATGGTTGTAAAATGAGGGTGGCCAAATCCGTTTTTTCCATTCGCAGTCTGGTTGATATTGGTGACCATCAAGGGAAGAACATCGAAAATGACGATGATGATGCTGTCAGCACTACAGGTAAGTCATTTAGGACTTAAATTATGTGCTACCATATACACCATGGGCCAGAGAATGGTTGCCATATTTTTCTTTATGTAGTAACTTTATTGTTTGAGATTCGATTTTAATTATCTTTGCTGTAGCAGAATCCTAAAACTTTAGGCTTTCTTACTAGGTGTAATAAAAAGTGAATCACTTCAAGATCTTGAAGAACCCGAACATTTTCTTCAGGTGTTTCTTTAAAAGGATGATGGCCATGTCAAATGTTAACATTTAAGTTCGCAATATTCGTACTCATACCAATGCCCTTCGTTTTGGATTTAACACTTTTTTTTAAACCAGCGGAGTCAGATAAAACACGGAAAGCACGAGCACGTCATTTGTACCAAATAAGTTTTATCGTAAAAGCAGAATTTTGTGACCGTTTGAAAATTCGTCTCAGATTAGGTTCAGGAGTCTGCCATCAACAGATTTTCCGCGAGTTCTGGGACAGCCTGTATGTATACTTACTATGATAAGGGATTATACAGATATTTGTTCCCATTGATGGTAAATTACTGCATTATGCAAAGATTTCATCATTAGTGAAACGTTGCGGTGATATTTGTGGGTTATAACGTGCAGCGTATACAGTCGATAATTTCCGTCCCAGATTCATCTTGATGTGATCCCGTGACCTACAGTTGAAGAAACGCAACCTATAAATCCTTCAAACTCTTAGCTGTGTATATATACACAGCTAAGAGTTTGAAGGATTTATATATAATATTTATATTATAATACATAGTCCCTATTACACACCTAAGAGTTTGGAGGTAACAGTCCCTATTACACAGCTAAGAGTTTGGAGGTCCTTTTCATTTAGGTTATAGAAATCCTTCAAATGTTTGAAAATAAAGGGGTTGTCCCGTAATTTTTTTGTAAATAAGAAAGAGAGGAGTTTACTGTCGTTAGTGTCGTTGCTCAAAATCTAGAAGGCCTAGAATTTCTGTCAATTGGCGACTGTCAGAAATGTAAATGTTCAGAGAGCATGAGTTGTATTCGGCAAGACAATTCAACGACTTGACGTTTCTCGTTTTTGGCAACTGCCTGGCAATCACCAGCACCACATGTACAAATTGCCGTATTAATCACGCTGTGATTGGCTGGAGCGGTTAATTCGTCACTTTTGATTAGTTTATAAAGTAAAAGTTGACACTGCCAGGCATTTAGACGGAAAAATCCTTTTTTTCACTACTAAACCTCCTACCGCATTATTGACTTATCTTTAAACTGAGAAATCGGGTTTTTTTGCTAGTAAGTGAAAAAAGTACTAAATTTACCACGGTAGAGAAGACCATTTTAGCCCTCGCGTCCGAAGTTGAGGGTTGTCTTTCGCTCGTAATGAAAATCAATCTAGCGGTACCCTCAACTTCGGACGTCGTTTGCAAGAATTAGGTGGGGATAAGCAGAATGATGAAAAGGACTTTTTAATGCAGAATTTTACGAGGAATATTCTTGATTAGAGTAATGTTGTGTCCGTTTGATAGTTTAGCCGAAAAATGCTAAAAACTAGTGCCATGTCCACGTCTGGGAGTAGGTTTTTGCCAAAAGAGGGATGAAGCTTACACTTGGCAGGTGTTAAGTTTGCGGCTCTTCATTTCAGGGCCCATCAGCAGTCCGTAGCAAAAATTTCATAAACATATAAATATGTTCTACTAAAAATAAAAAATTATTTCTATTCGTCTTTTTAACCTCCCCACTCTACTTCACCACTTAAAAAAAGGGAGGTTACTGCAAAAACTAAAATTTTCGAATTCGAGATAACACCATAGATCTTCACGTTTTGAGGTCTCAGGAACTCAAAAAAGTGATTTTTAAAATGTGTCTGTGTGTATGTACGTTTGTACGTTCGTTCGTACGTTTGTACGTTCGTTTGTAATCACGCCACAGCCAAAACTACTAGACCGATTGGGCTAAAATTTGGAGCATAGGCATCTCGTAACCTAACTTAGATCTGAAAAGCTTTTGGAGCCAATCGTGAACCGGAAATGCCATTTTGGCACATAAACTTTTAACTTTTAATATAATAAACCCCCATTTTTCACGTCACCATAAGAAAGACCTTCAAATTCTGTTTCTAAAAGTGTATTCATTCTTAGTGCCCTTTTGACAAAAAATTATAACGATATCTCAAATAGTTTTTATGTTACGAGGTTGTAAACGATAAAAAACACGTTTTCTAAGGAAATCAAAAAAAGTCACTTTTTTGCAAATAACTTTTCTCTCGACCAATGGAGAATGTCGTAACTTTTCAATTCGTATAGAGCTCGTCAAGACGCGTCTTTTGATGTATGACACATATAGTTATACTTTTATATTGGGTTACTTGAAAACTAAGCGACTTTTTGAGGCTTTCCCGCTCCACTATTAGATCTGAAAAGCTTTTGGAGCCAATCGTGCAACCGGAAATGCCATTTTGGCACATCAACTTTTAAATTTTAAAAGCAAACCCGCATTTTTCACGTAACCATTAGGAAGACCTTCAAATTCTGCTTCTGAAAGTGTATTCATTCTTAGTGCCCTTTAGACCAAAAATTTAAAAAAAATTATTTTTATCGGACTTTAAAATCGCGGTACAGCCCAAGCCCCTGAACCGATTTGGCTGAAATTTTGCACATGGGGATTGCATTACACGTCGAAGAGTTCAACTAATTTTAAATTCAATCGGCTTACGGAAAGTGCCTTTTTTGCACAACAATTTTCAAGATTTTAAGTTGTACTCTTATTTAACCATCCAAAACAAATTTTTCAAAACTTTATATTCACCATCAGAAAGGTCTTCAAATTCTGGTTTTAAATAGGACAAAATTAATTCGCATTTAGCGCTGTTTGGTTCAAAAAATCGAAATTTTATAATAACACTAAAAATACATTATAGCCCAAATTAGTGAATCGATTTGGCTGAAATGTGGTATTACATGGAGATTGGGTGACCCGTTGAAGACCTGAAAGGCTTTTGGAAGTAGTTGGCTCACGGGAAGCGCCATTTAAGTATATCAACTTAAAATTTTAAATACAAGGCCTCCTTCTTTATGTCGCCATTAGAAAGACGATCAAAGTCTGGTTCTAGAAATGTATTCAGAGTTTCTGCCATTTCAGTGGAAAATAGAGAACTATTTCTTTCTGATTAGAAGGGAGCGGGCTGACAATGAATGACATAGTGGCAGTTATTGTCAAAAAGGTGGCAAAATATTAACCTTAAAAGGAACATATTGTGAAATGTGATGGGACTGATGGGTGATGTCCGAGGTGGTATTTTTGTAAGAAAATTGCGAAATAAGTCACAGACGATAAGGATAAAAAGATTCTGTTGAATTGACTACTATATCTACACAGATTACAAAGATCCACGCGATGGGGAGGTTCCAGCCGCTTCTCTGCTGCTTTTTTTAGATCTAATATGACTGGACTAATTTTTAGCACCAGCTATTTAATTACCTTTCTAATCTAATGGTGAAATAAAACGGAACTTTATATTTAAAATTTTTAAATTAATGTTCCAGAATGGGACTTCCCGTGGCCTGGTTGCTCCAAAACCTTTCAGCTTTTCAGTGGGTTACACAATCTCCATAATTGTACCAAATTTCACCCCATTCAATATAGTAGTTATGTAGGTATTGTGTTTCCAATGTGGTTACTCACAAAATTTCGATAACTTCTGCCAAAATGAAGGGGAGAACTTGCCCTGGCTAGAATGCCTTTTTAAGGCTCTTTAATGAACATTAATAGGTATATTAACTTACCAAACACATCATACGAAACGATCCGCTGCATGGAAACGGAAAATGTTTTTTTAGCAATAATTTATACTTAGTCCCACTCATTAGGTATCGGAAGTAAACAGCAGATGACGCCGCGGTCTGAATTGTTATTACCTAGTTCAAGCTCTCATATATTATATGCACAACGATTTGAGTTATAGCAGAGCTTATAGCTAGGTATAAGTCATGTCTTTCTATACATAATTATTAATAATGGCGATTTAAAGTTAGAAAAAATTAAGGGGAGAGCACTGTAGGCATGTATACCCAATAATTAGTGAACTAAATTAAATATAATAAAAGGGCAATAAAATTAACATTAGATTGACGAGGGGCATCGTTGAAACTCGTAAACTTCTACCTAGTTCTAGTGTGATCATCAAATAATTTTTAACAAAGACCTAATCAATGTTAATCATTCCATAATGACTTTATATGGCCAATTAAAGTTACCAACTTGTAAAATAAAATGAGGAATCCAACAATAAAGCAATATAACAGCTTGTTAGTTGGCGCTTTGTATACTTTGTATCGCTCACGCCTTCGGGGTCAATAAAACCGCTATTAATTTCACCCTGAGGAACATGCCTCGAACACGGCCGAAACGTTCCCACAAATTAGACGCATAAATTGTAATTACTACAAACGGCTGAAACAAAAGACAAAATCATAAACTTAATTAGGGCACCAGTTGGCGTGTCCTGCAGCCCACTCGATATTAAAATCATAATAAAGTTAATTCGGAGTATACGTCGCATTAAATGCCGAACGCCGCTCGTAAATTCCAATCAAAGAATAAGAAACAACATTGCCTTAAGGGATACGTCAATTAGTTTACGACTGTGGTCGGCATCAAAACTCCGACAAAGACTCTTTAAACGCCATCTTGGTTTGCACCATCAAACACGCACCAGCAGAATTAACGAAGTTTGCACGGCTCCCAGGTACAAACCCCCGATTTTAATTACCGTTTATACAGGTGTGCGGCGCGCCCCAAAGACTTGCCTTTGCTCCACTATTCTTAATTTACTCGTCTATTAATTAATTATTTGCAACTCAAAGAAAAGAGAATGCAAATAATTTGCAGTTGTATAAGGTGTCCTATGCAATGGTGTTGGGTCAGATGAGCCCGGGACACTTGCGCCTCGAGTCATTGGTTGCATTCAGCCGACGGATCTGAAACTGTTGTCGCACCAACAGTTGCGACTCAACAGTTGCGAGTCGGCTGACAGTGCTTTTTCAGAACTCCCAACGTAACAGAAAAATCCCAAGTTTTATAACTAGAAACTAGACATCTGTTCGGTCAAGTGTTAAGTCAACTCCTTGGTTCGAATCGAAATCATTTTGAAAGTTTTGAAAGTAAATTAGTCAAATAGCCAATCGGCTACTTATTTTATTATTTGAGAATTAGCATTTGGAAGGGAAGGATCATCTACATCTCTCATTATTATACAATACGACGTCATCCATCATACCTTCATTAGATCAAAGATCACACAAATTCTGTTGTTTGACATCGGATGTGAGAATTGCGAATCGAGCGTAGTTTATTTTCGCTCGAAGAAATGGCGACCGCTCCACAACTGTTCCAAAAGTAGCGCACGATTTCAACCGAATTCTGTCAACTGTTGCACAACAGTTGTGTCGGCTGAACACGACCATTACAACTTATCACAAATATGCGCGCGCGGTGGGACACATGCGTCTTTCTTAAAAGTACAATACAGGGTGAGTCTGAAAGACTCCACATCCTTTATACCACAGAATCTACTGTTCAAATGATGAAGCTTGGTGCAAAAATTATTGGTCAATTGTGATTCCTCTTGATGTTATAAGCCGCCAAAGATCTTCATTTTTAAATATCTTTCGAAAGGTGTATCGTAGGATTTTGAATTTTTGCACAGCATTGCTACAGACAGAAGCAATTGCTGATGATACTTTCGAGATTATGCAGATTGCGTGTCTCTGTTATACCGGGTGGACCAACACTATTGCCCACCTCAAAAATTGCCCTTTATTTTAAAGCTGGGACTTCGAAATTTTTACAGTGTATATGGCTACCAAGGACCCTTCAAATGAGGGCAAAAGTTTATCTGTCATTCAAAAACTGTGACGTCACGAAATTTTGAAATGTCGTTTTTCCAAGAAAAAAAAATTTTTTACCCATAAAATCGTTTTTTGGGCTAATACCTTTATGTTAAGCCCATTTTTTTAAATTTCCGTCATCAGATTAGCCAACTGTAGCAAGCTAAAAATGGTCCATTTTAATTCACAAGTCGGCCACGTAAACAATTGACTACTATGCGAGGGCTTTCTTGGATAACAGCGTACGCTTTTTTCATCTGTCACCAGTTGACAGCGACACGACGTGGCCATTGAACTGCGAAATTGTTTTTAATTTTAATAAACGTGGATTTTTGTAACGAATAATGTTGAAATATGGGTTTAAACTGGGCATCCACCATTTAATTCGCCCACCCAAGGTGCCAGGAGAGGTTACGAACACGGACATTTAATCAGATGGCGGCGCGGCGTGAAGAGGGGCTCCAGTTTGTGTGAAGGGCTCCGGTTTGTGTGAGGGGGTTTTTTCAAATAGCCATTTCCCTAATTCGCATTATTCCATACTTATGTAATTCCACAGGTAATTATTTTGTTGTTATGGCCTGTTTTTTAGTTGGCATTTTTAGGTTAAGTGAGTCGACTTAGTTTGCCCCGTTGAGACTAATATCGAGGACTAAGATATTCACAGCCCAGAATTTAACAGCAACTCGTGTCAAATAAGGACCAAGGAATCGTTTTGCATAACAAAATTGATATTTACAGCCTCTAAATTTAACATCATCTGATCTAAATAAGGGCAAAGGAATTGTTAAACTATCGTTTCAACTAACATAATTAAAATTCAGAGATAAACTGTAGCCGAAGGTAGAAGAATTATAGCCCGATGCCATTTCTTAACTAGTTGGGTTAAATTGTTTGGTAAATTGTAGGGTGATGTAAAACCAAGTGTTTTTAGCTGGCGAAAGTGTGTTGCTGTAAAGTTGAAGTTGCAATCACAATAATTATAATTTTTCAAGGATATAAATTGAAACTTAAATCCTGTATGATCAAACTAACAACAATAAATTGAATTTGATTGACTGATTGTGTTACATAAACTATGGTCTTTTAGCTGTTTTGGATGTCTCAGAATTGTGGATCCTTCAAATATTGTGAAAGAGCTCTACTAATCATCATAGACAAAATTGTGTACAAGGAACTTACGGCTTGTACTTACCTAAAGTGATGCATTACTCACTACCACAACCCATCACTACACAATCATCACCAAATTCACTGCACTGCAACCACTATAGCACAGATCACTTCACAAAAAGTACTTACCTGATTACAGGTACTGCTCAAAGTGGTGGCCTTCTCTTTCGATGCACATCTGAGCACGTCGCTGAAATGAATTTTGGACTGTAGCTGCTGTATTTCGTTCATTGATTGTCTGGAAGGCATCTACGAGTCGTTGCTGCATGTCTTGTCTCGTGGTTGGCTGTGTTCTGTACACAATTTCTTGCACAACTCCCCATGTGAAAAAATCCATAGGTGTGAGATCGGGAGATCTAGCTGGCCAAGCAATTGGACCACCACGACCAATCCATTTATCTGGAAACTTTTCATCTGCCACACCACGAGCTTCTCGACTGAAATGTGGAGGCGCACCATCTTGCTGAAACCACAAATTTTGGATCACATTTAATGGCACATCTTCTAGTAAGTCATCTAATGAATTTCTTAAGAACTCTGCATACATCGCACCAGTCAGATGGCCTTCAAAAAAGAATGGACCAACTAATCGGTTGTCAATAATTCCTCCCCACACGTTCAGTGACCATATGTCTTGTGTTTTTTCTTCTCTCATCCAATGTGGGTTAACCACCGACCAATAGTGCATATTATGCCTGTTTACGTGCCCATTAGATTTGAATGTGCATTCATCGGTGAAAAGCACAAACTTGAAGAAGTCCTGATTTTCCTGCAGTTTCTCTTGGGCCCACGTGCAAAATCTCACCCTGTTCATAAAATCCTCTCCATGTAGTTCCTGATGCAGTTCGATGTGATATGCATGGAATTTGTGCCTTTTTAATATTCTTAGAATCGATGACTTACTTATGCCGCTTGATTGCTTCATTTCTCGACTGCTGACTTGGGGATTATTTTCAGCTATGTTCAAAACAATAGCTTGATTGATTTCATGAGTCACAGCGGGATTTATCACTGTCTTTTTCTTGGGCTTCAAACTGCCTGTCTCTCTAAGTTTCTCTACAATTCTTTTAAATGTTCGTCTATCTGGTTGAAGTCTGTCTGGGTAACGTTGGGCATACAATTCTGCTGCTTGCATTGCATTTTGCTGGCATTCTCCAAAAATCAAGATCATGTCGACCTTGTCTGAAAAGGAAAGATGTTGCATCGGCATGATAAAAATTAAATGCACTCCACTAAAATAGAATAAAACTATTAATTAACACTAGGTATAGGAAATTCACCAAGATTCACTTCTACACGTAATTATAATTAACACTCACAACACAGAAAAACGCGTGAAAGCTTCCCTGGAGGGAAACCAGGATAAGAGCTGTGAAAACAGCTAACAAGAAGGTATGTAAAACTAAGTTGGAAAACACTTCTCTTCAAGAGGTTGAAGATTTCACAAAATAGCAATTTTTCTCAAAATTAGCAACCTAAACACTGCAACACTATTGTAATTCACACACTAATCACACTAGTGGGTGACTAATGATTAGCTAAAAGGGGTTGGAAGAGTTTGAGCGGGAAATTAACGCGCGTAATGAAATAAATGCGCGAAATTCAAGTAAAAATATGAAAGCCTGATTTATTAAATTTACTTAATAGGCAATTATTGTTTAATAAACGAAAGAATAATCTCAGTATTCTTAGTTCATTCTAATGACAAAAATTGAAACTAAGGCACACACACACGTCTTGTTTATGCACTGGATGGCTTGTCGTGTGATCAATGATTAATTAGTCCTTATTTGCCCACCATGATGATGATTATTAAATTCCACATTGCACCTTTTTGCTTCTGCTGTTCAAATAATAACTTGAGCTTCACCAACTTCAAAGCATCAATTATTAACGTCTTGATTTTGTTTAGGAGGTACCTACGAGGTATTTGCCAATCGAAAACTGACACTTGCACCACCTTCGATTACAGTTTATCTTTGAATATGAATTATGTTATGCAAAACGATTCCTTGGTCCTTATTTGACACGAGTTGCTGTTAAATTCTGGGCTGTGAATATCTTAGTCCTCGATATTAGTCTCAACGGGGCAAACTAAGTCGACTCACTTAACCTAAAAATGCCAACTAAAAAACAGGCCATAACAACAAAATAATTACCTGTGGAATTACATAAGTATGGAATAATGCGAATTAGGGAAATGGCTATTTGAAAAAACCCCCTCACACAAACCGGAGCCCTTCACACAAACTGGAGCCCCTCTTCACGCCGCGCCGCCATCTGATTAAATGTCCGTGTTCGTAACCTCTCCTGGCACCTTGGGTGGGCGAATTAAATGGTGGATGCCCAGTTTAAACCCATATTTCAACATTATTCGTTACAAAAATCCACGTTTATTAAAATTAAAAACAATTTCGCAGTTCAATGGCCACGTCGTGTCGCTGTCAACTGGTGACAGATGAAAAAAGCGTACGCTGTTATCCAAGAAAGCCCTCGCATAGTAGTCAATTGTTTACGTGGCCGACTTGTGAATTAAAATGGACCATTTTTAGCTTGCTACAGTTGGCTAATCTGATGACGGAAATTTAAAAAAATGGGCTTAACATAAAGGTATTAGCCCAAAAAACGATTTTATGGGTAAAAATTTTTTTTTTCTTGGAAAAACGATATTTCAAAATTTCGTGACGTCACAGTTTTTGCATGACAGATAAACTTTTGCCCTCATTTGAAGGGTCCTTGGTAGCCATATACACTGTAAAAATTTCGAAGTCCCAGCTTTAAAATAAAAGGCAATTTTTGAGGTGGGCAATAGTGTTGGTCCACCCGGTACAGGGTGGCCCCGATGTTATTTGCCCTTGAACTTTTTTATGTTTGAATATATTGCCTATGCGGCCATATTCCCCGTTCAATTCTAAAACTTTTTTGGCTCTTAAAATTTCTCAAAAAAACTAACCACTCACGAGAGAAATTGAAAAAACCGAAAACATGATGCAGGTAATCACCTTAAAACCAATGATGAGTCTACCTCATAAAAAAGTGAAATTACCATCAATGTTTTTTCTTCAGTTGTGAGCAATTGTTCTGAGCACAGATGTAGGACAGCACCTTCAAGGCAAAGAAACAGTTGAAATGTGATGCGTGTCAACGTACACTTTGATTTTTATTGAAATTGTAGGTTTCTCACGATGATCCTCGCGATGATCATGTTTTCGATTTTTTCAATTTTTCTCGTGAGTGGTTAGTTTTTTCGAAAGATTTTAAGAGCCAAAAAAGTTTTATAATTGAACGGGGAATACGGCCGCATAGGCAAATTAGCAATATTTTCAAACAAAAAAAAGTTCAAGTGCAAATAAAATCGGGGCCACCCTGTAGGGATCCGCTTTTTGGATAATGTCTTAAGTACCATCAGTAGTTGCATCTTGGTCTATAACAATGCTGTGCAAAAATTCAAAATCCTACGATACACCTTTCGAAAGATATTTAAAAAGAACGTTAAAAAATGAAGATCTTTGGCGGCTTATAACATCAAGAGGAATCACAATTGACCAATAATTTTTGCACCAAGCTTCATCATTTGAACAGTAGATTCTGTGGTATAAAGGATGTGGAGTCTTTCAGACTCACCCTGTATAGTACCTACAATATAATCAAGTACATGTTCACTTTTGGTTACAATGGAAACACAGGACAACTTCGATGGAAAAATGCACTATCACTAGAAACACCCCACTACACCGAAACACTTGATTTTCACTGCTGACGCGTTTCGAACACAATGTGCTCATTATCATTATCGGCTTTGATAATGAGCACATTGTGTTCGAAACAAGTAAGCAGTGAAAATCAAGTGTTTCGGTGTAGTGGGGTGTTTCTAGTGATAGTTCACTTTTGGTTAACTTATTTACCTTCTAGTGTGGTGAAACTGGAAGCATATCGTTCAGTCCGTGTGCACAGCGAAGACAAAAGCTACGACCTATTACAAAGTGTTCCTTACATATCAGAGATAAGATAACGAGAGGTCGTACAGTAGGTTAGGTGGTATATAAATGAGGTAGGGGTGAAAATGCAATTTTTTCACCAAAAAATGACTTTATGTCAATCGGTTCTATGTTAAAAGTGCTTTCCATCGGTTATAACTAAATACAGATTTTGAAAAAGGAAGGCTGAGAAATTAATTGTTTTAGGTTACTAAACACGTCGAAATACATGGTTATTCCTATACCATCCGATATTTAAAGTGGTGTTTACTCGCAATTCTTGAAATGCGCTGTCTCTCAAATGCTTTCTTAAATCATAAGTCGAAAACCCCGAGGTTTAGCGAAAAAATTACAAATATAAATGTTTTTGAGTTAGATCTCCTCTTTCCAATGGTTTTTGTCTTATTAAGATTGATCGAATAGATTTCGAGAAAGATGCAATAAAGTGCAGTGTTGCACAACGGCTCGCCGCTCGGCGGACCGACACCCGGAGATGCGACGAAGGTTCAATATAGCAAGGTCGTGCTTACGATTATAGAACTAATGCGCTTTCGATTGTCACGCGGACCTGAAAAATTTTATTAAGTACCTACCTATTTAAAAAGTTTTTTTGTCTTGTTCTGTTCATAGGGGTTTTTGAAGAATCATTTAATGTTTTATAACTCGAAATGGACATTAATGGACAAAATACACGAAATTAAACGATTCATATAAGAAGAAAATTTTAATTGAATTTGTGAGTAAAAAATTAGGAACCGAATTTGATAGTAATTAATAAATGTTTGAAATCAAGAACTATAATAAGCTTATTCAAAAACATATCTACTCTCGCTTCATTTTCTATTGAAGTGACAGAACGTCAAAATTTGAATTTTAGGTTGGCATGAGGAAATTTTCCAAGGAATTTTACCAACAGGTGAGTTGGTAGAACCGTTTTCAATGCGATACGTCATTGCTCTGAATTGGCCCAAAATCGTCTTTGTGTTAGTGGAGTTTTGAGTAAAGTGCAAAGAAAAATATTCACGAAAAAGCCTCAGGTACGTTTATCTGATGTGACACTGCATGCTGCTAACAATTAAAATAAACCCTAGAAAATTTGGGTTATGTTTTTGCTTTCCCGCTAAACGATCAAATTGTTAAAAGTACACTCCTTTACAAATTAGGGTTGTACACTTGTGCAGTTCCATAAAAATTTTAGTTCTGCTATAGAAAATGAACGGACTTTATAAGCAAGTTTCATTTGAAAGAAATACAATTTTGCTATAGTACTTATCACCTATCCATCGCTGACATCAGAAGAATCGCTATCCAAAGAGGTATATTAACGCGTTTAATGTTAAGGATACCTGATGATGGAACAGAACTATTATGACAAGAAGATGGTCTTGCCATGCACTTACAAGAACCAATGCACTTTAAATTTCTCTTTCTGCACGACAATATTTTTAACAACCTAAAATGGGAAGGTTTATTAATTAGTTCTTTCTTAAAATTTTTGCCGTACCTTTTACACATTTACCTACATGTGAGAAACGGGCTGGTGTCGGGAAAACTTGGTTCCTGTTGTTAAGACCGGTATAATTTTATTGTCTTCTACTTTCCAGCCGGAATCGGTTACATTGGCCGAAATCGGTTGGGGCTCCAAACTATATGCAACCAAACCAATGTTTGGTAGTGCACTCTAAGTGAATGTTGCACCAACTTGCTCTAGTCGGAGGTAATTTATTTAAAGACTTGGAACTTGCTAATATTTCACGTAACTCGTTGATGTTGGTTATATCTTCACTTTTCGCATACACTAATTATAAATTGTTCCATGCATATTATGTTTAAGGTATCTTTGGAAGGATTACCCCTTCCGACATGGTTTAACGAATGGTAATACTGCAGGTATACATTCCAAACTGCCTTTTTGTCGCATCCAAATAACTACCAAACATTGGTTTGATTGCATAGTTTGGGGCCCCAACCGATTTTGCCCAATGTTACCGATTCTCACAGAAAGAGAAATTTAAAGTGCATTGGTTCTTGTAAGTGCATGGCAAGACCATCTTCTTGTCATAATAGTTTTGTTCCATCATCAGGTATTCTTGACATTAAACGCGTTAATACCTCTTTGGATGATTCTTCTGATGTCAGCGATGGATAGGCGATAAGTATACCTATAACAAAATTGTATTTATTTCAAATGAAACTTGCTTATAGATATGTTTTTGAATAAGCTTATTATAGTTCTTGATTTCAAACATTTATTAATTACTATCAAATTCGGTTCCTAATTTTTTACTCACAAATTCAATTAAAATTTTCTTCTAATATGAATCGTTTAATTTCGTGTATCTTGTCCATTAATGTCCATTTCGAGTTATAAAACATTAAATGATTCTTCAAAAACCCCTATGAACAGAGAAAGACAAAAAAACTTTTTAAATAGGTACTTAGTATAATTTTTCAGGTCCGCGTGACAATATTATACCACGAAAGCGCATTAGTTCTATAATCGTATGCACGACCTTGCTATATTGAACCTTCGTCGCATCTCCGGGTGTCGGTCCGCCGAGCGGCGAGCCGTTGTGCAACACTTCACTTTATTGCATTTTTCTCGAAATCTATTCAATCAATCTTAATAAGACAAAAATCATTGGAAAGAGGAGATCTAACTCAAAAACATTTATATTTGTAATTTTTTCGCTAAACCTCGGGGTTTTCGACTTATGATTTAAGAAAGCATTTGAGAGACAGCGCATTTCAAGAATTGCGAGTAAACGCCACTTTAAATATCGGGTGGTATAGGAATAACCATGTATTTCGACGTGTTTAGTAACCTAAAACAATTAATTTCTCAGCCTTCCTTTTTCGAAATCTGTATTTAGTTATAACCGATGGAAAGCACTTTTAACATAGAACCGATTGACATAAAGTAATTTTTTGGTGAAAAAATTGCATTTTCACCCCTACCTCATTTATATACCACCTAACCTATTGTACGACCTCTCGTTATCTTATCTCTGATACGTAAGGAACACTTTGTAATAGGTCGTAGCTTTTGTCTTGGCTGTGCACACGAAATTCTTTTCTAGACGAGTTTGTTGCGCCCGTAGACTCTACTTATTCTAGCTAAGGAGGACCCTTCTGGTGTTTGACGTTACATCAGTGACGAAATAATACACCGTACCGTGGTAGCTAATAAGGAACGCTGAAATGTTATGACAGACGTTTTTGGTGACATTTTATTGGATGCTCTAGTGTGACGTCACAAAATTATAGTCCTTTCTAAAGTGATTTTTCCTATTACGTATGTCGTTGTGATTCGAAAAAGTCTAGTCTGCCATGCAAGTAGCGGGACAACGCTACACGGGGGCGGTTCAAGTATGCCAAAAAAACTAGTCTCATTGATGGAAATCATTAACGCTACATACCATTTTTTATAAGAATTACGGACACCTCGAAGTGTCGAATAAAACGGTCTGCCACTTCGCCTGCGGGACAAAATGTGTCTGCCGACCACATATTTCTTAGAAATTTGATTAATAAAATTGCCAAACTATAGGTACTGTCATATTTAAATTATCTACCCGTAACAGGTGTAAAACAGGTGGCATAATAGTGTCGTTAGGCAACAATCTGTCTATTCTACACCTCCTAGAGTAGAAAATTTCAAGCTGACAATTCTATTAATCAAATATCTAGGAAATGTGGCTGCCAGACACATTTTGTCCCGCAGGCGAAGTGGCATACCGGTTTTTTTGGACACTTCGACGTGTCTGTAATTCATAGGTAAAAAGGATTTCAGCGTTAATGATTTCACTTTTTTTTACCATACTTGAACTCCCATTGCGGGGCCCTGTCCCGCAGGTACCCTGGCAGACCGGCAATTTCTGTATTTATGACACGTAAATTGACGAATAATGCGGAAAAAATGTTAATGAAATCGGCCGAATATTTATGTCGCTGCCTCCCCGACTATTAACTTGTCTGGTGACTCCTCAATTCTTGTCATTCATTGGTAAGAAAATTGGACAACATTCATAATAAAAGGCATTTCATATTTCTTTAAATCCAGTACACATTGGGTGCTTTCCATTAAATTACTTTTGTGTCAACTTGGGTTGGGTCGACACAAGTGAACACAATTCCATAAACAACCACCATTCCGCCGTTTGAACCGTTCCCCTACTCTCGTTCAACTCCCTGTAACTCACCTCCGGATGAGAGTTGCCGGGAGTCGCTTTAGACACACGGCGACTGCAAACTAATGGAACGCAGAAATGTCAGTTGGAGTCGACGCAAGACTACTTGTGTCAAGTAATGGAAAGCACCCATTATAGTTTGGTGCTAAAACGGCATGAATTCAAACATAGAATACACAATACGTATACTCACACACATGACGGTTTTTTTTTACCCGAAACGATAACTTTATGCACTCAAATAATTTTTATTTTGAGGTGGTTTGCGATCAACTAGTGTCGTCTGCTATCGGCTAGCGTCCGCAATTAATAATTGTTGGTCATCAGTCATCACTAGTCCTCAGTATACTCTTAAACAAGATCAATCATGGATAAAACGTCGTATTTTACTCGCACATTATGGCCATTATTCACTTGGTCGTTTACAACCCTCGCTACGCTCGGGTTCTAAACTCAACCGCGTGAATAATGGCCTTCATAATGTGCTCGTTTAATAATATACTATTAGGTTTGTTTAAAATGTTGACAAATTTCAAGATAACATTTATATTTCCTGATATCTCCAAGACAACAACGTAAACAATGTTCACATTCTCCAATCAGCTCTCTCAATTCATTTCAATATTGACCAAAATCAACCAAGTTACATAATACGGCTGATGAAGCCACAAATGACAAACTTAAAACTTGATTATTGAATCGGTTTAGCTACCTTAACTGATTATTCCATGGCTAACTCTAATTCGTTTTTTCTCACGGTGTACCTAGTCATGACAGAGTTACAATGAATACATCTTCACATTTTGTATAGTGATTGTTAATTAATTTTTCCGGCCATGGCACTAGGTACAAGCAAAGCGACAGGAATTCACCGGAGCGTACGACTTCCTGTCATCTTGATTGAAGATTTATCCAGTCGATTTGATCTGACGATTCCTAGTTATTGTGTATTTAGAATTCGCCCCGTATAATCGCAGCTTCCTCACATTTTTTACAGCATTTAAATAAAATGTGGCGTTTAGCCTGAGCGATTCGTACAGGCCTATACGTATAATGCAATTACCTACACGGCCAACTGAGACGATCGATTTTTTTTCCAATTTTATGGTCGAATTCGAGGATATTTCCGGTAAAACTCGAGTTTAGTAAAGCGAATAATTGCAGTTTATTACGTTAGCATAATTGAATCCGTTTAGTACTGATTGTAACAAGAGTTTAGCCCAACTCCCCAACTTTTGATGAAATTAATGTTCACAATTAGAGTAGGCACGCATTTGAGTCACGACAAACGGCTATTCTCTCCTTAGTTATACCTTACAATGTTCAATAAACATCATAAACTTAACTAACTGCCCCCATTTCCATTAGATATGCAGCTAAAACATAAATAAAACTTTATCGAACGAATTACGTTGCCTCACAGCTGACATGGATTCTGTTTCAATCACGATCAAAGAAAAGAACTAATATTACAACACACTATGGCATCAGTAACATAACTGGAAAACCGTCTATAGCAGTCTTTATGCTTTTCTATATTAACTGTCAAGGAGAAACGGAGTCGGTTAAATTAGAGAAAAGTTGCGCAGTTTCTTGGTGATTAAGAATCTGAAGAGAATTCTCAGATATCTTGATTCGTTCCTGATGAGTTATCGTGAAAATTTTGAAAATTGTGATTAAAAAAAATTTGGCGGTCTCGGAGACGGTAGAAACTTCTACTTTTTCATAGAATTTGTAAATGTAGCATTTAACTTTAATCAAGGTCGGGCGTGCGGGCGGTTGTCGATCCGTGATGCTGTCGTTCTCATTGCGCCCGCGCTGCGCTCATTTTCGAAACTCTAAAATACCCACAAAATTAAATTTTTCGAAAAAATGGTTCTAAGCTTTTCGATCCGGTAATGCAACAGCTATCGAATTCTATAATAATAATTGCTCTTTTGCTAAGAAAAGCTCAAAAAGGGGCCCTTTTGCCTCTAGAATGGCAATTTTCGAAAATACAGCTATCGAATCCGATTGTAAGAATATGCTTTTTTGTAAAATAAATTCAAAAAAGGGCCCTTTTGCAACTAAAATGACATTTTTCGAAAAAATGGCACTAAGGTTTTCGACTTGAAAAAAATCAGCTATTACATCCGGTAATAAAAATATACAGTTATACATAGGTTTTTTCCCGGCACTGTTTTTGGCCAAAAGGGCACCATGTTTGAATACATTTTCAGAAGCAAAATTCGAAGAGCTTTCATATTGTGACGTTAAAAATGGATATTTGTATTTAAATTTTTAAAGTTGATACGCCGAAATGGAACTTCCTGGACCCGATTTGGCTAAAACCTTTTCAGCCAGATTGGCCCAGTAGTTTGGGCTGTAGCGTGTTCACAGACAGACAGACAAACACAGATATTTTTTCAAAAATCACTTTTTTTCATTTTAATGAAAGTTAGAACTTTTGTTGCATTTTTAACCGCTGTCGATTCAATGGCATCGAGAGACATTTTCTAGGCCTTCTAAATTTTGAGCAACGATAGAAAAAATGTTATCAAAATGGACTTCTTTTAAAAAATATGTCACACGACGCCATTACGTATTTTATTACCGTTATGAATACAATTATTGTTTCCACATGTTACAAGAGATTTAAACAGTCGGTGCACTTTTTTGCATTTGTTTTTCATCAAAATTTTAATCTGATTTTGCTAATTATTTATACCAATTTTCAAATTTTGACGATCTGTCAAAAAAGTCCATGTTGCTTACATTTCTGGAAAGTATTTTTTTGTGAATCCAGTAGAGTTAAAATTCAATATGGCGGTCATAAGAAAAAGAAACGTTGACTGCCGTTGCTCAAAATTGAGAAGGCCTAAAAGATTTCCGCCAATGCCATTCATATTTGACAGCTGTCAAAAATATAAAATTTCAGGCAAATCGCGTCATTAGTTAAAGGCCCGCCGTTAGGAAAATATGAATTTTTTTTAACCTCCCCACTCCACTTCACCATTTAAAAAAAAGGGAGGTTACTGCAATCACTAAAATTTTCGAATTCGAGATAAGACCGGATCTATACGTTTTGAGGTCTCAGGAACCCAAAAAAGTGGTTTTTAAAATGTGTCTGTATGTATGAACGTACGTTCGTAAACACGCCACAGCCCAAACTACTCGACCGATTTGGCTGAAATTTGGTACGTGTGCATGTGAAAACCCAACTTAGATCTGAAAAGCTTTTGGAGCCAAACGTGCAACCAAAAGTGCCATTTTGGCACATCAACTTTTAAATTTTAAATGCAAACCCCCATTTTTCACGTCACCATAAGAAAGACGTTCAAATTCTGCATCTAAAAATGTATTCATTCTTAGTGCCCTTTTGACCAACAATTTAAAAAAAATTGATTTTTATCGGACTTTAAAATCGCGGTACAGCCCAAGCCCCTCAACCGATTTGGCTAAAATTTTGCACATGGGGATTGTATTACACGTCGAAGAGCTGAACAAATTTTGGATTCAATCGACCCACGGAAAGTGCCGTTTTGGCACACCAATTTCGAAACTTAAAATTATTCTCTCCTTCACCCATCAAAAACAACTTTTTGAAAGATTTATTGTTATCATCAGAAAGGTCTTCAAATTCTGGTTTTAAATGAGATAAAATTTATTCGCATTTAGTACCCTTCGGGTAGAAAAATCGAAATTTTGTAATAACACTGAAACCACGTTATAGCCCAAACTACTGGATCAATTTGTCCGAAATTTGGTACATGGAGGTTAGGTAACCCATTGAAGAGCTGAAAGGCTTTTGGGAGCAATTGGTCCACGGGAAGTGCCATTTAGGCATATCAACTTTAAAATCTTAAACACAATAAGTCACGGAAATCAAAGACCCATGCGTTGGGGAGGTTCCAGCCGCTTCTCTGCTGCATGTTTTAAAGTGCAATTTTCAGGAACGAATCGAGATATCGGAAATTTTTTTTCAGATTCTGTATCACCAAGAAATAACGCAATTTTTCTCTAATTTAACCGACTCCGCATCTTTTACCGTTTAAGAGATGTCAAAGTCAAATACCTACCGGCGAGCACTGAAAAAGGAACTACAGCTCCTGTAATGTAAATTTGTTCGTATTTTAACCTCCCCAACCCCATCACAATTTTAAAAAAATGGGAGGTTACTGCAATCACTAAAATTTTCGAATTTGAGATAGCACCAGATCTCCACGTTTTGAGGTCTCAGGAACCCAGAAAAGTGGTTTTTAAAATGTGTCTGTGTGTATGTTCGTACGTACGTTCGTACGTACGTACGTTTGTAAACACGCCACAGCCAAAACTACTGGGCCGATTTGGCTGTAATTTGGTACGTAGGCATCTCATAACCCAACTTAGATCTGAAAAGCTTTTGGAGCCAATCGTGCAACCGGAAATGCCATTTTGGCACATCAACTTTTAAATTTTAAATGCAAACCCCCATTTTTCACGTCACCATAAGAAAGACCTTCAAATTCTGCTTCTAAAAATGTATTCATTCTTAGTGCCCTTTTGACCAAAAATTAAAAAAAAATTGATTTTTATCGGACTTTAAAATCGCGGTACAGCCCAAGCCCCTGAACCGATTTGGCCGAAATTTTGCATATGGAGATTGTATTACACGTCGAAGAGCTGAACAAATTTTGAATTCCATCGACTCACGGAAAGTGCTGTTTTGGCATACCAATTTCCAAATTTAAAATTATTCTCTCATTTGACCATTAAAAACAGGTTTTTGAAAGATTTATTGTCACCATCAGAAAGGTCTTCAAATTCTGGTTTCAAATAGGACAAAATTAATTCGCATTTAGCGCTGTTTGGTTCAAAAAATCGAAATTTTATAATTACAGTAAAAATACATTATAGCCCAAATTACTGAATCGATTTGGCTGAAATTTGGTACATGGAGATTAGGTGAACCGTTGAAGACCTGAAAGCTTTTGGGAGCAATTGGCCCACGCGAACTGCCATTTAAGCATATCAACTTAAAATTTTAAATACAAGGCCTCTTTTTTATGTCGCCATTAGAAAGACGATCAAATTCTGGTTCTAAAAATGTACTCACAGTTTCTGCCATTTCAGTGGAAAATAGAGAAAAAATTCTTTCTCATTAAAAGGGAGCAGGCTGACAGTGGATGACATAAAGTGGCAGTTATTGTCAAAAAGGTGGCAAAAGATTAACCTTAAAAGGAACATATTGTCAAATGTGATGGGTGATGTACGAGGTGATGTCGGTATTTGTCAGAAAATTGCGAAATTAGTCACTGACGTCAGACGATAAGGATAAAAAAAAATCTGTTGAATTGACTACTATCTACACAGAATACAAAGATCCACGCGATGGGGAGGTTCCAGCCGCTTCTCTGCTGCATTTTTTTATGCTACTATTTGTGGAGAAGTCAATCTACCAATTTGGAGTGTTGTAACTATCATAAACAGAAACAGAAACAAACGCGGATGTCAAATTAAAATCCGAGCTCGAAAAGCGAGGAATTTACGTCAACTATTTTTATGTATACCTATCTAATATTATGTATTTACGTCTATAAGACATGCATGTTTATGTTTAAGACATATGTGTAAGGTCTGTTAGGATTTATTCCATCGTAGTTTGAAAATCGGGATAGTTGTGTTTGTACAGGGTGTTTTTTTTTATTATTGTCCCACTTTTAAATTGGAATTATATCTCCTTTATTACTTGAGATATTCGCCTGAACTAAAAACAAGATAGTAGATCGTACTCCCAAGTTTTGTTCTGGACCTGACTCTTACCGATCACCGTCGGAACTTAAGCGCTGTGGATACAACTTGTTTTTTTTAAATGGAACACCCGGTATATTTTTGCGCGGATTTAAAAGTGGGACAATAATAAAAAAGACCCTACTGTACATGATGATAAGGATGATAAGGATATAGTTGATGTTGTCAGAGACAAATGTCATGGTTAGTTGTCTATAAGACATATTATAACGTGTGATCAAAAACTTTTTCGATCTATTAGTCCTTGCTGTGAGAGACGTAGGGCGTGTAGACTGAAATTAATCATTCAAATCGAAATCTGACAGCGAACGTTATCATAAGTCGAATTTCCGCAGCCTACGACCTACGTCTCTCACGTCAAGGGCTACTAAATCAGAAAAGTTTTTGATCACTGTTTATAAAGTAAGCTTATTATTTTTTGCATGCATGTGATGTAAACCGCACGATCACGATCGCCATATTTTTAAATACAAACCTGCATTTGAAACTTCGTTTGATGAAGTAAAAAGCATTTTGAGTACATTCTTCTATTTTAGTTCGTATATGATATGGTGAAACATTGTTCGTTGCCCAGGCCCTTGGGAAGTCGAAAATCAAAAGAGAGTGAGTTAAATTAGGGAAAAGTAAAGAATTCCCCAATATCTTGATTCGCGATTTTAAAGAAAAATTGATAGTTAATATCTTTCTAACGATTGGTGATGGTATTCGAATGAAACTTGGAACTTATACAGGGTTAGTACAAAGTCCCGGGACGGTCAGTTCTCTGGGCTATTTCTTAAAATTTTACTTTGAAACTTGGTGCCCAGGCACAATTAAATACAGGGAATTGAAAACTCTTTTTAAAAATTTTCTTGAACTTCCGGTTAAACCGGAAGTGACCCCAAAAATCGTTTTAACCTCCCCACTCCACTTCACCATTTAAAAAAAAAGGGAGGTTACTGCAATCACTAAAATTTTCGAATTCGAGATAAGACCGGATCTATACGTTTTGAGGTCTCAGGAGCCCAAAAAAGTGTTTTTTTTTAAAATGGAATCATACTTTTTTCTCAACGGATTCGGAATCTACGAGTTTTTTAAAGTCAAAAACATTTATCATTCTTGACCAGAAGTCAAGTCGCGCACAGCCGGGATTTTCAAAAGCATCGAAAAAATCGGTCAAAAAGCAAAATTTTTCAAAACCGCAAGTACACGTCAACCTTATTTTTTTAAAACAAATTCAACTGCGCATCAATTACTTTTCCTCTTATTTGTTTTTGCTTTTTTGAAATTTATTAAATGTGCACAATCACCCGAAATCTGAAAAAGAATTTTTAAAAATGTAATTGGCCGGTTGAATTTGCTTTAAAAAAATAAGGTTGACGTGTACTTGCGGTTTTGAAAAATCTTGCTTTTTGACCGATTTCTTCGATGTTTTTGAAAGTCCAGGGTAGCCGCGACTTGAGTTCTGGTCAAAAGTGATACATGTTTTTCACTTAAAAAAATTCGTAGATTCCGAATCCGCTGAGAAAAAGGCATGATTCCATTTTAAAAAACGATTTTTGGAGTCACTTCCGGTTTAACCGGAAGTCCAAGAAAATTTTTAAAAACAGTTTTGTATTCCCCATACTTATTTAATTCTGCCTGAGTACAAAGTTTCAAAGTAAAATCTTAATAAATAACTGGGGGGCTGATCACTCAAAAAAATTGTGTACAATTAATTCCAATCGGGAATTAATTCCAATAATTCCAGTTTAATTCCATTAATTCCATTCTAATTCCATTAATTCCATTCTAATTCCACTAATTCCGATTTAGTTCCATTAATTCCAAACAATTCCATATTAATTCCAAATAATTCCAACTAATCCCAGCTAATTCCAACTAATTCCTTTAATTCCTTTTAAATGATGTACTTATCAATTCCAAATAATTCCTTATTAATTCCATATCAATTCCAAATAATTCCATAATAATTCCAGTTAATTCCAAATAATTCCAGCTAATTCCAACTAATTCCAATTAATTCCAGCTAATTCCAACTAATTCCAACTAATTCCGGCTAATTCCAACTAATTCCAGAATAATTCCGTAATAATTCCATAATTCCGGAATTAATTCCAAGTCGGATGTACAACTAATTCCACTAGTGATCAGCCCCCCATAAATAACGGAGATAACTGACCGTCACGGGACTTTGTACTAACCCTGTATATTAATATATTATTGACAAACAAGAGTACCCTCGCATTCTGCTACGGCACTAACACAACATAGGTAGGTACAGTCGAGAAAGTAAGTCATGCACCCAACTCTTGAGCGTTACGCTCAGAATTTAGAAAACCAGCCTTCGATAGTGGTGCATTTCCATGTCATTAGAACCGGCAGCAATTAGGGGTTGTAATGCTGGGTCAAGAAACCTAGTACTGTAAGCCAGTTAAGAATTATTCGCTCAAGAATTTGGCATAAAGTGCATTATTTAGTTTTTCGACTGTACATACCTACCAATTATTCCTAATAAGTATTTTCTTCAAGTGATGATTTTTTAGGCATTATGTTATGATGGTACCTTATCGGCGTAATCAACCGTTAGGAATGCAATATGTAAAATGTTTACCTATCATTTTGCGACTTCATAAATAACTATTATATTTATGTGAAAATAAATAGAGATTAGAAAGTACAATATTATATAGGGTGTCCCAACTAAAACTATCCATCCCAAATTTCTCGGAAATTAAATGAAAAATGAAAAATAGCTCGGACAGGTCGTTCTTTATTGCGAGGGGACCCTTAAATCCGTGCTTAGTGATACGACTCACCCCCTAAGGTCCACCTACCTCAACTTCAAGATTTCAAATTGCAACTACTCACTTTGTGATAGGTATACATCCCAGGTACATCATTTGACATATAATTTTATTACAAATCCAAAGATTTATTTATATCCGCTCAAAGTTTAAATTATATTAGGAGGACCCTTTTGTGATACATCATTTGGCAAGAATTAAATCCATCCACTCCTTCAAAAGTTACAGCGAAAACAATAATTATTTCTAGGCCCGGAACCAGTTCATGTTCTTCATTATCACTTTTGAATGAGTGAATGGATATAAAAAATTCTTGCATCGGTTTACATAGAGCTTCTCATGCCCTTTCAAATGAGGTATTACAAAGGGCCTTAATGTAATTTAAAATTTGACCACAGAGGGCGCTCGGGAATGAGCGGATATAAAAAAGCTTTATATCATTGGATTTGTAATGAAATTAGCTGTCAAATGATGTATCACAAGTAGGTAGTGGCCATTTGAAATTTTGGAGTTGGGGTGGGTGGAGGTTAGAAGTCATCAGTCATTTAATTTCCGAGGAATTAGGGGTGGATAGTTTTAGTTGAAACACCCTGTATACTTACCCACCCTTTGAGTTCTAATTTACGGTTTCATAACTTAAACCAAGAAAATATTTATTGGTCCAACCAATTATGGAAAAAAACTCGTGTGACGCCCTTTCCTCTTTTAAAGAATGCGGTTATCAGATTAAATTGAAATAAATTATTTTCATACATTCTAATCGGCAATCTTTTGCGGTTTTGCTAATGCTCCTCTAATCCGTATATCACGGTGGGTTGTCCTCAATCAACACGTAGATAATGGAAACACGAAACTTCAATCTGAACCAAAAAAACCCGCTTGGATCTTCTGTAATTTATTAATAATCTCAATTAAGCACGAAATGTGTCGTCTAACGGCAGATAATCAGTAAAGACATCTTTAGGAACCATCATAACGTGCCCCTAATGCAATTATAGTTACCTAATGATCGTTTTTCTTGTTTGTTCCGTATCGTGTTTTAATGGCGGAATAATTATGGGAGAAAATGTCCCCACGTGGGAAGATATAGTTTTTGCCCAGATTTAAGAAAAATCGACTGCAATTTTCTGTTGAATATTAAATTGTAACTGTAATAAAATTAACAATGTCTGTATTAGGTCGAATGTATATAGTTAGGTACCTATGGCATGTGGCACGCAAGCTCAATCCCTCGTTTAGAGTTAATAAAATTTATTTTCCACGCAGTTCAGAGAGGGATTTCATCGATTTAATAAGTGGGTATAATGGGAACGAAATATAACCAACCTTGCCATACAGTAAAGCCGCTTTGTAGGTATATTAATTGCATTAACATCAGTGTGATTTAAACGACAATAAAATTTTTATGATTTCACCGTCCATTTTTTATGATGATGCCGAAAAATACAATCATCTAATGTAAAGCTGCTAAGAAGACCCCAACCATTAAATTCTAAATTGAATGACAGTCTTAAATTAGGAATATTAAAATACACCATTTGGGTTTTCTTCGTGCTAAAATTACTTTATTAGTGGAAGCCGGTCACAAATTTTTAAGGTAATGACGCTCAATTTTAATCGGTAGCTATATATTATGTTTTTTTGGAATTATTGAAGGTAATTAGTTACGTAAACCAAAATTGTGAAAAAATATTGATCACGATTTTATAGTTTTTCGAAAAAACTTTGTTAATGCAATTTTTAATTTCTTAAAAATTTATGGTTGTTTTTTAATGTTTTCTAGATAAAATTGCATTAAACCGAGGTAATAAAATTTGCATTTTTGAGTAGCTACTAAAAGCTTTATCCTCGGTTTTATAAATTTTTTTCTATTTTTATAATTTTTTAATGACAGCAATGCATAATCGGGATCGAAATTATAGGATAAGGACTTGCACCCATAAGTCCTAAAGACCAACAGCACATCAGTCACGGATAACCAATAAACCACCAAACGATGTTAGGTTAAGGCTGGCCCTCGAATCGTTTAAAAATGACATTTTCGCGGCTCGAGAATTCCTAGTCAAAATATGAGTTTTAAATTAATGTCATCCTGTTATAGCCTGTAGTCTGATCCTTCATCTACAAAATGCACTTTCAACCACTTCGTTAGGCCACTCGTGACTAGGAATTCCCGAGCCGCGAAAATGTCATTTTTAAACGATTCGAGGCCCAGCCTTAAGTACTGACTGAGTGGTGCATTTTTCGTTGCCCATCATCATTGGGATCTCTTCAATCATAAGATTAGTTAGAAAATCGGTTAAGTTAGGAAATAGTTGCGTGTTCTGAAGGTGATTAGGAATCTGTATAAAGAATTCTCCTATATCTAGATGTATAGCCCTAAATTTCTGGAAATAGAGCTGCATATCAAGTTTCATCCAGTCCAATATCTCAATCCGTTCTCAAGTTATCCGACGGACAAAGTGAGGAGCAAGCGAGCGAATATCTAACTTGCGCGGTACGGTTCTGCTTGCTCTTTATTGTGCAAAAATTATTTGTTAATAGGCGAAATTCGGCCTGTCGAAGGTCAATTATTATTGTTTATTATTGTTTTGGTTGGCAGTGTGCAAACGCCAAGTGCCTTTTTGCATATCAGATATGGCTTTTTCTTATCACCAGATTCAAATCCTGTATCTAAAAATGTATTCACACCTAGCCGCCTTTTCGGCATGAAATAAGAATAATCGAAATTTCGAAGGAATATTAAATAACACGATACAGTCCAAACTACTGGATCGATTTGGCTGAAATTTTTTAGGTAGAGATACCATTATCCGACAAAAGGCTGATTTAATTTTGGTGGCATTCGGCGAAAGGCAAGTGCCATTTTGGCATATTAACTTTGAAATTTGAATAATGAACTCCCACATTTTCTTAATCAGCTCATGAAAAATCTTCAAATTTTGTTTACAAAAATGTATTCAAGCATAGGACTTTTTAGCAAAAGATCGTAAAATTTTGAAAAATCCCAGAAAACGCTTTATACTTATACTTTACAGAAAAAAGTTGTCTGTCAGTGTAGATTATTAAGAATCTGAAAAGAAATACAAGATGGCTTAGACCCCAGCTTAGACATATTAACCTCCCCACAACCAATTTAAAAATGGGAAATGCGAAAAATGCGAAATTGAGATAACACTAGATGTTTACGTTTCGAGATCCCAGGATCACGAAAAAGTGGTTTTTAGAAAACGTCTGTAGGTGTAGGTACTCTGTGTGTATGTGCGTCTGTACGATGTAAGACGTACATACGTATGTGAGCAAGATTTCTTGAAAACTGCCGAACGGATTTCAATTAAATTTGGAATGGGGGTTAGTGTTGGCCTTCTGGTAAACCCATTTAATTTTGTTGCCAATCCACAAACGCCAAGTGTTTTTTGGCGAATCAACAATGAAATTTGAATGATGAACACCAATTGTCTTATCAGCATATGAAAGATCTTCAAATTCTGCATCCAGAAATGTATTCACACTTAGCGCCTTTTCGGCACAAAAACAAGAAATTCGAAATTTCGAAGAAACATTAAATAACACGCTACATCCCAAACCCGCTTAAAACCCGCTTAAAAGCTGATTTAATTTTGATGGCAATCGGAAGACTGCAAGTGGCTACGAAGGCGTAGAAGGGCCACAACAAAATTTTTAAAATTGTCACTTATAATCTCATAAGAGCATTAATTCTTTCCGGAAATTTTTGGAGTGCATTCCAACAACGTATTAATCGGCCCGAGTGGAACACGAGGGCCCGATTACGTTGTTGGAATGCACGACTAAAATTTCCAGGAAATGAATTAATGCTCGAATGCAGATTCGGTAAGAAAATAGCAAGGATACAGCCACAGAAATTGAATAAAAACGATTTTTGACATTTAATTTGACATAAAAATTTCCACTTATTAATTTCGTTTAGGTTGGTCTAGGTAGGTATCAAAAATTTCCAGGAAATCCTCCAGTTGCCATGGTAAGCACACAGAAATCAAATTTTCCATTGGCTAATGATTAGTATAGTGCGATTTTCAGAAAAAAAACTTTGTTGTAATAGCAAATTGTCACTTGCAAGTGACAATTGTCATTTGTAGGTGACAATTGTCACTTGTAGCTATAATTCATTAATAGAAACAGACCAAATGCATTCACCGAAGGGGGTAAGGGGGTTACGACTTCTGTGATTATAACAATTTTTGTTTTTTTTCAGTTTTTAGATAATAACGAAAATGTACGGATTTATGCTCTTTTAGTACTTTTTGCACACCTTATTCTTTTAACACATCCTCACTTTTCATGACTAATTTCTGCGCACGTCACTGAAGCAGTTCGAAGCGCCTGACAGTTGCAAGTGACAACTGTCAGTTACAAGTGACAGTTGTCAACACTGCTGATGTAACAAAGTTTTTTTTTAACTTTGTTGTGGCCCCTCTACGCCTTCGTAAGAGGCATTTTGGCATATCAACTTTGAAATTTGAGTAACAAACTTAAACTTACTTTATCAGCACATGAAATGCCTTCAAATCTCATTTCCAAAAATAAATTGCCTTTTTGGCAAAATACAGTAAAATTTTTAAAAATCCCAGAAAGCGCTTTAATGTTGGTGATGGAGTAAAATTAAAAAGTAAAAAAGTATATAGCGAGGAAAATTTACTTAATTTTGGTGGCCGTCGGCCAATTTCAAGTGCCTTTTTGGCACGTCGTCTATGAAATTTGAAAGATGACTACCATTTGTTTTATCAACACAAGAAAGGTCTGCAAATTCCCCTTTTGGCGATAAAAAATAAAAATTTTGAAAAACTCGCGAAAAAGTTCAAAAATAGGTGATAGGATTGAATCATTCACCAAGTGGGGAGGTTCTAGCCGCTTCCGTAGCTGCCCTTTTTTCCACTTGTTTTTAACGCTTATTTACACGCTGTCTTATCGCACTGTTGTTTATTTGTGCACCAGGACCGACTTGTACAACAAACTTTCTATGAAGTATTATACAAAGGTATATTAAGCGCTAGTGGCTGAACATATCTCGAAGGTATAGACCATCCGTAGGAAAAAGGAAGAAGAATAAGAAGAAGAAAGGTATTGTGGTATCTTCGCCCGTTTTTAACCTCCCCATCACAACCAATTTAAAAATGGGAGGTTTCTGCAATCACTCCATAAAATTCGAAATTGAAATAACACTAATATCCAAGGTATCTTTTATCTGTCCGGGATCCACACGACCGAGATTCACCCGATTTCCATGGCGATTCATTGTTGACAACAATGATTCACCATGGAAATAGGGTGAATCCCGGTCGTGTGGATCCCGGACAGACTATAGATCTTTACGTTTCGTGGTCGCAGGATCACGAAAAGTGAAGAACGGATTTAAATGAATTTCGGTGTGGTGGGTTAGTGTAGGCCTTCTGGTGAGCCCAGTTATTTTTTTTACAATCCGAAATCGTCAAGTGTCTTTTTGGCATATCAACTATGAAATTTGATTTATGAACACCAATTTTTCTTATCAGCATATGGAAGGTCCTTAAATTATGTCTGTAAAAATGTATTTACACTTAACGCCTTTTTGGCATACAATCGGAAATTTCGAAAGAACATTAAATAACACTCTACAGCCTAAACTACTTTTTCGATTTGGCTGAAATTTGACAGAGATACCAGTAAATCGATGAATAAGTTTCATAAAGATAGTTATCGGGCGAACGGCACTCACCGCCATTTGTTTTTATCAGCACATGAAAGGTCTACAAATACTGTTTTCAAAAATGCAGTCCTTCTGGCAAAACAATTAAAAATTTTGAGAAACTCCAGAAACACTTGAGTAGCTGCTCATTTTTTAAAAAAGAAGTTAAAAAATAGACAGACTAGTTCTGAATTAACGCCAAGTTATATCGTTTTCAAAATCCCCATTGTTGTGTTTTCGGTCGAAGAAGTTTATGGTTTATAAATTGATCGTAGAAATGAGAGGCATTTCTTGCGAAACGTCGAATGTGGTCCACTCTCGGAAAACATGATGAGTCCGGGTTAGGGCCGCAGCGGACTGATGTCTATAAGTAAAAAGCGATGTTGATTTAGTTCATTGATTTGTCGCGTTAAAAATTGATTGTTTTAGCGGTAAAATTCGATTTGCTTCATATATAACGAGGCATTGTCAATGAGTAGTTAAGTAAATAATCCAACAAAAACACTGGTTCATGGTTGACTTTGATCGGTAATGAACTTGGGACGATGCCAGGCGGAACGCCAGAAAAACTGTTTAATTAGAGAAGGTTTTGTCAAAAAGTAACGCAACGTTGATTCCGTATTGTGTTTTGATTATTACTTTTAAATGCTGGACGTGCTATTTGTTCCGTGTAACGCGATATGTTTAATTGATATTTTTCAGTGGAAGTTTTAATTAATTTCTTTCGGTGTTGAAAGTGCCTCGAAATGGCAATTAAATTACTGAATTATCTAAAACCATAAACCAATACAATTTCAAAAGCATAAAACTGAAATCCAGACAAGTAAATAACTCTGATTAGCGTTCCATTTCTCCTTTTAAAAAAATATATTTTATGTTAATGTAAGACATAAATCAGAAGTTTTATCCCTTTGTTTGGGCTGTATAAATGACGTGTCGCACCGTCTCTATCTCACTTCGACTTGCTAATAATTGCCCACGACCACTTATTTTTTTTCTTTCTGGTGGTCAGGCCCAGACTAATTTCTGATAAGGAGGCACGCGACTATCGTAATCTTATTACACACGTCCACTCGTCCAGTATAGGTAGGTACTCAGTTTTCAAGCCACTAAGAGCCTTTTCACGAAAAGCTTCCACACATTTGTTAGCATTATTATCTCTCTTCAACTAAGAGCATGTCTCAATAAAATTAGAAGCGAAATTAAAATACCAAGCATAATTGGTTTGCTTTATCAGATGGAATTTGTTTTCTAGACCTCAGCACACTCGCCTTTCGTCATCAGTTTAATTTTTCGCCCCCGCACGTTAATAAAGAAAAAGGTCTGATGCCGTCTGATCTCATCAACATCCATAAAAGCTCTTATATACGATATTTGTTAATTTCTAACCTGATACCCGACTCAAACCTAATTAACACCATAAAATTATTTCGGCAAAAACGGCTGTTTTCATTTTACCACAACAAACTCTAATTAAATGGGGGGGCTTTCGGTTCATTTTTATACCTGATCGGTAATTGAAAAATTTAAAAAGTGATGCATTAGATTTGGTTGGCTCAATGATTCGACGTTTTGCATTTTTGCACACCATGCATTCATTTGTATGTTAATGTGCTACCTAAAGGATGGCAAAGGACACTTACGTACATACAGACCTTATTGATGTGTATTGTATATGTACCGTGCATATTATGCACACACTTGCGCAAGGGCCCTAAATTCTGCATAAAAAAATGGCAGCAGAGAAGCGGCTGGAACCTCCCCTTCGCGTGGGTCTTTGATTTCCCTGCCTTGTGTTTACAATTTTAAAATTGATATGCCTAAATGGCACTTTCCGTGGACCAATTGCTCCCAAAAGCTTTTCCGCTCTTCAACGGGTCACCTAATCTCCATGTACCAAATTTCAGCCAAATCGATTCAGTAATTTGGGCTATAATGTATTTTTACTGTTATTATAAAATTTCGATTTTTTGAACCAAACAGCGCTAAATGCGAATTAATTTTGTCTTATTTAAAACCAGAATTTGAAGACCTTTCTGATGGTGACAATAAATCTTTCAAAAACTTGCTTTGGATAGCTAAATCAAAGAATAGTTTTAAATTTGAAAGTTGATGTGCCAAAACGGCACTTTCCGTGGGTTGATTGAATCCAAAATTTGTTCAGCTCTTCGACGTGTAATACAGACGACATGTGCAAAATTTCAGCCAAATCGGTTCAGGGGCTTGGGCTGCACCGCAATTTTAAAGTCCGATTAAAATCTCGATATTTTTAGTCTTTGGTCAAAAGGGCACTGACAGTGAATACATCTTTGGACGCAGAATCTGAAGGCCTTTCTTATGGAGACGTGAAACATGAGGGTTTACATTTAAAATTTAAAAGTTGATGTGCCAAAATGGCATTTCAGGTTGCACGATTGACTCCAAAAGCCTTTCAGATCTAAGTTGGGTTATCACATGCACACGTACCAAATTTCAGCCAAATCGGTCGAGCAGTTTGGGCTGTGGCGTGTTTACGAACGAACGTACGTACGTACATACATACAGACACATTTTAAAAACCACTTTTTTGGGTTCCTGAGACCTCAAAACGTATAGATCCGGTCCTATCTCGAATTCGAAAATTTTAGTGATTGCAGTAACCTCCCTTTTTTTTAAATGGTGAAGTGGAGTGGGGAGGTTAAAAGTATACTCTTGCTGAATATCACATAGGAGACATATCATTAATCATTTTGGGTCTGGATAAGGAAATCGGCCTTCCCCGGGGCCTTCCCGATGAGTTGGCGAGTTGAAATTTGGCGTATCGATAGACGATGCCAATGATACCATCAGCAACAGTGACGTTTCGTTTGCGTTCTGTGATCATCATCAGGTTTTCGACCTTTCATGGCGAACGCTGCCTCAACGCTTGAAGATAGATCAAAAAATGAAAAGACCTACAAAAAAATACACAACGGCATATAGTTAATGGGTAGCCCACCGTGATCTTTTTTGTGTATAAATTTTGGACGAAAATCGCTTCGGTCGCTTATTGTGGACTATCCGTAACAGATATTTATAGGTATGCTGTGGCGGACTTTTTTGTAGATCTTTTCGTTGCCGACAATTTTATTAACCTCCCCAATCCACTTCACCACTTATAAAAAAAGGGAGGTTACTGCAATCACTAAAATTTTCGAATTTGAGATAGCACCAGATCTTCACGTTTCGAGGTCTCAGGAACCCAAAAAAGTGGTTTTAAAAATGTGTCTGTGTGTATGTGCGTACGTACGTACGTACGTGCGTACGTTTGTAAACACGCCACAGCCAAAACTACTAGACCGATTTGGTTGAAATTTGGTACGTGTGCATGTGATAACCCAACTTAGATCTGAAAAGCTTTTGGAGCCAATCGTGCAACTAGAAATGCCATTTTGGCACATCAATTTTTAAATTTTAAATGCAAACCCCCATTTTTCACGTCACGATAGGAAAGGCCTTCAAATTCTGCTTCTAAAAATGCATTCATTCTTAGTGCCCTTTTGACCAAAAATAAAAAAAAAATTGATTTTTATCGGACTTTAAAATCTCGGTACAGCCCAAGCCCCTGAACCGATTTGGCTGAAATTGCACATGGGGATTGTATTACACGTCGAAGAGCTGAACAAATTTTGGATTCAATCGGCCCACGGAAAGTGCCGTTTTGGCACACCAATTTCTAACTATAAAATTATTCACTCATTTAACCATCCAAAACAAGTTTTTGAAAGATTTATTGTCACCATCAGAAAGGTCTTCAAATTCTGGTTTTAAATAAGGCAAAATTCGTTCGCATTTAGTGCTCTTTGGGTCAAAAAATCGAAATTTTTTAATAACATTAAAAAAAATGCAGCAGAGAAGCGGCTGGAACCTCCCCAACGCGTGGGTCTTTGATTTCAGGGACTTCTGTTTAAGATAATAAAGTTGATATGCCTAAATGGCACTTCCCGTTGACCAATTGCTCCCAAAAGCCTTTCAGCTCTTCAACGGGTCACCTCACTTCCATTTACCAAATTTCGGGCAAATCGATCCACTAGTTTGGGCTATAAAGTGGTTTCAGTGTTATTACAAAATTTCGATTTTTCTACTCAAAGGGTTCTAAATGCGAATAAATTTTGTCTCATTTAAAACCAGAAATTGAAGACCTTTCTGATGGTGACCTCGATAGTGACAATAAATCTTTCAAAAACTTGTTTTGGATGGGTAAATTAGAGAATAATTTTAAATTTCGAAATTGGTGTGCCAAAACGGCACTTTCCGTGGGCCGATTGAATCCAAAATTTGTTCACCTCTTCGACGTGTAATACAATCCCCTTGTGCAAAATTTCAGCCAAATCGGTTCAGGGGCTTGGGCTGTACCGCGATTTTAAAGTCCGATAAAAATCAATTTTTTTTTATTTTTGGTCAAAAGGGCACTAAGAATGAATGCATTTTTAGAAGCAGAATTTGAAGGCCTTTCCTATCGTGACGTGAAAAATGGGGGTTTGCATTTAAAATTTAAAAGTTGATGTGCCAAAATGGCATTTCTGGTTGCACGATTGGCTCCAAAAGCTTTTCAGATCTAAGTTGGGTTATCACATGCACACGTACCAAATTTCAGCTAAATCTGTCGAGTAGTTTGGGCTGTGGCGTGTTTACGAACGTACGTACGTACGAACGTACGAACGTACGAACGTACGTACGAACGTACGTACATACATACAGACACATTTTAAAAACCACTTTTTTGGGCTCCTGAGACCTCAAAACGTATAGATCCGGTCTTATCTCGAATTCGAAAATTTTAGTGATTGCAGTAACCTCCCTTTTTTTTAAATGGTGAAGTGGAGTGGGGAGGTTAATACATTATAGCCCAAATTAGTGAATCGATTTTGCTGAAATTTGGTAAATGGAGATTGGGTGACCCGTTGAAGACCTGAAAGGCTTTTGGAAGCAATTGGTGCACGGGAAGTGCCATTTAAGCATATCAACTTTAAATTTTAAATACAAAGCCTCCTTTTTTATGTCGCCATTAGAAAGACGATCAAATTCTAGTTCTAAAAATGTATTCACAGTTTCTGCCATTTCAGTGGAAAATAGAGAAAAAAATATTTTTCATTAAAAGGGAGCGGGCTGACAGTGGATGACATAAAGTATCAGTTATTAATTGTCAAAAGGGTGGCAAAACTATTAGCCTTAAAAGGAACATAATATTGTCAAATGTGATGGGTGATGTCGGTATTTGTCAGAAAATTGCGAAATTAGTCACAGTCGATAAGCATAAAAAAATTCTGTTGAATTGACTACTATCTACACAGAATACAAAGATCCACGCGATGGGGAGGTTCCAGCCGCTTCTCTGCTGCCTTTTTTTTTATTAAGCCTTTAGGTAGCGTTCGCAGAAGAAATGCGAGAGTGCGCGTTTTTTCTCGGGCTTGCTTCCTCATCAAGAACACTATGCCCAAAAAAACAGTTTAGCCAACATTCGGGCTTATTATGGTAAATCTCAATCATTGGAAATTTTCTAATAATTGAAAAATTGCTTTGGATATAATTATTACAACATCTCAATAATTGGAATAGTTGGAAATATTTGCTCGTATACAGGGTGTCCGGAAATTAGAGGATATTAGAGGATAAGGGGTATTTTACGATCAAAAATATGAAGAAAGCTTTTAATAAACATGGGTCGAAAAATGCCTACTAAGGAAGCTAGGGCTAAGGGGCCACTTTGAAAGTGTTTTTTTCTAAATTTCTTCAAAACAGTTAAAAATAACAACGTTAAATTAAGCATCTTTAGTAAGTTTTTGATGCTGAATTCACTACCGTTGCAAAAATTTTTAAGTTTCCATCATAAGCGTTTCGTACAGGGGGGCTTAGGATTAATTTTGCTCAAATAAATTTTGTGAGTTGTTTTTTTTTTTCAAATTTAGCATCCGAATCTGACTGATTGAAGTTTTGTACGTAAAAATGGTGCTTTTGTTCGAAATCGCTATAAATCGTACCGTTTTCGAATAAATTGACAGTCACAGTTTTTATTTAGTTATTTACCAAATTATCAAAAATGAGTTCAGGGGTTGATTCCTTGTGTTATTTTAGGAAGAAAAGTTCGCATGGACACATAGCGGAAAACGCTTCCTATGGGAGGTATAGGGAAGAACGTCAGCTTTCCATCAGGACCCCATAGGTCCCATAGGAAGCATTTTTCGCCATATGTTCATACGAACTTTTTTTCCTAAAATCAAGCAAGGAATCAGACCCTGAACTCGTTTTTGATAATTTGGTAAATAAACTAAAATCTTCTGCGACACATCTTCGCTCTCTAAACCGATTAGATTCAATTTACTCGAAAACGGTGCGTCCTAGCGATTTCAAACAAGAGCATCATTTTTACGTAAAAAACTTCAGATGATCAGATTCTGATGTCAGATTTGAGAAAAAATGATTTACAAAAATGTTTGAGCGAAGTTAGTCCTAAGTCCCCCGTGTATGGGACGCTTATGATTAAAACTTTAGAATTTTCTCCACTGTAATGAATTCGGCATCAAAGACTTACTAAAGATACTCAATGTCACGGTGTTATCTTTAACTGGGTCTTTAACCATTTTGAAGAAATTTGGAAAAAACCACTTTCAACGTGACCTACTCTTTAAGGGGCTCTAGCTAGTTAGGGGGCATTTTTTGACCCATGTTTATTAAAACTTTTATCGGCTTTTTGATCGTAGAATACACCCTTAACACTAATTTCCGGACACCCTGTATCTTAACTGCAACGGGCCGCTTTCTAATTAGGCAAAATGGAGCAAACATTTTTTTGGAGTTTTGAATAAAAATAATCCGGAAATATTAAATTTAATTTAATTATGCGGGGTTGTATAAAACATTTAATGCAGGTAGTATTAAAGATAATGCTTAAAAATTCTGTAACAGCAAATTGTTGACAACAATTATTGTTTATATTATTATATTATATAATGGGCTACTTAGGATTAAGTCCAGTGTCCAGTATTAAAGGTCCTATACAACCGGCCCTTGAAGGGATAATTAATTTAGAACATTTTCATATAACTGTTTCCTATTGGGTATACCTAATCCAATTATCTGCGAGACCCCTGATGGGAGTAACGAATGACGAATAACGAATGCACCGGTTAAGTCGTGTTGTCCGCTAAGCACGAAGTGGTGAGAGTAGGAATCGTTAAATTTAGAGGTGGGCGCGCGGAAACATTTAATTAACTGCCCGCTTAAAACTTTTGCGGACCAGTGTACACTGTAATATGATGACTTTGATTTTGATTGATTTACAGAAGATGAAGTACCTTCTAATTAACTAGAGAATGAAATCACATCATTTTAGGAAGAAAAGTTAATTTTAAGACCAGAATTTAATCATATTATTATAAATCTTCTTAATGATGACAAAAAAATAAGAGGCCTTGTATTTTAAATTTTAAAGTTGATATGCCAAAATGACACTTCCCGTGGACTGAGGACCATCAATAAAGACTTAAAACATTTGTCCAATAAAAGCTAATAATGAATAAATTAGCTATAATATCTGTAATCAATCGCTTCTTTAGCGTCCAGATTACCCCATTTTCTATCGAGTTTTCCTATAAAATAATGTAAGGAATCGCCCCTTGAACTTTTGACAATATTTAGGAATCGCAGCCTGTATATACCTATAAATTTTCAAGGGCTCAACTTCGTATAGTGACGAGAGAGAGTAAAATATACGAAGTTCTAAATTGTCGATGAATGGACCAAAAGGGAACGTGTTTCGCGTTATATTTTTTAAGGATTCGAAGGATGCTGGATCACTTAGGCAAGAGGCGTTTATTCAGGAAATTTTAGAGAATAAATCACACGAAACAGAGTATTCAGATGAAAAACGGTTGACCGCAAGTCGAGAGCAGCGCACAGGATACAGTCGATGATGAGAAAAAGTGGCCCGTAAGCAAAAAAAATAAACGATATCCATACCACAGCGTAATTTGTTCGTGTTCAATCAATATAGCCAGTAATAAGAAGAAATATTCTTAGTAACGCGTGCGCAATGTGGTTTAACGAAAAAACCACTAACTGCAAACCAGTGTCATTTTTACAATTAACCAATTGGAAGGGACGGATGAGATTCTTGATTTCCCAGTGAAGTATTCAAGGTGGTCCACTGTTATAATTTTAACATTGTATGCACAACTTGTTTACATATTAGATCTCTGTTATTGATGGGCATTTCGTGAAATGGATTATCATTATAGTATAGGTAGGTTGTACGACATAATACTCCTGATGCCTACTGTGGTTTGAGCATTTTTCATTTCTGTAAACCAATTATTATTACCTTCACAGTTTCTCTTGCTTTATCTCGTCGCTTGTCGACAACTGATGGCTTTAAAAATGAATTCGTCAATGCTCCTAAATTAGCTTCTATAACAAACATGCGTAATTGAGCAAACCCTGTGATTAAAGTGTCGACAATTTTGTTGATGATGGATATGCCGTTGATGTAAATGCAACACACCGGACGTCACAATATTTTAACTATATCATTAATAGAAAGGAAAGAGACCACAAAATCTCTACGGCCGGCGCCCAAGACATAATTGAAGACCACCCTAGAAACTTATATCGATTTAATTGGCCAGAATGCGACCAGTTCCTCTTATTTTTGCACCGCTCCACATTAATTCTTGATTAATTAGTTTCGTTCAATATGGTAGTCGACGGGTTGCTTGTCGGCAGTTCCTTCTCATTTGTGATTGATAAATAATGATTGATGGACGCCTGAGAATAATCGATGCTTGCCAGATTAGCCATTGCGATAATGCTCACGATATACAAGCTGGTAATGTCGTTACACAGCAATTAAACCATCTGCAGGTCGTTCACCAGAAACAGGATTTAAGACAATGGCATTTTTAAGACTCATTGTTGATGCGACAAACCGTTTTAGTCATTTAGAGCATTTTTAACTTCTAGTTCGCGTCATGTCAGCGCAGGAACGGTCTAAATCTGTGCTCAGAAAGTCAATTTGCTGAAAGATTCAATCTTTAACTTTCAGGGTTCTATAACAGGATGGGTAATTTTTCGAGGTTTACCATTAGAATCTCGTAAAAACCATAATAGATGGAGAGTAGGTTAGATTGGAGAAAACTTGAGGAATTTCTTGTGGATTAAGATTCTGAAGAGAATTCTCCGATGTTTTGATTCGTTCCTGAGTTATTAGAAAAAATCTGAAAACTACCAATTAAAAATATAATATCTTCCTATCGTTTGATGCTATGCCTGGAACCCCACTACAGACAGTGGCGTGCCGTGCCCTTTGGGTCCGGAGGGGGGTGTAACAAAATGATTGCGCTTAAAATATAAACAAGAAAATTTCTTTCCTTCAGAAGAAAAGATAAACTTTATTCATTTCACTTATTTTTTTTAAACTCAATATATGGTATGGTGTTCATATGGGGCATAATAGCACCCTTAGTTGGCCATTTTGGTGTCAAAATCTGGACAAGAAGGAAATCCCTCTCTCTTTTCTAACATGTCATTTTTTGTACACCCTTGTGGCGTCTGTCTGTGCGATTGGCCTAAGGTGCTGATAAGACTGCTGGGGTATCATAGTTTATTACTCTAGTCAAAGCGGCTATTTAACCTAACAATTATTGTAAACAAATATAGATAGTGCAATTTGTTAATTTGTTAAAGTGATTAGTTAATTGATGCATGTTGTATCTTAGGTCTGTGGTGTGCTCGTACGATGCTTTATTCCTGGAGATTCCGAGTGAGCGTCAAGTGTGTGCAAGGTTCTTCGGTAACGGCAATAGGACCCTTCTCTTCTGATTCTTTCACGGGGTAGTCCCAACAGGCTCGCCACCTCTTCGGTGGTCATTGCTACTTGTGACCCTGGGTTGATTAATGCCCTTAATTGCTTGCCTTTTTGACTTTGATTAGGGCCGTATCTAATTAAAAGTACTATACTCTGTCCGGGATCCACGTAACCCTATTTCCATGGCGAAACATTGTTGAAACAGAGTGGATCCCGGACAGAGTATAGTTTTATTCTGCACAGCTATATGGCTTGTACCTGAATTGTTTAACCCTGATGCTTTCCGTTTTTTCTTTCGACTAACGTTTTTGGTAGTTGCGGATCGCGACTATGATGGTTACTGAGTGCCTTCGCAATGGAGTAATGTATGATGGTTCTTTATCGCATTATCGCAATTTGCATTTCTATGCTGTCTGAAGAAATCTTTATTCGTCGCCTCGGTGACTCTCCTGATCTAGTTTTCATTCGTCTGCAGCGCTTGGAACCGCTTCATAAGGAACTTGAGGACGTTCTCTAGACTCTGGACTTCGAATAGATCTTCGATAGATGACTCGTACAGCTTCGTCGGTTCTCAAATTCCATGTTCTTGTAATGATGCACATCAACATAGGACGCCAAGAGGTTGCGTCGATGCCACGTTTGGTAATTGATTCGATTCCACACACTCCTTAATGGTGTTGTAGAGGTTTTCAATCCCTCTATATGCACTTTTGCTTTAATGGTTGCATGTCTTGCAAAACTTTGTTGATTAGCTTCTTAACCATTAACATTTTGGTTTTGTATCGTTCACGGAGCGCTTCCCATAAACTCACATAGTCTTCCTTTGTTGTATCGAAGTTCTGGATTGTTGTTTTGGCTTCGTCCTTCACACAGCTTTTTAGATACTGGTACTACATTTTTTCCGCATTACTGTTTGTAACATTTGTATGAACAGCTTTCAAAAACAGGTCTTGAAACGCTGGCCAGTGCTCGTATTTCTCATCAAATTTTGGGAGTTCCATTTTTGGCCGTATTTTATGGTCTGAGTATTTCACGACTTCCCGATGACTTCATGACTTCCCGAATAACCCAACTGTTCGAACCAGTTGTCCCTGAAGTATTTGGAGTCGATCTTTCCTGCATTTCTTCTGTTTATTTCGATGTCTCATTCCACTATTGCGGCCCACTATTGTTTGATGTCATCAGGACTTTTGCTTATGCGTCTGTTTCCCTTTTGCCGTTCTCAATGTCTAATTTGAGAAGCTCCATTCTTCGTGCTTGATCTCTAAATTGTCTGGGCGAATTCTTGATCCCCAATTTGGTCTGTAATCGTGTTAGATATCTGTTAACTGTATGTTGTCCGTAACGTATTCTGTGACTTTGTTGCAGGATTCCTCGATCTGTTTCCACAGACTCTTGTCAAAGCAGTTATGCTTCAACTTCATTGCCCCCAGTCATTGTCTTGTGGTTTTTCCGTGCGAGCTCCCATAGACCTCTCTGCACTCTCTGTTCTCGTTCAGAGAAGTATTGCGTTGCGATGTCTTCCTGGCACCCGTGTCCTTCATGTTTGTTAGAATCTTGCTCAGTTTGTCATTGTAGGTTTGCTGCCCTGCAGCTAGTTCTTCACAGATTTCACTATATCTTCACTGTAGGCACACTTTCACGCAGCCTAGTATTCCTTTCGATTGTATGTATTGTACAGGCTGTCCCGAAATTAGTGGTCAAAACTTTACCAGTAGATTCTTCTATGAAAAATATGAAAGAAAGACCATATGAATATATGTCGAAAAATAAGTCCTAAGGGAAGATAAGGCCCTTTAAAGGGGCCACTTTGAAAGTGTTTTTTTCTAAATATCTTCAAAACTTTTAAAGATAGCAACGTGAAATTTGGTATCTTTACTAAGTTTTTGATGGCGAATTTACTACTGTAAGTAACTTTTTCTCAAATTTGATTCCAGAATCTGAAAATCTGAGGTTTTTTAAGTAAAAATGGTACTCTTGTTTGACATCAATGGAATGCGCCCTTTTCCAAAAAAATGGCTTTTTATTGGTTCAGGGCTCCAAAATTTGTGACAGAAGACATCAAAATATCGTAAACAAATTCATGGGATGGTTCCTTTCTAGAAAGAAAAGTTCTTATGGGTATGGTTCGAAAAATGCTTCCTATAAGGGAGCTAGAGTCCTTCAAACAACATGCTTTCCAAGACCCCATTTGAAAGACCATAACTCCCTTAGGAAGCATTTTTCGACCCATAGGTACCCATAAGAACTTTTCTTTTTAGAATGAAGTAAGGAACCGTCCCATGACCTTGTATACGATATTTTTATGTCTTCTGTTGCAAATTTTGGAGCCCTGAACCAATGAAAAGCAATTTTTTTCGAAAAGGGCGCATTCTATCGATGTCAAACAAGAGTACCATTTTTACTTAAGAAACCTCAAATTTTCGGACTCTGAAATCAAATTTGAGAAAAAACTACTTATAAAAATGTTTGGGTACATTTAGTCCTAAGCCCCTCCAGTACGAGACGCTTATAATCAAAATTTTAAAATTTTCTCCACATTAGTATTAGTAAATTCAGCATCAAAAACTTAGTAAAGATACCAAATTTCATGTTGCTATAGTAGCGCTACACATATAAGAAGGTGAACGAGGCTAGCAACGAGGCTAGACGATTAGCACCCCGCTGGTCAAAAAGGGTCGTTTAAGATATTTGCACAGAGGACCAGGCAATTTGAAGACCTGAAGACTCTTCTTAAGCAGCGGGGTGCTAATCGTCTAGCCTCGTTGCTAGCCTCGTTCACCTTCTTATAAGTGTAGCGCTACTATATCTTTAACCGTTTTGAAGATATTTAGAAAAAAACACTTTCAACACTTTCTTAGCTCCCTTACGAGTTATTTTTTCACATATGTTCATAGGGACTTTTTTCATATTTTTCATAGAGTAATCTACTGGTAAAGTTTTGACCACTAATTTCGAGACACCTGTAGCATCCTTTGCACTTCGTAACTCACTACTTCGCTCGAAGGACCATGTTCACATGCGGGACATACCATGTGAGGGATGAGTACGTTCAACACAACGGTTCAATCATTATTAATTTTATTATATTTAAAATATCACATATTTCGAAACCTAATAATGAGTTAACAAGGCGCCTTGTGTACCGTATGGATGGCGTACAATTCACACAAGACCATAATAGCGAAGTGATTTGATGCTTGGATTCGACGAAGTCCCTTTCGTGGGCAGTACTTTTTTCATCCTAACATTCACGTCTCTTACTTTGAAGCCAATGGCAGACTTTATACCTATTATACAGCTTCTGTAAAAAAGTAGTATTTTTTACCATTTCCGAGATTTTTACTTGTGTTGATGTGCTGATGCGCGTAGGTATACTAAATTTCAGCCGAGTAGTAGGTAGTTTGCATGATGAGATATATCGGGTTTACGCTATTCCGAAATTTCCAATATTTCTTTTTTTGCCAAAAAAGCACTAAGTGTGAATACATTTTTAGAAACGGAATTTGAACACCTTTCATAGTGTTTCACGATTCTTTTAGGAGAGTTTTAAGTTTAAAAGTAAGACAACTCAATAATTGGCCACTTCAAATATTGAGATATCAATTTTATTATTGATTTTTTACATCCGAAATGAAATTCTCTGATTGTAAATTGAACTGATTTACACTTGATTATTGAATTATTATCTTATCAACCAAAGTATTATTCGATTAGTGTTATCCATTATTTTTAAATTTAAAGGCGTTTAGTAGCAGTGTTGCAATTGTGTCGAAAGTTGAGTTAAACACAATTTGTAGTGATTCGTGGAAATCATTGGCCGAACTTTTAAGTTGTCATAGGTAGCCATAGAAAGAACAACTCCTGTGACAGACGACCATCATCAGATGGTGAAGGAAGAGAAAACAGTCACTTGTCCAACTCGAGGTATGCTACATAAAATTCTGAATCTAATGATACCACACTTTCCTCAATTTGATGACTTTAGAAATTATCTGTTCTCCCTTTGTTATATGTTAATAACGAATTGAAACCGTAATCTGGTTATGTATTGTAACCATCAGAAAAAAAATTTGCGGTTTATTCTGGCCAGTGCACTACTATGGTTTGTATTTGCTTATTTTTATAAGATTTCTTGATACTGATTTCAATGAAACGATTTTGTGGGGGAGTCGCAGAAGACAAATAATTTTTAATATTTATGAGCCATCAAAATGGTCAAATGTTGTATCATTAGATTCCTAAAATATGAACATAAGAACGACAGTGGGTAATAATTCTCATCATTATTTTTATAATCATCATTTATATTGAGTGTTAAAGAAGTTCATAAGAGAGATTAAGAGAGATTAAGAGAGATTAAGAGATTAATGGCCGATCCCACGGACCAAACTTATCACGTAAGTTAGACTTAAAAATGAAGAATGACGTTTGTCTTATGGTATAAACATCATAATACTCATAATTGTCATTTTAAGGCTCTCTTAAAGTTCAGTAAGGTCGGTGGAATCGTGCATAAGAGTATGTTGTTCATCATCCAAACTTAGACGGTATCAACGTCATTTTGACGTTTAACGCCACACTTAAAAATGACGCTATACACCATTTTTCTAAGATTGATGCGGTTAAAATTGGACGTGTTTTTAACATGTTCGTCGGCACCGGAAGAACGCGTTTACAGATGATATCTGATTAAACTAAACTTGAACGTGTGGAGGTCGAGGGCAATCACCCCTCGCCGAACATTCAGATATTCAGCCACAACTTCAGTGTCAGCTGTAGACAGAAGAGCTGTCCTGCTAAAAAACACCACAGAAGTTGTTCTGTAGGTTGTGTTGATTTGGTTTACGAATGTCGCATGCATTTCTTATACAGAGTTTGTTAAGCAGTAACTGCTCATTATAGCCATCAGCGCCACCTATACTGATTTAACGCAACTAAAGAAAGACATGTCATAAATTCAACGTGCCCATAACGTCAAAAATTACAATTTATTTAATGTTGGACATCATGACCAGTTAGTTCAACACATCTTTAAGACGTCCATATAAAAACTCAAATATAACGTTATAAATGCAACGTTTGTTCTACGTGCAAGAGTCTCTATTGGTTATACATAAGTCATGATTTGGAGGTCATTTTAGTCACCATTAAAGCCCGTTCATATTATAACGTGTCTATAACGTCAAAAATTGCACATTTATTTAACGTTGAACGTCATGACCATTTTAACACGCCTTTAAGACGTCTATATAAAAACTTAAATATCAAGTTATAAATGCAACATTTGTTTAACGTGCAAAAGTCTCCGTTGGACTAAAACACATTCATATTATAACGTTTATGCAACGTCGAAAATTACACTGACCTATAGTTGTTAACGCATTAGCAACATGTTTTGTATGATGTTATTGTATCGACGTTAGTTTAACGAATAAGTTTCAACTTCCAAAAAGCGCCATATTTACGTAGATGTTTCAAAATGTGCCAAAAGTAAACTTAATTTTCACGTCGAGAGAATGTCGTGTCAAGAATCACCAAAAAGTTAACGTGATTTTTTCAACCATCAGTAACGTGAAATCAACCAGCGTAATGTGATTTCGACGTTAAAAAAACGTGTGCCCGTGGGGTATATGTGATACGTTTTCTCGGAAACTACCGAACGGATTTTAATTAAATTTGATGCGGAGTTTAATGGTAGCCTTCTGGTGAGCCCAGATGAGTTTCATATCAATCCGCAAATACCAAGTACCTTTTTGGCATATCATCCATGAAATTTTAATGATGAACACCAATTTTTCTTATCAGCTCATGAAAGGTATTTCAATTTTGTATGTGAAAATGTATTCACATTTAGTGCTTTTTTGCGTCTTCAAGTTTTCAAATTTCGTTTTCAAACATGTATTCAGACTTAGTGCCATTTTGTCAATCGTAAAAATTTGAAAAATTCCATAAAGCACCTAAAGTTTTGTGGAGTAGAACTTAGGTATATGTAGGTATAACGGGTAACAACGAGATCATGTACGCTTCAATAACTTTTTTAATTATTATGATAAAAATCTGAAAAAAATCGCAGTGCTAATATCCATGAAACGAAATTTTTTGACGTATATTACAACGTTCTATCACTTCCGGTTACGTCGGCTTTAATTTAAATTTTTAAATGGGAAACACGGTATATTTTTATATTTTTGGAATCTAGGAGTCATTCTGAGTATTGTAAGGTCATTTTATTAAGTCTTTTCTTTTGTATTGGGAAATTTGGTTGCGGATCTAGAGGTCGGTGCTACTCATTTGTTGTGGACAAAAATGCCAAGTTGGTAGTATCATTGCACGGAGAAAAAAATATGTTTTCATGGATCAGGTGTACCGGCATGGTGCCATTTGAAAAAATTTGCCAATTTTTCTTCTTTAAAATGGCATATTTCAGTTTTTTCGGTATAACTCGGGACCGAATCAAGATATCGGAAAGTTCTCTTCATATCCTTAATCACCAAGAAATAGCGCAACATTTCTCTAATTTAAATTATACTCTCCATCTCTTATCGTTTCCGAGATACTAATAATGGTGAGCATCGAAAAATTAACCACCCTGTACCTTCTAGGTATGAAAATAATTTATTGAAACCCCAATTGCCCTAAAGTACCCACCGGATATAATATAATGTTATAGGTACTGCCTGCCTATTTGTTTATCATCTGTTTGCCTTCATGAGGCGGTAGCGAAATTAATTATCCTACAATTCTTTATAGTTTCCGGTGTACCGGTTTTTTCAAGTAACGATCTTCATAATCCTTTTTTTTTCTTGAGGTAAAAATTACATCGTATTATAGCCATAGGAGGAATAATAAATTGCATTAATATTCATTCGCAGGCTTTGCCACAAATTGAACAATTTTACAGTTCTTTTGCGTGCCGGCATAAGCTAATATTTCATGCAAAATAGTTTCAGAATACCATATCGGGTTAAAAAGGACAAGCAAAAATTGATTTATAAATATAAGTCGAGCTGTCCGGTCTTTTCAACCTAATGGTTATACAGGGTGTTTTGCAACCGCGTGTAAGTTTTTAAACCTCAGATTACCCATCGAAAATGGTAACGATTGGCACAAAATTGTTTAGGTCGAAGTCGTCTCCTAAGGAAGTTATAGGGCTTTAAAGTCAGCCATCGGGAGCAGTTTTTCTTAGTTATCTCAGGAACGGATTAACGGATTTGAATTAAATTTGGTGGACACTAGTAGCCAGTGAATATACATCTACATGGGGAATTTCGTTGCATTATGACCACGGGATCCGTAGAAAACGGAGACACCTTTGACATTTTTCTTCCGGAAAATGTTTGAAGGTCACGCGTTTTAAAAATGGTGGTATCTGTTAGAAAGGGCAATTCAAACTGCAACTTTTACTATACTTGGTATTTTTTGATTTAATACGTGGTTTTAGAGATATCCGTACCGGAGGTAACTGGAAAATTTTTCAAGGTCACGCATTTTAAAAATGGTGGTGCCTGTTGTAAAGAGCAGCTTAAACTGCAACTTTTACTATTCTTGGTATTTTTTTATTTAATAAGTGGTTTTAGAGATATCCAAATAAGAAAAACTGCTCCCTATGGTAAAGCCCTAACTTCCTTAGGAGACGACTTCGACCAAAACAATTTTGTGCCAATCGTCACCATTTTTGATGGGCAATCTAATGTTAAAAAACTTACATGCGGTTGCAAAACACCCTGTATAGTCAGAATCTGCGAGTCAGAAGTCGGCCACGTCCGTCCGCCAGGTGTGCTAATGGAATGCCGTCCCTCACACTCGATCGCTGGTGCAATCGTGCGCATGGTGCCCGGCGCTCATTTACTTCAATAAGTTTAAATAAAAATATTTTTCACCCCTAAAATGACATTTTTCGATAATAAGGTCTTCAATCCGGCAATGCAATAGTTATCGAATTCGATAATAATAATATGCTCTTTTGCTAAGAAAAATTCAAAAAGGAGCCCTTTTCAACCTAAAATGCCAATTTTCGAAAAAATGGCAATAAAGTTTTTGATCCAGCAATGCAACAGCTATCGAACCCGAGAGTAGAAATATGCTCTTTTGCTAAAATAAATTGAAAAAAGAGCCTTATTTTGCCACTAAAATGGCATTTTTCGTGAAAGTGGCCCTAAGATTTTCGACCCGGTAAAATATTAGCTGTCAAAAATATACAGTTATACCTACATAGGTTCTTTTCACGGCACGGATTTTTGGTCAAAACGGCAGCAAGTGTGAGTATATTTTTAGAAGCAGAATTTGAAGAGCTTTCATACGGTCGATGGATGGTGTGAAAAATGGGGGTTTGTTTTTAAAATTTTGAAATTGATGTGACGAAATGGCACTTTCCTTGAATCGATTTGGCTCAAAGTCTCAGGTTCTTCACTAAATTATAATATGGGAACGCAGCAAATTTCGGCCAGATAGGTGCACTACATACATTTTTCAAAAACCACTTTTTTGTTTTTCCATTGTGACCCTGAAACGTAAAGAGATGATGTTTTTGGCAATTCGATTTTTCGAACGATTTTAGTAACTGCTCCGCGAAGCGTATAGAAGTTAAAAAAAGACGGTGGCGCGGGCAATTCCCACCTGCAATTTGTTGAATCCAAAACGTTTTTTAATACAAGAGTGGATGAAGGGTCTATAGATAAACGGTGTAGTTAGAGTAGATTAGACTAATGTATAGTGTGGCTAGATAGAACTGGTCATTATGGGCTGTTAGCCAATCAAAACTCGATCTCAAAACTCACGTTCCATCCACTTTTGATTTTTTCTTAGAGTTATATTCTGTTATTTTATTATTACCAATGTGGTAAGTATAGGCAGGACCAGTCCCGAAACTAATTTCATCACGATTGCAAAGTAAATACTGTCCTGTTGTTGGGGAGGTGAGACCATAATTTGAAACCAATTTCATTCTATGGGTATATTAGGTACCTACTCGTGATTGTTTCTCACAGACTGTATTCACCTTCGATCAAATCGTGTGCCAGCATTCACCGGATTTGCATGAAAACAACATAAATTCCAGGCGATTTCTCAATTCACCCCGATCTGATAAAACAAACGGCAATTAGTCCGTGTGGCGATAAATCTCAAAGTGATTAAGCGGCAAGCACCCCACTAAAAATTAATTTTTGTTTTGGGGCATGTTTAATTGAAATATGGCGCCACGAGTGGAAACATCGAAATTATGTAAATTTATTCAGAGTTGTTATATGGGTAGCCATTTGTTTTGGAAGAAGAAATTACCTTCTGACATTATTTAAGTTTTCAGGTTCATTAATTTTTGTGTAGTGATAATCTTTAAAAAATAAATCTATATGGGTATAATGGACGATAGTTAAGATCCGGTGTTTTATGGAAATTTTTGGGGTTTTTGGTCGCTTGATCTCGTATAATAATTACATTGCTATACATAGGTATACATAATGAATTAATTTTTAAATGAGGAACTAAATATATTTTCTCGTTTACCAATAGGTACACACAAGTGCTATATTACGACGAGAAATTGAACAAAAAATTCGATACCGTTTAATAAACAAACATTTAAAAAAAATTCTATAAATGACGTGACCATATAGGCGTTTATGCATTAGACCCGGTACCCGGATAAATGAAGTCATCGCCCATTTATATTAATTATTTTCTTTAAGGAATGATGGGAATATTGCAGAAAATTGGATACTGGCCGGAAATCGAACCTAACAAATTACCTGGAGGTGATTGGTTAAAACCTTCGTGAATCACACTCGTGTAATTATTTTCTCGAAAACAGTGAAGAAAATCTCAAAATGAATTAAACCCTATAGGTATTTTGGTGTCCTCTTTCTTTATGCCTAATAAAAAAAATCATTCATGTTCCCCAGATAGATATTCATTTAAATGACCTCCTTTAATGGATAAGTTAATAGCTCTTCGGCTTCTAAATTTGTTGGTCGATAATTAAATTTTATCGCCGTTCAAGACCAATTTGAATATTTTCGATTAAGTTATTGAATTCCACTGAAAACATACGTTTTTATTAATGGTGGCCGGCGACACTTGAAGAGGCACTCGAGCAACCATGCAAATTTTCCAAATCCAAAGCGATATCTTCTTCAGTCATCATTTTATAACTTTTGATTGAAATATCCCTCCAACGAACCTCCAGCGAACCATTTCCATTACAAGAAATAACAAATAGTAAGTATACAGGGTGGGTAATTTTTCAATGCTCACCATTGGGATCTTCTAAAAGGTAAAAGATACCGGGTCGGTTAAATTACCGAAAAGTTGCGCTATTTCTTGGCGATTAAGAATCTGAAGAGAACTCCCCGACATTTTGATTCGTTCCTGAGTTATCACAAAAAATCTGAAAATTGCCAATTTAAAGAAAAATTAATATCTTCTTAACGATTGATGTTATTTAAATAAAATTTGGAACTTTTATATTTTTGACAGCTGTCAATTGAATGGCATTGCCAGAGATTTTCTAGGCCTTCTAGATTTTGAATAAAGACAGTCAACTTTTCTTTTTCTTATGGGCGCCATATCGAATTTTAACACCGCCGGATACACAGAAAAATTAGCTTCTCAAAAATGTAACCAACATGGACGTTTTTCACAAAATTAATATGTGAAGGCCCGAGTCACACGACCGCAAAACGTATTTTATTACTGTTGTACTCAATTGTTTTCACATGTTACAAGAGATTGAAGAAGCCAGCGTACTTTTTTGAATTTGTTTTTCTTCTAAGTTTAGGCTGATTTCGCAAATTATTCCTGCCAATTTTCAAATTCTGACGTCTGTCAAATAAGTTCATGTTGAGTACATTTTTGAAAAGCCATTTTTTTGTGCATTTGATGGTGTTAAAATTCAATATGGCGGCCATAAAAGAATCAAAAGTTGACTGTCGTTATTCAAAATCTAGAGGGCCTAGAAAATTTCTGTCTATGCTATTCAATTGACATCAGCTGTCAAAAATATAAAAGTTCCAAGTTTCATTTAAATAGCATCAATCGTAGGTAAGGAAGATATTAATTTCTCTTTAAATAGGCAATTTTAAGATTTTTTGTGATAACTCGGGAACGAATAAAAATAGCGGGGAATTCTCTTCAGATTCTTAATGATCAACAAATAGCGCAGCTTTTCTGTAATTTAACCGACCCCGTATCTTTTACCGTTTAGGAGATCCCAATGGTGAGCATCGAAAAATTACCCACAATGTATTATAAATAAAGGGCGGATTAAAAAGCATTTATTTTCCAGAAATAAGCGCCTATAAAAAGCTTCAAAAATCGAAAATTAAGCTACAAAAAAGTGAAAATAAGCACCTAAAAGTTCAACTATTTCAAAATTGCAAATTGAAAATTTACATTTTCGCTAATTGCAGGAAATGCCTAATAGTAATAGACCAGTCAAATAGGGACCGGAGGTTACAATAAATGTTGGAAAGCGGGAGATGATCTTAAACCCTTTAGTAGGCATCTAATAGAAGTATCCTAGTTTTGCAACTTCCCAGGATGTGTGCGTAGCGTATGATAGGGTGTCCAAAAAACCCCGAAATTTTCTGACTTTTTTCAGTTTTTCGCTTATAATTTCTAAACAGTGCTTCCTAGCGGAAAGTTCGCTATTTTCGAAATTAAAGCGCACTAAATTCTGCGTCGAATGAGCCCCCCAAACGTTAATTTCGACCATGATTTTAAAAAGCATCACAAATTTAAATTTTGGTTAAACGTTTCTCCGATTGTATGCGCGGTCACCCATCTCTGTCACTCCTCGGTCGGCTTTGTTCTCTATCTACGCATCTCACCATAGACAAAGAAACCTTAAGTTAAGGTTTTTTTCATTTTAGTGCCAGTACCTTATCTTAGTCAATTAAGGTTGCGAAATAAGTAAAAATCGACCAAAAACGTGGTAAGCTAGCAAGAATAAGCACTAATAAGCTACAAAAGACTTAAAAAAGCTCACAAAATCGTAAATAAGCACTTACGCGAATTTTAGGCAAAAATTAGCAAAATAAGCAAAATAAAATTAGTGTCAAATGATTCGAAACTTTATGAAACGGAAAGAACCAACAGCATTTCGTTCTGCTTACAATATTAAAAAAAAGCAAAATGCCAGAAATCCGCCCTCTAATTATAAATATAGTGAGGTTCAAAAGTTGCTTCCCTCTCCTCTAACTCTATAGTGGAGGGGCACCTCGGGAAAACTCATGGACAGGTAGCTTTTATTAATTTAATGCAGTCTGATATTGTCAAATATTTTTTTCCACTTTCGGTTTAACCGGAAATGGTCTTAACTTTGTTCTTTTAACTGCATTCATACATTTTTCTCCACGGATTCGGGATCTACGATTTTTTCTGAGTTAGGAACATGTATCATACTTGACTATAGTCAAGTATGATACATGTGCAGTCATGGCCACCCTAGATTTTCAAAAACGTCGAAGATAAAGTATATAGCACTGGGAAATGAAACTTTCGTTGTTGCTTTATTGTGAATTTTGAGTTCAATATGAATATCTGCAAAAATAGTTCGAAGAATTACTTCTCCGATAGCCTTTGTTAGCACTTCGTAATAATTGTGTGGACAGTAGCAATTATTTTAGTCGTGAGGAAAGACGAAACTTTCATTTCCTTTTAATATAGGTGAAAAATAGTAATTTTTGAAAAACGCAAAAACACGTCAACTTAATTTTTTCGTTACAAATTCAACTACGCAATTAGTTTTTTTTAAAGTCTGTTTTATTTGTTTCAAATTTCTTCAAAACTGCAAACAAATTTTTTCAAAATCTAATTGCGTACCTGAATTTGTAACGAAAAAATAAAGTTGATGTGTTTTTGCGTTTTTCAAAACTCACTGTTTTTCACTGGATACAAAGTCGTGCGTGTTAGTAAGGATGAAAATAGTACTGCCCGCGAAAGGGAATTGAACTTGAGTCCTGCGGGTTAGATCCAAGCATCAAAAAATTATTTCGCCACGCCATCCATACGATACAAAAAAAAATTTTTTTCACCCCTAAAATGACATCTTTCGAAAAAAATGGCATTAAGGTTGTAAAATAAATTCAAACAAGGGCCTTTTTGCCACTAAAATGGCATTTTTTTTAAAAATTGGCACTAAGGGTTTCGACCCTGTAAAATATAAGCTATCAAATTCAGGCCCGGTTTTTCCATCTTCGAGAACCTCCAGTTTACCAAACCAGCGGTTAGTTGCATAGGATGCAGCCAATCAGAACACTTGGTTAGGTAAACCGAAGATGGAAAAACTGAGCCTCAATAATAAAAATATACAGTTGTGCATTTTCGGCCAAAAGGGCACCGAGTGTGAATACTTCCTAGAAACAGAATTCAAGGAGCTTTCATATGTTGACGCGAAAAATGGGGGTTTACATTTAAATTTTTAAAGTTGATGTGCTAAAATGGCACTTCCTTTGGGCCGATTTTGCCCAAGACCTTTCCAGCTCTTCCGATGAGAATGGTGAAACAACTAGGGGAAGGTGGGGCATGATGGGGAAGTTAAGGTTTGGAAAATTGTAGTGCGACCTTGACCTAGAATAACAGTCAAATGTTTTAATGTTTTAAACACGTTTAATGAATGATTTGATCATTAACCTATATATTGCAAGCAAACAAACTCTTAACCAGAACTTATTCTATAGGAAAAAAAATTTCAAATTGAAATGACACAATGCCCCACCATCACCATAGTGTAAGATGGGGTGAACTATGGGGCAACATGGGGATCAGGTGGTAGTTTTTAAAAACCAAAGCCCATTAGTTCTGAGATATACCACAAAGATGTACTATGTCTATTGTCATCGTCTTCCTCCTCTTCTCCGGCGCATGAACAATGAGCCCATTTTTTACACTTCCGGCATTGAATCCAGCCTTTAGTAGATCCTGAGTAAAGGTAATTGCAATAGAGGCAAGCTGCAGTGGCGGATCCAGAAGACAATCTCGGGGGGGGGGGGGCGAATTGATGGGAAACCATAATTTTAAACCAGTGGCGCAGGGGCCGCTTAGGAAATTTTTCCGCCCTAGGTGAAGTAGAATTATGAGTGGGGCTCGTTGAATGGGGGAATAATTTGTTAGACAGTAATGGAAGGGGGGGGGGGTTGAAAATGCGCCGCAGGCGAAAATTTTACAGAATTTCAAGGTCACGCATTTTCTAAGCACTTATTCAGAATGTTAGTGACATTATTTGAAAAACTTAAGTCCCATATGATGGAGCATTTTTTATCGAGATCGCATTTCTTACAAAATGAGTAAAATAGGACATTTCTGCATGAAATTTTTGAATCATAGCGACTAACTCTACTCCCCCTAGGACGTCCTAGGTCCCGCCCTTGCTTAAGTATACCTACATTTTATTTTAAAACCTCATGTCTGAATAGTTATTATAAGAAATGCTCAATCAAATTGGTACGTACAGACACTGTGTAACTGTGACGCCCCAAAAACTTTTTGGAAAACCCAAACTGCCGCCCCAAAGATTTTGCCGCCCCAGGCGGCCGCCTACACAGCCCACCGTGTAGAGCGGGCCCTGAGTGGACGACAGACGAATTTTGTGAAATGTACGAAGTTTATGATTTGGCACGGATCTCGGGAGGGGCGATCGCCCCCTCGCCCCCCCCTAAATCCGCCACTGATCCTCATTTTCTTCCTCAGAAGAGGAGTATGAAGATGCTTTTCTATTTGAGAACTTTAGGTTTCGTTTCACATTTCACTTTTCTTTCTAAAGTTGTTTGGGGTACATTATATGATTTTGCAGCCTTTCTGAACCCTAACTGGCCATTTAACACTGCATCAACTGCATTTTGCATCGCCTCCCCGGACCAATTGCCTTGATTAGTTTTTCTTTTGCAGGTGCGAACCATTTTTTAAAAAGAAATAAACAAAATATTGACCGATTAGCAGTTTACTTTTGGCGTTTCCCGATAGATTTCGCTATTAGATTAGTTGTTATTACTTCGACCCCATCTTACCCCATGGCCCCTTATTGCCCCACCTTCCCCTACTCAGGGAACTAAATACCCCTATAACTGCATTGAATTACACGTCACGCTGCATCGGAAACGGCGACTCAAAGAGCTCGGCAATTAAAAGTGTTGTTTTCTCTTTCAGCAGAATTCGGTGGACAGGTGTTTCGACGTTATTGGGTCTCGTCAGCGCCGAACTATCTGCCGAGAGACACACTGTTAAATCTTGTATATTACCATATGTCATATCTCATATCATTGCCATCAGTGAAAATGGCTAAAATATTCTTGTCCTCCCTCTGTCGATAATTTGGTGTTGAATTGTGCGGTATTTCAACAATGTCAAGCGACACAACTATAAAGTATGGGTCATTTTAACCTTATTATTAATGTAACATATAATAATGAGATGACGAAATTCAATTTTTTCCGCTACATTAAGTCTCATTACCAGCTTATCGATATTTCGATCGCATTACAGAAATTTTTATTATGATTACCCACACAGGAAATTAAATAATAATTATCCAATCATGTGGGATAATAAATAATGTTAGAATAGCTTCTGTTTAGGTACACATTGTTAGCATATACGCACTCGTAAATTAATGCGAGCTTCAAAAGAAGAAAAAGCATCATCTAAAACTAAAAGCCATCACGTACCTACCTATCCAAATTTAAGTATCTTTTGAGGTTAGTCGTAAAATTGATCGTTCGTATAAACCACGCCAACGCTGTTTATTTATCGTCCTAAGGTAAATTTATGCGGCACAATTGTTCCCTAATGATGTTAATATAAGACCTATTAGGTTGTGGTGTAACATGGCGCGGTCATTTGTTAGAATTGTGGATGAAGACCAGCCGCTAGATCTTATCGGAGAGGAGCCGACACGAAAATCGCTCGTTTAGCTACCACCGTGTCTTTATTCTTCCATTTGTCTACGAATAATAATATAATTAAGTAAAGTTATCTTTTGTACCTAATCGATCAGCGTTCTTTTCCCCAACAGATCGCCATTGCCATCAAGTAATTTTTTATGGTTCTTATTAACATTAAATTTTATTACGTAAAGTTTGCTCTGACGTTTCAATCTGGAATCATATTCAGTCACAAGCTGTTTTATCGGCTTTATTTCACCCATCTTATGTGAAACGAGCCGTACTTAACGATTTCTGCCGGCACTAACGCTATGTTTACTTATATGAGCTCCTGCAGCTCGAATATTTTACTACCTGGAGACGTGATCACTTTACGTCAATGTTTTATCCATAACCGACGGAATGGAAAGTTGTCTTTTCGAAGTTAAAAATATGCAGCAGAGAAGCGGCTGGAACCTCCCCATCGCGTGGGATTTCCGCGTATGATGTCTTGTATTTAAAATTTTAAAGTTGATGTGCCAAAATGACACTTTCCGTGGACCGATTACTTCCAAAAGTCTGTCAGCCTTTCAGTGGGTCACATACTCTCCATTTACCAAATTTCAGCCCAATCGATCGAGTGGTTTGGGCTGTACTTTGTTTTTAATGTGAATGCATTTTGTCTTATTTAAAACCAGAATTTGAAGACCTTTCTGATGGGTATTTTTCAAAAACTTAGGGGAGACTAGGGGAATATGACATACCTAAAAGTAATTTCAATATTTCTTATCTTTTTGCTATCGATGATACAATCTTTATTCACGAAAAGCGTCCGTTAGACGTATCTCGAGAAGTTTTGGCATAATGGTCGGGAAAATTTGTATCATGTGATGGTTTCAATGGATTCTGAATTGAAGGAAAATATTTTCAAGATGGCCGCACTTCCGGTTGTACCGGTAGTCGACATCAACTTTGTTATTTTAAATAGGACACCCATATATGTACTTTCATACCACACTCCGGTTCTATACATTAAATTATGAGTATTTTGGTGTAACACTACCCTATGGCTAAATATGATAGTTTCCGAGAAAAAAAAATATTTTTCATTTTTAGAGACGAAAGGTATAGGAATATTTGAATGGATTGATAGGGAATTAAATTTGCAATCTACTGGGATCATAAAAAACCACGCATTGCTTTTGAAAAAATTGAGTTTCAATTGGATCTACAACCAGTGGCGTTCGTCATTTCTAAACCGTAGAGGAATTTTTTGAGTTTTAAGCCACAGTCCGTTGTCTCAAAGACGTCTTTTACTGCTGTCAAAATTTCAATACTCTAATCTCTTCTTTTGGCACAGATATCAATTTTAAGTAGATATTACGAGATTTTCCGTCTTTAAAAATGAAAAATATTTTTTTTATCGGAACTTATCATATTTAGCCATAGGGTAATGTTACACCAAAATTCTCATAATTTGATGTAGAAGCGGAATGTGCTATGGGTGTCCCATTTAAAATAACGAAGTTGATGCCGCCTTCTAGTATAACCGGAAGGGTGGCCGTCTTGAAAATATTTTCCTTCAATTCAGAATCCATTGAACCCCCGGCTACAAATTTTCGCGACTATGACGCCAAAACTTCTCGAGGTACGTCTAACGGACGCTCTTCGTGAATGACCCTGTATATGAATATTTTAATAAAATCTTTGCTACTGTTTCCTTCTTTGTCCGAGAATCACTCATCCCTTTTTATAATAATAATCGTCACTTCGGCAAAAAACAGCCTTGGTGAGTATTTTGAAATTCTTGGAAAATGCATGACCTTGAAATTTTTAAGAAAATATACTTGAGGCGCCATTTCGGACACGTATTGTAGATTATTAGAGGGGGCCACAATAGTTATTTAAACATCAAGGGCGGTAGGGTCATTTTACCGGTTGAGGGTATAATATAAGTTTGGAGATCGAGAGGGCTCCAGCCCGAGATCTCCAATATTACCCGAAAACCAGTGGAACACGGCCGTGTGGTGCTTATTACGTTTACCTAATTGCGTTTTAAAAAGTTTGATTTTACACAACTAGGTAAAATGTTGTACACGGAATACGTTTTGAAAAGCATAAATTGTTTGACTCACATAATGTTGCAAAACTCGCTATCGCTCGTTTTGGCAAATATTATGACTTGTCAAACAATATAGGACTTTTCATAACTAATTACGTAAATAATTATTTTTGCACGCTCAAAATAGAGATAAAAGCAAAAAATGTAATTTATTGACAGTTTTCACTATGAGTGTCAAGATGGCAAGTGATACCTACTTACCGCCCGATTTTTACTTTATCAAAAAATTGTTCCAATAATAGTCGAAAAGTAAAGGACCCCGCACCGTTTATATGGGCATCAGAAGTTAAAAATGGGAGGTTAGGTAGGTAGTACAACCACTAAAATTGGCTTGGTACATCGGTATCTCATAGCTTAACTTAAATCTTAAAAAGTTTTTGGAGCCAATCGTGCAAGTCGTGCAACGGGATATTCCATTTTGGCACATCAACTTTGAAATTTTAACATAGGCACAAATCCCCATTTTTGGCGTCACCATAAAAAAGACCTTCGCTTCCAAAGATGTATTCACTCTCAGTACCATTTTGACAAAAAGCTCAAAAATTCGAATTTTTGAACGTACTTGGAGATTCTGTAACCCGTTGAAGCGCCAAGAAATGTTTGAAGGCAATCAGCCCATTCGGCAAGTGCCATTTTATCACAGCGCTTCTCAAATTTTTAAATTGTAATAATAATATGATTAACGCCCATAGCATTTACAATAAACAAAAAGTAATAAGAATCACAAAAAAAAAAATGCAGCAGAGAAGCGGCTGGAACCTCCCCAACGCGTGGGTCTTTGATTTCCGTGACTTGTGTTTAAGATTTTAAAGTTAATATGCCTAAATGGCACCCATTTGCTCCCAAAAGTTTTTCAGCTCTTCAACGGGTCACCTGACCTCCATGTACCAAATTTCAGACAAATCCATCCAGTAGCTTGGGCTATAACGTGGTTTCAGTGTTATTACAAAATTTCGATTTTTCTACCCAGAGGGTAATAAATGCGATTATTTTCAAATCTCCTTTTAAACCAATCAATTAGACTCATTTTTAAATTTCTATCCAATCAAGTTCATTTAAGAGTGATTAATGCATTTTATCGGTGTTTGCACGAGTCATTTAATCGTTTCCGATGACCACTTGATTTTAAACACAATTTGTTCACTGCTGAAAATCACCACTTAAACAAAATTATGGGAAATAAAGGTCCACAAATACGACCACCAAACACAAGTCTTTCCAAAAACCATATTTTAGGTGTTTTTGGACATAAAGAACGCTGATTTCTTCTGGATATATCCTAAAAACTCAATAATATTTTGTTTGCACGGTTCCTAACCTCAAACGTCATTAATGTCAATGAGCTATAAAGGCTCGTTCGCAACATCATATTGGGCTTTTGAGTATAGGCAACCCCGGTTTAAAAAATCATAATTTTATCAAAACAAGAGTTTAATTTGTGAAATAATCTTACCGAATACCACTCGTGCATCGCTATTGCAATCGGTTAAATTTTAGAAATAATTACTCAAGCTTTGTTGCCGTATAGGTAAAACAATTCGAACTAAATTGCCATTTATTATCAAAGATTAAAGCCCTCGAGCTAAAGCTCTCGGGCTTTAATCAGATAATAAATGACAATTTAGTTCTCATTATTTTACCACCGGCAACAAGCTTTCGTAATCATTTTCAAAATTTAACCGATTAAATAGTATGCACTTGTGGTATTATAAGCGAATAAATTTTATCTCATTTAAAACCAGAATTTGAAGACTCTTCTGATGGTGACAATAAATCTTTCAAAAATTTGTTTTGGATGGGTAAATGAGAGAATAAGTTTAAATTTGGAAATTGGTGTGCCAAAACGGCACTTTCCGTGGGTCGATTGAATCCAACATTTGTTCAGCTCTTCGACGTGTAATACAATCCCCATGTGTAAAATTTTAGCCAAATCGGTTCAGGGGCTTAGGCTGTACCGCGATTTTAAAGTCCGATAAAAATCTCGATATTTTTAGTTTTTGGTCAAAAGGGCACTGACAGTGAATACATCTTTGGAAGCAGAATCTGAAGGCCTTCCTTATTGTGACGTGAAAAATGGGGGTTTACATTTAAAATTTAAAAGTTGATGCGCCAAAACGGCATTTCTGGTTGCACGATTGGCTCCAAAAGCTTTTCAGATCTAAGTTGGGTTATCACATGCACACGTACCAAATTTCAGCCAAATCGGTCGAGTAGTTTGGGCTGTGGCGCGTTTACGAACGAACGAACGTACGTACGAACGTACGAACGTACGTACGTACGTACGTACATACATACAGACACATTTTAAAAACCACTTTTTTGGGTTCCTGAGACCTCAAAACGTACAGATCCGGTCTTATCTCGAATTCGAAAATTTTAGTGATTGCAGTAACCTCCCTTTTTTTTAAATGGTGAAGTGGAGTGGGGAGGTTAAAAAACAAACAGATTTACACATGGAAAATTTTAGACAATGATAGCTTAAATGTTTCTAAGGATACACCAAAAACATCAATTCCGGCGCAGTGCAGCTTTGACATACCCTTTCTAACTTCAATCCAAATGAAATGTGCCTGTTAATAGACATATTTTATGCGTGTCATCATTCGTAAGGTTTCATATCTTTGAATTTTTTGCCAAAAGACCCAAATAGGTGCTAATACCGGCGGGTGTTTCATTCCAGGCGCCATATAGGGAAAAGTAATTTTATTTTCAGTTTGCTCATGGAACTGGTTCCGGCCAAATCCGATGTCCTCTATGCATGAAAGAAAATTGGCCCTGAAAGATTAGTTCTCGGAGATACCAAAGAGGGCTGAATCGTGGCCCGCGTAATTTAAACATCCGATTTTCAAAACATTTCCAATGTTTTAACAAGGGGGCATTTCAGGGCCAATTTTTTTTCATGTATAGAGCGACACTGAGGCCCATTGACCTAATCACTCGGATTTGACCGGAACCAAATCCGTGAGCAAACTGAAAATTAAATTACTTTTCTCGTGTTATTTCCCTATGGCGCCTGGAATGAAACACCTAGTATATTCTTAGAACCATCAGAATTTGAAGGATTTTCTCCACTTTTGAATTAGAAATGAGGGTTTCCATTTAAACTCTGAAAGAGTTAATATGCCAAAACAGCACTTTCCGGCGGCGCGTGTCATCATGATTTTGGCTACAAAAACTTTTCAGCTATATATTCCGGGCCGGGCCCGGACCTGTTGCTTGTTAAAATCGTATCGTGTAAAATACGTTTTTACTAACCAATTTTTTGTGTAACTTGGTCCTCAAAGCAAACCTATATGTAGACATTGTAGTTATAGTAAATCATCAGATTTTATCACAAACTCCAAAATTTTAGTAGATAATCTGTTAATAATTGTAGAGTGATGGTGTGGGGTGGTTAAAAATTATTCTTATACCACCCAAAATTTCCTTTCTGGTCATGGCTTTAATCTAATGTTTCTCTTTTATTCATTTTGTTTAAGGAATATAAAACGACCATATTCCCTATTCAAATCTTCAATTCTCATTCCCATACCCATGACGCCTCATACTTACAACTCACACAATGAGCCACTCACTTATGGTTAGTCCGGTGCCATGCCGGCGCATCCACCATTTTTCCTTTCCCCGTCCGTCGTTGTCATACGAATCGTCGTATTTTATTTAAATGTTTCAAGTTAGGTATGATATGGGATTAGGATGAGTATTGCCAATAAATAAATAAGTAAGTCATTTATTTACTAAAATATTACCTATTTACATTCAATTATTGCAAAATACCAAAGAGAATCGGAAATGCAATATACGAACACAAAAACAAGTGATTTCAATATTTCTTACTTTATATTTTATACAGGCACAATACTAATTAATCGAATAGAATACTGTTATTGTTATCAGATTGCCAAGAGTATGGTTGTACGATTGATTTGTTGATCGACCATGTACATAGTATTATACCAAAAACCAGAAGCGGTCTGATATGGGAAAATAAAAATGGGATTATTAAACAAGAAATTAAGGAACCTCGATTTATTATTGTGTTGGACAAAGCCTTTAAAACCCCAAACATGCCTGGCATTGTCAGTAGACAATACAACTCTGGATCGAAAGCATTATGAAGTAATAAGGGACCTAATAGCATTAGCATGACTTTACCTTTTTTCTATTCTTCTGGTGGATTTTACAATAGGCCGTGAAAAAATACATATTCTTGAGTCAATGGAACGAATTTAACACGGACTCACCTTTTGTTTACTCGACATATAATTCAAATTTGATATTTTCAGCTTCGGTCCATCATGAGATTTTAATGGGGACGGTAGCCAGACATTTCTCTTTGTTCATGTTTAATTGAGGCCCATTTAAATGTTTATGGTAATTAGACCTGTTCTTCCGCACTTCAGAAATTAATTTTTTCCACTGGTGGCTGTCTAATTACTTTTTTCATCCGGAATTATCGTCGCATTTTGTTGTAATTTAAATAATTGTCTCCAAGAGATATAATCTTCATGCATAGGGGGACAGTATGAATTAATAAAACCTTAGATAAAACCCACACTTTTTTAATCTATAAAGTCCATCTTCTAATCCATGACTAATCCTGATATAATTCTGTTTATAAACCCGATTTTTAATGTGAAATGAAGCGAATAGTACGTGCTACCGACATCCGCTTTTTTACCACAAAGAAATCTATTTAATTCAATAGTGATGAAGAAAAAGACTAAATATGAACCGTTTGACCGAGACAAGAAGTAAATTGACTAAAACACTATAAGAACGAAATTTCATTACCCAAAAAATTAATCAAGGATTTGTCTTTAGCTAAACAACATCTTCATCTTCTTATTATTGCAACACCGTTACTTTTCAAAAAAAATTCAGGATGTAAGCGTGACAAAAACTTTTGTGATTTCATTTAATATACCTATTATCAGTAGAATGGTTTTTTAAATTTTGCCTTTGTAATCGGTATAGGTACGATGTGATGCTCATTATTACCATACAGTGTTTTTTTGAAACTTCCCACCTTGAATATCTTTGGACGTAAAAAAGATATTGAATTGAATAAGTAAACTCTGGTCGTCACAGCACGGAGGGGGACACCTGCGCGTATATTGAGGGAATTTTTTCCACTTCTGGTTTAACCGGGAATGACCTTAAGTTTGGTTTTTCAAATGGAATTATAGTTTTCTCTCAACGGATTCGGAAGCTACAATTTTTTCTGAGTTAGAAACAAGTATCATACTTGACTGGAAGTACAGTCACGGCCACCCTAGATTTTCAAAAATATCGAAGAAATCGGTGAAAAATTCAGGTTTTTAAAAATAGCAAAAACATTTTACTTTATTTTTTTTAAATGTATCTGATGGTATAGTCTGATATTTGTTTTCAGCTTCCGATTTAACTCCTCAGTCCTCATAGATCTCATTTCTTATAAACTATTGAAATAAAGACACAAAAGAAAATGTAATTGCACAGATGAATTTGCCTCAAAAAAACTAACTTGACATGTTTTTGCATTTTTTGAAAATCTCAGTTTTTCACCGTTTTCTTCGATCTTTGAAAATCTAGGGCGGCCGTGACTCCACTTTCGGTCAAGTCTGACACTTGTTTTTGACTCAGAAAAAATCGTAGATTCCGAATCCGTTGAGAAAAAACTATAATTCCACTTGAAAAAGCAAAGTTAAGGTCATTTACGGTTTAACCAGAAGAGGAAAAAATTCCCTCAACATACGTCCATGCAGGTGTGGTGTGGGATTGGTCGGCGTCTATTTCAATTCAATATCTTTATTACATCCAAAGATATTCAAGGTGGAAAGTTTTAAAAATAACACCCTGTATACATACATAACAGTGCTTTTGAAAAATAAGGAATAAATTCAAGAGCTTTTTTGAGAGGAATATTTAGGAAATATCCTCGAACAGGTCAAGCTTATTTTTTTGATGTATACACCCAGAGAGGTGTAGTCAGATATTTTTTTGACTTTCGGGTTAACCGGAAATGACAACAATTTTAATTTTTCAAATTTAATCATACCTTTTCTCAACGGATTTGGAATCTACGATTTTTTCTGACTTATAGCAGCATGTGTCCAACATGTGACCTAACCGGAATTAGAGTCACCGCCACCTTAGATTTTCAAAAATATCGAAGAAATCGGTTGACGTGTTTCTGCGTTTTTAAAAAATCTCGATGTTTTTGAAAATGTAGGGTTGCCGCGACTGCACTTCCGGTCAGGAAGTGGGGTTAGTCTGAGTTAGTAACATGTGTCATTCGGTAAGACACGTGAAAAAATTGTAGATTCCGAATACGTTGAGAAAAAAGTTCTCGAGTTTATTCCTTAATTTTAAAAAGCTCTGTATAGTTATCATATCATATATCTAAACCCACATCACGAAAAAGAGAGTTAACGAATGTGTATGAGATTTATATACAGGGTGTTACAAGACCATGGTATACACCCCTTTTTTCCATAATTTTTGGAATACATTTTTGAAATTTGGAACATCGAATGTACTTATCAAAGGCCACTTTCTGATATATTAACCAAATTTTTCCACGTCCGGTTTTACCGGAAGTTATTTTCAAATGGGAACACCTGTATGTCAATACATTTTTGGAATCTACTTGATCTTCTGAATCCAGTGATACATATCTAAAGGGTTGAGACTTGAGACCCCTCCGTTGTTATTCTAATGGACCCATAGTAATCATGAAAAAACTGTGGAAAAAAAGGTGATACCATGACATGATCCTGTGACATCCTTCCTAGTAGTTACACAATATACTATTCCGGTCAATTTTAGAACCGGAAAGTAGTCTTTCCCGGACTAGTCCGAAGTCCGAGAAAGTGAAATTACACCGGAATATTCTGGAAAGTGAAATTTCACCAGAATAATTATATGGATTTTGTTACTGTGTTAATTTTTACTACGCTTCTCACATTTTTCTGTTTAGATAATTTGGATTAAAATATTTAATTTCACACAGAAAATATGTTGGGAGCACCTAAAACATTTAATACGTAACTCACATGTAACGTGTCTTTCCTGGACTCGCAGGCCTTCAGGCTGACGCCGTCTACTCGTCCAAGAAAGATCAATATAATACGTCCGATAAATAAGGCAGCTTTGGAGACGTCATTTGATGACAGAAAATAAACATTTGCAACCAGTTTATACTTTGCAGACCGTTGTCATTATATAGCAACGGCCTGCAAAGACTTTGTAGACCGTTGCTAAGGCCCTGTCTCCAATTAAAATAACATTTCCAAATTTCAAACCTCAACTTTAGCGTTGAGGTTTGAAAGCTGGGTCAATTATAAAACCGGAAAATCATATAAAAACCCGCAAAATCGCACAAATTCGTATTAAATTTACATGAAAGACGTTTTTCTCGTCTCACCCGCTCTCCATCTCTCACTTGCAACAAATAATATAATGCAGAGGTAGCTTTTAGAAGAACTGTCTTTTGCGAAAATGGAGCCATAATTCTAAAACGACCGAATAATTTCTGGTAGGCGCACCAAAACGTAGTCTTTTTTAAATAATATTGATGAATAATTTTGCTTGTAACACAATTTTAAAGCAAGGGAAAAAGCATAATGTTTGTGGAATCACGACAAATTGATAGAAAGAATATTAAATACTTGTTGCTCCGTACAAACACGTTGTGCCTATACCTCTGTTTGAAAGTATGTTTGAAGACCTTAAACTTAAGGACTGTTGGCACTGTATGGATCTACCTCTACGCTTTGAATTTTATCGAATTCTGACAGCGCAATCCTCAGAAACCCGCAATGACCTTGATATTTTTCTCCTTAAACCTGGTTCAAAGCCACGAATTTTAAATCTGATGTTGGTATTAGTTAGAAAGAACAATTGAAACTGCAACTCTTCTTATTCTTGTTAATTTTTGACTTAAGCAGCCGTTTTAGACATAATTGAGATTTTCTGTGGATTGTCACTTGTCTTGGTATAGAGAATCCACTATAGCGCCAAGAGGCTTGATTTGACGAGAAAGCATATTTAACTGATTTTACTTTAATAAACAAAATTGGGAAGTTGAAAGAAAACACGAAACCTAGAATTAGGGGGTAGTTTTCATGAATTGTTCAAAGAGGCTATCAAACGGGCTATATAGATTTTAAACAAAGCAACTCGTGCTTATTAACGCAAAACCTCAATTATCTCTAAAACGGCTGCTTTAATGAAAAACTAACAAGAATCGAAAAAGTTGCAGTTTCAATTATTGTTCCTTCTAAAACTAACATACCACCAAAGCACAGTAACCAAAGGTTTAAAATTCGTGATCTTGAACCATGTTTAAGAAGAAAAATATCAAGGTCATTGTGGGGTTTCTGTGATGATTGTGCTGTCACAATTCAATTAAATTCACACGTAGGTCCATACAGTGCCAACATCTCCCAAAATTCATTAGTCCAATAGTGGATAACACTTTGTTTTTGACAACATTTCATTTTTTTCTGCAAAAATGTTTGATCTTACATTAAAGCGCCTTTTCTCCTTTAATTGTCAAACATTGAAAGGCTCAAGGTGCATTTTTATATTTAAGAATTAGATGCTTGCATGCGGAATACGGGCTATTAGCGTGCCATAGTCCGCCATCTTTGTTGGGCTAGGTTAAGGTCGTTACCATGGCAATGAAGCTAAACAAGCGAGAATTTCCTTGAGTAGATTCAATTATTTCTGCACAAAGCTAATTGTGGACACGGTGTAACGATTTAATCGATAGCAATTCTTCAATTTGTCAATATTAAAGGTCTTAAAACGCAACACAGTAACTGTAAATATAAAGAATTTGACGAAAAATGCCGTTTTCTGAAATTTGCACATTGAAATCTCGCTTTGTTTGGCTTCAGTGAGAGGCATTGACTATGACTATACACAACAAAGATGGCGGTTACACGTCATCGCTAATATCGCGTATTGAATCCAAAAGACCAAAATGTATTACAATTGATCTGGGTCTCCCCTACCTAAGAGATTTAAGAGGACCAATCAGATTTCAGCTTTGAATTGCTTCGTAAGGTAATTTAATGTTAGACCCACTAAGTATTTCCTTGGTAACAACTAACAAGATAGGTATACAGGGTGGGTAATTTTTCGATGCTCCTAGACAGTAAAAGATACGGGGTCGGTTAAATTACAGAAAAGTTGCGTTATTTGTTGTTGATTAAAAATCTGAAGAGATTCGCTCCTGAGTTATCACAAAAAATCTGAAAATTGCCAATTTAAAAAAAAATTAATATCTTCTTAACGATTAATGTTATTTAAATGAAACTCGTAACTTTTATATTTTTGACAGCTATCAATTGAATGGCATCGGAGAAATTTTCTAAGCCTTCCAGATTTTGAATAACGACAGTCACAGTCAACTTTTGATTCTTTTATGGCCGCCATATTCAATTTTGACACCATCAAATGCACAAAAAATTTGGCTTTTCAAAAATATACCTACTCAATATGAACTTTTTTGACAGATGTCAGAATATGAAAATTGGTAGGAATAATTTGCAAAATCAGTCTAAACTTAGATGAAAAACAATTGCAAAAAAGTACGCGGACTTCTTCAATCTCTTATAACATAGAATTCGACAGTAGTAAAACGCCTTGCGGTCGTGCAACTCGGGCTTTCACATATTTTTTTTAAAAGGTCCATGTTGGTTACATTTTTGAAAAGCTAATTTTTCTATGTATCCGACGGTGTTAAAATTCAATATGGCGCCCATAAGAAAAAGGAAAGTTGACTGTCTTTATTCTAAATCTAGAAGGCCTAAAAAATTTCTGTTAATGCCATTCAATTGACAGCTGTCAATAATGTAAACGTTCCAAGTTTCATTTAAATAGCATCAATCGTTAGGAAGATATTAACTTTTATTTAAATTGGCAATTTTCAGATTTCTTGTGATAACTCAGGAACGAATTACAATATCGGGGAATTCTCTTCAGATTCTTAATCGCCAAAAAATAGCCCAACTTTTCTGTAATTTAACCGACCCTGTATCTTTTACCGTTTAGGAGATCCCAATATGGTGAGCATCAAAAAATTACCCACCCTGTATACCTACCGTATCAATGAAAATTTATTATTGTTTTACCTTATTAATTGTTATCTATAACACTATGCGAGGTGTCCATAAACGAGGGTAAAACGAACCGTTGTTTGAATTTCCCGCCAACATGTTGCTATGCAACATAAACACAAACATCCTTGACGACATATCAACTCGAAATTTAACGAAGTATCGATCGTGCTTGTTCGTCTTCTCGGGAAATTTAAACAGCCTTCGTTTGAGCTAACCCCGGACTGTTCGCTGAAGATTCTTCCACAGGTATAGAGGCAATCGATATCTAAAACCTGATGGTCTAAAATTTCCATTAAATTAATTAGGGAAGCAGGAAAAAAATAAAATCGAATAGTCCACGTAAATCCCTATATGCACGATGGACACCTCGCCGAGTAAGCATGCTGTAGGTATATAGGAAATAGTGCATCTAACATTAAATTATCTCGTGAAAAAAGCAATTCAGAGCTGAAATCTATTGGTCGTCTTGAGTCTGTTAAATGTAGAACTAATTTAATTAGACCCTGGAAATTTTTAAAAACACGATCGACTCAGAATTTAATCTTGAATACTCGACAATAATAGGTGGTGCGAGAGTTCTGAAACAGCCTGTATATGTTATACCTAAATAGTAAGTAAGGTACCGTTGGGTAATAAGGCTGGGCAGGTAATAAGGCCGGATTTTTTTTAATACATAAGGACCAGCGAAATGGCAACTATTATAACGCCATCCCTGTGTGAGGTACCTATACCTAAAACTCATATGAATGATGCCAAAAAATCCTATTAATACTTCGTCGATGGGCTGTGTGCACATATGCCGAAGAGTCTCGTGCATGCAAATTTATTTGCCATGATGGTATTAAAAATGCATTTAAAATGTAAGGTATTTTTGTATTATTCGAATAGATTTTTGTTATGGTATACTTAATCGCACGTGTCTCTAGTGACATTAATACAGGCACGATTAACCATATTGCTTTATTTTTGTAATCGGTACATGAGAATAACCTCAAAAAATTAAAAATTTGCTAACCAGGTAATTAGACCGCGGCCTTAATACCCGCCCTTCTATAGTGGCTTACCATTAAAATTCTAGTCGGGTAATAAGGCCGGGTTTAGAAAATCTTGTTCATCATGTGGCATGTGGGTCTATCCAGGGATGTTAGTCTCATATCAGTGAACACGAAGAGACTTACATCTAACGAGAGTGCATGCACTAAAAGAAGATGTTTCATCGGCCTTATTACCCGAATAGATTTAACACTAACGGCCTTATTACCAGCCTACTCTGGAAATAAGGCCGAAAAACAATTTGTTTTCTTTTGCTTATTATCAATACCTATAATTGATGTTTTGTTTTCATGTTTCATTAGGTTTTTCTGTTGTCAATTTAAACAAACTACCGTTTAAGAAGTGCTTTTTGTTAAAAATGTTTTTAGTTTAATAATAAATAAGTAAATTCCACTAAGCCGGCCATATTACCCAACAGTAGTAGTGATGCTAATCCGTTCATGATGGCATTTTTTTAGTGATTAATCTCGTCCAATGACCACCCCAGGAAAAATCCATTAAGTTCTCAGAAATAACCATAATTAATTATTATAAACACATTTAATAATTTTTTTAAACCACCTTAAATTTAATTTTCTGGCAGTTAATAGTTTTAAGAAAACACATGACATATATGATGGGTATTCGGTAGTTATATACTACTTAGTTCTAATCCACATATCACATCATCAATCATCATGTATCTATGATGTCCTGTCCTACCCTATACCTACATACCTAAGTAATAGCGCGGTTGTTCGATTAAATAAAAGTATTATAAATAATTAGCTACCATATTAGTATTTTCATAATCAACCGTTTCCATTATTTAATCCTGACAATTGTGCACGCCTTCCAAATCTTATTGGTTTTCACGTTTGATGAAGGGAAGTTCTGTTGCGCTCGCATTGGTTCTTTTTGATGGAAACGCTCACCATAGTCCCCTTATACCAACAGAGAACAGTTGCTTACAGGTAGTAGGCATAGACACTACTGTACGTTGTGGTGTTTATAGTTTGATGTTTATTTGTTTCTTTTTTATTGCCGTTTGGTGTATATCTTTCAACTGCTGCCCTGGGTGAGTCCTTAATTAATTATCTACATGTGCATCGATAATAAGATATCTTTCATATATAAATGCGTCTTATGGTGATGTCAATGAGTCGCCCGCGATTCACATTATCATCGCTTATGCGATATATTTTTTTAGGGTAACTTTATAGTTACCATAAAAAAATATATAGAATTACGAAATTATATGTAAAATAGAAAAGCTAAGAAGGTAAAATGATTATAGTTTCCTATATATTCCATAAGAAACATGCAAGGTCTAGCGGGTAATCTATAGGTACACCATCAGATTTTACCGTCGGAAACTAAGGTGTACACTCGACTGCAAGTGACTTCTTAAAACTAGTGATGGCATTGACATGTGGAAATTGGAAATACATTGGCAATGCCTACCTACTAATTTTGGCAAATCGTTAACATTATTCACTTATAGGACTCGAGATTGCATTGCATACCTGTACCTTTACACCTAAACCTTACTTTACCACCTATATATTAGGTATAATTACAAATTTATACCTACCTACCTAAGTAGATACCTAGATTAGATAGGTATATAATTATGTGAAACAATTATGACTTTACCTTACTTTACTTACCCTTTACCCTTATACATAATATTATAAGAATACTAGAATTGTTATTGTGTTGCGTATATTGTGTATATAGCATACATATACCTTTTATATTTTGGTAGTTTGGTACCTATACTTACAGGGTATTGTTTTTAAAACTATATACCCACCTTGAATATCTTTGGACGTAAAAAAATATTGAATTGCAATATAATCATCCCAAAAGGAGGGGAACACCTACGCATATATTGAGAGAATTCTTTCCACTTCCGGTTTAACCGGAAATGACCTTTTCTTTGTTTTTTCAAAGGAATCATAGTTTTTTTTTTCTCAAAGGATTCTGAACTTACGATTTTTTCTGAGTTAGCAACATGTATGGTATCATATTTGACTGATGTATAAGTACAGTCACGGCCACCCTATATAGATTTCAAAAATATCGAAGAAAATCGTCAAAATTAAGATTTTTGAAAATCGCAAAAGCAGGTCGGTCTGCTTTACTTTATATCTGATGGTATAATCTGATGATATTTGCTTTCAGCTTTCGGGATTAATCGGAAATTGAAGCATCGATCCGATAGATCTCGTTTCTTACGTAAACTAATGAAAAATATAAAGACATACCTAAAAGAAAATGTATAATTGCACCGATGAATTCGCATCAAAAAAACTAACTTTTGGTAGGTGCGTTTTTGCGTTTTTTGAAACAGCGATTTCATCGATGTTTTTGAAAATTGAGGGTGGCCGTGATTGCACTTCCGTTCAAGTATGATGATGCATGTTTCTAACTCAGAAAAAATTAGTGTTTCATCGATAGGTAGGCATACCTAGGTATACTGGTTTAAAATTATGGTTTCCCAATTCCCAACAATTCGCCCCCCCCCCCCCCGAGGTTGTCTTCTGAATCCGTAACTGGGCAAAGGCAATATAATAAAACCCTTAATACAATGCTATAGAAAAGACTTTCGGGATATAACATCAGTTGTAAAATAAAATAACTCGTCACTTTGTATAGCACTTATTTTCTCATGTAAAATTATTTTGAGCAAAAATAATATTGAGTCGTCCCTTTATTGTTATTATGTAGGTAAGGATTGAACAACCCATGTTCAATCATGGGTTATTATCGTCGGTTTAGCTTAAACCTGATGGTTTGGTTGCTATAAGGCAGCCAATCAGAACGCTTAACTCTGACAGCTGACAGCTAAACCATGCAAGTTTAGAGATACCTAACCTCGGACTGAATAACAATCCCTATAAGCCCACGGAAATAAGTAATCCAGGCCATCAAAAAACATTAGGTATACAAATGTAGAATACTCTTAAATTTCTCTAAAATGAATTATCCCCGCTTAGCGGGTCCGAGCAGATCCTTGCGGAGACCCAAGACAAATTTTTTCTTTTTTCAAATTTATTTTGAAGTATGATGATAACACAAGGTAGTTTATTTTTAAGTATTCGAAAAATGCGTGACTGAGAATTTCCAAATTTTGCGCAAAGAGTGTACTTAATGAATATTTACAATTAAATTCTAAAGCTGCGGTATAGGCATATTTTTTCGAAGTTGAACACCAGTTTTATAAAATACCTAATTCAACAAAAATTTTCGCTTGCGGCACTTTATTGGATTTTCAGTTGGCAAATTGGACCGTTTTCAGTTGCCAAATTATTATGCACCCCCCTCCCCAAGTCATACTAGCTCTGACCCCGCATTTAAGTCGGCACCCGGCCCCGCGAAAACTAGAACCGAACCGGCCCTGCATGTGTATTAGGTACCTATGGAAATGGAGACAGGTTGCGGCCCTTTTTCCGAGCTTTTTTTTTGTTGGTTCAGTTCCGTCAAAATTCCTTTTTAGGCGCTCGACCGGAAAGTTAACCTTTTCGCTCAATTTTAGGACCGGAAAGTATAGGCTTTCCCGGACTAGTCCGGCAAAGTGAAAAATTAATTTTTCCGGTCAATTTTAGGACCGGAAAATCAACTTTCCCGAACTAGTCCGGGAAAGTCGAAATCAGGGAAAGTGAAATTTCACCGGAATGTTCTGGAAAGTGAAATTTCACCGGAATATTATGGATTTTGTTATCGTGTTAATTTTTACTATAGGCTCCTCACATTTTTCAGTTTAGATAATTTGAATTAAAATATTTAATTTCACACAGAAAATATGTTGCGAGCACCTAAAAAATTTAATTCGTAACTCACATGTAAATAAGTGTCCACCTACGGCGTCAGCCTGAAATCTATACCTATTCGTTCAGGACAGATCACTTTCCATATACTCTTTACGAAAATAACTATTCCGTTTTTATCAACAATTGACGCGGCAACGCTGAACCAAAATGAAAAAAAGAAAATTAGGCGTTCGTGTTCAACATCGAAGGAAACGTTAGCGTTTCATATACAGGGTTAGTACAAAGTCCCGGGACGGTCTGTTATCTCCGTTATTTTTTAAGATTTTACTTTGAAACTTGGTACCCAGACACAATAATTAGATACAGGGAATTCAAAACTGTTTTTAAAAATTTTCTTGGACTTTCGGTTCAACTGGAAGTGACCCTAAAAATCTTTTTTAAATTCGGAATCTACGAATTTTTTAAAGTTAAAAATATGTATCGTACTTGAGCAGAAGTCAAGTCGCGGCCACATATACCCTGGATTTTCAAAATCATCGAAGAAATCGGTCAAAAAGCAAGATTTTTCAAAACCGCAAGTACACGTCAACCTTATTTTTTTAATACAAATTCAACTGCTCAATTACATTTCCTTTTATTGGTTTATGCTTTTTTGAAATTTATTAAATTGTTCACAAATCAGCCAAGATCGGAAAAAAATTTTTACAAAATGTAATTGGCCGGTTGAATTTGCTTTAAAAAAATAAGGTTGACGTGTACTTGCGGTTTTGAAAAATCTTGCTTTTTGACCGATTTCTTCGATGTTTTTGAAAATCCAGACTTGACTTCTGGTCAAGTATGATAGTCGTTTTTGACTTTAAAAAATTCGTAGATTCCGAATCCGTTGACAAAAAAGTATGATTCCATTTAAAAAACGATTTTTAGGGTCACTTCCGACTTAACCGGAGGTCCAAGAAAATTTTTAAAAACAGTTTTGAATTCCCTGTATTTAATAGTACCTGATGTATTGCTGATGTGTAACCAATTTTCAAAGTAAAATCTTAAGAAATAACGGAGATAACTGACCGTCCCGGGACTTTGTACTAACCCTGTATATAGACACAACGTCGTAATCTATAAATCGCGCTTTAGTAAGACAACGTTACGTGGTTGATGTTTTCGTTACACCTGCAATTAATTCGCACCTCCCCGCGGGGACTCCAAATGGAGCCTTAAATCTATTTTTCTCGAAAACTGTTGGTCTTATACTGTACAAAAGAGGCTTTTTTGTGTAATTATTGATGTCAGAGAATCATATTATTTTCCAGTGAGAAAATGGCAAAATTGGCAAATAAGAAAATTGTGGTGAAGTAAACTGAAGCCTCCCCACTATTTCCCACGCCCTTGCATGTTTGAATCTGCTTTTGGTAATTAGATAAATAACATAATAATCTGGTAGCCGTTATTGATGTTATACAGGGTGAGTCTAGTTGGACAAATCAGTCGCTCTAGCGCTTAAGTTATTCAAATTGGAAATTCAATTTTTGGATATGTTGTAGCTGAGATGGTCCCCTACGCATGGGACCCATAAAGAAAGTTCCAGTTTTATTCAAACCGAAATTATTAAATAAAAACGAAGGCCTAAAAAATTCTTTTTCGATATTGTTGAATTTTTTAAGGTTATTTCGTTAGAGAATCATTTTCTCTTTATGGAAACATAATTTTTTGCAGAAAAAAGTTAATAATAACCGAGAGATAAATTATTTAAATAATAAAGATTTTTAATTATTTGCTAAAGAAAGCCACGCATGCCGTGATTTGAACAACTGAAAGGCAGTCTAGCTTATACTGCAGACTGTACCCGGAATGACAAGTGCGTCAGTTGGAAATGTCATTTGCTTTCGTTTGTGGAAAAATCAAAGGAAAAATAATGCAAAAGTACGAGTTTTTGCCCTTTACTTTACAGATAATTAGGTAATTTTTATTGCTTGATGGATGTTTTGCTAAATTCGCCGAATACAAGTGTCTCGGGTTGTCACCCGATTGATGTTTTTTGGAGTCGAATGGTTCGACCAAGAACAGCTATTCTCGTCAGCCAGAAAGCAATTGGCAATAGTTGCTAACAGTTTACATTGCTGTCATGCTGTCAAATATGGTGATTTTGTTGTTTTATTAAAAATTTAATATTTCTGCTGACAATTTTTTCACACTTACGAAATGAAGATTTATCACCGGATGTTGAGGGGTCCAGCAAATGTTGAAGACACTCAACGTGTTGATATAATGAACAAAGACAAAGAAGCGGTGAGCCAAGCGAAACCAAGAAAATTCAACTCGAAGGGTGTAAACTTTAACTTGTCCTAATCGGGCCCCTCCAGTGTGAGAACCCGAGACACTTGTATTCGACGAATTTAGCAAAACATCCATCAAGCAATAAAAATTACCTAATTATCTGTAAAGAAAAGGGCAAAAACCCGTAGTTTTGCATTATTTTTTCACAAACGACCTCAAATGACATTTCCAACTGACACTTGTCGTTCTGGGTACAGTCTGCAGTATAAGCTAGACTGCCTTTCAGTTGTTCAAATCACGGCATGCGTGGCTTTCTTTAGAAAATAATTAAAAATCTTTATTATTTAAATAATTTGTCTCTCGGAGATTATTAACTTATTTCTACAAAAAATTATGTTTCCATAAAGAGAAAATGATTCTCTAACTAAATAACCTTAAAAAATTCAACAATATCGAAAAAAAATTTTTAAGCCTTCGTTTTTATTTAATAATTTCGGTTTGAATAAAACTGGAGTTTTCTTTATGGGTCCCATGTGTAGGGGACCATATCAGCTACAACATATATCCAAAAATTGAATTTCCAATTTCAATATCTTAAACGCTAGGCGACTGATTTGTCCAACTAGACTCACCCTGTAGGTAGTGCATGATAGTATACAAAAACTCGTCGCTGTAGCCCAAACGGTTCCTCATTTATTCAATAACAATCGAATTTCGAAGTGCCCCTTCCAGAGACCCCCATATTTTTCAATGTAGATAAATAGAAACATTAAATATAACCCGCTAAATTTTTGTAATTATAACTGGATAACTGAAAGTAAATGTTTTGTGACGGACGGACCCGTCCGGGTACGGGCTCCCCAGAGGGGTTTTGCATATACATTGCGAGTATATGTAAAGTATGGAATTAAATACCAATCTGCCAAAGTAGCAGAAAGAATTTAAGAAAATGTAGTTGCGCAGTTGAATTTGTATCAAAAAAAAATAAGGTTGACGTTTCGCGATTTTGAAAATTATTGTTTTTTGGCCGATTTCTTCGACATTTTTGAAAATCTAGGGTGGCCGTGTCACTTTTAGGCAAGCATCATAAGTATATGTTCTTGTCTCAAAAAAATTCGTAGATTAAGAATCCGTTAAAAAAAAGTATGATATATTCCATTTGAAAAAACTACATTGGCGTCATTTCCGGCCAAACCGGAAGCGAAAAAAAAATCTGAGAACACCGTTAGATCCGCATCGAGAATATTAAATCGACCTGTCCAAGGAATTTTGGCAGAAATCAACGGAAAAAAATTTAAGATTTTTATTCCATACTTTATACACTCACCTGTCTGTTTCTGCAGCCATCTGCCGCATTCCGTCTCATTATCGAGGACTTAGATGTAAAATATGAAATGGTAATGTTCCTCATCCAATGTTTTTTGCTTATTCTGTCGATTATTTGAACATTATTTGCACATTTTACATGATTTAGGAATTTAGGTACCCGAGCCGTCAACATACTTCGCGTCAGAGGAAATTCGTGCGAAACAGCTGACAGCTCGGCCAAGAGATCGGCTTTCAGTCGTTCTCAAGAGAAATAGACTAACATTTGACATTCCTGTCATTTTGTCCGACTTTTTTAAAAGACGCGCTCGAGGACGCGCTTCGAAAACCCTAGCATGCGTCAATAATAATTCTTAAATAAAAAAAAATATTGTCGTCGGTATACGCTCTACAGAGAGGACACTCAATAATGAGACGCATATTGCTACAGGAATCTGCAAAATCTTACTGCTAGCGCCATCTCATGAGTTATGCCCTAATCAGACGTCATGACAAAAATCAACTTAGAATCAAGCCCCTTAGTCCTTTCCCCTTCTATACCTTTCGGTAGGGATTTTCCTTAGACAGTCCTTCATCATATAGGTTTTCCTATAACTCCCCTACAAATTATTGAAACGGTTTTAAACTGTTTCCCCTTCTATCATTTTATCAATACTATACATAAGATATACTTACCTATACAATATCTTTAATTAATTGGAATACTTTTGGCTTTTGAGTGGTGAGTACATCGGTCGAGTCGATATAATTTTTCTATACATCATAATTTTCAAATAGTCATCCCGTATAAGTAGGTATACCATTTCATCTGAGAAAACTGAACAATAATTGATGGAACATTATATAGGAAAGGAAATAAGGGGAAAAGAACTGGAAAACTTGCAAATCTGATGCAGATGTGGTTCTGGATATATGATTAATTAATTTGCGGGTTTGCCGTTTATAGCAATTTTCCAATCTTCTGATGAGGTTCTTGTCGGAATTCTGCGTTGACCGCGCACGACACAAATACGTGACGTCACGTCTGAAGAATGTGTTAAAGCACTTCCTTGTTATCACCTGTGGCGCGTCTTGGTCGCCTGTCGGTCGCCCAGCCTAGTCCTTTATCAAAATAAAAAACAATTAGCTAAGTCATAGCCACCTGATGATAATATACAACGTATACTTTGCTCCATTAACCCTCCTATAAACATAAACCAAAAGCCAACGAAAGATGTATATCAATGCGATGTGTGTCCCTGTAGATGTTTACCTTGTTAATGTGTATGTAGGGGCGAGCTGAATTTACTGGTGGAGTCGGGTGCAGATTTTATAAATCTGCACCTAGTAGTAGTGCCTCCGCAGACGCACAGTGGTGTTAAAAAGACGAAATTATGAAAAAAATGGGGATGAAAAGTCAAAGAGGGTGAAAATTAACCCAAGTTAAGTAGAATTACAGAAAATAATACAAAAATAAGACAATTATGCAAATTTAGCCCTTGGAGGGTTGAAATATTGAATTTAGTAAAATGGGTGCTTAGGGGGTTGAAAAATTGTAAAGGGGGATGAAAAGTCAAAGAGGATGAAAATTAACCCAAGTTAAGTAGAATTACAGAAGGAAACTGAAAAATTGTAAAAGTAAACTGAATCCCAAATGCGTTCAATTTTATGACCGACGAAAAACGAAATTATGCGAATTTTGCAAAATTAGCACTTAGGGGGTTGAAAAATCGTAAAGGTGGATGAAAAAATCAAAAGGTATGAGGATTAACCGTGGCTAAGTAAAATTACGGAAAATAACACCAAATTAACCCAATTATGTAAATTTAGCATTTGAAGACTTGAAACATTGCGAAGGGGGATGAAAAAAGTGAAAAATTTAATCATCATCCAAATGGGTTCAATTTATCACAGAAGAAAAACGAAAATATCCGAATTTGGCAAAACTAACACCTAGGGGGTTGAAAAATTGTAAAGGGGGATGAAACGTCAAAGTGGATGAGAATTAATCGTAATTAAGCAGAATTACAGAAAATAACACGAAAGTAAACCAATTATGCAAATTTAGATTTTGGGGGTTGAAATGTTGCGAAGGGGGTTGGAAAAGTGAAAAAGATAAACATAATCCAATTGAGTTCAATTTATTACCGAAGGAAAACTAAATTATGTGAATTTTGCAAAATAAACACTTAGGGGGTTGAAAAATTGTAAAGGGGGATGAAAAGTTAAAAGGGATGAGAATTAATCGTAATTAAGTAGAATTACAGAAAATAACACGAAAATAAGCCAATTATGCAAATTTGACTTTTGGGGGTTGAAACATTGCGAAGGGGTCGAAAAAGTGAAAAAGGCAAGAACAATTCATAAGGCAAAACTGCGCGAATTTTACAAAATTAACCAGCGGAAATCACCCGAAAAAGAAGCGGTCTGGGTAAATTTTGCTCTTTGAGGGTTCACATATCATGAAAGGGGTTGAAAAATTGTGGATGGGTCAAAAATTAATGAAAATCACTTTAAATTAATAACAAATTAGAAGAAAGCAAAAAAAAAATAAATGAAATATATTTACTCCGCTTTCTAGGGCTTAGGGGTTGTTAGTAGCGTAGGGGTTGGTTTTAGGATGAAGACTCATAGGACTTTTTTCAATGGTTGACCGAAATCTATTGAACCCCATAATTTTATTCCACCACTTACATGAAAAAATTTCCAGTTTCAACCCTTAAATTTCATCCCCCTTGTTAGATATTAATGAAAATTTGCCCATCCGCCTACAGTGGCGCTGTAAATTACCACATCAAATTTAGCCCTGATACGTTGAGCAGTTTTTGAGTTCTCGCATTTTTTTGTTTCGGCATGTTAGGGGGTTGTACCGCCTTTAAGGGTCGTTTTTCGCGAATGATGGATAAGACCTTTTTTGTACCATCAATAGAAAACTATCGAATGGTAATATTTTCAACTATACATTCTTCATTGAAAATTCGAGTTTCCACCCCTAACTTTCATCCCCTTCGATAATTTTCTCCTAAAATTCGATCTTCCCTTCTCGAAGATGCAGTGTGTAAGATGTCACAGTTTCGCAGAAGATATTGCTTCTCTGTGTCAAATTACAGGGCTTTATGGACGTTTCAACCCCTAAACTCCAACCCCCTATTTCACCACCCCCACATGCCCTAAAGGAAGTTGTGTTTTCAATTTCACCACCCTAACCCAATTCGTTTAAAAATTAAGGTAATTTGTAGATTCATGTTTTCAACACCTCATGATTTCACCCCTTTATGATTTACAGGGGTGAGTTTATTTTTCCGGTGTGACATAACTCCTTGCGTATTTACTGACTTCAATTGTTCATAAATAAACCAATAGGGTTTCAGAAAAAATAAATAAAATATAATTATCGAGTTGCAAAGAGTTAGGGGTGGTTAATGGCCCAGGGGTTGGTTTTAGATTGAAAACTCATAAGACCTTTTTTCAATAGTTGACCGAAATCTATCGAACCCCGTAATTTTAGGCTACCATTTACTTGAAGAAATTTCAAGTTTCAACCCTTAAATTTCATCCCCTTTGTTAGATATTTTTGAAAATTTGTCCATCCACCTATAATGTCACTGGAAATTCACAAACCAAATTCTGCCTTGATACGTTGAGTAGTTTTTGAGTTCTCGTATTTTTGTGTTTCTGCATGTTAGGGGTTGTAGCGCCTATAAGGGTGGTTTTTCGCAAAATATGAATGACACCTTTTTTGAATAATTAATGGAAAGCTATCGAATGACGGCAATTTCGACTAGTACTTATTAAGCGGAATTTCGAGTTGCTACCCCTAATTTCCACCCCATTTGTTCGGTTTTACGAAAAAACGCATCCCCCACAAGATTTCACCGATATATGTGTGTACGTTGAGTTTCCGACAGCTGCGTGCAACCCTTGCGGAGTTATCATATTTTTTGTGGTTTTCATCCCCTAAATTTCATCCCCCGAAATTGGCACCCCCTCACTTTCAACAGACTTGAAGGTCGAACGTGCATACTAATTTTCAGCAAGATATCTCCACTAGTTCTCGAGTTATTGCAATTAGTAGTTTTTCGGTTTTTCACCCCTAGCTCCCACCCCCTTGGTCCGATATGGCCCAAAAGCAATCCCCGCCTTACTTTTCGGGAGACGAAGCTGCCTACCAAGTTTCAGCTCGATATCTCAATCCATTCTCAAGTTATCCGACGGACAGACTGAGGAGCGATCGAGCGAGCGAGCGAGCGAGCGAGCGAGCGATAGAGCGAGCGAGCGAGCGAATAAGCTAAGACAAGAGTACCTCCGCATTCTGCTACGGCACTAAAAACAGCCGCATCATCATTGTCGCAGACTCGCGGTTCCACCGGCTCAAATAATATTCTTGACGGCGGGCGTCCGCTTTTACAAGGACGACGGACGTTTGTAAAGCTGCCATATTGGATTTTAGCACCATCGGATACACAAAAAAATTAAAATATGTCAAAGCTTGAGGCCAAGATGCCAAGATGCATTTTACCGTTGAATTCACTTGTTTTCACATGTGATAAGGCGGGATTGAAAAAGTCGGTCAATTTGTTTGTAATTAATTGTTTCCATCTAAGTTTAACCTAATTTTACAAATTATTCCTATGAATTTAAAAATTTTGACGATCTGTCAAAAATTTCATGTTGACTGCATTTTTGAAATGCTAATTTTTTTGTGTACCTATTCGCGAAAATCAACTGCTAATAGATGGCATTGCTAAACCACAAAATGGCGATCTCACCCCACTGGGGAGTCGGAAGTGAAAATTCTAGCGTGACGTGCCTGACAGTGTCAGTTGGTGACATCAGTGACATCGATACGTGGATTTTTTAAAAGTCAAGTTTTCCTGGATTTACAATGTTTCCACTTAAGTACACAAAAAGTAACATTCCACAGAATTATTCCCAAAATTTCGAGTCAGCGAGAGGATGTCTCCGAACAAAACTACTACCTAACCTCGCAACTGACAACTGACTGACGTAAGCCGAAATTATGATGACGGACGTTTAAAAGTATTTCCGTATCCTGTCTCTCAGTGTAATTAAAGTATTGCCACCAGATGTCAGACACTTTGCTGATTTTCGCGAATGGCGGCTATAAGAAAAGTTGACTGAGGGCGTTGCTTAAAATCTAGAAGGCCTAGAAAATCTCTGTGAAGGCCATTGAATTGGCGGCAGCTGTCAAAGATGTATAAAAACTCCAAGTTTCATTTGAATATAGCATCAACTGTTAGGAAAAGTTCAATAAACTCGCATCGTGTGCAACTTTTGTCAGGTGCGCCCTATACTTAATTACTTAGATTCAACCGTTTTTGAGTTATTTAATAAAGTGTGTAGAATTTGGCGAAAACAAAACTTCATTTAAAAAATTAATATTTTCGAAACCTTGAAGTTTTCTGTTCCGAACTTGTCGCACATCCTGAAGAATGGTTAGGGCTACCTGATGACACACTCTACGATGACAAATTTCAGGCACAGGGTAGATTTTCAAATTAACAGAAATTTAAAAGATAACGTCTCGAAAATTTCAAATGGAATGACCTTGAAATGTTTTCTTCCTCTAGTAGAGAAGTAAATTATTTATCGACTTTTTTAACAAATCCCTATACCTACCTAAATTGTATGTTTTTCAAATTATCACCAGTTTTAAGTTGGCGTTGAGGTTTTATTCGTTTTCGAGTATCGAGTTACCGATAGAGTAATAGAACAAGTGAATGTCTAAAATGTCTGAATGTCTAAAATATTTTTATCAAATAATATCTGAATTAATGGAGGTGATTAACTCCAGACGGATTAAGCTGAAAAACTCAAAAACTTTAAGTGATTTGAAAAGGATGCCATTATACGAATTTGTTAAGAAAGTCGAAAGAGAATTTAATTCTCTATTAGATGGCGAAAGAATTTCAAGGTCACGCCATGCGAAATTTTTGAGATTCTGCCTTTTCAATTACTGTTAATTTGAAATTTTACCGGGGGACACTCTGTGCATGAAATTTGACATCCAAGTTTGTCATCACTCATCAGGTAGCCCCGATCTTTCTTTAGGATGGTGACAAGTTTGGAAGGCAAAAACTTCAAGGCTTCGAAAATATATTAATTCTTAATTGAAAGTCTTGTTTTCGCCAAATTCTACACATTTTATTAAATAATTCTAAACGGTTGAATTTTTAGTATAGGGCACACCTAACAAAAGTTGCACAGAATAACACGTATAGAAACAAAAAATGCATCGATATACCTAAATGGGGTGTTCCATTTAACAAAATATTATTTTGTGCTGCCCCTCCTGGTACAAGCCGCTGATGTCAGTTCATAGAATTTCTACACCTTTTCCAGTAGTAGTTCAGTAAGCGTCAATTGAATTTCAGAAAGCGTCAGTTGAATTTCAGAATTGTCACTTGAATTTCAGAATCCGTCAATTGTAGTTCAGATTAGTCAATTCAAATTCAGAGAGTGTCAATTGTATTTAAGAATAGTCAAATGAATTTCAGAATACGTCAATTGAATTTCAGAAAGCATCAAATGCAATTGTAATTGACGGATTCTGAATTTCAATTGATGCTTTCTGAAATTCAATTGACGTATTCTGAAATTCATTTGACTATTCTGAAATACAACTGACTCATTCTGAATGTGAATTGATTAATCTGAACTACAATTGACGGATTCTGATATTCAACTGACTATTCTGAAATTCAATTGACGCTTTCTGAACTACTACTGGAAAAGGTGTAGATAGATTATGCACATTTTCAGTAACTAACGGTTGGCATACACAGATTTTCGATCTTGACGTAATACATAAATGAATATTTGTGGTGGCCTTGAGTTTACCCGACGGGTTGCGCCAGAGGGCGACGATAGAAGAGGAGGGAGTTCAGTGAGGCCAGGGACAGCAAACAAGTGGGACATGCGTTTTGGCCGCTCTACGTTTCAACCTGAAACCCCCCCACATTTAATAAGTGTGTTTAATAAAATAGTTGTGAGGATTTATTACGATTTTTAAATAAATCCAAAACCCCTGACCTTCACATAAATTGGCGCCCCAACGAGTGGCAGGTGAAACAAGAGAGCAGAGCAGCCGATGTGTGCCATGTCCTGGAGTCCTGGACTGGAAGATCTACGTGATACGTGATCTGTTGGAGTTCGAGAGGTCGACGCAGGAGAGTAGCCCAGGTTTTTCTTTATATTGTTCATTTTATTTCGTCGGAAAAATCCTGGCAACGACCCGTGGTTATCCACACCTGCGAAAGTGACGAAAACTTGTTCCAAGGTCGACCCTTTGTGTCGATTTTCCAGAATTTTGCCGGTGATGCAATAAACTATTTTCGTACTGCAAGATCCCATTCCGGCATCATTTTGTGCTTTTGTTTAGCTGGCGTGACGGACCAAAGTGACGAGAAAATTATTTTAGTGGCGGTTGAGCTGAAATATTTTACCAAAAATGGCAAGTGCGAGTTCAAATAAAACTCCGACTTTAAAAACTAGATCGTCGTCCAAAAAGCAAGCGGAAAAGAAAACGTCTAAAGGCAATTTAGAATTTGGAAATTTAATCGTCTCCATGGCTGAAAGTATGCAACAAATGCAATGTAGTATTTCTCAACTTGCGACTACCATTCAGACACAAAATCAACAGCCGAAAAGCGAAAGGAATTTTCTAGAAAATGACCCTATAGTAGTTCAAACAAGTGGTAATGAGCGGCAATACATTTCTCTATGGAAGGAGCTGGGGGGTTATAATTTATTTTTCAATGCACAAAATCAAATGCACCCAATGGTATTTTTAACAAAACTTAAAACATTGATTATTGACGCAGATGTGCCCGAGTCAAAACGCGTAGGTTTAGCCTTGAATTGTCTCAAAGGATCTTGTGTCGACTGGGCCGCTACTAAAGTGTTTGAAAACTTTGAATGCTTTGAAAAATCATTTAAGGACAGTTAAAATCTTATGAGCATGAAATTAAAATGGTGGATGCCACACCGTTTTGTGTGAAGTCGTATCCGATACCGTTCGCCCATCGGGCCGAGGTAAATAGGCAAGTGAAAGAAATGTGTGACTGGGGGGTTATTGAAGCAGCACCAACTGAGTACATCTCACCTTTAGTGGTAGTTAAAAAAAAAGACGATTCATTACGTGTGTGCCTCGATGCACGCCAGTTAAATAAACAAATGTCGACAGACGCGGTGATTCCACCTAAACCCGAGGAACTTTTGGCTGCTTTTAGTCAAGGTCAGTTTTTGAGCACATTAGATTTGACCGCCTCATATTGGCAGATAAAAATTAAAGAAGAACATAGAAAGTTTGTTGGATTTTTACACGAAAACAAAACTTACGTATTTAAAGTACTCCCATTTGGTTTAAGCACATCGGTGAGTAGTTTCATAAGAGCTTTAAGTCAGGTATTAGGTCCGGAGGTAGAAGGGAACGCCTTGATTTATGTGGATGACATCCTCGTATTTTCAGAAAATTTCGAAGCACATTTAGAGCATCTTCGAATCATTTTTGAAAAGTTTAGACAACAGGGTCTCACCATTAAGCTACGCAAATCTAAATTCTGTCGAGGTGAAGTACATTTTCTTGGTCACGTGGTCACTCCGGAGGCTCTGAAAGTAGATCCCGAACGCATCCGGGCAATACAGGAGTTCGCTCGACCACGCAATATACGAGAACTCAGGGGTTTCTTGGGGATGGTGAATTTTGACCGACGGTTTATTGAGAAATTTTCGTGGCTAACCGAACCATTGGTGCAACTACTAAAAAAAAATCGTATGTGGGAATGGAGCCTCGAGGCTGAGAGAGCTTTCGAAGGCATTAAACGTGCCTACCTAGAGGTAACTACTGTAATTCATGTGAACCACGAACAACCGTTTTATATTCAAACTGATAGTTCAGATTTAGGAATTGCAGCTATTTTGTTCCAAGTTAATGATCTAGCAGAAAGAAAGGTGTTGGCCTATTACAGTAAAATGTTAAACAGCTGTCAAAAAAATTATACGGTGACAGAAAAAGAAGCATTGGCTGTTCTTAAGGCCCTGCAGCAATGGCGCACGTTTGTATTAGGTAGGCAGCTCAAAGTTATAACCGATCACAAGGCTTTAACATTTGTTATGACAACAAAGTTAAAAAGTTCGCGATTGAGTCGTTGGATTTTATATTTTCAAGAGTATAATTTTGATATTGTTCACTGCGAAGGCATTAAAAACGTAGTGGCAGATACGTTGTCCCGTAGACCCATAACTCACGAAGCCCAAAAGAAAGATGTTGCCGATAAACAGACCGAGGTATCAGTTAGGATGTTGACACTAACGAAAGAGTATCAGCTCTTACGGGACGATATTAGGGATATGGCTGCTGATCAATTGGCAGATGGGTGGATAAAAAAAAAATTAGATATTTTAAGGGGTCAAATCGGAGATGAACAGGTTAGCCCAGATTTAAAGTCAAAGGTAAATGAATGGTATGCGATCCACAGTAACCTTTTATTCAAAAAAGGAGATCAAAACTATCCCGGATATAAACTATGCGTACCAAAGCCCCAGGTGCCAGGCCTTGTGGCGCAACAGCATGCTGATATTGGTCACTTCGGGTACATGAAAACTTATTTACACATGAGAAATCATTTTGCGTGGCCACACATGCGTAGGCAAATCAGAAAAATGGTATCGGCATGTGATCTTTGTCAAAAGACTAAGGTGTCGAAGCAATGTCACGGCCCATTTAATTCAGTAGTTGTCACTAAACCGGGTCAATTGGTGACATTGGACTTGGTGGGACCTTTGCCTGTCTCCAGGGCGGGTGCCACACAACTCTTGGTCATTACCGATGCATTTTCGCGATTCGTACAACTATATGCTTTAAAACGTGCGTCAACTGTGGCGATATTAAATCGTCTTAACAAGGACTATTTCCAACGACTACAAGTACCTGCTTCTATACTATCAGATAACGGTACCCAATTCACGTCAAAACTATGGACGACCAGTTTAACAAACCTTAACATCAAAGTAAAGACCACCTCGGTTTATTTTCCACAGGGGAACTTAACCGAAAGAAGAAATAAGGAGATTGTCCGATTGTTACGTGTTTTCTGTTTTTCAAAGCATTCAAAGTGGGCGTGTCATCTTCAAGATGTCATGAATTGTTTAAATGGAGTGGTTCACACGGAAACAGGATTCACTCCGAATTATTTGCAGTTTGGGAGGAAGGAGACAAACAACATACAAAAACTTGTTAGTTTCCCGCAAGACAGCTCGGCCGCAAATGTGTCATTGCCGCAAGTATGGGAAATTGTCTTTGATAAACTCAAATCTAAAGCTCAAAAGAAGAAATGTAAATTCGATAATCATTCAAATTTGGTTGTGTTTAAAGAGGGAGATAAAGTCTTAATGAAGACCCATAAATTATCAAGTGGAGAAAATAAAGAAATAAAAAAATTCTTTTTGCTTTATGAGGGTCCTTATATTGTTGGCAGAGTTGCCGGCCCCAATTCTTATGTTTTGGTTGATGAAGGTGGTCGTGAAGTGGGACGTCATAATGTTGTTAACTTGAAGCCTTATAGAGAAGTTTCAAGCCTTTAAATTTCCATTTTGTTTATCAGAGATGTTCGTTTGTTTATTTTTTTTTTTTTGTGTTGTTAAAGTGTCATGTAATGCAATTGGTATTCTCATTTTTATATTTACTGTTCTATATACATACAATCACCCATTTTATATATGTTTTATTGTATGGGGGGGTAATGTGGTGGCCTTGAGTTTACCCGACGGGTTGCGCCAGAGGGCGACGATAGAAGAGGAGGGAGTTCAGTGAGGCCAGGGACAGCAAACAAGTGGGACATGCGTTTTGGCCGCTCTACGTTTCAACCTGAAACCCCCCCACATTTAATAAGTGTGTTTAATAAAATAGTTGTGAGGATTTATTACGATTTTTAAATAAATCCAAAACCCCTGACCTTCACATATTGAAGCTCTGTTGAGGCACCTGATGTACCTATACATATAAGACTCTACTCTGGGCATATTATTATAAATAGAACACATCAGACAACTTGCCATCATTTATTTTAATTATTAATAATTAGGTACATAAGTGCTACTAAAAAAACTTTATTTTGATAAAATTTGCAATTGAAGAAAAACCTATATACTTATTATCCTATTCCACCGACTTCTGTGGACGTGTGGATGTGTTTGTTCCATTTCGCAATATCGCGTTCACTCATGTCGCTCTGGTCCTTCTGGACCAGTGAACACCTACCTTCTAAAATAACTTGACACAAATCCTGTGTTCTTGAGCTTTCCTTCTGTTTTGCTTTTGTCCCTTTTGCGATCAATTTTGTGCTCTTGTTGGAAGGGGCATGAGAATACGCCATCGGTGATCTCTGCCTGTCGTAGATAGCAACTGAGAGAACAGTTTACCTTCCTGTTTTTATTTCAGGCGAATAGCTCAAGTAATAAAGGAGATATTCCAATTTAAAAGTGGGACAATAATAAAAAAAGACCCTGTACATACTCTTTGTTCGACTTGGAATTGTCACCACTCACCACCATGCCGTGAACCTATATAGGGGCTATACTGGAATTTCTGACTTTTACCCTTTGTCGCGTCAAGGAAATATAGTCAGTATGGCATCCTCTTCCAGATTCTACCTGCAGCCCACCTGTTCCTGCTGCACCTCCTGCACAGGAGAAAATCGCACGATACTAATCATTAGCCAATAGAAAAATTGATTTCTGTGTGTTTACCATGGCAACTCGATGATTTCCTGGAAATTTTTGATACCTACCTAGACCAACCTAAACGAAATTAGTAAGTGGAAATTTTTATGTCAAATTAAATGTCAAAAATCATTTCTATTCAATTTCTGTGGCTGTATCGTTGCTATTTTCTTACCGAATCTGCATTCGAGCATTAATTCATTTCCTGGAAATTTTAGTGGTGCATCCCAACAACGTAATCGGGCCCTCGTGTTCCACTCGGGCCGATTAATACGTTGTTGGAATGCACTCCAAAAATTTCCTTATGAGATTATCCATCGCCATGGGATGTGGTATATTTTGCTTTACGGCTGCACCTGGGTATCTACCCTTTTACTTACTTTGACTGGCTACCACCTCTCAGTTTTTGTACGTGACAATTCCTAGAAAGTTATGTTGGCTTAACTCAGGACTCCCGGTGTTTATTTTTGAATTATTGTGATTTTGTTTTCAATAATCGATAACGAAACAGCTCTGGATGCAGTGGAGTTCTTAGTTATCCGGGTTCTTAGTGTTTATTCTATTTATTATAATATTACAATTATTTTAAATAAATGTTGAGATTTTCTTCTCATTTTTCTCATTTTTAATAGAATCATTAAGTGCATACATAAATATATCTTCAACCTAAGCAGGGGGTTAATAATTATTCCTAAGCGCTTTTGTGGATGATTGACATATTATTTTAAAAGAGGATTCAACTCAACAAATCGATGATTCGATGTTGAGGTTATGGCTGATTCTAGTGTAAGGGAAGCGTCTGAGCCGAATGGTGTTATCAGAATTTAAAAATTCTTTACCATTTTGAAGATATTCAGGGAAATAGCTGGGAAAAGTTAATTTAATGCACAAAATTGTAATATGTTGACAGTCGTGTTGTAGGTAAACGTTATTTAATACGTCAAAACAAATTTGACATTTGGCGTATTTACAAAGTCGGATTTCTATTGAAAGTTCCTATGGTCTGTCCGGGATCCACAAGACCGGGATTCACCCTATTTCCATGGTGAATCATTGTTGTCAACAATGAATCGCCATGGAAATCGGGTGAATCTCGGTCGTGTGGATCCCGGACAGAGTATAGTTAAAATTTTTCACGCGATTTTCACTTTATACGGCACCAGTGCAATCCAGAAATTTCATGGCAGCGATAACGTGCAAAACCATCACCCGAATCTCTTCTTCCCCAACCTACAATTTCCGCCCGCTTGGTATAAATACAACAATTTTCTGTTGAAGTTAATAACAATTGCCATCACCGTTGAACTTTTGATTTGGGCAAATTTTTAACAAACAAGGTTTTTATCTGAACGAAAATAATCCATGTCTGAATAATTCATCCTTTCATTTACGCATATAAACCTTCTATAAACATAAACGAATCTAAACATAACCTACAAAAATGGTTGACAGCGCACATCGTTTTGCACATTGTATTGCCAACATGAGGAATATTTGTGTTATAATTGAAGCGATTTTAAGGTCTAGACGCCTGAAATTTGGAAATTCTTAATTGACCTATGCAGTTTTACCTTGGGCAGGTGCGTACCTGGTTCTCAATTTCTGGAACTTGTCTGATATGGAAAGCAAAATGTCCCGTGGGGCGAAAACCTCACGAAAACCCTGCTCTCTGACGTGACCGACACGACACAAATAAATGCCAGAACACAATTGACCTATGCAGTTTTATCTTGGACAGGTGCGTATATGTGGTTCTCTCAATTTCTGGAACTTGTCTGATGGAAGGCAAAATCTCCCGTGGGACGAAAACCTCACGAAAACCCTGCTTTCTGACGTGAACTACAAGACACAAATAGATGCCAAAACACAATTAACACATCGCGAATTTTAAAAATGACATCAGAACCAATTTTTAAAATGACAGAACCAGAAGCGTTGTGTCTCTTATTAACTAAAAGCAGTCAACATAAGTATGTCCTTGTCGCACAAACTGCATAGGTCTATTGCCAGATTATTCGAAAAATAGAGATTTTCTAAAAATTTTGATGCGACCATTAGATTCAGAAGACATGAAACTGAGGTAAGTCCAAAGTCGATTTCTTGAGTTGAATCCTCCTTTAAAAAGTCTCAATATTCTTATCATTTTAATACCTAAAACTGTGTTAGGACATTTTCTTCCAAATAAGGAACGAAGACTAATGCCTGAATGCACCATCATTTTTGACTGTTCCTTAAAGACAAGTTATCCAAGCCTTTAAAAACCATTGTCTCAGCAAACGTAGGTATCTATGAAATTAAACGTCACTTATCTTTGAATGACCTTTATTAAGGAGCCCCTTAAAGCTATACGGTGCAAACTGCAAATGGTCATAAGACTTCTCAAAACTTTTGCACCAAGACACTCGGTCTTAGAGGACATAATCTTGGTATTGGTTTTATCACATTAAAGTTGGTCTTGTCTTGGTATTGAAATTCGAGAACAATTTCAAAGACAAGACCAAGACTTTCTTGGTATTGTGCGACAACCTAACAACCGAGGCGCACTTGCAGTTCAATCTCTTGCAAAATTAGCTTGCTCAGGCAAAAAACTCAAATCTTAACGTCACATGAATAGTAAATGAATGATATGTAGGTTTAACATGTATGTATAATTAATTTTTTTATAGTACCTACCTATTATGATGAGTATATTAATAAGGCTTTCTTTTTCGAAGCATCGATATTGTTACGTGGGGTAAAATCAACACTATCATCAAGATTGTTCTGAGAAGGTCCTTTTAAGAGTACCGTCATAAAGTCAATCGCAGAAAGTAAAAAATTTTAATGGCACTCGCCGCGCTATCAATGTTTTAAAATATCAGTACCACCAGCTTAATATAACCCATAAATAACATTAGCTAACCTGTTTCGTTGGTGGTGTGGCGATTCCCGGAAATCATAGGAGGTTCAATTCAAAGATCCGTTATAAAACACACATTTCGTTGATGTGTGCTGTCACCAAACTGATTGGAAATAATGAATGATTCACTTCGAAGAGGCCTTCACGGAAAATCGCTGTCGGATGCATTCTTCTTGCGTGTGGTCTTCAAGAGGATGCCATACCGATCCGATGCAATATAGGAAAATGCATTATTGTTCATTAAATCATGTCTTATGAAGACCGCTCGATTACATAGGATTATTTTATTTATTATCGAAATATTGAAATTTGATGTTTCATTTGTGAGTTTTGGAATTGGCGCATGAATGCACGCCAGAATAAAAAATCTAAATGCACAAGGATGTGAAGAATGGAAATGACAATTTCATTCCTGGCATTTGGTATGGCGGTGGATAAAAAACTATGAATTCTCTGGAAAGATACACGGCGCACTCCTATTATCTTTTTCCGTTTAATTAAAACATAAAATAAACGGACCGGGACGGTCTGCGTTGATGGAATTATTCGCATCACTCACGTCAAATATCTTTTGTTCCATGACCAGGGCATTATTATTGAGAATACCACAAGTAATTTCTGATTATTCTTCTAACTTTTAGGTATTAGGCAGCTGAAGAATCAGAAAAAGCTCAGTTGTCATAATTGACTAGGTATATTTTTGAGCTATTTTAGTCTTCTCTTTTTTAAACTTTAAATACCTGAATCTTTCGAGCATGATGTTTAAAAACAGCAGTTGGCCATAATATGTTTTTCTTAAGTTGGTCACCAGTAAATAATAAAATTTATATTTTAAATAACTGATGAAGTAAAGGTCCATTTTCTCGAAGTGGCCTAAGAAGGTTATCGGAGAGGAGTACCTACGACTCAAAGTCTTGCCTCAAATTGAAAGAACTTGTAAAATTTAAAACTTTATTGCAACATGTTTCGGCCATCACCATATAAGCACTTATGTTAATTCATATGCTTTTAAAAAAACTTTAAGGTTATGATCGAAGGTAAAGGCGTTAGCGATGAATTTACATTGTGATGTTTGAATTAAACCGAAATTTGGAAAAAATAAAATAATAATAATAAAATAAAAGGGTTTAAAGTGAAATTTTAATTTTGATGACGTATGATGAGCTACGTCTTCAAGATAAGGAAATTTGTAGCATACCGTAGTGGTCTATACCTACAGAAATATTGAAAACGAAAAGTTTGAAGTTTCAATTTTGAAATTTAAAAGGAAATATTTCAATTATAATTCCACAATTTGTCAAGTTACAGAAAACAGAAAATTCTTTGTGGTACCTGTTCAAAAACCTTCAGCGTTTTTATGTAATTAATGTGTTCGATATTCTATTTCGTATACATGCGCCTGAATCGTACTGCCCCAGTTTTCGTGGAAACTACTGAATTTGTCCAACATCTACCAACGCTTTGTAAAACCAACCGTCAAAATACTAATGATGACACAACATTTGATTTTTGTAACAGATCTGACAATATAAATTTTAATCGATCTTCTCGATACAGTATGCCTACTCTCCAAGGTGTCCATAGGGATTTAGGTGGGGAATTCAATTTTATTTTTTTCCTGCTTCCCTAATTAATTGAATAGAAATCTTAGGCTCAGGTTTTATTTACCGATAGCCTCTACCTGTGGAAAAATTCTGAGCGAACAGTTCCCCGGCGGTGTTAGTTCATAAGCGAAAGGTAAAACAGGCCGTTATTCAAATTTCCCGCGAATATGTTGCTATGAAACAAAACTACGGCAAATCAGATCACGGTACGCAAATATCCTTGACGACATATCAGCTCGAGATTTAATGAATTCGTGCTCGGTCGTCTTCGAGGGGAAATTTAAATAGCGGACCGTTTTGCCTTCGTTTGTGAACTAACACCGAGGCGCTCAGTATTTCTTCACAGGGGTAGGAAAAAAATTAAATCGAATTCCCCATACGTAAATCCCCACTAGTAGGAACGCTCTTGGGAAGTACCCTGCACTTTATGATTAAGGGCTGGTACTTTGCACACTTCTTACCTAGATGCCAAAGATCACTTTTTGAGGTGTTGCCAAGTCCGAAGCCTATGCGGCCACTTGTTGTGGCAGGTTGCCTATCTCCGGGGCCTATACTTTCCGGAATATTAATTTAAAATGCAAACCTCCATTTTTCACAATCACCATAAGAAAGGCCTTTAAATTCTGCTTCTAAAGATGTATTCACTCTTAGTGCCTTTTTGACAAAAATTGAAATATTCGAGATTTTTTAGCGTACTTTAAAAACGCGATACAGCCGAAACCTTAGGACCGATTTAGCAGAAATTTTGCACATGAAGATTGTATTACTCGTATTACAGCTGGAAAAATTTTGGAGGCAATCGACACACGGAAAGTGCCGTTTTGGCACATCAATTTTCAAATCTAAACATACTCTCATTTCACCATCTTAATAACAAATTTTTGAAAATTTTATTGTTACCATCAGAAAGGTCTTCAAATTCTGGTTTTGAATAAAACAAAATATTCATTCGCATTTAGTGCCCTTTGGATAAAAAAATCGAAATTTTGTAACAACATTAAAAATACATCATAGCCCAAACTACTGAACCGATTTGGCTGAAATTTAGTACATGGAGATTGGGTGATCCGTTGAAGAGCCTTGATAGCGAAAAAAGCTGGATAAATACGCGATTCCGGGAAGTACGTCCTAGAGATAGGCAACCCGCCAAAGCTAGGGGCTGCATAGAATTCAAACTTCGCAACACCTCAAAAAGTGATCTTTGGCATCTTGGTAAGATGTGTGCAAAGTACCATCTCTTAATCACAAAGTGCCTTACCAAACGCCCAAGAGCGTCCGTACTATAAATCGTACATGCGCCTAAATCGTATATCGCCCCAGTTTTCGTGGAAGCTACTGAATTTGTCCAACATCCTACCAACGTTTCTTAAAACCAACCGTCAAAATATTAATGATTATTTTATACATTAAGTATTGAACCAATCCAAAGGTAGATTTTGTTCACAGTAACCTAGCAACCTCTAGATTATATATATTATTAGATAAGACGACAGTCGTAGTTCAAATCAACTGGTAATCCTACGACATTTAACACAACTGTCATTAAAAAATGGCAAAAGTTAAAATATACTCAAAGTAAACATTTAATCAGATTTAGAAAAAGATACGGTTACCAGATCTGTACAGAAAATTGTTGGGTAATTTTAAACTGTGTGGTACAGTGTGATTCAAAAGTTTTGTAATTAGGGTTGGCTATGGAAACAAAAGATTCGAAAAATGTTTGTCCAAAATTAATCGCACAGTCCCCAAAGAAAATCACTGAATTAAAATGACAGATGTGAATTTTTTGAATTTATTTCTTTTGCATCTATTATTGCGATTTATTTCGAAAAAATGTGAACCTCTCGGCTTCCAGTATCAAATTTGGCGCCTTTCAGTGAGCACTCTCCGGTTGACAGCAAACAACAAAGTTCTGGCAAAGTTAGGTTATGTTTGGTAAATGCCCATGAAAGTTTTAAAAAGCTTTTATTTCTTCATAATGCTTGAATTTGTGAGCAAGGATCTTGAAGAGCTCGTTAAAACAGCCTTGGGGGCCACGTAGCTTTTTGTGCTCAGTTTAAAAAACAATCCTATCCGTATGCAGGATGGTCCTCGGAGAAGTCCCTGATGTGGTTAAATCCAGTCGAAAGGTAATTTGCTTATTAAAATCGACCTGCTAATTTGGAAACTTTTTCAGGAACAAATAATGGAGACTCCAACTAGCCTGATTCTCTGTTCTTTGATGAATTTGCTTTCACAACCCTTAGCAGAAATAAAAAACAGCTGACTTCGTGTGCAACGAAAATAATGAACCCGGGAAGTTACAAATGTAAATAACAATAAAAAACAGAATGAATCCGGGAAGTTACAAATGTGAATAACAATAAAAAACAGCTGACTTTATGTGCAACGAAAATAATGAATCCGGGAAGTTACAAATGTGAATAACAAGATTTGGATTAGGCAGTTTTTCAAACCAATTAAAATGACATACAGATGATCCTGACTTGGCCCCCTGCCTTAAGATATCCGGAACTTCAGCACAAAAGTAGTGAAGTGGAAGATCGATCAAGTTGTTTTTTAATTTTCAAATACACCAATATTTGTGGGGGTAGTAATTTTTGTTCACTATCTCAAAATCGGGAACACCTGTTTCTAAGTAGTTTTGTTTCCACCGTGTGTGTTTGTAATTGAAAATAAAGCCATTTAATTAACTTGTGTTAGTGAATTTACTAGTCGATTTATAAAACAAAAAATAGGTAAGTGTTAATTTTAAATCTGTGTAAATTGGACATTACACTGCTCCATTGGTGCTCCTTTTTTTTAAATCACCATAACATCTCGGAGTCCAAGATAAATGTCCGATGGATATTGAAGGCAGCGCACTTGCTTCAAGAAATTGTTGCGAGTTGCGATCCATATTTATTGTATAGCATTTGTTTCTGAAACGGTTTCCAAATGAGCGGGTTGCATTAATAAGCTAATTATTACCTTTCGATTGGATTTGACCACATCGAGGACCATTATCCATACGGATACGATTTTTTTATTTAACTAAGGACAAAAAACCTATTCTTGACGAGTGCTTCAAGGTCCTTGCTCAAACATCCAAGCTTTATGAAGAAATGAAAGCTTTTTCTTTTTATACTTTCATGGACCAAGACCAAACATAACCTAACTTTGCCACAGTTTTGTTGTTTGCTGCCAATCGAAGAGTGCTCACTGAAGGGCGCCAAATTTGATACCGGAAGCGTAGAGGTTCACATTTTTTCGAAATAATTCGCAATAATAAATACAAAAGAAGTAAATGAAAAAAATTCTCATCTGTCATTTTAGTTTAGTGATTTTCTTTGGGGACTGTGCGATTAATTTTGGACAAACGTTTTTCGAATCTTTTGTTTCCATAGCCAACCCTAATTACAAAACTTTTGAATCACACTGTATCTTGCTATAATTGCACCAAAGTCACTATGCCGGAATGTAAATTTGTAGCACTTTATAACATTCTCCTAAAACTCACGAGCCAACAACAGGAACTTAACATTATTTTAAACACTGGATATGAGCAGGTCCTCCTCTTTTTGAGCTATTAGTTATTTTTTCGATTTATCAAATCTCTTCTAATAAACTCTCCCCGGTGTCCTTCGGTCTTCCTGTGTCGCGTCTAATTGGTCTTCGCTTCCTATATCCTTCGTATCAGTTTTGTTTCGTCCATTCTTTTCATAGTAGGTAGATGCCCCCGAACAAGACTTCACCTAAGTACTCCATTGTAAAGTTTTAGGTATTCTACCAAATTTCATACCAAGAATGTTATAATGCGGTTAAAATAAAATTCAATCGCCGTAATCAGCCGTAGGTATACATAAATGTTTAAATCTTGTTGAAAATAAATAATTTCACTTCTATTTTGTGACGTGACACTCAGTTGACAAGTGACTGACAACTGACAGCGATGATCCAACATTTTTACACTACCAAGATTCGAATGTCTTTGGAACTACTTCAATACTTTTAATTTATAAAATAATCTGTAAAATATGATTCGTCGTCTCTTGATTGCCTTGTTGAGTCCTCATGGATTCACTACTCGTCAATGGTAGATTTTTTTTCGGCCAAAGACGACTCGAGCAAGCTCTCGGCGTCTTTTTGACCTAAAAAAAATCTACCATTTTGACTCGTAGTTCAACCATTCGAACGTCAAACCCGCGGCAATCAAGAGACGACTTATCATATTACTAATGACAATTCGACTCATTTGAAATTGACCAATAACAGAGAGCAAATGATGAATTTCTGACCAACCACAACAATCGGCACGTGTATTTCAGCGACAATTTTGTACTAGTCCAAATATCCGCTGAAATTTATTTTGATAGCTGTCATAATTTCCATGAAATGTTGCAATTTTTATATTAACTCGACCAATTGACCAAATTAAAAACAGAGGCGGCCTCTGGTGGGAATTCCGCAGTAAGGTCAGCCATCTTGGAAGTGGCGTTTATTTTGGCGCGAATGAGAGTTTACATGTCATTCTTACGGGAGATGGCGGATTTTTATTTTGAAATTTCCATGTTAAGGGTTGATTTATAAAGTGCAGTTCGTGTTTGATGATACTAACTTTGTTATTAGTTTATTTTTTTGAACTGGCTGCTATGGTTTGGGCTTTTTGTTATTTATTCAAATTGACATCGGGTATCACTTATGCAACCAGTAGCACGATTTTATTTAGGTGTGTTTAGTGTAGAGCCATAATGGCGAACGTCGATTATTCTCACAAATAGTCATCGCATGGCTAAATAAGGCCGGCTCGGGTATGTTCAGCATTTATTTCTATTGTTAGACTGAAATATTCTCAAATGTCATAAAAGAAGGAACCTGTAAAAGATTAACCTCCCATAATTCCGTGCACTTTTTAATATGGTCAATTGTCCTCCGAATACTATTCGTAAGTAAGTACAGAATTGTCGACTTGCGTGATGCCTGGATACTCCTACATATTGACCTACGGTCTCGTCCAATTCTCGTCGCAGTGTGCAGTCGTTTCCAGGTAAGCATCACGGAATTGTCGACAATTCTGTACTTACTAGTAGTATTATATATGACAACACAAAATTTGATTTTTGTAACAGATCTGACAGCCCGCGAAGGCCCTTCCTCAGAAATGGCCAAAAAGAGATAATTTTTACTTTTTTTATTCAAAAGACTCTTTATTTTATTGTTTGTTCCGCAATGTTTTCTTGAAATTTGATTTAAGGTCGCGATTTAAGAGTTATAATAATATAAATTTGACTGCTCTCTTCATATTGTTCATGTTACCGCATAAACAAAACCAATATAAGTTTGAAGTATAGATCCATTTTCACAAAGTGGGGCTTGTATGATTATTAGGGTGGAGCTTCGCTATACAGGGTGTCTCAGAACGCTCGCACCAAATTCTAATGGAGTATTCAGGATTAAATTCTGAGTCGATTCGTGTTTTTGAAAATTTCTAGGGTCCAATAGTTTTCGAGTTATAAGAAATTTAAGAGGACCAATCAGATTTCAGCTCTGAATTGCTTCTTACGGTAATTTAATGTTAGATGCACTATTTCCTAGGTAACAAGATAGGTACTATCAATGAAAATTTATACTGTTGTATCTTGTTACCTAGGAAATAGTGCATCTAACATTAAATTACCGTAAGAAGCAATTCAGAGCTGAAATCTGATTGGTCCTCTTTAATTTCTTATAACTCGAAAACTATTGGACCCTAGAAATTTTCAAAAACACGAATCGACTCAGAATTTAATCCTGAATACTCCATTAGAATTTGGTGAGAGCGTTCTGAGACACCCTGTATAGGTGGAGTTTTTTTTGCAAAAATGAAAACGCCTGTGCGCATAAAAGTTGTCTCTCAATAAGAGAAGCCAACTGGAAATTTTTCGCAAACCCCTTCCACCCCCCCCCCCAAAGCCTTCAAAAATTTGCAAATTCAAAAAAAGTAAAAAAATGCTTCATGATGTCAAAAAGTTATATTTACTTAATTTTTCTGTGAAACACATTAACTATATTGTGTGCCATCTTCTGCAATCATCTTCAGTTTTCTGTCTTGTATTTCTCTTTGTTGCTCGTCCACTTCCATATAATATTTTGTTTTAGTCACATTAATTTCCAGTCCCTTGTCTGTTGCTGCTAACATAATCTTCTTTATTGCGTTAGTTAAGTTTTTTTTGGTTCTGGCTAAAATCACGATGTCATCAGCATAGGCCATAATTTGTTCTTGTTGGTTGTAGATTGTTCTCCTTGTTGACAACCCACTTTCACGGATTGAACAAAATTGTTGACAGTGGGTCACCCTGTCTTAGTCATCTTCTAACTCTGAACTTCTCTGATGTATGGCCATTCACTTGGACCTTATAATCTGTGTCTTGCAGCGTCATCTTTACCAGGTTTATCAGTTTGCTTTGTACTTCCAATTCTTCCATTAGTTTCATTGCTTCATACACTTTCCCCTTTTGACTGGGTCATAGGCCTGTTTAAAATCTATGAAGAGCATAATATAAAGGCAATTTCTGATCGATGCTGTCGTCCATAATTTGCTTTAAAGTGAACACTTGATTAGTAACTGACCTATTTTTACGAAACCCGCATTGGTACTCTCCTAACTTGGATTTTATCACCTTATTAACCCTGTTTTTATTGTTGTCGCCAATATTCTGTATGCTACATCCAGCAAAGCAATGCCTCGATAATTTTCACAACTTGCTGTACCTCCTTTTTTGTGAACTGGGCAGATTACAGCTTCTTTCCATCTTTTTGGCATTAGTTCTTCTTTCCATATAGCCTCTATAATTTTATGTAGATTTTCTACTACTTGATGTCCGCCCATTACTAACATCTCAGCTGTGATTCCATTATCCCCTGGTGCTTTATTGTTTTTAAACATCTTCATAATTTTTGTTATTTCTTCTCTGCTGGGTATGTCATCGTCCACTATTGGTGATTCTTCGATTGCTAGTATATCTTCCTCCTATCAATTGTTCTTTTTATTCTTGCAAAACAGTTTTTTGTTCTGTAAGTAGGTACTCCTTTTCTCATTCTTTTTACTTCTTAGTAGAATTGTCGTGTTTGCTTTTTCACATAATTATTTTCCATGATCTTCAGTTTGTTGTCTAAAAACACCCTTTTCTTGCGTCTGCCAGATCTTCTTTGCTTCTTTTCTACGCTGTTCGTAACTTGCTTTATTTTCGGTTGTATTTTGTCGCATCATCTTCATTCTTGCCCTCTCTCGTCTTGCTATTGTCTCCTTACGTTCATTGTCATACCATCGTTTCGTTGGTTTTATTCTCGTTTACTTCTTCAAAATTTGCGCTCCTTCTTCAAATGCTTCTTCAAAATGTTTCCATTTATCTTCTATATTGCAAACATCGCTGATCGCTCCCTTAGTAAGCATTTTTCGACTCATATCCATATGAACTTTTCTTTCTAGAATGAAATAAAGAACCACCCCATGAACTCGTTTACAGTATTTTGACGTCTTTTATCACAAATTTTGGAGCCCTGAACCAATGAAAGGCCATTTTTTTTCGAAAACGGTGTGTTCTGGCGACGTTCAACAAATTAGGAATAGACCAGAGATTATAATTTAAATTAGATGGGAGGTTGATAATTTACAAAATGGCGGACGTGACAAATTTAAATATTATAATTTAATTACTATTTCATGAAATAAACACTTATAACAGCAAAATAGGAAAGAAAAAACGTGATGTACCCCCAAGAACACACGCCTCTGACTAAAATAAAAATCTGAAAAAAATTGAAAAGAAAGCTCTTGATAACATGATAACCTAACTTATGCTCCAAATTCCAAAATCCTGCTATTTACAATATTCGAGTAATTTTAAGAAAATCGGCTTTTCGAGTACCTCTTTGAAATGCATGTTTCGACAAATCTTCACTGAAACTTTTAGCCTTATTTTTGATCGTAGAAGGTAACTGGTAAAATTGCAGCCTCATTTCAGGACATCCTGTATGATGGTTCTACTGGAAGTAAACCTGCAAACTGCATAGCCGCGTTCAGTTGAATTAGTCATCAAGGTGACGTTTATTACTGTTACTTTGGTTAATAAAGGCTGTCCCAGAAAAAACTGAACGATTTATTTTTAGCTATAGCTTTGTTATTATTGAACCGATTTTTCCCAATTTTGTACAGGACATAGTCAAAAGATGAGGCTTTTAGAATCAACCATCATTTTTCAGATTGCGCCACCAACAAATTTTTTGATTGGCTGGAGTTGAAGCATCTCTGAACCGTTAAAAATAAAAATAGTGTATAAGGTTAAAGCTGATGTTTTTCTCTTTCAAAGGAACTTTACAAAATTTTATTCTGAACGTACTTGATTAATTTACAATTTTTTTTGTGATTGCTCTACCGATCTTGTCAAAATTTTCCGGATCTTTAGTGATACTACAAATCTTTCACAAAATAACGTTGCTTTACAGATATTTAGCTCAAGTGCTCTAGTTACGAAGTATTAAAAATAACTTTTTCCGAGATTGGTAGCAACATAAAAAATAGACCTTAAAAAATCCGTGTTTAACAGTCCCGCAAAAAAAATTGTAAAAAAATAAAGAACGCCCAGAATAAGATTTTATAAAGTTCTTTTGTAAGAGGAAAGCATTAGCTTTCATTCTACACAAATTTCATTTCGATCGGTACACAAATGAATGAACTCCAGCCAATGAAAAAATGGCTTCGTAAAAAACAACAGAAAAAAAAAAGGCAGCAGAGAAGCGGCTGGAACCTCCCCAACGCGTGGGTCTTTGATTTCCGTGACTTGTGTTTAAGATTTTGAAGTTAATATGCCTAAATGGCACTTCCCGTTAACCAATTGCTCCCAAAAGCCTTTCAGATCTTCAACTGACCTCCATGTACCAAATTTCAGACAAATCCTTCCAGTAGTTTGGGCTATAACGTGGTTTCAGTGTTATTTCAAAATTTCGATTTTTCTACCCAAAGGGTAATAAATGCGAATAAATTTTATCTCATTTAAAACCAGAATTCGAAGACCCTTCTAATGGTGGCAATAAATCTTTCAAAAATTTGTTTTGGATGGGTAAATGAGAGAATACTTTAAATTTGGAAATTGGTGTGCCAAAACGGCACTTTCCGTGGGTCGATTGAATCCAACATTTGTTCAGCTCTTCGACGTGTAATACAATCCCCATGTGCAAGATTTTAGCCAAATCGGTTCAGGGGCTTGGGCTGTACCGCGATTTTAAAGTCCGATAAAAATCTCGATATTTTTAGTTTTTGGTCAAAAGGGCACTGACAGTGGATACATCTTTGGAAGCAGAATCTGAAGGCCTTTCTTATTGTGACGTGAAAAATGGGGGTTTACATTTAAAATTTAAAAGTTGATGTGCCAGAACGGCATTTCTGGTTGCACGATTGGCTCCAAAAGCTTTTCAGATCTAAGTTGGGTTATCACATGCACACGTACCAAATTTCAGCCAAATCGGTCGAGTAGTTTGGGCTGTGGCGTGTTTACGAACGAACGAACGAACGAACGTACGTACGAACGAACGTACGTACGAACGAACGTACGTACGTACGTACATACATACAGACACATTTTAAAAACCACTTTTTTGGGTTCCTGAGACCTCAAAACGTACAGATCCGGTCTTATCTCGAATTCGAAAATTTTAGTGATTGCAGTAACCTCCCTTTTTTTTTAAATGGTGAAGTGGAGTGGGGAGGTTAAAAATTTATTAGTGGTGCCATCTGAAAAATGATTGTCAATTCTAAAAGCCTCATCTTTTGGGTTCGTCCTGTGCAAAATTTGGGAAAATCGGTAAAAGAATAATAAAGTTATAACAAAAAATACATCGTTCGGTTTTTTTTTGGGACACCCGTTACATTACGACATATGAGACTATGACTAGTTCAACTGAACACCCGTTACCTACCTATTCCGACCCAGTCTTTATTTCAAATGGCAGCGAAATGCAAAAGTTTAATTACACATATCTTATCTTTCTTAAATAGATTCAAAAGTCAAAACTACCACTTTTCTATATACCTAATGCAGGAACAATTAATCATTTGCTCTTTCTATTTTGGAAATCTGATGCACCTAAAGGTAGTCTTCTACAAAAATGCAAGAACTGAAGGAGAATTGAGGACAGGCAGAGGAATTCAAAGAATGATGAGCGAACAAGAGAAGCAGAAAAAATGTGCGCCGCAATGTCGCTATATGGAGCGATACGTGCACTTAGCCTAATCTAACTTGGCCTGGCTAATGGAATCTTTATCGTGGTGGCTGTGGACAAAATAAGGTGATCCTGGTCTAATGGTGACTTTATAGTTTTTCGAATTTGGCGCCTTTTACGACGCGTAATAATTACATTTATATACACTTATATCTTATACTTAATATCCATACACACACCATGCATCAGGTCGATAAACAAAGTATTCGCGGTCGACTAGTTTTATTGTGTAGCCTACGAAGAAGTAGGAATTGTTGAGGCATGTCTAACTGCGGCTTTGAGTAAAAAGCAATTCAATTTAATTCGAGAGGCATTGTGCAAAACCATATGAAATCTCGTTATTGTTGGCGTTTTATTTTTGTGTGTCCATATTCCTTGAAGGCATCTTCGTGGAGATTGTAACATTTTGCATTATTCACAACTGATGGCCAGTGCTCATTTACATTAATGCCGTCAAATTAATTTACCTCTAACATTATAGATGCAAATTAACCTGAGGTTAATTTAAACATGAGATAAATATGTCTTCAATTAAAACCACAATTAAATAGCTTTGTACTCGTTCTAATGAGTCGAAATGATGACTTATTATATGGGCTTGCGTGAATTATGGTATACGGCGCTTTGTATTAAATATTTCATTTCAGTTGCGTTTTCACGCCTGTTTCGTTATAGCGGAAACACTTTAACATCAGGCTGTTTTGACTGGAAATTACAAGTAGATAACTACAGTCGTTCACACCCTTAGGTATAGATGCATTTATCAGGAATCTGAATATAACGGGTGTCCCAAAAAAAAACCGAACAGTTTATTTTTGGTTATAACTTTATTATTATTTTACCGGTTTTCCCAAATTTTGTACAGGACATAGCCAAAAGATGAGGCTTTAAGAATTGACAATCATTTTTCAGATGGCGCCACTAATAATTTTTTTTTGCAGTTTTATACAAAGCCATTTTTTGATTGGCTGGATTTCAATCGTTTGCGTACCGACTAAAATGAAATTTATGTAGGATGAAAGCTAATGCTTTCCTCTTCCAAAAGAACCTTATAAAATCTTATTCTGGGCGTTCTTTATTTTTTTACAATTTTTTTTGCGGTACTGTTAAACACGAATTTTTTAAGGTATGTTGCTACCAATCTTGGAAAAAAAGTTATTTTAAATACTTCGTAACTACAGCACTTAAGTTAAATACCTGTAAAGCAACGTTATTTGGTGAAAGAATGAAAGATTTATAGTATCACTAAAGATCCGGAAAATTTTGCCAAGATCGGTAGAGAAATAAATACCTAATAAATTTTAAAAATCCTTGTTTTACAGCTTCACAAAAAAATTGTAAATTATTCAAGAACGTTCAGAATGAAATTTTGTAAAGTTGCTTTGGAAGAGAAAAGCATCAGCTTTAACCTTACACTATTTTTATTTTGAACGGTTCACAGATGGATTTAACTCCAGCCAATCAAAAAATAGCCTTGTAATAAATACCAACAAAAAATTTGTTGGTGGCGCCATCCGGAAAATGATGGCTGACTCTAAAAGCCTCAACTTTTGACTACGTCCGGTACAAAATTGGGCAATATCGGTTCAATAATAACCAAGCTATAGTCAAAAATAAATCGTTCAGTTTTTTCTGGGACACCCTTTAATATAAATACAGAGCGTTCCAATGAAAAGGAGCCACCCCAATCTCCATGTACCAAATTTCAGCCAAATCGATTCAGTAATTTGGGCTATATAATGTATTTTTAGTGTTATTATAAAATTTCGATTTTTTGAACCAAACAGCGCTAAATAAGACCTTTCTGATGGTGACAATAAGTCTTTCAAAAACTTGTGGGGGTTGGTAGAGGGTAGGCTGTAAATTAATTCAATTTCTGTTAACAGTAATACAATTTCTCTTAAGAATAATTTATTTTTACTTAACAGTAATTCGGAGAGATAATGAAAATACGTTATTGGACTGTCTTACTTCTCTCTCGGACCAATTGAAATTACATCTTCTGTTGCACTCGAGCATGCGTGGTCGTGATAATAGAAATTGAATTTCACTTAACAGTAATTCGGAGAGATAATGAAAATACGCCATTGGCCCATTAGGTTGTCATCTTTCTCTTTCGTACCACTTGAAAATACATTATCTGTCGCACTCGCAGTTCATACATGCGCGGTCGTGATAATAGAAATTGAATTTCACTTAACAGTAATTCGGAGAGATAATGAAAATACGCCATTGGCCCATTGGGTTGTCATCTTTCTCTTTCGTACCACTTGAAAATACATTATCTGTCGCACTCGCAGTTCATACATGCGCGGTCGTGATAATAGAAATTGAATTTCACTTAACAGTAATTCGGAGAGATAATGAAAATACGCCATTGGCTCATTGGGTTGTCATCTTTCTCTCTCGTACCACTTAAAAACACGATATCTATCTCGTACGGAACGCCGTTTTACTTTTTAATGCAACAGCACGCTGTGGTAGCCAAAGAAATGTACGGAACGCCGTTTTACTTTTTAATGCAACAGCACGCTGTGGTAGCCAAAGAAATGCAATCCCAGGCATCGTGTTAATAGAAATTCAATTTCACTTAACAGAAATTCATTTACTGTTAACAATAATTCATTTTCACTTAAGAGAAATTCATTTACTGTTAACATTAATTCATTTTCTCTTAAGAGAAATTCAATTTAACTTAACAGAAATAGAATTTTTATTATCTCGCTTTAGAGAAAATTGAAATACAATTTCACTTAACAAAAATTCGTGCAGTGATAATCGAAATAAATTTGGTGATTTACACTGATCTTACGAGCCGTTTTAATTTTTATTGTATATATTTAAAATGTTTGAATTTTTTTGAAATGCATAGGGTATGGGTTGCATTAAAAAGTAAAACGGCTCCTAAAACTACGGTTTTATTTCAATTTATCTCTAAATGAATTTTTGTTAAGTGAAATTGTTTTTCTATTTTCTCTAAGCAGTGATAATTGAAATAGAATTTCTCTTAAGTGAAAATGAATTAATGTTAACAGTAAATGAATTTCTGTTAAGTGAAATTCAATTTCCATTATCACGACTGCGCTTGCGCGAATGAGACAGAAGATATAATTTCAACTGGTGCGAGAGAGAAGGAAGACGTATTTCCATTATCTCTCTGAATTACTGTTAACAGAAATTGAATTAGTGTTAAGAGAAATTCTGGGAGTGATAATAGAAATTGTATTTCAGATAATAAGAATAGACTTATTTTCTCTTAACAGTATTTGAATTTGAATTATCTTATTTCTTTGGCTATCACAGCGTGTATGTTCCATTAAAAAGTAAAACGGCATTCCATAGTTTTCTGATGACATTCCATCATACCTCGGAAATCTAATTATAGTTATTAAGCTTCATCAGGATTTACCTAAGTAAGATACCTGCTCCTATAACTCTATATGTATAATACCTAAGTGATGAAATGGTTTTGAGACAGAATTTAAATAGCTTCAATTACGTATTGTTAGGAAAATAGCTACTAATTTTTCTAGTTTCATTTGCTTGACTGCATTTCTTGTTTGTCAAGCTGTCAAGCAAATGAAACTTATGAATGAAACATTGGTATCTATAAATTTTTCTATAAAATCGCAATTTTCTTATTTTTATTTTTTCCGGACATAGGATACGTATGAAAAGTATCAAGATATCGGAGGATTCTTTACAGATTCTTACAATCGTCTTGAAAAAGTCCATCTTTTCTCTAATTTAACCCATACTAGCTATACAGGATGTCCCACAACTCGCACATAAGCCGGTAACGGTAGATTCCTGGACTCAATCTAGGACAAATTTTCTTTTGCAAAAATTGCGAGGGTTCAATAGTTTTCAAATGGGAAGCAATTGAAGTGCTCATATCAGAATGAATCTCTGAATTAGATTGTAAAGTACCTAAAATAAAGGCGTGCAAGATGTTGCTTAGGCGCACAAACAATAATGGCACAAAGAATAAGTTTGTTGAAAGCTTCGTCCATTTTCAAAGAGGAACTGATGTTTGATTACACAAGGTAGTTTCAAAGTATTTTTCCACAAAATTTAATTACTGTTTAGGACGCGTTTCGTAGTGTTACTCCATCTTCAGCTAGAAAAGAAATTAACACAAAATACAAAACAGTTGCCTGGAAAACGAAAAAACGTTTGGGTCAAGCAAAAATAACAGTTTTTGAGTCACACTGTAAATTCATCGAAAGACGCCCAAACATTGAAGAAAGGCGCGAAAATTTGGTGAAATTTGGTGGGTGGCGGGTAAAGTTAGAGTCACGCTAAAGTCAAAAGCGGTTTCTGCGCGCCTACCAGAAGAAAACGGTCAGGTTCAGCGCAACCGTACCCGTCTCTGTCTATACCATAGCAAAGAAAGGAACGCAAGACAGGTGCCGACCCGATCATCGATCCCGGCAAGCACGAAAAACTGCTCGAGAGCAGGAGCCGTGATCTGTCACCTGTCAAAGAAAACCTAACCTGTAACAACCTGTCAGAAAAAAAAAATCGATGGGTCGATAAAATTAAGAACATGAAGAAGGGAATTGGATTGGTGAACCTATTAAAACAGAGCTGTAAGCGGTAATAAAATGAACTTGATCGTTAGGGAGAGAATATTGTGCCACATTTTTAATTTCCAGAATTTCTAGATTATTAAGAAGACAGCCTTTTGGACATACATGTAGCAGATCTACATTGGAATTCGAGTCAAAAGAATGTCCAGCTTTTAGGATGTGATCAGAGAAGGCAGATTGGGTGACAACCTCTGGACGATCAAGGTTGGAAGTGATTTGTTTATGGTGTTCCTTGACTATCTGTTGAAGGCATCTCCCAGTTTGACCAATGTAAACTTTGGGGCAGTTCTGACAAGAAAGTTTGTAAACATCAGATTTAAGAGTAGGAGGAACATAATTTTTGAGATGGACAATGTGTTGTGAAACTTTGTTGGTGGACCTGAAAGCAATGTTGATCTTGTGTTTCTTGAAGATGTTTGAAGTGGTTGTTGTGGGTGCACCAATAATGAAGGAAAGAGTGAAGAACTTTTCTGACTCCTTAGGGGGTTTTAAGAAATGGAGACATAATCTAAATCTGTAGAAAAATTTGGAATAAAAGGACCCTATACGATAGTGGCCCAGGAAAAAAAACGACAATCAAGATCTAGACGATATACTGAACTTTGATATCTGGTATAGAGGTACAATACAAATACAAAAATATAGAAATTCTTCCAGGCGGTCATATTTTTATGTGGCTCTAAACATGTTTAGGCCTTGAAAATGCAATTTAAACGAATTTTTTTCTCAGAAACTAGAAGATACTGCACTTTCATTTCTCGCTAAAACATTCATCTGTCCCTCGCTTACCACAATCTAAAATTTGGTAAAGATTGGCCCAAGCGGTTGCCTTATTATTGTGTAGGGTCCTTTACTAATAAAATCATGAGCAAAACGATTTAATTGGGCTATCTGGAAAATAATGTCCTTCTCTTGGTTGAAACCTTCCTTGGAAAGTGGAACTGTGAAAAGTCTGTGGAACAAGGAATTGAAGAAGGCTAGTTTATGACTGAGGGGATAGCAGGAGTTGAAAGGAATGATAGAGTGTGTGGTTGTAGGTTTGCGATAAATTTCAAAGGAAATGTTGGAATTTCTGGTAATTAGGAGGTCTAGGAATGGTAATTTGCCAGTTTTCTCTAGTTCACATGTGAAATTGATGTTTATGTGTAGGGAATTGAGGAACTTGAGGAAGATCTATAACTCAGAAGACGAACGTTGGAATAAAGCTATTACATCAACATACCTATGCCAAAAGAGAATTTTGTTGGAAGATTGGTGTGCAAAGAACAAAGAACCGTATCTCATTTTTCACTTTTTGCCGTGGGTCCTTATCTCTTTCTCTACGTAGCTAAAATAAAAACTTCCGTGATACCTAAATCTTCAAGCTCAAAACCAGTTAGAGCCATTTTATTCGAAAACGGTATGGTTTAAGCAACATTCAACAAGAGTGTTTTTTTTTGTGTAGAACGGGCTACAGATTACGATTTTTTATTACTTGGGGCGAAAAATACCCTTAGCAAAAAAAATTGCAAAAATGTGAAAGGCGAACGCCTTTGCTAAAGGTCTGAAAAGAATTCAAAAGGAGGCCCCTTACAACTCTAACCTATATATTGAAACCAACCACACTAACCTATTGTCCAAATTTCAAGATATACCCAATGGAAATGAAACTTTCGTCTTACGCACTGATGAAAAAATTCCCCGGTTGTCAATTTTCGAATAATTTTAGGAAAACCTATTTTTAATGTATACCCCTTTGGAGGGGCGTAGCTCCCCCTTAGCAAGCATTTGGGGACCATGGTTTATTAACAACTTTGAATCTATTTTAAGGTAAGGAATCTCATAGTGAAGTTTAAGAACGTAATTCTGGGACGCGCTGTAGGTATAACAGAACAATCTAACAGAAACACCCACACCTCACAATAAATGCAAGAAATTCAAGATTGTATAAATGGATATAAGACGTCAATAAGAATAAGCACCCTATAAGGAGCGAATTAAATGGATGTAACAGCAAGCTGGTATGCCGCCCCCAGACCAACGGTCTTTATCTCTTGTTACAAGTTGTTAATGTGTAAGGCTTGTTCCAGTCACTCCGATTAATTACTAAACCGGCTCCTCGATCTAAAAGTCTTCGTGATCGCCACATACCTACTGAGACCTCAACCAACCCCTTTAAAAATTCAACAAAAAATCCATTACCTATGAGATGAGACGATACGTTCACAGTCGTTGATGCTTCCTGAGGAACAATAGAAAATTAGCCAAATTGCTTCCGAATTTTTGTCCTTGCACACACATACCCGGACTACCATAAAAATTCCCATTTACTTAATGATTTAATTGTAAACTGCTTGCTCTTCGGCTGTCACGAGTAGTACGAACCGTGAAATTAACTTTTAATTATTCAAGAAATTACATACCTACTGTTTCATTGTTTGTTTTTGGAATTAAAACCGCTTTCAGGAAACCATTAAAAGTTGACGGCTTTATACCAACTGAATACAAGTTCTAATTTAAAGGGCATGCATTTTCTTCTGAACATGCATTTAACAACGTGAGGAGATGGAAATTCATGATTTTGAGTTTTGTTGTCCCATTGAATGGGGAAAAATGAAATACGTAGACCTATACCTACTGTAAACATCAGCATTCAGCTTTGATGCATGTAAAATTACCATTTAATTAGGGGCCTCTTTATTACCCTCTTAATCAACTTAATTGCTTTTAGGCCAATTAAGTTGCCAATTTAACGTGGACTGTGTAAATAAAATTAATAGAGTTAATTTTCAATCGCATAATAAACCAGCAACAATTCTTAGTCTCCTATGCTCACAGCTTCTCCCGTCGGTTAAATCTGATTGTTTAATAATTCAGTGTCAAAAAAACGACAGATGATGATAGTCGGTGGTAGGTAAATGAAGCAAATCATCGGGGATTAGGGCGCAATATTTGTGTCCATCCCGAATAAAAAAACATGAAGCTTGTGACAAGAAAACTTTAATAACATCAGTCCGTATTTAATTACAGCCGTCTGGATGTAAATCTTGTAACGCGATTAATGTCCTAAACAGGATAATTACATTAACGTCTTGTATTTTTATTTAATGCTCGTTATAGATTTTTATAGCACTCTAAATTGACAGAAAAACAAGAATCCCGCAGAGTCGGACCAACATTTCGCCGATGCCGCGCATTATTATTTAACCGCATGCGTGATCGGAGCAGGCAGGTGTCAGGTAAACTAGTCCGGTCGACTTGATCGACTCTAAAACGTATACACAACAGATCCCCTGTATACTCAAATATATGGCTTTAATTTTGTGTTGAGCCCGGTATGTGCATAATTCAGCGCATTTTATGGGGTACTATGAAGGGTTTATGCTGCACGGGACTTCTTCGCATGACGCGCCATAATTTCAAATTATCCAATAAATTTTAATTATTTAATGAAACAAACTGCAAATTTCCCTCCTTTTTTTCGCTCCGGAATCAGGTTCTATTCCAACGAATAATTGACTCAACAATTACCTGTCATTACTGACGCACTTCCTCGGAACGCAGATAATATAATTACGATAATTAGACGACTTACCCGCATTATGTCAATTCAGCCACCATCGAATCGAAATACACCTGAACTTTAAACACAACAAAATCATTTCCATATTAAATTATTTATTTCAATTTTATTTTAACTTTTTTAGATGGATGTAAAAAATTGTTTGGAACTAATACCTTAGTAGCCTCGAAACCTGGGAATAGTTACGTATTTTTTGTGATCGAGATTAATAACATTCCTGTAATTAAATGCTCAACAGTTCGTAAACTTCTAGTCCCAAATGACTTGAACCTAAAATTCAGTGATCAAATTAACGCTCTTTGCAAAAAAACGTTTTTGTTTCAAGCAGATGGCACAATTTAGGAACTTTCTTGACGTGATAGCAAGAAGCTACTCACTGACACTCTAATTCTGTCTCACTTAAACTATGCTGACACTGTATATGGACCGTGTTTAAAGGAATAGTAAACTTAAAAATATTAATTTTTGAAAAATTAGTCTAATTGATAGTTTATAGCATTTTATAAATGTTGCCGTAAATAAAATTGCCCCAAAGAACTTCAATTCGTTGGTAGAATCGGTTTGAGAGAGGCGCGTGACGTCATTTGTGATACAGTTGCCCGCTCGTGTTTGCCAGCCTGCAGTGATATTATGTATCTCGCGCCGTAGAAATAATTATTGTTTCTTCTGTAACTTTTGAACGGGTGGATGGATTTCAAAAATTGTTGCATTGGTTTACAGAGGATTTCATACTCTTTAAAATGATGCATCACAAAAGGTCCAAATGTAATTTAAAATTTTACTGTTGATCGGGTTGGAAGGTAGACGAATATTAAAAATATTTACAGCATTGGATTGGTACTGAAATTAGCTTTCAAAGGATGTATTGCAAGTGAGGGGTTGCCGCTTGAAATTAGGAAATGTTTTAATGCAGCGCCAATGCTTTCCAAGTGCAAGCACACGCGGCGTATCACTTGTTACGTCATGACGAATCTTTGCGGCGCTGTTTGGAGTTGAAAATAAAATAATTTTCTTTTTGCGGGCATGTTAGCGCTCGTTTCCAGTAATCTTCTATTCTTTTATGCAATAAAAATTACATGGGTTTTTAGTTTACTGTGCCTTTAACTGGTCTTCTAAAAAACCGTCTACAAATAATTCAAAGTCACTGTGTTAGATTCATTTTAAATGTTTCTTTTGCTGCTCACATTACACGTTTTATTAGAGATTTACGTTGGCTTAAGACTAGTGAACGCCGATTTTTGCATTTTGTCTCCCTAGTACTAAAAATGATACCCGCTGGTAAACCTCCATCAACCAACAAAAAAAATTGGCAGTTTCGGAGACGGTAGAAACTTTTTCACAGAATTTGTAAATGTAGCATTTAACTGACTTTAACCGTTTAACCAGTTAATTTTAAAAATTATAAACAAAATAAAACGTATAGAAGTTAAAATTAATGATTAACATAAATTTCAAAAGGAGCTTTTCGCCGCTAAAATGTCACTTTTCATTTTAGCAGGTTCAATGGGTCGGGGAATTCTAACCTATCCCGCCGTTTAGTGAAATATGCGCCATGATAATGGCGCAGTCTGAACTGTGAGGCCTGAGGTCGTCGGACTTCCTGTGTCACCCTTGCCGAGGACGCGGCAATACAAAACAACACAAAGAATTAAAAATACTTTTCATCCCTAAAATGACATTTTCTGAAAAAATGGCACTAAGACTTTCGATCCGATAATGCATCAACAGCTATCGAATTCGATATTAATAATTGCTCTTTTACTAAGAAAAATCAAACCCTGCAATAAATATGTACAGTTATGCCTACACAGGTTTCTTCACGGCACCGTTTTTAGGCCAAAAGGGCCCCAAGTGTGAATACATTTTTAGGAGCAGAATTCGAAGAGCGAAAAATGGGGGTTTGCATTTAAATTTTTAAATTGGCTATGTCAAAAAGGCTCTTTCTGTGAACCCATGTGGCCCAAATTGCAATCAGAACCTACAAATTTCCACTGAATAAGTGTGCCAAATTTAATCTCGATACGTTCACTAGTTTCAGCTGCAGCGTGCTTATACAGACAGACGGACATTTTTCAAAAACCACGTTTTTGAATTCCCAGGACCCTAAAACGTATAAAGATTTGATGTTTTCGATTTTTCGATCGATTTTATTAACTTACTCCACGAAGCGTATAGAAAGTTAAGGTGAGCGTCCACGGTGAGATTTTTCATGAGTTTTGGTTTCTTTAAAGGGTTGTGTTGGTAGGTCAAGGAATTTCGGGCCGTGTGCAGATAAAGAGTTATCCGGCCAACAGATCAACAAAAAGTGCATTATTTAGTTTCTCGACTGTACCAACACTGCGGGCTTTCTTGAACATGACGGGCCGAGAATATATATACTTTCACGAACCTAATTCGAAACTCGTTCGTTTTCTGGGAGAAATCTCCCAATGGGACTGAACAAAAATGGTGCTCTATGCATTTTAGACTTTTAGATAAAATCTCTCGAGTTCTGACAGTTGCTCTCCTCTTGAAAAAATCACTCTCGATAGTGGGTGCCTACCTACTCTCGACAGTAAATATCTACTCTCATAGATGGACGCTTACCTAAATGATGATATAAGAAACGCTGGTTTTTTAATTAATATACTTATAATTATGTACAATTATACGTGTTATCCGTTTGCAGAAACGAGAAATTAGATTAATTGACTTGCATCCGCGTGGTAAATGTAGACTCATAGAATATACAGGGTGTCTCAGAACTGCCGCCGTATAAGCCGATAATGGTAGATTTCTGGACTCAATCTGACGAATTTTCCTTTGCAAACATTGCGAGGGTCCAATAGTTTTCAAATGAGAGGCAGTTCAAATTCACCAATCAGAATGCTTCACTTAATTACATGGTATAGGGTAAAATAAGGATGTGCAAGCTTTTGCTGATGAGATACACAAAAAGTTGTTATGATGCCGTATTCTTTGTGCCATTATTATTTCTTTTATGTATCTCGGCAACATCTTGCACATCCTTATTTTATCTTCTATAGTCTGTCCAGAATCCACGCGACCGGGATCCACCTGATTCCCACGGAAAATTGGGTGGATACCGATCGCTTGGATTTCGGACAGACAATGCGTGGCATGAATAAAGTGTTGCAAGATGCTTATACTTGCAATAATAAAGGATATAGAAATACAAATTCTTTTTAGATAAGATAAGGATAGAACTATAAGCATAAGTTCCGGTTACCTTTTATTCATACCAATACTTTATCTAATTCAAAGAATCATTCTGATTGGCGTAATTCAATTGCTTCCCATTTGAAAACTATTATGGACCCTCGCAATTTTTGCTAAACAAAATTCGTCTTAGATCGAGTCTGAGGAATCTACCGGCTTATATATGGGAGTTTTGAGATACCCTGTATATTGTAGGAGGTATGCATCAAGTATTATACAAATGAAGTGATTACTCTTTTCCTATTTAGGAAATTAAACTTTAAATTAAATAATTGGACTTGTTTTTTGGATGTTAAATGCAGAATTTTATCCACTATACACTTCTGAAAAGCGCATTGTAAAGAGAATTGGAAAAAAAAGTCATTAAAAATACGTTTATGGAAGTTACGTCTTGTATAGGTAGAGGTCATGACCAGTTTTCAACACCACTCAAAGAAACCGCAGAGCATTAAAGCTGAAAGGTTCTAATTTTTCGCGCTTGCGAAAGTCGTTCTCGTCAGCTAATTAATTTCCATTTTCGACTCGATTTAACTGTAACATTCATCCGTAATGAACTCATAAAACTGGTTCGGCATTGCAAGTTATTGAGATGTGACAACAGTGTGCGCATTTACTCCAGTAAATAAACTAATTGTCGAATACCTCGGCAAATAAAGATACAAAGACCGAATCGAGTTTTTCTTTAAGATTGCGAGCATAATTCCGGGTAACAGCTCTTTCTTCTCGACCAATTTGTTTCGAAGTCAGCGATCGTTTAACTTTTATTCAAGGATCAAAAAAGGAGAAGTTTAATTGAATTACAGACATATCCTGTTGTATGAAATATTGGTAACACGCAACGAGAAAGTTAATTAAACATTTTGAACGAGACGTTTAATTGACTAGATTATAGTCGGGGAGGCAGCGACAGAAATATTCGGCTGATTTTATTAACATCCTTTTCCACATTATTCGTTAATTTACGTGTCATAAATACAGAAATTGGCCGTCTGCCAGGGTACCTGCGGGACAGGGCCCCGCAAGTATGGTAAAAAAGAGTGAAATTATTAACGCTGAAATCCTTTATATGAATTACAGACACCTCGAAGTATCCAAAAAAAAACGGTCTACCACTTCACTTGCGGGACAAAATGTGTCTGGCAGCCACATTTCCTAGATATTTGATTAATAAAATTGTCAAGCTACTCCCAGCTTCAAATTATCTACTGTAGGAGGTGTAGAATAGACACTGTTATGCCACCTGTTTTACACCTGCTACGGGTAGATAATTTAAATATGACAGTATAGTTTGACAATTTTATTAATCAAATTTCTAGGAAATGTGGTTGGCAGACACATTTTGTCCCGCAGGTGAAGTGGCAGACCGTTTTTTTTTTGGACACTTCCAGGTGTCCGTAATTCATATAAAAAATGGTAGCGTAAATGATTTCCATCAATGAGACTAGTTTTTTTGGCATACTTTTTCGAATAACAACGACATAACGTAATAGGAAAAATGACTTTAGAAAGTTAATGAAATGAGTCAAGCCAATCTGTCGCTGCCTCCCGGACTATTAGTTTGTATAATGCTCAGTCGGTGAGATAACAATAACACTAATACGACTAAAACACAAAATTCTCTTTCAGAACCCGTCGCCCCCAACCCTGAAGTCATGGGAATTTCAGAGGAAGTAACGCCGAGCGCTGGAATCGAACCAAGACCACCAGGTCAACAAGATCAAAGCGACGGAAGTGATCCAGAACCCGATGAGTTTACCCCGAAGAGGAAACAAAGAAGGTATCGGACCACCTTTACTAGCTACCAATTGGAGGAATTAGAAAAGGCGTTTTCAAGGACGCACTATCCGGACGTTTTCACCAGGTCGGTATATTCTGTTGTTGGGACAAATTGCAGACATTAAAGAATGTCGCGCCGAGATTAGCACGACCACTCTGACACGATACCTTCATTAAGATAACTACCGGAGGGTTCGTTTTTTCGAAGGATTGTTGACCCGCTTTCAAGGAGGGCTCAAACACCTGTGTGTGTGTTCCGGTGCAACCGACTATTTCCGTCGCGTTGAAACGGACGATTTCTTCATTTAACGGGAAATATAATCGATTTTAATAGGGTCTGCGCACTCTCATTTGATGTTACGTGTCTAGATTAAAGCCATTATACTCAGTTAATTTCACCAAATTACTAAATTAATGGCTCTAACTCAACACGCAATCGAAAATCTTCTCTCTAATTTTACGATCTGATCTACAAATTGATGATGATTCTTGAGCTTTCATTTCCGACACCTTTACAAACGTATCGTTGAACTCACTGGACCTATACAGGGTGATTCACGGAGACCGTCCATTAGAAACTTTTGGGAATCCACTTGTAGTAGAATTTTGTAATTTGGACTATACCATAATCGCCCACGCATACCAAAAATAAAATATTTCCAAGTCACATCCTGTTTTACCGGAAGTGGCCGCCATCTTTGATATTTTAAATGGAAAGCCCCCGTTTTAATATTAGATTCGTATCCGTTTCTTAATTGTGAGTTTGTCGCACCCACGTTTTGCCCACCTGTCATCGTTTCTGACATACAGGGTGGGTAACTTTTCCATCATGCTCTGGAAACTGACAATTCAAAGAAAAATTAATATCTTCCTAACGATTGATGTTATTTAAATGAAACTTGGAACTTTCATATTTTTGACAGCTGTTAATTGAATGACATTGACGGAAATTTCCTAGGCCTTCTAGATTTTGAATAAAGACAGTCAACTTTTATTTTTTTATCGGCGCCATGTTGAATTTTGACACCGCCGGATACAAAGAAAAATTAGCTTCTCAAAAATGTAACCAACATTGACGTTTTTGAAAAAATATGTGAAAGCCTGAGTCACACGACCGCAAGACGTAATTTATTACTGTTCAATTCAATTGTTTTCACATGTTATAAGAGATTGAAGAAGTCGGCGTACTTTTTTGCAATTGTTTTTCGTCTAAGTTTAGCCTGATTTTACAAATCATTCATACCAATTTTCAAATTCTGGCTTCTGTCAAAAAAGTTCATGTTGACTACATTTTTGAAAAGCAAATGTTTTTGTGTATTTGATGGTGTCAAAATTCAATATAGCGGCCATAAAAGAATCAAAAGTTGACTGTCGTTATTCAAAATTTGACAGCTGTCAAAAACATAAAAGCTAAAAGTTTCATTTAAATAACATCAAATGTTGGGAAGATATTAATTTTTCCTTAAATTGGCAATTTTCAGATTTTTTGTGATAATTCAGGAACGAATCAACATATAGGGAAATTCTCTTCAGAATCTTAATCACCAAGAAATAGCGCAACTTTTCTCCAGTTTAAACTACTCTCCATTTAAGTATTATGGTTTCCGAAATACTAATGGTGAGCATCAAAAAATTACCCACCCTGTATACATATGTCAAAATTTGTACCTAAAAATTTATTTTGATGCGTAATATAGAAAAATTTGTATCTTCCAAATGATTAAAGATTAAGGGACCAACTTGGAGGGTTGAAACTAGAAGCTTTGAGCTTTCTTTTGACGTCTCACTGATCATATTGATTTAACAATATGGCGGAAAATATATTTTTTTAATGGCAAAGAGAAATTGTCCCTAACTTATTTTTTTTATCCAAAAATAGAACGTGATTTATGGTCATTAAGTCACGCTTCAGTCACATTATTCCACAGCACCTGCAATGTTGGCTGCCTATCCAATGAACATCATGACGTTTCAAAATCAAGCGAAAGTGTGCCAAAGTAGATCAAGCATCAAAGCCTATCATTTGTCAACATTTTGTTTTTGTTGGTTGTGTATAATAAATAATATAAAATGATAAAAATTTTTGAAGAATTTCAATAATCAGGGTGTTATTTTTAAAAATTTCCCACCTTGAATATCTTTGGATGTAATAATGATATTGAATTGAAATTAACGCTGACCAATCCCGCACGGAGGGGGACACTTGCGCATATATAGAGGGAATTTTTTCCACTTCCGGTTTAACCGGAAATTATCTTAATTTTGTTTTTTCAAACGGAATGGCACCTTTTTCTCAACGGATTCGTAATCTACGATTTTTTCTAAGTTAGAAACATGTATCATACTTGACCGGAAGTGCATTCACGGCCGCTTTAGTCTTTCAAAAACATCGAAGAAATCCTCGAAGAAATCGGTGAAAAATTGACATTTTCGAAAAACGCAAAAGCACGTCTACTTTAATTTTTTAATGCAAATTCATCTGCCCATTGACATTTTCTTTTTATTTACTTTTAAGATTTTGACCGATTGTGAGGTAAGTGAAAATTTGATAGAAACAAGAGAAATCAAGAAATGAAATTGCTCAGGTAAATTTGCATCAAAAAAACTAGCTTGACGTGTTTTTGCGTTTTTCGAAAATCTCAATATTTTACCGATTTCTTCGATGTTTTTGAAAATCTAGGGTGGCCGTGACTGCACTTCCGGTCAAGTATGATACATGTTCCCAACTCAGAAAAAATCGTAGATTCCGAATACGTTGAGAAAAAGGTGTCATTCTATTTGAAAAAACAATTTTGCATCTGTTGACTGCATAAAATTGTGATACTCGCGTTTGAAAAAATGGAATTGCGGACAATTTCTGCAATTTTTGAAAATTAGTTTACGCCATATTGTTACGTCAAAAGGAACAGCTGAGTGGTCAAAAGAAAGCTTAAACCTTCTAGTTTCCTCCCTCCCAGTTTGGTTTCTTAATCTTCAACCGTTCGGAAGATATAAATTCTTCTATTGCAGGATTGCAGGTCAACTTTTTGATACATATTTTGACATATGCCAAAAACGGTGACAGTTAGGTAGGCAAAAAGTGGGTAGAGGGTGCGATAAACTCACAATTAAGAGACGAATCCGAATCTAAAATAAAAACGAGGGCTTTCCATTTAAAATAACAAAGACGGAGGCCACTTCCGGTGTTGAAAATATTTTATTTTTGGTGTGTCTGGGCGATTATGGCATAGTACCAAATTTCTAAATTCTGCTACAAGTAGATCGTGGATCCCCAAAAGTTTCTAATGAACGGTCTTCGTGAATCACCCTGTAATATGCATTAAGTAGGTATAATAAATATTCTTTCTGAATTTGAAATAACTGTTGCACAGTAGATTTTCATTTAAAATTTTCTTTTACAGGGAAGAGCTTGCAATGAAAATAGGACTTACAGAAGCGCGAATACAGGTAATTAGTACTTACTTTAAATTTTTGTAACTAATTCTGTAAGTTATTGAATAACAGAACAAAACTGATGGGAATTAAAAAACTCTCATGAAAACCGTATAGGGTATGTAACGTGACATTTTTTAAATTTATATAATATATAGAGTTGGCCCTGCCTGGAATGACGTATGTTTCAATGTAGTGCAGATATCAAAACCTGTCAAATTTTTTGACATAACCTAACTAAGTTTCGCCAACTGCAATTAGAAATTTAAAAAATGTCGAGTTACTACAGCCTGGTAAATACCGTGTGGTCGTTTTATGTTGAGACTGGCAATCGGAAAGGAAACATTGTAGAAAAAAATGTTTTGTATTGGTTTTATGACTTCGAGGGGGAAAATAGCTGGCATCATCGCCATTTTGATTCAAGTTCATTTTCAAGGTCAAATGAAGGTCAACTTATTTTTTTTAATGAAAAAAAATGAACATCGTGAAAAATGGACGCTTGTTTGCCAGTGCAGTTATTCTAAAAAATTGGCAGTCTCGGAGACAGTAGAAACTTCTACTTTTTGACAGAATTTGAAAATGTAGCATTTCCGATAATAATAATTGCTCTTTCGTTAAGAAAAACTCACAAACGGGCCTTTTTGTCTCTAAAATGGTAATTTTCGAAAAAATCGCACTAAGGTTTTTGATCCGGCAATGCAACAGTTATCGAATCCGTTACAGTAATAAGAATGTGCTTTTTCGTAAAATAAATTCAAAAAGGACCTTTTTGCCAGTAAAATGACATTTTTCGAAAAAATGGCACTAAAGCTTTCGGCTTGAAAAAAAATTAGCTATCACACCCGGTAATAAATATATACCGTTATACATAGGTTTTCTCCCGGCGCCGTTTTTTCGCTAAAAGAGCACCATGTGTGAATACACTTTCAGAGGCAGAATTCGAAAGGCTTTCATATGGTGACGCTAAAAATGGGGGTTTGCGTTCAAAATTTTAAAGTTAATGTACCAAAAAGCACTTTCCGTGAATCGATGTGGCATACAAAATCTAATCAGCGCCTATTTAATTGCCCACTGAATATTGATTTAAATCAGAGGAATACATCGCACAAATACGTCAAATGTCAATTCGCGATCCTCAGCCGCCAATAGAGTCTCTCCTTCCCCGATGAAAGTGACAGTAGAAATGCTAAAAATTCAGAAGAACTTCATTTTGTGCCAGTGCTTATGTGAGTTTATTTAACTGATTTGTTGGAGATGGGATTTTAATCGGTTTTGTCCCAGGGGTCTGGACCGGAACCCATTGGAACCCGGAACCGTACCGGAACCCTTTTTATTTCGTGAACCGAAACCCTTTTGGCAATACGGGAAAGGAACTGGAACCGTACCGGAACCAGACGGTTCTAGTTCTGGTACGGTTCCGGTTCCTTTCCCTTATTGGATTGGAACCGGAACACTTTTAATTTTCGGGGTTCCAATAACCATTTTTAACTTGTGCTCCGCAGCCTCCAGAGTAAAAGAAAAAAGTAACACTATTTAAAAATAGGACTTACAGTCATAATAATTTTTTGGTAATTTTTTTATAAATAAACAACTACTTATTCTGCCTTGTTGGATAATAGCCCGGCAAAATTCTGAACCGGAACCCGGAACCGTACCGGAACCGTTTTTATTTCTTGGACCGGAACTGTGCGGGCAAGGCAGCGGAACCGTACCGGAACCGAAAATCCAGCTTGTTTTTTTGCGACGAATAGGTATGTTTCAAACATTTTCCTGCGTTTTTAAAACCACTCATTTGCGGCATTTTATTTATTTAATTTTGTTTTTGAAGACATTCATCGCAAAAAAACGGCTAATGCTGATGAGGATGGCGAATTTTTTTGACGTATTGCCAGCCGTTTACAACACAACAAAATTACCAATATTTTGTGCATTAAATTAACTCTACAAATACTCTCAAGACGGCCTTGAAATTGGCCGTAGATGACGTCATCTATGGCGACTGTAAAACATTTTTAAATTCTGAGCACCTTACGCGGCTCCTGTTGCACTAGAATCGATTTCTAGCGTTGAATCCTCCTTTATAGGTATAATAATTCATCACCCGTTATTGGTCGGTCCATTATCAAGTACCTGCTGTACCTACCTATCAAGTGTTTGAAATTGCTAGATTTTCAAGAAGTCAAGTACTTACTTAAAAAAAGTTAAGCTATACTGATTTGATAAACCACTATATCTTCAGCAACCACTTAAAAGCAGTGATGAAAAAAAGTTAAAAAACGGGCAGCTAAGGAAGCTAAGGAAGCTAAGGAACCTCCCCACTTGGTGAATTATCTAATCCCCAATCACCTATAAATTTGAAGCCACAGCTTTTTCAAATTTTTTATTTTTTTATAGCCAAAAGGGCACAAAGTTTGATTGCATTTTGGGAAACATAATGTGAAGACCTTTCAGAAGACCTGATAAACAAATGGTGGTCATTTTTCAAATTTCATAGATTACATGGCAAAAGGGCACTTGTAATTGGCCGCGATTGCCACCAAAATTAAGTAAATTTTCCTATACTTGTTATATCTCTATTTTACTCCATCAGCAACCTTAGAGCGTTCTCTGGGATATTTCAAAATTTTACGACTTTTTGCCAAAAAGGTACTAAGTTTGAATACATTTTTGGAAATGACATTTGTGCTGATAAAGAAAATTATGAGTTTATTATTCACATTTCAAAGTTGATATGCCAAAATGGCACTGGCCGTTGGCCGATTGCCACCAAAAATAAATCAGCTCTTTGGCGCGTAACGGTATCTCTATAACTCTACCTATACCAAATTTCAGCCAAATCGATCCTGCAGTTTGGGATGTACCGTGTTATTTAATGTTTCCTCCAAACTTCGAATTTTTCTATTTTATGCCAAAAATGCAAGTGTGAATACATACCTTCATATACAGAATTTGATGAAGACCTTTCATATGCGGATAAAAAAATTGGTGTTTATCAGTTAAATTTGATAGTTGATACGCCAAAAAGGCACTTGGCGTTTGGAGATTAGCAACAAAATTAAATAGACTCACCAGAAGGGCAACAGTAACAACCATTCCAAATTTCATTTATATGTGCATACTGCATTCACACACAGACATTTTCTAAAAACCACTTTTTCGTGATCCAATAAGGACCTCAAAACGTAAATATCTATGGTTATTTCAATTTCGAATTTAGGAGTGATTGCAGTAACCTCCCATTTTTAAATAGGTTGTGGGGAAGTTAAAATTGTAAGTACCTAGATACCTACCTCCTACCTATTTCGTCATCAGATTGTTTTTCACATTTACCTTGATGCTTGTTCATAATGGAATAATAATTGTTTGTGGGTATTTTTGGTTGCTTTCTAACAAGGTATAACCTTTGAAAATTAATTGGATACACGCCCTTTTATATAGTCGAAAAGATGTCCAGGATCAGAAGTGATTTAAACCTTGTTTAAATTGATAAAACTGGAAACTTTGATTGCTTCTGCTGCTACTTATATGAGCGATGACTAAGGAGCAAAAATGGCCCAATTAAAGCGGCATCGGCAGCCGCGGCGGATGAGATGAGACAAACTCGTATTTTTTCGCATTGCTAAGTAATGCAAAAAATCCTTCTTGGAAGAAATAATGGTGATGATGGCTTTTAAATTAATATGACTACGACATCAATAAATTCTAATGGACGTGTAATTTCCAGCCATTGGTAAACATTATGAATTTAACATAATTTAATTTTCTTTTCAGATGAAATACGTACCTACTCTGATCCATTATGGTTATTACTCTGGTTTTCACTGGAAATAACACTACTTGAATTTTTTTATATTCTTTAATCGACGACCTTCAAAAGCTCTGCAGAATTATGTTATAAACCCATTATTCGCTCTCTGTATGACTCTAATTGCTTTGTTTGTGATTGAGTTTTTTGTACTGTTATTTAATTAAATATGAGTAATCGAATTAAGCAAATTACGAGGCAAATTATTATACACGAACCGTTACCGCAAAGCTCCACTTTGAAATTATTTACATGCGGAATAATATCTTCGTTCAATCAATCCAGATTCATGGTTGCATGCTGCAAGTATTAATTGGGTATAATTAAGTCGGGAATTTTAATCAAAATTATTTATGGTATCATTAACTCTTCTGACTGTGGGAATGCGATTTTTGCGGATCCCGCTAATGAAATTTTCATTTCACTCGCGATTTTTCCGAAAAAGTCTTTACCGATGCTGGATGTCTAATTATTTTTGAATAGTGTGTATAAGATTAAACGCAGTGTTAATTAAAACCATTAAGCGTCCAATTTCTAATAGGAAGTTGAAATTAACCGCCGCATGTTTTATTGTTCCCACTTAATTCTGAAATTCCAGTTTGATTTATTTTATTACGATTAATGAGCATAATAAGCGCATAATTATTAAGATTTAATTAAAATTGTTCCTTTGAAGTCGTTTTCAATATAAAAACACATGTTTGATTTGCTTTGTATCTAGGCTGAATGAAGTGAAAAACACCAAAGGAATTATCTTAATTATATATTCCAAGTTAATTACAAGTTAAATAATTGGTTTTTGCCTGATGCATGAATTATCATCACACTCGGCTAAAATCAATTAAAAATGCAACGAAATTCCTATCATTCAACAATAAAACATTTTTCCTATTGGGCGAGGAAGAATTTCAAGTTCAATCCATCAAAAAAGGGACTAACTACACTTGATATGCATTTGGTTGAGAATAGGATTAACCATCATATTATCAATTAAAAAAATATGTTTAGTGCTTAATTTTCAGAAATAAGAAAAATTTGCAGAAAGCCTAGTTTCGGTTTGCAATGAAGAATAATTACAGAACAGCCTACAACAGAATTTCATCTTTTGAATTTCGTCTATCGGTCGGAACAGGAACGTTATTATGATCCTTACAATAAAGAGCAGATCCGCTGATTCTTAACAACGAATCGTACTATAGGCAGGTATACCTACGTAACCTTCAGAAACCACAATTCTTGTGAAATAGAGACATGTAATTTATTTAATTAAGCCTAATCGCTCAAGTCCGTGACTGTAGTACACTCGGTGTCCAAAAAAAGAATCACTTCGAAATGACTCGCTTCCTCCAGCACTATGTCATTTACACACAACAGGTGTCTTACTGTATAGTCATCTCTTTTCAATCATCCAACCCAAACCTTAATCATAGAGCTTATAAACAAAAGAAACTATACGAAATAATAATATGGCACCAAGTTATGATTGCCATTTAGGAAAAAACCACCCGCACCAACCATATTCACCTCTGTCTGATTCATGGAATAAATAGAGACGGGTGATGCATGAAGTTGGTTGTAGTAATGAGACGTAATTACACGGGGAAGATGGAAAATAATTGGACATCAATTATTTGGTTGCTTAGGTACTCAATGGAGGTAATTGAATTTTTGACTCTGATGGCGGTTTTGCTGCTCTGGACTACCTACTGTCAATAATTTGGTGACACATGAAAAAGAGACCTCAATTAGTTGTGCACGTTTCTTGTATTTTTATATTAATTGAATTCCAAATTAAAAATAAATTGAATGAAACGCATCAAAATTTTCGAGGCGTCTCGTCGAAAAAACCAAGCAATTATTATAGGAAGACGATATCATTAGCGCAGGTGGCTATTGTTGGCTTTTTTCCAATTTATCAGCGTGCTGCGATCTTTGTCAGTTTTATAAATGCACAATACAACCGTGAAATCTAGCAATCGCTTGAAAATAAGCTGTTCCATAACTCATTATAAATTTGTTTTGTCGAATTTTATCGGTGCTCTATCTGTGTTGTGTTGTCTTACAAGATAAGATAAGATAGTCACACTCACCTCTATGTCTACTCTAAATTGCTAGCTTAGCTATAGGTACTCACTAGTCAAGCAAGATCCCATTTATTTGTTTATGTGTTAAATAATATATAATACAATAATAATAGTCCTGATGTGTAAACACGTCCAAAAAATAATACTTACCTCATTGTTAAAATTTGGTCCTTCTTCAGAGGCGTTCCTATCAGCGGTGGCAGGTGGTACCTACTACACTCATTTTTGCAAAAAAAAACTCAGAACGAACAATTAATTTAACTTTATTACGTCATTAAAATAATTATCTATAAAAAGTCAATTAAAACACAAAGTCGTTATCGACATTTAAAACATTAATGACCGCCAGAGCCATAAAACATAACGCTTTTTCTGGTTGCAGTACCTACTATCACTGATGAATTTATTCAGAGTATACAGGATGAGTCTGAAATCATAATAGTCCCCTGTAACATTCTACCTAATTTGGTACCATTTGATCAAAAAAAAACGAGTACAGCGACGTGAATTGAGACACAAACATTTTCGAACTAAAATTTTGGAACATGCTTGTATCAAAATTCACGTCGCTGTACTCAGTTTTCCTGATCACGATGGTACATAGGCATCTCATAACCTAACTTAGATCATAATGGAGTCAATCGTGCAACCGGAAATGCCATTTTAACACATCAACTTTGAAATTTTCATTCTGAATCCGAGAACCAGTAGTACCTGTTAACATCAGCTTTCCCATAACTATATTTGATGACCAGATAGAAATTTTTACGAAACTAAGGTCTAAAAAATGACTCAGCACATTTATAAAAATGTGACTTAATACTCTATGGCTTAGCTTCTGAGGTCCATCAGAAAATATAACCTCCATATTTGGCAACATCGCGTATAAGAAAGGCCTTCAGTTTCTGATTCCAACGATGTATTCAATCAATATTATTGTTATTATCCGTCGAAGAGCCAAAATATTTTTGAGGGAAATCGACCCACGGCAAGGGCCTTTCGGCACATAAACTTTGAGATTTTAACATTATAAGTACTCTCATTAGCGATCCAAAACAAGTTTTTCAAAAATTTATTGTCACCATCAGAAAGGTCTTCAAATTCTGGTTTTAAATAAGACATTGCTGGTGGTTAATTTTTCGATGCTCACCTCTCCACTGAGATTTCGGAAACCATAAGAGATGGAGAGTAGGTCAAATTATGGTCTGTCGGGATCCACACGACCGAGATTCACCCTTATTTAATAGGGTGAATCTCGGTCGTGTGGATCCCGGACAGATATAGTTAAAAGCTGCGCATTTTTAAGGTGCAAAACGTGTGCAAAAAATATAAATTCCAAAAAGTTGATGTCTCGTAAACTTAAACTGGAAAAAATTTGGTTATTATACGTCACAAAGCGGCCTTTGATAAGTAGGTACCTAAATTAAGTACATTAACGATTTTTCAAAACTGTAGGCACTGACGTGGAAATACGATGGCATTGCCTGATAATTTGCACTCGAGAAGTGTTGTAGGTACATTATGTTCCAAAATGCAAAAAATAAAGGAAAAAAGGGGGTGGGGTACCCTGTGGCACCCTGAATATAGTGACATTATTTTACTAGGCTATTGCATGACTGATTATGCCGTTTCCATGCGCATGTACTGACATGCATTTTAACCTCCACACAACCAATTTAAAAAAATTGGGCAGCTACGGAAGCGACTGGAACCTCCCCGCGTGGTGAATAATCCAATCATACCTTCTATAGATTTCAATCCATCCCATCAGTCTTTAAAGGTGTTCTGAAGTTTTTCAAACATTTCAATTTTTGTCCAAAAGGCCACTAAGTTAGAATGCATTCTTGGAAACAGAGTTAGAAGACCTTTCATGCGCTGATAAAAACAATTGGTGGTTATCTCTCAAATTTCTTAGTTGACGATGTCAAAAAGGCACTTGTCAGTGGCCCATTGTCACCAAAATGAAGTGAACTCTTCGGCAGGTTACGACATCTTTACGTACCAAATTTCAACCAAATCGATCCAGTCTTTTATGGTTGGTGATCATCAGTCAGATTTCATAGTTGATATGCCAAAAATGCACTTGGCGTTTGTGAAGTATAGTAGCAAAATTGACTTGGCTCACCAGATCGAAGGTCAACACCAACACCAATCTCCATACCGAACTTCTTCAAAATCCGTTTGGTAGTTTTCGAGAAATCTTGCTCATAATACGTACACAGGGTGAGTCAACAGTGCGGGATCGGTCCATAACTGTTAATCCAGTTTTACGAGAACCTTGTGGTTTGGTTCCTTACCATTATCGACCACGTAGAGTGGCAAGAAAATATTCTCACCTCTCTATCACTTCCGGTTATACCGGAACTGGAAGCCATATTTTTATTATTTTAAATGGAAATTACTTTTTTCTCTTTTATGGTTGGAACCGCCACTGAATTGTGAGTTCATTCGACATAGGTTATGTCAAACTGACTGTCATATTTTTAGAGTTACCTATGTCAAAAAATTTAAAGAAAAATCGATTTGCAGGGGTTCTGAAAAAAATTAATATCTCCGAACCGGTGGAAGTTCAAGAAAAAAGCATGCAGCGTTTTAAAGTAGAGAGTCTAAGCTATCTTGTGGTGGGGACCTAGTTCATACCGGCTCAACAATTTTTAAATGCCGCTCCTTCAATTTTATTGCACTAAAAAATAGCAAATTATGCTAATGGAACTCGAACTTAAACTAAATTTGCAATTTTTTAGTGAAAAAAAAATTGAAGTAGTTGCATTTGAAAAAATGGAGTAATCCGTGATTTGTTTTCGTCATGTTCACAAATTAATAGGCAGCCTATTGTTGAATCGGCATGAATTAGGTCCTCACCACTCACCACAAGAGAGCTCAGACTTTCTACTTTAAAACGCTGATGTGTGATTGTTTGTTTGATCTTCCACCGTTTTGACAAGTCAAAAAATATAACAGTTAGCTTGACCTAGGTCGGATGAACTCACAATTCAGGGGCGGTTCCAACCGTAAAATAATAAGTGAGAAAGGGAGATGATAATATTTTCTTCTCACTCTATGTGGTCGATGATGGTAAGGCACCAAACCACAATGCTCCCGTAAAACTGGATTGGCAGTTATGGACTGATCCCGCACTGTTGACTCACCCTGTATATACGAACATACACACAGATATTTTGTAAAAGCCACTTTCTCAATTTCGAATATTGGGATGATTGCAGTAATTTCTCATTTTTATGTTGGCTCTGGGGAGGCTAATAATGTCAGTGTATACAGGGTATGCGAGATTAAAACTCCAAAACGCAATAACTTTGTTATTTGTGGTTCGATTTGAGTGAACTAAAAACCAAATGCTCATAAAACACTACAAACTAAAGATGGTTTTGATTTCTATCAACTTCAACTTGAATGTCAACTGGATGTCAACTTTTCGTTTTCACATGGACATACCTAATTTTTTTTGTTCAGTCTAATAGCTAATTTTTTTCTGCGTCTTCTGATGTACGATAAGTTATGTTTGGTTAATATTTATAATATTTATAAATATTTTGTCATTTGAATATTTTTTACTAAGAATTTTCGAATGTGCTGTGGATCTGATAGAGACTTAACAAAACATTTAAAATGTTATTTTCTAACATGTAAAATGCATTTCGAGATTTTTTTTCGCGGCATACTTGAAAATTTACCATGAAAAGATTGAAATGTTGACAATAATTCTAATTATTTTCAAAATTTACTATAAACCAAACTCAACTTATTGTACATCAGAAGACGTAGAAAAAAATTAGCTATAGACTGAGTAAAAAAAATTGGGTGTGTCCATTTGAAAACGAAAAGTTGACATCCAGTTGACATTCAAGTTGAAGTTGATAAAAATCAAAACCATCTTTATTAGTTTGTAGTGTTTTATGAGCAATTTCATTTGGTTTTTAGTTCACTCAAATCGGACCACAAATAAATGAAAAGTTATTGCGTTTTGGAGTTTTAATCTCGCACCCTGTATAGGAGCTTGTACGGTACGCGTCATATATTTTGCTCAAAAATCGTTGTGGTACCTACCGAAGGTTTGTGCAGAACAGAACGCAGCTTGCAGCTTATGCCCAAGTTCGGTGGCAAAAATCTTTTCTGCTTGGTTTTTTTCGCGGGACCTACCTAAAGGCGGCTATGACTTGAAACCTTTCTCTGAGCAACAGTAACACATTTGAGTTCTCTTGCTAGAGCAAAACATATGACGCATACTGTACCTACTGAGGTATCTAACCTACTACTAGATACCTACGCCTAGGAGGTATACCTATACCTGTAAACTTAGATGACTACCTACGTAGGTATAAACTTGGATAATTTTGTAAAGGTTGGTAGTTAAACAGGGGCGGACCCAGGACGAACCCCCGCAGATTTCAAAATTAGTTCAATACTCTCCCGCTGGTTGTATCCCCGCTGCGCCTATTACAACAAAGTAACATATTGTTTCAAATTTGTGCGGCCCTTTTGTAGAGTGAAATAATCAAAACCCCGGTGAGATTTTTAATTTAATTAATAAGAGAGAGAGAATTCCGACCTGGAATAATGGGAAAATATCAAATTGAGAAGATTACTGACGGAATTCTCTGCGATAATTAATGCAATTGAGAATTCATAATAAGCCGATGTCGCAAGTAACGAATTATTATTGAAACCGTTCAAGTTATAATTGAATTACTCATTTCCTGTCCGCCTGAGCCTTTCATTCGTTAGAAAACCTTTCGGGTTAATAACATAAATGATTATCACAGGTATGATTCCAAAGAGACCTATAAGGGCGCGAATTGCTTCCACAGCCCGGTTTTACAAGTCACCGCTGCTTAATTACCATCCATTGATTTATTCTCTTTAACTACTGGTTATTTCACAGGATGACAGCTAATAAAATCGATCTATACATTGTCGACGTATAATTAGTTATTAAACCCCATTACAGTTAAAAACAAAGAAAAAAACACGCCGAAATGTACAAATCACGCTCTAAATAAGATGATGCTCGAACGATAAAAGTATAATGCCCTGACCAATCGACCAATCACAATCACGTTGCGTAGCCGGCAGCCAATTAATCCGTATCGATAGATCGCTGGTATCGTTGACTGGATTCGATTAAGATGAGTTATACTAGGAAAAATGTGCACATTCACGCTCCTGGCGTTAACCAGTAGTACTACCTGTAATTAGCCACAAATTAACTCTGCCACGACTTTTTCTAAGTTTTTAACTTCTACGCTCGCGGAGCAGTTAGGTATACCTAGGTAAAATCGATAAAAAAAATCGAATCGCCAGAAACATAAAATCTTTACGTTTTACGGTTCTAAAAACTCAAGCTACTGAACCGATCTGGCTGCATATGACCTTTGTGATGTGACCCAGACCCAGAGAAAACGTGTTTAATATTTGAGCCGAATCGGTGCACACACACAAGTTCCTTATTTTTGGCACAAATTTTAAGATTTTGAATGCAAACCCCGCCTGTTCACATCACCACGGAAAGCTCTTCAAATTTTGATTCTACCCAGCTACTGAAGATATCGAACTGAGATTTGACACACATATTCAGTGTAGGACTTCAGGGCACTTTGTAAGTGTTCATTAAATTTTCAGCTGCATCTCCCCACAACCAATATAAAATAAGGCAGCAGGGAAGCGGCTGTAACCTCCCCATAGTATGGGTCTTTGATTTCCGTATACTCCATAGGTGGCAGCCAATTGAACAGGAAAATTTTTAGACCAATCGTCGTTGTGACTAATTTTACACTTTCTGACAAACACAACTTACAAATAGCGACATTTAAGGTTAATATCTTGCCATATTTACTGTCATTCTGTCAATCCGCAAAAGTTTTAAACGCCGAGAATGAGAATTTTCATTATTTTCCGCCGAAATGGTACGAACTGTGAAAAGATTTTTAGAACCAGACTTTAATGATCTAATGATGACAAAAAAAATAATGAGGTTTTGTAGTTAAAATTAAAGTTGATATGCTTAAATGGCCCTTCTCGTGGCCCATACTTGCTTCCAAGAGCCTTTCTGCTCGTCAAAGGGCCACCCAAATTTCAGCCAAATCGATTCATGAGTAGTTTGGGCTAGGTATAATGTGTTTTTAGCGTTATTCAAGAATTTCGATTTTTTTGCCTAAAGGGCACTAAGTGCGAATGAATTTTGTCTTATTTAAAACAAGGATTTGAAGACCTTTCTGATGCTTTCAAAAACTTGTTTTGGATGGTTAAGTGAGAGTACAATTTTAAACTTGAAAATTGTTATGCCAAAACGGCACTTGCCGTTTGTCGATTGCCACCAAAAAATTTTCAAATCTTCGACGTGTACCTAATACAATCTCCATGTGCAAAATTTCCGCTAAATCATCCAAAAGTATGGGCTGTACAGTGTTTTTAAAGTACGTTAAAAATTTCCAATATTTGAGTTTTTGTCAAAAAGGCAATAAGAGTTGGAACAGAATTTGAAGGCCTTTCTTATATGGTGACGTCAAAAATGGGGTGTTTGCATTTAAAATTTAAAAGTTGATGTGCCAAAATGGCATTTCCGGTTGCACGATTGGTTCCAAAAGCTTTTTAGATCTAGTACTTAGTTTATATCGACAACTTCGATCCGCTTGGGTCCAGTCAATGAATCCGATGCCTATTTATAAAGACACCGAATTGAATTTTGTCCTTGCGCTTGATATATTACCGCCTAATCGGGCCAAATATAATTGCTGCATGCAAGAAGAAAATTTGAATTTAGACTAAAAATTTTAGTATACCACCGTAAAATCAACCGTTTTCGAGAGAATTAGTTTTAAAGATCCATTTGCATTTATATCAATTCATTTTTATTAAATTACGAAACCGAACGGATTCTAAAAATAGTAATTAATTATAATTAATAATTATTAATAAATTAAGTAATTAATAGTAACAAAAACTGAATAATTGACTAAATAGAATTCGAACTTTGAGCGCTCCACTCAGGGGGCCTTCGGCCCCTTATAGAAGCGATTTCCGGACACATATTTATAGGAACTATTTTTCATATTTTTCGATGTAGAATCACCCCTCGAAATATTTCAATGTTATTTCCGGACACTCTGTATAATAAATTGTTATTGACCTATAGAAACATTATACATCAGATACCTACTTGGTTCAGGTTTTATAGTACTTAGTTCACTGACATGACAACTTCCAAAAAGTATGTTTTACGGTCGGAAGCATCACAATCGTATCTATAGACACACTATAGCACAACAACGCTAATAAAATGAACAATGTCTTTCTGGTACCTACACTTTCAAAGAGCCATAGCGGCCGATCTTGATGATGTCCTGCAAAGTTGTGCCCCGTCGTTAGAGTTGCCTCTTTTTTCAACGGGGGAATAACATTATTTAAAAAAAATCTATTGATTGCCAGGATCCTATGTTGGAGGTGCGGGGTCTTTTTAGCCAAATTGATCCAGTAGTTTGGGGTATATGATGTAATATAATGTGTTTCTAGTGTTACTAAAACAAATCGATTTTTCTTACTCAAAGGGCATTAAGGGCGAATGAATTTTGTCTAATTTAATACCAGAATGTGATAACCTTTTTGATGATGACAATAAATTATTCAAAAGCTTGTTTTAGATGGTTAAATGTGTGAAATGAAGTATAATTTTAAATTTGAAAATTGATGTGATGCAACGGCACTTGCTGTTTGCCCGTTTGTCGATTGTCTCCAAAAACTTTTCAGCGCTTCGACGTATAATACAATATTGCCCCATGTGCAAAATTTCAGCCAAATCGGTCCAGAGGTTTGGGTTGTTTCTGTTTTTAAAGTACGTTAAATATCTCGAATATTTGAGTTTTGTCAAAAAGACACTATGAGTAAATACGCATTTTTTTTGTTGACCTTAAAAATGGGGGTTTGAAGTTAAAAGGACCCCGCACACTTCTTATGGGAAATTTAAATCGATAGATTTTTTTTGTTTTTTAATATATTGTAGCCAGAGCGATGCTGATTAAAACGTCTCACGGGCGCAACCTTGTGGGACCCACGGTTTGGCCTTTAGAGCGTCCCAAAGACAGGGCCGAACTCCATGATTCATAAATAATTGAAAAATCGATATCTCGGCTATCTTTGGAGATAGAGCCTTCGTTTAAAAAGTCGTTGGTAGATCTTTCGTCAAGCTCTCTTGTCATGGCAAATAGAAAAACAAATTACGGTCTTTGACAAAAAAAGGCAATATGTATTTTTTAAAAGGCGTTGTATACTTCCATGCTGGATGTTTGCCAGGGAATAACTTCAAATAGACCAGGATTTATTTGAAGTTACCTCCTTTTATTATCGTAATATATCAAACATATACAGGGCGGTTCCTTTTTCATTGCTCACCATTGGCATCTCCTAACCGGTAAGAGATACGAAGTCGGTGAAATCAGACAAAAATTGCGCTATTTTCTTGTGATTAAGAATCTGAAGAGGGCTCCCCGATATCTTGACTCGTTAATGAGTTATCCCGAAAAATCTTAAAATTGCGACAGAAATTAATATCTCCCTAACGATTGATGCTATTTAAATGAAACTTGGAAATTTCCCATTTTTGACAGCTGTCAGTCGAATGGCATCGACAGAAATCTTCTAAGCTTTCTAGACTTTGAGCAACGACAGTCAACTTTTGATTCTCTTATGGTCGCCATATTGAATCCTTCGGATACAAAAATGACCATTATTTTGTGTTGTGCAGTTTTATAACCTGACGTTAAAAAATTAAACAATCTTGTTATCATAATCTTAAGGCTCAAAATAACCAAATAACCACATTATGGACGAAAACTATTAATTCTTTGTACCTAGCTATTGTGACTACACAAGGTTTCAAATCTATATTTGAAATCCTGTGGAGTCGTATGTTTGGTAAAATTAAACATCCAACTTCATCTGAAAGGCTTTTACTAAGTACCCAGTCACCATGCAAAAAATTCAAAACTCTAATATCAATGTAAAGTGTTATTTTGCCGCTGGAAACAGATGTTGGACCACTATATATACCGAACTGCATATATTCTTGATACCACCACGCTAATAAAGGAGAAGAACTTCAAATAGAGCAGGCTAAAGTTTCCGCTTGGACGTAATCATATGTATACAACCCCTTTTAAAAAGTACATAAATAAAAGTTACATCTCTTATCAAAGACCGTCACTTGTTTTTCTATGTAGGTACATGACAAGATAGTTTGGCAAAATATCTACCAAAGACGAACGCTCTACTCTAACTTCAAAGATAACTGAGATATCGATTTTTTAATTATTTGCCTCATGGAGTTCGGACCTGTCTTTGGGGCGCTCTACCGGCCAAACCGTGGGCCCCACAAGGTTGCGCCCGTGAGACGTTTTAATCAGCATCGCCCTGGCTACAACATATTGAAAAACAAAAAAAATCTATCGATCTAAATTTCCCATAAGAAGTGTGCGGGGTCCTTTGTTGTTGATGTGCCTGAATGGCTTTTCCGGTTGCACGATTCTTCCAAAAGCTTATCAGATCTAAATTAGGCTATGAGATACCCATCATGTACCTTTCAGCCAAATCGGGTCAGTGGGTTGAACTGTATAGCCCGCGTTTGCAAACATACGTATAATTTTTTGGGACGCTGGGACCTCGAAACGTACACCAGCTGTATCATCGCGCAAATAGCATGGAAAATTTAATTCATTTTTTTCCTGCTCCCGAGAATTTACTCCAAAAGTTTTAGCGAATGTGGACGGTAGTATGGACTAGCCTGTACCTCTTGAATTGTTTTTGTTTATCAGCTGCTTTTAGGTACCTAACAATAATTTTTTGAAAATTGGTTGATTGCAAATCCATTTTCTTGTAAACTTCTTGACATAAGTCAAAAAATATGACAGTTAACTTGACATAACCTAAGGTCGAATGAACCAATGAACTCACAATTCAGTAGGAGTTCCAACCGTAAAAGAAAAAAAATCATTTCCGTTAAAATTATGAAAAAGGTTTCCACTTCCGGTATAACCGGAAGGCAGATGAAAATATCTTCTTCTCACTCTACGTGGTCGATAATGGTAAAGCACCAAACACCACCACAACGTTCCCGTAAAACTGGATTGGCAGTTGTGAACCGATCCCGCACTGTTGACTCACTCTGTACAAGGTTATGTAAAAGTATGGAATAATTCCCATAATTTTTGAATCGTAAATTGTGCAAAAATACTCGAAAGGGGTATAGCGTTTTTTTGCATTCTAATATTTCCAGTATGCCCTCCCACTAAGTTAGTTCTACGACGATTTCTTCTCTAAACGTTCCTCCAAAGCAAAGTGACACCCCCACACCAATCTGGAAGTGTCCACTCCATCAAAAGTAACACGGAAGAATATGAATGTGTTCTGAGCCTAGAAATATTGTTTATACTACTTTTGAACGAGTGGATCGATTTTAAAAAATCTTTGAACCGGTTTACAGAGGATTTTGTACTCTTTAAAATGGTGTCTCAAAAGAGGCTTTAATGTCACTTAGAATTTGGCCATAGAGGGGGGTGAACGAATTTGCAAAATTGAATTCACATCGAAATTAGTTTTAAGATTACTGTTTGAAACAAAGTTGGGGTTGTGGATCAACTGCTTCCAAAAGCCTTTTAGCTCTTCAACTGGCCACCCAATCTCCATGTGCCTTTCAGCCAAATCGATCCAGTTATAATGTGTGTGTTTTTTTAGTGTTATTACATTTCGATTTTTTTACCCAAAGGGCATAAGTGTGAACGACACTTGCCGTTCAGTCAAATCGATGGGCTGATGCATCGTGTTTGAAAAGTTTCTTAAAAAATCTCGAATTTTGAGCCTTTTGTTAAAAGGGCACGTCAAAAATGGGAGGTTTGTATTTCAAATTTCAAAGTTGATGTGCCAAAATGGCATTTCCGGTTACACGATCGGCTCCAAAAGTTTTTCAGATCTAAGTTAGGTTATGATTAAGAAATGCCTATGTACCAAATTTCAGCCAAATCGGTCCAGTAGTTTGGGCTACGGAGTGTTTACAAGCGTACGAACTTATATGCACGTATACGTACGCACATACATACAGACACATTCTAAAAACCACTTTTCTAAGTCCCTGAGACCTCAAAACGTATAAATCTGGTCCTAACTCGTATTCGAAAATTTTAGTGGTTGCAGTACCTAACCTCCCATTTTTTTTTATCTTGGGGTTGGGGAAGTTTACAAATTTTAACAATCATCAACAATTGCCAGAAAAGTCAGAAGCTGTCATAAATGCTATGTGGATGGTATGTGAACAAATCTTAGGGGGTGCGTTGCAAATCACCAACCAAGCCGATTGATTCAAGTGTCCTCCTCGAAATAAAGATCGACGTGATGATGATGTCCAAGCGAATTTTCATGTCTCATTTCGTTTACGAGACATTCTTGGTGGATAGTTTTCTATAAGCACCCTGTCTACGTAGGTATAGTAGCTTCATTCCTTATGGGTATAGGTACAAAATTATAATAAAACTACAATAATTTACTTTTTAGCATATAGGTAAAACCCTTTCCAGTTCATGATTAAGTTAATAAGCCGGTGCTTAGTGGCTAATAAATCATAAGAAGTACGCATTAAGGCGATGAGTGTACCGGCAAACGTTTATTGATAATTGCAGTCGTTGTAACAATCGAAGTGTGTGTGGTGGAAGCAAATTACAGGGTGAACAACCGCGCCTGAAGCTATTAAAATTTGAAGTAACGTGAGCGAGGGAGCGGCTAAAACAGACAGTATGGTTATAAAATAATTGCCGCACTTGAATGAACAATTCGCGTAGGATATAATTTAATAATAAATAATAATACGTTGAGGAGCCCGCATTAAACACTTTACGGTTCACCTGGACGTTTTAATCATTTGTTTCCTTCCATTTGAATAAAAAATGTATTAAACAGCTAATTAACTCGTCTAATTAACATATAAATATTGGAAACACATGATACGAAATGTCGCGTAATTGCCTCGGAATATATTTTTTTCTGAATCTGACCAAATTCAGTGGTACTTAATTATTTTGCGGGAAATTATTAATAATACATATGTATAATATGGCATGTCCATGACCAATACTTACGACGTTTTTCCCGGAACGGATAGCGTGCGTAAGATTTCTGATGGACCTGTTGTTTTTATAACGCCCACCAACGATAAATAATCATAATATACAGGGTCCTGCAACAGTGCGTCGGGCTCCCATAGCGCCTAAACCATCCGTGTTAGGAATTTCGTTCAGGTACATACTTAAACTATTAATGAAGGTGCATTTCAGGAAAATATTTTTAATTATACAGGCTGGTCCGAAAAATTTTGAGGAGGAAAAGTCGTCTTTTCTTAAATGGAATGCCCGGTATATTTTAGCATATTTGCAACCCCCTTAGGAGCCTTTTGAACCTCTGGTTTGGGAGTAAAAAAATATATTCAAAAAAAATGGGAGTTTACATAATTCTGCTTAAAAATTCCCCATTTACGCAGGTACAGTTTTTATAAGAAAATAAGACGAGGATTTTGTTGTAGAGGCTCGAAGCAAGCTCTGATTCAATTTTAGTTGTCGCCCTATGTACATGGGTTTCAAAATTAATTTTCAAAATTTGAGAACCTTGAAGTTGTTTTTCTCAACTTTTTCAAATTTAACACCCTGTATATTTTTAGCTAGCGTAATGCAGAATTCATAAAGGAACGTTTTTTGTCCTACAAACGTATTAGTTATTTTCATCCGTTTTCGAGTTATTCGCAAATATTACAAATTTTCTTGCTACTTGCAGACAATTGTTAAGTACTTACAAAAAAAATTAATGTTCAAAATGTTCTCTATTTTGGTTCATGAACCATTTAATTGGTTCTTGAAAAGACATTTCTATTACCTTTAACATTTAGTATAAAAATAATTTGCCTACTCCTTTACAAACAAAATAATACCAAAATTTCAAATGAAGTTGTTAAGGAAGGGTAGTGGAAATGTCTTCATGAACAAATTAAATAGTTCATAGTAATATACACTTATACAGTATTAGTCTGAGTGCTTATGTTGCAATTTTAAAAGTTAGAATTGTCTGCATACAAGAAAACTTGTAATTTTTCCGAATAACTCGAAAACGGATGAAAATAACGACCATATGTTTATACTACATAATGATGAGCAACCAGAAATGCCATTTTGGCACATCAACTTTTAAATTCTAAATGTAAACCCCCATTTTTCACGTCACAATAAGAAAGGCCTTCAGATTCTGCTTCCAAAGATGTATTCACATTTAATGAAATGTTCTCATGTTTGAGACAAAAATATACCCCTAATGTAAAAGAATCACTTAGAAACTGTAAATACGTTGAAAGATTTGGAAAATTCGATGAAAAATTAATTGATATGTGATGGACTAAAAATTCGATTGATGATTAGAAATCTTGCGAGTTTATTCGTTGCTAGTTTTGTTTAGACAGGCCTATAGAGGTATTGGTCCTCACGTTGGTCCCTATGTGGCATCTAAATTTAAACAGCTGAAAACCACAAGTCGACATCTTATTTCGTTCAAAAGTTATTAAGACTGAATCGTCTTTTTCACGGCACATCTGTAACTTTTTGGTATCGATCCCTCCGCGAGTTTTCTCTCATTTTGTGAACGAAAATATACGAAATAAGCTAAATTAAACCCAATCTGGCCGATGTCCTATAGTTCTTTCTAATCTGAAGTATAATATTCTTCTCAGGGAACTAATTTATTACCCCATTCACTGTGAGAGTGTGACGTCACTCCGCCGCCATTTGTTGCGTCTGGTCAAGGTCCACTTTCCAAACAAACCGAATTGACGCATTACTGAAATTATGGTTTATAGCGATTTTTATTTTACTACAGACCAGCGTACATTCACAACAAATTCATAAAATATGAATAATTTTCATCCTAACCTACCTTTCAACCTACCATTTAGACGTCCATTAGAGGATACTTTTTAACCTCCCCACACTCCACTTCACCACTTAAAAAAAAGGGAGGTTACTGCAATCACTGAAATTTTCGAATTTGAGATAAGACCGGATCTATCTATACGTTTTGAGGTCTCAGGAACCCAAAAAAGTGGTTTTTACAATGTGTCTCTGGATCGATTAGCCTGAAATTTTGCACATGGGGATAGTGTTGCACGTCAAGTGCCGTTGTGGCACATCAATTTTCAAATCTAAAATTATACCATCTAAAACAAGTTTGTGAAAAATTTTAAATAAGATGAAAAAAAGTGGAAATTTTTTAATTACACTAAGAGCAGATTATAGCCCTAACTACTGGATCGATTTGGCTAAAAATTTGTACATGGAGATTGGGTGACCAGCTGAAACGCTTTTGGAAGCAGTTGGTGAAAGAGAAGTGCAAGGCATAGCAAATTTTAAAATTTAAATACAAGACACGGAAATGAAAGACCCACGCAATGGGGAGGTTCCAGTCGCTTCTCTGCTCCATTTTTTTTATTTTTGTGCGATAAAACAACACGAAATTGATTGAAAATTGCAAAAATTGCAAAAAAATCGCCGAGCGTGTGTAGGTAAACGTTTACGTATCAAATCTTTGTTGGGAAAGTGAACCCCGACCAGACTCAACAAAAGTGGCTGTCGCCACGTCATCACTCCCCAAGTAAATTAGGCGCTTCATTCACCTTGCAAAATTAGTTTTAAAACCTCCGGGTTTTCTATTCAAACTTCAACTTCCGGTCTCTCAAAAAAAGCCACATGATGAATTAACCCTCCTTCTCATGCATGCTTTCATATTAGCTACAAATTGAAAACTTTTCAGTTTGTGGCTAATCAGAAGGCAATCGGATAGACGTATCGTCGGAAATCGGATGCATGAGAAGGAGGCTTCAGAGTGTCTTGTAAGTTGTAACTCAGAAATAAAAAAAATGGAATAGTTTTCACAACCAATTTTCACAAATGACAGTTGTGAACTGTCTGTCAGATGAATTTAGAAAAACCACGCGTCTTTTTAATGTCGTATTTGTAGCTGTAAGCACGCTGCAGCTCAAACTACTGAACGTATTGAGATGAAATTTGGCACACAACCCAGTGGGCAACTTGTAGGTGCCGTTCAAACTTTGGGCGACATCGATTCACGAAAAGTGCCATTTTGGCACATCAACTTCAAAATTTTAAATGCAAACCCCAATTTTTCGCGTTACCTTTTTGCCTTTTGGCAAAAAAATCATCAAGAACACGCTGCAGCCGAAACTACTGACATCGAGATAAAATTCTACGCACACGTTCAGTGAGCACCCTGTAAATCGGTTGATTACTTTATATCCAGATTTATACGTCTATATGGCGCCTCGCCTACGTTTACATAGGGAGCGCCTCCGATAAATCCGGGGAAAAAGTGCGCTACTTTTGCAAACGCTGCCTAAACGTTTGGAGATGGAACAAAATCTTATATAGAAGAATTGTTGGCAACAAATAGATCTACTAAAAAGTCCGCGACAGCATATAAGTATCTATGATAGGTAGCCTACAATAATTGTTTTTGTTTGTTTTTTGTAAAAATCGATTTGACTGTTTGTTGTGGGCTATTCTTCATAGATACCTATATGCTGTCGCGGACTTTTTGGTAGATCTTTTCGTAGCCAACAATTCTTTTATTTATGATTTTGTTATATCTTCAACCGTTTACTCGGCGTTCACGTTTTAAATTGTTAAAGCGAGGTTTTTTCGCAGACTTGCACGGAACGAATAATTGAAACGTTTTAAGTAGTGGTTGACTTTTATTCTATTTTCACTTAAATTTAACATTGTGGTTAAAGTCCAGCTAGTAAATTCGGGTAAATTCCATGCTACTTTAAGCTTTAAAACACAAACGTGACAAAACACTGTTCTCGTCTTGTGTAGTCAAGAGGTCTGACTGAGTGAGTCTGAGGCTCAAGGCCAAAGGAGAGGGCAAGATGTGAGGAAGTTTCGGAAGTACCTATACAGTCGTGGCAAAATGTGACTAAAAACTAAAACGATTTAATTTCTTTGTATTAATGGCGATAAGGTCAATAATAGGGTCGGAAACCTTAGATGTAGATACCATTTTTTCGATAAATGTTATTTTAATGATGATAAGGTTCCTTGACTTTGTAGGTTATTCTGTTGCGATAAATTGGCGCCTTCAATCACTAGAACCTACCTTTAGCGATAACCTGATCATCATATGGTTGGTCCACGATCTGTACGTCTTCTACAGTCTCCGAGACTGCCAATTTTTTCAGTTATACTGGCTTCATATTGTGCAATATATTTGCGGCAGTTATTGTATGGTTTTACCAAAAATGGGTGTATGCGTTATTACTAAATTGCGATTTGTAAACACACCTAGTTTGGTGTAGACAATTCACTGCGAAAATTGTTAGATTTGCATAATAATGAACAATTCCAATTACTATTACAGATTTGCATTACAGCATTAATTCGTATATTTACATTAATGTTAAAAAAGCAGTTTACAATTAGAGAGTTAATTGATAATGTTATAGAAGCCTGACTTGCTTAATTTATTACTCGCAGTTAATGTGTAATTAATTTTTTTTGAGCTACTTATTTAATTTATGGAAAATTTTTGCGTCAATTATTGGTCGAAAAAATCTACAAACTTGTTCTTGTTGCAGGTCTGGTTTCAGAATCGTCGGGCAAAGTGGCGAAAACAAGAAAAAGTGGGTCCACAGGGACATCCTTACAACCCTTATCTTTCACCAAGTGGTGCTCCGGCGCCTTCAGTCGTGGCGCCAACCCTTCCCAACCCCTTTAATCTTCCTTTCGGCCTACGGAAACCTTTCGATTCGTTAACATTTCGATATCCCCCACATGTGCTTCCTGGTTATCTCCCCTCACACCCTGGTTATCATAGGGGTGGGCCTCCCCTACTTCCTCCTTCTGTAAGTCTGTACCCTTCAGCCAGCTCTTTCCAAACCTTATTAGCTAATATATCGGCGGCTCAAAGACCGAAGTTGCCACCGCAAGAATTTACAACTTCGCCTCCATTATCCCCAGGAGCTTCCACTGCTGTGACACCCCCTGACGTTGATCGTCGGAGTTCGAGTATAGCTTCTTTAAGACTCAAAGCAAGGGAACATGAACTAAGACTTGAAATGTTAAGGCAGAATGGAGACTTAATCAGTTGAAACATAGTTTTATCAAAGGTGATATCCAAATTTTGCAAAGATAAACAGTGCAAATGGCGATATTAGGCCATATTTTAATATTACTATTTGCATCATATTATTATTGTAAATATATTTTGTAATTGTCTTGTGCATACGTTAATTTGTTAGTCTTTATTGTTTGATTAGAATTTTTTAATTGTATATTTATTTTAGGAATGTGAAAAGAATAACGAATCCGTCCAGAAACTGTACTTATATTAACAATAAATATTTTCTTAAATTTATCTCAATTTTCATCAGCTCCATGATAATTTTTCTAATTATTCCCTGAATTTGATGCCGTTGAAGCATCATTTAGAAGTAACACAACATCAGCAAATAAATTTTAATTAACAATTTCACAGTGTAGGCAATATTTCACAGTGTGTATAACATTTTCTCATTACTACTATGTTATTATATTAATAACAGATAAGAATAATTAAAATCATCTTAAATGCTTGTAATTATAGTTGGTGCTCAGTTCGTTATGTTGGCAAGGCTGATCTTCATTTGATAACAGGATATTAATAATTGCAACTATTATTTCTTGGAAGCGGTTTGCCTATTGCCTGTAAAATGTATCAAGTTGCAATATTTGCTATTAAATTGAGATGCCGATATCCCTTCTTCTATCGCTTATCAATTGTAATACGACGAGTAGTCTCTTGATTGCCGCTGGTTTTGACGTCCGAATGGTTGTCAACTGCGAGTCAAAATGGTAGATTTTTTAGGCCGAAGAAAATCTACCATTTGACAAGTAGTGCATCCATGAGGACTCAACAAGGCAACCAAGAGACTACAAATCGTATTTTGCAGATTATTTTGTAAATTAAAGTATTGAGTAAGTAGTGTCAAGTTGACGTAGTATTATCACTGTAATCAGGATTTGATTGGTTACTGGTATACTAAATGCTGCTTTGGATTGGTCCAATATTTAATGTATGAAATAATCATAATAATATTATGTGCCTTGGTTGCCTACCCTCCCTGGTGGAGCCATCATTACCTAATTCAATTGTTGTTGCAAAAATTATTAACTTCTGAATGAGTGAATACCTCCAACATAACATTGTTGATTGGAACTGCAATATAACGGTTTTATTCTTTTTGAGAAGATGATGGCTGGTGGAGCGATCAGCATTTAGATGAGCTGAAGCTCCCAGCCTACTATATTTCACTGAGCTGTCAGAAACAAAGCATGTACCTGGTGCTCCGGGATCGCCTTTAAGCAATTATCTAATTAAAATTAATGCCCGTTTAAAACTTGAACTCATCAGAAAAGACCCACGAACTAAATTAATCATGGAATAACCGAGCGGGACCGGTGATGGATATTTTTAATTTAATAAATAATGAGAAATATATTAAGACCTAGTTAACAGGTGTATAAAAAAGGCTGGTCGGGTTTCGAGATTTTAAACAATATTAATTTCTAAGTCGTTTGTATAGTTCGTGATTAGGAGTTAGGACGCTGTTTTCTCAACCATAATTTTTAAGATCCTGCTTAGTAATTTCTCATTAATTAGAATTTTGACATTAACAAAGTTTCATTTAGCAGTGTAAGTTTCTCTATACATAATGGAAAAATGCTTAGTTGTAACACGTTTAAGAGTTAGTTAGCGTGCCTTAAGCATTCTCAACCTGCCCTGTAATCAGTCTGTCAGTGGACCCCTCCCAGTCCGACCCTGATGAAATTAAATTACATGCATACTGTAATTACCGTCACGTCAAGACTACTGTCTTCGTCAACCTTACGCCGATTTAATTAAGAAAAATAAGGACGAAAGTATAGGCCGTGCTACTGGAACAATCACCTTTTGTTTTAAAACAATAATTTGAGAGTACAAGCTGTACCGCTACCGTCTGCGTTTCTGATTACCAAACCGCCACTTTGTGATCATAGATCGTAATTAGATTATTTATAATTTAGCATTTAGCCGGGAACAACAGATTTACCGAGCGGAACATCTTCAAAAATCAAGGCTAGGATAAATCATTTCTAATTAAATAACGACCGAGAAACCTTGCAATAAATTATTAAAATTTTACAACAATGCTCACGACCACACAATGTAGCGTAATTACATAATTGGCTGGTAATCAACAACAGCCATAAACTTTTCATTATAATATTCTGCCTTAACGTTAAATTAATTGGATTTTTGACAACTCAATTAATTTTCGATATCGTTACACAATTTTTAACTTCTACGTTCGCGGAGCAGTTACTAAAATCGACCGAGAAATCGAATCCTCCATGTTTTAGGGTCCTGGGAATCCGAAAAAGATGATTTTTGAAAAATGTCTGTCTGTAGGTCGGTCGTTTGTGAACACGCTGCAGCTCAAACTATTGAACGTGTCTAGATGAAATTTGGCACACATGTTTAGGTAGGTGCCACATCGGTCCACAGAAAGTGCTTTTTTGGCATATCAACTGTAAAATTTTAAATGAAAACCCCCATTTTTCGCATCACCATAGGAAAGCTCTTCAAATTCTGCTTCTAAAGGCCGCAGAGAAGCGGCTGGAACGTCCCCAGTGCGTCGAACTTCGATTTATGTGTATATAGATAGTAGTCAATTTAACAAAAAATATTTTTAGATTTCTCGTCTGTAACTATAATTTCGCAATTGTCTGACAAATAATCACATTTGACAACATCTTCCCTTTAAGGTTAATTTTCTGCCACATTTTTGTCAATACCTGCAACTTTACGTCGTCCACTGTCAGCCCGCTCCTTTTTAATGAGAATTTGGATCTGAAATTTCTACGTGCAAAATCTCAGCCAAATCGGTACAAAGGTTTGAGCTGAATCATGCTTTTAAAGTACGTTAAGAATTTCGAATATATTTTAGTTTTTGTCAAAAAGGCACTGAGAGTGAATGCATTTTTAGAAACAGAATTTGAAGGCATTTCTTATGTTGACCTCAAAAATGGGAATTTGTAGAAATGTGCCGAAATGGCATTTCCGGTTGCACGATTGGCTAAAAAAGTTTTTCAGATCTAAGTTAAGCTATGAGATACATATGTACCAAATCTCAGCCAAATCGGGTCAGTGAGTTTTGAGCAGCAGAACGTTTACAAACATACACACAGAGAGATTTTAAAAATTACTTTTTTTGAGACGCTGAGACTTCGAAACGTATAGATCTGGTGATAACTCACTTTCGAAAATTTTAGTGATTGCAATACCATTCCATTTTTTTAAATTGTGGGGCTGGGGTTGGGGAAGTTAAAAAATTGTAACGCGCATAACTCGAAAACGGATAAAAATAACGAACATATTTGTATGGCAGAAAACATTTGTTTATAAATTTTACGTTAACCTGACTAAAAATATACAGGATGTTAAATTTGAAAAAATAGAGAAAAACTGCTTTAAAGTTTTCAAATTTTGTAAACAAATTTTGGAGGCCCTGTACATAGTGAAACAACTAAAATAGGATCTGAGCTGCCTAAGAGCCTCTACAAGGGCAATTTTTAAAAAAATAATTTTGTGCTCGCAAACGAAGGACTCACGTGCAGTAATATTTCACCGGCTCGGCTAGCATAAGAGCTTCTACAGGGGTTATAAATATGATAAAATATACGGGCGTTGAATTAAAAAAAGTCAACTTTGGTATTCCAAATTTTTTGAACCACCCTGAACATCTAAAAATATTTTCCTGAAATGCGCCTTTATTTCTAGTTTAAGTATGCACATGAACGAAATTCCTAACTTGATGGTATGCGCTATGGAAGCCCGACGCACTGTTTCAGGACCTAATTGTAGGTACCTGTACTTATTTTTATTACTGGACTTGATAGCTGATTTTTGTTCAGGTCAAAAACCTCAGTGCCATTTTTTCGAAAAATGTCATTTTAGTTTCTTTTTGGCAAGGAATTGTAAATGAAAGACCCTGCAGCCCAAGTTACTGAAGATATTGAAATTAAATTTGCCTCACATACAGTGGGCACTTTGTAGGTTCTGATTAGATGATGGGCCACATAGGTCCAGGGAAAGTGCGTTTTTGGCATATCAATTTTAAAATTTGAAACGCAAACCCCCACTTTTCGCATCACCATAGGAAAGCTCTTCAAATTCTGCTTCAAAAATTTATTCAAATTTCAAACGGTGCCCTTTTGGTACAAAATCGGCGCCGTGAAGGAAACATCAGGTATATAATTATATATTTTTATTGCCAAATTTGATAGCTGTTTTTTTTCATTTTTTTCCAAAAACGTAATTTTAGGACCTTATTGGATTCGATAGTACCTAGTATTTTTTAAAAACTTAATATATGAATTCAGTTGTTGCATATAAATATATTTACAAATTCTGGAAATAGTATGTCTATGAGACTGCCGATTTTTTCTTATATTCTCCAGACCCGAAAACGTAAAGATCTTTCTTTATTTCGATTTTCGATTTTGGACTAACTGCAGTAACCTTTTTAAACTCCCCACTCCACTTCCACTTGGCACTTAAAAAAAGGGAGAATTTATCTCAAATTCGAAAATTTTAGTGATCCAGTACCAGATCTTCACGTTTTGAGGTCTCAGGAACCCAAAATACTGGTTTTAAAAATGTGTCACTAAAATTTTCGAATTCTAGATAAGACTGGATCTACCTATATACGTTATGAGGTCTCCGAAATCCAAAAAAGTGATTTAAGAAGTCTGTGTGTATGTATGTAGTTACGTACTTTTGTTCGTTCGTTCGTTTGTTCGTTCGTTTATTCGTACGTTTGCAAACGCTCTACAGCTCAAACTATTCGACCGTCTGGTACCTAGACATCTCATCACCTACCTTAGATCTGAAAAGCTTTTGGAGCCAATCGTGCAACTGGAAATCCCATTTTGGAACATCAACTTTTAAATTTTACGTCACCAAAAACTAAGAAATTCGAGATTTTTATCGAACATTACAATCGCGGTCCCTGAACCAATTTGGCTGAAATTTTGTACATGGGGATTGTATTACACGTCGAAGAGCTGAAAAATTTTTGGATTCGATCGACCCACGGAAAGTGCCGTTTTGGCACACCAATTTTCAAAGGACCCCTCACACTTCTTATGGGAAATTTAGATCGATAGATTTTTTTTGTTTTTTAATATGTTGTAGCCAGGGCGATGCTGATTAAAACGTCTCACGGGCGCAACCTTGTGGGGCCCACGGTTTGGCCGGTAGAGCGCCCCAAAGACAGGTCCTAACTCCATGAGGCAAATAATTAAAAAATCGATATCTCAGTTATCTTTGAAGTTACAGCCTTCGCTCAAAAAGTCTTTGCTAGATATTTTGCCAAACTATCTTGTCATGTACATAGAAAAACAAATGACGGTCTTTGATAAGAGGACTTAACTTTTATTTATGTACTTTTTAAAAGGGGTTGTATACATATAACTACGTCCAAGCGGAAACTTTAGCCTGCTCTATTTGAAGTTCTTCTCCTTTATTAGCGTGGTGGTATCAAGAATATATGCAGTTCGGTATACAGAGTGGTCCAACATCTGTTTCCAGCGGCAAAATAACACTTTACATTGATATTAGAGTTTTGAATTTTTTGCATGGTGACTGGGTACAGTCGAGAAACTAAATAATGCACTTTTTACTGATCTGTGGGCCGCATAACTCTTATCTGCGCACGGTCTGAAGTTCCTTGACCTACCAACGCAACCCCCAACTGGTGCCGGTACTAATACCAGATAGAAATGACCACTATCGATGGTGGTATCCCAAATCTGTGCGTAACGCTCAAGACCCGAGTGCATGACTTACTTTGTCGACTGTACCTATAGTAAAAGCCTTTCAGATGAAGTTGGATGTTTAATTTTACCAAACATATGACTCCACACGATTTCAAATATAGATTTGAAATCTTGTGTAGTCACAATAGCTAGGTACAAAGAATTAATAGTTTTTGTCCATAATGTGGTTATTTGGTTATTTTGAGCCTTAAGATTATGATAACAAGATTGTTTAATTTTTTAACGTCAGGTTATAAAACTGCACAAGACAAAATAATAGTCATTTTTGTATCCGAAGAATCAAAAGTTGACTATCATTGCTCAAAGTCTAGAAGGCTTAGAAGATTTCTGTCGATGCCATTCGACCGACAGCTGTCAAAAATGGGAAATTTCCAAGTTTCATTTAAATAGCATCAACGGTTAGGGAGATATTAATTTCTGTCGCAATTTTAAGACTTTTCGAGATAACTCATTAACGAGTCAAGATATCGGGGAGCTCTCTTCAGATTCTTAATCACAAGAAAATAGCGCAACTTTTGTCTGAGTTCACCGACTTCGTATATCTCTTACCGGTTAGGAGATGCCAATGGTGAGCAGTGAAAAAGGAACCGCCCTGTATATGTTTGATATATTATGATAATAAAAGGAGATAACTTCAAATAAATCCTGGTCTATTTGAAGTTATTCCCTGCCAAACGTCCAGCATGGAAGTATACAACGCCTTTTAAAAAATACATTATTGTCTTTTCTTGTCAAAGACCGTCATTTGTTTTTCTATTTGCCCTGACAAGAAAGCCTGGCGAAATATCTACCAACGACTTTTTAAGCGAAGGCTCTATCTCCAAAGATAGCCGAGATATCGATTTTTCAATTATTTGAATCATATGGAGTTCGGCCCTGTTTTGGGACGCTCTAACGGCCAAACCGTGGGCCCCACAAGGTTGCGCCCGTGAGACGTTTTAATCAGCATCGCCCTGGCTACAACATATTAAAAAACAAAAAAAATCTATCGATCTAAATTTCCCATAAGAAGTGTGCGGGGTCCTTTAAAATTATATTCTCTCATTTAACAGAAAGACTTTTGGGAGCAAAATTGGTCCACGCGGAAAGTGATATTAGGCATATCAACTTTAAAATTTGAAACACAAGACACGAAAATCCAAGACCCACGCGATGCTCCCCATCGCGTTCCAACCGGAAACCCTCCCGGAAACCTTCTCGTTCCAGCCGGAAACCAAGTGACAGCCACCCTACATGTTCAAAAACATGGAAGAAATTGGTTAAACAAGATTTTTGAAAATCGTAAAAACACGTCAACTTAATTTTTTTGATATGAATTCGACTGCCTGCTACATTTTTCTTATTCCTTTTTATAATTATGTCCAATTGCAAAAAAGTTTTTAAAATGGGAAACAAAGTTAAGAAAAAATTTAATTGCAGAGTTGGGTTTGCATCAAAAAAGTAAGGCTGACGTGTTTGCAATTTATACTTTTTAATATCTGACCTTCTTACAAAACGGGGGACGTATTTGCCGGGTTTACCCTAATAATAAAAAATAATATGAAAATAATAAAACGGATCGAACAATAATATTAATTACGGAATTTAATACAACCTGATGGGCTAATTAAAGAGAAATAAAGCGTCCCATAATTTCCATAAGTGGCGCCAGGGCGTAATAAACAATGCACTATATCTTCCTCAGTAGACAGAAGTCCAATAAATTCTTTGGAATCGTTACATTTATTGTAGACATTAAAACAAATTTGTAAACAGGGTGGCAAAGAATCGAATTATCATATTTTTAAATGTTGGTTTTCAGAATAATCAAGCTGGTAATACGTGGAGTGGCTCGAATGAGATCTTTTTAATTAGATCTGGACACAATGTTCCTCCCGGTGGGAGTCCCCAAGGCATAATTAGACGTGCTCGGCAATTAGCGATGAGTGATGACCCGCACCCTCGCCGCCGCGCCGCCTTAACTAAAATGAAATGTTTTCTTATAAAATTGCCGAGGATTTAATTATTTACGATGCTTGCAGCAACGTTGAGGAGCCTTCAATAAATAAAAACACGTTCAGACATTTATATGGATTCGCATTTATAAAATAATAAATAATAAAACTTGTGACAGGGCGAGAAGGATAATAAAAGTGTCACTATTTTGCCACATAATCATTGAATGTATTAGTTTATATCGCATGTTGCTTGTTCCGCCCAACTGCTGGGGAGCTAGTGGCTGTTCCACTAATATATTGCCGCATTATTGAAAAAGCTCGTATATTATAGGAATGAATGTGTAATGTGAAATCATGGCAATCCATAAACTGTTCATACCTCGGTCTTTGCCCGTCACACCACTAATGACTTTATTATTTAAATCATTAACGCCCAATTTACATCTATGCCATAATCCAGAATTTGCAATATGCTAATTTGATGGCGTATCAGTTCCATGTTAATTTGCAAAACGTTATTATTCATAATAATCATTAAAACCCAAATCCCATGTCACCAAATACACGTGAAATATACTGAATCGAATAGGCAGATTAAACGTTTATGTGGAATCTTGCAGGGCAGAGCCCACGTGCGCCCCTGCGAGACACCATACCACGAATTCATTATATACGGCGATATAAAAATCAAATTTGTCGTAAATAACAATGTACAATGGACGCGCGGTGGAAACAAAGAAAGGTCTCGTGCTGAGATCTACTCAAATTTTAATTTTGTTTATGCCTTCATATCTATAAAATGTGGGGTTGGGTGACAGCTATTATATTTTATTGCCGCTTTTCAGCGTTTAAGAGGATTTCTTCTGCATTTTCGTGTTTGTTTAATGAAATTGGTTATGGAATTTATTTATTTACTTTTACAGAAACGTAATCGAGGTGGTTTTTATTTTTCTGATGAGACGATGTCCAATTCAATAGGTATAAATAATCTGATTACCGACCTCCCCTGTGGTGACCATTATTATTAATCTCCTTTAATGGGATCCTTCACAAAAAATAATGTAAATGTTTCGATGATGTTTTAAGGAATGAATAGCAATCAGTTTAGCTGATTTTTTACCTAACAAGAGCCGCAAAGTAATACTTCCTCTATCTGAAATTACACTTAGGTACAGTCGGGAACTTTGCAATGCCCACTACACAGCGACGATTCATTTGGTCGACTGCAACGTTGCATTTTGATGTTTGTCGGACAGGTCGGCAAAAATTTTCTAAAGCCTCTGACATGTTTCAAATCATTTATAGGTAATGTTTTCAATTTTGTTTTGCAATGTTTTGTGGGGCTGGGGAGATATCTCCAGCTCCACAATTTAAAAAATGAGATGTTACTGATCCAATCATAATCATAAAATTTTCGAATTCGAGACAAGACCAGTTCTCTTTGTAGTTCTAAGGTCTGCATCAGGGACTCATTGACCCAGAAAATTCATCATCATCATCATTGTTGGCGCTACAACCCATGTTGGGTCTTGGCCTGCTCAATTGCTCTTCTCCACTGGATACGGTCCTCGGCGATTTTCTTCCAGTTTCGAACACCTAGACTTTCAAGATCTTTTCTAACACCATCCATCCATCTCACCCTTGGTCTTCCAACTCTTCTCGTACCGCTCGGTTTATGCTCCCAGATCTTCTTAGCTACCTCTACACTGCTCATTCTTTGTAAGTGCCCCACCCATTGCAGTCTACTTATCTGAATCTTCTTGACAATCTCTATATCTTCATACCGGTCATAGATTTCGTTATTGTACAGCCTCCTCCACATCCCGTTGTCTTTCACACCACCATATATTCGCCGGAGAACCTTCCTTTCAAATACATTTAGTCTTTCCTCGTTTGTTTTGCTCAGAGGCCAGGTTTCGGCTGCGTACATTAGGATAGGCAGGATCAGCGTCTTGTATAGTTCACATTTGGTCTTTTTTGAAATGTGCTTTGATGCAAATTGATTTCTAAGCGCAAAATAAGCCTTATTTCCCAACAGTATTCGCCTTTTTATTTCATCACTCGGTGTAGCTTCGCTGCTTACTAACGACCCTAAGTAGATAAATTTTTTCACCACTCCAATGGTGGTATTGGAGATTTTTATATCCTTTGGCAATCTGTCCTTGCGGACTTTTGATGCTGACGCTATCATATATTTCGTTTTCTCTGCATTGACGCTTAGACCCAATTTTTCCACTGCGTTTTTTAGCTTGATGAATGCCTCCTTTACCGCACTTTCCGACCGTCCAATTATATCAATGTCGTCAGCATAAGCTAACAGCTGCACCGATTTCGTAAATATTGTGCCAGTTATATCTATACCAGAGTCTCTAATTGCTTTCTCTAAAATTAAGTTAAAGCATAGGCATGCTAAGGCATCACCTTGCCTTAATCCTCTCTTCACTTTGAATTCACGAGAGACCTCTCCTCTGCACGTAACTGCACTACTTATGTCTGTGAGGGTCATTCGGACTAGTGCAATGAGTCTCCCTGGTATCTTCATTTCCTCCATGGTCTCGTATAATTTATCTCTTAAGATGCTATCATACGCCGATTTAAAGTCAACGAAGATGTGGAATGTATCAACACCGAATTCAGTGTTGTTTTCTCTATTATCTGCCTGATTGAAAAAATCTGATCTATTGTGGATTTCCCCGCCCTAAAGCCACTTTGGTAGGTGTTAACGACTAATTCCACGTGCGGCCTTAAACGCGCAAAGATTATATTTGAGAGGACTTTGTAAGCGACGTTTAATAATGTAATTCTGCAATAGTTTTCGCAAGATAGTAGGTCTCCCTTCTTGTAGATTGGGCAGATTAGTCCAGTTTTCCAATCCTCAGGCATTGTACATGTTGTCCACACTTTGGTCAATAGTGCGTGAATATATTCTACTAACGGCATCCCTCCGGTTTTGATTAGCTCACAAACAATACTATCGTTTCCTGCTGACTTGTTGTTTTTGAGTTTATTAATAGCTTCCTCAATCGTCGGCTGATCATCTTGTGTTTCTTCTCCTATGTGATACCGCTCATTGGTTTCTTCTTCACTTGTTCCCTCGTTCAGCAATTCCTCAAAGTGATCTGCCCATCTTCCTAACACTTGATCTGTTGTATTTAGTAGATTGCCTTCTTTGTCCTTACACTTCGTCGTACTTTTTACCGTATATCCTCTTCGCATCAGGCAACTTTTTTATAGAACTCCTTAACTCTATTTTCTTCCTTGTGTCTTTGTAATTCTTCCATTAAAAACTTCTCCTGCTGCTTCTTCTTTTGTCGGAATAGTTTCTTCTCACACTTCCGTTGTTGTTCATATTTTGTTTTTGCATCTGGGCTGTCGGGGTTGCTTAGTTTTGCTCGGTAAGCTTCATTCTTTCTATCATTAATTTTTCGACATTCTTCATTAAACCAGTGGCTTTTTCTCATTTTCAATTCTTTACCTAATATTTCTCCCGCCACAGATTTGATGATGTTTTTACCCATCTTCCAGAATTCGTTTACCGAGCGACTATCCGAGGGTTCTAATGGTTCCAGTTTCGACTTTAATGAGCTTTGGAATTTGTCTCTAGTGCCTTCTTCCTGGAGCAGTGGTATATTATATTTTAGCCGAGATTTGAAAGTGTCTTTTCTTGAGTTCGCTATACGTGCGCGTATTGTGCCCCCTAGTAGGAAGTGGTCAGAGTCAACACTAGCCCCGCGATATACACGGAGGTCCATCAGATCCGATGCATGTCTTAAATCTATAAGTAGGTGGTCAATTTGATTAAATGATTTACCGTCTGGAGAAGTCCACGTGGCCTTGTGAATATTTTTGTGGTTAAATCTGGTGCCTCCTACCAACATACCTTTTAAGACTGCAAATTCTATGACTCTTTGGCCATTTTCGTTGGTATCATTATGTAGCCCATAGTTGCCTACGTGGGGGTAGAACTTTTCTTCATTGCCGATTTTGGCGTTTAGGTCTCCAATAACAATTTTCACGTCGTTTCCAGGGCATTGGTCATTTGTTTCTTCCAGTAATTCGAAAAATAAATCTTTTTCTTCATCTGACTTATCCTCTGTCGGAGCATGTGCGCAGATTATACTATAGTTAAAGAATCGACCCCTTATTCTGATGTAACACATCCTTTTACTGATAGGTTTGAAACTTAATACTAAATCTTTAATTCTTCTGTTTACTATAAACCCTGTTCCAAACATATGCTCTTTTTCGTCGCAACTATAGTATATCTCATACTGGTCCTTATGCATTACTCCAAAGCCTATCCACCTAATTTCTTGTAACGCAGTTATGTCGGAACCATGCTTGTCTAATTCTCTAATTAGGGTGTTTAGCGCTCCAGGTTTGTAAAGTGTTCTCACGTTCCAGGAACATAACCTCAAATCATTAATCCTTTTCCGTTTGCTTGGTTGTCTCCTTGTTTTCCATCCAATATCCGAGGCCTGTGTATGAGCATTCTCGACAATTGCGTTTTTACTGTAGTGGGTGGTCAACCCATTGCCAAATCCCTTTTTCGGAGGACCATTTCTCCCGCTTCTGTTTGCCCTGACCCTATTTCCCACCCGGATTGCTTACCGGGTCTTCCATAGGGTTGCTCAGGTTACCGGGACCCACCGCGAGGAGGTAGAACGTCGGGATTACGTAGGAGAGGCTTGCGACGCTGACAGGAAGCGGCGTCGTGTATTGCGCATCACTACGTCCTTTGGGTCCCGACCCAGAAAATTATGGTATTATAATTATGGTATGTGTCTGTGAGTGCATTCACAAATGCATTCACATTTAGTGCCCTTTGGGTAAAAAAAATCGAAATTTTGTAAGAACATTAATCTCAAACTACTAAATCGATTTGGTTGAAATTTGGTAGGTACATGGAGATACTGTGACACGCTCAGGAGACGAAAAGCTTTTGGAAGCCATCGTGGTTAACGCAAAGTGCCATTTTGGCATATCAACTTTAGAATTTTAAACACAAGACACGGAAATCAAAGACTCACGCTATTGGAGGTTCCAGCCGCTTCTCGGCTGCGTTTAAAATTTTACATGCAACACCTAATTTTTTATATCATCATTAGAAAAGTGATTAAATTCTAGTTCTAAAAATCTATTTACAGTTTCTATCATTTCGGCGGAAAATAGTTACGGAGATCAGGAATAAAACCAACACTGATGAGCGGCTGCTCCTGCTTGGCTATGCGTAGAGGCCTGCACGGGCCGGGCCGGCCCGGAAAAAGCCCGGCCCGGCCCGGGCCCGCATACGGGCCGGGTCGGGCCGGGTCTAATATTGTCGATTAATATCGTGGATATAGGCCGGGCCGGGCCTGCATACGAATCGAAACGGGCCGGTCCGGGCCCAAAATTATTGCGATTGCAAATTATTCGAATCAAATCTCGTTTTCAAAATAATATATTTGGTTAAAATATACGATCATTTAAACGGCAAATTGTTGATCAAAAACGTCGATCTGAGATTTCGCAGCGTTGCATTTACTGATGTCGGCTCGGCAGGTTTCAGGTTTCTAGATAACAACAATAAATCCTAAATTATATTACGTTACGCTTTAATCAGTTTTGACTCTGGATTCAGCTTTCAGATTTTGAAATATGGTAATGTAAAAAATATATTCTGGATTCTGAAACTGAAGTTATCATGAATATCGTAAACACTTTTAAGGAACGCCTAATTTTTCTGCATACATACAAGCTGCCGGGCCGGGCCGGGCCATTGCCGGGCCCATATATCAGTCGGGCCGGGCCGGGCCGGGCCTGACACAATATGTACGTAATTCAGATCGGGACATACCGGGCTGTGACTTCTGAGTAACGGGCCGGGCCGGGCCCCTAAAAATCGGCCCGTGCAGGCCTCTAGCGCTATGGCTTTCGGAGCCTCCATAACTATCAAGCGCGCTCACCCGATTGCAAAAACTGCAATGTAAGCGTTGATGATTTGAGATGGTTTGCTAATAGTTTTACGACCCGACCCGCCAGTCTGAAAAAATCCCACTATAGGATATTACAGGGGCGTGCTGAGAAGCATACCGGAAAATTTCTATACCTAATAGCAGGCCACCCCCCACCCCTTTTTATTTGCTGGGGCCGTATTTAGCTTTTGCCGTCCTTTCTGTAGAATGTAATAGATATGAATGGCGGCGCTGGTGAAAATTTTGAAAAATTTCAAGGTCACGCATTTTCTAAGGACTTCAGAATTCTTACTTGACTATAAAAAGAGTGACTTTTAGACAAAGAAGAGAACAGTTTATTGACAATAATTATGTCTAGACTCTAGGCAAGGTAATTCCACGACCCTCCCAGGTCGCAGGTCAGGGCCTAATTGGCCTACGCCTAAATACTGCCCTGGAGTGGGTGGAGGTCAATTATTTATTTTATTTTACGTGAGAGCAGCGCAGCAGGCCAGGCCACCGAAAAATCTTCCGATGTCCCAGCGCCTCAGCACGCCCCTGAGTGCAAGAAAGGGCCAAAACTACAAGGTGGGAACTATTTCAATGCTCACTAATTGGGATCTCGGAAACTATAAGAGATAGAAGTTCGAGTAAACTACAAAAAAGTAGCTCTTTTCGAAGGTGATTTATATTATAGGATTGCAGTTATATGTCAGGACATGACAATTAATAATAACGGATTGTTGAATTGTGGTGATAAGCAGCGTATAGGCGTGAGCATCCCTCCTCAGTTCAAAAATGGTGGATGCGCTGGGAAAACTACGTCGCGTCGCCATCGTAATCCCATCACAGCAGAGTTACCTAACTTCCATCTATGGTCTACCAAAATTACTTGCAGACCACGATTTGCAGACTATTAATACCTTGAATTGCGCCCAGATACACCATCAGTGCCCATCATCATACAGAGTGTAACGTCTCAGAGTGCAATAATTTCATAGTCACAGATTCCTTGCATGAAAATAAAAGACCCGTATTTTTTTGTTTCGCTAGATGGGCCCCCGCTTCGTCACTAGGGCTCCTTAAATGTGAGCCCACGTTTTAGCCATTCAACCGATTTTTTTGAAATTTTCCACGAGACCATTAGATACGATGAAGATTTTAATAATGTAGCTGATGGTGTCTTGGTGCCGTATTCCCTAGTGTAAAAGCAACAAAGTAAGTAGGCTGCTACTTTTGACTGTTCTGTCACGTTTTTGACGTCAGCTTTGCAAAATTCCGCCATGGCCAAATGCAAAAGTTAATAGGTCGAATTTAAATTATGGACAGTGAGATGGCATTTTGATAAACTAACTTCTATCGCTAAAACGGCAAGAGGGTTTGGAGTGAACATTCTCCCAAATCCTTAGCTCTTTATTTATTTTTGCTTGTGTATGATTGCTTCTAGTGTTACCAAATATCAATATGACCGTGGTGTATTTGCGAAAAACCCAACGTCAAAGCCCGATAAAAGTCAAAATTAGCAGCCTACTTACTTTGTTGCTTTTACACGAGGGAATACGGTAATTAAATTTCCTATTTCATTACACACCCATCTGATGGTCCATTGAATTTAGAAACTACGCTACCTCTTGCACTTTTTCTGTAAAATGCACCATTTCCGAGTGAAAATAACGAATGTGGAGCCTGGAGCCATACACGAATGCTGATGTGGTTATTGATAGACTTATCGAGATAGGTATGGCACGATTAATGTCAGGGTTTTGTGAAAATTTCATATTACTGTCAGTTTTGCACCGAAATGCGATCTTTTGTTATTGCAGTATAATTTATTTAATTTATTATTTAATAGAATGGAAAAAATCACTTGCCCATTGCAGGAATGCGAAAAGGACAGTAACAAGATAGCAATTTGAAACTTTGACAAAGCCCTGACATTAAGCGCGCCATAGCTATCCTGATAATTCTGTTAATAACCACATCAGTATTTCGTGTATGGCTCCACATCCGTTAGTTTTACTCGGAAATGGTGCATTTTACAGAAAAAGTGCAAGAGGTAGCGTAGTTTCTAAATCTTGCTGACTAATGTGTAGATTTGTTCACATTTAAATTACAAAAAATCTGAAAATTGCCAATTTAAAGAACTTATATTTTTGACAGCTGTCAATTGACTGGCATTGACAAAAAATTCTAGGCCTTCTTGATTTTGAATAAAGACAGTCAACTTTTCTTTTTCTCACGGGCGCCATATTGAATTTTAACACCGCCGGATACACAGAGAAATTAGCTTCTTAAAAATGTAACCAAAATTAACGTTTTTGAAAAAATATGTAAAATCCTGAGTTGCAGGACTTACCTAATTTATTACTGTTGAATTCAATTGTTTTCACATGTTATAAGAGATTGAAGAAGTCGGCGTACTTTTTTGCTTTTTTGCTTTTTTTGCTGTTTAGGCTGATTTTACAAATTATTCATACCAATTTTCAAATCCTGACATCTGTCACAAAAGTTCATATTGACTACATCTTTGAAAAGCCAATTTTTTTGCGTAATTGATGGTGTCAAAATTCAATATGGCGGCCATAAAAGTACCAAAAGTTGACTGTCGTTATTCAAAATCTAGAAGGCCTAGAAAATTTTTGTCAATGCCGTTCAATTGACAGCTGTCAAAAAAAGTTCCAAGTTTCATTTGAATAACATCAAATGTTAATAACATATTAATTTTCCTTTAAATTGGCAATTTTCAGATTTTTTGTAATAACTCATAAACCAATCAAAATATCGGGGAATTCTCTTCAGAATCTTAATCACAAGACATACTAATGGTGAGCCTCGAAAAATTACCCACCTGTAGGTATACTTAATTTAGCTATCGTACAATAATAAATTACAATCTTATTACCTACCTCTTTCTTCTTCTGTCGAGTAGGGTAGGGGTGTACATACAGGGGCTGTCCGGGAATAATGTCGCCAAATTTTGGGGGCTGATTCTACACCTAAAAATAGGAAAGAAAGTTCATATTATGAACAAATGTCCGAAAGTGCCTCCAGGGGGTGCTACAGACTTTAGGCAGGTGTCTCTCAAAAACAGGTATTTATTAATTATTTTTGAAATGGTTGGAGCTAGAATAACAAGTTGTAGTTGTTAGTGACAAACTAACGACATTTGTGAAGCAAGCCAACTTGTTTTTTTGTATTTATAAATTTGTTACCATATAGGCATGACATGCTTTAATCGCGTTGTTCTTGAAAACGGTTGATTCTATGACTTAGCATCAAGAGTAGTTATGTAGAATCGTTTGGAGAATTGTTATCTGAAGTCAAAAATTCAAAAAAGCTGGAGAAAAAAAAGTTGTAGAATTTTTTTTCCTAAGCCCCCTGTTTCGCACGCCTATGGTCCTCAATCACCTGTCTTGTTCCCACCAGATAATTTGTCACACCAAAATTATCTCAGAACCCAAATTTCGTCATTCTAACTCCAACGGTTTCAAAAAGAATTAATAAATACCTGTTTTTGAGAGACACCTTCTAAGCCCTGTAGCGCCCCCAGGAGGCCCCTTCGGACATCTGTTCATATGAACTTTTCCTCATATTTTTAGCTCTCCCAAAATATGGCGACGTGATTCCCGGACACCCCGTATATACTTTAGTAGCCAAACTGAAAATTACATTCTTCTGCCATTAAGCTAACTTCCTGATATAACTGAATTGTTATAACCATGCATAAATTTATTGTTAAAAAATAAGAAACTCGAGGTGGTTAGGGTTTTCCGTACTTTATTTATAGAGCTGAATATCTAGATATTCAGCTTTATAATCAATTAATTATTATGGAAGTACACCCATAAAATTTCTATGTATATTAAAGAGGTAATAAAGTTCTCCGCTTCATTACCACTGACCAAAAATTGATTGCAACAAGGATCTATGACCCGAACACTTCCGCAGCCTTTTTATTCACCTTTTGATATCGTAAAATCCGGACACTTTCTAACAAACGCGGGAGCTGTGTAAGTCAGGTTTTTTTTCTGTTAATTTATAAACTGGCTTTCTATAGAAAGTGTCGGTAGGTATACTTGTAGATACAATATTAAACCTTATTTCATTAATATATAAGTAGATATACAGTGAGGATCTAAAGTCCGGCACCCCCTGGCCCCAATATCTCTGGAACCGCGCTAGCTAGAGCCTTGAAATTTGGAATGAAGCTATTACTTGAGAAATGATGCCGATTGCCAATTACACAATGTGCCGTGAAATGTCAAAGTAATGACATACAACTCAAAAATTTTAAATTGCATAAGAGGGATTATGTGACCCCTCATTTGAAAGCTATTTTAATTCTCTATAAGATGGTGAAAGTTTCAAAGAAATTGGTTGGCTCACAAAAAATTATGAATTTTATTGAAAATTTTCATTTTAATTTTTTTTATTGTTTATTTTTCTCAGTAGATCTTCAAGATGGGCTCCTTGCATTTTCTGACACGAAAAATGAGAGAAGGAAATGTCATTGAATTTAAAAGCAAATTAACTGGTGCAAAACTGAGAAATAATCCCCAAAAAGTCCTTTTGCAAACTTTATCGCGTGTTTATCTAATGTTAGGAAGTCCAAGGAGCTCATATTGAAGATGTTCTTGGGCAAAAAAAATTCAGGGGTCACATTACCCCTGTTGTCATTTAAAATTTTTGATTTGCATGTCATAACTTCGACATTTCAAGGTCACGGCACATTGTGTAATAGTTCCATTCCAAATTTCAAGGCTCTAGCTAGCATGGTTCCAGAGATAAGTACAGGGGGGTCGGACTTTAGGTATTCACTGTATAATTAAATGAACCCCGTTAGGCGGCGATAATAATTTTAAAATTAAGTATATAATATTTGAGTAATTTCTGAAGCAAGGCAGGTGTACTTGTGCAGGTAGGTATACATCTTTTAAGTGATTTTTCACAAAAAGTTGATGTCCTTGGAAAAAATGATATTGCTCTGTTATGTTTAATGAATGCATCCGCGGTAAAAGAGAATTTTCTGCTCTTGATTTGATGCAAGAAGTCGATAAGGCAACTTTTTTATGTATGTGGCAGTCTTGCCTTCGGCGCAATAAATTTAAATTTTAAATCGCGCGCACTCCACGGGGATTTATAGCTGATTAATTCCATTTAATTAAAGATGGGCCTATTGTTTTGTATAAGTACGAGACTATGTTGCAATAAAAATATAACATAGTCGCGGCAGACATGCCGTAATTTATCTGCAGCCTATAAACTTGTCAAAAAGGGTAAACAAACCGCCAACGCATGATTTACTGGCGTTTCTTTCCCCTGATTTACAATACCGCCACTACTAGGTAGATCTGTCATAAAATTTTTAAACCAATCCAAAGAAATTGACCGGACTTTTCGGGACTTGTTTCTCTGCAACACCAGTTAAATAAAACTTTATGTCTCCTATAAACAAAAATTAAGACCTACTGTAAATGTATTCAAATTTAAAACAATTTGTAGTCGAATCTTATAAATTTTTATGAGAACGAGTTACGGACTTACCCACTTGCCATTAGGTGTAATAACAGAACGTTTATAAGCAAGCAGCGAGCATCGTGGATAAACATTACGAAAGTCATTTCAATAAATTAGCGAAATTAAATAGAAATAATTCAGGAATATTTAAAAGACGTGGGCGGATCGAAGACGGAAATTAACTCCACACAAACTTGAAATTTTCATGCTTTAATAGTCTTCAGGCTCTCCTCCTTCACTCCTCATTTCATTCATTGCTATGGCAGATGATGCAAGCGGTTGTTGCCCATAGGTACCTTTATGCAGGGAGTAATTTAACGATTATTAAAATTCTATAACAATATTTATACAATTTTGAGGCGTCCAGTGAAAATTCTCGGAATTGTATCAAATTATTTATAACATACCTGTCCCATACACTTAATTACTTTTTGAATTAGTTTCGAGTTTTGTTGGAGCAATGACTTGACTAATTTAACGCTTGTTAATTCTACACAAATTGAAATTTATAACGGCAATTAGAAGCACTAAGACACATCAACATGTTGCCTAAGCAGATTATGACTGTATCTACCTAGACATTCTTTATTAATGATCCGTTACTTGATCCCATGATAATTTGATGATGCATATTTTATCCTACGATATTTCAAAAAAACGACCAGCTCTGCATAATAACTAATGGAAAATGTCATTTTGGAAAATCTGCATTACGTTCAAAATAGAGCAGAAATCAAATCATAACTCTGATGATGGGATGTGCGGATGCCCCGCTTTAGTTGATGAGGAGTACAACTACAAAATATGCACGAGCGTTACTTTGGCATTTTAATAGACAGATACCTATTTAAGACTTTAATTAATGTTGTTACATGATAAACTAAACATCGGTGGGCGTGGCGGACCGTGATTGAGCTGGGAAAAACAATTCCCGGGATATAAGACGCACCATCAAGAGTCTATTTCACCGTCACATTAATTAACTGACTGCCCCGGATTGTGGGTTTAAAAATCATGAATTTTTTATAAGCATCCTCACCAAAATGTGTTCCAAAAAATGGGCAGCAGATAAGCGGCTGGAACCAAGGGGCTGGTCACGGGGGATATCTTATGCAACCTGTCTAGGATATCCGGTGAGATCCAGGAGATACTGTGGAGGTCCTGGGGAGATACCGGAAAGATATTGCTTTTTCTGTTTCGGAGCTGCTTCGGGCTTAGTCGTCAATATTCGTCTTATGCTAAAAATATCTTATAAATATCTCGTAAAGAAAAAAGGAGACCACGCAATGACGACACAAGGGGTAACAGTGATTGTGAAGTCAGCTTAAGGGAGGTTTTACCTCTGCAAGTAAAACAGATCGTCCCATAAGGTTTCCATATGAACTCAGCGATATCACGGTCGTCGTATTATCAAAACTAAATTTTTAATTTTCAGTTTTTTGCTATAAAATTTTTCCCACACTTGGCCTAGACATGCGTGATTCTGGGCTAATGGGATTTTTTTGAAAATCTGTTATGGTTCCTAAGAGATTAGCACGTAAACATTGCCTATTTTTGGTGATGTTTGTGATTTATTTTGACCTCCCGTATAGGTTTTTAAAAAAATCGCTATTTACGCATTTTATTTGCCATCTTTTGCCTACTTGTGGGTAAACATTTTTTTGTCGATCGTACTGGAAACGTCACATTCTTGACATGCAATTATCATCCGAAAGCTTACGTTTCCAGGACTGCTTCATTTGCTAGGCAACACGCACTAGTCTTAGGTACAGAAATAACGTTTTTTCCGGCCTAGGCCGGCAAAATATTCCTGTACTCTTAAAAACCAGTTCCTTTCATTATTTCTGTCTACTTGCGCGATCGACGAAAAAATAGTATGTGCAACACGAAGGAAAATATATATTCCGGGACTCTGATGGCTGCGCCTCGTCCATCAATCTGCCATCATCGTCCCGGAATATAAGATTTTTCCTACTAGTTACAACAATATACTATTGTGTCAAAAAACTACTAAGTAAGCCCGGAATTTTAAAAATACGACAGCGCTTTTTCGAGGTTTTTCGCAGAGGTAAAATCTTCAATAAAATCCCGCACCCCACCAACCGATTCCACCATTATCAAATCATTTTTAGACGAAGCTAAGGATGAAACTCATAAAATTTCAGCCAGATCGGTCTAGTAGTTTAGGCTGCAGCATGTTTAAAGACACACAGACAGACAGACACACAGGCATTTTTCAAAAACCACTTTTTTGGTTCCCGGGTCCCGGAAACGTAAATATTTGATGTTTTTGGCGAAGCGTAGAAGTTAAAAATTGTGTCGAAGTAACATTTCTCCACGAGAAAAATAGTATATGTATTTTTTTGGCTCAAAAAGGAAGACAGGCAAACCCCAGTGATTTGATTTAAAGGGGAGGCTTGGGAAATAAAGGGGAGATAACGGGGAATATCCAGGGGGATCCTGGAAAGATCCGGTTAGATACGTGAAATATCCGGGAAGACCCAGGGAGATAGGCGGTATATCCGGGGAAATCTAGGTAGATACGTGGGATATCCAGGGAGATCCAGCAGTAAGGATATCTTTTGCATCCGAAAGGGGCTCGTGACCAGCGCCTCGGCTAGAATCTCCCCATTGCGTGGGTCCTTGATTTTCGGGGTAGGTACCTACCAGCCAAATGAACACGAACATTTTTAGACCGCTCTTCATGTGACTAATTTCACACTTTCTGACAAATAGCGACATCACCTATCACGTTTGAGAACACTTTACCTTTTAAGGTTAATATCCTGCCATTCTGTGTCAGTCGGCATGTTTTAAACAAAATTGAGAATTTTCATTATTTGCAATGGCAGGACCAGGAACTGGGAATAGATTTTTAGAACCATAATCTAATGATCTTACTAGTTTTACATAAAAAGAGAAGCGGCTGGAACCTCCCCATTGCGTGGATCTTTGTATTCTGTGTAGATAGCAGTGAATTCAACAGAATGTTTTTTATGCTTTTCGTCTGAGACTAATTTCGCAATTTTCTGACAAATACCGACATCACCTCGGACATCACCCATCACATTTGGCAATATGTTCCTTTTAAGGTTAATATTTTGCCACCTTATTAACGATAACTACCACTTTATGTCATCCACTGTCAGCCCGCTCCCTTTTAATGAAAAAGAATTTTTTCTCTATTTTCCAGTGAAATGGCAGAAACTGTGAATACATTTTTAGAACCAGAATTTGATCGTCTTTCTAATGGCGACATAAAAAATGAGGCCTAGTCTTTAAAATTTTAAATTGATATGCTTAAATGGCACTTCCCGTTAATCAATTGCTTCCAAAAGCCTTTCAGGTCTTCAACGGGTCACCCAATCTCCATGTACCAAATTTTAGTCAAATTAATCCAGTAGTTTGGACTATAATGTGTGTTTAGTGTTATTACAAAATTTCAACATTTTTTACCCAAAGTGCAGTCAATTGAGAACGAATTTTGTCTTATTTAGAACAAGTATTTGAAGACCTTCCGGATGCTGGCAATATTTTTTAAGAAAGTTGTTTAGAATGGTAAAATGGGAGTATATTTAAAAGTGAAAGTTGATGTGCCAAAACGGCACTTTCTGTGGGTCGATTGCCTGCAAATATTTTTCAGCTCTTCGACGTATAATCGGTCCAGAGGTTTCGGCTGTATCGTGTTTTTAAAGTAGTTACGAGGTACGTTAACAATCCCGAATATTTCAATTTTTGTAAAAAGGGCACTAAGAATGAATACATTTTTAGCCTTTCTTATGGTGATGTGAAAAATGGGGGTTAGCATTTAAAATTTAAAAGTTGATGTGCCAAAAGGGCATTTCCGGTTGCACGATTGGCTCCAAAAGCTTTTCAGATCTAAGTTAGGTTATTAGATGCCCACGTACCAAATTTCGGCAAAATCGGTCTAGTAGTTTTGGCTGTGGCGTGTTTACAAACGTACGTACGTACGAACATACACACAGACACATTTTAAAAACCACTTTTTTGGGTTCCTGAGACCTCAAAACGCATAGATCCGGTCTTATCTCGAATTCGAAAATTTTAGTGATTGCAGTAGGTAACCTCCCATTTTTTTAAAATTGTGATGGGGTTGGGGAGGTTAAAATGAGGCCTTGTATTTAAAATTTTAAAGTTTATATGCCCAAATGGCACTTCCCCGTGCACAAATTGCTTCCAAAAGCCTTTCAACTCTTCTATGGGTCACCCAATCTCCATGTATGTACCAAATTTTAGCCAAATCGATTCAGTAGTAATGTGTGTTTAGTGTTATTACAACAAAATTTCGACTTTTCAAAAACTTATTATTTTGGATGGTTAAATGAGAGTATAATTTTAAATTTGAAAATTGATGCGCCAGAACGGGTTTTTAAAGTGCGTAAAAATTCTTTAGTTTTTATTTTTTTTGCAAAAAGGGCACTACTAATTTAGTGAATACATCTTTACAAGCAGAATTTCAAGGCCTCTTTAATAGTCATATCAAAAATAGGGGTTTGCATTCAAAATTTCAAAGCTGATATGTCAAAATGGCACTTTCAGCTACACGATTTTTTTCCAAAAGCTTTTCAGCACTATTCCAGGTTATGAAATGTCTATACACTAACTTTCCTGGAACCTCAAAACGTATACATAAATGATGTTATCTCAAATTCGAAAATTTTAGTGATTGTAGTTAGTAACCTTTCATTTTTTTTAATTGTGGGATTGGGGAGGTTAATAATGATTGGCAGCAACGAAAGCGACTGGAATCTCCCCTTACTTTGTAAATAATCCAATCCTACTTCCCTAGTATAAATTTCAATATATGTATGTATAACCATAAGTTTTAAAGCATTTTGCAATCAGAATTTGAAAACCATTCACGCGTTGATAAAATATCTGTTGTTCATTTTTCAAACTTCAAAGTTGAATGCCAAAAAAACACGCACCCCATGTATGGACGTCTTAAGTTTTACCTAAACAAATGGACTTGCCGGATATATCTACTTGTGGAGATATACAGAGAGTTCTTTGTTCTTAAAATTGCCATCAATAACTTCTAAGTAGGTACTTATGCCCAGCCCAGAGGTACATACAGGCTGTCCCGAAATTAGTGGTCAATACTTTACCAGTAGGCCCCTTAAAAGAGCTACTTTGAAAGTGTCTTTTTCTAAATATCTTCAAAACGGTTAAAGATAGCAACGTGAAATTTGTTGTCTTTACTAAGTCTTTATTGCTGAATTTACTATTGTGGAGAAAATTTTAACATTTTGATTATTAGCGCTTCGTACAGGAGGGGCTTAGGACTAAATTTACTCAAACATTTTTGTAAGCAGTTTTTTCTCAAATTTGATTCCAGAATCTGAAAATTTGTTTTTTTAAGTAAAAATGGTACTCTTGTTTGACATCGATAGAATGCGCCCTTTTCGAAAAAAATGGCTTTTCATTGTTTCAGGACTCCTAAATTTATGACAGAAGACATCAAAATATCGTAAACAAGTTCATGGGACGGTTCTTTACTTCATTCTAGAAAGAAAAGTTTTTATGGGCATGGATCGAAAAATGCTTCCTATAAGGAAGCTATGGTCTTTCAAATGGGGTCTTGTTGAAGGACTCTAGCTCCCTTATTAAGCATTTTTCGACCCACACCCATAAGAACGTTTTTTTCTAGAACGAAGTAAGGGACCGTGCCATGTCCTCTGTCACAAATGGAGCCCTGAACCAATTAAAAGTCAATTTTTTAGAAAAGGGCGCATTCTATCGATGTCACTTAAAAAACCTCAAATTTTCCGATTCTGGAATCAAATTTGAGAAAAAACTACTTACAAAAATGTTTAAATTTAGTCCTATGCCCCTGCACGAGAGACGCTTATGATCAAAATTTTAAAATTTTCTCCACAATAGTAAATTCAGCGTCAAAGACTTAGTAAAGATACCAAATTTCAAGTTGCTATCTTTAACCGTTTTGAATATGTTTAGAAAAAAACACTTAGCTCCATTAGGACTTATTTTTTTATGTTCATAGGGACTTTTTTATATTTTCCATAGAAGAATCTACTGGTAAAGTTTGACCACTAATTTCGGGACACCCTGTATAAAGGAAGTACAAATTTTTTCACAGATCACAGATACTTACTTACACTGCTATTCAGAAAATATGTGATAACGGGTGACGGCTGACTGTGGAAACAAAAATTATGTCGCAATCTGTCGAAATGACGTTTCTTCAAAGTTACTTCGTATTCGCGAAAATCAGCTGCTAATAGATGGCATTGCTAAACCACAAAATGGCGGTCTCACCCCATTGGGGAGCCGGAGGTGAGAATTTTAGCGTGACGTGCCTGACAGTGTGACATCAGTGACATCGATACGTGAATTTTTTAAAAGCCAAGTTTTCCTGGATTTACAATGTTCCACTTAAGTACATAAAACGTAAAATTCCACAGAATTATTCACAAAATTTCGAGTCAGCGAGAGGATGTCTCCTAACAAAACTACTACCTAACCTCGCAACTGACAACTGACTGCGTATCCTTCCGTATCCTGTCTCTCAGTGTAGTTAAAGTATTGCCACCAGATGTCAGACACTTTGCTGAGAATTTGTTTGGGGACATGCGAAGGGGACATGACATCTGTTACTTTGTCTGGGAACTGTTCGAGCTAACTACAAACATCCTTTCGACAGATTGCGATTTACTGGCTTCCATAGCCCCCCATTATCGCATATTTTCCGAATGGCACTGTACAAAAAAGAGGCTATTTGATTTGTGATCCTTCTGTCGTGATTGCTTCTTGTTAGAACTTATTACAAGTCCAATTTGAAGAAACCATTGGTCCATAATGTAGGTTACCGTTGAGTGCCTTGTTTGAAGCAGTTTTGGGTGTAATTTATACAAAATCATAGCAGCTCATGGGGCGTGGGTCCGTTTGCGTGCCCAGCACGCTCGCTCTGAAGACATTGGACAGTAAACAGCAGGTATCGTGCTAGTTCCGATGTTTTACACCTACAGAACAATAAAATCGACTTCAATAAAACTGGCAGAGTGACGATATAATAGCCATGTAGCCATGGTGTGGTGGTTCACGCGGCCTTGGAACGCCGTAGGGTTGACCATACAGTGTCGCGTACCCCCCGTCACGTTCTTTTATGGCAAATATTTATTGATACGGCGTAATTGAAAATGCCTAACACGGTTATAAAATTCGAATTCAAGTTTGTAGAAATTCAAGTTTGAAATTAACATCTCTGAAAAAAACGCTATTATCATGTATAGGTGCACCTTGATTTTGTGGAGCAGCTGCACTAATATCGCACATTGTAATAACCGAGATAATAACCCATAATGGGCTCTTAATATTGTCTTGATGGACGATGATAATGTTGGAATGGCTGCTTCATGTTGTTCATTTTTTTTCATAATTCGTGCGATATCATGAAAAATTGTGTTTTTAATTTCTACGCTTCGCGAAGGAAGTTAATAAAATCAATCGAAAAATCGAATCGCCAAAAACAGCAAATCTTCACGTTTCAGGGTCCTGGGAATCTGAAAAAGTAGTTTTTGAAAAACGTCTGTCTGGCTGTCTGTGTGTCTGTGTCTGTAATCACGCTGCAGCGCAAACTACTGAACGTATTGAGATGAAATTTGGCACACATATTCAGTGGGAGATTTGTAGGTGCTGATTAGAATTTGGGCCACATCGGTTCGCGGAAAGTGCCTTTTTGGCACATCAACTTTAAAAATTTAAATGCAAATCCCCATCACAGTGCGCCTCAATGTGGTTTAGGTTTGAAAACATTGTCAACCAAAACTCTTTGTAGATTCTCATTTCGCATCATTTGGCGGTCTCAAAACCACTTTCATTAAAATCGTAGCTGATCGGAAACATTTGATTTCGATTTCTTGGTTTATCCTACAAATTAAAAAAATTGAATTCGGTTTTGACATGTCTAATTAGTCCAAATAGTTCATTAACAAGATGCTCACGGTAAACATAAGATAATCTAGTAGCATGCTGTCCAAAATGACGTAAAACAAATGCTTTTAATAACAAATTTGACAAATGTCTTTCAAATTTGTTAAATTTTTTGAAAATTGTTACGTTCTGAGTTGTAAGTGAAACGAAGATGCCGGAAGAAGCAAATCATGAAGAAAATAGAAGGAAGGTGTGTGTACTGTGCGGCTGTAAAATCGTTTTTGGGAGATCGAACGCATGGAGCTTCACTTTGACGGAAAAATTGTATCTGCTTGTCTGCAAATATTCTTATGTATTCGATAAAAACGACTCTAAGTATCCGACTTCTATATGTGGAACTTGCCGTCTTGTTCTTTTAGACAGAGAAAAAAATGATTTCAAGAGACCCTTACCTAAGATTCCGCCATTTAAGCAAGTTATTCTGCGCGCTAAAACTAGAAGGACAGATTCAGGATGCAAGAATTGTTTTCTATGTCAAATAGCCAGAAATAAAGGACATAAAAAATCTGTACTAGGAAGAAAACTTTCAAATCAAGTATGCACCACTGTATGTACTGCATGTTTCCAGAAAGTTGGAAAAGGAATACGCCATAAATGTTCCAACAGAAGTGCTCAGCACAATATTAAGGGTATTGTGCAAAGCTTGCCGAGAAAACAAAAAGAGCAAGTTATAGTATCTTCCCTAAAACCAACCATTGATGAACGACTTTCGTCACTTGATGTAGGCGACCATAGCAAAAAGTACCAAAATGCCGAGCTAAGTTTATCAACGGGCGGATCAAGTACCAACATTGTTATCAATCCAAAAACTCCTAAAGTAACTTATTTTTCTGAAGACTCTTTAGATAGTTTTCAAACGAACACCGGTGCCTCTTTAAACGAAATGCGTACTCTAACCAATTTCATTAGATCTTCTGCAGGAAAAAAGGCCGTTACATCCAATTATCGTGTCCATACAAAACTGCGTCATTACTATAAACAAGGGCTGTTCAAATTTGACATCAACGGAAAATGTGAAAAAGAAGATCGGGCTGTTATTTGGGCGGATGCCGAAGAACTTATTGACGCTATCATTGAAGAGAGAGGTGAAGTTGGAAACTCTGAAATAAAAGTTATGGCAGATGGTGGACAAGGTTTTTTCAAAATCTGTTTGACGGTTTGGCCGGAAAATTACTCTCCGGTATTAAATAGAGGATTAGATGCAGGATGATCAAGAGACAGAGAAGAACTATACCAAAGGTAGACGATCTACATACTCGGAAGGAGGGAGGGCAGGAAAGAGAGGAAAACTTAGTGGAGTATACAAAGATTACTCATTTTGTGCATAGTCCCAGAGATAAAAGAACCATATGAGAACATTAAACTTCTATTTGATCTTACTTAAATTAACAAGATTTCGTTTAAATTTCTTTCGGATCTAAAAGTGACACTTATTGTTAATGGTTTTCAAACAGCAACGTCAACCTACCCCTGCCCATATTGTTTTGACTCATTAAAGAATTTGAGGTCGCAAAATAAAACTACAAGTAATTCCAGTGATGATGAAGGTGCTCAGGCTATGGTTTTAAGAACTTACGCTGATGCAAGAACACATTATGAAAAGTTTTGTACTTTAGGCAGAGAAAAGAAATTCGCTAAGGATTGCTTTAGCACTGTTAACCAACCTCTGCTTGAAGAAGAAGACGAAACAAAAGTAAAAGTTATCCAAAAATGTGTGGTACCAGAACTTCATATTTTACAAGGTTTTGTCAACCGCATATTTTGGAACGCAGTAGTTCCGCTAGTCGGTAGAGAAAATGCTTTAAATTGGCCTAAGAAACTAGGATTAGTGGCAAAGAACTATCATAATGAAACTTTTGAAGGCAACGCATGTCGTAAACTCTTAAAGGAATCTGATCACCTTTTGGACACCGACATTCGAGGGAATACAAGTCCTTTGGAAATAACCCCCATAATTTCAGTGTTAAAAGCCATGAACAAGGTTGTAGAAGATTGTTTTTCAACTCGTGTTGTTAGCATCGATGGGCTTAAAAACGATATTGCATATTTAAGGAAAGCTTTTGCGGCCACCGAAATTTCGGAAACATTGAAAGTTCATATTGCTTTAAATCATCTTGAGGAGGGTTTACAGTACCTCAATGGTCGGGGTTTTGGATTGTGGTCAGAGCAGCCGGGAGAATCACTTCATCGGGAGTTCCTAAAGTCATGGAATCGGTACAGATTAAATAATCTTGCCGATCCACGTTATGGTTCCTTCTTACTTAAAGCAGTCGTAACATATTCTTCGACACATCATTTGTGATTAAGTGAATTTTTAATCAGAATTGTTAACCTTTCCAGATATTCTGCAGCGTTAATAAATATAATTCTTCATTAAATAATGCTGTTAAACTTATTCTGCATTTCAAAACGTCTGTCATAGCAAGAACAAAGAAAAGAACAAATTATGATATTTTGCCTGAGTATTTTGCCAATATTTATTGATGCCGATCAGCTACGATTTTAATGAAAGTGGTTTTGAGACCGCCAAATGATGCTAAATGAGAGTCTACAAAGAGTTTTTGTTGACAATGTTTTCAAACATAAACCACATTGAGGCGCACTGTGCCATCTTTCGCGTTATTATATGAATGCTCTTCGAATTCTGCTTCTAAAAATGTATTCACACTTCTGCCCTTTTGGCCAATAAATGGTGCCGTGAAAAAAAACCTATGCATATAACTGTATATTTTTATTACCGGATTTGATAGTTGACGTTTTTTCAATTTTTCAAGCCGAAAATAGGGTTTCGCACAATACCAAGACTAGTCTTGGTCTTGTCTTGTCTTGGTCTTGAATTCGAGACAAGACAAGACCAATACCACATGGGTAAAACCAAGACCGAGACCAAGACTAAGGCCTCAATACCAAGACTCTTGAGCCAAGAGTCTCGTAAAAGTCTTGGTCATTTTTTATTAAAACTCAAAAGTGTATTCTCTAGTTTTTTAACCTCGAATTTAAGACTTTATTATTTTATGCTCTTATACCTATGTATACTTAATATCTACAAATTTTCTACGGATGTTCGTGAAATAATCTCCAATTTTACAGGATCAGGCAAATAAAAATTAAGTAGGTTAATAAATACGATACGAATAAAATTATTTCCACGTCACACTGAAAATTATAAACCTAATCTATCACTTGCTTCTCCGAACTGCCATATTATATCCATTCACAAAACTAGTCTCGCCCGGCTTTCAAAAAATTAACTACCCGTTTTTAAAGAATGCTTTGGAATGCAATATTATTCTAGGTAAGTAATGCAGTCAGCACCCTAATTTCATTATTTGGGGTAGTTAGGAGTTAGGTACTTAATAAAAGCTTAATATTTATTTGACTAATTAACTAATTTGTGTTAACTTATCTTAGAGACAAACCTGAGCCAATATTTACCAAATTTGTTTAATTACTTACCAAAACCAAGACTCCCCAAGACCAAGACCAAGACCAGGCCGGTCTTGTCTTGGTCTTGGGGTCTCAATACCAAGACCAAGACCATACATTCAAGACTACATCAAGACCAAGACCAAGACCACCCCATTTCTCGTCTTGTCTTGGTCTTGCGAAACCCTAGCCGAAAACCTTAGTGCTATTTTTTCGAAAAATGTCATTTTAGTGTCAAAATGGCCCTTGTTTCAATTTATTTTACAAAAAAGCATATTTTCTTAATATCGGATTCGACATCAGCTATTTTTTAGAAAATTTCCATTTTAGGGACCAAAAGGCCCCTTTTCGAATTTTTCTTAGCAAAAGGGCATCATATTATCATTATCAATTTATAGCTGTTGCAATGCCGGATCGAAAACTTTAGTTCCATTTTGAGGGTGAAAAACATTTGTATTTTACAAAGAAGTAAAATTCCAACATTTTCTCGAAGTGGCTTGAGAATTTTTATTCTTATTTGTATTTTAGATTTTAGTAAAGCCATCAACAATCGCCCGCACGGCCGACCTTGGTTAAATAAAGTTAAATGCTACATTTACAAATTCTGTGAAAAATTAGAAGTTTCTACCGTCTCCGAGACTGCCATTTTTTTTTAAATTGTCTTAAACGAAGCCAACTGCTACCACATGTAATTTGCAAATGCCAATCATTTACATCCTTAACACAATTAGTCTTCGATATACCTATATACACACCATGTAATATAAACATTTTTCTTTCGAATTAGGTCCATTATTTTTATTATACACCATTTAAGGATTAATTATTTTTTAAATAGGATACTTTTTTCAGTATCATCATCAATTATAGCCGTCCAATTAATTCTTTCTTAATTATTTTTTAATGTCAATTACTGAAAAATTTCCATCAAATAAAACATCAGCGAGATAAACCTGGTGTGCCGTGGGGAGAGTTCGTGCCTTTACCTACCATTAATATCTCCATAGAATAGTGGGTATAGACAGTTAACAAATAAGGAATAATTAGTAAATCCATTCAAAAATAAGAATTGTTGTAAAACATCAACTCGAGGAAGATCTACCAGGGTGGCATTTCAGCAATTAATTACAATCTGTGCTCATTTGTTGTTGCCGCATGCCGCATCTATTTTTTCAGCGATCCCTGCTTGACAAAGCAGTTAACACCTGACGCAGCTCCAATAGGTAATCAGCTACCTATAATTATTATTGTCTTCGGAAGTTATTTTATAATTCGGCATCAGCATTTTGTGATGCGCGGAACGGTTTTTTATAGAAATTTGAAAGGTGCATATCATATGATGATGTTGATGATATAACTATTGATTGATATTTCATCCAGTATATCTACGGCGGAATTAAAAAAGTCGAGGTATATAATAATGGGGGACAACATGAACGTTTTTTTTTTATTCTACGCAGCGCGAAGCAGTTACTGGAATCGATTGGAAAATCTTTACATTTTAGGGTCCTGATGGGAACCCAAAAATTGGTTTTTGAAGAAATGTCTGTCTGTCTGTCTGTAAGCACGCTGCAGCTCAAACTACTGAACGTATCAAGATGAAATTTGGCACACGTACTCAGTGGGAAACTTGCTCACGAAAAGTGCCTTTTTGGCACATGAACTTAAAAAAATTAAATGCAAACCCCCATTTTTCGCGATACCATATGAATGCTCTTCGAATTCTGCTTCCAAAAATGTATCAACACTTAGTGCCCTTTGACAAAAAAATCTTCAAAGACACGCTGCAGCCGAAACTACTGAAGACATCGAGATGAAATTTTACGCACATTATATTCAAAATGAGCAACCTGTAGATGATGATGCGATTTTGGGGCAAATCGGTTGATTACATTATATCCAGATTTATACGACTATATGGCGCCTCGCCTATGTTTACATAGGGAGCGCCTCCGATAAATCCGGGGAAAAAGTGCGCTTCTTTTGCGAACGGTGCCTAAACGTTTGGTGATGGAAGATGGAACAAAATCTTATATAGAAGAATTGTTGGCAACAAATAGATCTACAAAAAAGATATCGACAACATAAGTATCTATGATCGGTATAGCCTACAATAATTCTTTGTGTTTTAATTCTTTGTAAAAATCGGTCGCGGACTTTTTAGTCGATCTTTTCGTCTCCAACAATTCTTCTATTTATGATTTTATATCTTCAACCGTTTACTCATCATTCACGTTTTTTTTTAAATTGTTAAAGCGGGGTTTTTTTTGCGGACTTGCACGCAACGAATAACTGAAACGTTTTAAATAGAATCATGTGGTTGACTTTTATTCTATTGACCTCCACAATTAAAGAAAAAATGGGAGGTTTACCTACTGCAATCAGTAAAATTTTCGAATTCGAGATAAGACCGAATTTACACGTTTTGAGGTCTTAGGAATCCAAAAAAGTGGTTTTTAAAACGTGTCTGTGTGTACGTTCGTTTCTTACGTTCGTTCGTACGTTCGTTTGTAAACATGCCGCAGCCAAAACTACTAGACCGATTTGGTTGAAATTCACGTAGGCGTCTAGTAACCTAACTTAGATCTGAAAAGCTTTTGGAGCCAATCGTGCAACCGGAAATGCCATTTTGGCACATCGACTTTTAATTTTAAATACAAATCCCCATTTTTCAGGTCACCATAAGAAAGGCCTTCAAATTCTGCGTCTAAAGATGTATTCCCTCTTAGTGTCCTTTTGACAGAAAGCCAAAATTCGAGATTTTTTGAGGAACTTTTAAAACACGATACAGCCCAAATCCCTGGACCGATTTTGCTGAAATTTTGCACGAGGAAGTTGTATTACCCGTTGAAGAGCTGAAAAGATTTTGGAAGCAATCGACCCAAGACAAGTGCCTTTTTTGCACAACAATTTTCAAAATTTTAAGTTAAATTTTTGAAAAATTTATATTCACCATCAGAAGGATCTTCAAATACTGTTTTAAATAAGGCAAAGCTCATTCTCATTTTGTGCCCTTTGGGTAAAAAAATCGAATTTTCGCAATAACAACAAAAACACATTAGCCCAAACCACTGAATCGATTTGTCTGAAATTTGGTACATGGAGATAGGGTGAGTCATTGAAGAGCTGAAAGGCTTTTTGGAAGCAATTCGTCCACGGGAAATGTCCTTTTGCCATATCAACTTTAAATTTTAAATACGCGGACTCCTTTTTTATGTCGACATTAGAAAGACGATAAAATTCTGGTTCTAAAAATGTATTCACAGTTTCTGCCATTTCAGCGGAAAATAGAGAAAAAATTCTTTCTCATTAAAAGGAACATTTTGTCAAATGTGATGGGTGATTTGTCAGAGAAGTCTAAAGTTTTTCTGTCGAATTGACTACTATCTACACAGAAATCAAAGATCCACGCGATGGAGAGGTTCCAGCCACTTCCCTGCTGCATTTTTAAAATTAAAATTTAACATTGTGGTTTAAAACACAAACGTGACAAAACACTGTTCTCGTCTTGGGTAGCCAAGAGGTCTAGCTGAGGTCTTGTCTGAGGCTCAAGGCTCTTTTGGCCTTGAAGGCAAGACGTGAGCTTGGTTTGACGTGAGGAAGTTTCGGACGTATACAGTTGTGGCAAAAAGTAAGAAGCGATTTAGCTTCTTTGTAATAATGCCGATAAGGTCCATAATAGGATCGAAAACCTTAGATGTAGATACCATTTTTTCTAAATGTGTTAATTTAATTATGATATGATAAGCTTCCTTGATCTTGTAAGTTATTCTATTGCGATAAATTGGCGCCTTCAATCGATAGAACTTAACTTTAGCGATAACCTGATCATATGGTTGGTTCACGATCTGTACGTTTACAAATTCTGTGAAAAAGTAGAAGTTTCTACCGTCTCCGAGACTGCCAATTTTTTTTTATTAGGTACGCATACCGTTTTGAAGAAAATAATTAATAAAAATCGGCGAGGACGTCATTTATCCGAATCTAGTGCATTTGATGACTTTTCGTTGTGGTTGCCTCCATGTTCATTAATTTTGTCGTCTGTCAGACCGGGTTTTTGGATTGTTGTCAAGAAGCGTGTTTTAAAATTTAAATCACTTCGCTCTCCGTTTACGTTTCTTCAGTTTTCACCGTGGTATTCTCTATTTAAAAAAATAGGGATTTGTATTTAAAATTTCAAAGTTCGTGTCTCAAAATGGCACTTCCGTTTGTACGATTGGCTCCAAAAGCTTTTCAGATCTAAGTTAGACTATGAATCGCTCCAGTAGTTTGGGCTGTACAGCATTTACAAACGCACGTACATACATACAGACATATTTTAGAAACCTCTTTTTTTGGCTTCCTGGGACCTCAAAACGTATATATTATCTGATGTTATCTCAAATTCGAAAATTTTAGTGATTGCATTCAGGGCTGCCAGTAGAGTATCTTTACCAACTTTCAGCCCTACCTTATTTTTGTGCAGGTCAAAACCTTAAACTTCTGGGCTTACGTTTTAACCTGAAAATTCCGAACAATCGGTTACACAGCTAAAATAAAAAAGTTACCAAACCTAGTAAGTACGAAAGCCTGGAGGGGCTTGGAGGGGTCTGTAATACCAAAGTAGGAGGGCTTAAAAATATCGAAGCTTCGAGAATAAAGGCGAAACTTTGACTTTTAAAACCTGGAAGCTTCGAGAATAAAGTCGAAGTTTCGAGTTTTTTTCGACCAAAACAGTGGCCCCTCCAAGCGTAAGTAAGTCTTATACCGAACGTAAACCCCAGTATACCTAATAACTATATGAAGATCATTATAAGAAATATTTTTGCCTGACGCCTTGTGGCTTGGATCATTTATTAGATATATGAAAACGTTTCAGAAGCCATCTAGAAACCGAAAAGAAAACCAACAAAAGGGTAATTAACGAAACCAACAAATCTAATAAAGCTGCATTGAGTCATGGCTATAGCATGCATCATACCTGACAGTGATTCAAGTGGGCTCGGAATCCGTCATTCATTCTCCTATGTAGAAAACAACACCAGATCGTCGAACAATTGCACTAATTTCTAAAGGTGCCATTTATCAGACTCTAATGAAATGGACTACTAACTAGCTCAGACAGCTGGCGGTGATTTTTATTAGGTATGCCGTTGTTGTTTATTACGAATTCTACTGATTAGAAACTGTGTATTAGCAAAATGCTCAATTTTTAATCGAGTGTGCTCCGTACAACAGACAGAAATTATTTGCTTTTCTGAACACGCAGTTGTGTTTTTTCAATAAGTATACAGGGTGGGTACTTTTTCGATGCTCACCATTAGTATCTTGGAAACCATATAATAGATACGGGAGTATTTTAAATTGGAGAAAATTAGCGCTATTTCTTGATGATTAAGATTCTGAAGAGCATTTCCCGATATTTTAATTCGTTCCTGAGTTATCACAAAAAATCTCAAAATTGCCAATTTAAAGAAAAATTAATAAGAGAAAGAAAAGTTGACTGTCTTTATTCAAAATCTAGAAGGTTCAGAAAATTTCTGTCAATGTCATTCAATTGACAGCTGTCAAAAATATAAATGTTCCAAGTTTCAGTTAAATAACATCAAACTTTGGGAAGATATTAATTTTTCTTTAAATTGTCAATTTTCAGATTTTTTGTGATAACTCAGGAACGAATCAAAATATCGGGAAATTCTTTTCAGATTCTTAATTGTGAAGAAATAGCGCAACTTTTCTCTAATTTAACCGACTCCGAATCTTTTACCATTTAGGAGATCCCACCCTGTATACTTACCTCTACTTAGATCGATGTCAAAAACCAGTGGCGCCATAAAATATCCATTATCGAATGTGTTAGCGTTCAAAATTTAAGATTCGAGAGAGCACCTATATCTACATACCAGCCTTGTGGGTACGGATATACCTACATCATAGGCACTAAAATCCTTTCATATGCTATGATGGTAGCCTTTTTAATGTAATTAAACCTCTCAGCGGGATATATGTGGAGTCTAGATTAGATATACAATATAAGATTAATTATCTGAGTGCGGTCGCGTCAAACCTTTAAACGCTTTTTTTAACATCAAAAAATAATGGTGCAATACCGTAGGTATAGGATAGGTAAACTTCAGAAAGCATCTTATCATTAGTTCAATTATTGGAAACACTTCAACTTTTGAAATAAGAAAAAATCATACAAGAGCGCACATAATTGAACGAAAGCCGATAAAAATTTATGAGAAAAACCAACCATGCAGGTTCCAAAAAAGAAAGAGGACCAATTTAGAAAATATGTAAAAAGCACTGCTCTGCCACTTTAAACACAAAAACATGCTCGAAACAATTTACGGTTAATAGCATAATAGCAGTTGCAAGGAACTGTATAATGAATATTGGCATTGCAATTATGAAAATAGACCAATTTAGGGGTATTTTTCGTAATTTAGCAATATTCATTTAGACGATATTAATAAGCACTCTGGTAAGATTCGATCATCATCTTCTCGACTTCCACCATAATCACCTATCTGGCAGCATCGGTGCGATCTAATTAGCTGAACCTGTCAAATTGACATTTTTTCGGTTTCTATAGAAACCTCACCTGTAAAGCATTAATGAAGATCGCAGATAGCCGAGTCGACTTGATTGTCCGCAATTTGGTTTTTGTGTAAAATGATCACAAACTGTATTTACGGGTTATAACATAAATGGATCGAAGCTAAAGTGTGTAAACTGGTAATCATGCATAATGACTCTTATAATACCAGAATCACTGTCAAACTCGAGCCGGCAGCTACAATACAATTTCCAATCATAATTACCAAATTGCAACACCGTTTATTATCTGTATGAAGCGGCAAAATTCTAAAATATCCAAAATTTTATCGTTTACACATCTGTATACCGGGTGTCAACGGACCCCATCCAACACTTCGCCAGTTGCTTAATTGTTGGAATATCAACTTGACATTTTTAGGAATTTATAATATCCGTAAACTTTTTGTAAAAATCAAACAATTTTGAATTAAAAAAATTTGGAAACATTTATTATTTAGTAACGAGGGGCTGGTCACGAGCCTCTTTCGGATGCAAAAGATGCTGGATCTTCCTGGGTATCCCATATATCTCCCTGGACCTCTCTGGAATCTGGATATACCGCGTATCTCCCTAGGTCTCCCCGGATATCCCTCGTATCTCCCGGGATATTGCTCGTATCTCTTCGGATCTCCCCAGGATCTCCCTGGATATCCCCCCCCCCCGTATTTCCCAAGTATTCCCAAGCCTCCCCTTTAAATCAAATCACTTGGGTTTGCCTGTCTTCTTTTTTGAGCCAAAAGAAATACAATACAGTGCGAGTGTAGAGTATGGAATGAAAATCATAAATTTTTTACCGTTGATTTCTGCCAAAATTCCTCGGACAGGTCGATTTTATTTTTTTGATGCGGATTGCGGATCTAGCGGTGTACTTAGATTTTTTTTCGCTTTGGGTTTAACCGGAAATGATCCCAATTTTGTTTTTTCAAACGGAATCATATACTTTTTTTCAACGGATTCGGAATCTACGAATTTTTTTGAGACAAGAACATGTATGCTGCTTGCCCAAAAGTGAAGTCACGGCCACGCTAGATTTTCAAAAAAATTGAAGAAATCGGTCAAAAAACAATAATTTTCAAAATCGCTAATACACGTCAACCTTATTTTTTTTGATACAAATTCAACTGCGCAATTCTTTTTGCTACTTTGGCAGATTGGAATTTTATTCCATACTTTACACTCGCAGTGTATATTATTTTTCTCATGGAGACATGTTACTTCGACACAATTTTTAACTTCTACGCTTCGCGGAGCAGTTACTAAAATCGATCGAAAAATCGAATCACTAAAAACATCAAATCTTTAGGTTTCTGGGACCTGGGAACCCAAAAAAGTGGTTTCTGAAAAATGCCGATGTGTCTGTCTGTCTGTGTGTCTTTATTAAACACGCTACAGCCTAAACTACTAGACCGTTCTGGGTGAAATTTTATGCGTTTCATCCTTAGCTTCATCCTCTGAAATTTATTTGGTATAGTGGAATTGGTTGGTGGGGGATTTTACCTCTGCGAGAAAAACTACATAAAGTAGAACATCTCAACGCAAAAAATCATCATCTTCTAACTATTTCCAAATTTGCATTAAAAAAAATGCAGCAGAGAAGCGGCTGGAACCTCCCCATCGCGTGGATCTTTGTATTCTGTGTAGATAGTAGTCCATTCAACAGAATTTTTTTTATCCTTATCGTATGTGGCTAACTTCGCAATTTTCTGACAAATACCGACATCACCTCGGACATCACCCATCACATTTTGACAATATGTTCCTTTTAAGGTTAATCTTTTGCCACCTTTTTGACAATAACTGCCACTTTATGTCATCCACTGTCAGCCCGCTCCCTTTTAATGAGAAAGATTTTTTTCTCTATTTTCCACTGAAATGGCAGAAACTGTGAACGCATTTTTAGAACCAGAATTTGATCGTCTTTTTAATGGCGACATAAAAAAGGAGGCCTTGTATTTAAAATTTTAAGTTGATTTGCTTAAATGGCACTTCCCGCGGACCAATTGGTTCCAAAAGCCATTCATGTCTTCAACGGGTTACCCAATCTCTATGTACCAAATTTCAGTCAAATTGATCCGGTAGTTTGGGCTATAATGTGTTTTTAGTGTCATTACAAAATTTTGATTTTTTGACCCAAAGAGCACTAAATGCGAATGAATTTTGTCTTATTTATAACCAGAATTTGACGACACTTCTGATGGTGACAATAAATCTTTCAAAAGCTTGTTTTGGATGGTTAAATGAGAAAAATTTTAAATCTAAAACTTGATGATTGAATTCAAAATTTGTTCAGCTCTTCGACGTGTAATACAATCCCCATGTGCAAAATTTCAGCCAAATCCGTTCAGGGGCCTGTACCGCGATTGTGAAGGTCGATAAAAATCTCAATTTTTTTAGTTTTTGGTCAAAAGTGAATACATCTTTCAAAGCATAATCTAAAGGCCTTTCTTATGGTGACGTGAAAATGGGGGTTTACACTTAAAATTTAAAAGTTGATGTGTCAAAATGGCATTTCTGGTTCCACGATTGGCTCCAAAAGCTTTTCAGATCTAAGTTAGGTTATCACATGCACACGAGCACACGTATCAAATTTCAGCCAAATCGGTCGAGCAGTTGGGGCTGTGGCGTGTTTACGAACGAATGTACGAACGAAGGTACATACTACATATATGTATACACAGACACATTTTTAAAACCACATTTTTGGGATCCTGAGACCTCAAAACGTATAGATCCGGTCTTATCTCGAATTCGAAAATTTTAGTGATGGCAGTATAGTAGCCTCCCTTTTTTTTAAAAGGTGAAGTGGAGATTAAAATTCTAATACGTATCAAATTTTTCAGTTAATATTTTTTTCTGCAAAACAGAAGAAGCCATGAATGTAAGTACCTATAGGTACACTCAATCTGTTACAAATTTTATTCTCTTTCAGTTTAGTCACGTGAAAAATTCACGTAGAATCCACGGTTTTCGAAATATAAAAGAGAAACTTCGGAGAGACCCCCGTCCTCCACTATTTTTTGAAGATTGCGGCTAACGCACATACACAAAGAAAGGTGTCGACCTGGGGAACATGTTGGATGTGTATTATGCCTTGGCTTATTGTCATATGGCATATAATATTGTAGTTTGGGGACAGGCTGTCAAAGTGAATCGAGTTTTTGTATCACAAAAAAGAATAATCAGACTAATTTTCAATCTTTCGCCTCTCACGTCTTGCAGAGAGTCTTTTAAAAAATATAATATTCTTACTCTGACTGGAATCTATATTCTATCAGTTTGTAGATTCTTGAGAAGAAATAGTAATGATTTCTCTTACTATCCAAATTCCATCAATCATTCATATGATACTCGAAATAATCATCTTCTAACGGTGCCTAAACATAATAAATGTTATTACAAAAAAAGCCCATATTATGCTAGCATAATAATTTACAACAAGCTTCCACAACGAATCAAAGATATACGCAATTACAAGCAATTTTCTTCGTCCTTAAAGAAGTTTTTGGTATCAGGCTGTTATTACAATCTAAACGAGTTTCTCCTATCTGGCTCCAGTTGATGTACTATAACTTATTGTAATATTTGTATTTTATGTAATTTATTCCTTTGTTGACGACCTTATCCATGTAACAATATGGCTCATTAGTAATAAACGTATTTTATTTATTTTATTTTATTTTATTTTAGGATTTGTCAGGACTTTTAGTATGTTAAACAGTACACAAAGTAGAACATCCTAAAGCAAAAAAACTATGGTCTTCTACTTATTTCCACATTTGCAAAAAAACATTGTACCTAATACGCATCAAATTTTTCAACTTACATTTTTTTTCTGCATAACAGAAGTCATGACTGTCAGTAAAGTCCCGTCGCATATTAACGAAAGCGGGGGTTGTGTGTCTCAGGCTTTTTTTCTGTTGGTTTGTAAACGGGATTTCACATCCGTCAAAACTCCCGTCACTCACTGTCAGTGTCAATAAACAGTAACAATGGAGATTCAAAGGGGTCTTTGTTGTCAATTATTGTCCATGACAGGAATTTTGACAGAACTGTAATCCCGTTTACAAACCAACAGAAAAAAAGCCTGAGACACACGACCCCCACTTTCGTTAATATGCGACGGGACTTTATATGTACTCATTATGTTGAAAATTTTATTCTCTTTCAGTTTAGTCAATAGTCACGTCATTTTTTGAAGATTGCGGCTAACGCACATGCAGGATTTGTCAGGACTTTTAGTATGTTAAACAGTACGTAAAGTAGAAAGAACACTTCAAAGCAGAAAACTATTGTCTTCTAATTATTTCCACATTTTTTGCTAATACGAATCGACTACACAGAGGGCTTGCAGAGACGAAAGTATACCTAAATGCTAAAAAATTGGTCGACGATAAAGACAAAAAGCTTTTGTCTCTGACTGGATAGGTGAAAGTGGTTGTAGGAATGTAGGTGGTGCTCGTGTAGCTTCTTAAATCTGAGAGTTGAAATTTGGCGGAAAATTCAAATGTTAAAATGGTAAATAGTTATTTGTACAACAAGTAAGGAAAAGTATTACTTTTCCATGCGAGTGACTGTTTAATGCACGAGGCGAAGCCGAGTGTATTAATTGAAACGGGCATGAAAAAGAATTTTTTCCACGAGTTGTACACATTATTTTTCCGTGTACTATCCTGAAATGGTATTAACATTGAAAATGAAAAATGAGGAATCGAAAATTATTTGTGCAGGTGCAGGGTCAAATACTTTCTGAAACTTCATTTACATGGTAACGGAAAACAACAAAATAAAAATTAACAAATAATGTCGTTGAAAATGTTTAAAATTATTTAGAAAAGCGTTGCTATGTGGAAATGTGTTGCTATGTAGAAAAGTTTAACTTTTCTCAATGAAAAAATACTTGGAAATTTAATATATTTCAGAATAGTACACGGAAAAAACAATTTTTTTTACAAACACTGTTAAAAACTTTAACGTTTGTTGACAAAATTGTTAAAAATGGTATTTTTCCGTGTAGGGTAGACTGGGGGAATGAGGGCCACTGAGGTAATATCGGACAGCTAATCCTGACTAATTGCGCAATTTTTAGACCTTTCCAACAGTCACACCATCTAGCGACAGTATGAAGGAGTGCCCTTATGTAAATACAGCTCTCTACCGGCAGTTTCTTGATGACAGATGACAACTTTGTGTTTTACATGTTCTTCTTATAAGAGTGCTGCGATTTGAAAGACGGTTTCAAAACCTTTAATTTCTTCTTAAAATAAATGTAACTACTTTGGTACAATCTACATTTTTTGCTCGTTCGATGATACTGACTAAAATTAACATAATTTTAGGTTTGTCTAGCATAAAAAAATTAAACACACATGTTACATTTGGGGTAACGCCGGACAGTTGAAATGGGGGAATACCGGCCTAAACAGTAAATGTACAGCATACGACGGAATCGAGTGCTGTGATAGAGATGAAGAATTTGGGTTTAAGAGTGAAGAAAATAAACCCAAAACGACGATATTTAGTTAATCTGTGAAGAATATTGAAAAAATAACGAAACTGTCAATCAAATGCCGTTCCTTTGGAGAATGAGCACCCAAAACCCGTACAAATTATAAGGCTAAGCTTTAATTTAAATTTTTGGCAATAGAACTTCTGGTTACATCGTAATATTCAGCGTACAGTTAAAGTTACAGGGACAAAATACATATGGCCGCTATTACCCCAACAGCTAGGGTAATACCGGACGTGTAAGCCTTTTGTAAATAATTTTTTTCTTCGTTCGTTTATGTTTTGTGATTTTTAATGTGCCGTCATTCGGTTAAGAACACTCTGGGCTTAATTCTGATACCTCAATCATTTTATGAAAGCAAACCGTTTTTGCACAGCATCAACGAATCCTTAACGTGCCGTCATTCCCCCAGTCTCCCCTACTATTCTGAAATATGTTAAATTTCCAAGTATTTTTTCATTTAGAAAAGTTAAACTTTTCTACATAGCAACACTTTTCCACATAGCAACGCTTTTCTAAATAATTCTTTTCATCTGGCAGCAAACATTTTCAATGACATTATTTGTTAATTTTTATTTTATTGTTTTCCGTTACCATGTAAATGATGTTTCAGAAAGTATTTGACCCTGCACAAATAATTTTTGATTTTAAATGTTAACGCCATTTCAGGATAGTACACGGAAAAATAATGTGTACAACTTGTGGAAAAAATTCTTTTCCTTACTTGTTGTACAAATAACTAGTCTGACACGAGTATTAAAAGTTATTTATGCCAACTTTCTGGACCTCAACGTTTCTTAAATATGAAGGGTTGAAGGTGAGAGGACGGTAAGGCATAGAGCTAAAACGAATGGGAAGGCCGCAGAATTCACCATGGTCAACGTTACATATTGTCATAATATTAAGAGGGGCAACATTGATAAATCATTGAAGTTGGCCATTCTTGTTATTATCTTCAGTATATTCTATGCTATTTTAACACCTTCTGGACTGTCGTTAATTTGGGTCAGATTTGTTTCATTTTTGATATACAGGATGATACACGAACACCGTTCATTAAAAATTTTTGGGGATCCAATAAGTGAATCCCCCAATTTCTACTACAAGTGTAGTAGAAATTTGTAATTTGGTGCTAAACCATAATAAAACACCAATAATAAAACGCCATATTGTTAAATCAACATGATCAAGTGAGACATTAAAAGAAACCTCAAAGCTTATAGTTTCAACCCTCCAAGTTTAGTTCCTTAATCTTCCATTATTTGGAAGATACAAGTTTTTCTATTACAGATTACAAATCAATTTTTGAAATTTCTACTACAAGTGGATCCCCAAAACTTTCTAATGAACAGCCTTCGTGAATCACCCAGATATATACAACTCCATATACACAAAACCAAAAGCAAAAGCACTGACAGTGAGTACATCTTTGGAAGCACAATTTGAAGGCTTTTCTTATGGTGACGTGAAAAATAAGGTTTGCATTTTAAATTTAAAAGTTGATATGCCAAAATGGCATTTCTGTTTCCACTATTTTCTCCAAAAGCTTTCCAGATCTAAGGGGGGATTGCACCAAGCTTTTAAACCTAGATTAAATTTAAACCAGGATTTGTTGCTATGGAGCGACCAATGGCATTGCCAGTTGCCTAGAAATTAAACCCAGATTAAATATAAACCAGGTTTACGTTGGGTTATGAGTGCCTACGCACCAAATTTCAACCAAATCGGTCTAGTACCTAGGTTTGGCTATGGCGCGTGCACGATTTGGTTTTTCCTACGTATATTTTGAAAATATAGCACAAAGGGCATTTACTGGATTCTGTGGCTGTTGATGTAGTAACTAACTATGAACGTTAGCGTTTCGAATGACCCTGGTAGATCACTGAAACAAAGCCGTCTTCACTGTGATAAAAATCTTTAAAAAATGCATTGTAAAACAATCGTGCACTTTTCGTAAAAGTCTAGAGAGCGAAATCGAGACGACGTTATAACACAGAAGTAAACTTACGAAAGTAGAACACGGAAAATATTAGGTACTTGTAATTAAGCCAATTACTGTAAAAACTCATCCTTTGAGTGAAGAGGGTTAAAATACTATGAAGGTAACTTGAAAGTTTCTACAACTTTGTACAATTACAGTAAATAATGCCGAGCTTTTTCTTTTTGAGGAGTTGCAATATACAGTGTGTCTCATTTTAACTGGAACCACCCAAATATTTCGGTTAATTTTTACCGAATCAATGCGTTCTTTTTTTCTGCATGTAGAGCTCCAAAATCTGCACCTGCGTGATACTTCACTTTTTTTATAAACCGAAATCCCAGCCTACTGCGATTTAATAAAGAGGCCAAAAATGACGAAATCGTATTAGGCATTTTTTTATCGAAAAATTTTATAAGGAAAAGTTGCTCATAGGATGGCTCCAAATGGCTAAATCCGAAATTTCAGGAAAAAATGAAGATGTTGAATTTCTTGAGGAAGAATCATAAAATAACGAAAAGTTCAATATTTTTGCAACATAATGGGTGCTGGGAAATAAAAAAACTTGAAATGAATTGATTTGACATTTGCTATCGGCTATGGATGCATAAAACTTAACAATCGCAGAAAAAGTTGAAATTATTAAGATAGTGTAAGATTTTCGTTTCTCTTAACAATTTCAAGGGACACCCGAACTAATCATCTGTTGCAATGTGCCACAAACAGCTAACATATGCGCTTCCATTGTTTTTTTATTTCACATCACCCGTTATGTTGCAAAAATATTGACGTTTTCGTTATTTTATGATTCTTCCTCAAGAAATTCAACATTTTTATTTTTTCCTGAAACTTCGGATTTGGCCATTTGGAGCGATCCTGATTCCTGAGCAACTTTTCTTCATAAAATTTTTCGATAAAAAAATGCCTAATACGATTTCGCCATTTTTGGCCTCTTTATTAAATCGCAGTAGGCTGGGGTTTCGGTTTATAAAAAAAAGTTGAGTACTACACAGGTGCAGATTTTGGAGCATGCAGAAAAAAAGAACGCATTGATTCGGTTAAAATTAACCGAAATATTTGTGTGGTTCAAGTTAAAATGAGACACACTGTATCTTAGGATCGACGTTGACAAAATTAAAAGGGTAGGTAAATATAGATTTTTTCAAAAATTTACATCTCTCTCCTATCATGAACATTTCAACCCCTAAGTTCCACTAGTGGTCAATTAATAATAATAAGTAATAACCAGCAGCTACATTCAAATTATTATAATAATAATAAGTAAGTAATAACGAGGTTAGATTAAAGGTACAAGCAAAGCTCTGCATCTAGGTATGTACAAGTAAGCTTGGTGCTTAGCCACTTCAACACTTTTTAAACCAAGTACACAGGCCATGATTGTTCTAGGAAATTGTAATTGATCTAGAAGCCGCTCTACAGCCGCGGTGGTCCAAAATCTGATATAATTAGATACATAATTACAATTGCTACTAATCGAAAATGATTGACTTTTTATTGTTAAAATGACTGTCTGCTGGAGGGCAAATATTTACGGGAGCTATAGTCATGCTTAGAGCTTAGGTAAGTATTTCATTGTGTGGATAATTTTCACATGAATGTTGAGTAACAGAAGAGAGGCGCTCCGCTCCGTAAATGGTCATGAAAGATATTTTAATTTAACGCATCTAATTTTCTCTTTACCTACTTAAGCAGGTTTGAATTTCGATTAAATCTTTATTAAGTTTGCTATTTTAAGAGAAGTTTCAAAAGAATCCTGTCGATTTTACGCCTGTTTCCTAAGAATAAATTATAAAAGGTGCGGTAAAAGACAAAGAACATTCCGAAACGTGACGATTGTAATTGTTAATAGTGGTTATGGTTTACTAAAAACTAAACATTTCATAGTTTCTTAAAAGATAAAAAATCAGAATTAAATTAGACTGACTGTGTGCAAATACATTAGATGAAGATGTAAAAGATAAAAAATGTATGAAGCTTATGTAAATTTCGAATTATTTCAATTCAAATTAAGATCTAGATTGTAAATATAAATTTAAATTAACAAGGAGGAGTAATTAAGTCTTAACAAGTTCTTATTCAGTTAACATGATCCTCATGTTGAGAATGCTTTTTCCTTCACGACACTCACAACTAGCCGGACACGAATTAAAATCACATTCGTTTCTGATATATTTCTTGTAGTATTTTTTGAACCATCTCTTAATAATTTTCTTTAAAGAGAGGAATCTCTTCTTAAAGTTAGGATGGACGTCCACCTCATCCAAAGAAGAACTGAAATTTTTCTTTCCTTTTAATGATGCCATTACTATGTTCCCGGATATGAACCCTGGGGGGTACTTCTTTAAACCTCTAACTTTGGCCCTCTTAGGTGGCTCGCACAAAACATCGGAAAATACTTCGTAAACTGCATTTTGGAAAAATGTATATTCTTTAACTATTGTCGGTTTCAAGTCTTCAGGACATGGCGTCGAAGTCCGGGGATAATACAGAAAGTCAAAATATGTTACACATTCTGAAGAGTCCAATGTTGATGATGGTCCAGGAGTGGGTTCATCGGACGATCGGAAAGACATCCATGAAGCAATCGAATAATGGGCCGCTGATGACAGCTAAAACAAATTAAATTGATACAGTGCTTTTCAAAAGTAAGGATTAAGTAGATTCACTTTTTCGAGAAGAATATTTCCGAAATATTCTCGGACAGGTCAACCTTATTTTTTCGATGTGCATCCAGTGGTGTAGCCAGATATTTTATGCACTTCCGGTTTAAACGTAAACGACGTAAATTTATATTTTTCAAATGGAGTCATACTTCTTTCACAATGGATTCGGCATCTACATTTTTAACCTCCCCAACCCCATCACAATTTAAAAAAAATGGGAGGTTACTGCAATCACTAAAATTTTCGAATTTGAGATAGCACCAGATCTTCACGTTTTGAGGTCTCAGGAACCCAAAAAAGGGGTTTTTAAAATGTGTCTGTGTGTATGTACGTACGTACGTTTGTACGTTCGTACGTTCGTACGTATACGTACGTACGTACGTTCGTTTGTAATCACGCCACAGTCAAAACTACTAGACCGATTTAGTTGAAATTTGGAACATAGGCATTTCGTAACCTAACTTAGATCTGAAAAGCTTTTGGAGCCAATTGTGCAACCGGAAATGCCATTTTGGCACATCAACTTTTAAATTTTAAATGCAAACCCCCATTTTTTACGTCACCATAAGGAAGACCTTCAAATTCTGCTTCTAAAAGTGTATTCATTCTTAGTGCCCTTTTGACCAAAAATAAAAAAATAATTGATTTTCATCTGACTTTAAAATCGCGGTACAACCCAAGCCCCTGAACCGATTTGGCTGAAATTTTGCACATGGGGATTGTATTACACGTCGAAGAGCTGAACAAATTTTGAATTCATTCGACTCACGGAAAGTGCCGTTTTGGCACACCAATTTCCAAATTTAAAATTTATATTTTCTCATTTGACCATTAAAAACAAGTTTTTGAAAGATTTATTGTCACTATCAGAAAGGTCTTCAAATTCTGGTTTTAAATAGGACAAAATTAATTCGCATTTAGTGCTGTTTGGTTCAAAAAAGCGAAATTTTATAATAACAGTAAAAATACATTATAGCCCAAATTACTGAATCGATTTGGCTGAAATTTGGTACATGGAGATTGGGTGACCCGTTGAAGATCTGAAAGGCTTTTGAAAGCAATTGGTGCCCATTTAAGCATATCAACTTAAAATTTTAAATACAAGACCTCCTTTTTTATGTCGCCATTAGAAAGGCGATCAAATTCTGGTTCTAAAAATGTGTTCACAGTTTCGGCCATTTCAGTGGAAAATAGAGAAAAAATTCTTTCTCATTAAAAGGGAGCGGGGTGACAGTGGATGACATAAAGTGGCAGTTTTTGTCAAAAAGTTGGCAAAAGATTAACCTTAAAAGGAACATATTGTCAAACGTGATGGGTGATGTCCGAGGTCACATCGGTATTTGTCAGAAAATTGCGAAATTAGTCAAGGATTAAAAAAATTCTGTTGAATTGACTACTATCTACACAGAATACAAAGATCCACGCGATGGGGAGGTTCCAGCCGCTTCTCTGCTGCATTTTTTTTTTGATTTAGAAACGTGTCATATCTGACCGGAAGTGGAGTCCCGCCACTCTATATTTTCAAAAACATTAAAAAAATGTAAAAAGTGAGATTTTTGAAAAACGAAAATGCACATCATTTTTTTTATGCCAAATCAAATGCGCAATTACATTTAGGCACTTACATTTTTTTTTGCAACTTTGACAGGTTTGAACATTGAAGTTTGAAATGAATAAAATAGTGTATTAAAAAACACGTTTCATAAGACCAATTATTATCGCACGAGGATGTTTGGACAACGAGAGCGAAAAGCCCGAGTTTTACAAAATCCGAGTGCGATAAGAGCCTTAATTATGAAACACGTTTTTTATACAATTTTTTCTATTTCGGATGCCCAGCTTGTTAATATTTTCAAGAAAAATTTAGATTGTCATTTTCAAAGACAGCCTTGGCAGCTATGGCAGCTAATTCGATTGTTAGACACAATAGTTGTCCAGGTTACGATGTAAATAAAAGCCGTGTTCTAATAGAACACATTACTGAACGCGTTTGGGTGCTATAAAGTGTTCATTAGGTAACCGAAATAGAAAATAGTATATTAAAAAACACGTTTCATAAGGCCAAATATTATCGCACTAGGATGTTTGGACAACGAGAGCGAAAGGCCCGAGTTTTACAAAATCCAAGTATGCGGTAAGAGAGTTATGAAACACTTTTTTTCGCTTTTTTTATACAATTTTTTCTATTTCAGATACCCATAATCAATTAGAAAAAAATCGGTTTTCCATTTTCATAGACAGGTCAATGTTCGCTTGACAGTTGGCGATTGTTGGACACAATTGTTGTCTAGGTTACAAAGTAAACAATAAAAGTCGTACTCTAATAGAGCACATTAGAGAACGCGTTTGGGTGCTATAAAGTGTTCATTACGAAACCGAAATAGAAAAAGAATAGAAGATAATAATAAGCTCATCTACAGGCTAAAACTAACCCCCATACCAAATTTCATAAAAATCCGTTCTGTAGTTTTCGAGGAACCTTGCTCACATCACATACGTCCGCACAGACAGACATTTTATCAGTAACTTTCCATTTTTATGCTGGTTGTGGGGAGGTTAAAAATTATTATTGAGAAAGAAATAGTCAACCAACAAAAAAGGTCTAAATTAAATTCTAATCTTACGCTTATCTTCTCCGGGTCCATTTTCACCAACTTCTGAAACTATACTGATTGTGTTGTGTTTAATTTCAATGATTATTGTAGACAATCTGTGCTAGTAAATATTAAAGTCCAAGACAGTAAGACTGAGTTTAATTAGGTAAATATATACAGGGTGGTTCATTTTTCGATGCTTACCATTAGGATCTCGCAAGCCCTAATAAGTGAATTATTGAAAAGTTGCGCTATTTCTTGGCGATTAAGAATCTGAAGAGAATCTCCCGATATTTTGATTCGTTATCTGAAAATTGCGATTTTAAAGAAAAATTAATATCTTCCTAATGATTGACATCACTAACGGGTTTTCATTAAAAAAGTCAATTGAGGCAGGCGTTGACCCGTCTGCTCTAAATGACTTTTCTACTTCTACGCTCCGCGGGGCAGTTGCTGGAATCGATCGAAAAATTCAGAAAAATCGAATCGCCAAAAACATCAACCAAAAAAGTGGTTTTTGAAAAAATGTCAGTCCTGTTTGTCTGACTGTCCGTGTGTCAAAAATAAATGAAAAAATGCAACAGAGAAGCTTCTGGAACCTCCCCATCGCGTGGATCTTTCCATTCTGTGTAAATAGTAGTCAATGAACAGAAATTTTTTATGCTTTTCGTTTGTGACTAATTTCGCAATTTTCTGACAAGTACCGACATCACCCATCACACTTGACAATATGTTCTTTTTAAGGTTAATATTTTGCCATCTCTTTAATTTTTTAATAATAATTTAAAACCAGAATTTGAAGACCTTTCTGATGATAACAATAAATCTTTCAAAAACTTGTTTTGGACGGTTAAATGACAGAAAAAATTTAAATCTAAAAATTGGTGTGCCAAAACGGCACTTTCCGTCGGTCGATTGAATCTAAAAATTCTTCAGCTCTTCGACGTGCAATACAATCCCCATGTGCAATATTTCAGCCAGATCGGTTAAGGGGCTTGGGCTGTACCTATAGGTAACGCGATTTTAGAGTCAAATAAAAATCTCGAATTTTTTAGTTTTTGGTCAAAAGAGCACGGAGAGTGAATACATTTTTAGAAACAGAATTTAACGTTAAAAATGGGCGTTTGCATTTAAAATTTAAAAGTGGATGTGCCAAAATGGCATTTCCGGTTGCACGATTGGCTCCAAAAGCTTTTCAGATCTAAGTTAGGTTATGATATGCCTATCTTCCAAATTTCATCCAAATCGGCCTAGTAGTTTTGGCCGTGGCGTGTTTACAAACGTACGAACGTACATAAACACAGACACATTTTAACAACCACTTTTTTGGGTTCCTGAGATCTCAAAACGGGAAGCTCTGATGTTATCTCAAATTCGAAAATTTTAGTGATTGCAGTAGACCTCCTTTTTTTTAAGTGGTGAAGTGTGGTGGGGAGGTTAAAAATAGACCGTTCCGCGGACTTTCCAGTTGTTGCAAGTATATGTGCTTAGATATTTACATAATATCACAGCATAATATGTATAATTTCTAAGTTGTCGAAGATGTGGTGGCTTTGATGATGTCCGGTTATGAAAGAGCGGTTCCTTTGTAGATTGTGATCCAAGAAATGACAATGTATAAGAGTATTTTTGTAAAACAAGCGCCCAGTTTACCAGATTGAAGTCTTCATTGGCCTCTAATTGCTAGTGAATGACACAGCAGCCTCATGCTGACCCCCTAATGTAAATCACTGTGCACCTAGAGCGGCTATGGAGCACCCCTGGTACGTCCGCCGTGGCGCCACAATTTATTATTATCTCATCACATTACATCCAGGTAGGTAAGTACATTTAAAAATCTGCAATTGTGGTAACATTCATTAAAATTAAACAAATTGATATTGTAGGTAAGTAGGTAAGTATAGTACCTACTTACTCAAAATTTTCTGGTAAATAGTATTAAGTAGCCACGTGTTTATACACCATGCTGTAGGTAGCTATACTGATGCTTAAGGCCCGAATTTTAGGCCGTTAAAAAGCTCAAAAAAGGTTGTTTGGATAGGTCACAAAAACTGTTAAAATAGGTCACTTTAGGTTAAAAAACCTGTAACTACTCGGACTACTCTACCTACTTGTAAATATAGGGTGGGAACTATTTCAATGCTAACTACTGGGATCTCGGAAATTGTAAGAGATAGAAGTTAGGTTAAATTACAAAAAAGTTGCTCTTTTTGAAGGTGATTAAGAATCTCTAAAGAATTCTTCGATATCTTGATTAGTTCCTGAGTTATTCCGTAAAAACGGAAAATTGTAATTCTAAAGAAAAAATCATATCTCCCTAACCGACAGTTGATGCTATTTAAATGAAACTTGGAACTTTTATATTTTTGACAGCTGTCACATCAATAGCATTGTCAGAAATTTCCTTGGCTTTCTAGATTTTAAGTAACGACAGTCAACTTTTCTTTTTCTTATGGCCGCCATATTGGATTTTAACACCATTAGACACACAAAAAAATTAGCTTCTCAAAAATGTAACCAACCAGGGTTTTTTTCAAAAAAACATTTCAAAGCTTGAGTCACACAATGCCAATTGTTTTTCACCGGATGTCATAAAAAATTTAAAAAGTCGGTGTACTTTCTGCAATTGTTTCCCCCCTAACTTTAGGCTGATTATACACCGAAGAATCCTAAATAATGATTGTACCTACAAATTATTCATACCAATTTCAAATTTTGACGATCTGTCAAAAAAGTCCAAGTTGCTTACATTTTTGAAAAGCAAATTTTTTTGTGTATCCAATATGGCGGTCATAAGAAAAAGAAAAGTTGACTGTCGTTGCTCAAAATTAGAAGGCCTAGCAAAAATTTCTGAAAATGCCATTGATTTGACAGCTGTCAAGAATGTAAAAGTTCCAAGTTTCATTTAAATAGCATCAACTGTTAGGAAGATATGATTTTTTTTTAAATGTCAGTTTTCAGTATTTTAGGAATAACTCAGGAACGAATCAAGATATCAAAGAATTCTTTACAGAATTTTAATCAACTTCAAAAAAAGCAGCTTTTTTGTAATTTAACTGAACTTCTATCTCTTATAGTTTCCGAGATCCCAATAAGTGAGCATTGAAATAGTTCCCACCCTGTATAGACCTATACATGATTACCTTATAAGATGGGTAGGAGGGTTGGACATTGACAGACGGATCCGTTTTGATGGAGTGTTACGTCGATTTGTTAAGTCTCAGATTTGTTAGTTTAATCGTTTGATGTGAAACATATCTTGTGTTGTGGTTTTTATTGCTTCGGTTGGTTGAAATATGTATTGTTTATGTAGGCATTTCCGCATGCAAGGAGCGTGTGGGGTGGGTTGCGTCGGTATAGCTCTGAAAGGCTCCACTGAGATCTCGACTGATGGCCGATTGCCCTATAATTTTAAGGGGTTCCTTAAAGATAAGTGACGTTTCAATTCCGTAGATACGGTTGTTGAAACAATGGTTTCCAAGGACTTTAAGGGTCGCTTCTCTTTAAGGGACACTCAAAAATTACGGTGCAATCGGCCATGAGACCTACAGAGTAATGAATAGGGTTAGCGTTGTACATTTGGATCCGGATCTGGATTAGATCCAGATTTGGATCCGTATCCCAGATTTTAGATCCGGATCTGGAAAAAATTTGGATCCGTACAGCCCTAATTTTTAGAAGCAGAATTTGAAGAGCTTTATTCCTGTGATGATGCGAAAAGTGCGGGTTTGCATTTAAAATTTCAAAGTTGATGTGCCAAAAACCCACTGACAGTGCGTGCCAATTTTCATCTCGATCGATACGTACAATAGTTTACGCTGCAGAGCGATCACAAACAGACAGATATTTTTCAAAAATTACTTTTTAGGCGCTCGACCGGAAAGTTGACCTTTCCAGAGGGGGTTGGTGGGGGGTAGGGGGTGCTTTGGAAAATTTCGCCAAGCACGGATTTAAGTGTCCCCCTCCAAACAAAAATCGACCTGTTTTAGCGCGTTCTTCGCTCAAATCACTGTTCCGTCCAGGAGTTATTCAGGGTGTTTCGTTTTAAATGGCACAGCCTGTATAACTTATAATATAGTATCAAGAGGAATTACAATTGACTAATAATTTTTGCACCAACCATCATCATTTATGTAGGGTAGATTCTGCGGTATAAAGATGTGCTGTCTTTTAAACTCATGCTGTATGTATGTACATGTATGTACATGTATGTACATACAGTGAATGGGCCGACGATATCAGCGTCCTTATAATGAAGGTAAAATTTTGGTTGGGAGGGACTGTCGGAGGGGTTGATGAGAGTTCTCAGAACGTCAATAATGTCTTTCCATCGAAGGGGCAAAATTTAAAAGTAGTGGTGCAAAATAGTACAAAATTTTCTGAGGAGAATGCCAGGTAAAAATAACGGGAAAATTTTAATTGGGGGAGCTGATGAGATTTCTCGGAGCGTCAATAGTGTCCTTCCATGGTAGGTGTAAAATTTAAAAGTATAGTAGGTAGTGCAAAATACTGAAAACAAAATGACAGATAAAAATCCGCACTATTTTAATTTGGGGGGGCAAACATCAAGTTAGCCCTTCCCTCATAATTTCTCCCGGGTAAGGGTGCAAAAATTTTTATTGCTAGTGCAAAATAGTGCAAAATTACGGTGTAAGCGGTTCCTAGAATTTCTTATTGGGGGGGGGCTAACTTAACCGACCCCTACTGTTGCCCTAAATAGAAAAAATCTAAGTAATAAAAATGTGTATGATCGCGTATATTAAAATTTTCGCGATTTTTAGTTTTTACAGACCAACAGACCTAGCTACAGACCAAATTTGATTTTGTTGACCTAGAGTATTTAAAAGTATTGCAATACATTTTAAATGTATTTGTATTTAATTACATCTGTATAAGAAATGTATTTAAAAAGTATTTGTATTTGTATTTAAATACTTAGAAAAGAGTATTTTTAAGAACACTGCGTATAATGATTAGGTATTATTACATATTGCCATAATTGCATTTAACCAAAATTTTTTCTGTACCACATCTGAATGGCATTTTGTCTTTTAACCTTCCGTTGAAGTTGAAGGATTCCATACATCAATGCCTCTGCGCTGGGAGGGCATCCAGGAACATAAATATCCACAGGAATAATCCGGTCACAGCCTCTGAAATTTTTTGCAATGAAACAAATTCTGGACGAACCTAGTGAAATGAGAGCTTAGGGCCGGGCCTATCTTGGTCTTGGTCAGTTTCCATTGTGACAACAAATGTTTCTATAGAAATAATCTCTTGTTAAAGTTAACATAAGATGGAAAAACCGGCCCTATAGTCCAGTCATTATAGAAAAAAATCCATATGAACTTCAGAAAAATTATCAGAGCGCCTCAATTTTATATATCACCTCTTTTGTCCAAAAGTCAATATTTTAGGAGATGAAAAGCATTTTTAACACTTCTTGGTACATATCGCATAATCATCGGAAGCCGAACTCGGATTCTAGGGGACTTTTAGCATTTTATTTAGGACTATCAAAGGAACGTGTGTACAAAAATTCAGCCCTCTGATAGTTTTTCGAAGTAAAATTCTATAATGACTGGACTACCAAATAAATATATAGATATACCTATCTATAAAAATACAAACCTAACAACTGAATAAGAATAATGATAATAGCCTCCCCCATTTGCGCAACTGCCCATTGAAATCACCCATTTGGGTTCTATCATTTGGTCGTACACTTTCCTTAGTGCTGGAGCCATCTTATTCGTAACAGTTCCAGCAACAATGATTACTTCGGTTTGCCTCGGGGAAGCCCTGAATACAACTCCATATCTGTCCATATCATATCTGGGAGCAGCAATTTGCATCATTTCAACAGCACAGCACGCCAAACCAAACGTCATAGGCCACAGCGAAGATTTTCTACCCCAATTCAACAAATCGTCCAGGCGGGCAAGAGTCCATTCCACCGAATTTTTAGTGTCTTGGAACGGGGAATAAGGTCGATCCCTGGGATCTTTCTTACGTGACTTCGATGAATACTGTCGAACTGGAAAAACTATCAAGCGATAACAGTTTTTTCCAAAAATTGACATTGTTCCAGATTCCAGTTTATCTCAATTTGACGTATTTTTGACCTTTTGATAGTGAATACAGTCACTTGATTCTCATTCTCAAACTGTGTTATACGATAGCAAAATTAAAAACGTAATCAAACAGGGTTTATTAATAGTTATTTACGTAATTAGTTATGAAAAGTCCTATATTGTTTGACGAGTCGTAATATTTGCCAAAACGAGCGATAGCGAGTTTTGCAACATTATGCGAGTCAAACAATTTAGGCTTTTCATGACGTATTCCGTACAACATTTTACCTAATTGTGTAAAATCCAACTTTTCAAAACGCAATTAGGTAAAATTTAAAACGCGGTTTTACAAATATTTACATTATGACCCGCGAATAAAAAAATCATAAAATATTTTCTAAATATAGGTATAATATAATAGCTAAAGTCCGTTCATTCACTATAGCAGAAATAACATTTTTCTGGAACTGTACAACCCTAATTTGTAAGCGCGTGTACTTTTGACAATTTGATCGAAATTTGGCGGGAAAGCAAAAACATCACATAACCAAATCTTCTAGGGTTTATTTTTATAACATTTTTCTTTGCACTTTACTCAAAACTGCATGCACATACACAAAGGCCATTTTGGGCCAATTCAGAGCAATTGCAAAATTTTTACATTCGTCATGTTTTCTAACGTATTCCATTGAAATCGCTTCAACCAACAGTACCTACCAACTCACGTCCTGTTAGCAAAATTTCCTCATGCCAACATACAATTCAAATTTTGACGTTCTGTCATTTCAATAGAAAATGAATGGAGAATACAATAGAATTTGGCCTCCTACGATAGCGCAGATCCGTAGAACTATCAGGGTATTCACTGCCGACGTTTAAGTCATATTCCATGTGCGATTATTCGCAAAACTTTTTGCGATATATCGCGATTTCTTTGGTTTTCCACTAAATATTGACGGATTCCACTAACAAAATCAGTAAAACTCCCCAGAAATCGCGACATATCGCAAAAAAGTTGCGATATATCGCACATGGAATACGACCCTAATTTTACAATTTACAGAAAAGGTGTGGATTATCGAGCACTGCAAGAAAGTGTGGCACTCAGTGCACCCCTGCCTTCACGCACCAAAAGTACTAAAAACCATATGTATGTACTTATCTTATACTAAAGCTTCCTTCTTATGCATCCGATTTCCGACGATACGTTTATCCGATTCGATTGCTTTCTGATTGGCTACAAATTTAAATTGTTTTTTAACGTTTGTTGACAGTTGTTAAAAATGGCATTTTCTGTCACCATCAGTATTAAATTTGATTAACTTTTAACACTGGTATGTTAAATAGGTAGTTATTTATGATGTAAGTGTGAAAAGTGTTTTTTTTTATTTTGTGAGAAGGGAAGTTTGGGACACGACGCCCATCTGGCCCATATCTCTTCGAACAAAATAAAATCACTTTTAACACGCACCATTTTTTTTACAAACACTATTAAAAGCCAAAGCAAAAGCAAAAGAAGACAAAGCAAGCCCTGGAAACAATTAGGCTCTGGTCGCAAATAAACGTTTAGTCGCATATTAACGATAGTGGGGGTTGTGTGTGTGTCTCAGGCTTTTTTTCTGTTGGTTTGTAAACGGGATTTCAGTTCGGTCAAAATTCCTGTCAATGACCAAATTAAAAACAGAGGCGGCCTCTGGTGGGCATTCCGTAGTAAGGACAGCCATCTTGGAAGTGGCGTTTATTTTGGCGCGAATGATGGTTTACATGTTATTCTTACGGGAGATGACGGATTTTTATTTTGAAATTTCGCTGTTAATGGTTGATTTATAAAGTGCAGTTCGTGTTTGATGATATATTAGCTTTGTTATTAGTTTACTTTTTTGCACTGGCTGCTATGGTTCGGGCTTTTTGTTATTTATTCAAATTGACATCGGCTTTCACTTATGCAACCAGTAGCACGATTTTATTTAGATGTGTTTAGTGTAGAGCCACAATGGCGAGCGTCGATTATTCTCACAAATATAATCATCGCATCGCTAAATAAGGCCGGTTCGGGTATGTTCAGCATTTATTTCTATTGTTACACTGAAATATTCTAAAATGTCATAAAAGAAGGAACCTGTAAAAGATTAACCTCCCATAATTCCGTGCACTGACGGATGTGAAATCCCGTTTACAAACCAACAGAAAAAAGGCCTGAGACACACAACCCCCGCTTTCGTTAATATGCGACGGGACTTTAGCAGGGGCGGATGGGCTCAACTAAAGCGGCCTGGGAAAACTTTTGAGGCGGCCCACTTTATTTTACGAGGGGACAAACCCCCGCGAAAAATTTTTCGCCCCCCCCCCCCGTAGGACCCGTTGTTGAGTGTTTTAATTAATAAACTAATCAATAGAAAAGTAATTTACGGGCCCCTTGTTGCCAACTTTCAAAAATAAAGATAAGGGAAATTGTTAAGAAAGAAATGTGAAATGGCGCCGCAGGCGAAATTTTTGAAAACTTTCAAGGTCACGCATTTTCCAAGCACTTAGAATACACACCGGGCCCTCAAAGCTGCCCGGGGCCCGTGTGTCTTTGGAACACCCTGAACACCCCCACACTACGCCACTGTTTGAAAATGTCATGAAAAGCGACACGTCCGTCGGTCGGCCGCCGCTGCCGGCCCAAGCGGCCCACCAAGCCGCGGCCCACCGGGAAAATTCCCGCTCTCCCGCCTGTCCCATCCGCCCCTGGACTTTAGACAGCAACAGGAGCATTCACGGAGCTCTGCCATGCATCGTTAAAAATTTACTCATAACAACATTACAATTCTAATAGTCCCTCAAAAAAATTTATTTTATTGCGGGAGATATTTCGTTTAATTACAGTCATAGGCCATTTAATACATACAAATCTTAGTATGACATTCTAATTGCTTGATTTTTCTCCGTGATGATGTCGTTATTTGTCAGACAATTCCGAAATTAGTTACAGACGAGAAATTAAAGTTTTTCTGTCGAATTGACTACTATCTATAATACATATTTTTTTGACCTGACTAACTAACTGGGAATTTCGATTTCTGAAATTGGATTCCTGTTTTTTCGTCTTAGTTTCATTTCAGGGTAACTTTGCAATGTTGGCAAAATCGTTGACAAAGTGACAAATAAAAGTCAGGTTTGACAACACTTTTCAAAAAATGACGCGAATAATTTTAAAAGTGATAAAGCAAGTCCGTTCATAAGTGTTTTCAGAGATTTTTCTATAAAACAGGGGACAGAAAATGAATACAACACAGATAGTTGAAATGATAGCGGAAATTTTTAATGTTTGTATCGACTATCGACCATCCGCAATTATTCAAAAATTTGCAAACATGTTTTTAGATAAAGCCGGGGATAAAGCGAAATCTTCGCAATTTTAAAAGACTCAATTAAACATCTACGGATAACAAAAACTGGAGATAACTTCGCTGACATACCTTTCCAGTCACAATTTCGTTAGCAGAGTCTGACACGAGTCAGAAAGTGAGCCACATTATGATAATGAATCGGAGACTGCAGATGGAGACCAATGGGGCGACGTAAAGTTTGCTCCGCTTTTTTGCTCCTAAAAATAAAATTTTATTGATTTGACTGTAATTTCGTTCAGATTTGCTAAAGTCAAAATCACACTGGACAATGAATTATTTCACTCGACATAAACGCTGAAATCAAATGAAAGAGGCTTCCCTGCACCTCCTCAAGGCTCAAGTTACATTATTACTTCGAATATATTGCACAATACACTAGAAATACGCCAGATAAACGCATTTCAGTTCAATTTTATAAAGTTATGACAATCTGTCAACCGTGTCAACTGGCATAACCTTTATTAATTGTAACCTGACACTGTCACATTTTACAGCAATTTTATTAAAAGTTCATGGAAAATACAGGAAAAGCTCATAAGTTCTCGCTCTCAGGTATCACAGTGGCAAAACGTTAATGTTTTCGATTGGTAACATTTATGAATTCAGCATGTATCAACTCCTTTTAGACGGTCCGGCTCCTCCACCCCGTTTCCCTTATTCCCAAAGTCGATGACACCGAATTTTTTGCTTTTCTCACACAAGATTAGTGTGTCCCACGACATATCCTAATACCAGGGCCCCAAAACATCGGGAAGACACCCTTCCGGCCAGATCCCTGTTTAGCGCCTCCGCCCCAATGTCCCCACTTCCAAAGTCGATGACACCGAATTTTTTGCTTTTTTTACACAAGATTAGTGTGTCCCACGACATATCCTAATACCAGGGCCCCAAAACATCGGGAAGACACCTTTCCGGCCAGATCCCTGTTTAGCGCCTCCGCCCCAATGTCCCCACTTCCAAAGTCGATGACACCGAATTTTTTGCTTTTCTCACACAAGATTAGTGTGTCCCACGACATATCCTAATACCAGGGCCCCAAAACATCGGGAAGACACCTTTCCGGCCAGATCCCTGTTTAGCGCCTCCGCCCCAATGTCCCCACTTCCAAAGTCGATGACACCGAATTTTTTGCTTTTCTCACACAAGATTAGTGTGTCCCACGACATATCCTAATACCAGGGCCCCAAAACATCGGGAAGACACCCTTCCGGCCAGATCCCTGTTTAGCGCCTCCGCCCCAATGTCCCCACTTCCAAAGTCGATGACACCGAATTTTTTGCTTTTCTCACACAAGATTAGTGTGTCCCACGACATATCCTAATACCCGCAAAAATATTCATCAACTTTGAGTTCTTTGTTTGGCTCGGCCATGGGTCAAGTTTGCACTCAAAGTCTATTCACTCATTAGAAATTCACACTAAGAAACTAGAAGTACGTACTTCTCGCTTTTGTACGCAGTGCAAACTGCAAACTGTTTCTTTTATTTGAAAATGTAAGAATAATATGTGCCTAACATTGTACTTACACTAAGTTGATGAGAGAACTGCTATCAAAGTGTGTACCGGATAGGCCTAAAACGTCCGGCCCTAACCGTTTGCAATCTGTTCTTATTCTGCCTTCTTTCAAAGTTAACAAGCTATTTGTGTAGCTAGTGCCCTAATAGCATATTTGCCCAAAACGAAATCCTTTTCACTACTGATCATAATCACTCATTACGTAATTTAAAAAAAAAAAATTGATATTAGTCGGTGGATTAATTGGATCTTGGCCAAAAGTGGTTTAGATAGTAACTGTCTCCACCATTCGACATGTCACCACGTCTGCTGCTAAAAGGAAGGGTCTCGAGTTTAATTTTGTAACCATTCCACTGCGGAGTGGTCAGAGCCTTCTAAAGCATTTGCAATATTTCATAATAAACTGATCTCAGTCTCAGAAATCATTTGCTGCATGTTTGCGTTAATGTAGTTCTAACTTCGCAGTTTTCCAGTTGAATCCTAATTTTTTTAGGCTCAATGGTTTCTGGTAACTATTACTATTACTAGTATTACTATTTTGTCATTAACTTATGACCAGAACTGCTCTTAGTTCATAAGTTTCTTTTGTGCTAGGTACTTGACTGAATAAAATACTAAGTTATTTTATTCAATCATTTGTTTTGTTGCAACTTTCTTTAAACATCTACCATTGTGATCTTCGAGTAAGAGGCGCTGGTATAATTATAAAATTAAACGAACTTACCTTAAGTGAAGTTCAATTTTAATTATATGAAGCGCCTCGTCGAGAAGATCACACCCTCCCAACCCATGTCTTTGTCCAAGACATCATTGTAGTTGCAGCAAAACAGCTTTCAATAATAATGTCATATCTAGCGAGCCATGATCTGGCCGGAAGGGTGCCTTCCCGATGTTTTGGGGCCCTGGTATTAGGATATGTCGTGGGGCACACTAATCTTGTGTGAGAAAAGCAAAAAATTCGGTGTCATCGACGTTGGAAGTGGGGACATTGGGGCGGAAGCGCTAAACTGGGATCTGGCCGGAAGGGTGTCTTCCCGATGTTTTGGGGCCCTGGTAGTAGGATATGTCGTGGGACACACTGATCTTGTGTGAGAAAAGCAAAAAATTCGGTGTCATCGACTTTGGAAGTGGGGACATTGGGGCGGAGGCGCTAAACAGGGATCTGGCCGGAAGGGTGTCTTCCCGATGTTTTGGGGCCCTGGTATTAGGATATGTCGTGGGACACACTAATCTTGTGTGAGAAAAGCAAAAAATTCGGTGTTATCGACTTTGGAAGTGGGGACATTGGGGCGGAGGCGCTAAACAGGGATCTGGCCGGAAGGGTGTCTTCCCGATGTTTTGGGGCCCTGGTATTAGGATATGTCGTGGGACACACTGATCTTGTGTGAGAAAAGCAAAAAATTCGGTGTCATCGACTTTGGGAATAAGGGAAACGGGGCGGAGGAGCCGGACCGTCTAAAAGGAGTTGATACATGCTGAATTCATAAATGTTACCAATCGAAAACATTAACGTTTTGCCACTGTGATACCTGAGAGCGAGAACTTATGAGCTTTTCCTGTATTTTCCATGAACTTTTAATAAAATTGCTGTAAAATGTGACAGTGTCAGGTTACAATTAATAAAGGTTATGCCAGTTGACACCGTTGACAGATTGTCATAACTTTATAAAATTGAACTGAAATGCGTTTATCTGGCGTATTTCTAGTGTATTGACTGTATTGTGCAATATATTCGAAGTAATAATGTAACTTGAGCCTTGAGGAGGTGCAGGGAAGCCTCTTTCATTTGATTTCAGCGTTTATGTCGAGTGAAATAATTCATTGTCCAGTGTGACTTTGACTTTAGCAAATCTGAACGAAATTACAGTCAAATCAATAAAATTTTATTTTTAGGAGCAAAAAAGCGGAGCAAACTTTACGTCGCCGACCAATGGCTCTTTTTAAACTTTAACTGACGTATTCTCTTCTTATGTTTCGCACTAAAATTCAGAAAACTGTACCTCTATGTTCACAATTACAAATGTTTTGGGTTCCTACCCTCCTTAATTTGATTTTTGATTTTCTTTAAAATTAAATTATTCGGTCATTTGGGTGACAATTCTGTTCGACTTTGGCATTTGCAATGTAACCATAAATTCAAAAGCCTCAATCAAACGAGTGGACAGTGGAAAACACTATCCTTGTTTAATACCAAAGCCAAAATCAAAGCAAAACAGTTACTAAAGTTACCAGATTTAGTTAGTCAGGTCAAAAAAATATCGACTATATACAGAAATCAAAGATATACGCTGTGGGGAGGTTCCAGCCGCTTCTCTGCTGCATTTTTTATATAAAAGATATTAATGTTGCACAAATCACAAAATTGCAAAACACTGAAAGGGAAAATTAGTTTTGGAACCGGAATCTAAAAAATTTCGGTTTTGGAACCGGAACCGAAAAAATAACGGTTTGGGAACCGGAACCGAAAAAATAACGGTTTCCTTTTCATGGACGAACCGGATCCGAAAATGTTTTTCGCTTTTTAGTGTTAACAAGAACCGAAACCGGTATTTAAAAACGGTTCCAGTCCCTGAATTACTAATTGTAAATAAATGCTTTGGTAAAAATAAAAATAAATACTTGCATTAGTACGTTCTATTATTATAATATCAGACAAAAGACAAGCAAAATTTGCCAGAACTGAAAATGCAAGCGTTATTTTCTTCTAAATGTATTAAGGTAAATATACTAACATTTTCATTTCTAGCAAACTTTGCGATCTTGAAAGAAAAATCTTGAGACTTTTTAATTTGAAAATTCCGCCTTGGTGATTGGTTTTCCCCATATCCACTAGCGGCGCTAGTTTAACAAATCAGTACATTGGCAACACTGATCTCAGTGGATTTTCTTTTGAGTCGACGAACAGCACTGTCTGTCACCTCGTCGAAGTGGTCAAGTGGTTAGTGGTAGTGGTGGTGAAGTAAACTTCAAAACAAAATATAACTTAAAAGTAAAGGAAGTAAAAACCCTGAGTTGAGCATCACAACTCACAACAAACTTGATTTACTGGCTGAAAAGACCACAAGGGTAAAGGCCAAATAAGAAGAATAACTAACCCCAACCAAACTTTTTCAAATTGTTTACAATTTTAGCATTTCGCTATGGATGACGAAATTAAACTGAATTTGCAAGACATAAAGAAAGATTTACTTCGAGGAATCTACGAGTGTTCACAGAGAGGTTTAAACCAAACTGTAAAATGGCTATCTGAGATAAATCATTCCATTTCTCACATTAAACCTGCATCTGAAGAGCAATTTTTATTCAAAGATGATTGTGAAGAAGAAATTGGGGCCTATTTGATGGCAAAGTGTTACTTTGATCTGAAAGAATACGATAGATGTGCCTTTTTCATGAAGAGTTGTCAGAGAAATAAACCTAGGTTTTTGTACTTCTACTCGAGGTACTTTTCGATCGAGAAGAAAAAGTTGGATAACATGACTGATGATAACTGTCCCCCTGATTCTGCAGAAAACAGTGATTTAAATGATTTGGCGGCTGAGTTACGGACAGATTATTACGACAACAAGTTGGATGGTTTCTGTTTATATCTTTATGGAGTGCTTTTAAAGAAACTAGACCTAGTAGAAGAAGCTTTAGATGTTTTTGTGAGAGCTGTCAATGATGAGCCAATATTGTGGTGTGCCTGGTACGAATTGGGTAAAATAGTTACAAATAAAAATAAGATATTCTCTCTATCACTTCCAAACCATTGGATTAAACACTTCTTTCTGGCCCACACTTACTTGGAACAACTAAATAATGATGAAGCTTTAAGAATTTATTTTGAACTTAGTAACTCCGGATTGGAAAATAACACATACATAATGGCTCAAGTTGCTATTGGACACCATAATCGTAGAGGTAACTAAACTAAACTGAGAGATGAAAAGTCTTGAACAATTTGCATACCTCATTAAATCTTTTGGCAAGGATTTAAACAATGATATTTACAAGTATTGCTCTTTATAAATGATTTAAGTTGCACAAAAAGGATTTAAATCACATAAAAAGATTTAAATCGAGGGGTAATTCGCGACCCAAAATCTTGTACACTAATTCCTCCAAAAGTCAATAAGACCCTTAATACCCACTAATACCTCCTAATTCCTAACAATTTCCACTAATTATTAAGTTTAGAAAAGAATATACATCAAAAAACTATCTGCCTCGCTGTTGTATTATTGATGTAGGTATTAGATTTACAAAGAAAACAAAGCTTATGGGTAGGTAAGTTTAGAAGGAAGTCGAGGGGTGAGTCGCAGGGGAAAATTGTGTATATTAGATTTCCTTTTGGAAAGATTTCCTCAGATTTCTTCTGATTTCCCGGAATTTTTTTCGCAAGATTCCCCGAGATTTCCCCAGATTTCTTAGCACCTGTACACCAAATTTCCCCTGCGGCTCACCCCTCGATTTAAATATTTTCCAAAAACGAAAACAGTTATCTTCTCTCCTTATTGTTACATTTCGAAGGAAAAACTATGAATGTTGACATCTTTACAAGAATGAAATCTGCAAAATTGTCTTATTTGAAAATTTTTTCTGATTTTCTTTACTTTTATTTTTTTTGTTTGTGCATTAATTATACTTGCCTACAAAAAATTAAGGCGCCAAAGTTGATTTAAATCAGCAGAAATATATTAACCTTTGGAAAATAGATTTAAATTAAAAAAGGCGGTCTCGGAGACGGCAGGAACTTCTACGCCGCACTGCATTGGATAACAGCAGCATTTATTAAATTTTTAAATATTTAAAATAAGAAAGTTGCTATGCCAAAAGGGCACTTCGGGTTGACTGATCGGCTTCAAAATCTAATCAGCTCCTCTCCCGCACAGACAATAAAATAAATTGCCACTAAAATGACATTTTTCGAAAAAATGGCACTAAGGTTTTCGGCTTGAAAAAAAATCAGTTATCAAATCCGGTAATAAAAATATACATTTATGCATAGTTTTTTTTTCACGGCACCATTTTTTGGTCAAAAGGGCCCAAGTGTGAATACATTTTTAGAAGCAGAATTTGAAGAGCATTCATATGGTAATGCGAAAAATGGGGGTTTGCATTTAAATTTTTAAAGTTGATGTGCCAAAAAGGCACTTTCCGTGAGCCGGTGTAGCCCAGATTCTAATCAGCACCTACAAATCTCCCACTGAATATGTGTGCCAAATTTCATCAAAATCAGTTCAGTAGTTTCGGCTGTAGCGTGTCCACAGACACACGGACTGACACACATTTTTCAAAAATAGGTTTTTTGGGTTCCTGGGACCCCGAAACGTAAAGATTTGATGTCAGTTCAATTTCGAATTTTTGATCGATTTTATACAGGGTGAGTCTAGTTGGACAAATCAGTCGCCTAGCGTTTAAGATATTGAAATTGGAAATTCTATTTTTGGATATGTTGTAGCTGAAATGGTCCCCTACGCATGGGACCCATAAAGAAAGCTCCAGTTTTATTCAAACCGAAATTATTAAATAAAAACGAGGGCCTAAAAATTTTGTTTTCGATATCGTTGAATTTTTTAAGGTTATTTGGTTAGAGAATCATTTTCTCTTTATGTAAACATAATTTTTTGAAAAAAAAAGTTAACAGTAGCCGAGAGATAAATTATTTTAACTAATAAGGATTTTTAATTATTTCCTAAGGAAAACCACGGGTGCCGTGGTTTTAACAACTGAAAGGCAGTCTAGCTTATACTGCTGACTGTACCACCCGGAATGACAAGCGTCGGTTGGAAATGTCATGTGCCATCGTTTGTGGAAAAATAATGCGAAACTACGAGTTTTTGCCCTTTTCTTTACAGATAATTAGGTAATTTTTATTGGCTCATGGATTTTTTGCTAAATTCGCCGAATACAAGTGTCTTGGGTTGATGTTTTTTTACATTGCCATTGGAGTCGAATGGTTTGACCAAGAAAAGCTATTCTCGTCAGCCAGAAAGGAACAGTGACAAAATTTCAAATAAACATTAAGCCTCTGTCGTCACTTTCTAATAAGAGTACAAACTTTAATAGAAAGGTAGGTACCTACTTGAAAAAATATGATCTTAACGAAACGAGATTTAGATTAAAATGCAGTGGACTACAATTGATAGAGGTTTACATAAATGTTGCAACATTAAATGTACTGAGAAATAAATAACAATGTGGTGACAATAGTCTCCGTCCAATTTTAACGTTCACTTGAAACATCCTCCTGTGCTGTTTTTTTTCATGTTGTGATTTCTGGATGTTCGCAAGCATCATTGATGACCACTGCCCGAAATAACTCGCTAGCCACAATCAAGCCATTTTGCTTCGACATCAAACTTGTTCCTAATCTCGATTCATGTGATGTAACTGCTACATACACCTTCGTTGCATCAATTCATATTTCATCTGTGCACTGCCTTTTGAATTGCATACCTATCCCAGTTTACACCCTCCGTCTTGAATTTTCTTAGTTTCACTTTGCTCAACGCTTCTTTGTCTTTTTTTCATTATATCAACAGTCTCAACATTTGCTACATGGAATATGAATAGACCCCTCAACATCCGATGATGATAAATCTTCTTTTCGTAAGTGTGAAAACTTAACGGCTGAAATAGGATTAACTTTTTAACAAGACATCAAAATCACCTTATTTAACAGCAGTGTACTCACTTGTATTCGGCGAATTTATCAAAAAATCCATCAGGCAATAAAAATTACCTAATTATCTGTGAAGAAAAGGGCAAAAACTCGCAGTTTTGCATTATTTTTCCACAAACGACGCCAAATGACATTTCCAACTGACACTTGTCATTCTGGGTACAGTCTGCAGTATAAGCAAGACTGCATTTCAGTTGTTAAAACCACGGCGCTCGTGGTTTTTCTTAGGAAATAATTAACAATCTTTATTATTTAAGTAATTTATCTCTCGGCTATTATTAACTTTTTTCTTCAAAAAATTATGTTTCCATAAAGAGAAAATAATTCTCTAACGAAATAACCTTAAAAAATTGAAGAATATCGAAAAAAAAATTTTTAGGCCCTCGTTTTTATTTAATAATTTGGGTTTGAATAAAACTGGAGCTTTCTTTGTGGGTCCCATGCGTAGGGGACCATTTCAGCTACAACATATCCAAAAATTGAATTTCCAGTGTCAATATCTTAAACGCTACAGCGACTGATTTGTCCAACTAGACTCACCCTGTATACTGCTCCGCCTTGAGCGTAGAAGTAAAAAGTATTTAAAATCTATGATAAAAGAGTTTTCTACTTCAATTGAACAATATTGGAGATTATTATAACTTTTTTAAATAATAACTGTACATTAAAGGAGATTTAAATCTTTTTTTGATTTTAAATACTTTTTCCAGATAAAGATTTTTGATTTATGAGTTAAATTTTTTTGAACAGTATCTATGATTTTAAATCGTTTGCCAAGTTTTTAAATACTTAGAAATGATTTAATCGTACATAAAGGAGTTAAATCTAATACAAAAGATTTAAATCACATAAAAAGATTTAAATAACTATTTTCCGGGAAAGGATTTTCTGGTTTCCCTATACGTTACATTTCGGTGGGAAAAACTATGAGTCTATGAATGTCAGCTTAATACGAATGTAGGTCGTAATTCGTCAATGTTACTATTTAGTAAAGGTTATTTAAAATTGAATTTTTAAGTAAGTTTGGTTTTCTTTATACTTCTTTACTTATCGTATTTATAGAAAAAATTAAGGCAAAATCAGAAAAAATGTATTTTAAATCCTTGATAAAAAGATTTAAATCAGTAAAAGTATTTTAAATCTATGATAAAAGATTTAAATCTATAACAGTATTTTAAATCTTTCTTAAAAATTAAGGAAATTTTGCAAGAAATTTTACTAACAGAGGTGAGGTGATAGAAGCGATTTCAATGCGATACGTCAGAAAACATGACAAATGTCAAAATTTTGCAATTGCTCTGAAGTGGCCCAAAATGGCTTTGTGTGCGTGCAGTTTTGAGTAAAGTGCAAAATATTCACTGCTACTAACATTAAAAATAAACCCTAGAAGATTTGGGTTATGCAATATTTTTGCTTTCCCGCCAAATTTCTATCCAATTGTCAAAAGTACAGGCCCTTACAAATTAGGGTTGTACAGTTCCAGAAAAATTTTAGATCTTCAATAGAAAAAGAATGGAGTTTACTATTGAAATCTTTTTCCATAAAACAGGGATTTTTGATTTAAATTATTTCATCAAATGAAAAGTTTTTTGATTTTACATTTAAATCTTTTTTCTACTCGTATTAACAATGGAAAAATTGGGCAACTTCGGTGGAAAAATGCACTATCACTAGAAATACCCCACTACACCGAAAAACTTATTCACACAGCTGTAACGCGTTTCGAACACAATGTGCTCATTCTCAAAGCTAAACCACACAACCCCCTTAGAAACTGTCATATTTATGGTCGACCAGCCCTTTGCCTGTGACGGTTGGACCAATCACAGGTCGAGAAGCGGTTCCACGCGGATGAACACGTATAAATATGACGTATCCTATAATAACGTGAAAATAGAAGAGAAAGCTATAGGACCTGTAACCCATTCATGAGTATCTCTAGACTTATGAATGACGATACTCTCCATGGCATCTAATATCTGTACCTTATTCACACTACAAACTAACTTAATATTATCACTTATTTTATGGTCATTTTCTAAAGCATCTAGGGCAACACTGGATTTATCCGTCCTACCATATCTAAGGTAAAGAAGACACGAAAATGAAGGAGCCGCGCCGTGGCGAGGTTACAGCCGCTTCTCTCGTGCCATTTTTTTTGCCTGTAGGTTTTTAAGGAGTGGATAGCTTTCAAAATTTTTTTCACAGGCCTAACAGAGGATTCATACTCCCTATATAATTGTGTCACAAGGGCCGTAATGTGATTTCAAATTTGACTATAGAGGGCGCTGTGGGTTAAACGATTATCAAAAAAAATCCAGCATTGAATTTGTAATGATGTATGAAGCTGAGGTTGGTGGGGGCTAGGGGACTTGTAAAATTTCATCATGCATTGATTTAAGTGTCCCCTTGAAATAAAAATCGACCTATTCGAGCAATTTTTGCTAAAGCCACCCTTGCAGTAGTTATACAAGGTGTTCCGTTTTAAATGGAACACTTGTATTTATAAAGAAACTCAAGTTTACATTAATTACCTACATAATGGTTATGTTTTTTCAGAACTAGCTGAGGCAATAGACCTATTCAAAAAAATTCTTTCTGTGGACCCGTACCGCTTGGATAATTTGGACACTTACTCAAACCTTCTCTATGTAGAAGAAATGAAAACTGAGTTGGCTGATTTAGCGCATAAAGTAGTCCTAATTGATAAATACAGAGTAGAAACTTGCTGTGTTATAGGTTTGTACCTACAGTTAGGAGCATTGCATTGCACTGCTGAATGTTAAAATTACAGGAAACTATTACAGTTTGAGATCTGATCATCCAAAGGCCGTATTGTACTTTCGAAGAGCACTTAAACTAAATCCTCAGTTTTTATCAGCTTGGACGCTGATGGGACACGAATATATGGAAATGAAAAATACTAATGCTGCAATCCAGAGCTATAGACGGGCAGTTGGTAAGTTATTGAATTTAAAGATGTGATTAACAGAGAGGAGACAAATTTTTGTAGAAATCAACAATCGTGATTACAGAGCTTGGTATGGCTTGGGTCAAACTTATGAAATTCTGAAAATGTATTTTTACTCTTTATATTACTATAAACAAGCACAACAGCTGAAACCAAATGATAGTCGTATGATTATTGCACTGGGGGAAACGTATGAAAGGTTGGACAAAAACGAAAATGCCTTAAAATGTTATTACAAAGCTTGGAATGTTGGGGATATTGAAGGGCAAGCATTGATCAAGTTGGCCAAGTAAAAATTATTATCATTCTACTTTTTATTAATAACTTAAATATTTCAGATTATATGAAAAATTAAGGGAATACGATGATGCAGCTGGCGCTTATACTGATTACTGTTTGAGAGAAGACAACAACAAGAATAGATTTGGAGAGGATGCCACAGACTTTTATGACGCTCTGCAATATCTCGCGAATTATCACTTAAAGAAAAGTAACTTGGATGACGCATATTCCTATGCCTGTAAGTGTTTGGAAAGCGATAAGGTATGTCCAGTAAACAAATTACCAATTTTTTCTAAAGAATTCTCTTGTTTAATTTCAGGCAAAAGAAGCCGGTAAAACTATGATAAAAGAGATAGCGATAAGGAGGGCCGAGATAGATTTAAAAGCTGCTGATGCAGTTCCAATGGACGAAACTGCAGAAAACTTGTCCAGCGGGGAAAATGATGATGTATCAGGCATGGAAATTACTCATTCAAGTAGCTAAAATAAAATAAAAGTAATAAGTAATAAAAAGTAATAAAAGTATAACTAGTATAAGGTTATATTGTTTTAATAGTTATTACATATCCAGTCATGAAAGTTACTGATTACCTACACTGTTCAACAAAATTTACACTTTTTCTCAAACTTTGTACAATTCAGTTTTTCTGCATTATTTTCGCTCAGTACTAGCAATGAAGAGCATTAATCTTGTAACTAGGGGCCAATTCCAAGTCACGGTTGCGACCGACGCAAATATGAAAGCGGCGTAACTCAGATGCGACCAATTCCAAGTGTGTTGCATTGCAAGTCAAGTTGACGCACGGCGTTGCTTCGATATTTTGCACCTACTAGAAAGGTGGTGCAAGTGTTTGCGACCATCACAAAATTCAAGTGTGGCGGCCGCCACACCGTTGTTTGCGCGTTTTGCATATGATTTGTTCCCCGATTCTTAAAATCGTTAAATTTTTTCTTTATATCTGGCACCGTTCTTCTTGTAGGGGCAACCGTATAGACCGCCCCCAAGACCTGCTCCCACGCACAATCTCGATGGAATTGGGTTAGTTTGGGCCCTTTTAATGACCCATAAAGCAACCCCCACTTCTTTGTAATTTCATCGACAAGAATTTCTACTTCAGTAGAAGTGAAATTTTTGGATCTTGGTTTCTTCAATTTTCATCGTGCCATTTATTATTGAAGGAAAAATAAGACGAATTCTGGTAAAAATACTTACGTTTTACTCATTTTCACGAACTGGGACGCCAACAAACAAATTCAAATGTCAAGTTTGCGTCGACGTTGCGACCGCGGTCGCAAATCACCGACGCAACTTTGCGCTGCTCCGGTAATTTGCATCGGTCGCAACCCTGACTTGGAATTGGCCCCTTAGCTCAAATAAGAATTTTTTTCTACAAACACTATTAAAAAAAGTTGTGTTAACGTTTGTTGACAATTGATAAAAATGACATTTCATGATACCAGTATTAAAAGTCAGTGTTAAAAATGACAATGCAACAACAATTAAACAAGCCCCGGCAACAAATTGTGACTATACCTTTAGGTACAGGCGTTACAGCGAATCTCATTAACCTTTTCAACTAATAATATGAAAACTTTTGCTTTTAATCGTGTTTGTAGAAAAAATAGTATATGATGCGTGTTAAAAGTGATTTTATTTTGTTCGAAGGGATGGGCCACTCCGCTCAAACTTCCCTTCTCACAAAATAAAATACCACTTTTAACACTTATATCATAACTAACTTATTATGGTTCACTGTAAAAGAATACCTACTAATAGGTATTTTTAGCAATACCTGCATTGTAAGTTCTCCATTAGTGTCAAAATTCACTGACAGTGTGGATCTCACAATACCTTACCAGTTGCTATGTCGTTTCTACATGTATGCTTATGCACATACAGGGTTGTAATATTTAATTACGGTCCATAGGCAGTCAGTGTTGGCTTACATTGCAAGGTGTGTGCAGTATTTTTCTCTTCCTGCCTCAGGTATTGCAAAAAAATACTTGTACGCACCTAGGAATAGTAATAATAATAATATGCATTATTGAGTTTCAAAAAAAAACAGAAATAATAATAATAATATATTTCATAACCAAAAAGTACAGTAAAAAATGTACATGTGGCGTTGTGACAGAAAATATAAAACTAATAAGAAATGTAACACTTATAAGTACAACACTGAAGCTTTTTGTCGGTAAAAGAAGCAAAACTGTAGTAAAGCCTCATTCTCTAAATGCCTCTTGAGTGTCTTTTTAAAAGTATTTTCATTCTGTATGTTTTTTATTTCCACATTCAGAGCATTATTATAAGCAGTACTCAGTACCTAAAGTCCCGTCGCATATTAACGAAAGCGGGGGTTGTGTGTCTCAGGCTTTTTTTCTGTTGGTTTGTAAACGGGATTTCGCATGCGTCAAAACTCCCGGCACTCACTGTCAGTGTCAATAAACAGTAACAATGGAAGTTGAAAGGGGTCTTTGTTGTTAAATGTTAATTATTGTTCGTTATTGTTCATGACAGGACTTTTGACAGAACTGAAATCCCGTTTACAAACCAACAGAAAAAAAGCCTGAGACACACAACCCCCGCTTTCGTTAATATGCGACGGGACTTTATACTTTCTAAGGTACACAAATATACTTTGATTAATATAACTATGTAGCAATGTAGCTGTAAATATCAATGTAAATACTAGAATAACTACAGATGATAGCTCAAAAGGGAAGGAACAGCAAGCGCTGATTTTAATCCTCCCCCAGAAGAAAACAAAACAAGAAAAAACAAATGCAAACGTCTCTGAAAAAAAGGTGTACACAAGTGATCAAAACAAATTGAGAGAAATATTGACCAAGGTCCCATCCTATTGAGATGATTTCAAGGAGGCTTACTATAGATTGACTCGAGCCAGCTAGATTGCAATTTCTGTGATTTATGAGTAGGAAATTCAGAATATGAGCCGCCAAATATGAATAAGAAGCCTTGAAAGAATGTAGTTTATTACACTTGCATTCTTAATAGACTATTAGAAATAGGAAAGGTTGTGGAACAATTCATTAAAAAAAAATTAAAAACGTCTAAAACAGATTAAAGTGAAAAAAGGGACATAAGAACAAACACAAATTGAAATAAAGAAATGGGCAGCAGAGAAGACCGGGCCCGTCACATAGTATCATCAACATACGAACCTGAAAACAACGTCGGTAAGGGATGAAAATGACCGATTGTGCAAAATAGTAAATTATTGACCAAGGTAAAGATAAGAACTATTTTAGCCCAAGCGGCAAGATTGCACAAGTCGCGAGGGCTAAAATAGTCTTCTCTATACCGTGGTGAATATGGTAGGTACGTTTTTCACTGGACCAGCAAAAAAAACCGAATTCTCAGTTCAAAGATAAGTCAATAATGGTACGTTTTAGGGCTAGTAGTGAAAAAAATAACTAATAACACGTCGAATAACACTGATAAGGGAATAAGGCACAAAACTTGCCTACCGGCTACTCTTTTTCGTAAGGTGACCAGATGCAGTGACGTAGTGCGGGGGTGTTCAGGGTGTTCCAAAGACACGGGCCCGGTGAGTATTCTAAGTGCTTGGAAAATGCGTGACATTGAAAATTTTCAAAAATTTGCTTCTGCTGGATATCTTTATGCGGTGATTTTAGCACCTACAGGTTATTATAGGTATTTTGAAAAATTTGAGGAAACAAATTTGACCTCTTTGGCCGCTGGTGCACCCGGGCATCTTCCACACCACCCTTGTTACGGCCCTGCCCTAGGTTAATGTTGCCCCCTCCCCTCCATGGGCCAACGGGTACGTTGGTACGGGCCTGCCCTGGAACACCTGTAATCCAAGACGCAAGCTGCGCGTGCGCCTGGGGGACGCATCGTCGAACGTCGTATCGTATGTCAAATATAAAGGTTTGAGGTTAAAAGAACAAAATAATCCATAAATATTTAAGAATATAAACAAACTGTTAGTTGTGGTTAATTATTTAGCAGTGACTTTCAGTAATAAATCCTTACAAAAATGAGTAACGAGAAGAAGAGACGTAAACGGTACGAAGTTAGTTCCGACTCGGACTCTGTCGACAGTGAAGAAGAGGCCCGTCGAAAAGATATCAAAGAACGGGACGAATTTACGGACCGCCTAAAAAAACGGGATGAAGCGAAAGTGCGAAACATTGTACATGCATCGGATCAAAGGGCCTATGATGAAGCTGCAAAGAGGCTCAAGTTGGAAACAGAAGACAGAGAGAAAATCATTCCAATGCTTCGAGTACAATCTAGACGTAAATACTTGGAGAAACGTAAAGATGACAAAATTGCAGAACTAGAAGAAGATATTGCTGATGATGAGTACTTATTTGAAGAGGAAATGTAAGTTTAAATAGAATAGAAATACCATATTATTCCCTCGTGTAAGACCAACAAAGTCAGTAGGCTGCTATTTTGAGTGTTTTACTGTCACGTTTTGACGTTAGGGTTACAAAATTACACCATGGGACCATGGTCAAGTTCAAAGGTAACTTGGTTCAATTTAAGCTAAAGTACGGCTAAAGGCAGTGAGATCTGGTATTTCCAATAATTTGGATGGAAGTGAAAATAATTTTTTAGCGAATTATTATACCTAAAATCTTTAACTCTTTTCTATCCATTTTTGTTTTTGTATGTATTGCTGCTTGTGTGTTACCAAATATTAGTTATGACCACATGACATTGGTGTAAATATTTATTAACCCCTGATGGCAAAGCCCGACAAAAAGTCAAAGTAGCAGCCTTCTTGAGTTTGTTGCTCTTATGTGAGGCAATATGTATATAAACTCCATTCATTTTCTATTGAAGATCTAAAATTTTTCTGGAACTGTTCAACCCTAATTTGTAACGGCCTGTACTTTTGACAATTTTATAGAAATTTAGCGGGAAAACAAAAGCATTGCATAACCCAAATCTTCTAGGGTTTATTTTTATTGTTAGAAGCAGTGTCACAGATAAACGTACCTGAGGTTTTTTCGTGAATATTTTTCTTTGCACTTTACTCAAAACTGCACGCACACAAAGGCCGTTTTAGGCCAATTCAGAGCAATTGCAAAATTTTGACATTTGTCATGTTTTCTGACGTATCGCATTGAAATCGCTTCTATCAACTCACCTGTTAGTAAAATTCCTTGCAAAATTTCCTCATGCCAACATAAAATTCAAATTTTGATTTTCTGTCACTTCAATAGAAATTCGGTCTTATTCTGGATGACATTGAAAACCTTTCAATATTGAAAACTTTTAAGACGTCCGATTGGCTAGTTATCAATTCTTACAGGAATCGCTGTTTTTTTAAGAGTCGCCATAGCAACCGAAAAGATCACCAATCTGATTGATAGCAACTGAAAAGATCACCAATCGCATTTCTTAAAGGTTTGCAATATTGATAAGTTTTCAATGTCATCCAGAATAAGACCGAATTAATGGAGAGTAAGTTATATTTTTTTGACCTGACTAACTGGGAATTTTTATTTCTTTTTTTACTTTTTAGTTTAATTTCAGCATAATATGAATTTCAGTGCAACTTGCCAATGTTGGCAAAATTGTTGACAAAGTGACGAATAAAAAAATACATCAGTCTTGGAGATGGTAGAAACTTCTACTTTCTCACAGAATTTGTACATAATGCCACAGCAGTTAACGTTAACCGGCTATCATAACAATAATAAACAGAAATAACGTGACGTTTTTTAAACTAATTAGAGTTGGCCGTGTCCGGAAAGACGTATGTTTCAATTTAGTAGGTACAGATATCAAATATGGAGGATAACTAAAGCTGCTTTCCATTTACACATTTATATGAGAAGGCTCATTTAACTCAGCAGTTTGATTGGTCAATATTCAAATGAACCAATCAAATTGCTGACATTAACTGAGGCTACTCAGATAAATGTGTAAAAGGAAAGTGTCGACTTCAGTCACCCCTGATACCGCCAACTTCAATAGACCTTATTCTAAATTAAAGAGCCATCTATTGGATGTTGTACGAAGTTCAGATGGTGTTTCAAGCTACAAAAATTCAAATGCGCCGCCAAAAATTAACCTATATCTGTCAATAATTAGCGTGGCTTGTTGTTATGAAATTTATGATAATGGATCCTACCGTGGTAGTGGCATTGACTAATGGCCTAGAAACGAACTTTGGCAGTAACTTTTGGTCTTTTAACGCATTAAATAAATTATTTACGATGATTCTCCAAGTGAGGCTGTCACTCCTGTCACTTGTCATTCTTGTCAATTTCTGTTCCCACTCGGTTCAGCATGGTTTAGTTCTGAATTAAACTGCTACTATTTTAATATTGTTTTATAATTATTGCATTGAGGAAATTAGCACTTTGAGGTACTAGTTGTAATACTAAAGGTTCATTGCCTTCATACTGCTAGTTTACACGAAGGTAGGTGCTACAGTTTTCAAATGATTTCATATTTTACGAGCACTGTAATGTAAGCGTTTCTTATGGACGCCAATTTCGTGAAACACCAGAGTCCTTCGCGCGCTCCTACGCACATGCGCATTATAATTTTGAATATCGTCTATTAGAAATTTAAAAAATGTCACATTATAAATTCCACTTAGAAAGAATTATTTTGACAGTGATTAGATTTGCTTATAAATAAATAATTTGTCACAAAATGTCATGATGAGGACGTCCAAAAGCATCAGATGTATAGTGCATTAATCACCCTTATAAGGCGTTTTTTCTCGATTTTATGTTTTTCAATACAAATTAATACAAATGGGCTCTCATGCAGAGCTGGGCTACTCAGTATCGAAATGTACTTGAAGTACAGTATTGATTACTTTTGGTACTTAAAGTACCGGTACTTAAGTACTTTGAAAATTCGGTACTGGTACTGGGTATTTCAAGTACTTCTTAAAAGTACTTGATACTGGTACTTGAATAATTTTTTCGAGCGAAGTATTTGTACTTGGTATTTTAAACCATGCGGCATCAAGTACTTAAGTATCGAGTACTTAAGTATCGAGGACTTAAGTATCGAGTACTTAAGTATCGAGGACTTAAGTATCGAGGACTTAAGTATCGAGGACTTAAGTATCGAGGACTTAAGTATCGAGTACTTAAGTATCGAGGACTTAAGTATCGAGTACTTAAGTATCGAGTTCGGTACTGAATCTTTTACTGAAAAAATGGGAGGTTTTTAGAATATTTATTAGGTTGGGGTATATCCAAGAACGACTTCACTTTGTTCATTTCTTAGAAGCCTGAAATTCGCAAAACACTACCATAAATCTTATTGAAATGGAGCACTTTTTGCGTGGTGTCGTTATCAGAACTCGAAATTATTACGGGCACGGGGTGCAGACTGCAATCCTGTCACTTTTTCATGTAAATAAGATGGCACATGACATGTTTACAATCACCCTCACCGAAAACGCAGCGGTCTGGACGTCAGTCAAATGTTTTTTTGTAACATGTACCATCTTATTTACATGAAAAATTGACAGGCAGACGGGAGCAAATGATATTCAGGGTCCCAATTTTTTTTACAAATTTGATATACCTACCGAAATTGTCGCTAGCCCGCTGTCTATAAGAGTATACTCAATAACAAGTAGATACTTGAGTACTGTGTCAAGTACTTAAGTCCTGAAAGTACTTAAGTACCTTATTAAATACTCAGTCTCTTATTTTACTTAAGTACTATGTCAAGTACTTAAGTATTTTATGAAGTACTTAAGTACTTTATTAAATACTCAGTCCCTTATTTTACTCAGTACTTTTAAGTATTGGTACTGGTACTGGGTACTTAACGTGTGCGCACTAGTAAAGTACTGGACTGCAATTTTCAAGTACTTCTATCCAGTACTGGTACTTGATACTTGAAGTACATTCAAAATATCAAGTACTTAGTACTTGATACTTAAGTACTTTTTTTCGGTACTTGGCCCAGCTCTGCTCTCATGATTGGTCAGCTTACAATTTTTTAACCTCCCCACAACCATACAGGATGTCTCAGAACGCTCGCACCAAATTCGGCGTTTTTGAAAATGTGTATGTACGTATAGTCCGAGAGCTCGCGTCGAAAATGCCTAATGACAGAGTACCAAAGAAATAGATATCTTGATAAATAGGGCCTATTAAACTAAACTTAAAAGTGCGCGTCTGCCGGCCCAGACCGGTGGTAGGGCCAAAATATTTTCCATTTTTTGGCCCTAAGTCTAATGGTTAGGTACCAGCACCAAAATTTGAAATAACATGGTATGTGCGAATTTGATTAATAATCTACCTTCAAAATTACTGCAGACTGTAGCGTTTGGGGGGCAGACACTCTCAAATGCAGACGGAAACTGTCCTAACCCTAACGGTTGAGTACCAGGATGAAATTTAGGCCAATGATCCGCAAAATATGTAGAATTCATACATGTGCAAAAAATTGCTGCAGATGGCAGCGACTTTCCTGCAGACGCCCGTTTATCCGTAAATTTCTGAGAGCGCCGCGCTCGCTTTAACACACAACCGCTTACGGTTTTGCGGTAAGGAGAGTAGGAGAGCAAATAAGAAGTAGGCTAAGGGCATTTAAATTTATTAGATATTAACAAATTTTATATTAATTTAACATCATAAAGTGAAAATTAATAATAAAATGAAAATTTGCAAAAATAAAATAATGATCAATGTATTTACGGATAATTAATACATAGGTAAGTGAACCTACCTATTAATGAAGAATAACTGTAATAAAGTGTAAGAATTCATAAACAAAATAAAATGCACAAAAAATTAATGATAACGCAACACCAACAAAAATGATAAAAAAAATTACTGCTGTACATTAATCCTCCAGGGAATCTTACTTATTGGATAATCAAAATCCTCCTCTTCAGGTTGCACATCTTCAGCCACCAGAATGTCTTTTATTGTATCTGGACACTGCGGTCCAGAAAACCATTTGATGCTGTAATTATTGTCAGAACTCAACTCCCAACCACTATTTAAAGGATTTAAAAATTTTGGTTTAGATTGATGAGCAAATCTCCAGATTGCAGCAATTTGGTTTGTCCTTTTCATTTTCTGTTCCAAAACTTGTTTACACGGCGGCAGATTGCTACCTTCAAAATTTTTTAATTTTTCAAATGGACCTATTTATCAAGATATATATTTCTTTGGTACTCTGCCATTAGGCATTTTCGACGCGAGCTCTCGGACTAGTACGTATGTGAGCACGATTTCTCGGAAACTACCGAACGGATTTTAGTGAAATTTGGTATGCAGGCTAGTGTTGGCCTTCTGGTGAGCCCATAGTTAATTTTGTTGCGAATCCGCAGATGCCAAGTGCCTTTTTGGCATGTAAACTATGAAATTTGACTGATGAACACTAATTTTTTTTATCAGCACATGAAAGGTCTTGAAATTCTGTATCTGAAAGTGTACTCACACGTAGCGCCTTTTTGGCATAAAATCGAAAAATTCGAAGTTTCGAAGAAACATTAAATAACACGCTACAGCCCAAAGCGAGGCCCAAAGTATGCGTAGAATTGTACCAATATACGGATGTTTTAACCGACTTTTGTATCTTTTAAGTTAATTGTTCGAGTTCATAGTCAGTATACCTGCTAGCACTAAAGTATAGTATATCATAGTAAAAGTATTTATCTCGGTATTTATCCTTTGTTTTAGATTGACAGCACGTGAGAAGAAGGAACGTGATCGCAAAAAAGAATTGCTACGTTTAGCTCAAGAACATGAAAAGGCCAGAGAGTTGGAAAGGGTTCAACGGTACCATATGCCCCGTGATTTGGGAAAAGGATCTACAGCAGATTATGTTGAAATTGATGACTTGGAGAAAGTGCCTCAATCGGAACAAAAGAAATGGGAAAAGGATCAAATGGCTTCTGCTGTTTTTAAATTTGGCGCCAAAGACTCTTCGTCTAAAAAAGATGAATATGATCTGCTCCTTGAAGATCAGATCGAATTTATTCAAGCACTACAAATGCCAGGTGAGAATCCAATATGTAATGGATTTATGCTAGGATTTCATTCCAAATCAATGTCTGAAACCAAATATTGTAAATTGTAATCAAGAGCATGAAGTGGTTGTACTAAGTTAAATATAAATGCATTTATTATACATCTATGACCAATACCTACTCCATCTTTGGAACTTTCAGACATTTGATATTTAAGATCAAAGAAGTACTAGGGTATAATATGGAAACACTGGACAACTTCGGTGGAAAAATGCACTATCACTAGAAACACCCCACTACACCGAAACACTTGATTTTCACTGCTGACGTATTTCGAACACAATGTGCTCATTATCAACGCCGAAGCTATACAACCCTAACTTCCAGAAAACTAAAATGTTTATAAACCACCCGCGTAGCGTCACCCCTCGGCTGAGAAAGTTAGACCAATCACAGGTCGAGAAATGGTCACGCATGGGTGAACACGTAAGAAGTCCTCCCTAAAGTAGCGTCAACAGAGATGAATATGCGATCGGGCCTGTATCAGCGTTAAGCCTATCTCTAGACTTATAAATTACGATACTTTCCATCGCATCTAGCATCTGCACCTTGTTAACGCTACAAACTAACTTAATATTATCACGTATTCTGTGGTCATTGTGTAAAGCATGGACATTGGATTTCTCAGTGGGGTGTTTCTAGTGATAGGGTATAAAATATTTACTGAGCATTGCATTCCTGAATTTTCCAGGCACAAAAGAAGAAAAGAAACCACAATTAACAGAAAAGGAGAAGAAAAAACACGACATTGAAGAAACCAAAATAAGCCTTCCAATTTACCCGTTTAGAGACGACCTAATTCAGGCAATAAAGGAACATCAAGTTTTAATAATAGAGGGAGAGACTGGCTCCGGAAAAACCACTCAAATCCCCCAGTATTTACACGAGGCTGGGTTTACCGAAGACTCGAAGAAAATCGGTTGTACCCAACCTCGTCGTGTGGCTGCAATGTCAGTGGCGGCTCGTGTAGCACAAGAAATGGGGGTAAAGCTGGGAAACGAAGTCGGTTATGCGATTCGTTTTGAAGACTGCACGTCTGAAAGAACATTGATTAAGTATATGACAGATGGTACGTTGCACAGAGAGTTTCTATCAGAACCCGATCTTCAGTCTTACAGCGTTATGATAATTGACGAGGCTCACGAGAGAACCCTTCACACCGATATATTATTCGGACTCGTCAAGGACATTGCCAGATTTCGGCCAGACTTGAAACTGTTAATTTCAAGTGCCACTTTGGACGCGCAAAAGTTTTCCGAGTTTTTTGACGATGCCCCAATTTTTCGCATTCCAGGCCGTCGATTTCCTGTGGATATTTATTATACCAAGGCCCCCGAAGCTGATTATGTGGATGCGTGCGTTGTGTCCGTACTTCAGATTCACGCAACACAAGCCTTGGGTGATATTTTGGTTTTTCTTACCGGGCAAGATGAGATTGAAACCTGTCAAGAACTGCTTCAAGATCGTGTTCGCCGCTTGGGTTCAAAAGTGAAAGAACTACTTATATTACCAGTTTATGCGAATCTTCCTAGCGACATGCAAGCAAAAATTTTCGAACCAACTCCACCAGGGGCTCGGAAAGTTGTCTTGGCTACAAATATCGCCGAAACTTCTTTAACAATTGATAATATCATATACGTGATAGATCCAGGTTTTGCGAAGCAAAATCATTTTAATTCGCGAACAGGAATGGAAAGTTTAATGGTGGTACCCATTTCTAAAGCGTCGGCCAATCAGAGAGCTGGCAGAGCTGGGAGAGTTGCCGCAGGCAAATGTTTCAGGTTGTACACAGCGTGGTCATACAAACACGAACTCGAGGATAACACAGTCCCTGAAATACAACGAATTAATTTGGGAAATGCCGTTTTAATGTTAAAAGCTTTGGGGATTAACGATTTGGTTCATTTCGATTTTCTGGATCCTCCCCCGCATGAAACACTTGTTATGGCCTTGGAGCAATTGTATGCCTTAGGTGCCTTGAACCACCATGGAGAATTAACTAAATTGGGAAGAAGAATGGCCGAATTTCCGGTTGATCCCATGATGGCAAAAATGATTTTGGCGTCAGAGAAGTACGGCATTAACACGTGTTGAAGATTTTAACAAATTCTGTTTTAGGTATAAATGCGGGGAGGAAATTGTAACAATTTCGGCCATGTTATCGGTGAATGGAGCAATTTTTTACCGACCCAAAGACAAAATAATTCACGCTGATACTGCCAGAAAAAATTTCAATAATATCGCCGGTGATCATTTGAGCTTGTTGAACGTCTACAATCAATGGCGAGATTCAGACTTTTCCACACAATGGTGCTATGAAAATTTCATACAATACAGGTGAAACATATTTACTGAAAAACATGTTACTACTTAATTATTGTTAGGTCGATGAGAAGGGCGAGAGATGTAAGAGAACAATTAGTTGGTCTAATGCAAAGAGTCGAAATTGAAATGGATTCGAATGTTTCTGAATCTATCAATATCAGGAAAGCTATAACTGCTGGATATTTTTATCATATTGCAAGAATGTCCAAAGGGGGCAGCTATAAAACAGTAAAACACAATCAGGTAATATCAGTAAAATTTGCGTCACTTTTTCTACTGAAATATTCTTTTAGAGTGTTACAATGCATCCAAATAGTGCGTTGTTCGAAGACCTACCAAGGTGGGTGTTGTACCATGAATTGGTTTTTACGACAAAGGAATTTATGAGGCAAATAATAGAAATTGAGAGCAAGTGGTTGCTTGAGGTTGCGCCGCATTATTATAAACAAAAGGAACTGGAAGATACTACAAACAAAAAGATGCCCAAAACTGTAGGTCGCAGTACAAGAACAGAATAAAGTTACTTAGTTAAAATTGGTTCATTGATTTATTTGTTGCTTAAAGATGAATTACCATGGATGCACTATTATATTGCGATTTTCAAAACTGTTGAGAGAATGATTAATAATAATAGGATACGAGAAAATAGTACCTATACAGGGTGAGTCTGAAAGACTCCACATCCTTTATACCACAGAATCTACTGTTCAAATGATGAAGCTTGGTGCAAAAATTATTGGTCAATTGTGATTCCTCTTTATGTTATAAGCCGCCAAAGATCTTTATTTTTAAACATTCTTTTTAAATATCTTTCGAAAGGTGTATCGTAGGATTTTGAATTTTTGCACAGCATTGTTAGAGACCAAGAAGCAACTGCTGATGGTACTTAAGACATTATCCAAAAAGCGGATCTCTGTTATACAGGGTGGCTCCGATGTTATTTGCCCTTGAACTTCTTTATGCTTGAAAATATTGCTAATTTGCCTATGCGGCCGTATTCCCCGTTCCATTCTAAAACTTTTTCGGCTCTTCAAATTTTTCGAAAAAACTAACCACTCACGAGAAAAATTGAAAAAACCGAAAACATGATGCAGGTAATCACCTTAAAACCAATGATGAGTCTACCTCATAAAAGAGTGAAATTACCATCAATGTTTTTTCTTCAGTTGTGAGCAATGGTTCTGGGCACAGATGTAGGACAACACCTTCAATGCAAAAAAAACAGTTGAAATGTGATGCGTGTCAACGTACACTTTGATTTTTATTGAAGTTGTAGGCTTATCGGGACGATCATATTTTCGGTTTTTTCAATTTTCCTCGTGATTAGTTTTTTTGAAAAATTTTAAGAGCCAAAAAAGTTTTGTAATTGAACGGGAAATACGGCCACATAGGCAAATTAGCAATATTTTCAAACATAAAAAAGTTCAAGGGCAAATAACATCGGGGCCACCATGTATAGCAGGGATCCGCTTTTTGGATAATGTCTTAAGTACCATCAGTAGTTGCATCTTGGTCTGTAACAATGCTGTGCAAAAATTGAAAATCCAGCGATACACCATTCGGAAGATATTAAATAAAAACGATTAAAAATGAAGAACTTTGGCGGCTTATTATAACATCAAGAGGAATCACAAATTGACCAATAATTTTTGCACCAAGCTTCATCATTTGAACAGTAGATTCTGTGGTATAAAGGATGTGAAGTCTTTCAGACTCACCCTGTATATTGCCTTATGGCACAATATTTTGTAAGAATTGCTACCAACATTTCTGTTTCTGCTCCGACTAAATAGCAAAACACACTGCTGTTGAGAAATCGAAACATAAGAAATTGGACCTTACGTGTTATGAAGTACTGTCTGACAGCGATTAGTGGATAAGTAATATGGTGAACACTACTGTAAGTCAAAAGGCCGCTCGTCTGAAGGAACTAAAAGAATATCTCCGCAGAAGACCTTTAGTTCGAAACGAGTGTCGTGTTATTACTAGTATTATAAGAAATCCTAGACAATTAAGCAAAAACGATCTTGCTCGCATTGTGGATAAATCAGACATTTTATCATCAAATCTTAAAAGAATGATTAAAGGTTTATATAAATTAGATGAACTTGAGGAAAGTGACTACGATTCTGAGGAAACAATTGGTGAAGATGGTTAAAGTTTTTATAATATTCGCGAGGTTCAATTTTTTTATAATTTGTTAGATATTTTAAGAAATAAAAAACATATCTAAATCTATTTCTTTTATTTAATATACAGGGTGAGTCTGAAAGACTCCACATCCTTTATACCACAGAATCTGCTGTTCAAATGATGAAGCTTGGTGCAAAAATTATTGGTCAATTGTGATTCCTCTTGATGTTATAAGCCGCCAAAAATTTTCATTTTTAAACGTTCTTTTTAAATATCTTTCGAACGGTGTATCGTAGGAATTTGAATTTTTGCACAACATTGTTACAGACCAAGATGCAACTACTGATGGTACTTAAGACATTATCCAAAAAGCGGATCCCTGTTATCAGGGTGGCCCCGATGTTATTTGCCCTTGAACTTTTTTGTGTTTGAAAATATTGCTAATTCGCCTATGCGGCCGTATTCCCCGTTCAATTATAGGACTTTTTTGGCTCTTAAAATTTTTCGAAAAAACTAACCACTCACGAGGAAAATTGAAAAAACCGAAAACATGATCATCGTGATAAACCTACAATTTCAATAAAAATCAAAGTGTACGTTGACACGCATCACATTTCAACTGTTTTTCTGCATTGAAGGTGTTGTCCTACAACTCTGTCCAGAACCATTGCTCACAACTGAAGAAAAAACATTGATAGTAATTTCACTTTTTTATGAGGTAGACTCATCATTGGTTTTAAGGTGATTACCTGCATCATGTTTTCGGTTTTTTCAATTTTTCTCGTGAGTGGTTAGTTTTTTCGAAAAATTTTAAGAGCCAAAAAAGTTTTAGAATTGAACGGGGAATACGGCCGCATAGGCAAATTAGCAATATTTTCAAACATAAAAAAGTTCAAGGGCAAATAACATCGGGGCCAGCCTGTATAACAGAGATCCGCTTTTTGGATAACCTCTTAAGTACCATCAGCAGTTGCTGCTTGGTCTGTAACAATGCAGTGCAAAAATTCAAAATCCTACGATACACCTTTCGAAAGATATTTAACAAGAACGTTTAAAAATGAAGATCTTTGGCGGCTTATAACATCAAGAGGAATCACAATTGACCAATAATTTTTGCACCAAGCTTCATCATTTGAACAGTAGATTCTGTGGTATAAAGGATGTGGAGTCTTTCAGACTCACCCTGTATTGAGCCAAAAAAAATCTGCTGATGTGAAGGTATGCAGGATGTTGCCAATACGGGCTACTAGCGTGACGTACGTCGGCCATCTTTGTTGGGCTGAGTTAAAAGCTCATTGTGGACATGATGTAAGGATTTTATAGACAGCAATTCTTCAATTTGCCAATATTAAGGTCTTAAAACGCAACACAGTAACTGTAAATAAAGAATTTGACGAAAAATGCAGTTTTCTGGAATTTACACATTGAAAATTCGCTTTGTTTGGCTTCAGTGGGAGGCGTTGACTATGACCATACACAACAAACATTGCGGTTCCACGTACTCACGAAGAAATGACAAGTAGTACTTACATTATCCTCTACAGATGTTTAAAACGAAAATTATGAAAGCATACATGAAAAGTTGAAATCTAAGTCATTCGATCTGTGATCAGAACTTTAATAATTATTGAAAACCAAAACTCTAAATTACTATTAATTGAAGCAACACACACTCACCCCACATCCAGGGCAAAAAAGGAAATATTTTTCACAGATGTCAACTCAATATAGCCCTTGTAGATTTTGAGCGAGGGCAGTCAAATTTTCTTTTTCTTACGGCCGCCATATATGAATTTAACACTGCCGGATTCACAAAAAATTTGCTTTTCAAAAATGTAGTAGCCAGCTTGTAACTTTTTGAAAATTGGTACCTAATTCGCAAAATCAGACTAAATTTAGATGAAAAACATTTTCAAAAACCTACACACCGACCTTTTCAATCTCCTATGACATGTGAAAACAACTGGATTCATCACGTCTTGGCATCGTGTGACTCAAGCTTTGACATTTTTTTTTCAGAAGAGTCATATTGATTACATTTTTGAAAAGCTAATTTTTTTGTGCATTCGGCGGTGTGAAAATCCAATATGGCGACCATAAGAAAAAGAAGAGTTGGCTGTCGTTGTGCTTGCTCAAAATCTGGAAGGCCTAGAAAATGTACGTCTATTCCATTGGATTCACAGCTGACAAAAATGTGAAAATTCCACATTTCATTTGAATATGAATACCGCCTATCGTCAGAAAGATATAAATTTTTCTTTAAAATAACAATTTTCAGTTTTTTCGGGATAACTCACGAACGAATCAAGATAAAGGAGAATTCTTTACACATTCTTAATTATCTTAAATTTAACCAACAGTCCATCTCATAGTTTCTGAGAACCCCCTAGTAGGACAATGAAATTGGTAACACCCCCTGTACATATGTACAGGATGTTCCCAATTTCATTGTTTAATATTAAACGGTAGGTACATTTGGGTGCCATTGTATTATTACATAATTTATATAAAGTCCGTTCATTTACTATAGCAGAACTAAAATTTTTCTGGAACTGTACAGCCCTAATTTCTAAGAACCTGTACTTTTGACAATTTGATCGAAATTTAGCGGGAAAGCAAAAACATTACATAACCCAAATCTTCTAGGGTCTCTTTTTATTGTTAGAGCAGTGTCACAGATAACCGGACCTGAGACTTTTTCGTGAATATTTTTCATTGCACTGTACTCAAAACTGCACACACACAAAGGCTATTTTGGGCTAGTTCAGAGCAGTTGCAAAATTTTGACATTTGTCATGGTTTCTGACGTATCGCATTGAAATCGCTTCTACCAACTCACCTGTCAGTAAAATTCCGTGCAAAATTTCCTCATACCAACCTAAAATTCAAATTTTGACGTTCTGTCACTTCAATAGAAAATGAATGGAGAGTACAAAGTCATTTTGGTTATGTTTTTTTTAATTGACTGATATTTTATATCTATTATTCTACAGAGCTACATCACTATAATATTTTAAAAATATCATGTACAAAAAATCAGTTCATGCATGTGTATAAAGATAATTCTCGAGTTTAACTTCAGAAGCTAAAAACGCTCCACATGAACAATCAGGTCATTACCTACATATCAGAAAGCATGGCACATCAGTTTGTATTCATTAATGTGTTGTACAAATTTGTGTGAACTTTTATTTCAGTTTCTGGGGTTGAAATTGGTGTTAAAAATTAAAAATTTTAATGACAGCTGACAGACATTTTTTATTCAAAAAGGTTAAAAGTAACTGAGGGTATTCTATAATCTATGGTAACTGAGGTGTACAACACATTAGACTAGAACACGTCTGTGCCAGGTTATAATTTTTTATAACATCAAAGGTGGGTTTGAAAACTACTTTTGAACGCGTTCACATTTGTAGCCATTATGCACCATTAAAGGCTAAGGTCTGCATTACTGAGTTCAACCTCTTGGTGTCCCGTGTCCTTGACAGATTGGCTGTCGAGCCTAAATGTTAAAAGCAAAATTGCTAAAACAGTAACTAAAACGAACTATTAACGTCATTTACGATGTTTTACGATATTTATGACAACTCTCAACCCTATAAATTCGACAGAATGTAAAAAGATAAATAAATAACTAGTAACCAAATCTGTACAATATAAGTAATAGATTATTATTGTTTCCAGTGCGTTTTCAGATGAGTTCTAAGTGCACTACTCTGTACATAGGCTTTGTCACAGTAACTGCATTTATATGGATGCTCTCCAGTATGAATCCTTTCATGAACTTTCAAAGTTGACTTCTCCCCAAAAGCCTTCCCACAATGCTTGCAGAGAAACGGTTTACTCCCTGTATGCCTCTGTTTATGAGAATTTAAATTACCTTTTGCAATAAAATTTTTATTGCAGATTTCACAAACATAGGGCCTCTCTCCAGTATGTACCCTCATATGTACTTTTAACTCTGCAGCTGAACCACACTGCTTGTCACATTGCATGCAAAGGGCGTTAGGGGCCTTCCCTAGACCCAGGTGTTTCTTTTTCATGTGATTATTTAGATGAACTTTAGTTGAACACACCTTCGAACATGCACTACATAAAAAATTGTTATCAGTATCATGAATTGCTCCAAAATGTCTTTGCATTGCTTCTTTTGTGAAGAAACTTTTATCACAGCTTGAACAGGCAAACGGTTTTATCCCTGAATGTTTTTTAACATGGGTGTCTAAGCTGCCAGCAGTTAATAGAAACTTTCCACATGTTTGACATTGATGTGTTTTCTCACGAATTGAATGAACCTACAAACAAAATTCAAATGTGACTTGACTTAAGTCATTTATGTACTTGATGTGACTTACTGCAGAGTGTTGTCTCAAAATTGCTCTAGTCCCAAAAGCCTTGCTGCATACCTCACATTTAAAAGGTTTTTCTCCTGTATGACTTCTCATGTGATCATTTAAACTTGCTTTAGAGTAAAATTTTCTGCTGCATAGCTCACAATGATAGCGTCTATCATCATAATGTCTTTTTATATGCTCAGACAAAACTTGCGATGTCTTAAATTTTTTATCACATTTACAGCACACAAATGGTCTGGAGTCATTGTGTGTCTTTAAATGGCGGTTATAAGAATTTAAAGAGGTACAAGCTTTACCGCACATTTTGCATGAGAAGTCGTCTGAAGATTTCTTTCTCGATTCTTGTGGATCAACTGTTATTTCCTCTTTTTCAAATTTACTTGAAGTAGTGTTTTCATGACTTTCAATGGAGCAATCCTTAATGTCTATTGTAGGATTTATTAAGTACTCATCAATAATTTTAGCAGATTTATGTTCAAGTGCAATTGGTGTTGACATTTTGTCTTTTCGAGACAATAACAATTGGCCAATTTCGAATGATCGTACCACTTGCTGCTTGAAGACATACCAGTGGCTGACTTCATTCTGGCACTGGTTACATACTAAATGGAATAAACCATTTTCTTCTGTAACCTATAACAAGTTACATATTTTGTAATTATGAGACCTTTTTGTGTCATAATATAATATATAATTTAATGTTACCTGCACAGAGGCACATTCCAGCAACATATCGGCTACACCTGCTTCATATATTAGATTCATCTTTTCCCTTTTGACTAGACAAATTCTACACACTTCGTCAATTTGAATATGGTCATACTCATTCAAACTCATCTTAATAATTAGAAAACTGTGCTAGAAACTAGGACGAACGACAATAATTCTCTACTTAACCTAACAAAACAAAATTTGACATTTGTTGACATTGCCACAGAAACCACCAGTGGCGTAGCTCCGAAACCTTCACAGGTAACTGGGACTAGTGTAAAAATTTCATGACTTATTTTTTTGAAATATTTCATGAAATGTTTGTACTCATCTGCGAAGCACAGTATTATTAAATTTTTTGGAAAATTTCCCCATTTTTGAAGTTATACGAACCTCGGTGGTGGGTGGAATGTCATGCACATGTCAAGTTGACTCATTTTGCGCGCGTTTTTAAAAATAAGTTTCATGAAATATTTCAAGGGGTGTGAAATATTTCAATGAAATGAAATTTACATATTTGAAACATTTCAAATGAAATATTTCAGCCTTACAACACTAACTGGGACCCAGTAAAAGCAGTACATTTACATCAAGTTACTTATACCCTTATACCATTGTTTTACCAATACCATACCTTGTGACATGCTTATACTAAACCAAAAGGTTACGACGCTCCAATTAGGGCCTCCTTACTGGTGTGCGCCTTTACAACCCGCAAGATGGCCGAAAATCACTATTTTGATAGTGATTAAAGGAGCCGACAACGAGTGTCGCCACTGTATAAAGTTCTAGAGTTCCGACACTTTCTAAACGCGGGGGTTGCGTTAGTCAGGCTTCTTTCTGTTGGTTTCTAAACGGATTTTCAGTAAAAAAAAAATCTTAGAAATGGCCTTTTCGTCCCTAAAATGGTAGGTATACTTATGTCGAAAAATGGCATTAAGGTTCTCGACCCTAAAATGCAACAGCTACCAATTCCAATACTTAAAAATATACAGTCACCCATACATTATACATACTCATGTTTTTGTGGCGGTCTTGGAAGGACCTTCGAATCATACAAGCCCGATTATGACATACAGAATGCGCCCACTGATATGTGCGTCAAATTTCATCTCGACATCTTCAGTATAGCTGTGGGGCTGTAGCGTCTTTCTTTTATTACCTACGATTTTTTTCCAAAAGGGCGGCTTTAAAATGACATTTTTAGTAAAAAAAGCACTGAGCTTTTCGACCCGGCAAAGCAATAACCATCAGCTTAAGTACCTACTCTCCATTAATTTGCTATTGAAGTGACAGAACGTCAAAATTTTGATTTTAGGTTGCTGTAAGGAAATTTTGCAAGGAATCACCTTCCTTGCAAAATTTCCTTGGTTGGTAGAAGCGATTTCAATGCGATACGTCAGAAAACATGACAATAGATGTCAAAATTTTGCAATTGCTCTGAATTGGTCCAAAATGGCCTTTATTGTGTGCGTGCAGTTTTGAGTAAAGTGCAAACAAAAATATTCACGAGAAAGTGTCAGGTACGTATCTGTGACACTCCTGCTAATAATACAAATAAACCCTAGAAGATTTGGTTCATGTAATGTTTTTGCTTTCCCGCCAAATTTCGATCAAATTGTCAAAAGTACCTGCATGCCCTTATAAATTAGGGTTGTAGAGTTCCAGAAAAATTTTACATGGTTCTGATGCGATAAAATGAACGGACTTTTTTAAGTATGTTTTTCTTCATGGGATTACGGCACTTATTTTTTGCCTAGGTAAAGTCCATTCATTTTCTAGCATTTTCTAGCAGAACTAAAATTTTTCTGGAACTGTACAACCCTAATTTGTAAGGTTGTGTACTTTTGACAATTTTGATCGAAATTTAGCGGGAAACCAAAAACATTATTACATAACCCGAATTTTCTAGGGCTTATTTTTATTGTTAGCATCAGCAGTATCACAGATAAACGTACCTGAGATTTTTCGTGAATATTTTTCTTTGCACTTTGCTTAAAACTGCACGCACACAAAGGCCATTTTGGGGTGATTTTGGGCCAATTCAGAGCAATTGCAAAATTTTCACATTTGTCATGTTTTCTGACGTATCGTATTGAAATCGCTTCTACCAATTCACTTGTTAGTAAAATTCCTTGCAAAATTTCCTCATCCTAATGGAAATGAAACTTTTGTCTTACGCACAGATGAAAAAATTCCCCCGTTGTCGTATTTTGAATTTTGAGTTCAATGTGAATACCTACAAAAATAGTTTGAAAAATTACCTTTCGGATAGCCTTTACTGGTAACAGCTGGTATTTAATTGTATTAGCAGTAGCAATTATTTTAGTTGTGACGTAGGACAAAAGTTTCATTTACATTAGGTATACCAATAACCTAAAATTCAAATTTTAACGTTGTCGACTTCAATAGAAAATGAATGGAGAGTACGTATACATATACCTATTAAAGGGGTGAATTATTTCTTAGAAGCGGAATTTCAAGAGCCTAAACTATGGTGATGTGAAAAATGGAATTTTAACTTAATGTTCCAAAAAGGCACTTCCTGTGTACCAATGATAAGAGATTGAAGGAGCCGATATACTTTTTTGGAATCGTTTTTCATTTAAGTTTAAGATGATTTTACAAATTATTTATATGTACCAATTTTCAAATTCTGACATCTGTCAAAAAAGTTCATGTTGACCTTTGTCTAACCATATCTATACTAAACCAAGATGTTGACTACATTTTTGAAAAGCCAATTTTTTTGTGTATTTGGTTGATGTCAAAATTCAATATGGCGGCCATAAAAGAATCTGCTGAGTAATTCAAAATCTAGAGATAAGGCCTAGAAAATGTATGTCAATAGTTGCCATTCAATTGACAGCTGTCAAAAATATATAAGCTCCAAGTTTCATTTAAATAACATCAATCGTAGGTATACTAATTTTTCTTCAAACTGGCAATTTTCAGATTTTTTTGTGATAACTCAAGAACAAATGAAATTTTTTCAGATTTTTAATCACCAAGAAATAGCGCAACTTTCTCCAATTTATTACTATACCTACTCTCCTATCATTATGAAAACTGCAATATATCAAAAAACCAGCCAATAAATCCACTTTTCCATTATTTAAATAGTGAGGGGTCCTTTTCGGTTCCCGTTTCCAATAGGTCCTGTAAGCGTGACGTCATGACGCCATGTATGGCCGTATGCGCAGCCATTTTTTGACCGCTGACAGAATCTACTTGAATGTCTACTGTCAGTTATGTGTCATTTATCATCATTGTAGGTTAAAATAGCACGTGGTAAACGTGAAAGGTCCCAGATTCTGTTGACAGTAGTGACAGATGACGTATAAATGCGCTAGAAATGACACAAGATCAACGCATGCGCATCATACGGGGCCAAGCGCAATAAACCCCCACCAGTGCCTTAAAGGACCTATGTGTTTTATTCGGTTTGGTAATTCCCCCCCTGAAAAAAAATGTTCAACCACGCCTATGTCTACGACCAGAACAGAACTACCAGAACAACAAGGTCGAGAGCGGTCTGTCTCATGTTGAATGTTATGTTTTGCTATCTTATTCCTGATCTTATTTACAGTAATTTTATATTATTTTATTAAATGTTTACGAATTGGAAAGTTAAAAAAGTGGCACCATCTACAGGTCAACATTAGACTCTTCTCGAATTAACGCGTGCGCGTGATCAATGCCACGGTTGCTCTGCTGGAGAATTCTAGAAATACGCTCAAGGACAACGAAATCTATATAAGCAGGACAGATCGCGCGCATTTTCAAATGTGTATTTGTCGACGGCGAGAGCACATCGGCGTAAGTTAGTTAGTTTTGCAACAAATTGTTTCACCTTTGGTATACATTCTGTAAGTTGTAAATTATTCTTTCGTAAATAAATAATTTCAAAATCATTGACCATCTCGTTTGTTAAGCTTACTGCCATCGACAAACATATTTGTGCTATTGACATAAAGTTGTCATCAGTTACAAGAAAAAGTGAACTTTACTGTGCCATTAAATAATAAGTGATGGAAGTGCTGTTAGAAATGGCTCCTATCAACAATGTTGCAACGTTCGTCTGGAAATTATGGAAAATGCTGAACAATTCCGACACGGCCAGTATAATGCATTGGAATACTTCTGGAAAGAGCTTCCTAATAAAAAATCAAGTTCATTTTATCACGCAATTGCTTCCCAAATACTTCAAGCACAAGAATATGGGAAGTTTTGTAAGACAACTGAATCTCTATGATTTTCATAAAATCGGTGCCGATTGCAAGGGCATTGAATTGGAATACCACCACAAATATTTCCAAAAAGAGAGACCAGACTTGCTCAAAAGTATAAAGAGGAAACTGCCTCAAGGTAGAAGGATTGTTTGTGGTAGAGCTGAGAGAGTCGAATTGTCTACCTTGGCTAGAGAAATAGTTACTATAAGGAACAAACAAGAGGAGATGAGTGGTCAACTGAATTCGTTACAATCGGAAAACTTGGGACTTTTACGGGAACTAAGGAATCTACATCAAAGACACAGTTCGCAAACGCAGATTTTGACTAAAGTCGTTGAGCTATTAGTTCCATTTGTCGAATCTGCTGCACCGTCTTCTCCCCAATCCACTGGGAGTAGTAAAGACGATTCTGATTTTCAAAGGCTACAAATAATGGAACCAATAATGGACACCAACAACCCCGTACAAAAAACTACGAAAACTGAAGAACCAGATAATTCATCGGCGTCTTCTACATGCGACTTAAAACCGTATATATCCACGATTAATATTGATTTCATTAATTCTCTAAATAGTTTCAATGATTTAAGGAAGTTCCTGAAACAACTTAATCAACAACCAATACGAGGCTCTATGTGTACAGATCTTATTGCTACCAGTAGTGCTGATGGGGTTAAAATTGGTGGCGAATCAATGGAAATGGAGATGCTAGAGGACGTAGAGAAGCCCTCTCAGGGTGAATCGAGCTTCTCGTTGGAGTGTGATGAAGACTTGACCAACTTGCTGGAGACTGATGAAGTCTTGTCATACGCATTGTTGGACCAATAAAAAATTAAGATCTTCAAAAATAATCTGTATACAAGTATACAAGATGTGTTGCTGATGAAGTCCGCGCCACGCGGCTATAAAGTATACCTATTGGATTAATATTATTCATCTTTCCCTTTGCTGGATAAGGCTCGAGCCTTGCAGTAATTGAGATGAAAAGGAGTTTGTATGTTTACGAACACACAATATTTATATTATACAATAAATACGACGAGAATATTATATTTTTTGTGTCATTGACGAAATATAAACCCAAAAATAATTTTATTGTTAATACCTAAGTATGTATGTATAACTTACCTATATCAAAATATTTGCATTTCATACCTATTATTATTAATATGTTACTATGATGTATGATGGAATAGACATAGACTCTGTTTCATTGTCGATATAATTATTTTATTTTATTTCGAGAAACCTAAGTGAGAACTATACATATACATACATATACGATGTGCTCACAAGGGATGTGCTTTATTATAACAACAATTCTAACTACATTGTCCAAAAAACTGATTCGATACGTCCAACGTCCTACGTCTTTTCCAAAATCTTCAAGGCGGGTTACTGTTACTCCGTTGCGGATTTCCGAAGTCGTCTGTAATTGGGGCCCCAATTAGTTGTACCTACCATTTTCAAAGATTTTCAAAAGTGGTCCAATAGAAGACGGTGCGTCAAATTCGCCATGAGAACTAAGCTCTAGAGATTTAAGTGGACAGTAGACCATAATCAGATATTAGGGGATATAGACAAGGCTAGAATTTCAAAAAACGCTCTCTATATTATGCTAGAAGCAAATCGGATAACATTTTGACGACAAAAGTGTTTCTAGACTAATTGGACCCTGCTGAATCCGAAAATCACTGTCGGCAATTCGAAATCTTAACAGGAAGTCCGTAATTCTAGATGGCGCTCAAGGCAGATCGTTATATCCAAAATATCATGAAAACTGTACAGTTTTCGACCAAAGACGTGGTATACAAAATTAAAGATAGCTTTATTCTCTACAAGAAAGGCCTTAATGATTTTTTTTCGTACAGACGACGGTTTACCCCTAGCGCGGACAAGAAAGTTGCGCTCGCCGCGCGGCTTACGCGCTCTACGATTATTTAATCAAGAAACTTGTTTCTTAAATTTTAGGGAGTTTTTCAATATATTTCACCAATGTCCACCTAAATACATCTAATTAGTAAGATATTCTCTATTTATTTTCCATTTTTCAATGTGCAAACGCCGTTTTCTGTCTTTCACTGTTGGTTTCTTTTGAGGTGCGCTACAACAAAGAGCAGATCGGATAACATTTTGACAACAAGCATTATTTGAATAATTGAACCCTGCTGAATCCTTAAATCACTGTTTAAATTTCGAAATCTTGAGAGGATGTATGCTAGTCAAGGTGGCTTTCAAGCTCAGTTATAGTTTCTATTTTATTTTCGGGCCTCTGTAGCAAGAACCGTCCATACGATTGCTTTGTGTCAATGATAACTTTTGATTAGGAAGTCGAGATCTACAACATATCAAAATTTCAGCCAAATCGGCTTCAGCTATTTTCCCATTAGGGTGGTATTTTGGATGGTGCCATCTTGAATAAAACATTTCCGGTCAAGATTTCACAATCAAAGCAGTGATTTTCGGACTCAGCAGGGTTCAATTAATCAAAAAATACTTGTTGTCAAAATGTTATCCGATGCGCCCCTTGCAAAAGACGCACCTCAAAAGCAGCCTAGAGTCAAAATAGAAAACGGTGTTTGCACATTGAAAAAAGGGAAGTAAATTGTGAATATCTTACTAATCCCATGTATTTAGGTGGATATTGGTGAAATATATTGAAAAACTCCATAAAAATTAAGAAACAAGTGCTTTGATTAAATAATCGTTGAGCGCGTAAGCCGCACGGCGAGCGCAACTTTCTTGCCCGCGCGGGGGGTAAACCGTCGTCTGTACGAAAAAAATCATTAGAGCCTTTCTTGTAGAGAATGAAGCTATCTTTAATTTTGTATACCACGTCTTTGGTCGAAAACTGTGTAATTTTTCTGCTATTTTGGATATAACTATCTGCCTTGAGCGCCATCTAGAATTACGGACTTCCGGTTAAGATTTCGAAGTGTCGACAGTGATTTTCGGATTCAGCAAGGTCCAATTAGTCTAGAAACACTTGTCGTCAAAATGTTATGCGATTTGCTTCTAACAAGTCGCGAAACTCAAAACTAGCCTGGTCTAATAATACATATACACATACGGAGATACGTATGAGTATAAGTATACTATAGTCATATCTTCGAAAGTTTTGAGACCTTAAAAACTAACTTCGGTCGTCAAACTTTTGGACAAAGGGACAAATGAACATTAGAATTTCTTTAGAAAACACCCGAGAAAACATTAGAGATTTGTAATTCGTTGTAACGGCATCTAATGAGCCTATTGATTTGTAAGGGAAACTAAGACTAGTTGGTTGAAAGCTTGGTCCCTTTTCAAAGAGGAACTATGATGTTTGATCACACAAAGGTATAGTTTCAAAGTCTTGTTCCACAAAATTTACTTACAGCTTAGGACGCGTTTCGGAGTGTTACTCTATCTTCAGCTATAAAAGAAATTAACACAAAATACAAAACAATTGAGCGTCTTTCGATGAATTTACAGTGTGACTCAAAAGCTGTTATTTTTCTTTGACCCAAACGTTTTTTCGTTTTCCAGGCAGCTATTCTGTATTTTGTGTTCATTTCTTTTATAGCTGAAGATGGAGTAACACTCCGAAACGCGTATTAAACAGTACCTAAGTAAATTTTGTGGAACAAAGACTTTGAAACTACCGTTGTGGGCGTTGTGTAATCAAACTAAGACTAATTCACTAGAAACCATTATAACACAGTGTTGCGTTTCTAAATGTGTTTTCCCATAACAAAAACAGATTTAAAGCAGATGGCGCTGTATAAAGAAGGGAGCCAATCAGATGCCTGCGACGCGGCGTTGGTATTGTTGTGTCAAAAGGCAATTAGACGCCATTATTGTTGTTTGCTGCGTGTTTTCTGCTTTAGGTATCAAGCCGATAAGTACGTTTTAATTGTGTTGTTATTAGATCTTTGGTTATTAGGTAGGAATGTTATGGTGTCATTATTGTGGATGTGTGGGGGCATGTGGGGGTCTTATTGTCAGTATGTAGGTATTCTGCATTATTTTTAATAGATTCAATGAATTCCCAATGTCGTTGTACATGAAGCTCGTTGAGGAACTCAGGCGCTGATTGCTGATTCTGTAGCATACTTTTGTTTAGATTCAGATTCACGTTATTGCATGCTCTTTGCATGCATCTAACGCCATGATTGTGGAGCAGTTATGGAGCCACCAACTTTAGTATTGAAGAGAAGGATTTTGAGATGAACTATACGCGATCGGCGTCGACATTCTCAGGAACACTAATCAGTCGTCACGTCACCAGGAACACATTAATCATATTGCTTCAAATTTGTAATGGAAAAGCACATTACAATTTTGGCAATTGAGTTGTAATTTGTTCTACTGGTAAATCCTATTACAGTTTCTAAAGAAATGTAATGGGGATAGTCTGGGATTTCACATTACCAGTTTTTGTATCTTTAATGGGTTGATCTAGGAATTCGGCAGACAAATAACTCTACATCAATCCATTACAACTCATTACATATATTTTTTAATGAATTCTAATGGGCATTTGCAACAGGGGGGCGTCACGTCCGGTATAATAACGAATTTCGATACCATTTTCGACACCCCCTGGACATCCCCATTTTAACCTCCCCATTCCACTTCACCACTTAAAAAAAGATCTTCACGTTTTGAGGTGTCATGAACCCAAAAAAAGTGGTTTTAAGAATGTGTCTGTAACGTGTGTGTGTACGTACGTTCGAACGTACGTAGCGTACGTTTGTAAACACACCACAGCCAAGACTATACCAAATCGATTTGGCTGAAACTTGGAAAGTGGGCATCTGAAAACCTAACTTAGATCTAAAAAGCTTTTGGAGACAATCGTGCAACTGGGAAATGCCTCGGGAAATGCCATGCATCTTGGCACATCAACTTTAAAATTTTAAATTGCAAACCCCGATTTTTCACGTCACCATAGGAAAGGCCTTCAAATTCTGCTTCTAAAAATGTATTCGCTCTCAATGCGCTTTTGACTAAAAATTAAAAAAATGAGATTTTTATAGAATTTTATACAGATACACAGTGTTTTTTCATAAGTACATAAGGAATAAATTCAAGAATATTTTCGAGAGGAATATTTCGGAAATATTCTCGGACAGGTCAACCTTATTTTTTAACCCCCCCATGCAATCCTAAAAATGAAAAAAAATGGGAGGTTACTGCAATCACTAAAATTTTCGAATTCGTGATAAGTCCAGATCTATAGTGTATTTGTTTTGAGGTCTCAGGAACCCAAAAAAGTGGTTTTCAAAATGTGTGTGTGCTGTGTGTATGTGCGTACGTTTGTAAGCACGCCACAACTACTAGACCGATTTGGCTGAAATTTGGTACGTAGGCATCTCATAACCCAACTTAGACCTGTAAAGCTTTTGGAGCCAATCGTGCAAAAAGAAATGCCATTTTGGCATAAAATTCAAGTAGTGCACAAAGTGCGCAAAATCACACAGAGTCGATCGCAAACGATCTCTATTAAGTTATGGACCCTCGGTTTAACCATCACATGAAGACCATAGCACTTTCACTTTATAATACCCATTATTGCCACTGAATTTCTGTTTTTGATGAACAAGCACAAAAAATCCGCACGTAAGTATTGTATATGTGTGCTTTTTTGATTTAATTCTAACACAGATGTAAACAAGAACTCAATAGAACAAACACATAACTAACTAAACTAGAGACAAATTAAACTGATCACTGGATGCAAGTCTAATCACTTTGTGTTAAAAACGGTTTACAAATATGGTAACTAATAATTTTCACTCAGAAAAGCTTTGTCAAAAAAGACAAGAAGAGCGCAAGTAGCCATTGCAAAATGTTTGAGTTATACAATGGTTATACTAAAAGGAAATGAAACTTTCATCTTTCCTCACAACTAAAATCATTGCTACTGACCACACAACTATTTCGAATTGCTGCCAGTAAATTCTATCCGAGAGCTAATTTTGAAACTATTTTTGTAGGTATTCATATTAAACTCAAAATTCGCAATAAAGCAATGCTGGAATTTTTCAATCTTTGCGTAAGACGAAAGTTTCGTTTCCCAATACTATACATCTCACTAATCAAAGCCATTTTCGGCTATTTTATATTTGTTTTTATTGGCGCGACATCTCTGTACTGGAAGCAGAAATAATAGACGTCACGTGACTGAAGGACCATAGACAACTCTACTCTTGACGTTTATTTCATAGGACGTGACGTGAGCACGTGACGACAGTGTTGCCAAAGCTGGGACGGTGAATACATATGGAATAGTGCGAGGAAGAACGAGATCGAGCGAGATCCTTTCCAATCAGGCGGCGCGTGATACGCCGCATTGAACCGTGTGAAACAGCACTAAGATGATAATAATGAAAGAGCTGTCAAAAAGCTAACAACAATAATAAACACCACGATTAACTTCCTAAAATTGGTTAATTTTTACCACAAAGTGGTATTGTATGATCGAAGAGGTGCGTATTTCCTGCGAATAACAAAAATCTCATCATAAACAGCATAAAAAAGAATGAATCACATAAACACCCCCTAATTTACATAAAATTAATGACTGAGCTGATGAGATGTTAACATCGGGAGTTCGAATTGTGCGAGGACCTGACTGGTCTTGGGGCGATCAAGGTAATTGACACTTTTTATGAAAAAAACATAATTCAATTTTTTTAGATGGAGGTGAAGGTTATGTTGGTACGGTCTGTGAAATCGGAAAATCTGGTAGTGTTGGATCCCCAGATAAAACTGTTGTGGTACAATGGGATAATGGCACTAGAACTAACTACCGTGTTGGATATTTAGGAAAGTTCGACTTACGAGTGATTGACAACGCTCAAATTGGTGATTATAATTTTATATACAATTACTGTGAAAGTTGCAGCAATATCCTCATAGGATGAAACTAAAATTACAACATTTGATCTTGGGCTTGTAATTTAATTTTTATTGTTACATCCTTGAAATTAATTATGATTTTGAAATCATTTCAGGGGTGAAACATCCAAATATTGTTTGTGACGGCTGCAAGAGTCAGGGTATTTGTGGAATGAAGTATAAATGTTCGATTTGTTACGACTATGACCTGTGTTATAAGTGTTATCATAATGATCTCGATGATATCTCCCGCAACAACCATTTGCTTACCCACAACTTTAAAAGGTTCGACTCAGCTACAGCTGCAGGGTAAGTAATCCATGAAGTTATTTTCACCAGTAAAATTGTGTAAAATCAGGGTGGATTTGCCTCCTCGACAAAATGCCAAAAAAGTGGAAATGAAAGGAATTTTTGCGAAAGCAAAGGTAGTACGAGGATACAACTGGGAATGGGGCAATCAAGATGGGGGTGAGGGAAAAGTTGGGGAGGTTTTAGACATTCGAGGGTGGGATAAGGAGAGTAGTAGGTCAGTTGCCAATGTTAGATGGTTAACAGGGGCTACAAATGTGTATCGGCTAGGTCACAAAGGTGACTGTGATATTAAATTTGTCGAACCTGCAAGTGGGGGATATTACTATCCTGAACATATTCCAGTATTAGGTAATTAAAAAAATGTTTTGGAGAAAAATATATTGACGATTTCTGCCTTCAGGACATAATGTAGAGCAAGTTGTAGTAAGACCTGTGCGTTCAGGTCCTCCACCTTTCAGTGTTGGTGATAAAGTTCAGGTTGTGGTTTCAGAGGAGCAGCTTAAATCTCTTCAACAAGGACATGGAGGGTGGAACCCAAAAATGGCCGAGGTATGTAGATTTAGCAAAATCTTTAAAAGTTTCCTCCCATTGTATTAGAATTTGTCCTGTGACATAAGTCCTAATAAGCCGCAACCGTCACAGACGACCACAAATAGTTTCTAATATCTGGCATAAACTTTGTAGCAGTTTCTACATGTGCCCAGAGGTAACAAAAGTTGTCAATTTTAAGAACAAAGAACTTGTTTTTTCGCAAATATCTCAAAAACTAAGCAAAATAGGTTTAACCAACTGTATTTAACTTTTCTATAGAGCATTAAATTCTCTGCAAGAGTCGTCTGAACAACTATAGCCGTCAAGTCAGTTGTTTTGTCTGTACAATTTCATGAAGGCCCATTTGTACGAGTCATTGAAGTTCGACGTCCAATACACGGAAACACTGATTTTACAGTTCGTTTTCAGCCGCATAAAGGGCTAATTTCAAGTTGGCCACGACGTAAGTATGATTAGGTGCATAACTCATGAGATGGCGCCAGCAGTACCATTTTACAGATTTCTGCAGCATTGCATCTCATTATCGAAGATTTTCATGCTGAAATGGAGTGACCTCGATACACTCTACCGAAAACAGGCCGTTTCAGAATGCATTTTTTCGATAGTGAGATGCAATGTTGCAGATGGCTGCAGAAATCTGCAAAATCATACTGCCATCTCATGAATTATGCATACTTATGTCGCGACGTCATGAGTTAAATCAACTTGAAATCAACCCCTTATGGCCGGTCCCACGGACCATACTTATCACTTAAGTTAGACTTAAAAATGAAGAATGCCGTTTGTCTTATGGTATAAATGTCATTATTGTCATTTTAATGCACGATTCCACCGACCTTACTTAACTTTAAGAGAGCCTTAAAATGACAATTATGATGTTTATGCCATAAGACAGACGTCATTCTTCATTTTTAAGTCTAACTTAAGTGATAAGTTTGGTCCGTGGGATCGGCCATGGCCGTCTCTAGTTCCAGGCCATGTCCTTAACCATTTGGCAACGCGGCCGGAGGAGATTTAGCGTCAGTTTGACAAATTGTCATAGATTGTCATTGAAGTGAAACATTTGCAAAAATTACCAAAAATAATTGTATTTTTATCAATTTCGAATGATTAAGGAATTGAAATTCAATACTTTGAGAAAGCTTGTAAGTTGTGCCCTGTAAGTAAGTTTAAAATGACAAATTCTGCTTCTAGGTCCAAAGAAAGACATTTTTTGCAAAACTCTTTTCAAATTTTATCGAGATTACAGCTTGGGTTATTTCTAAGCATCTGGGTCTCAAACAACTCCCTTGGAAGCAACTGCGAGTCCTCCATGCTTTAGTGCCGACGTATAATGTGGAGACACTTTAGTTTTTGACCCAGAAAAAGAAATTTTTTACAAAATCCTTTTCAACACAAAGCAAATTCAATCGAGATTGCAGCTTGCATGATTTCTAAGCATCTAATGGGCCTTAAACAATTACCTTTGAAGCAACTGCTAGTTTTCCACGTTTTATAATTTAGAGATGATTGAAACTTGACATTTACTCAGAACTATTGTCTCTGGAACTATTTGTTTATTGAGAATATACGTAGTTTGTATAGAAATAAAGACAATATAATGTTAAATTTTTATTTTTGAACGCTGTGGCGCCTTATTAGAGTTTAGCAAAATCTTACGGTTCTATTAATGAGCAACATAAAGTTGGACTGAGGAATAGATTTTACAACTGCATGATTAGGTAACAATTTCAATTGATAATCTTCGTTTAGCAGTTTGATTGCGGCAGAGTACGATTTGTGTCAACTTTACACAAAATTCTACAGATGAAAATGGTCAAATTCCTGCCTTTTACCATCAGTGCAACGATGAAATAAGTCTTGTCTTAAATCTTAAATGTGGTTTATCCATCCAGTCAAAGTGGTTTTCAGGTTTTTTAAACTTCCTAGTGATAAAAGCTCAATTCCAGTGTGTTTAATTCAAGCACGGCGAAATCTTTTTTTGCAAAACCCTCTTGTACGCCGCATAGTATTTAAATGGGTCTGTAATCAAAATTTATCACTATACTAAATACCACATATCTTACATACTTTCTTCAAAATATTCATTTTCAGTACGTTAATCATTTGAAATTGGTAAAGATTCCACTATTTTTGGTCTTTTTTCGCAAAAGTTTCACTTTAATGACAATCAATGACAATCAGAGACAATTTGTCAAATTGACGGTAAATCTCCTCTCGCTACGTTGCCAAATGGTTAGGACATGGCCTGGAACTAGAGACGGCCATGGATCGGCCATAAGACTCTTAAAGTTAAGTAAGGTCGGTGGAATCGTGCATAAGAGTCTAAAGGTACCTACACACGTTGCGGTTTTTCGTCGTTTTTTATCAATCGCGGAATATCATTCCATGCGGTATTTCAGGATTGGCGAAAAACAAAACGATTGTAGGGGCCTTCCGATCATTTACAGGATGAAACGGCATCATTCCTGCTAAGTGACGGCCCTGCACTCGTTCAATTTTTCGTCAATCATGAAATAACGTTTGAAACGACATTCCGGGATTGATAATGAAAAACTGAATAAAAAATTAGGTGTCATACAGAAGGTACAAGCTTTCTTCACAAGAAACTCAGTACCTACTAAAATTCGTTTAAAAGTTTGTTCTAATCACAACACGTGCCTCCTTCAAATATAGATTAGATCTTTTTTCTCATAATTTATATTTTATTTTTACGTATACAGTCGTCTCCGGCTATGGTGCACTGACAGTACAGTGCATCCGTCAAATTGTGACATGAGGGTAAATGTGACATTTAAGTATATTTCGCATACAGTTCCGACATCTAGGAGTTGCTACCCTAAGTTCGAAACCTTACCATCCGACCAACCATTACCCCACATGGTAGTCGATTTTGCGCAGCAATAGGGGCAAAAAATTTAAAAACTTCGTATTTCTCCTAAATGCGCAGTTGGCACAGATGCTAATAAAGTTTCATAACTAAGATGATTTCGTTTCTTTCGAGCCATAATTTTGTATGAACCTTGTTGAATGTCGTAACAAATGATGCACGAAGGCAACATAAACGTCAATTTTTAAAAACATTGGTCGTGTTCAGCCGACACAACTGTTGTGCAATAGTTTACATAATTCGGCACTGCCAGCAACTGTTGCGTCACAACGGTTGGAGCGACAACCGTTTTAGATCCGTCGGCTGAATGCAACCATTGAATATCATCTAGTGTCACAATATGAGTAAGAAAGTGCTTGAAGTGGAAATTGTGACTCCTTGAAGAGAGTATTGTGACACGGAGTAATTCTGTAGTGAGTCACACATGAACTTTTGTTTTTACATCAAGGCAATGGGGAAAAATAAAAAAACGAATATCTTTCAACCAGGATTGACTGGAAATGGGGCATCAAAGCTGTTCAAAGTGGTCAATAGACCCAAAAAGATGCGGCCGTCAATTACAAGATGCCACGATCTACGTTGATTTTGCACCTGAAAGGTAGAGAAAGCAGAAGTAGAATTACCTGCATATTATAAATAGACAATACAATACTGTCTGTCTCATTTAAGCCCACTTTTCAATGAATAAGAACCCCTGGAAGAAAATTAAATTTTCAAAACGAATTTCACAATTACCCTCATGAAGTGTGCCACAATTTGGCAAAATCATTTCCTACGGTGTTTATGGGTATTTTCTGCTTTGTCACAATTATCTCCTAGATGGGTCACAGCTCACAGCGAATGTCTACAGTGTATTGAAAAGATTGGAAATTGTAGATTGCTATGTCACAATATGGCGGATGCACTGTACCAATAAATTGTTCCGGTCTTTCATGATAAATAAAGTCATTGCTACTACCAATAAAGGCTATCTGACAAGTAATTTTTCAAACTGTTTTTGTAGGTATTCATATTGAACTCAAAATTTACAATAAAGCAATGTTGGAATTTTTCATTCTTTGCGTAAGACGAAAGTTTCTTTTTTCCATAACTGCATAATATCTTCGGTTGTAGTGTACTAATTTTCCGATCTCTTGCGAGTCACTATAACCGGAGTCGACTGCAGTTGGTTTAGTCCATCTTGCTTAATTTTTGAGATATTTTGCGAAAAAGGATAAAAAAGCGTAGGTATTCTTTCTTAAAATTGCCAATAATATTTGTGGCATGTTAGGATTTACGCTTAGCCCGTTTCATTTTGTCTAATATGACTGAACTATTTGGCAAAACATAGTGATACCTATGTAGCTGGTAATATTACCGCCAGGCTCGTCACAATGATAACAGTGGTATATTTTGAAGCCACCAGTTCAAATCAAAATTCTCTTTTTTAAGTGAACCTCGTATCGTATGGATATGTCGATAGTGTTAAATTTGGTCCGTTTTCAGTACATTGGCAAAACAGGAAAAGTCCACCGTGTAACAGATAAAGGAGATATTAGAGTTCAATACGAAGGATGTCATAATCGTTGGACGTTCAACCCTGTAACATTAGCTAAAGTTAACACTGTTGCCGTTGGAGATATTGTTTGCTTAAGAACTGATATGGAAAAAATTAAGGAACTACAGAAGGGCCATGGAGAATGGGTTGAAACTATGAAAGAAGTAAGTATGACTGAAGAGTGAAAACTAGGTCAGTAAACAGTAAAAAAAAATTTCAGAGCTTAGGAAAGCTGGGCAAAATTGTCAAGATATACTCTGATGGGGATTTGAGAGTACAATTGGATGGACATGCGTGGACTTTAAATCCTCAGTGTGTAAGAGCTGTACCAGGGAGCGCAGCGGAGTTGGCCAATACAATGCAAGCTACTCAGAACCAAAGACAAGAACCTTCAAGTTGGTTGAGCACCCGTTGAGCACGTTTTGATTAAATTGTGTTTTTAGTGGAATGGCATCCTACCAATCCTGCAGACAACCAAACAAATGGTATTGCAGATCAGCTTGTGAGAGCAGCTGCTCAGGGAAATTTGGAAACTGTACAAAGACTCTTAGATGGTGTTTCAAGGGGTGTAGTTGATATGAGGAGTGGTGGTAAAACAGCTCTTCAAGTGGCAGCACATCAAGGATATGCCTCAATTGTTAGATTTCTTATTCATTCAGGGGCTTCCGTTAACGCAAGTGATAACGATGGTGATACTTGTCTACATTATGCAGCTTTTGGGAATAAACCAGAGGTGAGGCTTTTAGCTGATCAACATTCTTTACTTTGATTTGAATTCGCGATATTCACGATGTCTACCGCGCACGTGCAGAAGACTTGAAGTGAACGCATATTATCCTCTGCTTCTGCTTCAAACTGACCAAAAGGGTGTTTCGAAAAAAACGAATTTTGGAATTTCGTTTTGGAATAGTCGCCAAAATTTACCTTTTACTATCCTGAGAAGAAAGTTTATTTAAGGTTTTGCTATCTCTATCGCCCGCCCCTCAAATATTAGGTTATTTTGAAATCTCAAGTTTTCAATGAAAAGTTTTTTAAAATGCAATATTTTTTGTTTTTCTATCACTAGTAGGCTCGGAGTAGATTTTAAAGGTCACTAAGGGCCGTTTTTTTATCATCTCTATTTAAATTTTGCTACCTACTAGATGGCCATTGCCATATAGTCTCAAAGACAATTAACTCTCGTCAATCAAGTTGCTGGTGCAATATGTATGACAGAACTTATGATAGTACTGGTTGACGTCTAAAGTTCAAACGTTATATTTTTGTGCTTTTTTTATGGTGGGTTTATGCTCATTTAACACTTAACATTTGTGATTTACCATTTAAGATTTAATAAAAATCAGCGACGTTTATGTTGAAAATTGAGATGCTAAATGTAACCAATCACCACCTTTTGACATCACATGATAGGAGGAAGAAAATGTTGAGCAATTTGGCAAGTAAATGACGCTTGACGGTTATTCGCGAAAATCAGCAAAGTGTCTGACATCTGGTGGCAATACTTTAACTACACTGAGAGACAGGATACGGAAATACTTTTAAACGTCCGTCATCATAATTTCGGCTTACGTCAGTCAGTTGTCAGTTGCGAGGTTAGGTAGTAGTTTTGTTAGGAGACATCCTCTCGCTGACTCGAAATTTTGTGAATAATTCTGTGGAATTTTACGTTTTGTGTACTTAAGTGAAACATTGTAAATCCAGGAAAACTTGGCTTTTAAAAATTCCACATATCGATGTCACTGATGTCACCAACTGACACTGTCAGGCACGTCACCCTAGAATTCTCACTTTCGGCTCCCCAATGGGGTGAGACCGCCATTTTGTGGTTTAGCAATGCCATCTATTAGCAGCTGATTTTCGAGAATCACCAATTTCACGCAAGCGCACATGTCGAGGCACATGTCATTACACCTAAAATTTAAGATTTTAGATTTAAGAAAGTTCAAGTTAACGATCTTTCAAGGCCATCCCCTAAATGTTAAATACTGTAAATCTTAAATGTTAAGTCTTAAAGCATGCGTAAACTTGCAATGAGTACTTCTATGTAATAACCTCACTTTTAGCTGCATAAATCTTAAGTGGTAAATGCTGAATGTTAATGTTAGGTGAGCATAAACCCACCATATGTCTTCGAAGGCGCACCAAATATAGGGCACTCGAGACTATTTCTAGCGTAAATTGCCTTTAAAAAATTCTTATTAACTCCAAAGGGAAGCACAGAAACTCGAATAAAAAACGCACGAAAATATAACGTTTGAACTTTAGACGTCAACCAATACTGTCATAAGTCCTGTCATGCATGATGCACCAGCAACTTGATTGATTATACCGGGTGGCCCATTCAAGACGATCCAGTCGTAATAACTTTTGAACGGAATAAGATATCGACTTGCGGTCTTCGACAGATTCCTTAGCATTATGGGGGACATGTTTCGCCATAGCTTTGACCTTGTTCAGTTTGCGCATTTCACCCCCACCCCAACCAACGTCAAAATCTTAAATGTTAACACACCCCGTGTCGTATATCAAATGAAAGCCCTTGGAAAATGCTATTCACTGTTCTAAGTAGTTTGAGAATTTAGCGAAAAAAATCCGTGAAAAGTTTTGAAAAATTCGATGAAAAATTTGTTGATATGTGAGCTAAAAATGTGACTGATTAGATGTCTAGTGAGTTTTATTTGTTATTAGCTTTTTTGGAGCATTAATTTTAGCTGTTCCACACGGATCAACGAGAGAACCAATAGTGACCTATCCAAACAAAGCTAATAACGATTAAACTCGCTAGCCATCTAATCAGTCACATTTTTAGTCCACATATCAACAGATTTTTCATCCGAGTTTTTCAAAACTTTCCACGGAATTCTAATTTCAGTAAATTCGAATACAGTACATTTTTGTCTCTAACATGAAAACGGTTCGCTAAATTCTCAAACTACTTAGAACAGTGAATAGCATTTTTCAAGAGCTTTCATTTGATGTATGACTCGAGGTATGTTGCCATTTAAAATTTTGATGTTGATTGGGGTGGGGGTGAAATGCGCAAACTGAACAAGGTCAAAGCTATGGTGCGACATGTCCCCCTCAATGCCAAGGAATCTGTCGAAAACCGCAAGTCGATATCTTATTCCGTTCAAAAGTTATTACGACTGGATCGTCTTGAATGGGCCACCCGGTAGTTCATTGTCTTTGACACTATACATATGGCAATGGGCATCTAATAGGTAGCTAAATTTAACTAGAGATGAAAAAAACAGCCCTTAGTGATCTTTAAAATCTGCTCTGAGCCTACTAGTGATAGAAAAACAACAAATATTGCATTTAAAAAAATTATTCGTTGTAAACTTGGAATTTCAAAATAACCAATATTTGAGGGGCGGTAGAGGGCTGAAGATGTTGAACTATCGCAAACCTTAAATAAACTTTCTTCTTAGAATAGTAAAAGGTAAGTTTTGGCGACTATTCCAAAACGATATTCCAAAATTGGTTTCTTTCGGTACACCCTACTGACCAAGTTCAGAGAAGTCATTCTGGGCTGCCCTCTATTGGAGCTTGAGGAAATCCGAGGAGTGCCTTTAAGACAAGTCCTGAGTTTTATTCACTGGGCCGCCCCCTGATAAAAAAAACCCCACCCCCGTGTTAATTCTTGATTTTCGGGGGCGTTAATTTGCGGCCAGCCATCTGAAGTTGCAATTTTTTAACTAAAAGCAAATGATTTTATTACAGCGTCAAATTCACACAATTGGTAATGTTTCTTATTTAGAAGCACATGATACCTTTCAAAATCAGGAAGACTGGGGCACTTCGTGGGCAGACGCAATTAAAATTCGCTTCCGGGGGAGCTTTCACAAACGGCATTCTTCCAATTTGTAATTTATCTCAAAAAAACGAGAAAAAAATTATTAAGTTTATTCTGTTCATCATGATCTTCTGAACACGAAAGTGTGCCTTATTTTTACATTTTTATAACTTTTTTCAACTTGCCTTTGAAAACTTAAGAAATACGAATGAAGTACTGTGTATACATTCAAGGAATGCAAAAATTCCCTAGAAAACAGGAGATTTCTCTTAGAAATTTAAATTTGAGGGTGGGTGGTAATTAAGGAGTGCATTGTAAAATTTTACAAAGCATTGATTTAACTGCCCTCCTTGGCATAATAATTAACCTGCCGGAGCAAATTTTCACATTTAATTTCGTTTCCGAGATATTTGTGGTGGAGGATTTGTATCGCGTATAAAATAATTTGTGGAATGTGTTGAGGTTGGACCTTATAGTCTACTACCAATCAAAATCGATGAGTTTAAAATTGTATATTATAAGATGCTACACATAATTATGTGTTTCGGTCAATACGAATTCACAAGACCATATTCAGGCGGGAGGGTGGGGGTTGAAAGCAAGTCTAGTCAAAGACGAATATCGAAAATTCACATGATTAAATGTTAACAATAAAGCAGTTAAAAAATTAAAACAATCACGAGGCATGTGAATTTTCGATATTCGTCTTTGACTAGACTTGCTTTCAACCCCCACCCTCCCGCCTGAAGATGGTCTTGTGAATTCGTATTGACCGAAACACATAATTATGTGTAGCATCTTATAATATACAATTTTAAACTCATCGATTTTGATTGGTAGTAGACTATAAGGTCCAACCTCAACACATTCCACATATTCGTTTGCCAATCTAAAAGAATGGATTTCGAACCTTTTCATCTATAAAATAATTGTCTGCCACTGCAAAATCAGCGACGTCTGTCTTGGGGATTATCTAAGTCACTAGAACCAACTTGAACATTAGCCCGAGAGACAAACTGGAGTAAATAGTGTAGTAGCTCCACTTTTTTTACATTTTTGAAACGTTCGCAAATGATAACGCAGTCTTAAACACCCCTCTTAACTTATCATCCCACTTCACAAATTTTCAACCCCCCTAGCGTGAATTTTGTAAAATTCGCGTAATTTTGCTTTTTTTCGCAAATAAATTTTACTCATATGGACCGACATGGTGTTTATCCTTTCTTAAGACATGCTAAATGAACTAATTATGGTCTTCTACTTCATATGCCCTAATAAACACGTTGAAGCAAAAGACAGATGGGGCAAATGATTTAATGCACCTTCATTTTTTAACAAATTTTAAGGGCTGCCAATTGAAAACGCAGCCATGAAGGGTTGGAGGACGCGCTGATCATGGTTCCTCATGATAACGTTATCATAATTAGTAACGTCTTTTAGAGAAGCAAATCATATAAAAAAAATTGTCGTTAGCCCGCTGACTTAGGGCCGGTTTTTTCATCTCATGTTAACTTTAACATGAGGTTTGTCACCTTAGTTTCCATTGTGACAACAATTTGTTTCTATGGAAAAAACTTCATGTTAAAGGACCCCGCACACTTCTTATGGGAAATTTAGATCGACAGATTTTTTTTGTTTTTTAATATGTTGTAGCCAGAGCGATGCTGATTAAATCGTCTCACGGGCGCAACCTTGTGGGGCCCACGGTTTGGCCGGTAGAGCGCCCCAAAGACAGGTCCGAACTCCATGAGGCAAATAATAAAAAAATCGATATCTCAGTTATCTTTGAAGTTAGAGCCTTCGCTCAAAAAGTCTTTGGTAGATATTATGCCAAACTATCTTGTCATGTACATAGAAAAACAAATGACGGTCTTTGATAAGAGGACTTAACTTTTGTTTATGTACTTTTTAAAAGGGGTTGTATACATCGACTACGTCCAAGCGGAAACTTTAGCCGGCTCTATTTGAAGTTCTTCTCCTTTATTAGCGTGGTGGTATCAAGAATATATGCAGTTCGGTATACAGAGTGGTCCAACATCTGTTTCCAGCGGCAAAATAACACTTTACATTGAGATTAGAGTTTTAAATTTTTTGCATGGTGACTGGGTACCTAGTAAAAGCGTTTCAGATGAAGTTGGATGTTTAATTTTACCAAACATATGACTCCACAGGATTTCAAATATGGATTTGAAGTCTGGTGTATGTAGTCACAATAGCTAGGTACAAAGAATTAATAGTTTTTGTCCATAATGTGGTTATTGGGTTATTTTGAGCCTTAAGATTATGATAACAAGATTGTTTAATTTTTTAACGTCAGGTTATAAAACTGCACAAGACAAAATAATAGTCATTTTTGTATCAATATGGCGACCATAAGAGAATCAAAAGTTGACTATCATTGCTCAAAGTCTAGAAGCTAGGCTTAGAAGATTTCTGTCGATGCCATTCGACTGACAGCTGTCAAAAATGGGAAATTCCAAGTTTCATTTAAAAAGCATCAATCGTTAGGGAGATATTAATTTCTGTCGCAATTTTAAGATTTTTCAGGATAACTCATTAACGAGTCAAGATATCGAGGAGCTCTCTTCAGATTCTTAATCACAAGAAAATAGCGCAACTTTTGTCTGCTTTCACCGACTTCGTATCTCTTACTGGTTAGGAGATGCCAATGGTGAGCAGTGAAAAAGGAACCGCCCTGTATATGTTTGATATATTACGATAATAAAGGGAGGTAATTTCAAATAAATCCTGATCTATTTGAAGTTATTCCCTGCCAAACGTCCAGCATGGAAGTATACAACTCCTTTTAAAAAATACATTATTGCCTTTTTTTGTCAAAGACCGTCATTTGTTTTTCTATTTGCCATGACAAGAGAGCTTGGCGAAATATCTACCAACGACTTTTTAAGCGAAGGCTCTATCTCCAAAGATAGCCGTTATTAACTAATCTCATTTGTTACTCATTTATTTCGTATACCAAGAAGTTTGAATAAAATATTATTATTATTATTATTATTAGATATCCATTTTTAAATTATTTGAATCATGGAGTTCAGCCCTGTCTTTGGGACGCTCCAACGGCCAAACCGTGGGCCCCACAAGGTTGCGCCCGTGAGACGTTTTAATCAGCATCGCTCCGGCTGCAACACATTAAAAAACAAAAGAAATCTATCGATCTAAATTTCCCATAAGAAGTGTGCGGGGTCCTTTAACATGAGATGAAAAAACCGACCCTTAGTATAACTATGGACAGAGTATAGGCCAAACATACTAAATAGCTGGAATTTCAAGTTCAACAATTATTATAATGCATTCTTATCATTTTTATTATTTCTTCCCAAAAATGAACCCTCTCAATTTCGAATAATCGGAAAGGAACAAGAAACACCTAGGCATAGGTACCTAGTGTTGACTTTGTGGGATATATCTACTGAATACTCCATGGTACGGAAGAAGCTAAAATATAAAATCTAACTTAACTAGTGTATGTAGCTCACTTGAAATTCATTCTCGCTTCATTTTACGCGACTGCAATTTCTAATTTTGTGTCATCCAATATCGACTTGATTAATTTTCGATTTTGCATTCAGGTTTTGGATTTGCTGATAAAAGCAGGAGCCAATTTAAACACTGCTAACAGAAGTGGCTGCACGGCCCTTCACATAGCCGCACATAAGCAACCGGCGAAGTGCGTGCAAATTCTATTAGCGGAGGGAGCCGATCCAAATTGTACAGACCTCTACGGTGATACGGCATTGCACGACGCCATAGGAAAAGACAGCTATCAAGTGATCGAACTGATGTGTGGAGCAAATGGCATCGATTTTACTCTAAGAAACAAAAGAGGTTTCAACGTCCTCCATCACGCCGCTTTAAAAGGAAAGAATTTTGCCACTAGGAAGCTCCTCACAAACGCTCGACAGATGGTGGACGTAAAGAAGGACGATGGGTTTTCGGCATTGCATTTGGCGGCGCTCAACGGGCACAAGGAGGTCGTCGAAACTCTGGTACAACTTGGACAGGCCGATATAAATCTTCGGAATAATAGAAATCAAACTGCACTACTCCTAGCCGTCAGTCAAGGTTAGTTATCTAGAAATTGTTTTTACTTTAAGTAAACAACTTCGGTGGGAAAATGCTCTATCACTAGAAACACCCCACTACACCGAAACACTTGATTTTCACTGCTGACGCGTTTCGAACACAATGTGCTCATTATCAAAGCCGAAGCTAAACAACCTACCTGCGAGAAAAATATTTATAGGCCCACCCGCGTAGCTCCACCCCTCGACCGTGAAAGTTAGACTAATCACAGGACGAAATGGTCACGCATGAGTGAACACGTATAAATATAACAAGTCCTCCCTAAAGAAGCGTAAACAGAGATGAATATGCGATCGGGCCTGTATCGGCGTTCATAAGCCTATCTCTAGACTTATAAATTACTATACTTTTTATTGCATCTAGCATCTGCACCTTGTTAACGCTACAAACTAACTTAATATTGTCACTTATTCTATGGTCATTGTGTAAAGCATAGGGCAACACTGGATTTCTCAGTTCTGCCATATTTAAGGTGGGCTAAGTGCTCCTTAAATCTGGTGTTGAGAGACTTTCGTGTTTGACCTACATACTTGAGATCACAATTTGGACAATTGATTTCGTATATGCCAGATTTTTCGCTATTCCCTACTTTATCTTTCGGGTTGCCTAAAAGGTTTTCCAGTTTGTTTTCAGATCTGAAAACTGTCCTTAAATTTTGTTAGGCAAGAAACCTTGTCAAACCTCTTGTCAACTGAGGTTGAAAAGGTAATGCGACAAATTTTAAGTCCTGTTTTTGTTCTTCGGAACGAAAGGTCGTGGCATTTAACACTTGTTGCTTGAATTTTAACTTCCTAATGATGTTATACACTATGATAGGCTTAAATCCGTTACATCTCGCTATGTCTTTGATTGTTTTGAGTTCTTTCTGATATCTTTCCTTGTTTTAAAGGAACATTCAGAAGACTGTGTGGCAAAAAATGGAAACTTGCCATCTTGTGTTGTGCACAATGATGGGAGTCTGCCGAGATAAGTGAACTCTATGTTATACAACAACTGGAACGGATGCTCAATGTACACAAAGTGAGGCAGGCCTAGGTATGCAACCTGCAGTACTGTAGGATATTTATCTGTCTGACACTGACACATTACATAGGTGTTCGATTTAAATAATTCTCATTAGTGAACTATTTTTCCATGAAAAGGTACTTTTTCTTGCAACGCTTCATTAGGCAGTGAACTCTTCATTAGGTAATAGAACAATAAACAAATCAAAAACGTGTATTTCGATTACTTTAATACATGTTAGTAAAAATTGTTTAGCTAACAAGAACAAATAATAAAGAGACTACAATAATAATTACGAGGGGTGCTTTAAACTTGACTTAGACGGGTTCCAGTTATCTCTTTCAATTGCCGTGATCCATTTTTTGAGCACTTCTGGGCGATTTAATGGAAAACTGAAAAAGAGTTATTTTCGAAAACATACCTAATAAACAGCAATTCCCTACCTGTGAAATTGCCTTTTAATTCTTTTATTGGGCTGATTTGTGCATCCTAATGCTGCACAGGACGTAACCATTAGGAATAAAATATAAAAATTGATGGAAATAACTCAAAAATTGACATTTTCCGATGACACAACACACTGCGTAAGTTAGAGAGTGACACAGATACCACAATAGCGCTTTCTCTATCGGCCTCACATTTGCCTATGCTGGATGTTAGGCAGCATCCGTTCCAGTTGTTGTATAACATAGAGTTCACTGGCCGAGATATAGCGGTATGTGCCGGATTCTTTCCTATAAACGTCAAATTCTAACTTATTATTATTTCTAATCACTAGTGTCTAGAAAAGGGAGTTTTTTAATACTCGGAAAAATTGAGTTTAATTTTGAGATGAGGTCCTCTAAACTGACTAAGATCGAAACCGGCAAAAATGTCATCCACATATCTAAACCAAACCCTCGAAAAATTCTCGCCACACTCGGCTTGCAACTCCGTCTCGACGACGCTCATGTATTTCATCTGTTTTTAGCTCCACATGTTCAAGTTAAAAACTGTTAAAGTTAAGTTAAAAACAGATGAAATACTGGTTTCTTTTGATGTTAGTTCTCTTTTTCCGAGTGTTCCTGTCCCACAAACACTCGACTATACTCTGTCCGGGATCCACACGACCGAGATTCACCCGATTTCCATGGCGATTCATTGTTGACAACAATGATTCACCATGGAAATAGGGTGAATCCCGGTCGTGTGGATCCCGGACAGACCATAGTTAAGGAATTTACTTGAGTTGAGTCTAACGATCTCTCGCCAGAGGTCGTTGACGAGTATATCCGACTTGCAGAACTTTTCATGAGACAAAACTGCTTCGAGATCAATTGTTGCTTATTTCAGGGGTATACGGATTGTCCTGGACAAAATTCCCTGACTTTTCAAGGTTTTCCAGAACGTCTTGCAAAATTTTCCAATACCTACAATCTGCTACGTTAATTTTTAATTTTGTACTGAAAGTGAGAGTTTTGGATAAAACTTCGCAAGTTCAGTACAGTACTAATAGGCCATTACGGTATGTCACAAATTTCCTTATCAGTATTATAATTCGAAAAATAATCAAATTTGATTGAGATCCATCATTTTTGTTTTAAATTTTATTAGATGTATAAGAATTAAGTAATTGTGAAGTAACTAGCCTTGAAGAAGAGGAAAATAAAATTGGTTCTCGAAACGTCGGCTTGGTTCAAAAAAGTGTGTCTTTTATTTATCCAAAATTCCCGTGAACTCTAATTCAATTAACCAAATCATGAATAGCGAAACGACTAGAAATAAAATTAACCCCAACAAACACACGCACGGCGATTTCTACGTCCACCAACCATGTTTCACTTTCCTTTTGTTTCGTGCTCTGGTTTCCTGGATGTTCAGGGACACTCCTATGGTGGCGTAGCGAAAGATGATTTCGAGGGGTGTTGAAAGTAATTTTCCATGTAAGAAAGATATATTTTTCTTCGAAAATCGCACGATACTAATCATTAGCCAATAAAAAAATTGATTTCTGTGTGTTTACCATGGCAACTCGAGGATTTCCTGGAAATTTTTGATACCTACCTAGACCAACCTAAACGAAATTAATAAGTGGAAATTTTTATGTCAAATTAAATGTCAAAAATCATTTCTATTCAATTTCTGTGGCTGTATCGTTGCTATTTTCTTACCGAATCTGCATTAGAGCATTAATTCATTTCCTGGAAATTTTAGTCGTGCATACCAACAACGTAATCGGGCCCTCGTGTTCCACTCGGGCCGATTAATACGTTGTTGGAATGCACTCCAAAAATTTCCGGAAAGAATTAATGCTCTTATGAGATTATAAGTGAGAATTTTGGGCCCTAATTAAGTTAATTGGTGATTGATTGACCGTACTTATAAAAAATTCCAGAAAAACATTGAAAATTCAGAAATTCCCTGACTTCCAGTCCATAGGATTTCCCTGATAATTCCAGGTTTTCCAGAAGCGTATACACCCTGAATTTTTGAGTAGAATTATTCATGAGCGTCCTCGAGACAAAGTTGCAAGCCGAGTGTGGCGAGTATTTTCCGAGGGTTTGGTTTAGATAATATGTGGTTGACATTTTTTTTGTTGTTTATGATCTTAGTCAGTCCAGTTTAGAGGACTTCATTTCAAAATTAAACTCAATTTTTCCTTGTATTAAATTCACCCATGAAGTTGAAAAAGAGAAAAAACTCCTTTTCCCAACACTCTAGTGATTAGAAATAATAATAAGTTAGAATTTAACGTTTGGCCATAGAATAAGTGCATAGAATAAGGTGCAGATGCGAGATGCAATGGAAAGTATCGTAATTTATAAGTCTAGAGATAGGCTTATGAACGCCGATATAGGCCTGATCGCATATTCATCTCTGTATACGCTACTTTAGGAATGACTTGTTATATTTATACGTGTTCACCCACGCGTGACCATTTCTCGACCTGTAATTGGTCTAACTTTCACGTTCGAGGGGTGGAGCTGCGCGGATGGGCCTATAAATACTTCAGTTTTCGAGCAGGTAGGCTGTTTAGCTCCGGCTTAAATAATGAGCACATTGTGTTCCAAACGCGTCAGCAGTGAAAATCAAGTGTTCGATGTAGTGGGGTGTTCACTTTAAGTAAATATTTTTTTAAGGGCACTGCGGAGTTATCGAACTTCTCATAAAACTTAAGACGAACATAAACGCCAAAGATGAGGACGAAGATACTGCTTTACATTTAGTTTTAATCAAAAAGGCCCATCTGACCGGGGATATCAGGCAGGAAGATAGTCCAGACATCTTCACCATTTACGAAAGCATAAGCCACGTGTCTGAATTTCGATTGGCCATCGCAATCGCCTGTTATTTAATTCAGATGGGCATCGACTTGGACACCTTCAACAGTAAGGGACAGTCCCCCATAAGTCTTCTTCCAGAATCAAACCTACAGGAACTGCTTAAGAGTTACAAGCCAAATTTAGATAGTAATCAAATACACGAAAATACTCAGGAATCGTTCGGTATAGAGTCTCTTAGTGTAAACGAACCCCGTCCATCGTTGGACGTGTTTAATTTAACAGACAATGCGCCAAAATCGAGCCCCATTAGGGATGTTAGTGATGAATCTAAAAGACGCAGTCGACGAGAATCGAAAGATAGGATGTTTGTAGCCAGTAGTACCTCACAGGAAAATTCTCCGCTTCATAAAAACCACGATTACCAAAATGAAATTGTAAGCAGTAAACCGGTGGAGTGTTTGGTTTGCTCGGAATTGTCAGAAGAAAACGCCAGACTTGAACCCTGCAATCATAAACCTGCCTGTGAAGATTGTTCATCCAGAATGAAGAAATGTTTGAAATGTGGCTCCATCGTTCAGAAACGGGTCACAAAAGACGGTAGAGTTATTCCTGCCAAATCCAGGCAACCCAGCGCTGAACGAATGAGGTATCTTGAGTGCAAAATTGCAGAAATCGAAGAAAGTCATGCTTGCAGCATTTGCATGGAGAGGAAGAGAAACGTTGTGTTTCTCTGCGGACATGGAACTTGTTCCAAATGTGCAGATACTTTAAAAACGTGTCACATGTGTAGAAAAACAATAACGAAAAAAATACCTATTTATTAGCTATTTTATGGCTTCGTACTAGAGTAGGAATTTTTATCGACGCACATTTCTACAAATCAAAATTTACACCGGGCAATATTCAGTTTCAAATAGATCGACACTTGGGTTACTTGCATTTTGTTGTTAACTTATTTGCGCTACGCTTCTAACGCCAGTTGTTGGTGTTGGATATTTGCTTTTTAGTGTTTAAGCTAACGAAACGCATAAAATCGAAAGTAAAAATTTTGGGCACACCTACACAAAAATGGTTTTAGCTCATACGATATCCTATTCGTACTTTCCTGAGCTTCTCCAAAAATAAGCCGTCTCAAACAAATAAATCATGTATATCCAAATGTCAGTCCATTTATAAACATTTCACTTTATTTCAGCCAAGTAACGTTGCTGTAGAAAATTATTTCAAAACCGTTTTACTACATATATTTGAAATATTGATCTGTTTTTACGGTAGTAATAGACAAGCGTTAAACACGTTATTTTCTTCAATTTGAAAACGTTCTTCGTCTATTACAGGCCTTACCTGTTAAGTAGCAGTATAATACTGGTAATACTTAATTTTGTATATTACTTTAAACTGTGATGCAATTTTCCTTTTATTAGACATGTAAGTAGAAATCCAAAAAAATAACGTGTACTTCTTTTAAATTGACTGAGAATATAATGTATAATATTATAAATGTTTGTGTTATTTTGTTAAGAGTTTTGATGCAGGGTGTTTAACTGAAATTTGATTGTTTACGTTAAAAAGTGTTCATATTTTTCAATATGTTTAAACATAAAAAATGTACTGAAGGTATCTTGTTGAAACTTGATATGCACGTTCGAGCTTTAATAAGTAGGTATGTTGAAGTAGATGAAAGAGTGGCATTTTCGGGGTATGAAAACCATAAAAAATATGATAACTCCGCAAGGCTTGCACACAGCTATTTGAAACTCAACGCATACATATATTTCGATGTAAAACTTGAGGGAAATACTTTTTCCGCAAAATCGGACAATCGATGGGGTGTGGGGTGGAAATTTGGGGTTGCAACTCGAAATTCAGCGTAGTGGTCGAAATTCGATATCTTTCCATTAATGATTCAAAAAAGGTGTTATTCATATTTTGCGTAAACCCCCCTTTTTGTGTTTCTGCATGTTAAGGGTTGTAGCGCCTGCAGAAACACAAAAATACGAGGAGTCAAAAACTACTCGGTGTGTATAGAATTTGGTGTGTGTTAATTTTAAGTTACAATGTAGGCGGATGGACAAATTTTCACCAAGATCTAGCAAAGGAGACGAAACTTAAGGGTTGAAACTGAAAATTTCTTCAAGTAAATGGTGGTATAAGAATACGGGGTTCGGTAGATTTCGGTCAACCATTGAAAAATACTTTGCAAGCTGATAACCTACCTACTTTATTTATTTCTTCTCAAATCCTGTTGATTTAATTTTAAATAGCCGAAGTCATAACTTCTTGCGTATTTAGGTACCTACTACAGTAAATACGCAAGAAGTTATGCAACACTGTAGAAATAAACTCACCCCTGTAAACCATAAAGGGGTGAAGTCGTGAAATTAAAAACAAACTTTCCTTAGAGCATGTGGGGGTGGTGAAATAAAGGGTTGAAACGTTCATGAAGCCCCTGATCCAATTTGAGTCTATGCCCCAGACCAACAAATCTGCCTTTTGTTTTTCAAACTTCCATTCAGGTATATGCCAGGTTAGTTTCTTTTTTTAGTAAAACTATTTCTTAAATTCTGTCCGCCTCTCTGAACACTTAAACTTGGACCACTTACGGTAACTTCCCTTTCTTATTTTTAAAGGGGAAGTTAAAACTATTGATCCCTCCAATGTTCGCAAAAAATTTTTCGTAAAAAAATTTTCGTTTTAAAATGGCTATATCCAGGAGTCTACCACTACCGGATCTTACGCCAGTTCTGGGACACCCTGCATATAAAAGCAATCCGGGTTTGATATGTAGGGAAGCTTCAAATATGCCTCTAATAAATCAGAGCGGGAAATAAATATTTGTTGTAAAAATAAAAACAAAACTGTATTGTTTACGACCACAACAACAGTTAAGGTACAAATTAACACCTAAAACATTCTTACAACATAATAAATATAAGATCAGTCAATAATTCGAAACACACATAAGAAACGTCACACATGACAAAGTACCTATTGTATATTTACACTATCTACACAAGTTTCAGGAATATAAATAAATCTGTACTAATAAAAATTATCGTAAAAATCTACACTTAAATTACTTATATATAAAATCACATTCATTTACGTAATAAATATATACTATACAAATGTCATATTAAAAGTCTTAGAGTCATGGGTTCAATATATAAATATTGTCTAAACTATCTATATGCTCTCCTAAATCGTCCATACCAGTCAGAGTCTTTGGCTATCTATCTAACGAATTCGACATTTGATTGGCGAAAAGCGAAGGAGTTGAGTAAGATTCACTTTTGAGTGGCTCTCCGCTATCAGTCGGAACGTTGAACGACCTAATGACGTCACCTTTTTCAAAAGTATCGTCGTTTTCGAATCGCTTCGGATGAGCCGATTTACCGGTTTTTAATTCTATCACGTCTTCTATCAACAGCCAATTTTTGTGAACCGTTTTCTTATTATCGACTACTCCTTCACCGATTCCCCTCGTATCGTCATAAAGCGTACGCCTATCGAGCATTAACTCCAAAAAGCCTGGCTGCTAACCTGAAGCCCCCTGCGCATGATCTGTTAACAGAGTTACTCGAATATGTTCATCCTGAATATAGGCCATGGTGGTAACGGGAAAGTAATTTCCTTCAATACCGATTTTTTCTACTTTCACCCTTCTTTGCATCTGAAAACCATTCAAATTCGTATATAATTCGGGTGGTTCCCCGTTTTGGACGTCAGTTACCAACCTCATAAAAAGTTCAGTTTCTCTATTTTTTGGTGGCGTACCAAAATCAACCGTATTTTCTATATAAATACCATTGGCTAAATATGAATTTTCTAAGTGATAAATTGTTACAGTGTGTATAAGAAATTGGCCATAAATTACAGTAAGTTCGCTAGATACCGGGCCTGACGTTATAATAATATTCAACTGATCCTTGTACGATTGTAGAACATCCTTTTCTATATCTCTCTCGTTAGGATCCGGCATAAATAAATAAGCTCCTGAGTGAAACTGGGCACTTCGATAAGCTGCAAATTGTATCCCGCATTGCATTATTTTTGGATTATGTTTGCGCGTAATAGTCTTCATAAACCCTGATTCTCCGTTAACCAGTAATTTGACTCTGTGATTCTTCAGCTGTATATTTCCTGGAGGAATATTTTTGATTTGAAATTTTGATATCAACTTCTCAGAATTAGTCACAGTATTGGTTTTTCTTTGACATTTGTTGCAATATACTGTAACCACATTGCTTTCGCCCTCTTGCAAATAAATTAAGCTAAAAGTCATTATGGACAATTCATTCAGTTTCGCAATGAACACAACTTCGAATTCATTTGGTACAATCCAGATTTTGGTGCTGCTATCCAAATCGAAAACTGGATTTACTTGGAAAATAATATCATTGCCTTCACTGTCTACGACTTTAACGTCACTCGTGTTCGTTCGTACTTGAATTAACTGTTCACGAGGTTGTGCGAAGGAATTGTACAAAATAATTTTCCTCGTCTCTTTAACCCCTAGATTGAGTGGAGTTTTCTTTGGCAATTTTTCGTAGCTTAAAATTATATTTTCACCTGGTTTTATGCTCATTGATGGGAACAATAAACTTTGCAAACTGTTTTGTTGAATACTGACTGTGTCACGAATGCCTTCAAACAGTTTTAAACCATAATCGCGCATAACAAAGGATTTGCTCGTACCAGTGATGGCATCGTGATGTTGGAACAACCCCAAATTCCTCCTGGCTTTGATCAGTTTTTCAAAATCTCTTTCCATCATTTTAAGATGGATAGATTTTTGCTGACGTGCCCGATTAAGAGCCATTGTCTATAAAATTTCAGCTCTTCGGAGAGCACTTTCTATCCTTGTTGTATTGCTGGGTCAAAAAACCTAGGACTGGAAGCCATCAGTTAAGAATTATTCGCTCAAGAATTTGGCATAAAGTGCATTATTTAGTTTTTCGACTGTACTTACAGCAGTAAATACGCAAGAAGTTATGTAACAATGTAGAAATAAGTTCACCCGTGTAAATTATAAAGGTATGAAATCATGAGAGATTGAAGACATGAATCTCTAAATTGCTTTAATTTTTGAACTAATTGGATTAGGATGGTGAAATAGGGGGTTGGAGTTCAGGGGTACAAACGTTCATGAAGCCCCTGATCCAATTCGACCCGGAGAAGCAATATTTGCTGTGAAACTGTGGGGTTTTACACACTGCATCTTCGAGAAAAGAGGAGTGAATTTTAGAAGATCGAAGGGGGTAGAAACTCGAATTTTCACTGAATAATGTAGGTTTAAAATTAATTCCATTCGATAGCTTGCTATTGATGGTACATAAAAGGAAAAGGTCTTAATCATCATTCGCGAAATACCACCCTTGAAGGTGCTACAAACCCTATGACTGACCATTATGCAGAAACACAAAAATGCGAGAGAACTCAAAAACTGCTCAACGTACACTCGAGTGCAAATGAAACTGACGTATGGAAATACATAGGCATATTGCCTACTAATCAAAATTTTCACTTTGTTTAGCTTCATTGCTAAGGTAACAACCTCAACGTAGCCCAACAAAGATGGCGCACCTACGTCACGCTAATAGTCCGTATTGCAATAACCTCCCTTTTTCATATTTAAAGGGGGAGGCTTAAAACTATTGATCCCTTGCATCTTCGTAAAGAAATTTTCGTTTTAGAATAGCTCCAGGAGTCTACCACTACTGGCTCTTATACCAATGCTGGGACACCCGACACCCTGCATATAAAAGCAATCCCGGTTTGATATGTAGGGAAGCTTCAAATATGCCTCTAATAAATCAGAGCGGGAAATAAATATTTGTTGTAAAAATAAAAACAAAACTGTATTGTTTACGACCACAACAACAGTTAAGGTACAAATTAACACCTAAAACATTCTTACAACATAATAAATAGGTATAAGATCAGTCAATAATTCGAAATACACATAAGAAACGTCACACATGACAAAGTACCTATTGTATATTTACACTATCTACACAAGTTTCAGGAATATAAATAAATCTGTACCAATAAAAATTATCGTAAAAATCTACACTTACATTACTTATATATAAAATCACATTCATTTACGTAATAAATATATACTATACAAATGTCATATTAAAAGTCTTTAGCGAGTCATGGGTTCAATATAAATATTGTCTAAACTATCTATATGCTCTCCTAAATCGTCCATACCAGTCAGAGTCTTTGGCTGAATATCTTTCACTTCTATTTGTTCAAATCCACTCTTAAATTTCGAGAGGTTACATACAAAACTATTATTCACTGCGCAATTGAAACCTTGCCTATGTAGAACTAGAAGTGCACTAGATGAAGGAAACAGAATAAACTGGGTCTGGTTGTGTACGCAGCGTCATCAAATGACTATCACAAGGAAATTGCTTGTACAATAATCTCATATCTTTCGGAGCTTCATTCTGGTGGTCCTTGTCCAAAATGAAAATGCCAGCTGGATAAATTAACGAATTCGACATTTGATTGGCGAAAAGCGAAGGAGTTGAGTAAGATTCACTTTTGAGTGGCTCTCCGCTATCAGTCGGAACGTTGAACGACCTAATGACGTCACCTTTTTCAAAAGTATCGTCGTTTTCGAATCGCTTCGGATGAGCCGATTTACCGGTTTTTAATTCTATCACGTCTTCTATCAACAGCCAATTTTTGTGAACCGTTTTCTTATTATCGACTACTCCTTCACCCATTCCCCTCGCCTCGCATCGTCATAAAGCGTACGCCTATCGAGCATTAACTCCAGAAAGCCTGGCTGCCAACCTGAAGCCCCCTGCGCATGATCTGTTAACAGAGTTACTCGAATATGTTCATCCTGAATATAGGCCATGGTGGTCACGGGAAAGTAATTTCCTTCAATACCGATTTTTTCTACTTTCACCCTTCTTTGCATCTGAAAACCATTCAAATCCGTATATAATTCGGGTGGTTCCCCGTTTTGGACGTCAGTTACCAACCTCATAAAAAGTTCAGTTTCTCTATTTTTTGGTGGCGTACCAAAATCAACCGTATTTTCTATATAAATACCATTGGCTAAATATGAATTTTCTAAGTGATAAATTGTTACAGTGTGTATAAGAAATTGGCCATAAATTACAGTAAGTTCACTAGATACCGGGCCTGACGTTATAATAATATTCAACTGATCCTTGTACGATTGTAGAACATCCTTTTCTATATCTCTCTCGTTAGGATCCGGCATAAATAAATAAGCTCCTGAGTGAAACTGTATGGGCACTTCGATAAGCTGCAAATTGTATCCCGCATTGCATTATTTTTGGATTATGTTTGCGCGTAATAGTCTTCATAAACCCTGATTCTCCGTTAACCAGTAATTTGACTCTGTGATTCTTCAGCTGTATATTTCCTGGAGGAATATTTTTGATTTGAAATTTTGATATCAACTTCTCAGAATTAGTCACAGTATTGGTTTTTCTTTGACATTTGTTGCAATATACTGTAACCACATTGCTTTCGCCCTCTTGCAAATAAATTAAGCTAAAAGCTCGGCTAAAAGTCGTTATGGACAATTCATTCAGTTTCGCAATGAACACAACTTCGAATTCATTTGGTACAATCCAGATTTTGGTGCTGCTATCCAAATCGAAAACTGGATTTACTTGGAAAATAATATCATTGCCTTCACTGTCTACGACTTTAACGTCACTCGTGTTCGTTCGTACTTGAATTAACTGTTCACGAGGTTGTGCGAAGGAATTGTACAAAATAATTTTCCTCGTCTCTTTAACCCCTAGATTGAGTGGAGTTTTCTTTGGCAATTTTTCGTAGCTGTCCCGTTCCAAGTCGCTTAAAATTATATTTTCACCTGGTTTTATGCTCATTGATGGGAACAATAAACTTTGCAAACTGTTTTGTTGAATACTGACTGTGTCACGAATGCCTTCAAACAGTTTTAAACCATAATCGCGCATAACAAAGGATTTGCTCGTACAAGTGATGGCATCGTGATGTTGGAACAACCCCAAATTCCTCCTGGCTTTGATCAGTTTTTCAAAATCTCTTTCCAGCATTTTAAAATGGATAGATTTCTGCTGACGTGCCCGATTAAGAGCCATTGGGTATAAAATTTCAGCTCCTCGGAGAGCATTTTCTACCCTTGTTGGGTCAAAAATCCTAAGACTGTAAGCCAGTTAAAAATTATTCGCTCAATAATTTGGTATAAAGTGTATTATTTAGTTTTTCGACAGTACTTACTACAGTAAATACGCAAGAAGTTATGTAACAATGTAGAAATAAGTTCACCTGTGAAATCATAAAGGGATGAAATCATGAGAGGTTGAAGACATGAATCTCTAAATTGCTTTAATTTTTGAACTAATTGAATGTGGGGGTGGTGAAATACGGGGTTGGAGTTCAGGGGTTCAAACGTTCATGAAGCCCCTGATCCAATTCGACCCGGAGAAGCAATATTTGCTGTGAAACTGTGGGGTTTTACACATTGCATTTTCGAGAAAAGAGGAGTGAATTTTAGAAGATCGAAGAGGGTGAAATTTAGGGGTGGAAACTCGTAATTTTCACTGAATAATGTAGGTTTAAAATTAATTCCATTCGATAAAAGGTCTTAATTATCATTCGCGAAATACCACCCTTGAAGGTGCTACAAACCCTGACTAACCATTATGCAAACACAAAAATGCGAGAGAACTCAAAAACTGCTCAACGTACACTCGAGTGCAAATGTAACTAATATCTGTCCGGGATCCACACGACCGAGATTCACCCGATTTCCATGGCGATTCATTGTTGACAACAATGATTCACCATGGAAATAGGGTGAATCCCGGTCGTGTGGATCCCGGACAGACTATAACGTATGGAAATACATTGGCATATTGCCGACTAATCAAAATTTTCACTTTATTTAGCTTCATTGCCAACGTAACAACCTCAACTTAGCCCAACAAAGATGGCGGACCTACGTCACGCTAATAGTCCATATTGCAATAACCTCCCTTTTTTATTTTTAAAGGGGGAGGTTTAAAACTATTGATCCCTCGCAATTTTCGTAAAGAAATTTTCGTTTTAGAATAGCTCCAGGAGTCTATCACTACCGGCTCTTACGCCAGTTGTGGGACACCCTGCATATAAAAGCAATCCCAGTTTGATATGTAGGGAAGCTTCAAATATGCCTTTAATAAATCAGAGCGGGAAATAAATATTTGTTGTAAAAATAAAAACAAAACTGTATTGTTTACGACCACAACAACAGTTAAGGTACAAATTAACACCTAAAACATTCTTACAACATAATAAATATAAGATCAGTCAATAATTCGAAATACACATAAGAAACGTCACACATGACAAAGTACCTATTGTATATTTACACTATCTACACAAGTTTCAGGAATATAAATAAATCTGTACCAATAAAAATTATCGTAAAAATCTACACTTACATTACTTATATATAAAATCACATTCATTTACGTAATAAATATATACTATACAAATGTCATATTAAAAGTCTTTAGAGTCATGGGTTCAATATAAATATTGTCTAAACTATCTATATGCTCTCCTAAATCGTCCATACCAGTCAGAGTCTTTGGCTGAATATCTTTCACTTCTACTTGTTCAAATCCACTCTTAAATTTCGAGAGGTTACATACAAAACTATTATTCACTGCGCAATTGAAACCTTGCCTATGTAGAACTAGAAGTGCACTAGATGAAGGAAACTGAGAATAAACTGGGTCTGGTTGTGTACGCAGCGTCATCAAATGAGTATCACAAGGAAATTGCTTGTACAATAATCTCATATCTTTCGGAGTTTCATCCTGGTGGTCCTTGTCCAAAATGAAAATGCCAGCTGGATAAATTAACGAATTCGACATTTGATTGGCGAAAAGCGAAGGAGTTGAGTAAGATTCACTTTTCAGTGGCTCTCCGCTATCAGTCGGAACGTTGAACGACCTAATGACGTCACCTTTTTCAAAAGTATCGTCGTTTTCGAATCGCTTCGGATGAGCCGATTTACCGGTTTTTAATTCTATCACGTCTTCTATCAACAGCCAATTTTTGTGAACCGTTTTCTTATTATCGACTACTCCTTCACCCATTCCCCTCGCATCGTCATAAAGCGTACGCCTATCGAGCATTAACTCTAGAAAGCCTGGTTGCCAACCTGAAGCCCCCTGCGCATGATCTGTTAACAGAGTTACTCGAATATGTTCATCCTGAATATAGGCCATGGTGGTAACGGGAAAGTAATTTCCTTCAATACCGATTTTTTCTACTTTCACCCTTTTTTGCATCTGAAAACCATTTAAATCCGTATATAATTCCGGTGGTTCCCCGTTTTGGACGTCAGTTACCAACCTCATAAAAAGTTCAGTTTCTCTATTTTTTGGTGGCGTACCAAAATCAACCGTATTTTCTATATAAATACCATTCGCTAAATAGGAATTTTCTAAGTGATAAATTGTTACAGTGTGTATAAGAAATTGGCCATAAATTACAGTAAGTTCACTAGATACCGGGCCTGACGTTATAATAATATTCAATTGATCCTTGTACGATTGTAGAACATCCTTTTCTATATCTCTCTCGTTAGGATCCGGCATAAATAAATAAGCTCCTGAGTGAAACTGGGCACTTCGATAAGCTGCAAATTGTATCCCGCATTGCATTATTTTTGGATTATGTTTGCGCGTAATAGTCTTCATAAACCCTGATTCTCCGTTAAACAATAATTTGACTCTGTGATTCTCCAGCTGTATATTTCCTGGAGGAATATTTTTGATTTGAAATTTTGATATCAACTTCTCAGAATTAGTCACAGTATTGGTTTTTCTTTGACATTTGTTGCAATATACTGTAGCCACATTGCTTTCGCCCTCTTGCATATAAATTAAACTAAAAGTCGTTATGGACAATTCATTCAGTTTCGCAATGAACACAACTTCGTATTCATTTGGTACAATCCAGATTTTGGTGCTGCTATCCAAATCGAAAACTGGATTTACTTGGAAAATAATATCATTGCCTTCACTGTCTACGACTTTAACGTCACTCGTGTTGGTTCGCACCTGAATTAACTGTTCACGAGGCTGTGCGAGGGAATTGTACAAAATAATTTTCCTCGTCTCTTTAACCCCTAGATTGAGTGGCGTTTTCTTTGGCAATTTTTCATAGCTGTCCCGTTCCAAGTCGCTTAAAATAATATTTTCGCCGGGTTTTATGCTCATTGATGGGAACAATAAACTTTGCAAACTGTTTTGTTGAATACTGACTGTGTCGCGAATTCCTTCAAACAGTTTTAAACCATAATCGCGCATAACAAAGGATTTGCTCGTACCAGTGATGGCATCGTGATGTTGGAACAACCCCAAATTCCTCCTGGCTTTGATCAGTTTTTCAAAATCTCTCTCCAGCATTTTAAGATGGATAGATTTTTGCTGACGTGCCCGATTAAGAGCCATCGTGTATAAAATTTCAGCCCCTCGGAGAGCATTTTCCAACTCGCGGTCCAGAATTTTCATAAATGGACGGGTCGTAAAGTAACCGGACCAGTAAGCTGGCCTACCCTCGGCGAAGATGTCGGAATACACGAAGAAGTCACCCTTCAACGTGGGAAATTGGTCGTATCGCTTCGTGATTTCACGAAAATAATCTCTCGGGGTCCCGAAGGAAATTTCAGTTTTGTAAGTTTCCTTGTTAGCGTTGATGTAATCAATCAACTTGACGTAATTGGTGTATTGTTGGTCGAACTCTTCCTCGATATTGTAGCGGAAATCATCACCGAGAGGTACAAGAACAACGTTGTGTGGGAAAAGGGAACCGGTTCTGGCGTACTGTTCCAAGAGAAGTTCGCTTTTTTCTTTGATATTTTTCTCGGTAATAGCCTGCGCCTTGACTGAATATTCCGTGTATTCTCCGGCAACTTTCCGAAAATCAAAATTAAGACAAACGTAGGGATGTGGGCCGCAGCTGTGTTTGATCGAATAAATGTCATAGGGTTGATTGTGCGTAAGGATGCTTCCTGAGGGATCGGCGGGAGTCCAGCTCGGAATCCATCGGAAATCTCCGTATTGCTTCAAAGCGAGCCATTGTTTCCAAGCATAATGGACGCGTTGGATGACCGCACCCTTTAAACCCGCAGCTCCCATGATGTAGGGTTGGGTACTGCCATGCCCAAACGGGTCAACTGACCAACCCGTGGTAGGCTTCACATCCAAATTTGAGAGTATCCACTGATGACCTACAAATAACACGCTATCAAATTTTCAAGTCCATCTAAATTTGCACACGCAAGTGATAAACGCGCCAAAATTTAATTTTGCGCAAATAAAACACGCGTATTCTCCATTCATTTTTTATTGAAGGGACAGAACGTCAAAATTTCAATTTTAGATTGGTATGAAGAAATTTTGCAAGGAATTTTACTAACAGGTGAATTGGTAGAAGCGATTTCAATACGACACGTCAGAAAACATGACAAGTGTCAAAATTTTGCAACTGCTCTGAATTGGCCCAAAATGATCTTTGTGTGGGTGAAGTTTTGAGTAAAGTGCAAAGAAAAATATTCAGGTACGTTTTTATCTGTGACACTGCTGCTAACAATAAAAATAAACCCTAGAAGATTTGATTTATATCATGTTTTTGCTTTCCCGCCAAATTCCGATCAAATTGTCAAAAGTACACTCCCTTATAAAGGACATGGCACACCTTACGGGATTTTAGGCACCGTTCGATTTTCCCAATTTTTTTCGTATAATGTTCTCTAGACCTAAAGAAATAACTTTTTCTTATGAAATTTTTGTGTAGCTGGACAGCTTGTGCCCGAAAAATGGTCCCAAAAAGTTAAAAATCTAAATACGCCAAAAATATAAATTAACCAAAATTGGGAGTTTAAATCGATTTATTTGTAACATTTTACCATAAATTGAATACTACCACATCTCTACAGTATTTCGAAATAATTCTAATTCCTAGGTACCTACCTACCCACTTACTCATTGTTACACACTTAGCTACTTATTGTTTAAAAAGTCAGAAATATCTTAAGGAAAAGCATAAAGGTATTTTGAAACGGCCATCGGATGGTAGGTACGTGACGTTTTGTTTTTGATGCCACTCTGAAGGGGTGGTCACATATCCTTTCCACTTCCGGTTAATAGGAAGCAACTACAGTTTTGTTTTTCATTTTTTGAAATGGAAAATTCACATTTTTCTCAAATAATTTAGAACTGACCTCAGAATTTACCATATTTCTGTATAGAAAAAAGCATTTATTATAATATTACATAGTCGACCGGAACTGATCGTCATGGCCATCGTAGATTTGCAAAAGGATCGAAAAAGAGAAGAAACTGCAATGAAATGAATATGTTTAGAAGTTAAAAGGATATTGAAACGAATCAATGCTGATCAACCCTGCATGGAGGAGAACACTTACGCGTGTATTAAAACGCTTTTTTCACTTGTTTTTGCAAATGGAATCATTGTTTTTTTTAACTGATTCGGAATCTACATTTTTTTGATTAAGAAACATGTATTGGTGCTTTATCGGAAATGCAGCCAAAGATTTGTAAAAGCCTCAAAGAAGTCAGTGAAAAATTGAGATTTTCTGTTGCAAATTCATCTGGTGGAATTAGATTTTCTTTTGTCTTCCTTTAATTCATTTATATCCCTAGTATATTGGATGTTATAATTTCGAGTTAAACTTGAAATATCAGACCAGATTCTCAAAAAATATATAGTGACGTGATTTTGTTATTCTCGAAAATCTGAATACTGCGGTTTTCTCGATATTTTTGTAAATTATGATCAAGAAAAAGTCGTAGATTCCGAATCCGTATTGAAAAATTGGTAAATTCCAAATAGACTGAGAAAAATGTGAGTCTTTCCATTCCAAACAACAAAAATTGAGGTCATTTCTGGTCAAACTTTATTGGAATTTTTTCGGCCATCCCTTGTACGAAATACTGTAGAGTGGTGTATGTGGTAGTACACAATTCATGGCAAAATGTTAGAAATAAACCTATTTAAACTCCTAATGTTTCGTTATTTTAATTTTTGACATACTTTGATTTTTAATTTTTGGAACCATTTTTCGGGCACAACATGGCGAGCTACACAAAAATGTCATAAGCAAAAGCTGTTTCTTTAGTTCTAAAGAACATTATACCAAAAAACCGGGAAAATCGAACGGTGCCTAAAATCCCATGTAAGGTGTGCCATGTCCTTTGGGTTGTAGAGTTCCAGAAAAATTTTATTTCTGCTATAGAAAATGAACGGACTTTAGCTGAAAAATAAACATAAATGTGGAGAGGTGTCATTTAAAGGAGAAGGGACAGTAATTCACCTGAGGAAAAGGAGGTGTTTCAGAAGAGCAAGAAAATTTGAAGTTCGCCAAAACAGACGATCAAGAAGCCGGAAGAGGACGACGAAAAAGTGGAAAGGATTGAACTTGAGGGTGAGAAAGGCGAACTGCAATAAGAGGCGAGTCAAATGGAGGGTATACAAAGAACGCTTGAAAAAATACTCAGTGAGCTAAAGAATAACATAGGAGAAATACGAGAGATGAAGGAAGAGTTCAAGAAGAAAGAAAAAAATGGGAAAAAGAAAAAACAGAACTAAATGAAAGATTAAGTACATAAACTAGAACAGTGGAGAGAGAGGCATGAAAAAGACCAATGGAGAAATAACATTGCCATTAAGGGATTGGAACCAGCAGGGGAAGATGTAAAAAGTTCAGTCGAGCAATTTATACGGAACGAATTGGCGACAGAGCTCAAATTGAAGAAAGCGAAGAAAGCTTATACAGTCAAAAAAGACGCACAAAACAATCCAATAATAATCGCAGAAATAGAGGCGTGGGAACAAAAACAACTTATAATCAGTAGTAAAAGCAGATTGAGGGGGAAAAAGTTTGGAGGAAAGAAGAGTATAGGCCGAAATACGCAGCATAGTTAAGGGACAGCGGGAAAAGGGCAAAACCGTTCGTGTAGGATACCGGAAACTAATAATAGACCAAAACGAGTTCAAATGGGACCCAAAACTGGATTGTCTCCTAGAATCTGAGCAGATAATTCCAAAAAAGTAAAGAATGGGATGCGGATCTTGATGGCGACAATGGAAAAAATCACACGGAAGACGAGAAAAACTGACACAAATAACAAGAGACGAGCAACTTTCTAAAATAAAAAGAAAAAAGGACCAAATTAATGTAGCAACATTGAATGTTAGAGGTACAAACAGTGAAAGGACAATGATAAGACTAGCCGAAGTGTTGAAGAACTATGAGAGAAATATAATTGCCATACAAGAAACAAAGCAATGGGGAAACAATATTAGTGAAATAGGAAAATTTACACTTTTTATAAGCGGAAAGAAAGACAAAACTTTGGGGACAGGGTTTATGATAAGAAAGAGGAGAAAAGAAGAAGTAGTAGAGTTTGTTCCATTATCAGAGAGGATGTGTATGATAAGAATAAGGAGTAGATATAGGAGAATAAGTATTATTAATGTCCACTGCCCTACGGAAGAAAAAGATATAGAAGAAAAAGAAGAATATTATGAAGAAATTATGGTATAATAAAATCCCAAAATATGATGTGAAAATGACCATAGGCGATTTTAGTGCTAAAATAGGACAAGAGAATGTGTATAAGCCGACCATCGGAGATCACAGCAAACACAGGGAGAGCAACGAAAACTAACGGAAATTAATATAATTTGCAAAAGAAAGAGTTTTACGGATAGAAACAACATAAATGCGGAGTTCCAGAGGATAATTAGTGAAAAAATAAAAAACGGCAATGTTTGCAATATAGAAGATAAATGGAAAAATTTTGAAGAAGCAATTTTGAACAACGAAACGAGAATAAAGCTAACAAAAGAATGGTACGACAATGAGTGTAAAGAGACAATAGCAAAACGAAAGAGGGCAAGAATGAAGATGATGCGACAAAATACAACCGAAAATAGAGCAAGTTACGAACAATGTAGAAAAGAAGTTTTCCTACGACCCCTTAAGAAAGTTGTAAATATCGCACAATTAAGTAGGCGCGAAAGTTGATACTAACACACGCGTGTGTTAGTGGTGTGCTGTGCGATATAATATTGCACAGTTCCGTCCACGTCGCGTGGCAACGCGAAGCAATCACATTAACTTAGCAGGCTGGATTTCAAAATTTAATAAATTTTGACACTTGCTGTTTTGTTGACAACGATGATAAAAAAACAGAAATTTATGAAGAAATGATTTTTTCCTACGACCACTTACGAAAGTTGTAAATATCGCACAATTAAGTAGCCCCGAAAGTTGACACTAACGCACGCGTGCTGTGCGATATAATATCGCACAGTTCCGCCCACATCGCGTGGCAACGCGCATCAATCACATTATCATAGCAGGTTGGATTTCAAAATTTAATAAATTTTGACACTTGCTGTTTTGTTGACAACGATGATAAAAAAAGAGAAAGGACCCTATACAATAAGCGACTGCCTGGGCCCATCTCTACCAAATTTTAAATTTTGGTAAGCGAGGGATAGGTGAATGTTTGGTGGAAAAATAAAAGAGTGGAATCTTCTAGTTTCCGAGAAAAAAATTCGTGAAAATGCCATTTTCGGGGCTTAAATTGGTTTAGAGCCTGATAAAAATATGACTGTCTGGGAAAATTTCTATATTTTTGTGCTCAATGTTGTAAGAATACTTTTTTATACCTCCACAGCAAAAATCTAAGTTTGGAATCGTCTAGATCAGATTTTTCCTGGGCCACTATCGTTTAGGGTCCTTTACGAAGAAATGATTTTTTGTTGTGGTTCGTAGGAAAAATACTGTACACAACTCGCACGAAAGTGTCTCTACAATGTACTCGTGGGGTTTTCACACTCGGCTAGCGCCTCGTGTGAGAAATTCCCCACTCGTATGATATAAGCCACTTTCGTAGCACGTTATGTAATATACTATTTGTTGTGGTTCGTAGGAAAAATACTGTACACAACTCGCACGAAAGTGTCTATACAATGCACTCGTTGGGTTCCCCACTCGTGTGATACAAGCCACTTTCGTAGCTCGTTATGTAATATACTATAAGATTTGCCGGCGCAAGAAAAGGGAGTATTTAGGCAACAAACTGAATATCATGGAAAATAATTATGTGAAAAAGCAAACACGACAATTCTACCAAGAAGTAAAAAGAATGAGGAAAAGAGTACAGAACAAAACACTGTTTTGCAAGAATAAAGAAGGACAACTGATAGGAGGTGTAAAGAAAAGTCTGGAGAGATGGGTGGAACATTTTGAGGGAGTATTCAAAGATGAAGATGTTTAAAAACAATAAAGCACCAAGGGATAATGGAATCACAGCTGAGATGTTAGTAATGGGCGGAGACCAACTATGGTCTGTCCGGGATCCACACGACCGGGATTCACCCTATTTCCATGGTGAATCATTGTTGTCAACAATGAATCGCCATGGAAATCGGGTGAATCTCGGTCGTGTGGATCCCGGACAGATTATAGTAGAAAATCTACATAAAATTATAGAGGCTATATGGAAAGAAGAATAATGCCAAAAAGATGGAAAGAAGCCCAGTTCACAAAAAAGGAGATACAGCAAAGCAATGCGTCGATAATTAGTAGCATACAAAATATTGGCGATAGCATTAAAAAACAGGGTTAATAAGGTGATAGAATCCAAGCTAGGAGAGTACCAATGCGGGTTCCGTAAAAATAGATCAGTTACTGATCAAGTGTTTACTTTAAAGCAAATTATGGATAACAGCATCGATCAGAAATTGCCTTTGTTATGCTCTTCATAAATTTTAAACAAGCCTATAACACAGTCAAAAGAGGGAAAGTGTATGAAGCAATGATGACCTACAAATTACACGCCATCAAATTTTCAAGTCTATCTAAATTACCTTCAATTAGTTGATCCACCATCGCATATACGTGGGCATTCGCTTCGTCCGTCATAACCCAGCCACCTGTCGTTATTTCCAATCGGCCCGATTTGATCAAATCTCGAAGAAACCTTTGCTTGCTGGGATGGGCTTCTTCCCACCAAGCGTTTAAAAATACGACTTCCGACCAAATAAAAGTTAAATTTTTGTACTGTTGCAGTTTCGCAACCATGTTGTTCATGATTTGACGCGAGCTCGAATGGAAATAATTTTCAAAGGTTTTCAGCCATCCTGGATCGTTGTGGGAATGAGGAACTATAATGACCTGCAACAACAGAACAAAGAGTTAGGATACATATACAGGATGTACTCATTTCAAAAAACTTGATAGCGGCTCCAATTTACATTGCGAGTATGAAGATTGCACGTAGATAGGTACATATCCAATTATTACGAGCGGGCATCTAAAACGACGGATTCTGACCAACAAAGAACTAATTATATCGGACGTTTTTAACTTATTTGATAGGTTTTCCTGTTCAAAATTGGCAATCTCGGAGACGGAAAAAACTTTTTCACAGAATTTGTAAATTGTTGTTGTTGAACGTGTCGAAGAATTATCATGAGAATTGTAATAAACACATGGACTACGTAAAACATCCTCAGTCGGAGATGCGCATAACGCTGCCCGAACAACAAATTTAAATAAAAATGTTTCCAACCTTAAAATGACATTTTTCGAAAAAATGGCACTAAGGTTTTCGTTTTCGATACGGCAATGCAACAGCTACCGAATTCGATAATAATAATATGTCCTTTTGCTAAGGAAAATTCAAATAGGGGCCTTTTTGTCCCTTAAATGACAATTTTCGAAAAAATTGCACTCTTAAATGGCAATTTTCGAAACAATTGCAATAAGGTTTTTGATCCGACAATACGAGAGCTATCAAATCCGATAGTAAGAAATGCACTGTTGCTAAAATAAATTTAAAAAAGGCCTTTTCGCCACTAAAATGACATTTTTCGAAAAAATTGCACTAAGGTTTTGTTTGGTAACGCGAAAAATGGGGGTTTGTATTTAAATTTTTAAAGTTGATGCGCCAAAAAGGTACTTTACGTGGACCGATGTGGCCCAAAATCTAAGCAGCAGTTACAAATTGCCCATGGAATATGTGTGCCAAAGCTCATCTCCATACGTTCAGTAGTTTGAGCTTCAGCGTGATCACAAACACAGACAGACAGACAAACATTTTTCAAAAACCATTTTTTTGGGTTCCCAGGACCCTGAAACGTAAAGATTTGATGTTTTTGGCGATTCGGTCTTTCTATAGATTTTAGTAACTGCTCCGCGAAGCGTACGAATGGTTTGACAATTTCCGTAAATTTTGGAGTCAATACACACAGGGTGAATCAAACGGGGGGGGGCACCCTTCATAACTTCGTTCATTTGTTCATGATGTGACTGCCTCTGAACTACATTTCGACAGCATCAGTGGTCCAAAAATGTTTTTATTTCATTGGCTAACGACATGTCACTGTTATTTTAAATGGCACCCCATATACCTATTTCTTTATTGTATCAAGTAGCATTTTTGATTCTCTTTATGAATCCGGCCCCTTATTTTACAAACTATTCACTCTATCAAAAAAGTGTTCCAGTAAAAGTTGAAAGGTCTAAATGTACCTAAATGTGTACATCTTTTGATGCGATTCACTTTACGTCATTACGTCATTCACATTTTTTTTATTACAAGATTATGCCGAGTTAATCACATTAAGAGATGCGTCTAAATTTACCTTTCGACTTTTATTGGAACAATTTTTTGACAAAGTGAATAGTTTTCAAAATAAAGGGCCAGATCCATACTTTTAGGAACACATTCAATTAACATTTTCTCTAAATTTGTAAGAGTATGATTTTATCTCGGATTTTATTACACCGTTGTAAAGAGAATCAACAATTTCAAAATCAATAGAACCTACCTTTAGCGATAACTTGATCATATGGTTGGTTCACGTACATTTACAAATTCTGTGAAAAAGTAGAAGTTTCTACCGTCTCCGATATTGCCAATTTTTTTATAGGTACTCTAAACTCTGTGCTATTGTCACTCGGTGCAAATTGATAAATAAAATGTGCACCTGATTCCACCACTAAATTCGGTCGGCCCCCATCAACAAAAAGTACATTATTTAGTTTCTCGACTGTACAGTCAATAATATGCAACAAGTAAATAAACTGCAAAAAGTAATGAATTCTCGAGTACCACTACAGCATCATCTATGAGTAATTTACTTGGGGAGTGATGACTGATGACGTGCCTACCGCCATTTTTGTTGAGTCTGGTTCAGTTTCCAAACAAAGATTTGAGACAAACAACAAACTCAAAATATAAATAATTTTCATCCAAACCTAGCTTACAACCAAATGTGAAGTCATTTAGACGTCCATTCGAGGATACTTTGTTTTTTTTGTGGTAAAAACAGCATAAAATTGACAGAAAATATCAAAGAAGTAAGAAGTTATTGAACACGTGTAAACGCTTACGTCACAATTCTTAGTTTGGAAAGTGAACCCCGACCAGACTTAACAAAAATGGCGGTCGTAACGTCATCACTCCCCAACACCCCAATCAACTTGTGTTGTTTTTACCACACAAAAACAAAAAGTATACTCTAATGGACGTCTAAATGACTTCATACGTGGTTGGTATAGGTTAGGATCGAGGGGCGCTTCACTCAATAAAATGTGTACACCTACTTCGAATGCTGCGTTAAGTAAATACTTCGAGTACTTCGACAAGTACTTCAAGTAATTCGACACGTACTTCGAGCAGGTATTTCGAGGTACTTCGACAAGTACTTCGACGGGTATTTCGAACTGAAGTGTACACCTACTTCGAGCAGTGAACCGCCCCTCGGTTAGGATGAAATTTACTTATATTTTGAATTTGTTGTGAATGTGCGCTGGTTTGTAATTTGTAGTAAAATAACTAGAATGACAGAGTAACCACATAACAGACCATTAAAAATTATAAAAATCGCTATAAACATCAAATTTCAGTAATGTGTCATTTCAGTTTGTTTGGAAAGTTGACCAGACGCAACAAATGGCAGCGGCGTGACGTCACCGTCACACGCACACAGTGCGTTAAAACAGCTTATTGTTATTAAGTAATAACATTGAGGTAATAAACGGTAATTCTCGAAATTACAAAATGTAGGGGTATTTTTATATAGTTTCCGCTATCTTAATCTTCCTGCATTAGACTAATACGATAAGTTTTATGAGGCTTCGAGTCAATATTTGCTCAAAATTGTCATACACATAGATGAAATTGTTTCTATGCCATCGTCAATTATTATTTTACAGAAATAGTTTGAGCACAATTCAATTATTGCCAAAATGTGTGTCAATTTCGAAGTACTGACGGTGCTCAGCTTTAAGCCACAGTAATTTTCATGCTGGGGAATACTAAAACGAGAGTCTGCCATAAATCATGTGGCGGACATTTAAATTTTTCAAAAATTGACATCCTGCAAACGGTTAGAGACAGAAATTTTATTAAATTTGAAAAAAGTTGTATTTTTCAGTGCAGGAATCTGAAGAGAAATCCAAGATATCTAGATTGGTTACTGAAATATTCTGAAAATTGACGTGTTGCAACTTGGTTACTAATTGGCAGATCATTATGAAATTTGGTTCAATTACATTATACCTTACACAAAATAACTATAAAATTCCTAAACTAAGTTTGGTGAAATGACATACCAAAAATGTTCACTGCTTCCCGGCTATATAATTGTCATAAGAGACAAATAAAATAATCAGGCGGCAAGAGCCCTAAGGGCCTCGAAATGGCATAATTTCTTTCCATCAAATTTCAAAGTTATGCCAAAAAGGCGCTTGTCGTTCGTCGCTTGCCATAAAAATCAAATCACCGCTTCGGCGGGTTATAAAATCTCTACGTATTAAAAAAAAACAGAGTGCAAATGAAACTCGTCGCCTTTTACCTGTACATTCTTCTATGAAAAATATGAAAAAAGTTCCTATGAACATATGTCGAAAAATGCCTCCTAAGGGAGGTGTTTTCACAATATCTTCAAAACAGTTAAAGATAGCAACTTGAAATTTTGTATCTTTGATGCTGAATTTATTGCTGTGGAGAAGATTTTAAAATTTTGATCATACGGGGGTTTAGGACTAAAGCTCGCATTTTTTTAAGTCGTTTTTTCTCAAATTTGACACCAGAATCTGAAAATATGAAATTTTTTTACGTAAAAATTATACTCTTGTGTGAAATCGATAGAATGCACTATTTTCATTGGTTCAGGACTCCAAGATTTGCAATGGAAGACATCAAAATACCGTAAACAAGTCCAAGGGAGGGTTCCTTACTTCATTCTAGAAAGAGAAGTTTTTATGGGCATCATGGGTCGAAAAAACTTCCTAAGGGAGCTAGAGTCCTTCAAACAAATGCTTTCCAAGGGCCCATTTGAAAGACCATAGCAGGTCCATAAGATCTTTTCTTTCTAGAATAAAGTAAAGAACCCTCCCATGAACTTGTTTACGGTATTTTGATGAGTTCTATCACAAATCTTTGAGCCCTCATCCAATGAAGAGCCATTTTTTTCACACAAGAGTACAATTTTTACGTAAAAAACTTCATACTTTCAGATTCTGGTGTCAAATTTGAGAAAAAACGAGTTAGAAAAATGTTTGAGCAAATTCAGTCCTAAGCCCCCGCCCCGTACGGGACGCTTATGATATGGTAGTCACGCTGTGCAGAATTAATAGCGCGAGATATCCTTTTTTTAACAGATCAGCAGTCTTCAATCACTGTTTTTGTATAGGGTTTATTTGGTTCTGGGAATGCCTAACCATGTCTGTACTGAACAATCAAGTAGTCCAAAATCGAAATAATAGTTATTTATTATACAAGACGATAAATAGATGTTTTGTAGGCGAGTGAAAGGTCTCTATAAAGCATTATCATCGTGTATAATATTCTAATTTATTTTATAGCGGATGTTAAAAGTAAACAAAATCAATTAAACATTACTAATGATTATTAAGGCAATGTGGTATTTTGGCTATATTTTGACCATGGTTGTTGCTGGCGACTAGTTTTTTTTAACTGTGGCATGTTGAATTGTTTCCTCTTTAGTTGTTGCTAAAGTGGGTTGATTTTATCTAGGTACCCTTATAGTTAAAAGGTCAATTTTATCAACCCTTACTGTTAAAATACCTATTTTATCTACCCTTACAGTTAAAATATTTTTTATCTATCCTTACGGTTAAAGCACTATTTTAGCAACCAGTGGCGTAGTGAGGTCTACAAAGGCCTGTGTTCCAAATCATTTACGGACCCCTTGTTGCCATCAACTTTCAAAATGAAAAACAAGAAAAATTGTTAAAAAAGGAAATTGAAATGGCGCCGCAGACGAAATTTTCGAAAACTTTCAAGGTCACGCATTTTCCAAGAACTTAGAATACTCACAGGGCCCCCAAAGCTGCCCGGGCTTTGGAACACCCTGAACACCCCCACACTACGCCACTGTTAGCAACACATTTTGAGTTAATAAAAGTAGGTACAGTTTAACATCTGCTATAAAATAAAGGTAGTTCGTTACGTTTTCGTATTTTATTTGGACATAGGGCATAGTGGCGGTCCTTGATGACCTGAAAAGCTTTTGGTGAATATCGGGCAATATCTAGTGCCTTTTTGGCACATCAATTTTGAAACTTTATACAAAACTCCTATTTTTCACATATGCATATAAAAAGTCTTCATATTCTGTTTTTAAAAAGGTACCCTTTTAGAAAAAACCTAAATGTTTCAAAATTTTGGAAAACAGTGGACTGACGCTGCTAGTGACAATTAATTGGAATAATTATTTGTTTCATTGACCATTACCTACGTCTTTGACTTCATAAGTTTCATTTGCTTCATAGCCTTTCATTTCTTGTTTGTTATCCCGGCGGCATCGGATCATCCAAAGTAACGAAATGATTTCTAATGCTGTTAACCTTCTTAAAAGAGAGACATATGGATGGAACATAGGTGATAGGTCATCAAATTATTAATTCGAGGTGGTAGTACAATAATTATTTGACGAGGATTCATCGTTGGGGAAGTTCATGCCGCCTCACTGGCTGCCTTTTTTTAAAACCACTTTTTCGGGATTCTGGGATCTCGAAACATAAAGATCCGGTGTTATCTCAATTTCGAATTTTGGACTGCTTGCAGTAATCTATTTTTATGTTGGTTGTGGCAATGAGTTGTGGTGAGGGTGAAACGTCATCGACCTAGGTAGACTTTCGGTTTCCGACTTTCCTACATCTACAATAGGAAACCAATTTGCTAATTAAATGGCATATGGATGAAGACCATCCCAGCCCACAATTCTCAGCTGGAGGTCCTGGGTACATAAGTAGGTATAGGTATATTACTATTCATTTATGTACGTTGTTTAATGGCAGCTGTTTAGCTACTTAAGCATTTTATATGTTTCATATTTTTCCGGGAAGTAATATTTACTTAATTAAAAAATAAAACTTGCAACTTCTTGAATCTTAAATGAGCGGCAGCTCGGCAACCTGCAGATTGCAGATGTGGATTTCCAGCAGGGACCAGGGTCTTGCAGTAACGGCGTTAATTCGAGAATATGAAGCTCGTAAAAGTCCAGTTTTTAGTTTCAGAGTGAATTCGGATATTCTTATTGATAAACTAACCTAAGGCTAAACCACATTTCGGGTTTATTTTATTTATTAGTATAAGCTTGGATGAATCAATACAGGTAAAACGTATTAATTTTGTACACAGGGTGTCTCAGAACGCTCGCACCGTTTTTAGTGCCGGAGCAAAATGCGAGGCACTCTTGGTTTTAATGGAGTATTTAGAATTTAATTCCGAGTCGATTCGTGTTTTTGAAAATTTCCAGGGTCCAATAGTTCTCGAGTTATAAGAGATTTAAGAAGACCAATCAGATTTTCAGCTTTGAATTGCTTCATAAGGTAATTTAATGTTAGATACCCTGTTTCCTAGGAAACAAGATAGGTGAGCCGCAGGGGAAATCTGGTGTACAGGTGCTAGGAAATCTTGGAGAAATGCGAGGAAATCTTGGAAAATCTGGGGAAATCTGAGGAAATTGTGGAAATCTGAGTAAATCTTGGGGAAATCTGAGTAAATCTTGGGGAAATCTGAGGAAATCTGGAAGAATCTCGGGGAAATCTGAGCTACTCTCAGGGAAATCTTGGAAAATCTTGGGGAAATCTGGGGAAATCTTTACAAAAGGAAATCTAGTGTACAAAATTTTCTCCTGCGACTCACCCCTCGGGTACCATCAATGAAAATTTAATGTTATTGTATCTTGTTACCTAGGAAATAGTGTATATCTGACATTAAGTGACCTTATTATATGAAGCAATTCAGAGCTGAAATCTGATTGGTCCTCTTAAATATCTAATAACTTGAGAACTATTGAGACACCCTGTATATTAGTTACGTCCACTCTAATTAAACGAAACGGCATCAAATCAGCGTCCGTTGCAGTAAATTAAGTAGTTAATGACGAAAACAATAACTATGTATTACAAATAATAACAGAAGACAATGTTTCTTCTTATTTAATACATTATTAATGAGATCAAATACATCAGTGTCATGACCGGCCACGAATTTCCAATCTTGAAAGTATGTATAATGGTAACGATTTCAAAGAATTAAGTCTGTCAGGTACGAGAAAAATGAATTCATGATTTAGTTGAGGGTACTATCGGCAAATAAATTGTTTCACCGCCAAATGAACTAATACCACATATGTATTTAGAATCCCTTTATTGGTATTGTAAATGGTGCGGCCGTGGTGTCATAAAGGAGATAAAATATGAAAGATTTATTGCATGGCAAATAAGATTCCACGAATATCAATCCTAATGATGCTGCAACAATTTGTGACCGACTAATAATAATAGGGTTGAGTTTCGTTCATAATAAAGTTTGAAAATAATTAAAATTATTGTCAATTGTTTGAAAATAATTAAAACACATTCGAAAATTTTTAGTAAACAATATTCTAATTTTGACAAAAATTTATAATTATTTTCAGAACTAATTATAAACCAAACGTAACTTAGAAGTAGAAGTCGATCATTCTCAAAGTGGCCTTCGTGATATAAATAAAGAAGTAAGAAGAACCAATGTCTTGCCACGTATATATTCGATTCAGTTTCAAAAAGTACTACATGTTTCGAGTGCAGTGGCCCCATCTTCAGGCACTAAAAAAGAGGAAAAGAGGAAACAAAATGAATAATTACCAAAGTTGGCGATCAGTTACATTTTGAAGGTTACATTATTGGGGTTATGGGTTAAAGTTTAAAAAATGTTTACATGGCTGAAACAATTAAAATTTAAACCATAACCTCAATAATGTAACCTTCAAAATGTAACTAATCATCAATTTTGATAATTATTCATTTTGTTTCCTCTTAACTGGTAAGGTTTTTTAGTGCCTGAAGATGGGTGTCACTGCACTCGAAACATGTAGCACTTTTTGAAACTTATATCGAATATATACGTGGCAAGACATTGGTTCTTCTTACTTCTTTATTCAAACATAACTTATTGTACAGTATGCGTAGGTGAAAATGCCCACCCGGGAAGGTGGGAGACAAACACTGCATGTCTGGTCCACTTCAGTTGCAAGTCGGAGTGGGAAATATCGATCGGCTCTTCAGGTAAGTACGAGCTTCCTGTTCAAGTAATTTAACCCGAGACAAGGCGCGTATTGAAATTTGCGTTCTTGATGGCCGCTTTTAGAAATCTGCCCTACGCGCATTTTTTTTTAAACTTTCCCGCATCAATGATTTGTTATTAACTTTTCGTTACAATTTAACACGAGGGACGTAGGTACTGAAATAAATCTCAACATAAAGATCATTAGGTAATCGAGTCATTAATGTCTAAATCATGATTGCGATTAGTGATTTAAATCTAATCAGGCTTCAATGAAAGTTTTCCAATCGATTTAAATCGAGGTTAAGGCGTTGAATGCGATTGGTTCGTATCGATTGCAATCGATCGCCGCGTTGAACGGCCCTATTAATCTTCACAAATTAAAGAGAGGTTTTTACGAATAATATGTTAAAACTAGGAACGAATTTTTCGCTAAAATTAGCACCTCCATTATTAACGTCTGTTTAATTTAATTTCTACCATTTTCTTTATATTGAAACCATTAATGTGTTATATGGGTCGAAATTGTTTACCATGCATGAAAGGATGGAAAAATGGTATCACTCGTGTGTCATAATTCATAAACAAATTACCTGGAGGTGTTAGGTTAACCTCTGAGAATCACACACGTTTAAATAATTCATAATGTCAGGAAGGTTTTATAAAATACCTAGTTATTCTCAAAATCAGAAATCTTCAAATTATTAATAATTGAAAACGTCCGTGTTAATTCCCTGTAACTGAGGTATACCTACACTTAGATCAGTATAAAACTTTAATAATAGATATTTATTTTATTAGGAGTTTAAGGGCCGCTTGCACCGCTGCTGCCTGATTAGCGCTAATTAGTGGCTAAACTGACATTAATGGATTGTTTCGACAATTGTACGAGTCACATAATGTCACTTAAACTCTGAATAAAATAGAATACTTAATTTTCAAACGCAGAGTTAACTTTGGGGGCCCTGGGCAAAGTTGCTTGAAGGCCTACCCATCACAGAACCGTATCTCTTTATATGACTTGGGGGGGGAGGGGTAAATAAAAATTTGGCAATTTAAAACAATCGAGTTTTCCGAACACTTCACAATAATACTTACAAATGAAGTAATGAAGAAAATGAAAAATTTAACTTTGGTAAGGCAGATTTTTTTTGCCAATTAGGTAAGTTTTATGCCTGCCAGGCCGGCTATCGAGTAGGTATTTTATAAAACTCTGCGATTTAATTTCGAAAAAGCATGGTGCCCGGTTTTAGTTTGCCGAATGTAACTGGACGACACCCGAAATTTGCCAACTGGCAAAACTGGGGGGGGTGTAACTGCTATACACTACACCTACCTAATTTTTTTTTTCTTTTTTTTCACATTGAATTTTTTTTTACCGCGAAGGGGGCTCCTTGAGGGCAGCAACAATGCAGTCATTGTTGCTACAAATAAACTCCGTCACATAATGTCCTACTTAAACTCCTAATTAAATAAATATCTATTATTTTCAAACGTCATTTAACAATAAATTACTTAAATGACTGTGTTGGAAAGGTACGACCGTCACTTCTAGCGGCTAAATTTTGAGTGTTTCAAGATAATTTACAGTTTATTTGTAGCAACAATGACTGCATTGTTGCTGCCCTCAAGGAGCCCCCTTCGCGGTAAAAAAAAATTCAATGTGAAAAAAAAGAAAAAATAAATTAGGTAGGTGTAGTGTATAGCAGTTACACCCCCCCAGTTTTGCCAGTTGGCAAATTTCGGGTGTCGTCCAGTTACATTCGGCAAACTAAAACCGGGCACCATGCTTTTTCGAAATTAAATCGCAGAGTTTTATAAAATACCTACTCGATAGCCGGCCTGGCAGGCATAAAACTTACCTAATTGGCAAAAAAAATCTGCCTTACCAAAGTTAAATTTTTCATTTTCTTCATTACTTCATTTGTAAGTATTATTGTGAAGTGTTTGGAAAATTCGATTGTTTTAAATTGCCAAATTTTTATTTACCCCTCCCCCCCCAAGTCATATAAAGAGATACGGTTCTGTGATGGGTAGGCCTTCAAGCAACTTTGCCCAGGGCCCCCAAAGTTAACTCTGCGTTTGAAAATTAAGTATTCTATTTTATTCAGAGTTTAAGTGACATTATGTGACTCGTATGTCTTACTAATGCCCGATAGCACCGCCGATGATTAATGCTAATCATGTTTAAAATCCTGGTTACAATTGTCGAAACAATCCATTAATGTCAGTTTAGCCACTGATTAGCGCTAATCAGGCAGCAGCGGTGCAAGCGGCCCTTAAACTCCTAATAAAATAAATATCTATTATTAAAGTTTTATACTGATCTAAGTGTAGGTATACCTCAGTTACAGGGAATTTACACGGACGTTTTCAATTATTAATAATTTGAAGATTTCTGATTTTGAGAATAACTAGGTATTTTATAAAACCTTCCTGACATTATGAATTATTTAAACGTGTGTGATTCTCAGAGGTTAACCTAACACCTCCAGGTAATTTGTTTATGAATTATGACACACGAGTGATACCATTTTTCCATCCTTTCATGCATGGTAAAGAATTTCGACCCATATAACACATTAATGGTTTCAATATAAAGAAAATGGTAGAAATTAAATTAAACAGACGTTAATAATGGAGGTGCTAATTTTAGCGAAAAATTCGTTCCTAGTTTTAACATATTATTCGTAAAAACCTCCCTTTAATTTGTGAAGATTAATAGGGCCGTTCAACGCGGCGATCGATTGCAATCGATACGAACCAATCGCATTCAACGCCTTAACCTCGATTTAAATCGATTGGAAAACTTTCATTGAAGCCTGATTAGATTTAAATCACTAATCGCAATCATGATTTAGACATTAATGACTCGATTACCTAATGATCTTTATGTTGAGATTTATTTCAGTACCTACGTCCCTCGTGTTAAATTGTAACGAAAAGTTAATAACAAATCATTGATGCGGGAAAGTTTAAAAAAAAAATGCGCGTAGGGCAGATTTCTAAAAGCGGCCATCAAGAACGCAAATTTCAATACGCGCCTTGTCTCGGGTTAAATTACTTAAACAGGAAGCTCGTACTTACCTGAAGAGCCGATCGATATTTCCCACTCCGACTTGCAACTGAAGTGGACCAGACATGCAGTGTTTGTCTCCCACCTTCCCGGGTGGGCATTTTCACCTACGCATACTGTACATTAGAATACGCAGAAAAACATTAGCTATTTGACTGAGTAAAAGAAATTGGGTGTGTCCATTTGAAAATGAAAACATAACATTCATTTGACATTCAAGTTGAAGTTGATAAAAATCAAAACCATCTTTAGTTTGTAGTGTTTTATGAGCAATTTCATTTGGTTTAGTTCACTAAAATCGGACCACAAATAACAAAGTTTTAAACTTTTTTTTTGGATGGCTTTAATAATAATTCGCTAATTTCTTTTACAACTTGAGCAGTGTGTTTTAATCGTGTGATTCGAAGTATTTGTATTACCTACCTTTAGAGGAGGCCTTTCAGCGTCCATTTTTTGACGTTCATACCGATCTTCGAATGTTTTGTCCCAATATTCTTTACTTTTCATCCAGGTGGGCTGTAACATACACAAATCCGGTTAATTGTACATAAACAATAAATATTGATGTTATTTAGTTCACATTTGCATTCACTCCGCTACCATTCATCAGCTGTTTCATCGTCAGTCTCATGGTGTCAGTTCTGTTTGTATTTTATCAGAGACGTTTTATATTCAGACGGAAATTATGTTTTTGGGCCTTTTGGAGAATATCCTTAAGGCTTGAAGCAGGTAGATAGCGAATGTTTGAACGAGATTTTGACATAAGCAGATAATCAATAGTAATACGACGAGTAGTCTCTTGATTGCCGCGGGTTTTGACGTCCGAATGGTTGTCAACTACGAGTCAAAAGGGTAGATTTTTTTAGGCCGAAAAAATCTACCATTTGACAAGTAGTGCATCCACGAGGACTCAGCAAGACTATACGAATCGTATTTTGCAGATTATTTTAAAAATTTAAGTATTGAGTAGTGTCAGGTTGACGTTGTAGTATTATCACTGTAATCAGGATTTGATTGGTTACTGGTATACTAAATGTTGCTTTGGATTGGTTCAATACTTAATGTATAAAATAATCTAGGTAAACTTTCAACTTCTTTGACAATTGATGGCAAACTTTCCAATAAATTGAATACAACTCCAATTGAGAAAGTCAATGGGCCATATAGAATACGAACCAGCTGTCACATTATGACATTTCCAATATCAAGAAATCCAATATTGGCATACAGAATAAGACTGAATGCCGCGCCGTGCAAATTCATGCCGAATTGTTTTAATTTTTCCTAACTGCACTGCATTTATACAAGAAGAGGATCCTTGAGACCGTGAGCTTCCTCGATAGGTATTCGTTTTTTGTGAGGAGAAGCATATATTTGGGAGAAGGTTTCTACTGACTCCAGAAAAAATAGAAGATTTAAATTTAGTTATGTCGAAAATGATGCGTTCAGGTATCTATTATTGTTTGGTTTGGCAGCCAATCATAAAAATAGTATATTGAGAAGCCACGTCATCCAAAACCCAACTTTTTGAATGGAATTTCACCTTTATTAATTTTCTTCTCAAAAACGGTGGGAAATTCAGCAAAACCAAAAAATAGCACCTTTCTCATTTTAAAAGTACTGCCTGTTCATTTCATTTTCTAATTTTTGAGCTGCAATACTCTATTCGGACAGAACAACTAATGGCACTTGAAAATTCGGTATGGGACCTTCCCAATAACAAATTATTGTCCTGCAAGAAGCGCAATTTATAAAGTCGGTGTGAAAATAGTTACAATGGGACAAAATATTAACAATTATTATTTATGTTTGTGTTATGTTGTTGTTGTTGTTTACGTTCGGTAGACGGTAGGAAACTTTAACGGAATAGCAATAAAGTTTGCTGTTACCGCACTACCGTCAACGGGTTTGAGTATCTAAGGTAGGGTCTATTATTTGTTAAACGGTTAGGTAATTAAAACCCTCGTTAAAACCACAAGATGAAATTTTCATGAACTGCACAGGAGATCAAGGTTCACCTTAGCCAAATATTATTATTTGCCAAACGCGGATATTTTTGGACCCTTATGAAGTAGGTATAGGTACATACATACAAAGCGAACAAATATAGCCTGATTAGTGTACACGTTCGTTAATATACGATGTCGGCCTTTCACCAACAGCCGCTTAAGCTTCCATTTTGATGAGGTTATGTAAAAATAAAACTCATACGTAGTAGTTTAATAATTCCTCTTCTTCAGGACTTCAGGCTTCACTTATTTTCTGTGAGGTCTGTGAGGTCCCGTTAATTGTCATTGAAACTGTATGGTGATAGACTTCCAGTCCAGATAAGTTTAACTGGAGCGGCCCTAAGAAGTAAACAGAAATAGGGTTTGCTTTGTATAATTCGCCAATATCGCTAATAAATATAATAAAATATCTGACTTTTGATTGAAGACCCTCATTTGCCTAAATTTGCTTAACGTGAATTGACTAGTTAATTTTTTCTGAAACAAGGGCCAACTTTTCTGTTACACTTGCTTGAAGTCGAAGTATAACCGCATCCCACTCCTACTACCTTTGTTTCTACTACTTTGCTTCACATCCCCCTAGCCAGTTGTAATAAAAGTAAATTCAGTCGGCGCGGCTTTGGACTTTCTTTATTATAGCACCTCGTAAAGAGACGTGAACGGTGAACGTCAGACGAGTCCATCCGTTAAATCGATGATGAAGGAAGATACAGTAGATTTTTTTACGGAAGCTTCTTTTATTGTAAAACCCTTCCTAGCGGGCAAAGCATCGGAACGGACTTAAAAATGGGCAGCAGAGAAGCGGCTGGAAGGTCCCCATCGCGTGGGTCTTTGATTTACTTGTCTTGTACTTAAAATTTTAAAGTTGAAGTGCCAAAATTACATTTTCCGTGGACCGATTGCTTCCAAAAGTCTTTCAGCTTTTCAGCGTGTTACATACTCTTCATGTACCAAATTTCAGTCCAATCGATCGAGTAGTTTGTGATGTACTGAGTTTTTAATGTTCTTACAAAATTTCGATTTTTTTGCCCAACGGGAGCTAAATGTGAATGCATTTGTGAAGGCCTTGTCGTGGGTCCATTGCTTCCAAAATCCTTTCGGCTCTTCAACTGGTAATACGATCTCTACGTGCAAAATTTCAGCCGTATCGTGTTTTAAAAGTACCTTACAAAATCTCGAATATTGAGCCTTTCGTCAAAAGGGCACTAAGAAGTAGAATTTGAAGGCATGTCCAGTAGTTTGGGCTGTGGCGTGTTTACAAACGTACGTACATACATACACCGACACATTCTAAAAACCACTTTTCTAGGTCCCTGTGATTGCAAGTAACCTCTAATTTTTTTGAAATTGAAGGGCTAAGGGTTGGCGAGGGTAAGAGAATCTCTATGGTAACTTTGAAATAGCGTCTAAAGTTGGATTCGCCTGGCACGTTATGGGTTTCAAATGACCACTAAATTCTTAGAAAGGCCCGTGCTTTGTAATCTTCCAACCAACTAACAATCGAGGGGTTGACTACAGGAAAAAATTGTGTATTTCAAATATATTGCTATGTTTCAAATATATTTCCATATTTTAAACATATTTTCATATTTCAAATACATTTTTTTTATTTTCATATTTCCATTATATTTCCATATTTTCATTTTAATTCCATATTTCCACCTTATTTCTTCACCATTTGGGTATATACATGACTATATAGTTGCTGGAATCGATCGAAAAATCGAATCACCAAAAAGATCAAATCTTTACGTTTAGGGTCCTGAGAAACCAAAAAGTTGTTTTTGAAGAATGTCGGAAAAATGTCTCTATCTGTGTGTGTGTCTATAAACACGCTATAAACTACTGGACCGATCTGGATGAAATTTGGTATGTGTGTATTGGTTAGACTTTGGATCAAATCTACCCACGAAAAGTAGCATTTTGGCACATCAACTTCAAAATTTTAAATGCAAACCCTGATTTTTCATGTCAGAATAGGATAGCTCTTCAAATTCTGCTTCCAAAAATGTATTAACACTTTGTGCCCTTTGGCAAAAAAATCATCAACACGCTACGGCAGAAAGCTACTAAAGATATCGAGATGAAATTTTACGCATACGTTCAGTGAGCATGTAGGAGATGACGCGATTTTGTGCCAAATCGGTCGATTACATTAATATCGAGATTTATACGTTTATGGCGTCTCCCATACGTTTACATGGAGTGCCTCCAATAAATCCGGAGAAAAAATGGGCTTCTTTTGCGAATGCTGCCTAAACGTTTCTAGAAGGAACAAAATCTTATATGGAAGAATTGTTGGCAACAAATAGATCTACGAACTGAATTAGAACAGATTCATAACAACTTTTGTAAGCTTCCGGAAAATTAGCTAATTTTTTTTATATTTCCAATATTTCCAGTATATTTCTCATATTTTCGCTTATATTTTCAGAACATTTGCACATTTTCAGTAGGTATTGATGTCATATTTCCAGAATATTTTCATATTTTCATATTTTAAATATATTTCCATATTTTTGGGCCCACGCGTACACCATATTTTCGCCGTTGTTAACCCCTCGTTAACAATGGTAGAAAGCGAGCCCGCATGATAGAATTTCAGAAAGACTACTTTCGCGTGTAATGAACTGAACTCCTCATGACAATCGCTCTCTTCGTACTATTCTGCATGCATATTTGCTACCAAACGGTTTTGGCATTCTTACAAGAAAAGAGACTACGCTTGTGGAATAGGGTAGACTATTTTTTAGCCGGTTTTCCCATTTTCAGGTAAAGTGAAGTGAGTCCATGAATTATTGCCAATCCGTGTCGTGCTGGATATTTTATTAGATGATGCATAGTCGCGACAAAACGGTTGCTGTGTCAGGGTGGGAAAATGCATTTGGGTTTCCATTTCGCCTCACTCACTGTTATTGTCGTTGCGCTCGGGAAAAACACGAGGGAAATGTACTCCCTATTTTCTTATTCACCATACAAATTGTTGACGCGACGATGAATATTTTCCGCTTTTGACGGCATAATTTATTTTTTACATTTTTGCAAATTTTGTTTACCTACTCAGTCTTTTGTTGCTTCCTTCTCAATCTCCCCGCACTCCGAAACTAATATAAAAAAATTGGTCACCTCAACCAATTTTGTATTAGTTATATCGGTTATATTGGTCGTTTAATAACCTATTGACATCAGTCCAAAATTGTAAAATAAGATAACCAGCAGATCATCACGAAATTCCACGTTTAGTCCAAACTACTGGACAGATTTGGCTGACATTTTGTACGTAGTACCGTGTAATTTTAAGGGCGGCTAAGCCATGACAAATGTAGACGAAAAGTCCTTAACCATTTCGGGCTGAAAAAAGCACATTTTCTTCAGAGCTTGACATGCAAATATTTTCCTGAAAGTTTGGGAACTATTGGAAGATTTTATTCAATAGTATAGCTCTATAAAATATCCAGTGGGTATGTACATACCTACCATGACAACAAAGAATTAATTTGCCACATTATAAATTGTTACCCGTGGTTTTTATCGAATTTTCAGGTAACACCAGTCACCCCCATGGGCGTCGTTACACTTTCCTTCAGAGGGGGGGTCCTTCCCTCTTGCACCTCTCGAGTGAAAATAATTCAAGGGGAAGGTTAAAGAAAGCAAAAGGGGGGCTACAAATTTACTGTTGATGAATAGACAATTGCAACATTATTTAATAGTACTCTGCTGCTGTTAATGTTGTTTTTTAATGAAAACTGACACGCAATTGACCAAAGTGCAGCGATCATAAAGCCATTATACAGCAAAAATGTTATATAGAGGCGCTAATGTTTTCTATTCTAAAAGTTGTATTAATGTAGTCAAAATTTGTGTGAGTCCGCCATGTTCTTTGGAATGTAGCAAGAAATCTTTAAGTACAATTCCGTAACTTCCATAATTATTAACAAAATTAATTTGTGTTAAAAAATAACTTAATTATACTTGTTCCTACTTCAATCTATAAGTTAAAATTAGTTTTTTTCTGAATTTCTATTGTTTTTTTAAATTTCGGGCTCAATTTACACACAAAATTGTGCACCTCCAAAAGTAATGTATTCCGAACAAATTTTTGAAGATAGTTATAGCTACTTATTGGACAGCAACAAGCGTTCTCATTGGCTTTGCGCAATTGCCTCATTTTGGTGTTATTTTCTGAAGTTCTACTTAACCAGGGTTAATTTTCACCCCCTTTGACATCTTAAAAGTGGGAGATTCAAATTAATTTAATCACCTGAAATTGACACCCCCGCACGATTACCTTATCATGAAGGATATGCTTCGGCACTACTACTAGGTGCAGATTAAATCTGCACCCAAAACCACCAAAACCACACCTCAATATATGAATCATTTACGGGAATAAACATCTACAAGGATACACATCGCATTGATATACATCTTCCTAGGCTCTTTAAAAGTTTTACGATATTTTTAGGCTGTCACCTTCCACTAGATTGCAAAATTTGCAAATTTTGCGAAACAGTAAAAGTATCTACGGACTGCGTCTCCGAGGCTGCCAATTTCTTATGCTTGCGACATTTATTTGAATTAGCATTTATTTCACTCATTAGACCCCATATTAACCTATGGCAATAATTAATAAATCGGACAAACGGTGCATTTACCGCAAGTTCCTATACGTATGAACATATAAACAGTAACATTTTAAACGGCTTAGGACAGCTTGAAATAATCAATAGGTAATTTGAGTATAATAATATGCACGTTAATGTTAGAAATCGATGAACTTGCAAAAATAGGCAATACAACCCGTTTGAATGATGATAATTTCGCACTATCACTGTGTTATGATAATTTTCGTTAAAATTAATACATATTACGTTACATCCGTATGTAATAAAATATATGTAATAAATAACAGTACAATACTTGTGACAAAGGCAGTACGAAAGAGGTTTTTCACATTATTTAGGTACCTACTTTTGCAATATTTCACAAAATTGATCAAAGTCTCGGAAGTCCGAAGCATTTTAAAACACTTTATTTGTACACCCTAGTAAGAGCAGTAATAGTTTTTTTTCACTACTAGCCTTAAAACGTACCATTATTGACTTATCTTTGAACTGAGAATTCGTTTTTTTTGCTAGTAAGTGAAAAAAGTACTATATTCACCACTGTAGAGAAGACTATTTTAGCCCTCGCGTCTAGTACAATATTGCCGCTTGGGCTAAATTAGTTCTTATCTCTTTTTTTTACCTTGGTCAATAATATACTATTTTCACGAGTTGCACCTACACGTAATTTTTTTGTATATTCATTCAAAAAGTGAAAAAGAATTTGTCAGTGCAAATTTGGTAATTTTTGGCTCAAGTTTGTTTCTAAGATAAGTGAACACAAATTAGTTAATTAGGCAAATAAATATTACGTTTTAATTACCTATACCTACCCCAAATAATGAAATTAGGTGTTGACTGCATTACTTACCTAGAATACTAGAATAATATTGCATCGCAAAGCATTCTTTAAACGGGTTGTTTATTTTTTTAAGGCCAGGTGAGACGATAGCTTTGTGAATGGATATTGCAGTTCGGAGAAGCAATTGATATATTAGGTTTCATTTTCAGTGTGACGTGGAAATAATTTATTATTCGTATCGTATTATTACCTAGGTACTTAATTTTTATTTGCCTGATTTTGTAATATCGGAGATTATTTAACGAACATCCGTAGAAAATTTGTGGATATTAACTACCTACAGATAAGAGATTCAAAACTAGAGAATGCACGTTTGATTAAATTAATTTAGATCGTTTCCAATATTAAGTAATAACATAACAATAACTGAGATTGCAATGAAGCTAATTGGATTAAGGCTATATATCGGTAGAAAAATGACCAAGACCAAGACCAAGACTCTTGGCTCAAGAGTATTGGTATTGAGGCCTTAGTCTTGGTCTCGGTCTTGGTTTTCCCCATGTGGGTCTTGCTCTTGTCTCGAATTCAAGACTAAGACCAAGACCAGTCTTTATAGAAAACATTTTTTTCTAAAATGATTCCTTTCCGATTGCCAGTCTTGGCAGTCTCAAGATAAAACGACCACCTCCACCCGGTATAGTTAAGTCGTTTTTTTCGCGGAAACAGGGGTGTCATATCCGTGCACAGCAATCAGTAAAAAGATAGAATATAGAATTTTTATGAGAACATTTCTAGCGCAACGGAATTTCTCCAATACATTTTCGGTTTACAGTGCGCTTCCGCTTCCAGTCCGTCAACCTATAAATCCACCTTAATCAGACTTATGCCATGACATAATGACACAAAATCAACTCAGAATTAGCCCCTCTGTACCTTTGTTGCTATACGAGGGAATACGGAAATCGGAAATCAATACGGAATCAAACACGATGAAGGTTAAAGATTCCAACCCAAAAAAACTAAAGCTGCAGTATAGATTAGCGCAGGTTTTAGAAAAGAAAACAGAAACAGTAGAAACTTCTACTACTTTTTTTTCAGGATTTATAAGTATTGCGATTAAGTGAAAGGTGAATGCCTAACAATAAAGCTGAACTAAACCTGAATTTATTTTTTTGCTGTTTTTGGATCGGTACATCATGCGTCAGATGTTTAGCTCGATCGTTTGTTACGCATAACTGAAAACTTTACGGAGCATCAGATTCGGTCCCGACAATTGCTTTGAACGGTATGACACTGACTGGATTTCAGGTAACTCTGGTTTTTAGGCGTCATGATCGAGTCTGTTCCGCAAAGTTTTCAGTTGCGTAACAAACGATCAGCAAAACATCTGACGCATACTGTACCATTGCCATTCTGACTCATTCCCATGTTCAGTTAAATTCTAACATTTTATTTTGCCAAAATCTTTAGGCTCTTAGCTCTAAACCAACTCTGTTTATGCTGTGCTGGTGCTGGGACTAAATTTATCCACTAAAAAAGGAAAGCAAACGTTGTCAGCGTTTTTCAGTGTAATATAACGCACCAATCTGGATAAAATTTTGCAAAAAATAATGCAAACATTGCTTTGGGAACTATCTTCAACTTAAGAGTTTCAATAATTAATTTTGATATTTATTTCTTGATTAATCATCGCAAATAAGTGAGGTCCACAACCTCCATAATACGATTACAGGCATTCATCTATACTGAGGTACTCGATGGAATAAGAAATACCTAAATAACAAACTTCAATTATATAATTTGAAGTTGAATATACATCCTAAAGCAGTGTCCGTTGGTACAAATAATGGACATTTTCGGCGCTAGGGGGTGCCAAAGAGAGGTATGAAAAATTTACTTTGCGGTATGTTTCATGAGAAAAGTGAATGACAAAACAGCTCAATGTTGTCAAGTTTCAGTACGCAAACCAAACCAAACATAAACAGAGAACACCCTGTAGGTACATACCTACAGGGTGTTCTCTGTTTATGTGAAAAATTCGGCAAAAACATTGTCGAGGCACTTTTTTTGCTCCTGTCGATTCTATACCAAAACGTGAACGATTACTGTGCAAACGTCTTTTCTCAACTCTATTATCTATTTTCTCAAAGTCTTGGTAGTATTTAAAACTATTGATGATTCTAGAAAATAGTGGTAATTATGTTTAGAATAAAATTGATAGCTACGGAAACGTCTAGAACCTCCCCACTTGGTGAATGATCCAATCCCAATCACCTATAAATTTCAATCCACAGTCTGTAAGTGTTTCGGGAGTTTTTTAAAAATTTTTACTTTTTATTGCCAAAAGGGCACTAAGTTTGATTACATTTTTGGAAACAGGATTTGAAGACCTTTCATGTGTTGATAAAACTAATGGTGCTCATCTTTCAAATTTTATAGACGACATGCCAAAAAGGCACTTACCATTGGCCGATTGTCACTAAAATTAAGTAAATTTTCCTCCACTAACCTTAAAGCGTTTTCTGGGATTTCTCAATACGGTTTTTTGCCAAAAAGGCACTTAGTTTGAAAACATTTTTGGAAATGACATTTGAAGGCATTTCATGTGCTGCATGATAAAGAAAGTTTGAGTTTATTATTAAATTTTCAAAGTTGATACGCCAAAATGCCACTTGCCATTGGCCGATTGCCACCAAAATTAAATCAGCTTTTAGGCGGGTACTGGTATCTCTATTCTCTACCCATCAAATTGTAGCCAAATCGATCCAGTAGTTTAGGCTGTAACGTGTTATTTAATGTTGTTTCGAAATTTCGATTTTTTTTATTTTATGCCAAAAAGACGCTTAGTGTGAATACCTACATTCTTAGACACAGAATCGTAAGTCCTTTTATATGTTGATAAGAAAAATTGGTGTTTATCAGTCACATTTCATAGTTGATTCGCCAAAAAGGCACTTGGTGGTTGGGGATTGGCAACAAAATTAACTTTCGGCAGTTTTCGAGAAATCTTGCTCTTTCGCACAAATTAATTTTTTGCTGTGCTATTTCAAACGGTATTTTTTTTGAATATTTTCCCTGTATTCTGCGCAGATTGTTGCGTTATATTACACTGAAAAATGTTGACAACGTTTGCTTTAATTTCTTAGAGGCAAGAAGTATTAAACAGCTTTAACGCCACATTCCGGGAAAACGACTCATCCTTGGAAAAACTAACAAGATACTTTATTTGCAGAAAATTGTTTTAACTTTATGTTAGTATTCAGGGTGGTGAATTTTTCGTTGCCCACCGGAAACCATAAGAGATCGAGAGTGTGTTAAATTAGAGAAAAGTTGCGCTTTATCAAGGTGATTAAGAATCTGTAAAGAATTCTGTAATTCTGTAAAGAAAGTAAACAGTTTACTATACGAAATGATTGTATGTCCACTATGTACCTACTAACCTACTTATTATAGGTATCGATTAAACTCTATAGGAACAACGACACAGGAGAAGTTTTAGTGCCGTAGCAGTATGCGTACGTACTCTTGTCTTTGATTATTCGCTCGTTCGTCTAGTCTGTCCGTCGGATAACTTGAAAACGGGTTGAGATATCGAGCCGAAATTTTGAACACATGTGTTTAGGTACTCTGAAAATCTCGGCGGGGATTGTAGGATTTTGGGCCAAATCGGACCACGGGGGTGGGAGTTAGGGGTGAAAAACCGAAAAACTATTAATTGCAATAACTCAAGAAGTAGTGGATGTATCTTACTGAAAGGTATACAGGGTGGGTCATTTTTCGATGCTCACCATTGGGATCTCCTAAACGGTAAAAGATACGAGGTCGGTTAAATTAGAGAAAAGTTGCGCTATTTGTTGCTGATTAAGAATCTGAAGAGAGTTCCCCGATATTTTGATTCGTTCCTGAGTTATCACAAAAACTTTGAAAATTGCCAATTTAAAGAAAAATTAATATCTTCGTAATGATTGATGTTATTTAAATGAAACTTGGAACTTTTATATTTTTGGCAGCTGCCAATTGAACGGAATTAACAGAAATTTTCTAGGCCTTCCAGATTTTGAATAACGACAGTCAGCTTTTGATTCTTTTATGGCCGCCATATTCAATTTTGACACCATCAAATACACAAAAAAATTAGCTTTTCAAAAATGTAGTCAACATGAACTTTTTTGACAGATGTCAGAATTTGAAAATTAGTCTGAATAATTTGTAAAATCAGCCTAGACTTAGGCAAAAAACAATTGCAAAAAACTACGCCGACTTCTTCAATCTCTTATAACACGTGAAAACAATTGAATTCAACAGTAATAAATTACGTCTTGCGGTCGTGTGAGTCAGGGTTTTACATATTTTTTCAAAAACGTTAATGTTGGCTACATTCTTGAGAAGCTAATTTTTCTGTGTATCCAGCGGTGTTAAAATTCAATATGGCGCCCATAAGAAAAAGAAAAGTTGACTGTGTTCATTCAAAATCTAGAAGGCCTAGAAAAATTCTGTCAATGCCATACAATTGACAGCTGTCAAAAATATAAAAGTTCCAAGTTTCATTCAATTAACATCAATCGTTAGGAAGATATTAATTTTTCTTTAAATTGACAATTTTCAGATTTTTTGCGATAACTCAGGAACGAATCAAAATATGCGGGAATTCTCTTCAGATTCTTAATCACCAAGAAATTGTGCAACTTTTCTCTAATTTAACCGACCCCGTTTCTTTTACCGTTTAGGAGATCCCAATGGTGAGCATCGAAAAATTACCCACCCTGTATACGTTCGACTTTCAAGTCTGTTGAATGTGATGGGGTGTCAACTTGGAGGATGAAAACCACAAAAAATATGATAACTCCGTAAGGATTGTACGCAGCTATTTGAAACCAGATGTGAACACCTATTTCGATAAAATCTTGCGGGGGATGCATTTTTCGCAATTGACTACAGTTGACCACCCTGACTTTTCATCTTATTATTACAAAATACATTCGTATAGTATTTGCAACAAAACTTCCGTTGCACGTCATCAATAGTTTTTTTTATTTGCACATTTATCTGAGGAACCTCACTTAATCTCAGCAGATCTATTGGTTCCTTTGAATTTTTACCAATCAAATTGCTGAGATTAAGTGCGGCTCCTCAGATAAATGCGTAAATCGAAGACGTTTATTGATGACGTGCAACGGAAATTTAGTTGAAAATACTATAACTTTTGCTTTTAGAAAATCGTCACGTCAGTTATGCTAAAGCTTTTCGTCGCAAAAGCTGCTAATTTGTTTCGCAAATTTTGTCGGAAAAAATCAGACCATTCGTTATAAAAGATATGAAAAACACTGTTTGCTTTATCCGACAGAAATCCGGATTACATCACATTATAATTAAGTGAATGAAGATAAATTTCCTCTTTTTAGGGCCGTAACAATGGGGCGGTGTCACAGTTTCTCTCTTTTATTTCCGCGTGAACACAAACATCGTTCCCAAGACAAACAGACGTGTGAATGAGAAATTTCCAACACGAAAAACGAACCGACAAACGACTTGATCTTTACTCACCTGAAAGTCGAAGTCTTTAAAAACATCAACTGTGCTAACATCTGCCTCGGAAGGATCCAGTTTAGGGCAACTCAGGAAATCTTTGCTTGCGGCTACTATTCTGTCGGGCTCTCGGATCGTTCGATGTGGATTTGGTGTCAGGACATTATCTTCCGGGTTAGTCTTTGTATTCTGTGATTGACTCGCCCTCATGTCAGTGGTGTAACTAGCGTAATACAGGCAAAGAATAATGGTGAGAGCTATTGCGGATACTGCGAAGGTCCTTGGCGACATCCGTCGGCAGATTTTAGCTGATACTGACATTTTCGGACCAATATTTTAACAAATACCTTCAGCAAGCCCTATGAGAGTGCGAGTAAAATAAGATCTTTTCCGACTACGTTTCCAAATCGATGTCATATCTGTAAAAGAAAATTCGATTTTACAATTCAGATTCATCAGCAACAGAGAAACTTTATATCAAATATGCATGTGCGTTGAAATTATTACACAACAATTGCTTAGAACCACGAACTTCCCGCTATGAAGATCTATAGGCTATTATGGAATTTTTAAGGAAAGCAATCTTAAATTTTTCCGACATGTGATTAATAGTAGTTGCATGAGAAATAATGTATTTTCCCTATAAAGAATGACGAACAATTAATTACAATACCCTATTTATATGCATATTACCCCTTTTTGAACTTTAACCAATTTGCATTTATATTTTACAAGTCAATTAATTAACTATTGCGTATAACTTATTTAGTTGAAGCTGAATCACATAATTTGGGCAATTTGAAATTATTGACTGTTTTGTGAAGATTCAGACGTCCTCTAAAACTACATAGACCTAAAACATACTCATTTTCCATCTTCCTAATTTTGCCCCCCCGGCGCCCCCATATTAACAAGAAGGCGGGGGCGGCAAAAACAAACTTCAAATTTTTCCATTTTTATATAATTTCTGGTGCCTCTGTTGCATCCTTCGACAAAATTTGTCATTATAAAAATGAAAGAGTATACAATTTCCTACAAATTAGTCATTTTAATTAACTTTTAAGCTACCCACAAATTTTCAACCCCTTTCACCCTCAAAAAGCAAAATTTACGCAGACCGCTTCTTTTTCGTGTAGTTTTCGCTAGTTCTACTTAACTACAGTTAATTTTCACCCCCTTGACGTCTCATTCCCCTTCACAATTTCTCAACCCTGATGCGAGCGTTCATTTTGTAAAATTAGCGCAATTTTGTCTTTCTGCGAAAATTCCACTTTATAAATTTGATCCAATTGCAAACGAGGATTTAAATCTTTACAACGGATTCTGGCTAATCAAGACAAAATTATATCGGAAATTTTTCTGTCCGGTTCACTGTCAGAATTTTGTACTGAAGTGAAATTTTCTCGCTGAGTACCATTCGTGATCCCTAAAATTTCTGGAAATTTGTTTTTCACATTTACTCCAGATTTTTTGCGGCGGAAATCAGTCGTAAATTTGCATAATTGGGTTATTTTCGTGTTGTTTTCTGTAATTCTACTTAACTACAGTCAATATTCATACACTATGACTTCCATTCTCCTTTACGATTTTTCAACCCCCTAAGTGGTAATCTTGCAAAATTAGCGTAATTTAGTTTTTCTTCTAAATTGAACTCATTTGGACGATGTTTATACCTTTTTCACTTTTTTAAATCCCCTTCGCAATATTTCAACTCGCCAAACGCAAAATTTACATAACTGGGTTATTTTGGTGTCATTTTCTGTAATTTTACTTAACCACGGTTAACTCTCATACCCTTTGATTTCTCATCCCCATTTACGATTTTTTAACCCCCTAAATTGTAATTTCGCAAAATTCGCGTAATTTCGATTTTCGTCGGTAATAAATTGAGTACATTTGGGATTCAGTTTGACTTTTACAATTTTCCAGTTTCCTTCGCAATAGATATTTCAACCCCAACAAAAGCTTTAATTGCATAATTGGGTGATTTTCAACAACAAATTTTTAACATTTCGCCTTTTTGAGACATTGTGCGTCTGCGGAGGCACAGATGCAGATTGATAAAATCTGCACCCGATTCCACCAGTAAGACCAGCCGCCCCTACATACACATTAACGTGATAAACAACTACAGGGGTACACATCGCTTTGATGCACATCTTCCGGTGGCTTTTTTAAATGCAACTGCGCATACTTATTCGGATTTAATCGGATTTGTTGTGACATTTGATAGATATGAGAAATTTTTTACTCATGATTTGTTACCGCTAAGTTTCGCATTAATTTTTCACATAGAAAAATCAGCGATTACATGAGGGGCATAGTCATTTGTTAAAACTGTTGAATTAATGATAATTTTTCGTGGTAACCTACCAGGAAAAAGTAACGGGTGCCCTAAAAGAAACCGAACGAAATATTTTTGGGAATAACTCGGCCATTTTTCAACCAATTTGGATGAACCTGGTCTTAAATTAAAGCTCAATAATCAGGCTAGCATTATGTGCAAGAAACCACGACAGATAGTGTTGCCGTGGTAGTCTTAGCGATGCTTGTTTTAAACACTTACTCTAGGTGCATGATGGGCCAAGGGGATTGGTCAGTTAACAGCCAATCGTTATGAGACAAAAATAACCATGAAGCACGTTCACTTTTCTTCAAAAATCTTTTTTCAGAAGTTAATTTGATTCACGCAGTGATTTTCTGTAATTTTTTAAAAACTACAGACGGATGCCAATTGGGGGCAATTAGAAGGTTATTACTGAGAATTAAGCTCTTTATGATTCATTGTTACTTTAGTCATGGTCATTCTACGTGAAAATCGAGGTGAAAATGTGCGAAAACAGATATTTTTTTAAATAACACAGAAAACTAATGCGTAAACCAAATTAACTTCTGAAAAATGATTCTTAAAGAAAAATGAACGTACTTCAAGGTTATGTGAGCCTCCTAACGATTGGTTGTTAACTGACCAATCCCCAGCACGTAAAATGAACCTTTAAAACAAATATCACTAAGGCAACTACGGCAGTGCCATCTGTCGTAGTTTTCTGTGCTATACTGAAGTGAATGTGTAAATATTGAAGTGAAAAAATCGTGATAACCTCTAGTCCGAGAGCTGGGGTCCAATTACTGAATAAGAATATTCCAATATTCCAATTTGACAATACTGATAATGACTTGAAAACCGCCGGTCTGCCGTTACAAATCGGCAGCGTTATCGGACGGGCGGCGTTGTAAAGGGTGGCTTTTTTGGCCCCAAATGAACGATGTTATTCCAGCACAATTTTTTCTCCATTGATAAAGACTGCTTAGATGATTGTATTATTATCACGAACATTGTATTGTGGCAGACTACAGCGTTTTGGAGGCAGACTGCCTCAAATATCCCCGAAAAACGAATGTTCTGAATGGCGATATTCCAGCGGCAGACCTATACCAAAAAAAAAACACTTTAAAAATCTAGTTTTCAAGTATACTATACAAATTTAGGCCGACCGCAGCATTTGCAAAGCAGACGCGATTTTCTACATCTGGTTGGCGCACTGGAATAACATCGTTCATTTGGGGCCAAAAGAGCCACCCTTTACAACGCCGCCCCTCCGATATCATTCGATGTGACAAATATACGCAACTTAAGCGGTAGTAAATCACTGGCTTCTGTACTATTAGTGCAGATATCAAAATCTGTCAACTTCTTTGACATAACTTAAGTTTCGACATGGGTAACCCCAGTCACAGTCTAATGTAATTCGAAATTTAAAAAATATCATACGTTATCGAATTATCGATCTAAATAATTCATACCTAATAGTCAAAAATACGGACAATAGGCTTTCAAAATGACGTGGAACAAGCCAGTTGCGCCAACATTAAAATTAATGTAGGCAGGGTTATAATAATACAACAAATTTAGTTACAAAATAAAATTGAAACAATATTCCTTAATCCTCAAATGTTGATGGTGTTTCGTGCGGTTTAAAAGTAATGAAAGCGCAATTGGAAAGTTTTTCTCATAGCTATATTATCCGATAACCTCACTATCCAATTCTTAATAATGAAAAACTGCAACATAGAGACTCGTTTATGGTCCAGTGCCTTGTCCACAGTGTCAGTGCTTTCAACAATTTTTTTGATTGTAGATTTAACAAGTAGCTTCCGTTGCAGTTTAAATTTTATTTCAGTTCCAGTATTTTATCAGTTTCAATAGACGTCAACGCACTTTGTGCATTTATTGACTGCCAAAAAGCAAAAATCTACGAGATGAAATGAGATAAGCTTAGCGAACATAACTAACATTTTTATTGGCCTAAATAACGAAATTCTTCTTTTATGACAATATTGGTTGGTTTATTACATTTATGCCGCTCTTTTAATAGCGGATGATATAGCCATATAAAATATAATTGCATTGGGATATGACTCAAGCCTGTATACAAATGTGCAGTAGGAATGCAGCTGGAACAAAATTTGGAAGCTATATAATTTTTAGCAAAAGGGAACTAGACGAGGAGACTGACGGGTTTTGAAACCATTTTCCTTCGGTAATATTTTACACTTGTAATAAATTTCACTTGATGTAGATAGCTGATGATTAGATTTTGGAAACAATAAGCTATGATGATGAAATGCCTTTTTGGCGGACATCTTGTATACCTGCGTTTCATGAACAGTTTTGAGGTCTTTTTGTCAGGAAACGATTTTTCCGCCTCTGTGAATCAACAATCAACCCCTACGACGATGAAAATTTTTTTTTAAACATTATTTCAGCAATTTTTTGCAAGTAGATTAATTTTCCTTCTGCGCGATTCACTCACAGCCATGATTCAACCCCTTCAGCCCAGGCGTTTTAGTCAAAAAATAGCCCGAACCCGCACAAAAATAAGGTAGTGCTGAAAATTGGTACAGATTCTCTTTTGGCAGTCCTGATTGACGTGTCGAAAGTCCCGGAGCCTGTGCAGTGCCGGCGTCCTATTTAGTCGGGATTGGTGTTAAAATGACCACAACGACCCAATCACTAATAGTCCCAGCGTATGACCACTGAAAGTCCTTTGTTTGGTTCGCTACGAAGCATTTCCAACCTAGTTCATGCAGTCAAATTAGATTTTATAGAAGAAACAATTATAAAGTTTTGATACACAGAATACTTACTCCTTAGGGCTAGAAGAATATAAACAGTTCTCCTGAAATTTTGAGATGAAACATCCTCTTTCTTGGAGAACTCTCCACCGGCTTATCGGACGACAAAAATGCATGGGAACTTTTCGTTGCAAGTTTTATACTGAACATTTTATGTACTATACATTTTTCTGGTCCGATAAACCATTGGGGAGATAATCGGAAAAAAGCAGCGCGGTCGGTACTGAAGTACGATTTCTCCAAGAAAAAGGATGTTCCATCTCAAAATTTGAGAACTATTTTCATATTCCTTTTATAACCCTGAAGGAGTAAGTATAACGCGTATCAAGACTTTATAATTGTTTCCCCTATAAAATCTAATTTGACTGGGCTAGGTCGCAAATGCTTCGTAGGGAACAGTATTGATTAGGTCGTTGTGGTCATTTTGAGACCACTCACGATTTAATCGGTTGATAAATAATCATGTAAATGCGGAAAAAAATGTATGACTGTCACTTAAGGCCTTCCGGTACCCAAAAAAAATAGGACGCCGGCATCGCAGGCTCCGGGAGTTTTGACACGTCATTCAGGATCGCCAGTAGAGCATACGTATACCAAGTTTCAGCCCTACCTTATTTTTGTGCGGGTCAAAACCTTCTGGGCTACCTATGACGATAATGATTTTTTAACTGTAGTTCATTTAAAAATTTTCAGAATTTTGGCCAGATTTGAAAAATTCGCATCTCTTGACTTTGAAGACTCATGGAATCTATAACCGTAAAGGTACAAAGTTTTGGGGCCCTCGACTGCGAACAATCGACAGATTCTTGGAAAAGACACTCAAGATGGGTTTGTGAAGGCTTGCTTGTATCCCACTCGAATCGTTTTAATAACGCTACCCACATTGTGAGCAGTCTCGGGCCATAACTTTATCTCCTGAGTGTACGTAGGTACGTAATACGTATGTGAGCAAAATTTCTCGAAAACCACCGAACGGATCTCAATGAAATTCGGTATGGAGGTTAGTGTTGGCCTTCTGGTGAGCCCAGTTGATTTTTTTGGCAATCCGCAAACGCCAAGTGCCTTTTTGGCATATAAACCATGAAATCTGATTCATGAACAAAAATTTTTCTTATCACCACGTGAAAAGTCTTCAAATTCTGTGTCTAAAAATGTATTCACACTTAGTGACTTTTTGGCATACAATTACAAAATTTGAATGAACATTAAATAACACGCTACAATCCAAGCTACTGGATCGATTTGGCTACCATTTGGTACGTAGAGATGTCATAACCTATCGAAGAGCTGTTTGATTTTAGTGGCAATCGGCAAACGACAAGTGTTATATCAACTGTGAAATTTGAAAGCTGACTACGTGAAAGTTCTTCAAATTCTGTTTCAAAAGATGCATTATAACCTAGTGCGGCTACTTATTCACAATATAGTCTAGATTAAAAAAGGCAATATGCATTTTTCACGTACGGTGCCTTGCAAATGTTTGACGAGTCAAGATTTAAAAAGTAGCCTTTTCATGCGATTTTCGAAATTTTTGCTCTAATTTGATCCGCTGTATCTTCGAAACTATTAGTTATAAAGAGTTACGGTTGACGCATTTGTCTCTGTCAGAGACAATTTGCGCAACAACACGAGCATACACGAAATTTTATGGGAAACCCCCCGGCCCCGATCGATGCACGTTAACTTTTTGAGTATACCCCTTTGAAGGGGTGTAACTCCCCTATAAAGCATTTTGGGACATACAGGGTGTCCGGAAATAACGATGAAATATTTCGGGGGGTGATTCTGCAGCTCAAAATATGAAAAATAGTTCCTATAAACATGGGTCCGGAAATCGCTCCTAAGGGATTTTGATTTTGTCAATTATTAAGTTTTTGCATCTATCTATCTATCTGACATCGATAAGCAACATTAGATTACTTTGGATACTAATTTTTAAAATTCGTTCAGTTTTGTAATTTAATAAAAATCGTTTGATAAGCCTAGGAAATGCAAATGGATCTTTAAATCTAATTTTTTCGAAAACGGGTGATCCTTCGCTGTTATAACAAGAGAAGCTTTTTTATGTAATTTTAGTCAGGAAACCATATTCCGGTGAGAAATTGTCTAAAAAATAACACGCAAAAAAATTTGGGTGGGGAAAGCTGAAGCCCCCCCTATTTTCCACGCCCCTGGTTGAATCTGCTTTTGGTAGATACCATAATCCTATGGCGCTTACTAATGTTAGATAATGTGCAAAAACTCGTCACTGTATCTTAAGCGGTTCCTGATTTATTCGTTAAAAACCGAATTTGAGGCGCCCCTTTCAGAAGGCCGTAGCCCCCTTAGGAACGATTTCCGGATACATGTTTATAGGAACTTTTTTGCATATTTTGAGCTGCAGAATCACCCCCCGAAATATTTCATCGTTATTTCCGGACACCCTGTATGTCCATCGGAACTTTTCTTCCTAGAATGATGTAAGGAATAACGTCCCGGAGTTAGGACTATGAATATAGGAACACCCTGTATTACCTCTATACTGTAATTTTTTACTTGTTTATGTTGTTCTTTTGACACAAAACAAAAGTTCTCTTAAATTTCCATAAATTCCCGAAAGTTTCGGAAATTGTCGCAACATTCGAAAATTTCCGAAATTTTACATCACTAGCTGGGGGTTTGGGGGTGTGTTGTGAAATATCACCAGGCATCATACGGATTCATCATGTTTCATTTCGTTTACGAGATATTCGGGGAGGAATGTTTTCAAATAAACCCCCTGTATGTATCCTTGAGGTTTTTGAAATATTTTAATTTTCTATAACTTTGCGAATGAGTACTTAGTGGGTACGCAATCATATTTACGAGTTTACTTTGGTGCGCTGCGTGTATTCAAATGGGGATCCCGGATAAATATTTCCCGACAAAAATAGTTAGGCTCCCAAGTATGAAAAGCCCAAAATGGTCATAAAAATGCCAACCACGCAACACGCAATTCTTACGATAACTTACGTGCTTCTTGTAGGTAATTGGTTACGTGGAATTAGCTTAATTAAGGATTTCGGCGACATCAGAAGAGAACCAACCATAGCTATACATATTCAGTATATAGGAATACTGCAAAAGAGTTCCAGCCCATTTAAAAAAGTAAAATAATATGATAGTATAAAATCAAATAAGTTACCTACATAAACGGTCCACTAGATAAGGCGTTTTAACAAACTGTCTGTTAATGTTTTATTTAGATGAATTAGTTTTTAATTACATGAGTCGGTAGACACTGGACATAGAACAAATCAGTTAGTCATGTTATGTTCCTGAAATGAATTGGCTAATTTTCCTTTCAGAATCGGATAACAACACTGTTAATCAACACAAATTGAATAAAGGAAAGGGTTGAGAAATGAATTCCCCGTTTTCACTGGATAATTTTCACTTTGTCGTAATGTCGTTTATAGGCTGTAGGCGCCAACGATTTCGTTTCTATCAATATATACCTAATTGTATTCGGTTCCTTGTCTCAAGATCCTGGATCAGCCATGTCCTTTGTAAATTCCGGATAAAATTCCCCCTTCTCTTCAAAGTAAATTAATACTGCAGGAGTAGAAGGTTACCACTGTCTGGGAATAAGGATTGAAATAAGTGCTTTCTGGGCAATTTCAATCGTTTTCAATTAGGAGGAAACATCACAGAGAAGAAATTTTATCCACTTGAAAAACGGAGGTTTCTACGTTTATTGAAGCATTTTCGGTAAAACACTTTTTATTCTGCGAGATTTATATAAACGAAAGGAAATGGCAGAGAATCCCACATAAACCGATTCGATTTCATATTGTAATCCCCCCACAACCCTAGTCGCAAGCAATATAAAGAATAGTCAGTCAAGGAAGCTGTTGTGGTGAAATAATTGCAAATTGACGCCCTTGTGATGCATTATTTTAAAGAGTATATAGACCGAGGCAAAAAATTTTGAAATCCGTCTAATCCTGCAAAAGTTAGGTACAGTAAAAGCAATATTCAATTGCGTATACTTTACTAGACCCAGGCCCAGGACCAATTCAAGTACCTCAATAGAGGATTTAATTCTCTTCAATAATGTGATTTAATGCAATGTAATTTAACTCGATCATAGAGGGCGCTGGGACTAAGCGGATATAAAGTTTGATTTGAAGCACTGGATATTCGTAATCAAATTATCCAACTGCAAGACGAGCTTTCAAATGATTTCTCACAGGTGGGTAGTTGTTATTTGAAATTCTGAAGTTGGGGCTGGTGGTGCGTATAGTGGTTGAGTTGTGAAATCACACCCATCCACGGATTTTTTTGGCCCCCTAAAATTAAAAATCGAACTGTTGAGCATTTTTCGTAAATGACTTTAAATGTGAAACAGAAGCTAAAAATCGGTCTGTTTCGTGTTCGTTGGACCACCACGTACATGTTTGAAACTTATTGCCAATTCTCTACATGTATTGGTATTCTCTCCACAACTATGAATGAGATAGTATCATTATGCTATGTAGTTGGATTTTCCTGGTGTGAAACATCTGAAACAGCTGTATACATTATACATACAGAGTGTCCCGAAATTAGTGGTCAAAACTTTTCCAGTAAATTCTTCTATGAGAAATATGAAAAAAGTCCCTATGAACATATGTTGAACAATAAGTCCTAAGGGAGCTAAGGCCCCTTAAAGGGGCCACTTTTAAAGTGTTTTTTTTCTAAATATCTTCAAAACGGTTAAAGATAGCGACTTGGTATCTTTACTAAGTTTTTGATGCTGAATTTATTACTGTGGAGAAAATTTTAAAATTTTGATCATAAGCATCTCGTACAGGAGGAGCCGAGGGAGGGGCTTAGGACTAAATTACTCAAACATTTTTGTAAGTAGTTTTTTCTCAAATTTGATTCCAGAATCTGAAAATTTCAGGTTTTTTAAGTAAAAATGTATATAAAGCCACAAAGCGTATAAACCAACACATTGGCATTATTAACCTCCCCAACCCCACAATTTGAAAAAATGGGAGGTTACTGCACTAAAATTTTCAAATTCAAAATAACACCTCTGATCTATCCAGGGATGTCCAAAAGCTTGGGGATTTTTTTGCCTTTTGAAATTACTTACCATAAACGCGCATTTTGACTGGTTTCGATATTTTTTAGCACTTATCATTTTCGAACAGGACCGAATTGGACGTATTTTTTTGCCGGTCACCCCATCTTTTTTAATCGATAATAATGTTAATGGGTCGATTGTTGAACCGGTTGTGAAGTTTTCTTTCCTTATTCTTTAACAGCTGATTTACAAAAAATGCCCAAACTCGGAGAAAAACTGCTTTTCATTCTTACAGTAGCCTAAGAAACTGTTAGATCTTGACAGTGGGAGGCGTCAGTCAAGTATAATCCTAATTTCTCTAATGGGTCTCGTTGAAAGAAAAAATGAAAATAATTACAACATTTATGTCAACGCAGGATCTACAGGGTGCGAGATTAAAACTCCAGAACGCTATAACTCTGTTATTTGTGGTCCAATTTTAGTGAACTAAAAACCAAATGAAGTTGCTCATAAAATACTACAAACTCAAGATGGTTTTGATTTTTATCAACTTCAACTTGAATGTCAACTGGATGTCAACTTTTCGTTTTCAAATGGACATAAACTCCATTCATTTTCTATTGAAGATCTAAATTAATGCCAGGCCGGCTATTGATGATTTCAATAATTCCAGTGCATGAAGGGAGTTAGTCTACGCAGTAGGTAAAACAGTCCGGCTGCATTAACGACTCTGCCAGATTTGAGATTACTGTGACACAAGAATGACAAATAACAAATAAATAATCAGCCAAAAAATGTCATGATGAGAGCATCCAAAAGCACCAGATGTAGTGCATTAATCAAAAAAATTAAGGTCACTGGATTTCTCTCTTCGGAGAGGTACGGCAAACGGTATATGGAGATATACAGGAAAAATATCTCTTTCTCTTTTAAGTTTGTACGAAAATGACGTTGGATGTCAGAAGAATTACCTAAAGTTGACAGTTATTTGTAAAATAGCTGCTTAGTGTTTGCAAAGTCTATTTTTGCTTATTTTGCAGTATTTCCCATATTGTTATGTTATGGTTTTATATCCCTTTGGATCCCTTTATTAACCGTTTCGTGTTCATTTTTTGTGATTTTGGGTTTCCTTGCAACAATTGGTTTCACAAAGAGTAAATCAAGTTAATTTCGTTTTATTGTTTAAATACAGAAGTAGTGCAGCAACAACAATATGCTTGAATTTAGCCCCAACTAACCATAAACACTCATCAGTGTTTATAATTAAAAATTTCGAAGTTAATGCACTTTATTTGCGGTCAAAATGAGTAAGTCAAAGTCACCATCGAACTGAGCTTCATTTCTACTTGGAGGACCACTGAGTTTTAAGGGCTGCAAACCGCACGTTTTCCTTCGTCAAAGACACAGGCAATCAGGCGTACAGGCGTGCTTAATTTCTCTATAAATACCACAAAACACGTATTTTATTACAACCATGTAACGCATCGATCAGGTACCTATCTTCTCGGTGATCGACGTTGGCCATTTAGTGGCACTTCGTTTTGCCTCCCCAATTAATAAAAATACAATTATTAATAAACGATAAATCAACAAATTTTTGTCTTTTTATATTTGTCCACACTTCCGGTTGATTGCCGTACCTCTCCAAAGAGAGAAATCCAGTGACCTTAACCAAAATTGGCAACACTTATATAGACTGACGTCCGTAATTTTCGTTTAATCACGTTGTTTCGAATAAGTATTCATAGATGTCCTTCTTTTATTGAAATCATGAATACTATAGGCGCTTTCCTTTTGCACATTTATCTGAGGCGCCTTAGTTACTCTCAACAATTTGATTGGTTCATTTGAATATTGATCAATCAAATTGCCGAGATTAAAATAGCAAATTTTCTTGTGGCTCCATTGATATAACCAGATAAAGGGTGTTAGTTCGTAATTAACATGTTAAAGGGAAAAGAGGATACTATTAAATTAAAAAAATCTAAAGTCAAAGTCCATAAAATGGTCAAAATGTGGTATCATTAGATTCAGGATTTAATTTAGATTTGAAAATATAAACATAACAGGGTGTCTCGATAATTAAAATTGTTATCACTTACCACCAAGGCAGTTCCGGTAAAACCGGAAGTTATAAAAATTATTTAATCGTCGCAAACGAGGGTTGAACCGCAGTGGAAATCTGGTGTACAGGTGCTAGGGCATCTTGGGGAAATTCGAGGGAATCTGAGGAAATCTTGGGGAAACCTCGGGAAATCTTAAGACAAAAAAAAGGCAGCAGAGAAGCGGCTGGAACCTCCCCAACGCATGGGTCTTTGATTTCCGTGACTTATTGTGTTTAAGATTTTAAAGTTGATATGCCTAAATGGCACTTCCCGTGGACCAATTGCTCCCAAAAGCCTTTCAGCTCTTCAATGGGTTACCTAACCTCCATGTACCAAATTTCGGACAAATTGATCCAGTAGTTTGGGCTATAACGTGGTTTCAGTGTTATTACAAAATTTCGATTTTTCTACCCGAAGGGTACTAAATGCGAATAAATTTTATCTCATTTAAAACCAGAATTTGAAGACCTTTCTGATGATAACAATAAATCTTTCAAAAAGTTGTTTTTGATGGGTGAATGAGAGAATAATTTTAAGTTTCGAAATTGGTGTGCCAAAACGGCACTTTCCGTGGGTCGATTGAATCCAAAATTTGTTCAGCTCTTCGACGTGTAATACAATCCCCATGTGCAAAATTTCAGCCAAATCGGTTGAGGGGCTTGAGCTGTACCGCGATTTTAAAGTCCGATAAAAATCAATTTTTTTTAAATTGTTGGTCAAAAGGGCACTAAGAATGAATACATTTTTAGATGCAGAATTTGAACGTCTTTCTTATGGTGACGTGAAAAATGGGGGTTTGCATTTAAAATTTAAAAGTTGATGTGCCAAAATGGCACTTCTGGTTGCACGATTTGCTCCAAAAGCTTTTCAGATCTAAGTTGGGTTTTCACATGCACACGTACCAAATTTCAGCCAAATCGGTCGAGTAGTTTGGGCTGTGGCGTGTTTACGAACGTACGTACGTACGTACGCACGAACGTACGTTCATACATACAGACACATTTTAAAAACCACTTTTTTGGGTTCCTGAGACCTCAAAACGTATAGATCCGGTCTTATCTCGAATTCGAAAATTTTAGTGATTGCAGTAACCTCCCTTTTTTTTAAATGGTGAAGTGGAGTGGGGAGGTTAAAATTCCAGGAGATCCGAGGAAATCTCAGGAAATCTTCCCACAAAAAATTTCAGGAAATCCGAGGAAATCTTGGAAAATCTTAGGAAATCTGGGTAAATCTGAGAAAATCTGGGTAAATCTGAGGAAATCTTAGGTAAATCTGAGGAAACCTTGGGAAATCTGAGGTGGGTAATCTCGGGGAAATCTGGGGAAATCTTGCAAATCCGAGAAAATCTTGGGAAATCTGAGGTGGGTAATCTTGGGAAATCTGAGGTGGGTAATCTCGGGGAAATCTGGGGAAATCTTGCAAATCCGAGAAAATCTTGGGAAATCTGAGGGAATCTTGGGGAAATCCTTAAAAAAGGAAATCTAGTGTACAAAATTTTCCCCTGTGACTCACCCCTCGGCCGCAAATAATGGCATTTATCACCTGTACTCTGCCGCTACTAAATTTCATTCAAATCGATTCATAAATAAAGCCTGGTCTCGTTTATGCCGGGTATACATAGGTACAAAGATTCTTGTGCTTTTTAATTTTTTTTACTTTAATTTAAACAGTCATCTTTTACTGTAACATTCCCTAATTTAAATTTCCGGGAAGAGACTGGTTGAGTCAAAAAAGGAGGTATTTTCGTTACAAAGAGGCTAAGACTAATGATGCGAAAGAACATCAGTTACAAGCACTCATTTTTTCATGGAGGGCCACGCTTTTGCTATGTCATTACTGTCCGATGTTTTCTCTGTGGGTATTCTTACCGCCGTGGCATTTCTTGCAATTCTTCGAGATTGTCGAGCGAGTTTTGATCGTGCGTTACTGACCGGCCCCGTGTCTCATATTGTTGCAGCTTGCGGATTGCTCGCATTCCCCAGACTTGATGGCGGTCCCACAGGCTAAATAACTTCAATATGAGAGCGCCTATAAGATGTATGTCTTGCATTTTTTATACGATACGATATACACGCCAGCAAATGGCCACTAAAATACTCCATTCCTCCCTCGCGGATGTTTCTGAGCGAGAGCAAAAGAGAACATACACGCGTGTTAAAAGAGAGAAGCGCTTAAATACACCATTTACAACGGTTAGGTAGGTGCTATCTCTGCAATCTTTTTGTTTCTCATAATTAGGTTAGAGAAAATTCAGTAGATCAACGCGGTCCGTTACATTCCAATTAAAAGTACATTATATGTACAGGTGTCCCGAAATTAGTAGTCAAAACTTTACCAGTAGATTCTTCTACGTAAAATATGAAAAAAAGTCCATAGGAACATATGTCGAAAAATAAGTTCTAAGGGAGGTAAGGCCCCTTAAAAGGGCCACTTTGAAAGAACATTTCTTTCTAGAATGAAGTAAAGAACCGTCCCATGAACTTGTTTACGATATTTTGATGTCTTCTGTCACAAATTTTGGAGCTCTGAACCAATGAAAAACCATTTTTTTCGAAAAGGGCGCATTCTATCGATGTCAACCAAGAGTACCTACCATTTTTACTTAAAAAACCTCAAATTTTCAGATTCTGAAATTAAATTTGAAAAAAAACTAAGAATGTTTGAGTAAATTTAGTCCTAGGCCCCTTCTGTACGAGACGCTTATGATCAAAATTTTAAAATTTTCTCCACAGTAGTAAATTCAGCATCAAAGAGTTAGTAAAGATACCAAATTTCACGTTGCTATCTTTAACTGTTTTGAAGATATTTAGAAAAAAACACTTTCAAAGAGGCCCTTTTAAGGGGCCTTAGCTCGCTTAGGACTTATTTTTCGACATATGATCATAGGGACTTTTTTTCATATTTTTCATAGAAGAATCTACTGGTAAAGTTTTGGCCACTAATTTCGGGACAGCCTGTATGTAAGTATAATACTATTCCGTGCGGTTTATAATACGCACTCTATTCCGTGTGTTTACATTTGAAGCCACCGATCTAGAGCGATCTATAAAAGTACCAAATCCTGACCAAAATATTCCTCAAACACGTTTATTTTTATACATGACAAGATGTTTTCAGAATATTCTCGCCTCAGGGAGTGAAAATGATGAAAGGAGTTTACGTTCGGTTTATCAAAGAAAAACTGTCACTGAAGTTAGGAAAAAACTGTTCATAACGAACCTCCTTTCTAGTTTAGCATTCAGGCAAAGACACTAACAGGAAACTTCACACTTTAATCCACTAAAATAAGATGTTACACCGTTCCACAAAACTCGTTTAACACTAATTGATATCAGACGCGATATGTAGGTATGTATGTACGTACCTACTAAACCGCGGACTAAACTCTTGTGTCAACACTAAATTACATCTATTTAAAATGTGAAAAGTACAAAAATTCGTTGAAGAAGGATTAGTTTATCTCGATGGAAAACATTAAACCTAATTATCCTTAATTCGATAGTAATCTCCGATAAAGTATCACCGTTGATAATGGGATATTTTTTAAATCTTTATCTAAAGCCCAAATTGACACAAATTACATCAGTTTTAATAGTGCGAATTCGAAAATAAGTATTATTTATACTATACATACATTCATACATACTATACAGGATGTTCCTAAATTCATAGTCCGGAAGGTTATTCCTTACATCATTATAAAAAGAAAAGTTCATATACAGGCTGAGTCTAGTTGGACAAATCAGTCGCTCTGCGTTTAAGATATTGACATTGGAAATTCAATTTTTGGATATGTTGTAGCTGAAATGGTCCCCTACGCATGGGACCCATAAAGCAAGCTCAAGTTTTATTCAAACCGAAATTATTAAATAAAAATGAAGGCCTAAATTACATGTATCACACATAAAGAAAAGCCCTACTTTTCCTTACTTGTAATACAAATAACTATTCTTTGGTTCAGAGCTCCAAAATTTGATGATGGAACGGTCACATGAACTTGTTTTATCATTTTGACGTCTTCAATCACAAATTTTGGAGCCCTAAACCAATGAAAAGTATTTTTTTTCGAAAACGGTGTATTCTAGCGACGTTCAACAAGAGCACCTTTTTTATGAGGATTAGACCAGAGATTATGATTTCAATACTATTTCATGAAACAAACACTAACGCCAAAATAATAAAGAAAAAATGTGTTATGCCCCCCCAAGAACGCATGTACTTTTTAAAGAGAGAGATGGACATGTTACGAAAGGGAGCAGGAATTTTGTTCATTATACGAGCGATACTGTACGAAAAGGAGCGTTTGAAAAATTGTGAATTGTGCAGTGGAATTTCTAAAGTATCTCTTCTTCTCATATTAATATTATGTATATCACTCCTGTACATCGCTATTTTTCGAGATAAATACTTAGGAATGCAGTTAACAATGATTTTATGATACAAACATGATGCATGTAAGAATCTGCGGTTATTCATATTCAACCAGGACAATTCTTTCAATTTATGAGAAACATGGTGGAATTTAGAAAGCCCAAAAATTATTATTTTACAATGACCTACTACGTGTTACGCTTAATGGTTAATTTTGAAGAACAAGAACTTTATTCTTTATAATATTATGTTTCATTTTAACCCGAGTTTTAACCATTCGAATCTTATACTATTTTATTCCTAAGAAAATCTACTTTTCAGAAAACCATCATATGAGCCACCCTTGACCCATTTGAAACTGCTTTGCATCCTTTTAAACGAATCAGGAGAAGTGGCACAGAAGCCTAAAATAGATTTTGACGAGGTGTAAGTACATACAGGATGGTCCAACGAACGTCGATTTTTATTTCGAGGGAACACCTAAATCCGTGCTTTGTGAAATTTTTCAACACACCCCGTAACACCCCGCCAACACCAACTTCAAAATTTCAAATGGCAAACCCCCACTTGTGATACATTATCTGAAAGCTAGTTTCATTGCCAATCCAATGCTGCAAGAATTTTTGAGATTTGTTCAACTCCAGCGCCTTCCAAGGCTAAATTTTATATTACATTGAGGGCCCTTTGTGATACATCATTGGAAATGGTTTGAAATTCTCTGTAAACCGATGCAAAAATTTAGTTAGTTTAGAACATGAGCTGGTTCTGGGCCTAGAAATCTTTCAAGTTTTTTGAATGAGTGGATGGATTTAAAAAATAGCTTGCAGAGAATTTCAAACCCTTTCAAAATCGACCTGTCCGAGCAAATTTTTATATTTAGTTCCGCTCACGAGATATTCGGGGTAGAAAATTTTCATTGGACCAGCCTGTATGTACCGAGGTATGTACATTCGAGTGCAAGTGAATGTTAACGATTTGTCAAAATTAGTAGGCACTGTCAATCGAGCTGTCAATGCATTTCCATGCGTCATCGCCTACGAATTTTGACAAATGGTTAACATTCACTTGCACTCGAGTGTACATACAGATAAATTTCAAAAAACTACCTTTTTGAAACCTTGGGACCTTGAAACTTATAGATCTGGTGATAACTCATTTTCGAAAATTTTAGTGATTGTAGTAACCGTCCATTTTTTAAAATTGTGACTTTGGGGAGGTTAAAAACACGTTTCATAATGTCAATTATTATCGCAAGAAGGGATGTTTGGAAAACGATGGCGAAAAGACCGAGTGCAACAAAGCGCCTTATGAAACGCGCCGTGTTAACTTCTACGCTTGCGGAGCAGTTACTGGAATCGATGGAAAAATCGAATCGCAAAAAACATAAAATATTTACGTTTTAGGGTCCTGGGAATCCGAAAAAGTGTTTATTGAACGCGCTACAGGTCAAACTGGGCAGCCCTAGACTTTCAAAAATACAAAGTCGGTGAAAAGATGCAAAAAAGATGTTTACACTGGGGGGGATTTCACAGTCGGCAGTGGTGTACAAATTTTCGGCAGTGTTAGTGGGAAATGTTAGGCAGTGGTTGCAAAAATTGAGCAAATTCGACAGTCGGGGGACTTCACAGTCGGCAGTGGTGTACAAATTTACGGCAGTGCCCTGAAAATTCGGCAGTGGTGTACAAATTTTTGGGGTGTGAAATGCCCCCCAGTTTACACATTTTAAAAACGCGCAAAGAATAAACAAATATTCAATTATGCAGTTGAATTGGCAGCAAAACCAAGATCAAAGTAACAGCTATGTAACGCGTTTTTAGGTTCTTAATTTCTCACCAATTTTCAAAAAGCAAGACCGATTTTTTCCGGATTCAAATGAGTGACGACTGGCTTACTAATTATTTTGCTAAAAGTTTTTACTATTAGCTCTAAATTAAATGTATGAGGTATGTACTTGTATGATGGGATTAAAGTTTATCACTTTATTTTATAATAACTTCTTTTCAGATAATATAATTATTGTAATATAGTTTTTGTACGCATCCGCGCGCATTTGAAATTTGTTCAGTGTTCTATATTTACACGAGCTGCATGAATGATGATGAAAGGTGCTCGTTTGAATTTAAGCATCACGAATAGATTGCGGCTGCCTCTACTGCAAATACCTCGGCAAATACATATTCATATTACATATTATTGGAAAATGGAATTCAAAATCAAACTACAGATACAGGCAGCTTTTCCAAGCTGTAAATAAAAATTTGAAGAGGGCCTGTCCTGTAACACTATTTTTACTAGGAATGGTTTAAAACAAAAACCGATATTAGGAAAGTACACCAAGTACCGACTAGTGACTACTGACCGCATTTGTATATTGGACGAGTTCTAGGTAACCGGCAGAGGGGAAAGTTAAATGTAAGAAATCTATCCAAACTAAGAAATTCAAAGAGCGTGCTCGTGATGTTGGTCAAGCGTGAAGCATCAAGCTGAATTTTACAAGAGAAGAAATAAAAGTATTTTAGCAATAATAACAAATAATCATACATAAAAGCTTCTGGACTCGATAAAATTTGTAGCTGTCCAAAGGGCAATTTTACAAATACATAAAATGTATGTAGGTATTTACATATTTTACAGTATCTAGTTACCTAGCCATACTCACTTGTATCATAACTACTTAATTAACCTCCCCACAACCGAAATAAAAATGGGAGGTTACCGCAATCACCCCAAAATTTGAAATTGAGAAAACACCAGATCTTTACGTTTCAAGGTATCTGTGTTTTTTTAAAAATGTGTGTGTATGTATGATTTAACGATATTTGGGATCAGCGTTAGGTTTGGCCCGTAGGTGGTCTGATTACATTTTGGTGACAATCGGCGGTCGACCAGTGCCTTTTTGGCATGTCAACTATGAAATTTTAAAGATTGACACCAATTTTTTCTATCAGCAAATGAAAGGCCTTCAAATTGTTTCCAAAAATGTATTCTCACTCAGTGCCCTTTTGGCATGGAATCTGAAAATTCCATATTTTGAAGGGTCGCTACAACCCAGGTCGATTTGGCTGATATTTAGTATGCAGAGATATCATTATCCGCAGAACAGTTTATTTGATTTTGGTGGCAATCAGCTAAGGGCAAGGCAAGGCCTTTTTTCTAGCCTTTTTTACATGTCAACTATAAAATTTGAAAAGTGAAAACCCCTTCTTTTTATCGACAAAGGAAAGGTCTCCAAATTCTGTTTCCAAGAATGTATTCTGGAAAACCTCAGACTGGTGGATTGAAATTTATAGGAAGTTGATTATTGATTAAGTGGGGAGGTTCCAGCCGCTTCCGCAGCTGCCCATTTTTAAAGTTGTACCTAGGTTGCCATATAGCGTAGAGAATACATTTTAAGACTTTCGATGAAAACAAGACAGGCATACAGAGGCCTCGACACAAGAATTAGAAAGTGAAAAACTGGGTTAAAAAACAAACGTTACCTACATAAAGTTGAAAGGTTAATGAGAAATTTACGAAAATTATAATAACAACACATCATTTGTTACCTAATTCATTTATTTACTTTTATAGGATATGTAACGTGTGGTCAAAAACTCTTCCGATCTATCAGCCCTTGCCCTTGCCCTTTGCCCTGCGGGACGTAAGGCGTAGACGGCTCAATTATTATCATTCAAAACGAAATCTGACCTTTTTTCCATAAGAAAAAAATGTTATTCCGGTTTTAAATTTCCAATATTTAAATTTCTTTAAATCGACTTTGAATCAGCTTTCATATGTTTTTTTGCGAGATTTTTTGGCAAGCATAATGTCGGACAGTCTTTCTACTTTACAATAGTGTATCATTCTTATTCTCTTTATCGCCCGCGGATTAAAAGTTATAGCTTATAGCCATTGTTCTACAGCTCTGCTTCGCGTTTTTTTTTCTAAAAATGTTAATAATTTTAATAGATTCTGGATGTGTCAGTTTCTGTAACTGCCAAATCTTATAACTGTACTTTGCTTAAGCCCAGAGGTATCATTACTGTTCGATATTCGTAAGAATTAGTTTACAGTACCGCCCCTTATATGTACAACCCAATAATACTTTCAACTATACAGGGTGTCTCAAAACGCTTGCAACGCACTGCAACTTGACTTTTTTAAGGGGACTCCACCTTTTTGATGCCATATTCTGGATCACCCATAACATAGCTTTACATCGACATAAGGTATTCGACTCGGTATTCGATCTTTTAAGGCGCTGCTCTAAAGCAATTAATTTTTTTGGAAAATTGCGATCGTTGCGGGTGCGTCTTAAAAAAATCCTCAGCACTCAATTTTATATCCAGAGAGTTGAGATTCGCTACGAATATGAAGGAAGGGCTATTCTATCTATCTACCATGCTAGCTATCATTATCACTACCTATGCAGGTGGTTCAAAATTCAGTGTCAAGTTTGGAAAAGATCAAATATGCAAAACTCCATTTTATCAAATGGCACCCCCTGTTCTTATTGTGTCATGGGCTTGTGCTTTTCAAATACTTAGTTTTTTATTAAGTTTAAGTATGTCCCTCAGTATGTCATATTATACCTAAAGTTGATCTTTCAATCTTTCAAATTGAGATAACACCAGTTAGTTACCTTTTGAGGTCCCAGGAAATGTCAATAAGTACAGCACAAACTAGCGTGACAAAAATATTATGATCAATGAATATTAGACACTGAGCATGGTATAATGTGAACAAGGGTGACAAGGCCCTGAATATTATTCTAAAAGTATTAGCTTATGGTCGCTAATAAGATTTTGCTCTGCTGTTTATCTGTAGGCATAAATCTTGCAAGGGACATTGAATGATCGATTTACTGTACATAAAAGCCTTTTAAAAGTCCAAGACAGAAAATCGAACTGTTTTCTCACATTCATTTTAGGATTCGTGTAATGTTAATTATATTACTTGATTGAGCAAGTATCCTTGGTAAAAGTACGAAAACGAAATTACTGCTGCAAAGCGTAAATTTCATTTATCCTGTCATTTAAACATGCATAGACTTCGTCCTTGACAATAAGTTATAATTCGGAGTAACTACCAATATTATTTCCATGCTTGGCTTAGCTTTTTTAACAACATAATTCAGGGACTTTACAATGTTATAAGGTCCCCACTTCACTTGGTGATTAGTAATCGCACCATCCCTGCATGCTGAATTGATTAATCCCCATTACCATAGGGCACGCGAAGACACCATTGCCAAACCCTCATTAAAGTTGCTGCTCATGCACATGCAATGAGAATATGCTGCAGCATCAAAACCGCAGAGAACAATATATTTTTTGTACGTCCGGTAAAATTCCAAAATACCGAATTATTTCTGGTTGATGGAACACCAAAATCTAAAATATCATTGAACAATTTTAAAGTAAGGGAAAAAGAATAATGTTTGTAGAACGATGGCAAATTATTAAATAATTATTAAATAATTGTTGGTCCATACAAAAAACGTTGTGTATACCTCTGTTCTCTATTCTCTTGAAAGTATGTTTCCAGACCTTAACCATCCGCAACCGCAACCCTCGCCTCGCTCGGGCCGCGAAGTCTGGTTACGGTCTGCAAACATCTTCTTTCAAACTTTGGTGAACAAATAAATATTACGAAAACGAGGCAAAGCCTAGTTTTTGCAACAACCATCATGTACCTACCTACCTACCTAAATAATGTATGCACCTATTTTGTCGCTATAGAATATAAATTGGATTATTGTTATCTCCAAAATTGAAGTTTCGTCTATTTTTATTGTTATCACAATTTACATAAATTGTATGTCTTTGGCTAAGTATCCATGATTCGCACCCAGCGTTATCCGGAAGTTAAACTGTTTATTAATAGCGAGTTGACTGCAAAGTCCTCGTCAAAGTGTGGACAAACTGACGACAGATTGATGTGTCAGCTAAAGCAAAAAAACCGATGGTCAGCATCAGAAAGCGTCGTTCGTGTGATAAACATTAAACAAGATTCATATTTTGGTTTTCTTCAACATGATGGGGAATCTCAGGTTAAAATAGTGCCAAGAATTATCGGGACAACCTGTATAAAACACCAGCATGCCTGCCAATATGAAGAAACTGACAACGAGACTGACAACTAAAACCAATGTCACTTGATATATCAAATCAACATCAAAAAAGTTCATCTTTTCTCGTTTAAAAGAGGTTCTTTCAACAATAACAACCTCGATAACAACTCTTTACAAACTGATTCTTCCTCCATTCGTGAAGTAGTCTCAACAAATTTCATTTGTGAGCAGGATTTTACCGCAAAATTTTCGAGTAATTTTCCTCGAGTGTTATTTGAATGCGGCACTAAAATGTTAACTCGAAGAAATGTTGTCTCTCTTCGAGCACTCGGGATTTTTTCATATAATAAGGCAGCATTTCTTTCGAGATTTCTTTTCGTTCAATTTTCAAATTAAACACTCGGAAAATTTCTCGAAAATTTTATAACGATAAAACCCCTGATACTCGTGATATTATATGTATACGATAATTTAATTAATTAGTCAGGTCAGACGATTCCGGGTACCTGGAACCGGGTAGAACCGGATTGGCAAGGACCCGAATACCCGGAACTCGGGTACCCGGGTCATTTATTTCCTGGTACCCGGATTACATGGAACCGAGTTTACAATTCTCGGATTTCTGTTTTAATTGCGCATGATAAGATAAATTCGCTTTCGCGGCGCTTTGACAAAGCAAATTACTTTTTATGTTTTTGTTTTAATACTAACTCTCAAATTTCGCCGACCAAGGCTATAAACACAAGAATAAATAACGGCCAAAAGTCAAAACAACCCAGCACAATTTCTCAGTTTTCGGACCGCAATTTAATAAAATATCAACAAAACTAAGTTTGTTTTATTTCCATCGCACATTAAGTTGCAGAACGGACGATAAACTTCAATTAAATAATGCATCTCAATTTTCAAGGGTTGAAGATTAGGCCCTGCCAGAAATTAGTTTTCGCTCTTCCGCCTAGTTCAGTGGGCTTATTAAAGTACTTATACTAAAATTTCGGTGGAGTTAATATTTTTTAAACATGCACAATGAGTGATGTGTGGAATTCTCATTAGTAATATGATAAGTCGTCTCTTGATTGCCGCGGGTTTGACGTCCGAATGGTTGAACTACGAGTCAAAATGGTAGATTTTTTTTATAGGTCAAAAAGACGCCGAGAGCTTGCTCGAGTCGTCTTTGGCCGAAAAAAAATCTACCATTGACGAGTAGTGAATCCATGAGGACTCAACAAGACAATCAAGAGACGACGAATCATATTTTACAGATTATTTTATAAATTAAAAGTATTGAAGTAGTTCCAAAGACATTCGAATCTAGGTAGTGTAAAAATGTTGGATCATCGCTGTCAGTTGTCAGTCACTTGTCAACTGAGTGTCACGTCACAAAATACAAGTGAAATTATTTATTTTCAACCAGATTTAAACATTTATGTATACCTACGGCCGATTACGGCGATTGAATTTTATTTTAACCGCATTATAACATTCTTGGTATGAAATTTGGTAGAATACCTAAAACTTTACAATGGAGTACTTAGGTGAAGTCTTGTTCGGGGGCATCTACCTACTATGAAAAGAATGGACGAAACAAAACTGATACGAAGGATATAGGAAGCGAAGACCAATTAGACGCGACACAGGAAGACCGAAGGACACCGGGGAGAGTTTATTAGAAGAGATTTGATAAATCGAAAAAATAACTAATAGCTCAAAAAGAGGAGGACCTGCTCATATCCAGTGTTTAAAATAATGTTAAGTTCCTGTTGTTGGCTCGTGAGTTTTAGGAGAATGTTATAAAGTGCTACAAATTTACATTCCGGCAAGTGACTTTGGTGCAATTATAACAAGATACCACACAGTTTAAAATTACCCAACAATTTTCTGTACAAATCTGGTAACCGTATCTTTTTCTAAATCTGATTAAATGTTTACTTTGAGTATATTTTAACTTTTGCCATTTTTTAATGACAGTTGTGTTAAATGTCGTAGGATTACCAGTTGATTTGAACTACGACTGTCGTCTTATCACTGTAATCTAGAGGTTGCTAGGTTACTGTGAACAAAATCTACCTTTGGATTGGTTCAATACTTAATGTATAAAATAATCGTTGCAATACGGGTTCGGGTAGTTATTTGAACGGGTCCTCGGTTCTAAACCCGGTTCCTTACCCGGAACCGAACCTATTACCTGTTACCCGGGTAATACGGTTCCGGGTATTTATTTTTACGGGTCCTCGGTTCTCAAAAATCACGATTCCTGACAGCACTAAAGGCCGGGTTACACGAAGCCAGTAGAGAAGCAAGTCAAGTGAGCAAGTGACTTGCTACATGTTACTTGCTCCGTGTAAACATCTACTTGCCTCACCAGGTTCTATTTACTTGCCGACTTGCTTTCCCCTTCTACCAATTTATTATCGATCTACCAATCACACTGGCGCATTACAGAAACCTTACTGAACTTGCTTCAAATACTTGCCCACTTATGAGCTGGCACTTGCTTTGGCACTGCTGATGATAAATTCAAGCCAAGTCACTTGCTCACTTGACTTACTTCTCTACTGGCTTCGTGTAACCCGGCCTTAACGATAGTCCATTCTGCAACACCCGTGGACAAACTATATGTCTTAGGTTCTGTAGTTTAGCGGCTAGCCACAGCGTGACTTCAATCAGCGGTTCGATTCAATAGAAAATATTTTTGCAACAAGGGTTTCTATATGGAATCTAATCAAACAGCTCAATAAAGTATCCAAATCAGAAGAGTGAGCATGAATCAATCTATAGTCTGTCCGGGATCCACACGACCGGGATTCACCCTATTTCCATGGTGAATCATTGTTGTCAACAATGAATCGCCATGGAAATCGGGTGAATCTCGGTCGTGTGGATCCCGGACAGATATTAGTAGTGTAATTATAAATCAACCATTTTGTGGATGTTGCCGGTCTTGGATAAAGTTTTGTGTTTAACACATGATGAATTGATAAATAAAGCAATATTAATATTATCCACTCAGGAGAGAATATCTTGTTTTAAACACTTGTAAAATAATAAATAACTAGGTACTAGGTACTTATAACCGAGTCCGAGGGTAGGTATAACATTTACAACGATCAGGGGATTTTTAACTTCTACGCAGCACGAAGCAGTTACTGGAATCGATCGGAAAATTCAAAAAAAATCGAATCGCCAAAAACATGAAATCTTTACGTTTTGGGGTCCTGGGAACCCAAAAAAGTGGTTTTTGAAAAAATGTCTGTCTGTGGTCACGCTGGAGCTCAAACTACTGAAGGCATCGAGATGAAATTTGGCACACATATTCAGTAGGTAATTTGTGGGTGTTGATTAGATTTTGGGCCACATCGGTCCACGGAAAGTGCCTTTTTGGCACATCAACTTTAAAAATTTTAATGCAAATCCCCACTTTTCGCGTTATCATATGAATGCTCTTCGAATTCTACTTCTAAAAATGTATTCACACTTCTGCCCTTTTGACCAAAAAATGGTTCCGTGAAAAAAAAAACCTATGCATAACTGTATAATTTTATTACCGGATTTGATAGCTGATTTTTTTTTCAAGCCGAAAACCTTTGTGCCATTTTTTCGAAAATGTCATTTTAGTGGCAAAAGGGCCATTGTTTCAATTTATTTTAGGAAGAAGCATATTTTTACTATCGGATTCGACAGCTGTTGTATTGCCGGATCAAAAATGTTTTCAAAAATTTCCATTTTAGGGACAAAAAGGCCCCTTTTTGAATTTTTCTTAGAATTCGATAGCTGTTGCATAGCTGGATCGAAAACCTTCGTGCCATTTTTTCGAAAAATGCCATTTTAGGGGTGAAAAACATTTTAATTTAAGATTTTAGCGAGGACTTTAGTAAATGAGCGCCGGGCGCATCAGCTATCAACAACCGCTCGCCCGGGGACCTTGGTTAAATAAAGTTAAATGCTACATTTACAAATTCTGTGAAAAAGTAGAAGTTTCTACCGTCTCCGAGACTGCCAATTTTTTAAATTGCTGTCGGATCACTAGATCGTAGGTAATTATTGTGAATATTGTGCCAAAAAGGCACTTTCTGTGAACCGATGTGGCCCAAAATCTAATCAGCACCTACAAACATCCCTCTGAATATGGGTGCCAAATTTCATCTCGATACCTTCAATAGTTTGAGCTGCAGCGTGATCATAGACACACAGACAGACATCTCTCAAAAACTACTTCGGAATTCGGAATCCCAGGGCTCTAAAACGTAAAGATTGATGTTTTTAGCCATTCAATTTTTCGATGGATTCTAGTACCTAACTCGCTACGCTAAAGCAAAGAAATTAAAAAAGACAATTCAATAATGATATTTACGAGGATATTTAGGTAGGTTGATGGTCATCCAAAGATCATCACAATTATTATTTGCACAAATTTAGACTCCTACCTTTATTGAAGTTAAGCCATAGAATGTCTTTTAGTAGAGATTGAGAGTTGCTTTAGATTTAAATTTATCACCCGCGACGATTTAAAATTACTTATCTCAAATGTGCTCATAAACAAATGTCAAACACATCCACTTCCGACGCCATCTCGGATACAACTGTTTTGTTTAAGTCAAGAGAGACCGCAGCTGTTTCTATCCTGCCTTAATCGATATGAAGAAGCGGTCCATTTAAATCCCCATGCTTAAAACGATTAAAACAATTCGTAGGGGACGTAATGCCATATATTTGCGATAAATTCTTTCTTTATTCTAATTAGGAAGGTATTCATTTTAGTATCTTCACGGAGGTGGTTCCCTGTACCCAAAGCCGATGCGAGAAGCCGATAATACACGGTCACTTTCTTCCAGCGGCGCTTCCGATTGCGATTCCGATAAGAAGACGTTGTAGAAAATTGGTGTAACAATTGCTGCTAAGAATGGACCGGCAAAGTAAATCTAGAATTATTAACAAGAAATTAGTTTCAGTTTGTGAATATTCCCGCCGGTGCCGGACTGTGATGTAGGCCACCAGCAAAACTATTTTACCCAAATGTGGTCCCAGCGATTATTTATCACAGCCGGAGCCAAAGTTCTGGCAGGATTCATATGGGCTCCAGTGTAAGGAATCTGTAAAAGACGATCTATTTTACAATTGAAGACCTTAACTTCAAAACGTCTCTAGGCTGGATGGAATTCTAATTGATGCCGTAAAATTTACGTTACCATAAAATAGTTAGACGCGTAACGTTAAGATGTCGCTGGCGGTCAAAAAGAGTAGATTTCTTTAATTATGGCAAGTGAAATTAAAGAAATCTACTTTTTTTACCGCCAGCTACATCTTAATGTTACGCGCCTAACTTTTTTAGGGTCACGACTTTTTAATGCCCTTTTTTAAGTTTTAATTACTTTTAATTAATTGAAATATTAAATGAGGGTCGTTGGCGGGTTATTAAAGGTAAGTACAACATTTAAAATATTTTGTAGGTATCGGTAGGGAGCGCATTATATCTTGGCGAGAATTTTGAATTCAAATTACGGTTTATTTTATTGAAACCGCTGATTTTAAGGCTCTACTGCAGCTAACAAAAATATCTGTTCCGTGAGTAAGCAACCAGCAATACACAAGCTCGTGACACCTCTGCCAATCACTGAGGATTATACCGCCGTGGCGTATCTACAGTTTTGACGGAAAATGAGTTAACACCGGAATCTTGTTTAGAATGTCTTAAACTACCATGTCAAGAAAATGCATTGGGTCTTATGTGTTTTAAAATATAAAATCGTCAAAATCTCGTTTCCATAGAAACTGTAGATACGCTTTTTGGGCCTTGCACGGCAATATAGATTTCCCGCGGTGAAGGTTGCTCATAACAATCCCGGCCGCAACAGGCCCCATAAAAATGTATTGACAGAAAAAGAAATGTTTCTGCTGCGTTGTTTTGTTGTTGTCAAAGGGTCGCAATAATTTTACAAGTACCTACCTATTTCTGCACTTAATTAATGATTGCAGGGCATTTTACAACAAAGTGGATCCAAAAACAAAAATTTAATGGCTTATTGCCAAGTTTTAACCATTTATAATAAATTAATAAGAGGAGGGGTATGCTATACTTACTTGCCACTGACAGGAATTTATATTACGTGCAGTTTCTCGGAATGAGAATTGTACGAGGTATACCTATACCGTGTGACAACGAGAACATGTACGGTCCAATAACTTTTTCAATTACTGTAACAAAAATCTGAAAAAAATCACAGTAAACATACCCTCACACTCCAACTTATTAGTCCAGGGGCTCATAACAGAATTTTCGGGTATCATAGTATTCTGCTGGAGACCCTTATTACTTTACATTTCCAGTCTTGGAGATAGCATAGAACCAATTGGCATGCATGTACAGTGGATGTACTTGTTAGGAGGAATTTTTAAAATCATCATTTTTTACAACAAAAAAATATTACAGTATTCTGTCTCAAAGTTGTACCGATCTTTGAATAAGAAGAAATCATCCGACAGATTTAATTGGCATTAACTTCGAGTGGATGGAAGGGGTCGGCAGCGTGGGGTGAAATGAGCTCATTTAAAGCATAGTGGGGTATCATAGTATTCCTGCTGCCATTTGGCACACAACCTTATTTTAGCCTACATTAATAGAATATAATATTGGCATTCACCTAGGGTGGATGAAAAGCTCGCTAACTTGATTTAAAGATAGGCGTCACCACGATGACTTGGGTATAATAGTATTCCAGCTCAGGTTTTGAGAATAAGTAGATATGGTAGCATTAGAAGTGATTATGACATTGGCATTCAAATGGAGTGGATGTAACCCGATATACAGTCAGGACCAAAAGGCCGCCCCCAACACCCTGAATCTCTGGAACCACTTAAGTTAGAGCTTTCAAATTTGAAACGGGAGCATTAGTCGAGAAACTAAACCGATTTCCGTTGACATAATGCGCTGTGACCTTGAAATTTCGAAGTTATGACATAAAAGTCAAAAATGTATATGGCACGAGAGGTCATGTGACCGCTCATTAGAAAGGTAATTTAATCTGCATACGATGTGAAAGTTTGAAAAAAATTGATTCTAAAAAAATCGAAGTTAAAATAATTTTTTTCTTGCTGGAAATTGATTTTAAAAGGAACTTGCCGTTTTACGCTTTAAATTTGGGTAAAGTAAGTAATCACAGGCAATACACTCTTGCATCGCGTGCATTAAGGCGCGCAAATAAAAATATCTGGAATACGAAGGAGGTTTGGGGGGGCGGACCCCCCTCCCCTTGGGGTACGCCGCCGAGCTACTGTACGTTTTATGCATTTTTATCACATCTGAAATATCGAAATTCTTATCGACCTTTACAATCGCGGTACAGCCCAAACTACTGGATCGATTTGCCCGAAATTTGGTACATGGAGGTTAGGTAACCCGTTGAAGAGCTGAAAGGTTCTTGGGAGCAATTGGTCCACGGGAAGTGCCATTTGGGCATATCAACTTTAAAATCTTAAGCACAAGTCACGGAAATCAGACCCACGCGTTGGGGAGGTTCCAGAAGCTTCTCTGCTGCCATTTTTTTAGTATTGAATTTGATAGCTGATAATTCATCGGGTGGAAAACTTTTGTGCCATTTTTTTCGAAAAATGTCTTTTAGTGGCAAAAGGCCCCGGTTTTTGAATTTTTCTTACCAAGAGAGCATTTTCTTACTACTGAATTCTATAGCTGTTGCTTTGACGGATCAAAAACCTAAATGCCATTTCTTGGAAATTTACGTTTTACTTTTAGAATTTTTATTAGCAAACTTATTATTAGCATACTTATTATTATTATCGAATTTGATAGGTGTTGCATTGCCGGATCGAAAACCTTAGTGCATTTTTTCAAAAAATGTCATTCTAGCGATGAAAAACATTTTTTAAGTTAAATAATGACGGCACCTCGTGTACCGTGTACCGTATGGACGGTGTATAAACGGCACAAAACCGTAGCGAAGTGATTTGATGCTTGGATTCGACGCACAGATTGTCAATTTTTTATACAATCCGCCTTAAAGCTTACTTCAATAAAAAGAATTTTTTTCGAGCATGCCAGCGTATGCATCCTATGAATTTGCATGTCAATTATACCTATTTTTGTGTTGTACACAGACTATATAATCTAAAAATCAAAGGGCATGCGAAATACTATTATACCCAAGTCATCGTGGTGACGCCTATCTTTAAATCAAGTTAGCGAGCTTTTCATCCACCCTAGGTGAATGCCAATATTATATTCTATTAATGTAGGTTGTGTGCCAAATGGCAGCAGGAATACTATGATACCCCACTATGCTTTAAATGAGCTCATTTCACCCCACGCTGCCGACCCCTTCCATCCACTCGAAGTTAATGCCAATTAAATCTGTCGGATGATTTCTTCTTATTCAAAGATCGGTACAACTTTCAGACAGAATACTGTAATATTTTTTTGTTGTCAAAAATGATGATTTTAAAAATTCCTCCTAACAAGTACATCCACTGTACATGCATGCCAATTGGTCCTATGCTATCTCCAAGACTGGAAATGTAAAGTAATAGGGGTCTGCAGCAGAATACTATGATACCCGAAAATTCTGTTATGAGCCCCTGGACTATTATCATTTCCAGTTTCGCCGAAAATTACCATGATTTTCAATTTTTATTGTTTTTTATGGAGGTCAGTATTGTCATATAATCAAAAATATTTAGTTTGAGTTCATTTAAATCGTATTCGGGGGGCTTCAAAATATGGGAAAAAGTTTTTTGAGGGTACCACTCGATAGTATCATGTCGGTACACCTACTCCATGAAAACAGATATTCTTTTACTTTTTATGCGTTTAATGATACTACCAACTTGGCATTTTAGGGGGTCATTCTCGAAGGGCGATAAGGTTCGATAACCAATTGCAATTTGCAAATTCGGATAAAGTAATTCACGAATAAATAACAGGAGTGTTTCCATGGTAAGAAACTGTCAAAGGTAAAGAAACGATAAAAGTCATTCTCTAAACTTTGCAAGTGGTTTGCAAGCCCTCGGTAAGAGGTTGTACTTTGCGGGAGGTACGGACTTGCCGCAAAAACTTGTTATTTGATAAAAAACAATATTTTTTGTTAAAGAAATACGTAATACGTGTGTACTATCAAATATGGCGTTAAATCCAGCGGTTGCAGCAGAAATTTTTGATTTTGACGATTTTATATTTTAAGACATAAGACTCAATGCATATTGGCGCAAATAATTCGCGAATTTTGACTAAAATAGTGATTTGATGTCAACATAAATTCTTGTTATGGTATAGTTTAAGACATTCTAAGCAAGGTTCCGGTGTTAACTCATTTTCCACCAAAATTGTAGATGGGCCTTTTAGGCTTAGCACGGCAGAACTGTCCATACACAGTCCCTGACGGCCTGTGTTAAATGAGGTCCCTTTAGTTCCCCAAAAAGCACGTGTCTCCGGGCCTCCACTTCCGTAATGAGTGTTTCTACCTACGTAGAAGTAAAATTTTGGCTGCGGTTTCGTTTTTGGCCGTCACATTTCACACCGTGACCTATTTTTGGTAACTTGACACTGATGGTGACAATCAAATTTGCAAATATTAACATTTTCACTTTTTGTTGTCATGGAAAAACATTTGTGGGTTCGATAAGGCCCGATAACGTGTCCACAATTTGCAAAAGTTTTGTGAATTGGGTTGCAGATTGGTAGTTAGGCGATTGTAAGACCCTTGCAATTTGCAGGGCCGATAACAAGTTGCATGGCAAATTTCGTGAATGACCCCCTAGTCCACATTAACGAACCATATACAGGGATGTCCAAAAGTTTGGAACGGGGCGATTTGTGACCAGACCATTGGTATTACGCAAAAAATTTTTTTGCCTCTTGAAATGGCTGACCTTGACGCACATTTTGGGCGGTTCTGATATTTTTCAGCTCTTGTCATTTTCGAACAGGACCGGATTCGGCCAATTTTTTGACGGACACCCCATCTATTTTAATCGATAATAATGTTAATGTGGTGATTGTTAAACCTGCTGTGAAGTTTTCTTTTCTGATACTTCAACTGCTGATTTTTAAAAAAATGCCGAAATTCGGGGAAAATCCACTTTTCATTCTCGCGGTAGCCCAGGAAACAAAAGACAGTCGGTTGCAACGTAGGTCCAAAATCGTTTGATTTAATTTCATTGTTAGATCTTGACAGTGGCAGACGTCATTCAAATAAATAAATTGGCGAACTAAACGATTTTATACGGCTTTGGAGAGATTGGCCTGTGGTCGGGGTAGTTCTTGGATTCGCGCCGGAGTGTCCTGATGAGGTTCCGGACGCGTGCAAATAATAAACAGAAATGATAATTTTATATCAACAGGTGCACCAGGTAAGATATGAAATTACTCTTCAAATTAATGTTTAACAGTTTTTAGATAAAGATCGAGTTGCCCCCCCGACAGCTGCAGACCGGTTTCGTTCTTATTAGAACTCATCAGTACAGCAAAGCCCGGAAGGCAACCCGTAAGTGTTGGTAAAGACCTCTAGATGGCGTTGAGCCGTCTTCACACCGTTTAGTTTTTAGATACATTTACGTAAAAATTCAATTGTTGTCAAAGAAGTACATTGTGATGGATCATCGGAGAAGACAACGACGGCGACGCCAACACGAAGAAAGTTGCAGGAACTAGTTAGTGGTGGCGTTTAGTGATTTGAAATCTTGCAGAGGATGCAATTTAAGGGATAATGATGTACATACCTATTAGACAGGAAATAAAATAAATCCATTAAGTACTTACCTTAAATAGTAGGCATCATTATTATTTATTACACTAAAATAAATTACAAGCTTTTGAAGAATCTTAGGTTTTTTAGTTTAGGATAGTAGTTAGTCAAATTTTAGAATTACTTAGTTGCAAATAACGATTGAGGCAAGGTAACAATCGTAAAGTCTAACCAGCTAGGTACCTATCTAACAAACACGTCTACACTGGCTGCATTGTTGTTAGTCCTTCATAATTAATTAGTGTCAAATTAATCAATTAATCAACGAAAACTTTTAATTTGGGCTTAATTATTGGGTTTCAACGTTATTAATTTTTGGTTTCATTCTTATTGGTGTTGCGTTACTTTTTCTCTTTATTTGTTCTCCGTTCGGATTTGTTTCTGTTGGTCTTTGGTTCCTTATTTAAGACAATATGGGTCTCTCAGAGGGACACCGGATAGAAGTCTTAATGATGATTGGTTACGGCGATCGCAAACGTAATTATCAAGAAGTGTGTGACCTGTTCAACCATGTTCATCCGGAATTACCTCCGATATCAAGGTCTATGGTTACTAAGACCTACAAGCGATATTTCGAGACAATGAGTGTGAAAGACCGTCCAAGATCTGGTCGTTCAAGAACAGCAACTGACATAGGACATCAAGAAAATGTGCTGCAGGCTATTAACCAAAACCCTCATGTGACTACGAATGAAATGGCTATTAACTTCGACATAAGTCGGTCATCTGTGGGGCGCATTTTAAAAAAAGCAGGTGCTCGACCCTACAAACTCAAATACGTTCAGGAATTGATTCCAGAAGACTTTGACCGCAGAGTGCAGTTTTGTGAATTGATGGTCGAAACGACAAATCAAAATCCAAATTTCATAACAAATATTATGTTTTCCGATGAGGCCACATTTTGTTTAAACGGCCAAGTAAACCGTCACAATTGCAGATATTGGGCTTTGGAAAACCCTCATTGGATTTTGGAACATCATACACAACACCCCCAAAAACTTAATGTTTGGGCAGGAATCATCGGACCCCACATAATTGGTCCATTCTTTATAGACGGGAATTTAACAGGCAATCTATATCTAAATTTACTGCAAGAAAGAATTATTCCGGCCCTTAGAGCCTTATTCCCAAATGAACAAAATTTTAACGATTTATGGTTGCAACAGGATGGTGCACCGCCTCATTTTGCTAGAACGGTCAGGGAGTACTTAAGTGAGGTATTTCCTGGAAGATGGATAGGGCGCAGAGGAGAAATTGAATGGCCACCTCGGTCGACAGATCTAACTCCTTTAGATTTTTTCTTTTGGGGACACTTAAAATCAAAAGTCTATAAAAATCGACCGGAAAATCTAGAGGACTTAGAAAATCGAATAAGGCATGAAATCAATTTAATAACCCCGCAAATGTTAGCCAACGTTTCCGAGGAAGTCATACAAAGGTTTCACTTTTGCCAAGAAGTTAATGGCGAGCACTTCGAACAATTGATTTGAGTCAAATACCTACATAATTGCAGTTATTTTTGGTTTTTCTTTAACCTCCCCACTAATAAATAATACCACATCTTCACCTGTGTCTGTGCTTTCCTAGATCCCATATCAGAATTACGAAAAAGTGGTTTTTAAAACGCAGTTTTTTTTTAAAGATTATTATTATTTTGGCGTAATTATGATGCATTTCAGTTAATAATGTGATGGATAAAAATGTTCGTCCTGGGCTTAGGTATTTCCTACCAATACATTGAATTTATTGGTTTGTGTCCTCGACATTGCAGCTTTTCTAAACGCCATTTAAGATCACCACTACCTAACTAGTTTCTGCAACTTTCTTCGTGTTGGCGTCGCCGTCGTTGTTTTCTCCGATGATCCATCATAATGTACTTCTTTGACAACAATTGATTTTTTACGTAAACTAGGTCATGAAGCGCGCATACGCGCGCTGAAATTGTAAAATCCTTTATAATGTAAAATCTTTTATAATGTAAAATTGTTCTAATGTAAAACGTCCTTTATATTGTAAAATCTCTTACGCATAAGTGTTAAGTAATGATAGTTCATTGCGTAATAGGTCTCAGTGGTATTTGGTCTATACATTCATGTGTAAAGTATAGTACCTACGTAATGAGCGGGTAATGCCAGTTATTACTCCCGAGGACGAAGTTTGCAGCATGAACCGGCCAATATATACAGGGTGTCTCAGAACTCCCGTATATAAGCCGGTAATGGTATGGTCGAGGGTATGGTAGATCCTTGCCTCAATCTAAGACCCGTATGCCACAATACAATATTTGGTCCTAAATTGCATGCAACGCAATACAATTGCATATATAGACAAGGCTAGAATTTCAAAAAACCCTTTCTATATTATGCTAGAAGCAAATCGGATAACATTTTGACGACAAGTGTTTCTAGACTAATTGGACCCTGCTGAATACGAAAATCACTGTCGGCAATTCGAAATCTTAACCGGAAGTCCGTAATTCTAGATGGCGCTCAAGGCAGATCGTCATATCCAAAATAGCATGAAAATTATACACTTTTCGACGAAAGACGTGGTACACAAAATTAAAGATATCTTCATTCTCTACAAGAAAGGCCCTAATGATTTTTTTCGTACAGGCAACGGTTTACCCCTAGAGCGGGCAAGAAAGTTGCGCTCGCCGCGCGGCTTACGCGCTCCACTATTATTTAATCAAAAAGCTTGTTTCTTAATTTTTATGGAATTTTTCAATATATTTCACCAATATCCACCTAAATACATGGGATCGTAAGATATTCTCATTTTATTTCCGCTTTTTCAATGTGCAAACGCCGTTTGCTGTCTTTCACTGTAGGTTTCTTTTGAGCTGCGCTACAGCAAAAAGCAGATCGGATAACATTTTGACAACAAGCACTATTTGAATAATTGAACCCTGCTGAATCCTTAAATCACTGTTTAAATTTCAAAATCTTGAGAGGATGTACGCTAGTTAAGGTGGCTTTCAAGCTCAGATATAGTTTCTATTTTATTTTCAGGCCTCTGTAGCAAGAACCGTCCATACGATTGCTTTGTGTCAATGATAACTTTCGATCAGGAAGTCGAGATTTACAACATATCAAAATTTCAGCCAAATTGGCTGAAAGATATTTTCCCATTGGATGGTATTTTGGATGGTGCCATATTGAATAAAACATTTCCGGTCAAGATTTCGAAGTCAAAACAGTGATTTTCGGACTCAGCAGGGTTCAATTAATCAAAAAATACTTGTTGTCAAAATGTTATCCGATACGACCCTTGTAAAATACGCACCTCAAAAGCAACCTAGAGTCAAAATAGAAAACGGCGTTTGCACATTGAAAAAAGGGAAGTGAATTGTGAATATCTTACTAATCCCATGTATTTAGGTGGATATTGGTGAAATATATTGAAAAACTCCATAAAAATTAAGAAACAAGTGTTTTGATAAAATAATCGTTGAGCGCGTAAGCCGCGCGGCGAGCGCAACTTTCTTGCCCGCGCTAGGGGTAAACCGTCGCCTGTACGAAAAAAATCATTAGGACCTTTCTTGTAGAGAATGAAGCTATCTTCAATTTTGTATACCACGTCTTTAGTCGAAAACTGTATAATTTTCATGATATTTTGGATATAACGATTTGTCTTGAGCGCCATCTAGAATTACGGACTTCCGGTTAAGATTTCGAAGTGTCGACAGTGATTTTCGGATTCAGCAGGGTCCAATTAGTCTAGAAACACTTGTCGTCAAAATGTTATCCGATTTGCTTCTAACAAGTCGCGAAACTCAAAACTAGCCTGATCTAATAGGTATTGTATGCAATTTAGAATCAAATATTGTATCGGGTCAGACGGCCCTAAGACGAATTTTCCTTTGGAAAAATTACGGGGGTCTGATAGTTTTCAAATGGGAAGCAAAGTTGTGCAAGCTGTTGCTGGGATAGGTACAGAAAAAGTTGTTACTTCATGATGTCTTATTCTTTGTGCCTTTATTACTTTTATGTGTGTCTCAGCAACGACTTGCACATCCTTGTTTTACCTTACTATCTAATTCAGATGTTCATTCTGATTGGCGGACTTCAATTGCTTCCCATTTGAAAACTATTGGACCCTCGCAATTTTTGCAAAGGAAAATTTGTCTTAAATTGACGAATCTACCATTACCGGCTTATACGGGAGTTCTGAGACACCCTGTATATTATTAAGCGGTTTTCAGTATGTTTTTTTATAAATCGCAGTTTTTACATAAAGTAGGTACCTATAAAGTGTTTACCTACCTCTTCAAATTCTAGAAAGTGAAATTTTAGAAAATCAGAATCATCGGGACACAAGCTTTCTTATTTGTATTAGGTTTGTCGATCATTATCAGGTACTATTGCGAGCAAAAATAACTGGATATACCTTGTCATTACACTGACATAAACTGTGAACGGGCCTTTACGTATACCTTCTATTAATTACTGTACTTTCAAAACATGAGTTTTTTACATCGTGATAGTACCTAAAGTCCCGTCGCATATTAGCGAAAGCGGGGGTTGTGTGTCTCAGGCTTTTTTTTCTGTTGGTTTGTAAACGGGATTTCAGTTCTGTCAAAATTCCCGTCATGGACAATAATTAACAACAAAAACCCCTTTCAACCTCCATTGTTACTGTTTATTGACACTGACAGTGAGTGACGGAAGTTTTGACGGATGTGAAATCCCGCTTACAAACCAACAGAAAAAAAGCCTTAGACACCCAACCCCCACTTTCGTTAATATGCGACGGGACTTTAGGCGTTTTTTCTCGGTTTTATGTATTGAAATACAAGCTTTCATTTGAAAGCATAGGAAAAAATCTTGTTTCGCATTGAAATACCTTCAAAATAATGTCAGATTTGAATCGTCCTTACGAGGAACATATTTGAAACCGACGGCATAAGTGACATTGTTTCAATACAATTTTGTATTAATTCGGAATCGAAAACATAAAATCGAGAAAGACGCCTTATCTGATGTTTACAATAATGTACTAATATATTATTATTATATTATTTAACAAAATTTTATTAAAACTTCCAAAGTACCTATTTGTCGAAAGGTTTCAAAGTAGGTAGGTATAAAAAAATATTGCATAATATAAGTACCTATACTTACACTTTTTTCTTGATGATTTGTGTACATAAATGCATACCACAGAAAGTGTATGGTAAAATGTCGTCATACGCCATTGTAACTGACTTTTGCAACTTAATGCGTATTCGTAATCAAATCTCATCTTAAGATAAATGCGCATGATTCTTGACATGAGTTCGAAACCATCGACATTTCAGATCATATGTACCTAAGTCACCGGAAAATGTGCATCAATGCGATGTGTATCCCTGTACATGTTTATCTTTTTAAGGTGAGTGTAAGGGCGGTCTGAATTTACTGGTGGAATCGTGTACAGATTCTATCAATCTCTGCATCTAGTAGTAGTACCATCGCGGCCACCGAAAAGTGCACGATTGCTTTACAATGCATTTTTTAAAGATTTTTATCACAATGAAACGGCTTTGTTTCAGTGATTTACCAGGGTCATTCGGAACGCTAATGTTCATATGTAGTTAGTTATTACATCAATAACCTTCGACCCCAGCAAATGCCCTTTGTGCTATCGATTTTCAAAACAAGGAAAAACCAAATCGTGCACTTTTCGGTGGCCGCGATAGTACTTCCGCAGACGCACAGTGGTGTCAAAAAGGTAAAATGTTGAAAATTGACCATACAGAATTAAACAGTAAAGAATGAACATAAAAACTTGCGAAGTATGTAGAATTAGCGGTAAACGTAAGCCATATGAGTTAAACTTATTGCGGAAGAAAAAAAAGAAATTTGGCGAATTTAGTAAAATAGGTGCTTAGGGGGTTGAAAAATTGTAAAGGGGAATGAAAAGTCAAAAATGGTGAAAATTAACCGAAGTTAAGTGGATTTACAGAAAATAACACAATAATAAGGCAATTTATGCAACTTTAACCTTCGGAGGGTTGAAATATTGGGAGTGGGGTTGAAGAATTGAAAAAGGTAATCATTACGTTGCAATCGACTGTCTTTTGTTTCTTGGGCTACTGCGAGAATGAAAAGTGGATTTTCTCCGAATTTCGGCATTTTTTTTAAAATCAGCAGTACAAGTATCAGAAAAGAAAACTTCACAGCAGGTTTAACAATCACCACATTAACATTATTATCGATTAAAAAAGGTGGGGTGTCCGTTAAAAAAATGGCCGAATCCGGTCCTGTTCGAAAATGACAAGAGCTAAAAAATATCAGAACTACCCAAAATGTGCGTCAAGGTCAGCCATTTCAAGAGGCAAAAAAATTTTTAGCGTAATACCACTGGTCTGGTCACAAATTGCCCCGTTCCAAACTTTTGGACATCCCTGTATATACCTGATGCAATTGACCAAATCAAAAACAGAGGCGGCCTCTGGTGAGCATTCCGTAGTAAGGACAGCCATCTTGGAAGTGGCGTTTATTTTGGCGCGAATGAGGGTTTACACGTTATTCTTATGGGAAATGGCGGATTTTTATTGGATGCTATGGTTTGGGCTTTTTATTATTTATTCAAATTGACATCGGGTATCACTTATCAGTAGCACGATTTTATTTAGGTATGTTTTACAGCCACTCATGGCGAACGTCCATTTTTCTCATAAATATTATCATCGCATCGCTATGAAAGGCCTTTTCGGGTATATTCAGCATTTATTTCTATTGTTACACTGAAATATTTTCAAAAGTCATGTCATCTGTCATGAAAGAAGCAACCTGTATAAGATTAACTTCCCATTGATTGGCAACTAAAAGTGGGTGATTGCACTTTCAAATCGATCGATGTCTTTAACTAAATAAATCCCAATCCGCGTTAAAAATTCTCGCCACCTACTTTCCATCATTATGCCGTGCTAAGCCCAAAAAGCCTATCTACAGTTTCGATGGAAACGATTCTCTCAATAATTGCTTCCATGGCTTTTAAGGGTCTCTTAAAGTTAAGCGAGAGCCTAATGGTGTTAAAACCTAACATGGTGGCCATCAGATAAAGTGTAACGTCAAAAAGGTCGGCTCACCTCAGGGGTAGCTTTGGGGGCGGGTCGCTACGACTGGAGATATTTTTTCTAGGGCGCCACTTCCTTCCTTGAGTAGGTCCTGCAGGGGGAGTAAAAGGAGGGAAGAAGAAAACTCCGCACTGCAGTGGTCACGAGGTATATTACAAAAACTGGGAAGGCCGGAACCCGGCACAATTATGCACACTATAACGAAAAATACTGCTCCCCACACGGGCACAAGATTCCACAGGTTATACAACTAGGATAAGGCGTTTGCCCGTTAACTCCCTCACCCTTGGAGGTACAAAAACTGTTTCCGGCCCTCCGAATTGTGCTCCTCACGCTCCGAGGAACCACAACGCACTCTCTCCCCGCCGTGCCCCCACTCCCTTAGGACCCCCGGCGCGGTTCTCGGTGGCGCTTCATTTAAACACCGTTACATTTTCCACCCTTACTTAAAAAAAACCAATTAAAAAAAAGAAATTGAACCACTGCATTTTTATTTTATTTTTTTTTTTAATTCCTAACCTAAACCTAGATTTAATTTGTGGTACTATACTAAACTTTACTCTGATGAAGAACCGTCAGAATTCGTCTCTGTCACTTTCAGGTCTTTCACATGCCAGTTTCCCAAACTGCGACCCTGTAAATCTTCGAGGTGGTATACATTCTGGCCATTTTGTGCCCTAACGCGACACTCAACATATTTTGGGGCTCGCTTTGCACTCACATAATTGGCTGCGTCTGACAGTACAGGGCCTACTGCGAGTGTTAACGGTCGCCTACGAAGGTCGTAGTATTTCTTGTTCTTTTCATATGACTTTCGTAGATTTTGCTGAACTTTGGAGTAAATATCGGGTAGTTGTTTCAAATTTTCTACCAATAGCTGGCGGTCGGCCATATCCAAAGGTTTATTACCCAAGCAGGGTCGATATTGGTCGCCGTAGATGATAGTTTCACGCCCAAAATTAAGCAAAACCGGGGAAAACCCCGTTACCTCATGAGTGGCGGTATTTATCGCATAGGTGAATTTTGGTAGCAATAAGTCCCATTTCCGATGGTTTGCTTTCACATAGGAACGGATCATGGTACCAATCACCTTGTTCACCCGCTCGGTGGGATTTGCTTGAGCGGTATAGAAGGGCGTATACGAGATCCTGGACTTATATTGTGCCACTTTCTCGATCAGTTCTCTTCCGACATACTGGCGGCCATTGTCAGAAATAATATATTCTGGTACCCCAAACACCAGAAAAACGCGATTTTCCAAAAGCTCCGCAATTTTCGCCGCAGTGGCACTGCGCAAGGGAAACATAAGCACGTACTTTGTAAAGCAGTCACAAATCACCAACAAAAACCTATTCCGATTCTTCGAGATCGGAAACGGGCCCATTAGGTCGGTACTGATTACTTGCCATGGACGCTCCAACAGGCGCGTGTTCATAAGCCCAGGGGTCTTTTGCTGACTAGGTTTACTGGCAAGGCAAATTTTGCACCGACGAATGTACTTAGCGATATCACTGGCCATTTGGGGCCAGTAGTAGTTCCTTCAAATTCTTTCTACCGTCTTGAATCTACCTAGATGACCGGCTGTTGGTTCATCGTGACATTCATTCAAAATCTCCTTCCTACGACATTTCGGGATCACCAACTTCCACGGGTCTCCCCCATCTAACATGAATCGTGTATCCCGGGTCAATTTATAGAGGGCTTGACCTTCTATACGAAAATTAGAAAAACGACCAGGATTGTTTTTAACCTGATCAAACAAACGGGCGTACCAAGTGTCATGGTCGGCCAGCACAATATCTACTAGGGCGCAATCGGGAATACCGCGCGACAACGCGTCGGGCACAGCATGAAGGCGACCCTTTCTGTGCTCGATCACAAAGTCGTATTGCTGCATTTTGAGAGCCCAACGGCTCAAACGCCCCGAAGGGTCTTTTAAGTTCGACAACCATTTAAGGCTGTGATGGTCAGTAATGACCTTGAAGGCAAAACCTTCTATGTAGCAACGGAACTTATCCAAAGCCCACAACACGGCCAAGCATTCCAATTCTGTGGTGGTATATTTACGTTCTGGAGACGTTAGGGAGCGGCTTGCATACGCGACAGCCCTCTCGCCATCGGGAAATTCCTGCGATAACACCGCACCGAGTCCTACCAAGGACGCGTCGGTTTGGATGATAAAAGGGCGAGTGAAGTCAGGGCAAGTGAGAATCGGAGCGGATACCAGACATTGCTTTAAGTCGAGAAAAGCCCTTTGCTCGGTCTCTGTCCATTTCCAGGGCACCGATTTACGCGTGAGGGTGGTCAGGGGTGAAATTCGATCCGAAAAATGATCCACAAATCTTTTATACCAGGCAACTAAACCACAAAACCTTCTCACCTCAGTCACACTTCTCGGTGCAGGAAACTGCAAAATGGCGGAAACCTTGTCGGGATCCACCGACAAACCAGATTTTGAAACCACAAACCCGAGATATTTCAGTTCTTTCCTGGCAAATTCACATTTGTCCTGGTTGACTACCAGGCCATTCGCACGCAACCGCTCAAAAATCTCTCGCAACACACGTAGATGAGTCGCAAAGTCGGGGGTGGCTACAACAATATCATCGAGGTAAATAAATGCGAAAGGCTCCAGCTCTGCCCCAATGACCTTATCAGCTAACCTCTGCCAGGTGGCCGGAGAATTGTGTAAGCCAAAAGGCATCCTGGTAAATTGGAACAATCCTCGACCCGGTACCGTAAAACTTGTAATCTCGCGACTCTTCTGCTCTAAAGGAATTTGCCAGTACGCACTTTTTAGATCCAATGAAGATAAATATCTGGCATTGCGTAAGCGATCTAGAATTTGTTCCACATAGGGCAGCGGGTAAGCGTCCTTTTTGGTTACCTTATTGACTTCCCGAAAATCCACGCAAAAGCGAAAATCGCCCGAGGACTTCTTAACTAAAACCACCGGTGATGACCAAGGACTTTGTGAGCGTTCTACCACCCCCAAGCTCAGCATTTTGTCGAGCTCCTTATTGATGACGTCCTGCATAGCCGGACTTACTCGATAATATCGTTGCTTGATCGGTTGAGCTTCCCCAACATCGATCACATGTTCCACATTTTTGGCTCTTCCTAACCCCGCACCCATCTGGTTTAGATAGGAGGAGGTGAGGGCATTAAGCTGTTCCAATTCCTCAGTCGATAGAGTACCACTGTCTATCACGAATACTGACGGATTCAGTTGCGACTTATCCGCAAAATCCCAAGTCCCTTTCGCAAAATTTGACACAACTTTCAGTTGCGTTAAGAAATCTATCCCTAAAATTAACTGAGTGCACAACTTAGGCACTACTAACACACTAACTATCGCTAACTTACCCTCTAAACAAAATGGTACATCCACGGTACCCAAAACTTTACACGAAGTACCATCCGCAGTGTGCACTTCCGAGTCGGTACCTGAACTTAACCTAAAACCCATTCCTGACAATATTTCCCAAATTTCAAAATTAATTAGTGTACGACAAGAACCACTGTCAGTTAATCCGAGAAAGTCTCGTTGTAGAACTGAAACTTTAAGATAAGGCCGATTGTCGCTATGTACTGACGACAAAAGATAAGCTAACTGCTAGTTATGAAAAAACTCCGCGACAACAGTTAACCATTTTTGCCAATCGATCTTATCAGTGGTCGGTGGGTAATCGTTTTCCTGAATCACTGTCCGACCTGCGAGTGATTCGCCTGCGAGTTTCCCGGAGTACACCGTCTACACTGGACTCTAGTGATATTAGGTGCCCCACAACCAAAGCAGAATTTTCTCCTAGGGAGATTACAAAACCTGTAGGTATGATTTGGTTTCAAACAGTTCCAGCAGGTTAGCCGGTTGTTATTCGAACTATTATTATTGTCTCGACTCCCAGTACTGACTTCATGAACCCGAGGCTTATTATCAGTGCGGCCCTTAGGGGAAGTAGGGCGGGGACTAGCCGGACCTGCTAAGTCCGGCTCTAAAGGTGGTCGCGAAGGGCGCGAGCCATGAGGACGTGGACGGCTGGAAATGTCATAAGTTTCCTCGAGGCGCTTGCATTTTTGTAACAGCTCATCCAGTGTGCGAATGTCCACTAAACCTAAATCCCTAATAAAAGTTGGTAGTAAATTACGCTTAACAATGTACAGTTTCTCGGCCTCACTCACCGCTTTCAACCCCTGCAATCGAACAAAAAGATTTTTCATGCATGCTATGTAACTACCAACCCGTTCTTTAGGCTGCTGGTAACGTTCCCTAATTTCCAACCACAACTCTTCCTGATAATCCACTGGCAAGAAATCCTTTTTGAGAGCTGCCACCAATTCAGCCCAGGACCTTATCGACCCTTTAACGGAGTGGTACCAAATCAGGGCGTCTCCGGCAAGAAGATCACAGCCCGCATTAAAGAGATCGAGATCAGAAACGTTACGCGCTAATTTTAATTCCCCGACTCGTTCTAAGAAAGCAATTATGTTCAATCCCTTGCCATCACCCGAAAAAGTTAACTTCCATTGACAAGGAGGGATCTGCTTACGACTTGGGCCACGATCCGGGCTTATATCCCGGTGGCCAGCTCGCTCGCGAGGGGCTGCAGCCTCCGCCTCGGCCTGTCGCGCTGTGCAAAGAACCTCCATACTGTCTTCGAGGCCACGCAGTTCCTCCAAATAATTTTGTTTTTGCAAAGCCAACTCCGGCGCTCCGTCCGTGACAATACGGTCGACTCGAGCTAAAAGATGTGCTAACTTCGCTTGAAAATTTAAATATAGTGGACTACCTCGAAGACCGTCAAAACTATCTAATAAATTATTAAGGGTATCAAGTTTACCGCGACAGATACGCAACTCTTCGGGTATATCTAGATAATGATCAGGATGGTCCAATACTGTACCAAATCTTTCCCGTTTCAAAAGACTAGCCAGTTTGGATTGCATCCCAAGCATCGTAATTTGCTCGGTCGTATCATAATTGCGAACACTTAATTCATATTGTAATTCGTCACGAGAAAGGCGCCCAGGGTCCATCTTGGAGTAGGTACACCGCGTGAAAACAATCGCGCTGTGAAAACTAAAGCCACCTCCAAGGTGTAGAAAATTAATCACAAAATGTTTTCGTAAATCCTATAAAAAAAACAGCAATAATAAAATCGCAAAAATTAATATAATACAACAATAAAAAAAAAGGTTAAACAATTCATTATTGGAGGTCAGCGAAACGCCGAGCTTTGCGGCCGAACTCCACGCCGGTTTCGGCGAAATATCGATATCCTAAAAATTAATCCTAACTACAATAATTATTTCACTTTTCTCTGAAATAGTCTGAACGATCACGTGAAATAAAACTGAAAAAGCAAAAGAACGTTCAATTATTATGTTGCTCGATGACTTCGATGTTCCAACTGTCCGGATAAACACAGTTTTTTGGACGTTAAGTTCAGAAAACTCGCGAACTGATGGATGATCAACACCGATTTTGTATGGAGAACGGATACCAGTCCCCAATAATTCTTCCAAATACGGAAATTCGTCCTATACCATTTTCGTGAATCCAAATAAATAATTCGACGACGGATTTTTTTATTTGAATCCGAAAATTATAAAAGTAAACAGCAGGTGTTATCTTCCAAACGAAGCATAAAAAGTATCCACACTCTTTATCGGCGCGAATCTCGGCCGAATTCTTTTACGGAAAATGCGCAAACACGACGATTTTTCAATTTACACAAGATTTCCTGACCTTTACATCCGATGCAGCTCGTTGAGGATGTTGAATCCAGACTCTGGGAGGCTGCGCTCACCAGTGGCGTATCTCCTGATGTTGTCGCATGATGTTTGATGCTCGCCTGTTGCGTAACCAACCAGTAGCGGGCGATGACGTCGGGGCCCCAGGCTCGGGCGCCAAATATGTAACGTCAAAAAGGTCGGCTCACCTCAGGGGTAGCTTTGGGGGCGGGTCGCTACGACTGGAGATATTTTTTCTAGGGCGCCACTTCCTTCCTTGAGTAGGTCCTGCAGGGGGAGTAAAAGGAGGGAAGAAGAAAACTCCGCACTGCAGTGGTCACGAGGTATATTACAAAAACTGGGAAGGCCGGAACCCGGCACAATTATGCACACTATAACGAAAAATACTGCTCCCCACACGGGCACAAGATTCCACAGGTTATACAACTAGGATAAGGCGTTTGCCCGTTAACTCCCTCACCCTTGGAGGTACAAAAACTGTTTCCGGCCCTCCGAATTGTGCTCCTCACGCTCCGAGGAACCACAACGCACTCTCTCCCCGCCGTGCCCCCACTCCCTTAGGACCCCCGGCGCGGTTCTCGGTGGCGCTTCATTTAAACACCGTTACAAAAGAAAAGTTGACTGTCATTATTCAAAATCTAGAAGGCCTAGAAAATTTTTGTCAATGCTGTTTGATATAGTTGACAGTTGTCAAAAATATAAAATTTCCAAGTTTCATTTAGTAACATACTACCAATAGTTAGAAAGATATGATTTTTTCTTTAAAATCGTGATTTTCAATTTATTCGGGATAACTCAGGAACGAATCAAGATAAGGGAGAATTCTTCACAGAGATTTTTAATCATTATCTTGAACTTTTTTCTAATTTCAGCCTCTCTCCATCTGTTATGGTTTCCGAATTACCAAACGATAAATTCATCATTCTGTATATTTTCTAGTTCACCAATACACACAAGTGCTATTATGATTGAAGAATTGAACAAAAAAGTCGATGCGTTTCAATAAACAAGCATTTTCAAAAAATCGGATAAGTGACGTTTCAATGCACCCGAATAAATGACGTCATCGCCGATTTTTATTAATTATTTCTCCAAAACACTGAAGAAAATTGCAGTCATGAATTAAACCCTATAGGTATTTTAGTGTCCTCTTTCTTTATGCGTAATAAAAAAACAACTCGTTCCCCCTTCTGTTGAGACGTCTGAAGTAAGTAATTCACGGGGGGCAAATCTATATGGGTGAAATCAGTATGTACAAGCTAGCTGAAATCATGGTGGTGAAATCACCAGATGTAATCACGGGGAAATCACGCAGGAACGTGAAATCAGTGTACAAAATTTTGCTCATAGCTTTGCCCCTCGGTAAATCATGATTACGTACCGCTACTGCTGCAAGAGCCGTAACTGTTAATCCAAATCTAATCGGGATTGAATCGAGCTTAAAAGCGTTTCTAGCATCCCAAACGCCGCAACAGGCGAATACTAGGAAAAAAGAAATGGTGAATTCAACTCCAAATCCATAGGTTTCACTCAGATGTTCATTTAAACTTGGGGAACATAGTTTATATTGATGATAGTCAAAAGGTGTTAATACCTGCAATAGTCAGAATATAAACTGAAAAACAGGTTAAACAATTTGCTTTTACTGTTAAGATCCAAAAACCGAAATGGGCTCCCGCAACTTGCGCCAATAAATAAATAGGAAGTTCTACGAAGGCAAGATCCCCTAAAATAACTGCTGCGATGCTAACCATTGGATTAATGTGACAACCAGATACATGACCAACACACTGCAAAGCACAAAAATTAGGGAGATAAGCAAATAGGTACCTATCAATTTTAGAACTTCTATGGCAATCATGACTGCTAATCCAAAGGCAAAGGCTATTAAGAGAACTGATCTAGGGGGCTCTGGAGGAATATTTACACATCCCATGCAACCGATAATCATTAGGATCGCGGTACCACAAAATTCAGAAATTCCCAGCACTATTCGTTCCAAACAAGATTTTTTATCATTAATTATGATTCGTTTCCCTGCAATCAATGTTAAATTAGTCAAATCCAGTAATTTGCTGTTAAGAAGGACTTACAAAATCGGAACTCCATTATGGCGGCATCAAACGAATTTTAAGAAAATATAAATAATATTCAGAAGGACATTTGAATTGTCGAAGGTGACAGCCCATCCTGACTCACGCCTGCTAGTAAGCAGAAAGTATAACTTGTGAATATTTTGTGCGGAATAATTATTAGAAAATTAAACGAACTTACTTAAGGTGAAGTTTAACTTTAATTATTTTGCACCTCACGGAGATAGATATATTGTTCCCTTCTGGCGGATGAACAAATTTTCATTATGATCTAACAAGGAGGATGAAATTTAAGGGTTGAAACTGGAAATTTCTTCAAATAAATGGTGGTATAAAAAAATGCAGCAGAGAAGCGGCTGGAACCTCCCCATCGCGTGGATCTTTGTATTCTGTGTAGATAGTAGTCAATTCGACAGAATTTTTTTTATGTTTATTGTCTGTGACTAATTTTGCAATTTTCTGACAAATACCGACATCACCTCGGACATCACCCATCACATTTGACAATATGTCCCTTTTAAGGTTAACAGTTTGCCACCCTTTTGACAATAACTGATACTTTATGTCATCCACTGTCAGCCTGCTCCCTTTTAATGAAAAATATTTTTTTCTCTATTTTCCACTGAAATGACAGAAACTGTGAATACATTTTTAGAACGAGAATTTGATCGTCTTTCTAATGGCGACATAAAAAGGGAGACCTTTGTATTTAAAATTTAAAGTTGATATGCCTAAATGTGGACCAATTGCTTCCAAAAGCCTTTCAGGTCTTCAACGGGTCACCCAATCTCCATGTACCAAATTTCAGCCAAATCGATTCGCTAATTTGGGCTATAATGTATTTTTAGTGTTATTATGAAATTTCGATTTTTTGACCCAAAGAGCACTAAATGCGAACGAATTTTGTCTTACTTAAAACCAGAATTTGTAGACCTTTCTGATGGTGACAATAAATCTTTCAAAAACTTGTTTTGGATGGTTAAATGAGTGAATAATTTTAAAGTTACAAATTGGTGTGCCAAAACGGCAGTTTCCGTGGGCCGATTGAATCCAAAATTTGTTCAGCTCTTCGACGTGCAATACAATCCCCGTGTGCATAATTTCAGCCAAATCGGTTCAGGAGCTTGGGCTGTACCGCGATTTTAAAGTCGGATAAAAATAGTTTTTTTTTAAATTTTTGATCAAAAGGGCACTAAGAATGAATACATTTTTAGAAGCAGAATTTGAAGGCCTTTTCTATCGTGAGGTGAAAAATGGGGGTTTGCATTTAAAATTTAAATGTTGATGTGCCAAAATGGCATTTCTAGTTGCACGATTGGCTCCAAAAGCTTTTCAGATCTAAGTTGGGTTATCACATGCACACGCACCAGATTTCAGCTAAATCTGTCTAGTAGTTTTGGCTGTGGCGTGTTTACAAACGTACGAACGTACGAACGTACGTACGAACGTACGAACATACACACAGACACATTTTTAAAACCGCTTTTTTGGGTTCCTGAGACCTCAAAACGTGAAGATCTGGTGTTATCTCAAATTCGAAAATTTTAGTGATTGCAGTAACCTCCCTTTTTTTTTAAATGGTGAAGTGGAGTGGGGAGGTTAATTAAGGGATTCGATATATTTCGGGCAACCATTGAAACAAGCCTTATGAGTTTTCAACCAAGAACCAACCCCTAGGCTACTAACAACCCCTAAAGCTATGCAAGCGGATGAATATTAATTTCTTTGAAATCCTGCTGATTTATTTATGAACAACCGAAGTAAGTAAATTCCGAGGTAAATTCGCAAGAAGTTATGTAACACCCATTTTTAACGAATTTGATGAGGGCGGTGAAATTGAAAACACAACTTCTTTAGAGCTTGTGGGGGTGGTGAAATAGGGAGTTGGAGTTTAGGGGTTGAAACGTTCATGAAGCCCTGTAATTTGACGCAGAGAAGTAATATCTTCCGTGAAACTGTGAGGTCTTACACATTGCATCTTATCTTCGAGAAAAGAGAAGTGAATTTTAGGAGAAATTTATCGAAGGGGATGAAATCTGGGTGGAAACTCGAATTTTCAATGAATAATATAGGGTTGAAATTAATACCATTTGATGGTACAAAAAAGGTCTTAATCACCATTCGCGAAAAATCACCCTTAAAGGCGCTACAACCCCTATAACCTGCAGAAACACAAAAATACGAGAACTCGAAAACTACCCAGCGTATCAAGACAGGATTTGGTATGTCAATGTTCAGTAACGCTGTATGATGCCAGATAGACAAATTTTTACTAAGATCTAACAAGGGGGATGAAATTTAAGGGTTGAAACTGGAAATTTCTTCAAATAAATGGTGGTATAAAATTACGGGGTTCGATAGTTTTCGGTAATTCTGCTTATAGGTAATTATGATTAATTCTCATCCCATTTGATTTCATCCCTTTTTTTGCAAAATTCGCGTAATTTCGTTTTACTTCGGTAATAAATTGAACTCATTTGGATTCAATTTACCTTAAAAGTTGCTCTTTTTGAAGGTAATTCTTCGATATCTTGATTCGTTTTTGAGTTCTTCCGAAAAAACTGAAAACTGACATTTTAAAGAAAAAATCATATCTTCCCAACAGTTGATAATATACACTGACTTTTTAAATTTCTTATGGCAAGTGAAAACAATAGAATTCAACGGTAATAAAACACGTCTTGGCATCGTGTGACTCAAGCTTTTAAATGTTTTTTTGAAAAAAATATAGGTTCGTTACATTTTTGAAAAGCTAATTTTTTTGTGTCTAATGTGTTAAAATCCAGTATGGCGGCCATAAGAAAAAGAAAAGTTGACTGTCGCTTCTCAAAATCTAGAAGGCCTAGGAAATTTCTGCCAATGCCATTGACTTGACAGCTGTCAAAAATATAAAAGCTCCAAGTTTCACTTAAATAACATCAACTGTTAGGAAGATATGATTTTTTCTTTATAATAACAATTTTCAGTGAGCATTGAAATAGTTCCACAGTTGTATTCCAACAGTAAATATCTTTTGTAAAGTCATCATGCATTGGAATTATTGAAATCATCAATTGCTTTTTAATTATTTAAATGTTGGCAGTATAAGGCCTGTTTTACAGCTTTTGCCATTGAAATGAATGAAATGTCACCATCGGCGTCGGCGTCGACGTCGGCGTCGGCGTCGTAGGTACGAAATTCCGTGTCCGCGACTCTTGTCGGTTTACAAATTCTGTAAAAAAATAGAAGCTTCTAACCCTCTTTTGAGACTGTGATTTTTTTTTTCTTATAAGAATAGAGTACCTATTGCAATCAAAGAAAAGATTTTTTAAATCATAATTTTCTATTAGAAAATGCTTGCATCTAAAGTGATCCGCTGTACTCGTTTTTTCTGGTCAGGATGGTACCTACGACAAAAGGTATAGATAGTTCAAGGTTATTTACGTAGTAGGTATATTCATTATTGTGAATAATTGTGGCTAAAATGTGAAAAACAAGTTTAAAGCTTTCCCTTTCCTTGCCTTTTAGCTTTCCCAGTTCCGACCACAATTTAGAAAAAATGGGAGGTTACTGCAATCACTAAAATTTTCCCAGGAACCCAAAAAAACTACTGGAGAGATTTGGCTGAAATTTGGTGGGTAGAGACTAGAGATACCAGTATCCGCCTAAAAGCTCATAACCTAACTTAGATCTGAAAAGCTTTTGGAGATAATCGTGCAACCGGAAATGCCATTTTGGCACATCTACTTTTAAATTTTAAATGCAAACCCCCATTTTTCACATCACCATAAGAAGGCCTTCAAATTCTGCTTTACCCTCGCCTGAACCGATTTGGCTGAAATTTTGAACATGGGGTCTTCAAATTCTGGTTTTAAATAAGACAAAATTAATTCGAGTTTAGTACCACTTGGGTAGCAAAATCGAAATTTTGTAATAACAGTAAGACCACGTTATGGCCTAAAGTACTGAATCGATTTGGCTAAAATTTGGTACATGGAGATTAGGCGACCCGTTGACGTGCTGAACGGCTATTGGGAGCAATTGGTCCACGGGAAGTGCCATTTAGGCATATCAACTTTTAAATTTGTGTGGGTCATGATGGGTAGGTTCCCGCCGCTTCTCTGCTGCAAATTTTAATGAATCTAACAAAAGAAAGAAGAAGAAAAGAAAGAAGAAGAAAAGAAAGAAGAAGAAAAGAAAGAAAGAAGGTTAGATTTATGTCAAAATGCTTTGTTCATAACTTGCCTACTATTGGTTGGTCTGGCAACTACCTATTATCGCTTGGCTTGGCGGCCAATCATAAAAATATGCCCCCAGATCGTGGGGTCACTCAAAACTAACTTTTTGCAAGGAAGTTTATCTTTATTAATTTTTTTGTCAAAAACCGGTGCGAAATTCAACAAAACAAAAAAATGTGACCTTTCTCATTTTAAAAGTTGTATCTATTCCAACGCTTTCATTTTTGAGCTGCAATACTCTATTGGAATCGAGATTAATTGACTACATCCTATCTATAAAACATTATGGGGTCATGCGGAATTTTCTTTTATTAAAATAAAATATATTTTTTTCCAGAAATGAACGTATAACTGCTTGGTATATGCTTGATAAAATAAATAGGTACATGTGCTAGATAGAGCAATGGTAAAAAATCTCGAGAAAAATTTGTCTTTTATCTTAATTATACTTATGTTAACATCTTATCGGATAAAACCGGAAATTTTTACGTGTACTTATGAATAATAGTCCATGGCGCTTTTTAAAAATTAACTATTGAGAGGGATAACTTCGGCAGTGTTGTTACGTTGCTCTGTGTTATCTTTTGAGAATACAAACTTATATAGAAGAGCTGCGAGAAAAGAGCCTGTTAATGGACCAACCCAGTAGAGCTGCAAACGTCATAATGTAGTAATTCGTTCAAAATTTGATTAAGTTATTACCCAATGATTATCCCAATTTCCATTTATTAAAGCTGGAGCGAAGCTTCTAGCAGGGTTCATATTGCCTCCAGTGAAAGGGGCCTAAAAAGTAAAAATATCAACCACGAACCAGAGTAAACCCCAACGGGCACAGACACGTCAAAATAATATTGAAAAAAGAACAAATCTGAACGTGCAAACAACGTCGAGGTGTCGCGAAAATCAACCACATTTTCGACCTCTTATAGTTGAATCAACGGCCGGTATGAATAGACGGTAACAAAGCTTTTACTTCTATCCTTTCCTCGAACACGAAAAACTTGTATCTGCATCCTTTGTTAATGTGAGTGTGAGCATCTTGTAACTCTTTATTCGTACCAGCCAACGTCATTTCCCAACGTATTTTTGACGTTTAACGCCACACTTAAAAAGGACGTTATATTTTATACGTAATTTTTCTAAGGTTGCGTCTAAAATTCGACGTGTTTTTAACGTGTTCCTCGGTACCAAAAGTACACGTTCATAGACTATATCAACGTCTTTTCAACGTCAATTTGACGTTGATGATTTAACTAAACTTGAACGTGTGGAGGTCTATATAAAAACTGGTACATAACGTTACAAGTACAACGTTTATTTTACGTGCCTATAACGAGAAAAATTATTATTTCATGTTAGACGTCATGACCATTTCAACACGTCTTTAAGACGTCCATGTAAAAACTCCAATATCACGTTATAAATGCAACGTTTGTTCAACGTGCAAAAGTCTTCATTGGTTGCACATAGTCGTCATTTGGACGTCATTTTAGTAACGATTAAAACACGTTCATATTATAACGTTTATGCAACGTCCAAAATCACACTGTCCTATAGTTGTTAACGCATAATCAACGTGTTTTGTATGTAATTATATCGACGTTATTTTAACGAACAAGTTTCAACTTCCAAAAAACGTCATTTTTACGTAGACGTTTCAAAATGTACCAAAAGTAAACGTAATTTTTTCAAGCAGTAACGTGAAATTAACTGCATTAACGTGATTTCGACGTTAAAAAAACGTGTGTGTGCCCGTTGGGAACGTACCTAGATGTTAGATACTTACCGCAACTATCGCTAAGACCGTGATAGCCAATCCGAATCTAAGAGGAACGGAATCATGCTTGTTACTGTTACGTTGGTCCCACACACCACAACAAACCAAAGCTAAAAGAAAGGAGATCGTAAATTCAATCAAAAATCCTTGAACAGGTGATATTCCAGGAGCAAGTCCAGGTGAACATAAACCTGGTTGAGTCCCGTTGGTAGTAGTGAGATCTGATGGTAATGCCAACTAAAAAAAATTTTAGGTAAGTTCCGTTTCTTAATTATTGTCAAATCTAAATTTAACTTACTTTTAACAAACCAAAACCTCCGAGGGCACCCAAAATCTGTCCAGCAAAATAAATAGGAATTTGAATTAGTGGAATGTATCCTAAGGTTGCAGCCGCTACGGTCACAAGAGGGTTTATATGAGATCCAGAAACATGACCAAAACACTGTAAATTTAAATAACAGCAATCAAAAAATTTCGCTAAGTAGAGCTCACCTGCACTGATATCATAACAGCTAAACCAAAGACAATTGCGATTTGTAATAAGGGTGGTGGATTGTCACCTTTGGAAGCATCCACACATCCTCCACAACCCAGGAAGACGAGAATGGCGGTGGCGAAAACTTCAGAAGCGCATAGGACCACTCTGTCCACAGTGGTCATATTATCTTGGATTTGAATTTTTTTACCTGCAATATGCAAAATGTGTAAATAAAAAAATCATGCCAGTAATCTAGGATAGTTTGCTTTTTAAAAGCTTTTCAATATTTTCGAGGATAGTTGCATTGAGCACGATAAACCAGACTGTAAAACTAAACATGAAAAAGTGTAAGTAATCGAAATTGAAACAAAATAACACAAGATAGTGAAAATTAAGCTTCCGAATTTATTATCACATTAGATAATGTATGCTTATTATTATCTCAGGATTTAAAGTTACCTAATATAATCAGTTTTCATTTGGAATGATAAATGCATTAGATATCGCAGATATTTCTGCAGGATATTAGGCACTTCTTATAATATGTACGCAACAAATAAAACAATAATAGTCAAGTTTTATTAATTCTACATTCATGAACCTGTTACAGCGTATGCAGTATGCACTATGCACCTACCCTGTCATTAATTTCCGAGTTATATTTCCGTATACTTACATATTTTTATAATCCAATAAGTGGACCCTTGATTTCCGAACATTTTTCGACCCGTAAAGTGTAGGTATGTTATTACGTCTGAAAATTTCACACCAGTCGAAGACAAAAAATGCGAACATTTTCAGTCGTAAAATACACTAAACAGGAAAGCTATCACGAATTAGATTCAATGAGAAAATCGTTCTTGAAATACCTACACGCAACACGGTATAAGTAGGTAGGTATTTGTATTTATAGCTTGAATATTTTTTGAAGCCATACGTACCTCTACGAATAAACATAGAATGAAAATCCTTGTATCTATTCAAATTTGTGCGTAAATGTCATTCAAATAAATTTACACACTGCAAATAATCAAAGCAATAAAAATGTTACTTTCTTTCGTTTTCGTAATGTTTACAGTTCACGAAACTTTTTCAACTGCCACCCGACTGGATTATCACTTTTTATGATAGAATTGGGCCCTAGAAAAAAACGAAATAGTTATTTGCATATCTAGGTCGCAAAATGATTGATTAGCGAACTGAGATAGCTCTTGATCCAGGTGTAGACGAGGCAAAAAATGTCGATAGCGCTAAACACACATCGCGGCCGAGGTATACACAACGTTGTTTGTGCAAAACGCGTATTGAGAAAACCAAAACACCGAATAGAACTTTTCTTTACAAAAAGGCTGCAGAGAAGCGGCTGGAACCTCCCCATAGCGTGGATATTTGATTTCCGTGTCTTGTGCTTAAAATTTTAAAGTTGACATGCCTAAAAGGCACTTCCCGTGGACCAATTGCTCCTAAAAGCCTTTCAGCTCTTCAACGGGTCACCTAACCTCCATATACCAAATTTTAGCTAAATCGATTCGGTAGTTTAGGCTATAACGTGGTTTTAGTGTTATAACAAAATTTCGATTTTTCTACGCAAAGGGTAAGCGTGAATAAATTTTGTCTTATTTAACACCAGAATTGTATGCGCGAGTTGTATGTTGCAGATTATTGCACTATAGAACTAACTTAAAACGATAACACAAATCGGTAACACACCAGCGATAATTCTCGAGTAGACTGTGGTTGGCTAATTTTTGAGAAATAAAAGCAAATTCTTGACCATCAAATTTCACGTGACATTCGAGTGCAACAATCTGCAAAATACAACTCGGGCATACCATGTTATTGATAATTTTGCATCGGCCAATATTTCATGCGTGTTACTCGTGTTAATGCACTCGTGCAGTTTTCACACGTAACACGCATTCAAAATTGACCGAAGCAAAATTATCGATAACATGGTATGCACACATGGTATTACTTATTGCACTCGAATGTCACGTTAAATTTTATGGCCAAGAGTAGCTCTTTATTTTTCAAAATAAGAAATAAGCGGAGAATTATCGCTGGTGTGTTACAGATTTGTGTTATCGTTTTAAGTTAAGATAGAACGATTTAGCTGGACGTGCTTATGGAATTGGTGAAACGAGCACCTAAAGCCAGAACACCTTCTAACGAACGCGGGGGTTATGTGAGTCAGGTTTTTTCTGCTCAATTCCATGAAAATCGGAGTCCCACCTAGAATCTATGCTTACCAAAATTGCGTAAGTCCCCCCCATGCACCCCAACAACCCAAAATTCGAAATTTCACTTTTGGAATCTTTGATAAATTTATTTATTTCTGAGATATTTGAGAAATACGACATAAAGAAATTCATGGCAGCTATTAAATAATTAAATTACCTAATTCATGACCATGTTGAAATAAATATTATTAATTATTATTTTTAGAAAATCGAAAATTTCTATGCCAAAATAACTGGAAAACAAAAAACAAAACAAAACAAATGTACCCCATACTTATTCGTAGTTCGTGTAATTTCTTCAACTCAGTAGTTCGAAGGTTACAATTACAAAGGTCGAAAGGCATAGGTACGAACAAAATTTCAAAACGCTCATGAACATAACAAAATTACAAGGAATGTGAAAACAATGAGGCAAATTAATAAGAGTGTTGATGTGATGTTCCACATAAACAATAATTTCGTCAAGGTGAGCTATGGAAGAGGAAAAAAGAAGATATAAATTATAAATATTTATAGGATCTTGTTATCATCCCGCATTCATGTGCATCATCAACAGACAGGATATTAATTTCCTACATAGATACTTTTTACATTTTTGGACTCAATGGCCGGTGTGAATGGACGGTAACAGAGCTTAGCAGTCGCTAATAAGCCTTCTCTCCAAAATCCAAAAAAATTGGACCAATTTGGTTGAAATTTTTCACATTTTCACTCTAATTTAAACATCCAAAAGAAGTTTTTCAAAAATATATTGTCATCATCAGAAAGGCCTTCAAATAATGGTTTTAAACCAGTTTCTGAAAGATTTATGGTCACCATCAGAAAGGTGTTCAAATTCTGGTTTTAAATACGACAAAATTCATACGCATTTAGTGCTCTTTGGGTCAAAAAATCGAAATTTTTTAGCAACATTAAAAATACATTATAACCCAAATTACTGAATCGATTTGGCTGAAATTTGGTACATGGAGATTGGGTGAACTGCTGAAGACCTGAACGGCTTTTGGAAGGCTTCCACGGGAAGAGCCATTTAAGCATATCAACTTAAAATTCGGGTTCACAGTATTCACAGTTTCTGCCATTTCAGTGGAAAATAGAGAAAAAATTTTCTCTCATTAAAAGTTATTGCAAAATATTAACCTTATGTGTTTGTTTTGAGCTGAGGGACGTAATAAAACATTTTCTACTTGAATGGGCGAGTTTTCGACAAATACCTAATATTGTCTTTTTCAAGGCAATTGAGACACGTAATATGGGCAAAAATGGGATCATCCTGTAATAATGAAGACCAGAAAAAGACTATATAAATTTTTTATTACGTTTCTAGCCTCAAAACAAAAACACAAAATAAAATTTCAAGGAATGGCAACCAAATGAAATGATCGGCATTTATTAAAATTGCGTTGTCGAAATATAATTTGTAAAAAAAATTGCAACGCCTAACAATACATAGGTAGGTATCACCTTAATAATATGTAATTATTATTACACGGAAATTTTCTGTCTTGTTACTTACGAACTTACCTACGTATTCTTTCAGTAAATTTACGAGCATCAAAACTGAAAGAATAGGTATGTATCGGGTGTCCCAAAAAAAAACCGGACAAAACAGTCTTTGAAATAAGTCAGCCCTTTCTTAACCGATTTGGATAGACTTGGTCTTAAATTAAAGCTAAAGAATCAGGCTTTCGAACTTTGCAAGAAACGTCGACAGATGGCGCTGCTGTAGTAGCCTTATTGAGTTATTGATACTTGTCTTTAGGGCTTATTTTAGGTGCGTGGGGATTGGTCGGGCAACAATGAGACCCAAATAGCCTTGAAGATTTTTCTTTTTTCTTCAAAAATCAGTTTTCAGAAGTCCATTTGGCGTAAGCATTACTTTTCTGTGATTTTTCTAAAAAAAGTGTTTTTTTTGGTGTATTTTCATGCACATAGGGCTTAATTTTCAATGATAACTGTTCAGGTGCCCCCCACTGGCATCTGCGCCACTGTTTTCACCATATTTGTTCATTTATAACTGAAAATAAACATTTATATGCATTACTGTTCTTTGGTCATGGCCATTAATGCGTAAAAATACTCAAAAACACATTTTTTTTTAAATTACAGAAAATTAATGCTTAAGCCAAATCGACTTCTGAAAAATAATTTTTGAACAAGAAAGAAAGATCTTCAAGGCTATTCGAGTGTCGTACCGATTGGTCGTTGACTGACCAATCCCCATGCAGCTAAAATAAACCTTTAAAGCAAGTGTCCATAGGACTACTACGGCAGCGCCATCTGCCGTAGTTTCTCATACAGTCGAAAGCCTGATTCTTTGGCTTTAATTTAAGACCACGTTCATCCAAATCGGTTAAGAAATGGTAGACTTATTCCCAAAAATATTTTGTCCGTTTTTTTTTTGGGACACCCTATATGTATAAATCAACAGCTCTGCTGTCGTGCTGTCGAGTAACTTTACATCACAAATCTGGCACTTTCCCCTCTACGTCTACGTCTGTACATTAATCAGATACATTAATTCATCCACTTATAGACGTCAATCAATCCTGTTTATGAACGTTTGATGTTAAAATCGTTTTACTAGTATTATTCCAAATATACAGGGTCCGGCAACAGAATTGACCCATTTTTAATAGCTTGCTGTTGTTAAACTAAGGATTAATAATTTGAAACAATAGTTTCAGAGACAAAATGTTGTTTTAGCAATTATTAAAATTTTAGAGATAACATTCGTAGGACGTCCTGTTCGCTATATTTCTTAAAAATGGTGGAGGCGCCTTGATAGAGCTTTTGTCGAGACGTAGTGTCCTGTGGGAAATGGGAATTTGTTCCCAATTACCCTCTTGAATACCTGGAAAGCCATAGTTTTGAAGAATAGAGTACTGCAGCTCAAAAAATTAAAAATAATACTTTTAAAATGAGAGAAGTCGTATTTTAACCTCCCCAACTCCAACAAAATTTTAAAAAAATGGGAGGTTACTGCAATCACTAAAATTTTCGAATTCGAGATAGCACCAGATCTTCACGTTTTGAGGTCTCAGGAACCCAAAAAAGCGGTTTTCAAAATGTGTCTGTGTGTGTGTACGTACGTATGTACGTACGTATGTATGTACGTACGTACGTACGTTTGTAAACACGCCACAGCCAAAACTACTAGACCGATTTGTCTGAAATTTGGTGCGTAGGCATCTCATAACCCAACTTAGATCTGAAAAGCTTTTGGAGCCAATCGTGCAACTAGAAATGCCATTTTGGCACATCAACTTTTAAATTTTAAATGCAAACCCCCATTTTTCACGTCACGATAGGAAAGGCCTTCAAATTCTGCTTCTAAAAATGCATTCATTCTTAGTGCCCTTTTGACCAAAAATTTTAAAAAAAATTATTTTTAGCGGACTTTTAAATCGCAGTACAGCCCAAGCCCCTGAACCGATTTGGCTGAAATTTTGCACATAGACATTGTATTGCACGTCGAAGAGCTGAACAAATTTTGGATTCAATCGGCCCACGGAAAGTGCCGTTTTGGCACACCAATTTCCAACTTTAAAATTATTCACTCATTTAACCATCCAAAACAAGTTTTTGAAAGATTTATTGTCACAATCAGAAAGGTCTTCAAATTCTGGTTTTAAATAAGACAAAATTCGTTCGCATTTAGTGCTCTTTGGGTCAAAAAATCGAAATTTTGTAGTACCACTAAAGATACATTATAGCCCAGATTAGTGAATCGATTTGGCTGAAATTTGCTACATGGAGATTGGGTGACCCGTTAAAGACCTGAAAGGCTTTTGGAAGCAATTGGTCCACGGGAAGTGCCATTTAAGCATATCAACTTTAAATTTTAAAGCAAGGCCTCCTTTTTTATGTCGCCATTAGAAAGACGATCAAATTCTGGTTCTAAAAATGTATTCACAGTTTCTGCCATTTCAGTGGAAAATAGAGAAAAAATTCTTTCTCATTAAAAGGGAGCGGGCTGACAGTGGATGACAAATTCTGTTGAATTGACTACTATCTACACAGAATACAAAGATCCACGCGATGGGGAGGTTCCAGCCGCTTCTCTGCTGCATTTTTTTGTTGGTTTTAGATAACGTCATACCCTGAGAGAAAATTTGTATGATTGGCCAAAAAAACAACCAGTAATAGGTCGTTGCCAGACGAACCAATAAGAGGCCAGATGTGAATAAATAATTTCTGACATAAATATAATCTTTTAATTTGCCAACAAAAAACATTAAACATTAAAGAAGCAAAAGATTCCTGCAGTAGCCTGTAGAAACTCCAATGCAATTTGTGTGAAGAGAACTTAACGATTCCGGATGAATTTCCTCAACATTAAACCACACACGTTTAAAGTAGAGATGCAACGGATAGTGATTTTGGCCGGATACCGGATACCGGATATCCGGCCGAGTCTCTGGCCGGATAGCCGGATATCCGGCCAACTATACGGTTTGAATTAAGCGCGCAAAAATATGTGACCTCGAGGCATGAGTAGGTAAAGTACAGCCGACGCAGCGCGAAATAACACGATGCAACTCGATCAGGTGAATCGTGTGTCATGAGCGGGTTAAGCGGGTAATCCCAGCCCAGTTGTCTCTGAGAAGGAAATGCTAATTATTGCTAACAGGTGATAAAGAGAGTAATGGTCGTGCGTGGTGGTGTACAATACAATTTTCAGAACAACTTCAACAACAACAACTTCAGAAAAGTGTGTACAAGTGTGCAATGGCATCGCTGAATCATAAAAATTGTATCCATCGTAATTTGCCATTATTAAATTTCAAATATTAAACTTGTAAAATTAAAAATAAAAGGACCCTCTACGATAGTGGCCCAGGAAATAAATTGCAGATCAGGATCTGGACGACACTAAACTTTGATTTTTGGCGTGGAGGTATAATAAAGTGTTCTTACAAGATTAAATACAAATATACAGAAATTTTCTCAGGCGGTCACATTTTTATGTCACTCTATATACATTTGGGCCGAGAAAATGGAAATTTTCACGATTTTTTTTTTCGAAAACTAGTAGATACTAAACTTTTATTCTTCCCCCAAACATTCATCTATCCCCCGCTTACCGAAATTTAAAATTTGGTAGAGATGGGCCCACGCGGTCGCCTTATTGTATAGGGTCCTTTGATTTTGTAGCCTTCTTTATTTTTGAAGTAAGTATCCGGCTTCGGCCGGATATCAGGTCACTATCCGGTATCCGGCCGGATAGTAGAAAAGGGGCCGGATAGGCCGGATACCGGATAGTAACCGGATATCCGTTTCATCTCTAGTTTAAAGTCAAATAAAGGTACTATACTTCAAGGAGAATAGCAAAACACCCCTTCTAAAATAAAGAATATGAAAACGGGATAGAAATCCCGTTTAAAATTGTTGAACTCGATCGAAAAGACTGAATGCAAGATGGCACTTTGATGACAAAAACTGACGTCACGCCAATAGAAAAGAGGCAAGAAAAGGCGAAATTTTAAAATTGTTTTTCAGTTTTGCCATAATTATTCACAATGAATACTTCTAATAGCGTTAGACTGTCTATTTTTTATCGTACTTTCCGAAAATTATGGTTTAACATTTTTTTCTTTTACTGCAATACTCTATTGACAAATTAATTATTGCTCAGCACCACTACTGACTATAATGAGTGTTGTTTCTGTCCCACCTATACGTACACGAAGTGCTTAGTGATACCTATCAGTGGCGCACCAAGCGCAGGGGAGCGGGGGAAGGCCTCCTTCACATTTTTTTAAACCCCAAAGTACTTTTAAAAAACTCCGACATTACGGTAATGCATTTACAAAACGAGAGCACCTCCACATTTTGTTACGTCACTAAAATGCAGAGACAATGGCCGGTGTGAATAAACAGTAACAAAACTTTTGCTTGTAGTTTGATCTTTTTCTTCTGCAAGAAGAACTCTTATTTTTATCCTTTATTACTTCAAGATTACATAAGGATCTTGTAAACACTTTATTCACACCACCATGTGATGTTGAACGCGCCACGCTCTGATATTCGGAGGGGAGGGGTAATTTTTGCACTCCTCCGATTTTGGTTTTCCGTGGGGGCTGCCTCCTCTTTTTTATTGGGCCTCCCAAACATGTTTTCTATGTGCGCCACTGATTGATATACATATTAAATAAATTGATGTAAAATTAAAAAAATTATGCATGTAAGATTCATTGAATATACATAGGTAGGTACAGACTCCTATTTCATTTTACATTTTGTCATTAACAATACCGATGAGGGCTTAACAATCTGAAGGACTCTTATTTTAGAATTATTAATTTCTTTTCGTAATCGAATTTATCAATATTTATTTTATCTGAGTGAATTACATTATCATCAACAAATAGCGGAGAAAAATGTCATGACTTGTAAACTAAGTACGTAACGAAAGAACTTTCCTGTAGATCAATTTGTAAACATAAAAAAATCTGACCTTTCACTTCATAGATAACATCGTAATGTTATTGTAATTACAAATATCTTGACATTTTTTAACTTTATTAAAATAATAAGTTATGCAATATTAAACTAAGATGCTTTAAAATGTTAATAGACTATTGAAGGGTGCTAGGTAGTTAGAGTAATGACATTAGTTTTTTTAAAGATGAAGAGTGAACACTCACTTTGCTCTTCTTGCAAACCCTTGTACATCGTGGTTAAATGGTCAATAAAAGAACGAAGCATACGCTACGAATAAATTTCTATTTATTCTTTGATAAATAGCTTAAAAAGTAGAACAATCATTCATAATAAAAGTGTCGCCACCGTAAAATGTAAACAAGATCAAAATAAATTAATTAAAAAATCACTCTTCATTTTGATTGCTTATCTTAAGTAATTTAATTATTACCGTTGGAAAAGGTGGATGGAAAAAATTATTAAAATAAAAAAAGTAATCAGACAATGAATTTTTGTAGAAAAGATTTACTTACTGTAAATTCTGTTACGTTTGTTTTTTCCGTTTGTTTCCATTATTATATTGTCGCACACTCGATAAAACAACGATTTCTAGCCCAAGAAGTAAAATAAACCAAACTAAATAGATTGTATTTATAATACATATTACTTATATTAAAGTTTTCGAGGTTACAGCTCACAGTTATTCTCCTTTAATATAACTAAAAAAAAAATATTGAAAAAGATCAATTCTTTACCAAAATTTATTACGTAAGTTTAAAGCGCTGGCCGTACGTTTCGTTTGAGTAAGCACAAGGCGTAATGTTATTATTGTAGGAGTAAAAAGCGCTGCGGAAACTGCCTCATACAGGTCGTTATTGGTGTCCCAATGTCAATTTTAGCGGCAATTTGTCTGATTGAACGTAAACGTTTAAAAAAGTTTGTTAATGACTTTTTCCTTCCCGTGACTCTCGTTCTAGGTCAATCTTTTTCAGGCCAAACCTCATGCGCCAAAAGTGACCCCTATGAACACTTTTATTTATTGGTTTTGAGTGAAGCAATTTGCTTGACTTTCAGATCAAAACAACAGTTATTTTCAGAAGGTAAGATGACTACGTTTATGTAACAATAAATTTTTTTCACCCTAAAAGTACGTACGTTTGCATTTTTCTCAAAATTTAAAACGTTTTATTTAAACTCACCCTTTCCCATTTTGCTTTTCACGGAAATATAAAAAAGACATAAAACCGCGCCGCAACGCTCGCCGGTGGTCAAACGCTTGGAACTGAGACCATGCTTCTTGAGACACACGGACGCGACGTAAAGGCAGATTGAACTATGATCGAGTTTAAAATAAACCACACGAACTGAAAATGTTGCTAACTCGGTTTTTGAGACAGTGCATTAGTTTTCATTTTTTACTTTAAATGATTGTTATTTAATTATTCATGCAGACAAAACAGCAATATATTTCAAATAACATTTATTTGAAAGTATGCACATAAATTATTAGGTAATTCGAAATCTTGTTCGATAAGAAAACCTCGCCCTAATTCAATCAAAATTATTCAAAATTGGAGCGCACAAGTACCTATCTGATGATGTTTTTCAAAATTTTTATTATTTATTGCCAAAAGGGCACTGAGTTTAATTTAATTTTTAACCTCCCCAACCCCATCACAATTTAAAAAAAATGGGAGGTTACTGCAATCACTAAAATTTTCGAATTTGAGATACCACCAGATCTTTACGTTTTGAGGTCTCAGGAACCCAAAAAAGGGGTTTTTAAAATATGTCTGTGTGTATGTACGTACGTACGTTCGTTTGTAATCACCCCACAGCCAAAACTACTAGACCGATTTGGCTGAAATTTTGTACATGGGGATTGTATTACACGTCGAAGAGCTGAACAAATTTTGAATTCAATCGACTCACGGAAAGTGCCGTTTTGGCACACCAATTTCCAAATTTAAAATTATTCTCTCATTTGACCATTAAAAACAAGTTTTTGAAAGATTTAGTGTCACCATCAGAAAGGTCTTCAAATTCTGGTTTTAAATAAGACAAAATTAATTCGCATTTAGCGCTGGTTGGTTCAAAAAATCGAAATTTTATAATAACAGATAAAATACATTATAGCCCATATTACTGAATCGATTTGGCTGAAATTTGGTACATGGAGATTGGGTGACCCCTTGAAGACCTGAAAGGCTTTTGAAAGCAATTGACCCACGGGAAGTCTCATTTAAGCATATCAACTTAAAATTTTAAATACAAGACCTCGTTTTTTATGTCGCCATTAGAAAGGCGATCAAATTGTGGTTCTAAAAATGTGTTCACAGTTTCTGATATTTCAGTGGAAAATAGAGAAAAAATTCTTTCTCATTAAAAGGGAGCGGGCTGACAGTGGATGACATAAAGTGCCAGTTATTGTCAAAAGGGTGGCAAAAGATTAACCTTAAAAGGAACATATTGTCAAACGTGATGGGTGATGTCCGAGGTGACGTCGGTATTTGTCAGAAAATTGCGAAATTAGTCAAGGATTAAAAAAATTCTGTTGAATTGACTACTATCTACACAGAATACAAAGATCCACGCGATGGGGAGGTTCCAGCCGCTTCTCTGCTGCATTTTTTGGAAAGAGAATTTGAAGACATGCCAAAAAGGCAATTGTTATTGGTCGTTTATGCTACCAAAATGAAGTAAATTTTCCTACTTGCTATACCAGGTGTCAACGAACCCATGTAACACCTGGTCATTTTTTGTTAATTCCAGTTTCACTTTGTTATTTTATAGCAAGGTGACGGTTTTCTTACGTGATTCGAAAGACATTTTAATTCTTTTTACAATCATATAAAAAAAATTTACCATAAGTTTCAAAGATGTCCGCCAGAGGGCCGAAATATTTTTAGTCAAGTTGGCTGTGATTCCTGCCATTTTAAGTTAAAGTGACTATTCAGATTGGTATAGGAGTCCTCTAAAATGCGCATATTGTCTAAATAATAAACATTTTCATAAATTTTCTAATGCAAAGTTGTTCGTGTTTTGGAAAAAGTGTAAACATATCAGATTTACAGAGGTTCTAAAAATTCTTATATAAATGTTTGCCGCTTGGTATATAAATTGACGTCCATTAGAGAAAGGAAGAACCAAATTTTTGTTTCAGACTTTCAGCTCAAAAAGCATTCCATTTAAAATTAACGTAAAATTTGGCTTAGAAAATCAACGTCTCAGAGAAAATAAACAGTTAACAACTTCGCATTAGAAGGTTTATGAAAATGTTTATTATTTAGACAATATGCACATTTTAGAGAACTCCTGCACTTAATCACTCCTGTAGTAATCTTGAATAGTCACTAACTTAAAATGGCAGATTTCACAGCCAACCTGACTAAAAACATTTCGGCCCTCTGGCTGCCATATTTGAAACCTTGAGCTAACATTTTTTGATATGATTATAAAAAGAAATAAAACGTCTTTCGAATAGTGTAAAAAAACAGTCATCTTGTTGTTTAAAATACTAAAGTTAACTTCACTTCCGACTGAACCGGAAGTAACAAAAACTTTGTAAATATGTCAAAATTAGCGTTTTTATAGGTAGGTATTTAGCATAAAACTTTCAAGTCGATAATCCAAAAAATTAAGAAATGGCTATGTGTTACAATGTTACATGGGATCGTTGACACCCCCGGTATACCTAATTTTACTCCACCTTAAAGCGTCTTCTGGGATTTTTTAAAATTCTATGATTTTTTGCCAAAAGGGCACTAAGTTTGAGGACATTTTTGGAAACGACATTTGCAGACATTTCATGTGATGACAAAAAAATGGGAATTTATTCAGCCTCAGCCAAATCGATCCAATAGTTTGGGCTGTAGCGTGTTATTTAATGTTTCTTTGTTTCGAATTTTTTGATTTTGTCCCAAAAAGTCGGTAAGCGCGAATTTCTAGATGCAGAATTTGATGGGCTTTCATGTGCTGATAAGAAAAATTGGTGTTCATCAGTCAAATTTCATAGTTGATGTGCCCAAAAGGCACTTGGCGTTTACGGAAGGCAAAAAACTTAACTTTTGGCAAGTCATCTATGAAATTTGAAAGATGACCACCATTTGTTTTATTAGGTCTTCTGGTCTTCAAATTCTGTTTCTAAACATACAACCAAACTTAGTGCCCTTTTGGCAATGAAAAATAAATAAAACTTTTGGAAAACTCCCGAAACAATTGAAATTTATAGGTGATTGGGGATTGGATCGCTCACTAAGTGGGGAGGTTCCTGCCACTTGCGGGGAGGTTAATAATATTGGTTTGTGCTACCTTCTTGAATAACTTAATTTTTTATGGAATACTTGATAAGGTTCCTGTCATTTATAAATAGAAATTACTGACCGACGATTTAGATTGTATGCAAATAGATTATGAAAATCGTATATTTATACGCTTTGCTTTGGAAGAAAAACGTGAAAAATAAACCACGTCACGAGTTTGTATAAAAGTGTGTTCTCAAAAATAAACTCATGATTTTGTCATGCACCTACCGTTTTTACTCCGAAAATAGGTACGTTTGAGTGCATTATCAGAAATGTTTTGAATTTTGTTCAAGATGACCTGAAAGTTCAAAACAAACTAGTCCAAGCCACTGGCACTGAGTTTGTTTAAATTTAACCACGATTTGTTTTGTAAGAAAATAATGTCTTGGCTATGGCGATGAAACAACTTTTCGTATAGCTATCCGAATGTATTAATCCCACAAGTGGTAACTAAAAAATTTCCGGAAATTTTTTAACATTTATGACTCACTTTTTGCTGCAGAGGTCCGATTACAAATTACCCGTTCCAGTTCCCATTTTAACCTCGCCAGACCACAATTAAAAAATAGATTACAACAAATACTGAAATTTTCGAGTATGTACGTGCGTTTGTAAACACATTGCAGTCCAAATATACGTAGAGCTGAAAATAAGCTTTTGGAGCCAGAGTCGTACCGCCGGAAGTGCTATTTCGACATATCAGCTTTAAAAATTGGCAGTCTCGGAGACGGTAAACTTCTACTTTTTCATAGAATTTACATAGAATACCTACCCTACCTGCAGGGCCCTTAAATGACATTTTTCGAAAAAAAAAATTAAACCGATTTTAGTGTTTGTTAAGTGTTGTTAATTTTCTACTGCAAACACCTTAAAAGACTATTTCAGGTTTCTCATCCCAATTCAGTTTTTTAATACCCGCCCTTTTTACACATCTGTGCGTCTGCGGAGTCACTACTACTAGGTGCAAATTGATAAAATCTGCATCCGATTCCACCATCAGTAAATTCAGGCGGCCCCTACATACCCATTAATGTGATAAACATCTGCAGGAATACACATACACATCGCATTGACGTACTTACATCTTCCGATGGCTTTTTTGATTAATTATTCTTTTCCACACATAATAACTAGTCAAAAGCCAACGGAAGATGTATCCCTGTAGATGTTTATTCGCCGTGAATGATTCATAGATTGAGGTGGTTTTGGGTGCAGATTTAATCTGCATCTAGCAGTAGTGCCAAGGCATATACTTCATGATAATGGAATCATGATGGGGTGTCAATTTCAGGTTTTAACTTCTACGCTCAAGGCGGAGCAGTATATAAAATCGATCAAAAATTCGAAATTGAACTGACATCAAATCTTTACGTTTCGGGGTCCCAGGAACCCAAAAAACCTATTTTTGAAAAATGTGTGTCTGTCCGTGTGTCTGTCCGTGTGTCTGTCCGTATGTCTGTGGACACGCTACAGCCGAAACGACTGAACTGATTTTGATGAAATTTGGCACACATATTCAGTGGGAGATTTGTAGGTGCTGATTAGAATCTGGGCTACACCGGCTCACGGAAAGTGCCTTTTTGGCACATCAACTTTAAAAATTTAAATGCAAACCCCCATTTTTCGCATTACCATATGAATGCTCTTCAAATTCTGCTTCTAAAAATGTATTCACACTTGGGCCCTTTTGACCAAATAATGGTGCCGTGAAAAAAAAACTATGCATAAATGTATATTTTTATTACCGGATTTGATAACTGATTTTTTTTCAAGCCGAAAACCTTAGTGCCATTTTTTCGAAAAATGTCATTTTAGTGGCAATTTATTTTATTGTCTGTGCGGGAGAGGAGCTGATTAGATTTTGAAGCCGATCAGTCAACCCGAAGTGCCCTTTTGGCATCGCAACTTTCTTATTTTAAATATTTAAAAATTTAATAAATGCTGCTGTTATTAATCCAATGCAGTGCGGCGTAGAAGTTCCTGCCGTCTCCGAGACCGCCTTTTTTAAATTAATTAGTATCTTCCGGTTGTATATAGGTCAAGCGTTAACTTTCCTCCAAGTAAATTTTTTGTGTTTAAGGTTTGAAGGGGGTGAGTTTCGTGGGTGCAATTTTTGCGCTCAATTAGCATCCTCCAGTAACAGGTGGTCCAAGGGTTAAATTTCCTCCGAGTCAATTATATAATCAAATTAAACAACTTTTGTTTGAGATCACTTACACTAATATAACTCCAATATAACACTGGAGTAATAAGAAAATTATTTCCTATCGATCTGGGCAAAAATATACCTGGTGTTCTATTTAAAAAATGCTACTTATTTTCGCAGAGACGAAGTTCGACTTTGAAAAATTTGTATCCGTGTACCAAACAAAACTTGAAAGTCTGCTATTATATTCCACTGTTTGAATAAAATTTCTAACTTGTAAGACAACGGAGATATTCCAATTTAAATGTGGGACCAAATTGTTGGATCAGCCTGTTACACCCTGGAGAGACTCAATCAGTCTTATTCTGTATGCCTTTGCAATTTTCAATTGGCTTGGAATTCTCAATTGGATTGGAATTTTCAATAATTGAAAATTTATTGCTTGTTATCCACCCCAAATATTTCGTAAACCAAATAAAATATGAAAATTCGCTCGCACAGGTCGATTTTTATTTGGAGGGGGACAATTAAATCCATGCTTGGCGAAATTTCAAAACTCACCCCTTAACCCCCACCTACCCTCACTTCAAAATTTTAAATGGCAACCCCCCACTTGTGATACATCATTTGAAAGCTAATTTCATTGCCAATCTAACGCTGTAACAATTTTTTATATTTGTTCAACTCTAGCGCCCTCTTTGGTCAAATTTTAAATTACATTTGGGCTCTTTGTGATACATCATTTGAAAGGGATTGAAATTATCTGTAAGCTAATGCAAGAATTTTTTAAATCTATCCATTCGTTCAAAAGTTACAGCCTAAGGATTCCTAGGCCCAGAACCAGCTCATGTCTTTCAATGTAACTTTTGAACGAGTGGGTGGATTTCAAAAATTCTTGCATCCGTTTACAGAGAATTTCAAACCCTTTCAAATGATGTATCACAGAAGGGCTCTAATGTAGTTTAAAATTTGACTGTAGAGGGCGCTAGAATTGAACAAATATCAAAAATTGTTGCAACGTTAGATTGGCAATGAAATTAGCTTTCAAATGATGTATCACAAGTGGGGAGTTGCCATTTAAAATTTTGAAGTGGGGGTAGGTGGGGGTTAGAGAGTGAGTTTTGAAATTTCGCCAAGCATGGATTTAAGTGTCCCCCTCCAAATAAAAATCAACCAATCCGAGCGAATTTTCATATTTTATTTGGTTTACGAAATATTTGGGGTGGATACTTTTCATTGGAACATCCTGTATAAATCCAATTGAGAAAGTTAATGGGTTACACAGAATAAGACTGAATGATTCTCAGAATTTTCACTTCACAAAATTCATCCTGCACCATAATACGAAAAATAAATTGGTGCTGGAGAATTTGAGCTCTTCAATCATGTACAACTCAATGACTGTCAAAATTTTCTAAACAACCTGAAGAGTCTAATTCATTGTCATTTGTACTTCACATATTTCACCCCCAAAAACACATCCCACCCTGTTGAATATCGAATTCGTTCACCAACTTATAACTGACTATATGGCCCACCCTAATTCGTTTATTATTAGATGTCATTCAATAAAATTTCTCCCATTTTCAAAAATAAGCTATTACATCAGTAATATACCACTGCATTGAGAGATATCTTTCAATCATACATAATGCGAGGCACTACCGCTGTGGGTGCAGATCTGCTAATTCTGGGAGGCTGATCACTAGTGGAATTAGTTGTACATCCGACTTGGAATTAATTCCGGAATTATGGAATTATTACGGAATTAGTTGGAATTATTATGGAATTATTTGGAATTGTAATTGATAAGTACATCATTTAAAAGGATTTAGTTGGAATTATTTGGAATTAATATGGAATAGACGCGGAATTGATTGGAATTAATTTTAAGTACAACATTATACAATAAGTTATTGAATATGCGACCAAATATACACGTGAAGTGCATGGCACAACTGGTTAACAAGAAAGATTTAGATTTTGTCTTTTTTCGTTTGAAAATGATAGATATTTATCCACGATTATTAAATAATGCCATTGTTATGTACGTAACTGTAGATACATAATCCTGTTCATAAAATACACTTATTGTAAAAAGTCACGCTTGTGTCACATTATTTCACAGCACCTGTAATGTTGGCTGCCTATCCAGTGAAGATCATGACGTTTCAAAATCAAGCGAAAGTGTGCCAAAGTAGATCAAGTATCAAGCTGTTCCTATCATTTGTCAACTTTTTGTTTTTGTTGGTTTGTGTTTACAATAAATATAAAGCGATAAAAATTTATTTATTATATTATATTATATAATCTTGGATAAATATATTTCAATAATCGTAAATAAAATGTCGTATTTAACTCGCACCTTATGGGGCATTATTGACTTTGTCATAATGTGCTCGTTTAATAATATACCTACCTATACTATTATTTTATTAGGAGTTTAAGTACGATATTATGTGACGGAGTATGGAAATTTAGACGCCGAGCGTAGCGAGGAGAATTAAATCCAAACGAATCACATAATGTCGCTTAAACTCCAAATAAAATACAATATTTTATTTTCAAACGAAATAACACAAAATTTTCTACCAACGTCTGTTGCGCGCCAGGTCAAGCCTTCTGAAGACACCAAGTCGTGAAAATTAAGAAAAGTACTTAAGTGGTGTTTGGCTCTTACGAAAAAACCAGGAAGACCATCTACAGATCGCCTTTCCATTAATTAATTATTGTTCTTAACTTAATAAGAATTAAAATGTTTCCGTTTTGAAAGTTTTGTATAAAGCACCTAATGACCCCTGACAGTACCTCCATGCCTGAAAATTGAAGACTTAGGTATTTCTATGTCTAGTATTACAAGAAAGAATTAATTTTGCACTAAATGGAAGTATACAGGGTGAAGAATTAATTTGGGACTAAATTAAGTATACAGGGTGGTTCTTTTTTTCACTGCTCGCCATTGGGATCTCCTAAATTGTAAAAGATACGGAGTCGGTTAAATTAGAGAAAAGTTGCACTATTTCTTGGTGATTAAAAATCTGAAGAAAATTCTCCGGTATCTTGATTCGTTCCTGAATTATCCCGAAAAATCTGTTAAAAATAATAATAAAAACCATCAATCGTAAGAAAGATATGAACTTTTCTTGAAAGTCGCATTTTTCAGTTTTTCCCCTGTATTTTCGGGATAACTCAAGAACGAATCAAGATACGGGGAAATTCTCCTCAGATTCTTAATCGACAAGAAATAGTACAAGTTTTTTCTAATTTAACCGACCTCCTACCTCTTATGTTCAGGAGATGCCAATGGTGAGCAGTGAAAAAGGAACCACCCTGTATTGGAAAAGAATTAAATTAGCTAGTGGGATTAGTTGAAATTAATATGGAATTAGTCTGGAATTGATAGAATTAATCGGGAATTGATGGAATTAATCTGGAGTTGATTTGGAATTGACGGAATTAATGGAATTAGAATGGAATTAATGGAATTAAACTGGAATTATTGGGATTAATTCCCGATTGGAATTAATTGTACACAATTTTTTTGAGTGATCAGCCCCCCAGCTAATTCTTAATTCTGCCTATTCCACCAAAATTTTTACAACTTTTTCTTTGCACTTTGTATAACGCTTTTCTTATGGAGGAAACTGCAAAGTGCAAAGAAAAAGTTGCAAAAATATTTGTTAGAATAGGACCCGCACCCGAAAACAGTAATTAATTCAAACGAGCTTTAAATGGATACCGCCAACAACAAAATAAACATCGACATCGCATTGATGTACATCTTCTTTTTACACAAACTTTTTACACACATTCACATGTCGGTAAAAAATGGTAGATCAAGTGGTAGATAATGCGTCAATAGTGATTTTTTTTAAACTACTCTGAAGAGGGCAGAAAAAAATCGCAAACATATCCTATACCTAGAAATTTTATGGGTCGGTCGGTTTTACTTGCAGAGGGTAAAACCTCCTTTTACCCGCGCAGAAGGTGGATAGGTACAGATAGTGATACAAATTCGTTATTTGACTCACCAGAACAATACGATTCTTAACTGATAGAAAACCAAAGATTGATACATACCGTCGTACATTAAGCTATAGTTGCAGGTTTTTTACGTTTTTAGTACCTAGTCGGTTTTCATATTGCAACGACAGAACGAAACAAACGAAACGCTTGACAAAATTTTTCCTTTTGTATTCTTACACTTTGCTTTAAATTGTTGACCTCTAAAAAGTCCTCCTTAGATAGTCGCCTTATCTAAAGTGTTATGTTATGTTTCTTGTAATTCATCCATTCCCACTTCCCGAAAAACTATTAATTGAAATAACGCGATCGAGAATAAGTGGTGTGTACGTTTGACCTTCAAGTCTGTTGAAGGTGAAGGGGTGTTTTAATTCCGGGGATGAAAACCATAAAAAATGTGATAGCTTCTACCTGTGGAAAGATACTGAGCGAATATTTCTTCTCTAGGGTTAGTTCATAAACGAAGGCAAAACGGTCCGTTATTTAAAATTCCCGCGAAGACGAACGAGCACGATTGGAACTTCGTTAAATCACGAGCTGATATGTCGTCAAGGATATTTGTGTACCGTAGGGTTGCCATATTTTTCAAAACAGTAAGCGGGACAGAGGAGTGATAAGAATATGTGTTTGCGCGCGAAGCGCGCAGCGCAAAAGTGGGGGTGCGGGGCGAAATTTTTTGCCCCCCCCCTTCTCACCTGTTTTTCAGTATTTTCAGTCCAAATTCAAATCAAAATCAATTCATTTCATTCTCATTGCGAAATAAAAAAAACACTTGAAAAATCGTGGATCAAAAAAGAATAATCACTAGATTTGGGCGTTTTTATGGTCTAAGGATTTTCAATTTTTTGGTTGGTAAACAAATTTTATACTTTTAAAATACATTTTTTATTAAAATAAATAAATCTCTTTGAACAAAACAAATGATAATTCTCAGCCTTGGTTTGGTATTTACAAACACGCAGGGCACCAGCCTGCGTTGTCACTGACAGTGCACCCAAATAATAAGAGATAGACACAAAGATTACCTTGCGATTTTAACGCTTGCAACGAAGATGGAAGATGATTGACAGAATGGACCCGACGTTTTGTAAAGCACCACTCGCACCACTGTTCTGACAGTTAGTAGACACTACAAATAAGTTAGGTTATGTTTTAAACGCTGGTTGTCAATAAAAAATAAGGAAAATAAAGGGAAAGGGAAAACTCAGAAAGCAAGTCCAAAAATCGGGACAAATCCAGTACTAGGCGGGACGCGGGATTCATTATAAGGAATCGGGACAATCCCGCCTAAATCGGGACGGTTGGCAACCCTAATGTACCGTAACCTGATTTTTGATAGTTTTGTGCTTCATAGCAACATATTTGCGGGAAATTTGAATAACGGCTGGTTTTACCTTCGTTTATGAACAAACACTAACAAGTAGAGGCTACCGGATCTAAAACCTTATAGCTTAAAATTTCAATTAAATTAATTTAATGCAGGGAAGCAGGAAAAAAATAAAATCGAATTCCCCACGTAAATCACTTACTGAACACCTTAGAGAGCGCACATACGGGTATTTGATCCGAAAAGTTGGCCAAAATTATTCTATGTTTTTTTCTGATTGTTTATGCTCCAGAGAAATTATTTACAACGGTTTTTAATTTTTGGGCACCATATTTAAGAGAAAACCATAAAGCAAATTCATTTTTTTTTTAAATTATTTTGGAAAAACTACTAAAAGCCGTGGGATGTGCCGTCCGGCACCAAGTACGCAAACAGGACCGCACCTTAGACTCTATCTAGTCAGTGAAATCTTTGGATACCTATACCCTTTTCAATTAGAGAAAAATGTACTTAGTGGTTAAATATGGTTAAATCTTATTTATATGTATCTGAAACTAATACATAGAAACGGATAAGTGAAAATAACAGTAATTTACGTATTCCTTATGTGTTATTATGGCCAACATAACTATTCTGGTAGCGGCTACTTCTAATTCTCTTTATCAGACGTATCGCTTATAATATTAGATTCAGATGGTATATTAAGTTGATGATGTATATCTCGTTCTATTTCTACTGTTTCACTAGGAAGTAGCATTGCTAGGGCTTCAGTGCTAAATGGCAGGGTTTTCTTTTTGGGACGAGGTCTTACGCTGCTGATGTAGGGATCTGAGGTTAAAAGCAGCCTGTTTAATATATCAAAATTGCATTCCTCCCGAGAAAATTTTGTAGAGAAATTTTGACGATACATTCGAAAATGCTTGTTTCTCGCTTCGGCTGCCTCCTCCGACAAACTTCCAATTGGTAAAAGAGCATGCTGCACAACAAGTGGTCCGTGAATTAATATTTTGTGGATTGTGGGTGCCATAGGATGCCACGAGTATAGCTTCACATACAGTTCCGCTGAATCAAGACAGTACTTTTCGAATTTTTCGACATTTATTCTATGTCCACTTGAAATTACCTCAAGAATAATTGCGAATCTTTTAATTAAGTGCAAGTCAATTCCTGTAATTTCAGAAGACACCTCTGCGTTGGCGAAGAATCTACGGCTGGTGTTCCCATCATTGCTACTTCCATACCCTGGCTTGGGTACATCAACAATAAGACCGAGTTTAGTTTTAAAATTTTCTTGAATTATTTTCTTCCTTTCTTGCACAATTTTTTTTTCAGCTGGTGTTCTTATTTGCCATTTCATGATCGTTATTTTGTAAGAAAGATGTAGCAAACTTTCGAAAAATCTTATCCGTGCATGCAGCACCGATAATCCAAACTTCAAATTTTCTGGCACCACATTCTTTGTTTTTGATAAATCGTTGAATTCTTTAGATGTTGCTTTGCAAATGAAGCACCTCATAGTTGATGTTGTCTGGGTTGCAGCATTACAAACTTTGCCGTCAACCATTGTCAACAGCATTGTATGTTTTATGGACACTTCTCCTTCGGGTCTTGAAATTTTAGTTTCTTTTAACTGTCTGATTTGCTGATTATGATAGTTTATTTCTTCATTAGTTATATCTGTGGTTTCATGAATAAATCTTATTCGCATAGGTCTGCAATAGCGAGGTGAAGAAGGAAAAGGATTTTGCCAAATTACTCTATTGTTGCTACGACAAAGAAGCCGAAGAGACACCAATGAGGACTGAAAAATATTTGCATCTGTATCACTACTATTGTTAAATGTCTGTTTATACTGTGTCTGTTGTGAACCATCGCAGCCCCACTTGCATATTAATTCTAACAACGATGATTCCTCTACACTTAAATTTTTCATTACCTCGTCTAGGTATAACAATAAACGCTGAGTTGTGTGATTTAGTAAGTGTTGCAACTGAACTTCTGCACAAGTTTCAGTTACTCTGTAAGCTTCTTGGTTGGGATAACATTCTTTTTTCGCTCTTTGTAACACACTGTAGCAGGGGTACAGGCTTTTGTCACTGGCTCTTATAATGTCATACTGTTTTCTTGTTAAACAGGCTTCGACAAACATGGACAGGGCTTGAGTTGGCGTAAGTTGTAGTCTTGGCACCGTGCTACTGCTTTTAAGTGCCTTGCAACATGTAGCAGCTTTGCTCGGACTTCTAGCCATATCCTTTAAAACTCTTGCGGCCTGCACGTTTCCACTTTCGCGAAGTTTCATCTGACTGGCATATAGCAACTCTTCGGCTTCAATCGTTTCCCTCAGATGTTGCGTCTTTCGTCTTTTACTCCTGTCACTAAGGTCATCAAATGGTTTCATCGGGCGACCAACCTTTTCTATTTTCTTAATCGGTATCTCCAGCGTAATTTGCAACCAGTCGTGGTTCTTCGTTAAGAAAGTTCGTTCAGTTCTATTTGAAGCTAGCCACTTTGCCTTCATTTCCGATTTAACATAAGATAGTTTCCGTAAGAAGTCGTTTTTTTGTTCTTCAGGAAAGGTCGGCTTGGAAATAATCTCATTTTCCATGAAATTTAACTTTTTCGAAAATTCTCTGCTTGGACACTTTTTCATAAGAAGATATAATGCCTCTCTAGTCACTAGTTGCATACCAGAACACCCTGAGAAAAGAAGAACAATAGTCATATCACGATATTCCCAAATCTGATCGACTGACTGCTTCGAAAAAATAATTTTACATAAATACGTGGGCAAATTGCGGCACCTGATTTCTTTGTGAATTAGAAGTTCAAGAAATACACTAACACATGACACAAACAAAAGTGCCCGGAAATGCTCGAAAATGTAACAAAAATATTCGAGTTCACGTTAAAAAAAGGGAAAACAAACAAATTTTTCAATGGTGTGCTCAATTTACAATGGCTTTAAAAATTTTCATAAAATTAGATAATAAATGGTAAATAGAGACAGTACATACCTGATTGAACACAATCCATTGTGAAAAAGGCGACAATTTACGTTACAAACTATCTCACACGGTGCTGAATTAATGAGATTTGGAATACGTCAAATATTTTTGACATGTACTGCTTGCGAGCCGCCTAGATTTTTGCAATTCACGCGTGGCTCGCGACACCGAACGAAAATTAAAAGGGGTGTTCTTTTATTCAGCATTCATTAATCTATCAGAATTAGTCATTCTCTCTTTGATATCATTTAATTGATTTTACTGACTTTTGGCCAAGTTTTCGGATCATATACCCGTATGTGGAGCGGTGCAAGCGTGCGAGGGGCATAAGTGAAGTATGTTAGATTCGATTATTTCCAAATCTCCTTTTAAACCAATCAATTAGACTCATTTTTAAATTTATATCCAATCAAATTCATTTAAGAGTGATTAATGCATTTTATCGGAGTTTGCACGAGTCGTTTAATCGTTTCCGCTGCCGGCTTGATTTTAAACAGAATTTTTTCACTGCTGAAAATCACCACGTAAACAAAATTATGGGAAATAAAAGTTCCCAAATACGACCACCACAAACCATATTTTAGGGGTTTTTGGACATAAAGGAAGCTGATTTCTTCCGGATATGTCCTAAAAATTCAAAAACATTATTTGTTTGCAAGTTTCTTAACCTCAAACGTCATTAACGTCAATGAACTAGAAAGGCTCGTTCGCAACATCATATTGGGCTTTTGAAACTAGGCAAATAAAGAGTTTAATTTGTGAAATAATCTTACTGAATACCACTCGTGCATCGCTATTGCAATCGGTCAAATTTCATAAATAATTTAATCAGATTAATAAATGACAATTTAGTTCTCATTATTTTACCACCGGCAACAAGCTTTCGTAATCATTTTCAAAATGTAACCCATTAAATAGCATGCACTTGTGGTATTATAAGCGATTAAGCAATGAAAATTGCAGTTGAATCCATATTACTCACCTTTGATAAATGCTGACACAAGTAAATTTAATTCCACCATTACCTCTTCCTCTTACACTTTTCACCCCTTACTTGTTTTCCGACAAGGCGTGTAATACCTAAAATAAACACGTGAAAAGCTTGCCGAAGCTTTTATCCTTGATACACCTATATCTTTCTCACTTTATCATAAGCGACTTCCCTACTTCCCTACTTCCAAAGAGCTTTTACGAAAAAATATAATCTTATTGCAAATATGTACAAATATTAATTCCTAACATACAACATACCTACCTAATGCAAATAAGTAAAAACATAATAATTATAGTTAATAGAGTTTATTTATTTTCTTAGACCTAATACAAAGGTATGGAAATAGTGAGTAAATAAATTAGTGTATGGACAACGAACCAATAACACATAAAGATTTGAACTTATGTGAGAAGTCTTCTGGGTGTTATCTGTTGGCCCTTTCCAATTTGAACAAGAGAATATGAGGGTACATAGATCATAATTCGCATTGCCTGTCTCATATGTTAAAAATGTACATACCTACCTATAGCAATAATTTACTTTAGAAGCGACTCTGACTTCATCGAATTAAACGGTTTATCTTTAATTCTCCATTCCTCCATACACGGAAGCATAAAATAAAACGAAGAATTAAAAAAAATGCTTTAAAGGCATTCAGTAAATTATTCCTGGTCCTTTAACATGCAAACGAGGAACATTTATTAAGGATGTCCGGAGGTAGGGAAGGGTAATTTTATGGGGCTTGCACGAGTTAAAATATTCAACTTACGTCATTGTTTATTTTGGTATGCTCTCTCATTTCCGCAAAAAATTGATTTTACTATAAAAACAAATTTGCTGATGCACTGGGAGCTAACAATAAACTTTGCAATAATAACATGCTCTTCCGTACTCTATTATCGTTAGATCGTTAGATATTTGTAATTTTCCACTTGCTCAATCGGTTTTCCCTATATTTGTATTTTAAGTACCTAAGTACATACCTAGTTTGTTTTTTGGCGCTATTTTCATACTTTTTTTCCTGTATTGATCTTCATACATATTTAGGTATCTTATTTAATTCTTCGTTCAATAGTATTAATCGAGATACACGTTTGGCGCAATGATATGAAATAATCTACATTTCAATGGGCATCGATTGGTCCAAAAATATCCGAATTTGAGTGGTCTTCAATTTTTCATAAGAGGTGTGCGGTCTCCTTATTGCTTCACCCGATTTTTGTTAAAAATATTTTGCAAACAATTTTTAACTGAAGTCATTGTTTTTGCCAAATTCTACACATTTTATTAAATAACTCAAAAACGATTGAATTTAAGTATGGGGCACACCTGACAAAAGTTGCACAGAATGACACGTAGAAACCAAAAATGCTTTGATATATGGGATGTTCCATTTAACAGAATGTAATTTTGTGCTGCCCTCCCTACACGAGCCGGCCATGTGAGTTCATAGTCATTTTTAGATTTTGCACATTTTCAGTCACTAACGGTTGGCGTACACAGATTTTCGATATTATTAATGACGTGGACATAAATGGACTTTGTCGCACCTTTGGGACAGCCTGTATGTACTTTGGAGCTAGGTCGCGAAATTTGATCCACGCCTTAGCCTAAAATCCTCCATATTTCTGGAGGGTGTTCTATTTGTTCTACTCAATTGTATCGGCGATGAATTGCTGCAGCGACGAATTTTTTGACATTTACGACTGATTTTTTGCCAAGCGGAAATCATCACGAATCGAAGACGAGTGAAGATTGCAATAAAGAAACTCACCCCCTTCAACCCCAAAATAAAAAAAAAATACATTTCCATGCTCGAAGGGTTTTCTGTGAGGAAGCGAGAGTCTCAATTTTAGTTGCGGATTGTCCGCACCCGATACAACTAACAAAATGCGGACCATTGATGAACATCTATAAATCACTATAAATCACGAACTACATACTCTATTTAAAACTTGAGAAATATGGGATAAAATCCTATTTATGACATAGAACACAGTTTGTCAGCATATGAATGAAAGAGGAAGGTTTCAATCTTCTGAAATCATTATTATAGAAACATGTGTGCCCCAGGGTAGCACACTGGGTCCCCTGCTGTTTTTACTTTACATTATCGACATTACCTCTATTGTTAAAGATGGTAAACTAATTAGTAGTAACATTTAGCAGCATTATTGCGAAGATTTCACTCTCTTTGCAGACCAAGCGTCGTCAGTTGTGGCTGCTAAGGAGGTCAGTGACTTGGGTTCCGAAGCAGAAGATTGTATCAAAAATGTAGATAGCTGGTGCATCATACCAAAACCACAAAAGGTTCGTTTCAGAAGCATTCATAACCAACAACAATACAATATAAATATAAATCCTTTCTCCAAAAATTTACCGTTTAGCGATAGCGTTAAATTTTTAGGTGTGCATATTGACAATCATTTAAGGTGGAGAACTCACATCGAGAAATAAGTTAGCTCCTTATCTAGCCCTTGCTTCTGCATGCGAAATCTTAAGAATCTAGTCAATAGGCAGGTGCTCCTACAATTTTATACCATTATTGCTTTCATTCCACTATGTCTTATGGCATCTTGGCATGGAGAAATTCTTCACATTGGAACGGGTTTTCAAAATTCAAAAAAAGGCTGTACGAGTAATTTTTAGCCTTTCACAACTTTCTTCTTGTAGACAATATTTTATAACAAATAATATTCTAAGCATATACAGGGTGTCCGGAAATAACGATGAAATATTTCTGGGGGCGATTCTGCCACCTCAAAATATGAATAAAAGTTCCTATAAACATGTGTCCGGAAATCGCTCCTAAGGGGGCTACGGCCTTCTGAAGGGGGCGCCTAAAATTCGGCTTTTATTAAATAAATCAAGAATCGCTTAAGCTACAGCGACGAGTTTGTGCACATCATCTAACATCAGTAAAGGCCATCAGATTATGGTATCTACCAAAAGCAGATTCAACCAGGGGCTTAGAAAATAGGGGGCGCTGAAGCTTTCCCCACCCAAATTTTTTTATGTGCCATTTTTTTTGTCAATTTCTCACCGGAATATGGTTTCCTGACCAAAATTACATAAAAAAGCCCCTCTTGTTATAACACCGTAGGATCAACGGTTTTCGATAAAATTAGATTTAAAGATCCATTTGCATTTCCTAGGCTTATCAAACGATTTTTATTAAATTACAAAACTGAACGGATTTTAAAAATTAGTATCTAAAGTAATCTAATGTTGCTTATTGATGCAAAAACTTAATAATTGACAAAATCAAAATCGAATTTTGAGCGCCCCCTTCAGGGGGCCCTAGCCCCCTTAGGAGCGATTTCCGGACACATGTTTATAGGAACTTTTTTTCATACTTATATTCATCGTTATTTCCGGACATCCTGTATAGTGTCTACACCCTAAAACGACACATTGACGAATATGTATACTAGATATGACGATGTCAACAAATACGTAACGCGAAGTAAAAACGAGCTTTATGTGCCTGGCTGTATTTCCGCAGAGGGTAGGAACCCCTGCACCCTGGAAGTCCGGCTATTCAATCACCTCCCGGGTGGCCTGAAGGTTTGTCATTCTTATCCAAGCTTTAAGCGACAAGTGAGGAAGATCCTGCTGAAGGGTTGTTTCTATAATTTGGAAGAGTATTTTACTGCAAATTTGTAACCGAACATAATTATTTATATATGTTGTATTCGTGTTTTAATATGTTGTAGGTACTACTTGTCTTGTCCGATCTATCTTTTGTAATAGTTAAAAGATTAATAAACATATTATTATTATCTTCCGTTTGGCTTTTTTTGCAAAAGTGTTCTAAGTACTTGGAAAATACGTGACCCTCCTCAATTTTCAAGTGTAGGGTTTGTTAGCTCTAGAATTGGAGGTCGGGGGGGTGGGCTGGTCAAGGGGACTGATCAAGATTGTGAACTATGAATGCTCACCATTGGGATTTCCTAAACTGTAAAAGATACGGGGTCGGTTAAATTACAGAAAAGTTGCGCTATTTGTTGATGATTAAGAATCTGAAGAGAATTCCTCAATATTTTGATTCGTTCCCGAGTTATCACAAAAAATCTGAAAATTGTCAATTAAAGAAAAATTAATATCTTCCTAACGATTGATATTGTTTAAATGAAACTTGTAACTTTTATGTTTTTGACAGCTGTCAAATTGAATAGCATCGACAGAAATTTTCTAGGTCCCCTAGATTTTGAATAACGACAGTCAACTTTTGATTCTTTTATGGCCGCCATATTGAATTTTGACATCATCAAATGCACAAAAAAATGGCTTTTCAAAAATGTACTCAACATGAACTTTTTTGGCCGATGTCAGAATTTGAAAATTGGTAAGAGTAATTTGCAAAATCAGCCTAAATTTAGATGAGAAACAATTGCAAAAAAGTACGCCGACTTCTTCTATCTCTTATAACATGTGAAAACAATTGAATTCAATAGTAATAAAATACGTCTTGCGGTCGTATGACTCTGGCTTTTTTTGAAAAACGCCCATGTTGGTTAAATTTTTGAGAAGCTAATTTTTCTGTGCATCCAGCGGTGTTAAAATTCAATACGGCGCCCATAAGAAAAAAAAAGTTGACTGCCTTTATTCAAAATCTAGAAGGCCTAGAAAAGTTCTGTCAATGCCATTCAATTGACAGCTGTCAAAAATATAAAAGTTCTAAGTTTCATTCAAATAGCATCAATCGTTAGGAAGATATAAAATTTTCTTTAAAATAGCAATTTTCAGATTTTTTGTGGTAACTCAGGAACGAATCAAAATATCGGAAAATTTTCTTCGGATTCTTAATCGCCAAGAAATAGCGCAACTTTTTTCTAATTTAACCGACCCCGTATCTTTTAACGTTTAGGAGACCCCAATGGTGAGCATCGAAAAATTACCCATCCTGTATTTATATCTACCTATCTAATATATGAATAATCTAAGATCTGAACGTGAGAGCCTTACAGAATTACCTAATAAGTCACATTTTTAAATGCCTTTGTGCTGTAAAGTCTTTTCTAAACTTTAGATACCAAAATATTATATCAGAACAAAAAATTTCCCAGTAGATACTATACTAGAGACTTTAACCAACTGGCCTATAGGTATACTAGTCCGCCCCTAAACATAGTAAATTCATTGCGTAATAATCATTTTTATAACAGAAATATTGTGTTGCAAAATTTGCAGCGATATTTAGTTCTTACAACGATAAAAATTGAATAATGAACATTAAATAACACTGAAAAATCAGTATCCAGTTGCTAAAGGTTGTAATGAGTAATTTATGTTTTCCATTTAGGTTAATCTACTTATCAGAAATTGACATAAACCTTGACTTATGATTGTAGACCTCAAATTTTTCAATTTCTGTTCTCTGATAAATCAAACAATCTAATCAAAGCTGATTTTTCCTGTTTTTGTTTTCGTTAAAACGAACAGCATTCTGAATATTTACTTTAAATTTGAATCCATTCAGCAAGTTCTGAGCGCAAGAAAATCATGAAAAACTGATAAAATATATATTATTTTGTACAAAGTATATGGAAATGCCCATTTCATATTTTTTATAAACTCGGCATGAAATAGGTACTTACAAAACACAAAAATAAATTAAAAATCAACAATAACACCACGAATAGGTAGGTAGGTAGGAATAGGTCGAATTTCTTTATATGAGTTGCGGATCAATATAACTGATCCAAGCAGTAAGGCCTCCAGTTTCTTTAAGATTCAGACTTTTTGTGCAGAGTTAATGGTATTTTCTTCCAAGCAAATATTTTCTTTATCTGCCTTGTCCTCGGAAGGCAGAGCGAATAAAAACTTATAAATGCCACAACCAATTAATGAGGCGACGTTAGGTCCCACCCAGTAGATCTAAAATCCAAAAAATATAAAACGATATTTTAAGGCCAACACTAACCCAATGATCTTTCCAGCTACCGCCAAATACCAAAGGAGCAAATGATCGAGCCGTATTCATGCTAGCGCCGGTCAAAGGCCCCTAAAACACATAAACATCATATATACTTATCTAATTTGATAAATTTTGCGGTTAACAAGTAGCAATTACGTCAATTAAATGTAGAGATTAATTGGTTTACCGATAAAGATAATAAAATACTTACACCGGCTATAGATATTGCAGCTACCACAAAGCCAAACTTTAAAGCCACAGAATCTGGTTTATCTGCGTTTCGCTTATCCCAAATGGCAGCGCAGACTAGAATCAAAAACGTTGTTATAACTATTTCGATTCCCAAACCCTAAAACTCAACAGTGTAAAATATTTAATCAAACAACAATCATTTTTACTTGTAAGGCTGAAATTTTGTCGTCCACAACCGTTGCACAGAATCCTTCTGAAATGTAGTCAGAACCTAAAATTTTTAATAAACCATAACCCAAAATGGCACCGACGAACTGGGCTACGACATAAACTACAGCCATGACCGGTTTAACTGTTCCAAAAATCACTGTTGCAATAGTTACGGCAGGGTTCAAGTGGGCTCCAGAAATATGTCCAAATGTCTACAAAAATAAATTTTATACTACTATATTATACATAATTAATTGGTTGTATGTTATATGAACTCAAGGTATTATCTTGATCTTATTATTATGATCGATCTCTTATTATTTCACAACCTTAACCTTTGTGGAATAAAGAATAATGCGACGGCATTGAACTAATAAAAATTGAATTTGTACCTGAATGATCATCATAACTGTGAGACCGAAAGTGATGCCTCCCGCCCATTTAGTCAAACATCCCATACAGCCCAAGAACATCAAGAAACCCGTTCCCAGTACTTCTGCAGCGAATACTGTGATGTACGATGGTTGATGCAGCTCACCTGTAACAAAATAAAAATGATCCTCGAAATGATCTAATAATGATTTAATTTATTGCATTAGTTGACCTTATTCTTAGATGCACCCAATGCTCATTTCAATAAATAAAATTTGTACACGCCTGTTATTTCTATTGTTAGATACTAATGGCATTTTTAGGTTGTGCAAAAGATGAGTCATGTAAGTTCTTGCATTTTTTGAATAGTGTTGAAATGGGGACAAAGAATCGGCGAGAAGGTTTTAAGTAAGTACCCATTAAACAAAGACAAACATGCCCAGATAGAAGAATTTATTTCGATTTTAACAATAAAATATGCAAGAAATCAAAATAATGAGTGCTATTTTTAAGAACGTAAGAGGGATTCTCGAGGGAATTTCAAGTAAGTAAGTTCAGGGTGTTCCAGTGAAAAATTTCCACCAGGAATATCTCGCTAACGAGAAAGAATTTGGAAATTTGCTCGGACAGGTCGATTTTTCTATGGAAAGGGGCCCTTAAATCTGTGCTGGTCAAATTTTACAACGCACCCCCTAACCGTAGGTACCCCACGGCAACTTCAAAATTTGGTGCCATTTAAAATTTTGAAATTTCAATTTCAAATGACGTATGGCCAGTGAAAGCTAATCCCATTGCAAATTCAGTGGTGTAAAACTTTGAATTTTGATATTCGCTTGCCGCCAGCGCCCTCTGTGAACAAATTTTAAATTGATCAAAGGATTTTATGCCCTTTAAAATGGGGCATCACAAAGGGTCTTATGCAATTTAAAATCTGACCGTAGAGACCGCTGACGATGAACAAATGTCAAGAATTTGTAATGAAATTAACTTTCCAATGACATAAAATTTTAAGGTGTCAGCTTCCTGTAATTTGTTTTGTCGCTGCCACTTTACCTAGGCTTTCATCTTCTAATAGGTATACATTGCAAGTTACTACAGTTTACGACAAAAAAGGCCATCACGAAAAACTGTTTTCATTTTTAAAAAAAGCAGGAGGGAAGCGGCTGGAACCTCCCCATCGTGTGGGTCTTTGATTTCCGTGTATTGTGTTTAAAATTTTAAAGAGTTTCAGCTCGCCAACGGGTCACCTAATCTCCATGTACCAAATTTCAGCCAAATCGATCGAGTAGTTTGAGCTATAAAGCGGTCTTATTACAAAATTACAAAACTTGTTTTGAATGGTTAAATGAGAGAATAATTTTAAATTTGGAAATTGGTGTGCCAAAACGGCACTATCCGTGGGCCGATAGAATCCAAAATCTGTTCAGCTCTTCGACGTGTAATCCAATCCCCGTGTGCAAAATTTCAGCCAAATCGGTTCAGGGGCTTGGACTGTACCGCGATTTTAAGTCCGATAAAAATCTCAAATTCGAAAATTTTAGTTATTGCAGTAACCTCCCTTTATTTTTAAGTGGTGAAGTGGAGTGGGGAGGTTAAAAATTCCTGATATTGATATTGTAAACAATAGGTTCTCGCTAACCCCCTAAAATCCATGTAAACGAACCTTAATAAATTTTTGAAAAGTATCACATTAAAGATCCAGTGCATTTTTGCTTTATTCAAATATCAAAATGTTGTTTACAGCCACATTTTCTATGTAATTCGAATAGTTTTTTTAATGAACTGCCACAAATTTTGTTCGCGTTTGTGTATTATCGCATTTTGTTTTCTGAGACTGTGTGAACTTGCGAGCTTTCATAATGCACCCTTTATTTCAGATGGTCTAGCTAGATATACAGTTTGAAGACGATAAATAGTGGCGCATTATGAAAACCCGCAAGTTATCGCAGATAAAACTACAGCCAATGTAATCCTAAGTTCAGACTAGTCTCAGAAAAAAAATGCGATGTACAAACGTGAACAAAATTTGCGACAGTCCATTAAAAACAACCAATTTAAATTGCACACATAAATGTGACAGAGCTAACAACGTTTTGACGTTCGATTAAATCAAAAATGCAATGGACCTTTGATGTGATACTTATCAGGCATTTATTTTAGTTCGTTTACATGGATTCTAGAGGGTTAGCGAATAGTAATTCGTAAATTTTTTTTTGGCGGCCATTAGGAGGAGGTCAATATCCGTATCCCGTTATCTGGTGTGTGTTGGGGGTACCTAATTCCTGCTGCAGGATAAAGCAGGAAATAATGAGCCCAATTGGAAGGTTGCTGTTTTTAAAGTGATCCGCTGGACGAGAAGGTACTCTCCATTCATTTTCTATTGAAGTGACAGAAAACCAAAATTTGAATTTTATGTTGGAAATTTTGCAACGAATGTTACTAACAGGTGAGTTGGTAGAACTGTAGAAGCGATTTCAATGCGGGACGTCAGAAAACATGACAAATGTCAAAACTTTGCAATTACTCTGGATTGGTCCAAAATGGCCTTTGTGTGCGTGCAGTAAAGTGCAAAGAAAAATATGCACGAAAAAGCCTCAGGTACGTTAATCTGTGACAATGCTGCTAACGATAAAAATAAACCCTAGAAGATTTGGGTTATGTAATGTTTTTGCTTTCCCGCTAAATTTCGATCAAATTGTCAAAAGTACACGCCCTGACAAATTAATGTTGTACAGTTCCAGAAAAGTTTTAGGTCTGTTTTAGTAAATGAACGGACTTTATTACGATAATTTCTCGTAATTTTTGTTTTTAACCTCCCCACTCCACTTCACCATTTAAAAAAAAGGGAGGTTACTGCAATCACTAAAATTTTCGAATTCGAGATAAGACCGGATCTATACGTTTTGAGGTCTCACGAACCCAAAAAAGTGGTTTTTAAAATGTGTCTGTATGTATGTAGGTACGTACGTTCGTAAACACGCCACAGCCCAAAGTACTCGACCGATTTGGCTGAAATTTGGTACGTGTGCATGTGATAACCCAACTTAGATTTGAAAAGCTTTTGGAGCCAATCGTGCAACCAGAAGTGCCATTTTGGCACATCAACTTTTAAATTTTAAATGTAAACCCCCATTTTTCAGGTCACCATAAGAAAGGCTTTCAGATTCTGCTTCCAAAGATGTATTCACTGTCAGTGCCCTTTTGACCAAAAACTAAAACGGAAAGTGCCATTTAGGCATATCAACTTTAAAATCTTAAACACAAGTCACGGAAATCAAAGACCTACGCGTTGGGGAGGTTCCAGCCGCTTCTCTGCTGCCTTTTTTTTTTGAAGTAGGTATAGGATAATTTCCTGATTCCTAGTAGTTGCAGGATTTTTAAGAACGATTGGCTAACAAAAACGAAATCATTCCTGCTTCAAGTCTCCCGCTAATTTCAGAGAGCTTTAGCGTCTATCGTAATAACAATAACTATACCTATAGCTTGTAAATGTTGGGCTGTGCAGGTCAGACTAGGCTGTATTCATCTTGTTCATTTCTTAATTCTTGTTTTGATGTTTCTGAGTGTAGTATGTTATTTTTGACGTGCCAATTCTATTATACAGTTCTTTTGTTTACCACTCGTAGACAAATATACATTACTATTGTTATTATTGATTAAGGGTATTATTATCATCTCTTATTTAAAATTAGGCGTAGTTTGGTAGTTTTCACACTTCAAAGTGATCAAAGGTCTAATTAACGCAATATAACTTGCTAATAACGCCCGTAATACTTTAATTTACACAAGTTACTTTGAATCACGAGCTGGTTTTATCCGCTTACCACGAAAAAATCCGACAATAGGTAAGTGTGATATTTTGCAATGACCTTCTTTGAAGATTTCATTATGATTATTACTGCAGTCAACCAAGCACAAGCCATGAAAATTTGAATCTTGACCATCTTTACCAATAGCAATTTTGCACTGAAATATCGAAATGGGGTCTTGGTGCTAATTCGGTCCTTGCAAACTATTTTTTTGTCGAAATAGCTTAAGCCTGGTTTTTAGTAACGCGCGAAATTCGCAGGTTTTCGGCGAATTAAAATGGCGGAATTTCGCGTTACTGAAGACTAGCCTTTTAATTTTAATTTTAAACTCAAATCGCAACAGAACCTACAAGGTCTGCAAGGCTTTTCGCCATTAAAATACACTTTTTCGAAAAAAAGGTAACAGCTGTCGAATTCTATTATAAAACTGTACCGAGTTATACCATGTTGTTTTTTCGAATTTTTGAATTACTTGCCCTTTTGGCTCAAAATTTAATGAGCACCTACACAAACTGAATATATAGAGTGTCTAAACATCAGGAACGAATATTGCCCGTAATTCTGAATCGTAAACTTTATGCAAAAATCCTCGAAGGGGGTATAAGGTTTTTTTTGCATTATCCGATGGGACAATTCTCGATTTTTTGGTACAATCGGTTTTGACATAATCATGTCATCATCGTTTTTTTGAATGGAAACCCGTGGACCGATGTAGCCCAAGATCTAACCAGCACCTACAAAGTGCCCACAGAATATGTGTGCCAAATTTCATCGCGATACGTTCAATAGTTTGAGTTGCAGGGTGCTTACAGACACACCAGACAGACAATTTTTGAAAAACCACTTTTTCGAATTCCCAGGACCCTAAAACGTAAAGATTTGATGTTTTTGGCGATACGATTTTTCGATCGATTCCACTAACTGCTTTGTACAAAATAAGACATCAGGACACGCGTTATATTTCGCTGATAACAAAATGATATGTGCATGTTATCATCATAGATCAGACCGATCGGATCTACTGCCATCTGCAATAGTGTACATAAGACTCTACGTTGCACCTAAATAACAATGGAAATAGGTAGGTCCTACGGAAACTTTACCAAAATTCACTATATTACATACTTCTCTAGGTTTCCTTTATTAGCTAGGTAATTTTTTTATCAGCAGACCTAAACGCATTAAATTTTGTCGAAACATTTTTAAGGCAAAACCAAAAAGGCAATACTTATTTACGTAAGTATGTAGTTATTAATAAAGATAACTAGTTATAGTTTGTTATTAAAAAAAAAATCTAACCTCTGCCTTTTCCCATTCTGATTTCAGGAGATAAACCAACACAAAATTAACAATTGTTGCTGTTTCAAAGTATAAAGAATCACTGTGAGGACTATGTTTATTTTCGATTAAAAGTACTCGATAAGAAATCTCGACTGTTGCTATCGTAATTATTTGATCACACTTTTCACTGAGCTATCACTATCTACATGCTGAAGCAATGTACAACCTAGCTACTCATCGATGTTTGCTAATCTTGCACAGTAAGTAACAGGTACAAAACAAAATCAAGGTTGATGAACGATGAGCTACAACAAATATTAAAAATTGGAAAACAAGGTGAAGAATTTAATTCGCGGTAGCCCGAAAGACCCAATTAATCAAATCCTTTTTAGGCAACCATTAGAAGGTGATTGTTCAATTAATTCTAACAATAAGATTCTGAGGAGTGATTTATTTGTTCACGCCGCGCGGCTTCAATTTAGAATAAAATTAATTGATTCTTGTTTAGGTAATGTCTTAATTTTATTGGCGCAATTTATCATTTTTCTTAAAGGAATAAGAAAGGTTACGCGAAAAGAATTGAAGGTTCTTGGTGAAAGCTTTTGGAAAGTATGCTTATTGTAATTATTGGTGCAGTTAATGGTTGAAGTATTTGGGGCTTTCTTCAAAGAAAATCATTTTTCTTACAACTTACATTTAATTCTTAATGAAAAATTAAAATCTATGGGCGACTTTCACTTAACTCTTATTTTACGGTGATGGCCATTCGTTGAATTAGTTCAAAAATTAGAAACATTCAATGTTGAACGGAAGTATGTTGGCAATAACGGGAAAAATATTTAAAAAATTAAATCGATCAGGGGGGCAAATCACGGGGTGTGAACATTTTTTGTCTCCTAAAATTATGAAACTTAAAAGTTTTGACAATTAGATGACGACATCATAAACGGGAAAAATATTGAAAAAAATTAGGTCGATCTGGGGGGCAAATTAAGTGGGGCGAAAAAACTTTTTCTCTCCTAAAATTATGAAAATTGGAATGTTTATCAATTACGTTTCGAGAAGACCGGAAAAAATATCGAAAAAAATTAAATCGTCTGGGGGGTGCATTCATACCAAGAAGTGAGTGTAAAAACCATGTGGCTCCTAAAATTATGAAAATTGGAAATTTTGTCAATTAGATGGCGACAAAAACGTATGTAGCAAACATTGAAAAAAATCAAGTCGGCCCGGGGGATGTTAAGAGGAGAAAGTAAAACTTTGTGTCTCCTGAAATTGTTCGTACTTGTTTATTTTAATAGTCTATCGGGCTTAGGGGTAAAAGGGGGCACCAAATCTCAACTCTGGATTCAAGTACTCAATTAGAGCTATCATCAGAGCCTAAAATTTTCGTGAGGAAACCCTGCGCACTCGGTGAAAAGTCAAGGTAAAAATTGGTTTCATAATAAAACGTTAATTTTGATGTACGGGGCCCAAATGAATTAATGTTCAAAAATACGTAAGTTACAGATAAAGGTGCACAAAATTGATATTTGAAAGAATTTACGCTGCACTAACTCTTTGATTTGAAAAAATGATTATTATTGTTTGCAGTGTAGAACTAATGACTTTTTTAAGGACGTCACAATTGACACTATAGTAACTATACCAGAACCGTGTTTCTGCGGTTTGCTTTATTTTTTCAGAGCTATGAATGCTTAATTATTAAACAATGCGATATTTAAGGCTACTCAGCGAACCCAGGACCACGGTGGTGAAAATGCGGGAGCCAGCTAAAGTCGAGTTTGACTTTAAAGTCACCGGTTAGATATAAAACCGGCATTTATATTAATGACGTTTATAAAATGATAAGCACATAATAGTTATTTATGATATAAGTGTTAAAAGTGGTATTTTATTTTGTGAGAAGGGAAGTTTGGACACGACGCGCAGCGGAGTGGCCCATCCCTTCGAACAAAATAAAACCACTTTTAACACTCATATCATACACTATTTTTTCTACAAACACGATTAAAAGTAAAAATTTTCATATTATTTGTTGAAAACGTCCATGAAATTCGCTGTAACTAAGGTATAGTGACAATTTGTTGCCTGGGCTTGTTTAATTGTTGTTGCATTGTCACTTTTAACGCTGAGTGTTAAAAGTAAATCACTTTTAACATACATGTTAAAAGTAAATGACTTTTAATACTGGTAATCATAAAATGCCATTTTTAACAATTGTCAACAAACGTTAAAACAACTGTTTTTAATAGTGTTTGTAGAAAAATAGATATTTAATTGTCATGCGAGGTGCCATACTTTCACGCTTAGGACGCTACGCTTAATTTTTGCTCAGAATAGAAACACAACAAAGGCATGTTTGTTGTTTACCGGCAAACTGCAAGCAAGCAGCCTGTTGATTTCTTTGTTTTCCTATTCAGCAGTAGCAGGTAGCCTGCTACAAAACATTATGAAGTACAAGAAAACGTCGAAGATGGGCATATTTTATTTAATTTGGCACGTTGATTCGGAAAGGGCTCTAAGTAAATAAAATAAACCGTTTTCGACGTTCTTTTGGTGGTTTCTAAATTCCGACCTTTAATCTACATGAATTTGGTATAATTCTGGCCGGCATGGGACGTACTTAAATCCACAAACAAATGATTTAGTCTATATTCATTTAAAAATGGGTAAAAGCACAAATTAGATTAACATAACCTCAATATTTGCCTCTATTCTGTCTGACGTATCTTAGAAGGCGCAGTCGGCCGCACCCCACATCGACTTGATTGGCTGGAAAGAATAAGCGTTGTTGCCACGTCGTCAATTCCCTTCGAATCTAAGACAATCGCCGAGCGCTGTAGAAGGCGTTAACTTCACAGTTCACACACATAATTATGATAATGTTAGACTTCGTCTTGAGTGATACCTTCGGCAGTCTATGCCCTAGATCTCACACGACACGAGCTACTAGATCGAAAAAGCTTTCTTTTATCACTATCACACGTTAGATTTAGAAGCATTCGGAACGCAACATATAAATCTTTGATCGTGTAGTGACTGAAACATTATTTTATCTTCATATTTATGCCCATCATTATTCTTGGCAGGAGTTGGAGTTCCTAAGCAAAGCAGAAATCTGATTTCAGAACAAGCACTGGAAAAACTCATTTTCTTTCCATAGTGACATTCTGGCTTCCAAGATAAACTGTCGGTTAACCCCAGCTCTAGGTTGCTCAGTCAGGGATTCCTCATTAAGCCTAAACCATGGTCTAAGGCCGAGTCTAAGGCCTCGGGTTTTTGCCATGCCAGCCATGCAAGTGAAAAAGGCTAGGGGAAAAGGGTTTAGGAAATCCATGGAGGGTCGAATTTGGGACCATTTCAAATTGTTTTACCATATTGATTATCTTAATTTAAAAGAATAGGAAGCTACCGCCCCCGTACTCCCGTCTCCCGGGTGCGCTTGCGCCCCGCTCCCCGGCCCTCGACTCCTGAATCTAGTGTAGTAAGTAATGAGAAAATTTTTGATGTTCCTGCATAAATTATCAATTAATTAATGATGATAAATTAATTTTAAGGAAAATGATAAAACGAATATTGCTTCTAACTTTATTTCAACGGATAAAACAATTACCTACTTACGAATCATCGAAGTTCATGCACCGACTATCAATCAATGTCTTAAACGGATTATTGCCTATCTTTATAGACTTGAAGTCAACATTTTTGCACAAATATTTATGTGGGTGATTCGTTGCATCACAACTTGCTCACACTCATACAATGCAAAATAAATATAGGTAAAAAAACTTTAGACTTTCCATCTTGAGACATATTATTTGCTTTTTAAGCCCGAGCTTTGGCTCGGGATTATTGCTTTGTATTCCCGAGGTCAACTGGGTCGCTCGCTCGACCGCCCGTCCGCTCGTCAGTTCACTTTTTTTTCTCGACCGCGCGCCCTTCCGCTGGTCAGTTCAGTTCACTTTTTGATCTGAAATTTGGCCAGCGGGCCGGTACCGTAGATGGGCATAATTGGACCACGGGAAGGGGGTCAAAAGGGCATTTGAATAGTACCGCTGAAAGAAAACGTATACAATTATACATGCAACCCCACATTTTTATTGCAGTAAGGTCGAAAATCTTGCTGTCATTTTTTCGGCAACGGCCTGTGTAGGACCGAAAATGCTCTTTGAACTTTCCAGAAATGAAAATTATATCAGAGGTAACTCAACAACCTTTGACTGTACCGACGTAATTTTAATAAGTGAGATGGCATTATCCTGCAAAGCAGGCTGAAAGGAAAAATACATCTGGACGTCGCCAGCATACATATGCAGTGAGCAATGTTTTACGACATTTGTGACATCAGCCGTGTATATTGAAAAAAGAAGGGGTCCCAAGACTGAACCTTGGGGTATCCCACAATTTATATACTGAACAGAAGACAATAAACGGGTCCCTTCGTTTTCACAAATAACAACCTGTTTCCTGCCATTCAGATAACTGCTCATCCACTCCAAAGCAATATCAGACAAACCATAAAATTTCAATTTGGCCAGTAAAAGTTGTAAAGCAACGTTATTTTGTGAAAGATTTATAGTATCACTGAAGATCCGGAAAATTTTGTCAAGATCGGTAGAGAAATAAATAATAAATGTTAAAAATCCATGTTTTAGAGCATCACAAAAAAATTGTAAATTAATCAAGAACATTCAGAATATAATTTGGAAAGCTGCTTTGGAAGAGAAAAGTATCAGCTTTAACCTTACACTATCTTTTTATTTTGAACGGTTCACAGATGCTTCAACTCCAGCCAATCAAAAAATGGCTTTGTAATAAATAGCAACAAAAAATTTGTTGGTGGCACCATCTGAAAAATTATGGTTGAATCTTAAAACCTCATCTTTTGACTACGTCCGGTACAAAATTGGGCAAAATCGATTCAATAATAACAAAGCTATAGCCAAAAATAGATCGTTCGGTTTCTTCTGGGACAGCCTTTATTAACTGTATGACTGTGTTGACCATTTGCGTGAGTACAAAGCGGGAGCGGCGGCGGCGGTGGCTACCACAACTTTGTTTCTATAAGACACGATAACTTTCGAACTATTTGAGATATTTACTAGAAATTTGGAAGGTGGATAGACATCGTAAATGTTTAACATAAGTTCATTTATGGTCGAAATTGGCCCACGGGAAAGGGGTCGAAAGGGCACTTGAATTTTGATGTCCTCTAGTAACCATATATTTTAATGAACGGATTTGGTGGGGGTCGTCGTAATAAACAGAGAACCTTAGTAGCGCACTCCCAAAACTCGCTCCTTCAACCCCCAAACACAAAAATTTTACTTGGAGGAAATTTGACCCTTGAACTAACTATAACCGGAAGAGACTAATTGAACGCAAAAAATTGCACTCCAGAAAGTCACCCTTCAACCCGGCAATCGCAAAAATTTGACTTGGAGGAAATTTAACCCCTGAATTGACTATAACCGGAAGAGACTAATTGAACGCAAAAAATTACACCCCCAAAACTCACCCCCTTCAACCCCCAAAGACCAAAACTTGACTTGGAAGAAATTTAACTCTTGAACTAGCTACAACCGGGAAACTAATTGAATGCAAAAAATTTCAACCCCGAAACTCATCAATCCCAAACATGAAAATTTGATTTGGAGGAAATTTAACCCTTGAACTGACCATAACCGGAAGAAACTAATTTATTGAACGCAAAAAATTGCACCCCAGAAACTCACCTACTCACCCCCCTTCAACCCCTAAATACAAAAAAATTACTATCCATGCTCGAAGGATTTTCTGTGCGGAAGCGATCGAGGGCCTCAATTTTAGGTGCGGATTGTCCGCACCCGATACAACTAACAAATCCTACAGGTACCTACACACATCGCATTGATATTTGGCTTTTATTACATAGGTATTGTAGGTAAGTTGGCTCCCCTGGCGTCGCTCGGGTTGATTAAGTTGAATATTAACAGAAAGTCATTTATTTTATTTTAATTAGGTATTGGTATTATTTTATGAAAAGAAAGTGGTTACATGACCGTCGAACGGTTGTGTACCTATTGTACGTAAATCATTCCGGCGGACGGTTAATACTCTAAATTATTTGACCGTCTCACCGTCCTTTTTCTCTAATGTAGTACCTATGCCTTACTGCCTTAACTGACCCCTTAAGAAGGCACTCAGCAGGAATATTACTGGATATTGGCAGTTTTACGTAAGTACCCACTGGGTGCCCATGATTCCAAGTACTATTCCTACTGTGAGCAATTCCTTTGGCGTTCCGAACGGTTTAGTGTTATTATAAAATTTCGATTTTTCTATCAAAAGGGTACTACCTAAATGACAATGAATTCTGTCTTATTTAAAACTAGAATTTGAAAACCCTTGGAAATTGGTGTGCCAAAACGGCACTTTCCGTGGGTCGATTGGAACCAATAATTTTTCAGCTCTTCGACGTGTAATAGAATCCCGATGTGCGAAATTTTAGCCAAATCGATTTAGGGGCTTGGGCTGTACTTACCGAATTTTTTAGTTTTTGGTCAAAAGGGCATTGGCATATTTGGAAGCAGAATTTGAAGGCCTTTCTTGTGAAGAATGGGGGTTGCATTTAAAATTTAAAAGTTGATGTGCCGAAATGGCATTTCTACTTGCACGATTTGCTCCAAAAGCTTTTCAGTTCTAAGTTGGGTTATGAGATGCCTACATACCAAATTTCAGCCAAATCGGTCCAGTAAGTTTGGGCTGTAGCGTGTTTACAAACGTACGCACGTACAGTCGGGGACTTTGCAAATACCCAACCCCAAAGCGACGATTCATTTGGTCGATTGCATCGCGGAACTTTGCAAATGCCCAACCCCAAAGAGACGATTCATTTCAATATTAATCGCATTGCAGCGATACAGTGGACCAAGTGATTCGTCGCTGTGAGGTGGGCATTTTCAAAGTCTCCGACTGTACGTACGTACGTACGTGGTACGCACATTTTAAAAACCACTTTTTTGGGTTCTTGAGATCTCAAAACATATACAGTAAGCCTACTCGGCGAGGTGTCCATAGGGATTTAAATGGACCGCTCGGGATTCAATTGTTTTAATCGATTCGTCGGTTCTTCATTACATGACGTGACATTTTACGTTTCAAGCCGACTGCGATATTTATAATTTTACATTACAAAATTATGACATATTAAACTAATAAAATGATAAGGATCAATTCGTCGCCGTCGACTAAAAAATTGTATGTGCACCTTGGCCAAAACACGACTTTGCTGTCCTCGTCTGTTGTTCAACTCGCTTTGCTCGTCTCGCAAATTAGAGGCTCGTCCAGCAAAGTCGTTCTTTCGGACCTTGATACACAAATAACTATTGCCTCGCAGGGATCAACAAAAGTCGTGAACGAGCGAAACCAAAAAATCAATTAGGTACTAGGTACTGATACCAAGAATGCTTTAGCGACGGCAATCGCTAAATTGAAAGGAAACTTTTTAAGAACACTATAAACGACGATAGTAGTGAATAAAAGAGAGAAGCTAAAGTTAATATTTATAATTAATGTTATGTAGGTACCTACCTAGCAGTAAATAAAGAGAATGGAATGAGCCTTTGTTTTTAAGGACAAGGCCCTTTTAAAACAAGTCAGTTAAACACGAATAGTACGATAACGGGGAGATGCGATTGGTACAAAACGTGAGAAAACTTCAACATCAAAAAAATAAACGATATTCACGCTTTTGTTTTAATTTAACTCAAAAACAGTCACCACTCCGATAAAATCTCCATACTTTAGACAACAACAATATTACCAACAACATTTTTTTCAATTTGTTTAATTTCAGGCATTAGGTATGTAGGTAATGAATTTGAACGAAACTTACCCTTTTCCGTGTCCTTTGGGTATATCACTTTTTTGGTGTCTTTCATGGGCGACAAATTGGTTTTCGGCACATCCACTACGGATATTTTTATACCATTTGGAGTACTTTCAGTCATGTTGGCGCAATCACCTTCAACAAATAAACATTTGATAGCTTCTACCCATCAATTTTATCTCTTTATTGGCTAATTAGTTCTCTATTGTTGTGTATGAGGCGTTTAATTTGCTTCTCAGGTGTTATCTAATCGATTTGTAGGATAATCAGTCGCATTTTTGACCTCCCCACAACAAATATAAAAATGAGAGGTTACTGCAATCGCGCAAATTTCGTTTCGAGGTCCCAGGATCACACGAAAAAGTGGTAAATTTGAGTAATACACTCCTACTTTCTTCATCAGCACATGCAGGTCGTTTCCAAAAATGTATTCAAAAAATCGTCACAATTTTCATAAATCCCAGAAATCCCAAAAAATGGGTTATGAGATGCATACGTGCCAAATTTCAGCCAAATCGGTCCAGTAGTTTTGGCGGTGGCGTGTTTACAAACGTACGTACGTACGAACGTACATACACACAGACATCTTAAAAACCACTTTTTGGGTTCTTGAGACCTCAAAACATGAAGATCTGGTGTTAGCTCAAATTCGAAAATTTTACTGATTGCAGTAACCTTCCTTTTTTTAGGTGGGGAGGTCAAAATAGCAGACAAATCAAATGTTACAGATAACTTTTTATAAGAATTATTGCAAAATTTGGCATTTGAGCAATACTACTTCATTTGAATTGATGTGGAGGTGTGAAGAAGGTCCATTATAAAGTGTTAATGGTGAAATAATCCAATCCTTCTTGAAATTTTGTATATTTATTTAATATAAATATTTTAATGAACTAGTTTCGACATAACCTTGTCATCTTCAGCCCTACAAACACACAAATTATCGTCACCATCAGATGTCTAAAATTTATGGTTAAAAATAACAATATAAATCTACAACCCCCTGACTTAAAATCCCATTTAAAATCCATTTAAAACCCAATCTCCCTTATATTTTCCCCCGTTCCTCTGGTCGAGGTTACTGATAGGTAAGCAATTTTGTTAAAATATAGGGGAGACTTTAAGTTAGTTGTAGATTTACATCGTTATTTCTTACCATAAATTTTAGACATCTGTCGGTGATGATAATTTGTGTGTTTGTAGGGCTGAAGATGACAAGGTTATGTCGAAACTAGTTCTCTAAAATATTTATATTAAATAAATATACAAATTCTCAAGAAGAATTGGATTATTTCACCTTTAGCACTTTTTAATACTACTTCAATTTGTATTAGATACCTCCTACTGGATATGTAATTGTTCTAGTTCTTTTATTCTTTAGTCTTATTAGCAAACCAGTTGATACAGAATGTTAAATATTTTTATTGTCCTACCAGGAGAAATACCATGCAGTGATGCAACAATCGTCAGTAGGTAATAAAGAACCGAGCCCTCTTAATTATAACAAGAACAGAAAATAATTAATTTCAATTTTTCTGTAAATGATAGTTTCCGAAATGAGGTTGATTAGAGATTGCCATTTCAAGTAAAAGCAAGGATGAAATCAATTTAGTCCAGCATTAATAATAATTAATTAGAACCCAAATTTTAACATTGACCTTTTACCTCGACTTTTACCTTACACAATTTTTCACAGGTTTTAATGTACCTGCCTGTTTCAAAGGCTAAACAATCATTGTTTCCGCTGATGAACCTGACATTGGAAAGTATAATCGAGGTGGAATTATTATTTAGAATCTCTTTCTATTTTAGATCCTACGAACCGCATCACTTCCTATCAAAAACGCGGAAGTATAGTTATTCGATTAAATGCGAACAGTTTTTTTTTCTGCATACCTACCTATTGGCTGCTAAATGTAGGTTCTTGGACGTTCCAAAATTAATATTTTGATGGGGTTAAAGCTGAGTCATGAGAAGTCAAGGTGGATTTTTGATAGCTTTTCAATAAAGTATACAAACCGCAGGACAAAACGTAAATAATTTTGAACATCTTCAAAAGATATTAGGATGTTGGTATTTCTTACAACATACCTAAGGTGTTATTTCGATCCACAACATTATTCATGTCAACTTCATCGGCAAAACCACTCAACTGTTGTTTAATTTGAAAATAACCGGAAGTTGGATAAAACTGACCTGAGTCATTAAAGTGACGATTCTCCCGTATAACGGCTGGACAGTAATTTTTTGCAAGAAATTTTTGTTTTTGATTGACTTAGGTATTCGGTTCAAGTTATTTTACACATAGACAGCGGGTTAGCGACAATTTTGATATACAGTGTGTCTCATTTTAACTGGAACCACCTAAATATTTCGGTCAATATTGAACAAATCAACTCGCTCTTTTTTTCCACATGTAGAGCTCCAGAACCTCCATCTGTGTAATACTTCACCTTTTTGTTATCCCGAAATCTCAGCCCACTGCGATTAATTAAAGAGGCCAAAAATAGCGAAATCGTATTAGGCATTTTTTTACCGAAAAAGTTTATTAAGAAAAGTTGCTCAGGATGACTACAAATGGGTAAATCCGAACTTTCAGGCCAAAATAAAAATGTTGAATTTCCGGAGGAAAAAATAAAAAATATCGAAAACTTCAATATATTTGTAACAAAAGGGTTCCTGTGTAATAAAAAAACAATTGAAATAGGCTTGTTTGACATTTGCTGTTAGCTATAGTTGGGCAAAATTTAACAATCGCAGAAAAAGTTGAAATTATAAGCTAATAAATAATAATCTTAATAATTCCAACTTTTTCTACCATTGTTAAATTTTTGCCCAGCCATAGTTAACAGCAACTGTCAAACACTCATTTCAATTGTTTTTAATTACACAGCAAATCTTTTGTTGTCAAAATAATGAAGTTTTCGATATTTTTCATTTTTTCCTCCAGAAATTCAACATTTTTATTTTGGCCTGAAACTCCGAACTCCATTTGGGGTCATCCTGAGCAACTTTTCTTAATAACATTTTTCCATAAAAAAATGCTTAATACGATTTCGCTGTTTTGGTCCTCTTCAATTAATCGCAGTGGGCTAAGATTTCGGGGTAAAAAAAAAGGTGAAGCATTACACAGATGCAAATTTTGAAGCTCTACATGTAGAAAAAAAATGAATTAATTTGCACAAAAAAACGTTTGGCAGACGTCCAGACTGCTGCGTTTTCGGTGAGAGTGGTTGTAAACATGTACGAAGATGAAGCTGTTCTAAAAGTCATTTGCTCCTCTGAACACGAAAGTACCAAAGGCAGACGCATATGTGAATGATTTATATTTGTTTTACAAGAGGATTATTTACAATTTGTTAAGTGGGCATCTTTGCATAAAAAAAAGCTGAAAAAATAAGTTTTTACGAAAAATATGGAAGTACCCTATATTGAAAACTATTAAATTTTCTACAAGAAAGGCCTTTTACATTTTTCGTAGTAACTTTGAGCGTTGAGTGACTCTTTCAATCAATCCTTTGAGCGACTGCCATGGTTCCAAAATCTAACAATCACAAAAAAATGTAATGCCTTATTTTTAATTTTTCTAGCTTTTTTCGACTTGCTTCGGTTCCTTGGTTCATTTCAGAACCAAGAACATATCTAAATTAATGTAGACCTAGGTGACGTAGGTAAGTATCCTGCATTCATTTTTATTTCCAGAAACCAGAAGGCCATGAAACTTTTTTTTTCTGTAGTGGCAGTACACACTTATTATTTTGTAATATGACGGGGACTATATTATATCACCAGATTTCCATCATGGCCTAGCGCTTTTATGAATGAATAATATTATTATTTATGTTGCTTTGACCTTTACGTATTTGACTTCATAAGTTTCACTTGCTATTATAGGTAGGTAAGTACTTACATCTCTTGGTGTTACTTCGATAACACCTTATAACCAGCCTTCACTAAATTTCGAGTTGTCTTTCGTCCTGTTCTCAGATTTGGTAGTATAACCACCACGACCCACTGGCTAGCTATTTCTTAGAATTTTTAGGCCTCTTATTAAAAATTAGGAAAATAAAGGTCAATTTTTTAAATAATTTGTACTATCAGTTATCACCAATAAGGCCAACTTGATGCTTAGTGTATCATTCATTAATTTTGCGGTGCAGTGAACTGGAAAAAATAAATTCAAGTGACCCAAACCAAAGGCAAAACAAAATAATGTCAATAATGTGTGATAAGAGAATATCGAGGAGAATATTTATAATGTAATCCTATACATATCTACTTATTTTATCTGCTGAACCTGCCTTAAATTTTGAATTTGCAACACTCCTCTATCAATCTTAAGACTGGCGTTTCGCCGGTTCCCGCCAGAATAGGGTTTTTTGCTTCTAATTTAAATTTGAGAAGAACTATCAGCTTACAGTTCTTTTAATAATTGGACGTTTACTAATGTAACACGTTGGTTAACAAATTATTGTTAAAACACTGGTTTTTCAAAGTATGTTTTTCCGATTTCGCGCCAAAAAACAACATTATTGTACAAATTTGAAAAACCAGGGTAGGCTTAACAATAGTTTGGTAGCCAACGTGTTACATTAGTAAACGTGCAATTATTAAAGGAACTGTAAGCTGATAGTCTTTCTCAAATTTAAATTAGAGGCAAAAAACCCTATTCTGGCTGGAACCGGCGAAACGCCAGCCATAAGCGCAAATAAATTATTCACAAAAATTGGCAGTCTCGGAGACGGTAGAAACATCTACCTTTTCACAAAATTTGTAAATAAAATAGGTTGAACGTGTCGAAGAATATCATGAGAATTATGATATACACTACGTAAAACGTAAAACGTCCCCAGTCGGAGAGAGATGCGCAGCGACCACGTAGGTATCGCTATCCGAACCATGCGGACGAGGATGGGATGCGGCAAATACAAAATAAGTACAGCTCAAACAAATTTAAATAATAGTATATTTCAAACTAAGGTAAGAAAGTGCTTTCTTGCAGACCGCGAGCTAAGTTTATAAACCGAGCAGAAGGCGAGGTTTATAACTGCTCAAGGTCTGCAAGAGCACTTGTTTACCAAGGTATGAATACTATTTTTCCCAGCCAGCCCCATGCATTACATCATAATTTAACACTTTCAAAACAATTACAAATCATTAAAAAATAAAATCTTAATAACTGTTTTGTTTTGTAAATTTTCTTTAAATATTTCAAAATAATTACAAATCATTAAAAAATTAAATTTTGATAACTGTTTTGTTTTGTAAACTATTCACTCGTCAGTACAGCTTTACCACAAAAATCACTCATCATTTACTTTTCCTACCTAGAGGAAAATAACGCATACTTTGCTACCTCAAATGTTTATCCACGGGTGTTGCAGAATTGACTCATTACACCATTGTGTAATGAGTCAATTCTGCAACTGAACTGAAAAACTGAGTTTCGTCAGTTTTTTTGAAACGAATTCATTTTCTTTTATGTCTTTTTTTCATTTGTTTATAACAAACGAGATATATCGGAGGCTTCAATTTCCGGTTAAATCGAAAGCTGAAAACAAATATCAGGCTGTACCATAGGGTGGGCCGAAATAAACAAATTTTGGAATTTCGTTTTGCAATACTCACCAAAACTTACCTTTAACTATTCTAAGAAGAAAGTTTATTTAAGGTTTTGCGATAATTCAACATCTTCAGCCCTCTACCGCCCCTCAAATATTGGTTACTTTGAAATTTGAAGTTTACAACGAAATATTTTTTTAAATGCAATATTTATTGTTTTTCTATCACTGCTAAGCTCGGAGTAGATTTTAAAGATTTAAAGATCACTAAGGGCCGTTTTTTCACCTCCAGATAAATTTAGCTACCTACTAGACGTCCATTGTCTTATAGTTTCAAAGACAATTAACTCTAATCAATCAAGTTGCTGGTGCATGCATGACAGAACTTACGACAGTCCAATGACAGTACTGGTTGACGTCTAAACTTCGAATGTTATATTTTCGTGCGTTTTTTATTCGAGTTTCTGTGCTTCCCTTTCGAATTAATAATGGTTTTTTAAAGGCAATTTGTACTAGAGTGCCCTATATTTGATGCGTCTTCGAAGACTAAGAAACGCACAAAATATATCGTTCGAACTTTAGACGTCAACCAGTATGGCAGCATAAGTTCTGTCGTGCATACACCAGCAACTTGATTGATTAGAGTTAACTGTCTTTGAAACTATATGGCAATGGACTTCTAGTAGGTAGCTAAATTTATCTGGAGGTGAAAAAACGGCCCTTAATGATCTTCAAAATCTACTCCGAGCTTAGTAGTGATAGAAAAACAATAAATATTCCATTTAAAAAAATATTTCGTTGTAAAACTTGAAATTTCAAAGTAACCAATATTTGAGGGGCGGTAGAGGGCTGAAGATGTTGACCTATCGCAAAATCTTAAATAAATTCTTAGAATAGTAAAAGGCAAGCTTTGGCGACTATTGCAAAACGAAATTTCAAAATTCGTTTTTTTCGGCCCACCCTACTGTACCATCACAAAATAGAGTAGACCTGTTTTTGCGATTTTCAAAAATCTTAATTTTGCACCGATTTCTTCGATATTTTTGAAAATCTAGGGTGGCCGTGACTCCACTTCCGGCCAAGAAAAAAAAATACCCAACAGATTTTCATGAAATTTGGCATGGAGGTTAATGTTGGCCTTCTGGTGAGCCCAGTTAATTTTCCTGCCGATCCACAAACGCCAAGTGCCTTTTTGGCGCATCAGCTATGAAATTTGACTGTGAACACCAATTTTTCTCATCAGCCCATGAAAGGCCTTCAAATTCTGTATCTAGAAATGTATTCACACTTAGCGCCTTTTTGGCACAATATCAAAAAATTGGAAATTTCCAAGAATCATTAAATAACACGCTACAGCCCAAACTACTGGATCGATTTGGTTGAAATTTGATAGGTAGAGATAGCATTGCCAGCCGAAGAGCTGATTTGATTTTGGTAGCAATCGGCGAACGGCAAGTGCTATTTTGGCGTATTAACTTTGAAATTTGAATAATAAACTCCCATTTTCTTTATAAACACATAAAATGTCTTCAAATATCGTTTCCAAAAATTCCCTCAAACTTAGCGCCCTTTCGGTAAAAAATCGTAAAATTTTGAAAGAAATTGCAGAAAACGTATTAAGGTTGGTGGAGTAAAATTTAGGTATAGCAGGTAGGAAAATTACATAATTTTGGTGGCAATCGGCCAACAATAAGCGCCTTTTTGGCATGTCGTCTATGAAATTTGAAAGATGACCACCATTTGTTTTATCAGCGCATGAAAGGTCTTCAAATTCTGTTTACAAAAATGCAATTGTCCATGGTGCCCTTTTGGCAATAAATAATAAAAATTTTGAAAAACTCCCGAAACACTATAGAGACTGATGTGATGTGGATTGAAATTTATAGATGATATAGCATTGGATAATTCACCAAGTGCTCCCCACTTGGCTTCTAGCCGCTTCCGTAGCTGCCCATTTTTTTTTCATTGTTCAGATAAGGTTCCGGGTAGCCACGTGCGAGCTCCCATAGAACAGCAAGAGTGTACGAGGCTAAACCAAACGTGATAACCGACGATGGCGACAATGTGGTTCCACGTGTGTGTTGTGATAAGGCAATGGAAATAAAAACAATAAACAATAACCCAGCGAACCTAATAGCAGGAAGACTAAACGAAGCCTCCCAACAAAATCAAGCCTTATTTCAAGAAAATCAGGTTAGAAATCAATATAATGCGTGGATTTATGAAAGGGCAGCTAGAGAGAAACTCGAAGTTGCTTTATAGAGGGTGTCTCAGAACTCCCGTATAAGCCGGTAATGGTAGATTCCTGGACTCAATCTAAGACGAATTTTCCTTTGCAAAAATTGCGAAGGTCCAATTGTTTTCAAATGAGAAGCAGTTCAAATTCACCAATCAGAATGCATCATACTTAATTAAATGGTAAGGTAAAATAAGGGGCACGCTGCTGCTGGGCTACACAAAAAGTTGTTACGATGTTTTATTCTTTGTGCCATTATTATTTTTTTGTGTATCTCAGCAACATTTTGAGCATCTTTATTTTGCCTTACTATAGCTAGTTCAGAGACTTCGATTGCTTCCCATTTGAAAACTATTGGACCCCCGCAATTTTTGCAAAGGAAAGTTCGTCTTAGATTGAGTCCAGGAATCCACCATTACCCGCTTGTACGGGAGTTCTGAGACATCCTGTATAACATACAAGAACAGCTAAATGCATTCCGCTAGCAGTTAACAAACCGGAGCAGCCAAAACACTACACCGCAAGTAGCATTCAACCAGGGTGATCAAAATAACGCCAGCAAAAACATATCATCTCAACAACAAAATTATGAAACGGATGAAGAGGAACTAGCCAGAGAGGTCGGCTGGATAAAAGCCACAAAAAAGAAAATGAAGAACAAGAAAATAAAATTAAACAGCTCGCTTGGCTAGTCCCCAGAGTAGCAGGCAGCCAGCAAAACTAAGCAACAAAACATAGAAAATAAAACACCCAACCCAATCCATCACCAATTATTATCATTAGTAAGAAGATACTAGCCAAACAATTCACTGAAATTTTAGAATTCTATATTTGAGTTAAACAGGAAGAATCTTACTCCAATATGAAAGAACCCAAGGCAGGCTTACCGCAAGGTAGTGTATTGGGACCAATACTCTACTTGTTGTACACCTGTGACATCCCCCACACAGAAAATGTCACAAATGACATTGAAGAGGTGGCCAGGAAACTTCAGGAAGCAAGCGACTGTACAAACACATGGACTAAGGAGTGGAGAATAAAAATCAAAGAAAGTAAATCGGTACCTGCATATTGATTTTGTTTACAAACAACATGAACCTATACCGATAACAATGAACAATACCATCATCCCATATAACACCATTGCAAAGTACCTTGGCACGAACCTTGATCTGCGGCACCGACATAACGAGCACGGTGCCGTAAGAAGCCATGTTAATAAATTTCAGGTCTTTCAAAATGAAGCTCTGGTACGTCCGGAAAGATCTTCAAATCCCAAATCTCAAATAGTTATACATATAGAAGAAATCACTGAAATCAGAAAGTGTGCTGCGAGACACGAGGGGAGACTCTGAAGTTCTGCAACTTTCTGGACAACGCTGATATAGTGATATAGATAGAACGAAGGCTCCAAAGGCGTCGACCTTGGAAAACGTTGTCCTGTGGTCTTTCATTTGCCAATTCTTGCATTTTTACAATATTTGTTAATGCCTTCTGTTTATTATATAAAGTAGCATCTTAGTCAATCCGATAGTTTGGGCTGTAATGTATTTTTAGCGTTATTACAAAATTCCGATTTTTTTACCCAAAGGGCCTTAAATGTGAATAAATTTTGTCTTATTGAAAATCAAGAAGACCTTTCTGATGGTGACAATAAATTTTTCAAAAACTTGTTTTGGATTATTAAATGAGTAGTCGATAGCCTCTAGCTCTTTGACGTGTAATACAATCCCCATGTGAAAAATTTCAGCCAAATCGGTCCAAAGGTTTGGTCTGTATCGTGTTTTGGGCACTAAGGTTTTTGATCCGGCAACGCAACAGCTATCGAATCCGATAGTAAGAATATGCTTTTTTGTAAAATGAATTCAAAAAAGGGCCTTTTTGCCCCTAAAATAACATTTTTCGACTAAAAAAAAAATAAATCAGCTATCAAATCCGGTAATAAAAATATACATAGGTTTTTTCACGGCACCGTATTTTGGCCAAAAACGTATGAATACATTTTTAGAAGCAGAATTTAAAGAGCTTTCATATGGCAGCGCCAAAAATTGGGGTTTAGATTTAAAATTTTAAAGTTGATGAGCCAAAGAAGCACTTTCAGGAACCGATGTGTGCCAAACTTCATCACAATACGTTCAGTAGTTTGAGCTGCAGCGTGATTACAGACACACAAACATTTTTCATGAACTCCCTTTAAAAATGGGACGTTACTACAATCACCAAAATTTTCGAGTTTGAGATAACACCAGCTCTTCACGTTTTGAGGTCTCAGGAACCCAAAAAAGTGGTTTTAAAAATGTGTTTGCGTGTATGTTGGTACATCTGTACGTTTGTAAACACCCAAAACTACTAGGCCGCTTTGGCTGAAATTTGGTACGTAGGCATCTCATAACCCAACTTAGATCTGAAAAGCTTTTGAAATGCCATTTTGGCATATAAACTTTTAGATCTTAAATGCAAACCCCCGTAAGAACCACCATAAGAAAGGCCTTCAAATTCTACTTCCAAAAATGTATTCACTTCTCAGTTCCCTTTTGATCAAAAACCAAGATCGAGATTTGTCGAGGATTAACCGTTGGGGGGGGGGGGGCTCCTGACGTCTCAGTTGCCGCCTTTTCTTTTTCTTCTCTAATATATTATATTATTACATGTATATTACTGAGTCTCACTGAGCCTCAGATCAACAGAAGGGCCTAAAGGACCCTATCGGATATGCCCCATATTTGGGCCGCTTGTAGCTGGTCGTAGCTGGCAAGACTGTTTCCTAATTTTTTGCTCACAAACTCAGGAAGAACGAAGCTTTCGGTTGAGGGACCTTTTTTGAATCAGTCATGCCAGCTACATTGTTCTTTAAGGCTTTAATGTATCCATTTATTACAAAACAATTTTTCTTAAATTATGCCAAAACTTAAAACATCATATATTTTGCGATTCTCACCTAACACTATGGTTACATTAATTCATGAGGCTATTTCATATGTACCCACTAGTGTTTTAAACACTCGTTTATGAAAAAAGTTAAGGCTTCTAGCTAAAAGGGGCCCAAAAATCGGGCATATCAGATAGGGTCCTTTATTGGAACAATTTTTTGATAAGTGAATATAGTTTGTAAAAAAGGGCCAAATCCGTACTTTTGGGGACACGTTCAATTAATAGCGATAGACAATATTGAGGCAAAATTTGACAGAGCCTGGTATGCAAAAGCAATGCAAAAATCAGCTGTCATTGTCAAATTTTGCCTCCAAATTACGTCACGAAATAGAGAGAGACCTACAAGTTTGGAAACCTTCATTGACATTTTCTCTAAATTTCCATTATGGAAGTGCATGATTTTATTACGCCGCTGTAAAGAAAAACAAAAATGGCAGTCTCGGAGACGGTAGAAACTTCTACTTTTCAATAGAATTTGTAAACGTACAAATCGTGAACCAACCATATAATCTGGTAATCGCTAAAAGTAGGTTCTATCGACTGAAGGTGCCAATTTATCGCAACAGAATAACCTATAAGGTCAAGGAAGCTTTTCACCATTAAAATAACACTTTTAGAAAAAATGGTATCTAGATCTAAGGTTTTCGACCCTATTATTGATTTTATCGGCATTATTACAAAGAAATTAAATCGCTTTAGTTTATAGTCACTTTTTGCCACGACTGTATACGTCCGAAACTTCTTCACGTCTTGCCCTCTCTTTTGGCCTTGAGCCTCACACTCACTCAGTCAGACCTCTTGACTACACAAGACGAGAACAGTGTTTTGTCACGTTTGTGTTTTAAAGTTTAAAGTAGCATGGAATTTAACCGAATTTACTAGCTGGATTTTAACCACAATGTTAAATTTAAACAAAAATAGAATAAAAGTCAACCATTGACCCTATTTAAAACGTTTCAGTTATTCGATCGTTGCGGGCAAGTCCGCGAAAAAACCTCGCTTTAACAATTTAAAATGTGAACGCTGAGTAAATGGTTGAAGATATAACAAAATCATAAATAGGAAGAATTATTGGCTACAAAAAGATCTACCAAAAAGTCCGCGACAGCATATAAGTATCTATTAAGAATAGCCCACGACAAACAGTCAAACCGATTTCCATCTCCTCATCTCCAAACGTTTAGGCAGCGTTCGCGAAAGAAGTGCACTTTTTCCCTGGATTTATCGGAGGCGCTCCCTATGTAAACGTAGGCGAGGCGCCAGCGCCATATACACGTATAAATCTGTATATAATGTAAATGTATTACCTATTTCATTTAACAACAATTAAGTACTTACTTTTTTCTCAGAATCAAAAATAAATATTAAAAGTTAAACATTTTATGCAACAAACTAAAAAAAGATATTGATTATTTATAAACATGATTAATTAATTTTCCAAATCAGTTCATATTAACATTAATTAATTTCGTCTGACAACTAAATTCCCTCGAGTTTAGTAGATAGGTATACATGCCAAATCATCACATGCCTAGATACATTCCGAAAACTATTTCATTTTCATTTTCAACAAAATTTATTAACAAAGTGACCGTTAGTGCACCTCATTTTATTGTTATGGGGCATTTTCTCAATGGAACTACTTTCTAAGATTTTTCCAAGACAACGTGCTAAAATCCTACTTTCAAGTCCTATGCACCTATACCAAAACAATAAAGAAGTAACGGTCACTCTTGGGACGATATATTTACCTACATTCAATGAATTTTGTTGATTATTTACTTTATTAATAACAAATCGCAGTAGAACTTATGACTTCATATCATATAGATAATTAACTAGCAGGTACTAATTGCTTCAAAATTGAATATGTCAATAAAAATTATTAGGACCTTATTAATTATTATAACTAATCTTAAAGTCAAATGTGTTCTCACTTATTGTCTAGCATTTAAAATTTAAACAATATTTAAGTGGACTTACATGGAAATTTTGCGCATCTAATCACAAATGATGAAAGGTATCTATCTACTCGCTCTTCCGCTGACATCAAACTGAATAGTTTATTTATTAGCAGCCTTCTTATATAAGTATGTCTTCAAATTCGTTCAGGCACACGATTAATATACTAAAGGCAGGTAAGGCAATTTAAGTACATAAGAGAACCGAACGAACTCCCCTCCTGACCACACATAACCTGACTGACTTCATGCAATGGCGTAGGTACATACATACCTATACCATAAGCATAAAAATAGATTAAATACTTATAGGTTTTTCATCATTTACAATTTGAAATGTAATCGAGCACACCTAAGTACCTATTTGAAAGACAAACGACTCTACCGCATTAACTTTACAAATCAATAACCGAATTCGCCCCACATTCTACGAGTTTATCGATTTTAGGGGCGGTTTTTAGAGTTAACATTATTCGCGTTTCAACACTGTTGTTCAGTAAGTAGGTATAGGTAGGTAGGTACCTATTTTCGAATTGAGAAGAAAATGTCAGTCGATTTCCTTCACATTGCTGTACCAATTCTAATTTTATCTTATTTGAAAATGTAAAAATACTTATTTGTGAGACATAAACTACTCAATACAATATTATTGCAGTAATATCTGTGCCATTTTGCAGTTAAGGTAATAACGCTTAACTCATAAAAGTAACTACCATTTAGATAAAAGAAAAGCCAGAAAATTAATTTGTTATCTTAATTGAGCTAATTAGTGCAAAATTTTGACATCTTTGCTACATAAATCTTATGGTTGTAGATATGTGTTCCTAATTAAAACGGATATTACGTTGTTGCATTTTAATTGATATTCAAATAAGAAATTGTGCATCTCTTTGCGAATCCGGCTCCGCAATTAGTGTCAAAAAAAACCGAGAAAGGTTGGATAGGTATAGCATTGTCAAAGCGATGTGTATCCCGGTAGATGTTTATTCAATGTGAATGGCTTATATTCACGAGGGCTTTAAATCTGCACATAGGTATACAGGGTGGGTAACTTTTCGATGCTCACCATTGGGATCTCCTAAATGGTAAAAGATACGGAGTCGGTTAAATTAGAGAAAAGTTGAGCTCTTTCTTGACGATTAAGGATCTGAAGAGAATTCCCCGATATTTTGATTCGTTCCTGAGTCATCACAAAAAAATATGAAAATTGACAATTTAAAGAAAAAATAATATTTCCCTAACGATTATAATAATAATAATAATATGCCTCTATTCAACATAAATAAATTATAATTATGCTTTTGAGGCGAAGTCTAGCTTAAGCTACTCCGCTTAACCACATAAAACTACCTAACAAACAAAAAACAAAACAAAAAAATGCAGCAGAGAAGCGGCTGGAACCTCCCCATCGCGTGGATCTTTGTATTCTGTGTAGATAGTAGTCAATTCAACAGAATTTTTTTTATCCTTATCGTCTGTAATTTCGCAATTTTCTGACAAATACCGACATCACCTCGTACATCACCCATCACATTTGACAATATGTTCCTTTTAAGGTTAATCTTTTGCCAAATTTTTGACAATAACTGCCACTTTATGTCATCCACTGTCAGCCTGCTCCCTTTTAATGAGAAAGAATTTTTTCTCTATTTTCCATTGAAATGGCAGAAATTGTAAGTACATTTTTAGAACCAGAATTTGATCGTCTTTCTAAAGGCGACATAAAAAAGGCCTTGTATTTAAAATTTTAAGTTGATATGCTTAAATGGCAGTTCCCGTGGGCCAATTGCTCCCAAAAGCCTTTCAGGTCTTCAACGGGTCACCTAATCTCCATGTACCAAATTTCAGCCAAATCGATTTAGTAATTTGGGCTATAATGTTTTTACTGTTATTATAAAATTTCGATTTTTTGAACCAAACAGCGCTAAATGCGAATTAATTTTGTCCTATTTAAAACCAAAATTTGAAGACCCTTCTGATGGTGACAATAAATCTTTCAAAAACTTGTTTTTAATGGTTAAATGATTGAGTAATTTTAAATTTGGAAATTGGTGTGCCAAAAGGACACTTTCCGTGAGTCGATGGAATTCAAAATTTGTTCAGCTTTTCGAGGTGTAATACAATCCCTATGTGCAAAATTTCAGTCAAATCGATTCAGGGGCTTGGGCTGTACCGCGATTTTAAAGTCTGATAAAAATCAATTTTTTTTTAATTTTTGGTCAAAAGGGCACTAAGAATGAATACATTTTTAGAAGCAGAATTTGAAGGTCTTTCTTATGGTGACGTGAAAAATGGGGGTTTGCATTTAAAATTTAAAAGTTGATGTGCCAAAATGGCATTTCCGGTTGCACGATTGGCTCCAAAAGCTTTTCAGATCTAAGTTGGGTTATGAGATGCCTACGTACCAAATTGCAGCCAAATCGGCCCAGTAGTTTTGGCTGTGGCGTGTTTACAAACGTACGTACGTACGTACGAACATACACACAGACACATTTTAAAAACCACTTTTCTGGGTTCCTGAGACCTCAAAACGTGGAGATCTGGTGCTATCTCAAATTCGAAAATTTTAGTGATTGCAGTAACCTCCCATTTTTTTTAAATTGTGATGGGTTTGTGGAGGTTAAAAAATAAACAAAAAAGCATAAATAAGTATAGAAAATCAACAATTTCTGACATAAGTATTCTAAGTATTCCAAAAAACAAAAAGAAATTGACAGAAGCTATAAAACCCTAACACATATTCTCCAAGATGTACGCATTTCATACGTGTGCGAAAACTGTTCAGTGACGGACAAGAACCAAACAACTCGGTTGCGTTATAAAGCTGTATGCAGTTGTACAGTCGAGGAACTAAATAATGCACTTTTTGTGGATCTGTTGGCCGGATAACTCTTTATCTGCACACGGTCCGAAGCTCCTTGGCCTACCAACACAACCCCCAACTGGTGCCGGTCCTAATATCAGATAGAAATCACCACTATCGATGGTGGTGTCCCAAATTCTGTGCGTAACCCTCAAGACCCGAGCGCATAGCTTACTTTCTCGACTGTACGACAATGATCTCTGAAACATGGAAGTGCGGAACTGAGGAACTGTTAACGTAAAATGACTAATTCTGAGGTTGACATTGTGTGCATCATATCTGCGCTGAAATTTCGCGAATAGATATGCAGGTGTCGTCGTCGACATTAGGCGATACATAAAAACTGACAAATGGTAATGGTAAAGACCACGGATATTAAGCCAACGAAGCTCTTTAAGGCCCAGAGAAACATGATCAAATTTTCTTAGTTTGAAAATGAACCTACAACAGTTATTCTGAATTTTCTGTATTCTGTATTTTTCAGTAGCATGTAAACAAGAATGATATATTATTAGACAGTAATGAATGAACGGCAATACTAAGGTTTCGGTCAACTTTTTACGAAGCTTAAAATTGAGCAGAGTATGACTGGAATAGAGAAGTTCAAGGGCAAAATAAGATTTTTGAACAACCGCAGAAACTTGATCTTTGAACCTAAGATCCTCGTCTATTACAAGCCCTAGACTCTTTACATTCTTTTGAGGAAGCACTCTTCTACCTTCGACATAAATTTCCACAAGTTCCTTTAATTTTTCTCGATTTTTTTTTTATTCGAAAGAAGCAATAGCGAACATTTGGCTGGATTAAGTTTTAAATTAATTTTCCTGCATCCCTCAGCCAGTCTATCTAGATCAGAGTTAATAATGTTACAAGCATATTCATAGTCATCACTTGGGAAATGATGGTACACTATTGTGGGTCGTCAGCAAATGCGTGAATTTTAGTATGCTCAATAGTTGCAAATATGATGTAATGGGGCTGGCTGGGAAAAAAATAGTATACTTACCTTGGTAAAGAAGTGCTCTTGCAGACTTTGCCCGCGGTCTACAAGAGAGCACTTTCTTATCTTGGTTCTCAACCAAGAGTGTCAGCGCGGGAAATTTCCGAAAATAAAGTTAGCACTAGGGAGATTATATACGAAAATATACTACCTATTTTTTTATAAGTAGCAGATGTTAAAGTGTCAACTCAAAATGTGTTGCGCTTTAACGATAAGGATGGATAAAAATATTTTATCAGTAAAGGTACCTATAGAAAAAATTGACCTTTTAACTGTAAAGGTAGATAAAATCAAGGCACTTTAACAGCAGCTAAAGAGGAAAACAATTCAAGCATGTAACAGTTAAAGAAACTAGTCGCCGCAACAACTATGGTCAAAATATAGCCAGAATACCACATTGCCTAATAATTATTGATAACGTTTAATTGATTTTGCTTACTTTTCATTAAATAATAATAATTGATAAATAAATAAAAATAAATAATAAATATAGACTCGTGAAAGATGGCCCCATTCGCTTCTTCGTCGCTCGTGATCTAGCCCAGAAACAAGCATTAGAAAAACATTTTTTTCTAAAATGCTTCCTTTCCGAGATAATTGACAGTCTCCAGATAAAACGACCACCCGGTATAGTTTAAAACTTAAACAATACCTATAAATACGTAGGTAACCATTATAAATGCGATCTTTTGTATTTGTACCAACTTTCAAAATTGTTCCACGCATAAGTAGGCAGAGCTGGGAAAGTTACTTTGAAATAGTAACTAGATACTTTTCAAGTTACTTTTCATAAAAGTAACTTAAGTTACTAAAGTAACTAGATACTTTACTGAAAAAAGAACTTAGTTACAAGTTACTTATGAAAAGTAACTAGATATAGTATCTTAGTTACTTTTGAAGTAACTTAGTTACTTTTGGTATCTAGATACTTTTAAAAAGTAACTAAATACTTCTGTAAGTAACTAGATACAGTATTTTGGTTACTTTTGGCGTAATCTAGTTACTTTCATTAATGTTATAGAAACGGTCAGTGGCGGATTTAGGGGGGCGGCGAGGGGGCGATCGCCCCCCCCGAGATCCGTGCCGATTCATGAACTTCGTACATTTCACAAAATTCGTCTGTCGTCCACTCAGGGCCCGCTCTACACGGTGGGCTATGTAGGCGGCCGCCTGGGGTGGCAAAATTTTAGGGCGGCAGTTTAGGTTTACCAAAAAGTTTTTGGGGCGTTACAGTTACACAGTGTCTGTACCTACCAATTTGATTGAGCATTTCTTATAATAAATTATTCAAACATGAGGTTTTAAAATAAAATGTAGGTATACTTAAGCAAGGGCGGGACCTAGGACGTCCTAGGGGGAGTAGAGTTAGTCGCTATGATTCAAAAATTTCATGCAGAAATGTCCTATTTTACTCTTTTTGTAAGAAATGCGATCTCGATAAAAAATTCTCCTTATGGGACTTAAGTTTTTCAAATAATGTCACTAACATTCTGATGTGCTTAAAAAATGCGTGACCTTGAAATTTTGTAAAATTTTCGCCTGCGGCGCATTTTCAATCCCCCCTTACCATTACTGTCTAACAAATTATTCCCCCATTCAACGAGTCCCACTAATAATAATTCTACTTCGCCTAGGACGGCAAAACTTCCTAAGCGACCCCTGCGTCCACTGGTTTAAAATTATGGTTTCCCATCAATTCGCCCCCCCCGAGATTGTCTTCTGGATCCGCCACTGGAAACGGTTGGGATTGGGTTTAAAGTTTAGTAAAAACCTCGACAATTTCGGCGGAGGATAATTTTTTAAAATCTCTAGCTAGCTAGTAGCTACTTATATTTTGCGCTTTGTATGTTGTACCATTAAAATTCTTTTATACCAATAGGTTCATCTAGATTTACAATAATTGGCAAGCCAGTTTCATTGCGTTGCGTTACTAACCAAAGAATAAAGATCATGGTCCACTAAAATTATAAATCTTGATGATCATGGTATGTATGTACATTCAGCATACAGGGTTTTTATTTTTAAAACTTCTCACCTTGAATATCTTTGGATGTAATAAAGATATTGAATTGAAGTAAAAGCGGGCCAATCCCGCACGGAGGGGACACTTGCGCGTATATTAAGGGAATTTTTTCCACTTCCGGTTCAACCGGAAATGATCTTAACTTTGTTTTTTCAAATGGAATGACACCCTTTTCTCGACGGATTCGGAATGTACGATTTTTTTCTGTGTTAGAAACATGTATCATACTTGACCGGAAGTGCAGTCACGGCCACCCTAGATTTTCAAAAATATCAAAGAAATCGGTTTTCGAAAGACGCAAAAACACCACAAGTTAGTTGTTTTGATGCAAATTTACCTGAGCAATTACATTTTTTGATTTCTCTTATTTCTATCAAATTTTCTCTTACCTCACAATCTGTCAAAATCTCAAAAGTAAATAAAAAGAAAATGGCAATGGGCAGATGAATTTGCATCAAAAAATTCTGTTTTACTCAGCCTATAGAAATACAGAGAATAATGTCGTAAAATGTAATTAAAACTGACGGATATTGCCACACCTACTCCTGCAACTTTTCTGAAAATTGTTGATATTATTGGAAAAGTATCTAATTGTATAAAAAGTAACTACTTACGTTGGAAAGTAACTAAATACATGAAAAGTAACTAGTTACTTTTTTATGTCTTTAGATACTTACCAAAAGTAACTAGTTACGTTGAAAAGTAACTAAATACATGAAAAGTAACTAGATACATGAAAAGTAACTAGTTACTTTTTTATGTCTTTAGATACTTACCAAAAGTAACTAGTTACAAGTTACTTCAGTACAGTAACTAGATATAGTTACTTTTCGCAGGGAGAAAAAAAGTAACTAGTTACATAAAAGTAACTTTTTTCTAAAGTTACTCCCAGCTCTGTAAGTAAGTACCTCTACAGGGTGCGAGATTAAAACTCCAGAACGCTGTAACTTTGTTATTTGTGGTCCGATTTTAGTGAACTAAAAACCAAATGAAATTGCTCATAAATAGAGACCGGATAGTTAGGTAAATACCTGGTGCCTGCCTATTTTGCCTAAAATTCTGTTTTTTTGTCTTATTTTGCCTAAAATCATATATTCTGCTTATCATACCTAATTTAACAATAATTTCCTTGAATTTGCCTATCAGCACATTACATTACATCATAAATTTTTTTCTCAGAAATGCAATTCCGGGATAATGATTTCTTGATAATGGCCCATTAGGTATCAGCAAATCATTAGTTCCCCTTATTATTGAGACTTTCAGCAAAACACATCAGAATTATGCGATTAGAGCAGGTATACCTGCAATGTTTACGTCGTACCAGAAAATTTCATTTCAACCCTCCCCCTTAAAGGGTTGCTCTTAAATAAAAATTTTCAATTCTAAATTCGCGAAGTTGGAAACCAGAGGATTGACATTCTTGGCCAAGTAAAAAAGTGTGTTACTGACGCACCTGGGCCAATAGGCAAGTCGATGCAAACCAAGTTTAACAAGATTTTGAGCAACAACTCCTGCCTTGAAAAATTGCAAATCTTCTGCCCCTTATAGTGAAATTATTGAAATATGCACCTGTGACGTCAGTGGATGTAGAGCGATCTTTTTCTCGGTTCAAGGACCTCTTGGCCGACAGAAGAACCAACCTCAAAACCGAAAACATAGAGACTGCTTGTATGTAGCTGGAATTGTAAATAAATAGTAAATTTTTGTTTTTGCCTATTTTGTTGCCTAAATTGGCAATTTTATAATACTTAAAATAGGGTAACGTGCTTTTAAAGCTGGCGTTTCGCCGGTTCCCGCCAAAACAGGGTTTTTTGCTTCTAAATTTTAATTTGAGAAGGACTCTCAGCTTACAGTTCCTTTAATAATTGCACGTTTACTAATGTAACACGGTGGTTAACAAATTATTGTTAAAAGTACCCTGGTTTTTCAAACAACTTGGACTTTTTTGACAGACCGTCAAAATTTGAAATTGGTAGGTATGAATAATTTTGTATAATCACCCTAAAGTAGGGGGAAAACAAATTGCAGAAAGTACACCGACTTTTTAAATTTCTTATGGCAGGTGAAAACAATTGGATTCAACGGTGATAAAACACACGTCTTGGCATCGTGCGACTCAAGCTTCGAAATGTTTTTTTGAAAAAAGCCTCGGTTGGTATTTACATTTTTGAAAAGCTATTTTTTTATGTATCCTGTGGTGTGGCCATAAGAAAAAGAAAAGTTGGCGGTCGTTACTCAAAATCTAGAAGGCCTAGGAAATTTCGACCAATGCCATTGACTTGACAGCGCTGTCAAAAATATAAAAGTTCCCAGTATCATTTAAATAGCATCAACTGTTATTAAGATCTGATTTTTTCTTTACAATAACACTTTTCCGTTTTTTCGGAATAACTCAGGAACGAATCAAGTCAAGATATCGAAGAATTTTTAACAGATTCTTGATCACCTTCAAAAAGTGCAACATTTTTGTAACTTAACCGAACCGTCGGAAAGCATATTAATAACTTTGCATGGAAACCTCTAAACTCCACATTTTTTCTTATATTTAGGTACCGTGAAAAAAGGCCAACTTGCAATTCTGTTTCACACCGACCTACTGCCACTTAGGCAGAAGAAGAACTTTAAAATCCAGTTACGTAGTCCAAAGTCGGTTCAGATTTGACTGAAATTTGAGTTATACCTAAATGACATTTTCATAACAAGAAAAAGCGAAAAATGGTCCTTTTTGCATAGCAACTTATTTTGAAAGAAATGGAAACCAACTATTTCTATTTATAATATGTATCACTGGGTGAAATATGTCTTCAAATTATATGGTTCTAAAAATGTACCTACCGTCAAACCGTGAATAAGCCGATCAAACAGCTAATTTTGAACTTGGACCGATGTAGTTCTTCAAGGTCATTGGTTACTGCCTCCGTTATTTGTGTTTCCGTTTGTATTGTTCATCAACAAATACTAACCGACAGATTTCATGTACACGCAGTAAGTTCAGTTCAATAAAATGTACTGAATGCTGCCCTACAGTTATTTTAACAAAATGTGCAAAAAAATCTCTGCCCATCAAAATCTACACAATGGTCGGTATGAATAAACGGTAACAAAGCTTTTGCTTATAGTTCTATCCTTTTCTCGAGAACGAAAAACTTATATTTGCATCCTTTGTTAATTGGAGTATGAGCATCTTGTAACACTTTATTCATATACCAGGCAATAGCTATCAACTTTGTGTTGTTTGGGTTAGAGCAGAGATAGGTATGCTCCTTCCTTTGCGCTCCCCGGAACCAAGGTCGGTTACACTATGGGGTTGCTTATACACGTTGCAGCGGCCCAAAAATACATTTTTGACATTTGCAGGGGCGAAGCCGAAAACATGCCTCCTTTATGAAAAAAAACAGCTTGGACTCCCGGAAGGCAAACGCAATTACCATTGAAATAGTAATTACCACAATAAACACTTAGGTATACATAATTCTGTCTTAAAAATTTTTAAATTATACATTTATTTTGCTTTGCAAAGCATTTTTGCATTGTTATTGACGCGTGGATCAATATTAATTGTTAATCACCGTCCAATCATTAAGGCAAAGAGCCTCGCAGCAGTTCCTATATGGTAATGATTTAGGTACCTACAACAAGAAATACGGAGAGCAGCGTGTGATAAGCTGTTATAAATATTCGTTTAAATAAATCCACTGGAGGTTTTCTCTTCGACAAATTGACCTCAAAATATATATTAATACAAAGGGTACTTAAATTGTTTGTGCAGTAGACTAACATACCTGGCATTCCCTAGTTTTTATCGTTCATGGAGCGTAGATAAGTTTTTCCTAACTTAATCTTAAAAAACGTTGAAAACATGTTTATAATAAAAGTCTATAATATTCATTTTTTGATTATTAGTCCCCTTTTTTCCGTTTTCTTTTGGCAAATTTTGGTTTCAAAAATTTTTAACGGCTTCACCCCAACACGTGTATTGATTCGTTTTTTGCGCAAATAAATGGGTGATCACACTTGATTAATTAACAAATAATCCAATATTTAAATTAAATACTGATGCATCAGGTAGAGGAAAGATGAAGGATCTTAAATGGTTTCTTCAAGATTTTTCATTCACCATTTAGATGTATTTACATCATTGAACTTTGGATATTTTGATCGGCTTCACCCCCCTTGACGGTACCTAAGTATTCACCCTTTGCTAAACTACTTCGCCTTAAACGTGAAGTAGGTATAAGTGTACCTATACAGGGTCCATAACTTCTGAACCCTTCCAGATAGGAAATCAATTCAAACGCCATTATGTACAACACCGCCAATTCTACATCCTAAAAATACTTTCAACTATACAGGCTGTCCCAAAACACTTGCAATGCATGGCAACTTCATTTTTTTAAATGGAACACCACCATTTTGATGACATATTCTGGATCACCTATAACATAGCTTTACATCGACATAAGACATTCCATGTTTTAAGGCTCTGTTCTAAAGTAATTAATTCTTTTTGAAAAATTTCGACCATTGCGGGTGCTTCTTAAAAAAAATCCTGAGAACTCAATTTTGTATCTAGAGAGCTGAGATTCGGTACGAACATGAAGGAAGGTCCATTCTATCTATCTAACATGATAACTATCATTATCACTATACAGGGTGTCAAAAATTCTGTGTCGAGTTTGAAAAATTTCAAATATGCAAAACTCCATTTTTTCAAATGGCACCCCCTGCTATTATTGTGCCATGGGGTTGGGATGTTGAATTACTTTATTTTTTATTAAGTATGTCCTATACCTAAAGTCAATACTTCAAAAGATATTCTTTGTCTTAATTATTTTATTGAAGATTATTACGATCTCAATTAAAGAATGCCATGGATTGTATGACAGTTACGATTAACCTTGTTTATTTACATAGTTACCAGACAGTTTGTCACATTTATTGACATACACAACCAGAAAGAATTCATTGACATCGTTTATTGCTTATGGTTGAAATTCATTGTGTATGTCAATAAATGTGACAAACTGTCTGGTAACTATGTAAATAAACAATGTTAATCATAACTGTCATACAGTCCATGGCATGCTTTAATTGAGATCGTAATAATCTTCAATAAAATAAATAAGACAAAGAATATCTTTTGAAGTATTGACTTTAGGTATAGGACATACTTAATAAAAAATAAAGTACTTCAACAGCCGAACCCCATGGCACAATAATAGCAGGGGGTGCCATTTGAAAAAATGGAGTTTTGCATATTTGAAATTTTCCAAACTTGACACAGAATTTTTAACACCCTGTATAGTGATCATGATAGTTATCATGTCAGATAGCTTGAATAGACCTTCCTTTATACTCGTACCGAACCTCAGCTCTCTAGATACAAAATTGAGTTCTCAGGAATTTTTTTAAGAAGCACCCGCAATAATCGAAATTTTTCAAAAAGAATCAATTACTTGAGAACAGAGCCTTAAACCATCGAATGTCTTATGTCGATGTAAAGCTATGTTATAGGTGATCCAGAATAAGGCATCAAAATGGTGGTGTTCCATTTAAAAAAATCAAGTTGCCATGCGTTGCAAGTGTTTTGGGACAGCCTGTATAGTTGAAAGTATTTTTAGGAAGTAGAATTGGCGGTGTTGTACATAATGGCGTTTGAATTGATTCCCTATCTGGAAGGGTTCAGAAGTTATGGACCGCCGTCGCCTTGTTGACTCACCCTGTATAATTTCCTAGCTTTTCGAAAACTGATGGTCGAGAATAAAACAAAATTGTCATGAATAAATTATTTTTATTACATATAGAACTCTTCTTCCTCTATAAGAATTCTCGAAAATTTCTTGTGGTAACAGGTACAGGAATACGCGTAATAACCAATAAATCAGCGTTCTTTACAGAAATAAGGTGTTTTTATCAACATCACCTGTAGACATCAAAAATACAACAGAAAATCGTGTTTATTAATGTAATGTGCATAATTTGTGCTGTGTGGAATTATATCTCATTTCCTGGTGTTCAAAACAGTGTTGTACAAGTACCTACAAGTGTAGGTACAAACTTTAAATGTATTTAAGACATTCTTTGATGTGAAATATTTTTATAACGGCTGAGCTGTACAATACATTAATGAACACGACTCTACATACATAAGTTTAAAAGTAAATAAGGGAATCAAGTACAAAAATTTTCCCAATTGTTAAAAATGAAGTAGTAAAATTCGCTTAGGTGGTCAAAAACTTTCCTTTCTTACTTAAAATCTGTAAGAAAACAAGGTTTCGTATCAATGAAAGTTAGTAGATGCAATTGTGCAATGTATCATGCGATCAAAGACTTCCGATGCAATAGCCTTGTCGCGCGAGAAGAACCACTGCTTCTCGACTTCGGTTGAAGCAGTTTTTGATCAAACGATAATCTCAGTTGATTCCTATACATTTGTAATGAAAATTATGTTTAAAAAATCTTTGAAAATTAAAATGTTTTGCCGTAGGTGTTAAATTTTAGGCGGATATACAGCCCGACCAGAAAAATTCTTGAGAGCGGCCATGGAAAACTAAAGTAAAGTAATGTCTTTTCGCTTCTATCAATGTCAACTTAAGGCACAAAGATAATGGAATGGTGGTACCGCGCACAGTGACAGCTGAACTAATTCCATGGTCTCTGTAAATCTAGAATTTTCCTTATTCAACATATGACAACTTTTACACTAAAATAAAACCAGTTTTATGGTAGATACAGCCTAGAAATATGTAAATGCACACCCATTGCTGAATATTTACCTGGTCGTATGGACCACGTGACAATAATACCCTGCAGAAGTTAATTAGACTCACCTACCTGCTGTTCGAACGCTAGGCGGCCAGTAAAATATTCAGCTATAGGTGCACATTTTCATATTTCCAAGCTGTACTTAAAATTTGCGTTAAAATAATAAGTGCTTCACGCTTTAGCTGAAGTATTTTAGCACCACCAACCACTTTAAAACACTCATTACTTTTCAATGTTTCAGCAATGAGTTCACACAAAAATCTTCTAGTATTATCATGAGATGAAAATACGCATAATATGTATATCATGACATAATCAAAGACATGATATTTAGTTCCAAAGCCCACAAAGGAGTACTTTTTTGGATCTTTTGATAAATTATTTATATGTACAGGGTTGTTACAAATGATTTTAACGTCGTAGGTGCCTTGTTTAGTTTTTAAAAAAGCCACCTACGATGTTACAATAATTTTTGTGGGTGGCTTTAAAAACTAAATCTTTTGTAAGAAGGCGGTATAAAGAATCAGATTATAATTGTACCACGATTATTTTGTAAAATTATGTTCACATGATATAGTTCCTAATATACATAATCAAAAATAATGCTAGAAAATGAGATTATCCACGGGTGTTGCATAATGGACTCATTGCACAATGGGTGAGATTTCTTCCCTTTAAAACCCGTGGATAAAGAATAGAATTCTATTCGTGTGTAATGATTATTGCTCTCTCGGATGATTTATAGCACTCGCCTACAGCTTGTACTATAAATGTCATCCTCGAGAGCAACACACATGAATAATATACTATTAAAATATGAGGACGAAAATTTCGCTTACTAAGTGTACCTATAGAAAAAATATATCTCAATTTGTACAAGTAATCATGACAAACAGTAACTATATTAAGGATTAAACCATTACCATTGGTTCTAAGGTAACCTGAATCATTGATAGATCTAGCATAAACCGATGGTATCTCTTATAAAATGCATGAGCGGATGCAACAGTTTTGAAAAGAATTGTTGCCTGTCGCTCTTGCTTATCCATGTTAATTTTCTGAAAATGCAATTTAAAAAATCAACAACCCGTTTTCAGAACATGTTTATAAAAATGTAAACATTATATCTAACATATTTACAATCTAAACTCCTGTTCAAAAGTAACGATGATGTGAAATAATTCGCAACATTGGAAAATGTGCCTACAATGTCGGGTTATATGTAGTTTTGGTTTTTCGGAAATATATTTAAGTTTTAAACATGAGTTTACTTATTATTTAAAAAAGTATCACAGACTATTTGAAAATAAAAACAAGTTGAGTAAAAATTATCAACCACTAATAATTATAGAACGCAATAAAATATTATTAACGTCCCTTTCTTTGACTTATAAAAGGTGAATCTTGAATAACGGTATGCAAAATTGTTATTTATTAATTGAAAAGGCAAGAGAAGGTCAGGGGCGGGCTGCAGTAACGCAGTTATTAAGTCCTTGCAAGTACCTACCGATAGCATCAAACGCTACTTTCATAAAAATCGCGGGAAGAGGAATGAATTTTTACACATTATATCACAGGGTTTATCACAGTTGGCTATATTTAAAGAGTTAGTATAAAGTTCAGGAACAGTAATTTAATTGACATTTCTCAAGACTTTCAAACTTGAGATCTATGCGCAGTCGAAACCAAGGAAGTTGAAAAAAAAAATCACATTATAGAAACCCCCATTTTTGAATTATTATACTTCTGAAGTTCAAAACATGTACCATACTTGATCGGAAGTCAAATACTGCGTCTAGTTTTTAAAAACTAGAAAGTCTCACTTCTTTTTTTATTCCAAATCGTAAAAAATGGAGAATTGGAAAAACGTAAAAAGAAAAAAGTGAATATAAAGTTCAAGAACAGTAATTTAATTCACATTTCTCAAAACTTTCAAACTTGAAATCTATGCGCAGTCGAAACCAAGGAAAAAATCACATTATAGAAACCTCCATTTTTGCATTATTATACTTCTGAAGTTCAAAACATGTACCATACTTGATCGGAAATCAAGTACTGCCTATAGTTTTTAAAATCTAGAAAATCTCACTTCCTTTTTTATTCCAAATCGTGAAAAATGGAGAATTGGAAAAACGTGAAAAGTGAGTATAAAGTTCAAGAACAGCAATTTAATTCACATTTCTCAAGCCTTTCAAACTTGAGATCTATGGGCAGTCGAAACCAAGGAATTTAAAAAAAAAATCACATTATAGAAAACCCCATTTTTGAATTATTATACTTCGGAAGTTCAAAACATGTTCCATACTTGATCGGAGATCAAGTACTGCCTTTAGTTTTTAAAAACTAGAAAGTCTCATTCTTTTTTTATTCCAAATCGTGAAAAATGCAGAATTGGAAAAACGTAAAAAGAAAAAAGTGAGTATAAAGTTCAGGAACAGCAATTTAATTCACATTTCTCAAGACTTTCAAACTTGAGATCTATGCGCAGTCGAAACCAAGGAATTTGAAAAAAAATCACATTATAGAGACCCCCATTTTTGAATTATTATACCTCGGAAGTTCAAAACATGTACCATACTTGATCGGAAATCAAGTACTGCCTCTAGTTTTTAAAAACTAGGAAGTCTCATTTCTTTTTTATTCCAAATCGTGAAAAATGGAGAATTGGAAAAACGTAAAAAGAAAAAAGTGAGTATAAAGTTCAGGAACAGCAATTTAATTCACATTTCTCAAGACTTTCAAACTTGAGATCTATGCGCAGTCGTAACCAAGGAATTTGAAAAAAAAATCACATTATAGAAAACCCCATTTTTGAATTATTATACTTCGGAAGTTCAAAACATGTACCATACTTGATCGGAAGTCAAATACTGTCTCTAGTTTTTAAAAACTAGAAGTCTCACTTTTTTTTATTCCAAATGGTGAAAAATGGAGAATTGGAAAAACGCAAAAAGAACTGAAAAAATATAACTCCTCCAGAGAAATCGAGAGATAACATTTAAAGATGCAGGAACAGAACAAAACATGTATGTGATATCATCGACGGAAGAGAAAAATAAAAGGCGAAAAGTAATTCAAAAAGTGAGTTGAACCCTTGCTTTATACACTAATTTCGTGGCAATTCGATAAGAAGTGCTATAAATCAAATATCTAATAAATATTATATAAAATTAAAATTGTAGGTATCACAGATAGCATGATATGGCCATAGGAAATCACAGCCACAATGTCTTTTTATGGACCAAAGACAAGAACACAACAGAAATATCACTAGAACATGACGATCAAATGTTCGCTGTCAGAATTGTGGTCAGAATAAAATAGAATGTCAAGCAATTGAAGTTGATTTTATTAGAAATAATCTGACTAATAATTTTCAGAATGGGGGAAAAATGTTCTACTTCCATTAACTTTTAATAAAATTGATGAAACAATACAGGTTAACTCTATAACAAAATAATAGATCTACATTCGCGATTAGAAACAGTAGTAACAACCAGTAAAATGAAATTCATTTCAACCTTACCTGCACTTCCCCAATGCCCCTGGTCATTGCCACTAATTTATTTTGACTAGTACTAGCCGACAAATTGCTAACAGCCACAAGTCTGGAATTAATCAACGAACTGTCCTTGATTATAATCTTTCTGCTGGAGAAGAAAGTAGAAGAGGGGTAGCCCTGCACAGGATCAGGACCACTGCTTTTGTTAATTTCTGAAGCTTTAGGAACCGATTTTGACGAAACGCTCTTAACAGAAACAACTCGATTTGACAGGAAACCGCTAACTTTCGGAGGCTCGGCTTTTACTGTTTCAATGACCGGTGTACTGACCAAATTGTTATTTATTTTGAAAGTAAAATGTGCAAAACCCTCGTCAACCGGTTCATTGTTTTCAACTGTGTCGAGAGGTCTGTTTTGTTGAAGAGTTGGCTTCGAGAAGTTGTTCTTTCTTTGAACGGTCTCCTGTGGTTTCGGTTGCTCAGCAGGCTGGGGTTGCTGATGCTGCATATTTTGCTCCTGTTCTTGCATGAGGGCCATTTTTCGTCTTTCCTCCTTCAACTTCAATATTCTCTCCCTTTCACGTTTCTGCTCCTGAATTTTCAAAATATATTGCCTGGTCTCTTCATCCTCTTCTTCCACCTCCTGAGCCGTCAAATCGAAATAATGTTTAGATTAAAAGGTACGAGGGTAGGTTAGCTATACGCTATGCAATTACAACGCCAGGTGAAAAAGAAAGACTACAACGACCAAACTGATTTTATACTCAACTGATGTTTGACAGTTTTTTCGTCTTCATCAAGGGCTAGCACAATGGTTCAAATTATTAAATTTCGTGACCAAAAATCATAAAAATTGAATCGGAATAGCCTTTTAGAAAAAAATAATTTTATGCACCTTTATCAGTACCTTACGTATATTTTTTATCATTCATCAACATTCATTTTCTTTCCATGCGATACAATAAAGTTTATATTAAGAAACCAATTTTTACCTTGACTTTTAGCCAAGTACGGGGTGTTTCCGGACCAAAATTTTAGACTCTGCTGTTAACCCTAGTGTTTTAGATCCTGAACTAAGATTAGCTGCCGCCGTTTGCCCTTTTGCTGATAGGCTTATACTTAAATAAACAAGTACGAGAAGTGATACATCAGGGTGTATACGGAATTTTCTGGACAAAATTCCCTGATTTTTCCAGGTTTTCCAGACCGTCTTGCAAAATTTTCCAGTAACTACAATCTGCTACGTTAATTCTTAATTTTCTACTGAAAGTGAGAATTTTTAGTTTATTTAACGATATTAATTTTGGATAAAACTTCGCAAGTTCAGTACAGTACAATAGGCCATTACGGTATGTCACAAATTCGAAAAATAATCAAATTTGATTAAGATTCATCGTTTTTGTTTTGGATTTTATTAAGTATTGCCAGAGCTGGGAAGTAACTCCCGATTTTAGTTACTTTTACTAACTTAGTTATTTTTAGTAACTAAGTTACTATAACTTAGTTACTTTTCACATTAGTCCGAAAAGAACTAGTGACTCAGTTACTCAGGAAAAGTAACTGTAACTTAGTTACTTTTTGGTAACTAAGTTACTTGATAAGTAACCAAGTTCCTTTTTTAAATAAGTTACTTTGACAGAATCAAGTTCTTTTTGCACGAATCGAGATGTTATTAAGTGCGCATATGAAGGCGTGTTTCACGTTATTGCATCAATGGTTGCAGCCGACGGATCTAAAACGGTTGTAGCTCCAACCGTTGTGACGCAACAGTTGCGCATTGGCTGGCAGGGTATGTAGCGCACAATTTCAGTCGAATTATGTCAACTGTTGCACAACAGTTGTGTCGACTGAACACGACCATTCATTCCGACGCGCCGACGTCGCTATTGTGTCTTACTGTATCAAAGTTCTCAAGTTAAATAAAATATATCAAAAATCAGGTTTTCTGATTGGCTCAGGCATAGAAACTGTGCCCTAAAACGCGATTCTCTCCACGATTATTTTTTATGCAATCCGCCTCAAAAGTGAAAAGTAACTATAAAAGTAACCGTGTCAGAAGTAACTAAGTTACTAGTAACTGTAACTAAAGTTACTGTCATGAAAAGTGACTAGTTACTTAAGTAACTTTAGTTATTTTCTATGAAGTAACTATGAAAAGTAACTTAGTTACTTAACAAAAGTAACTTTCCCAGCTCTGAGCACTTCGGAAAGCAATTTTAAAAAATTGATGACGTATGTGCTACCGATCTCACCTTTGTGTACAATTTCTTGGTGTAAGAACACACATTCGACACACATAACAAATATATGACAGTTCTGTCACTTGTTTCCATCACAAAATTAGATTTGACATTGGCAAAATTAAAACAAGAATGAAATGGACAGGTCGGCTCGTACTTTTCTTGAGCACGCAGCTCGTACATCAAAATTAATATTTCGTTTTATGGCCTTAGTACTGGTCATATTCGAAATTGCAAAAACACGTCAGAGCTCATTTTAAAAAATCTTTCAATCACAACAATTATTCACCGTAATCCCCATTAGGTCAGGTCACCGTAGTTATAAAAAATTCCAGAAAAACACTGAAAATCTCGAAATTTCTTGACTTTTCCAATCCATTGGAATTCCCTGACAATTCCAGGTTTTCCATGTTTTCCAGAAGCGTATACACCCTATTTCAGCTTCCTAATGAACACTTTATAGCACCCAAACGCTTTCTCTATTAGAGCACTGCTTTTGTTTACATCGTAACCTAGACAACTATTGTGTCTAACAATCGAATTAACTGCCAAGCCTGTCTTTGAAAATGACAATTTGAATTTTAACTGAGAATATTAACAAGTTGGGTATCCGAAATAGAAAAAATTGTATAAAAAACGTGTTTCATATCGCACTCGGGTTTTGTAAAACTCGGGCTTTTCACCCTCGTTGTCCAAACATTCTCGTGCGATAATAATTGGCCTTATGAAACGTGTTTTTTAATGTATTATTTCAATATTTTTCCGTCATAATTGACATACTTCCATTCAGCATATGGGGGATTCCACGTCAAATCACCCACATCCTGACCCCCATAGAAACCGATTCCATTGAAATTTGGGCACCAGGTACATACCTATTTTCTATGATTAATGGCTATCTTATTTCTGTTTAATTTTCACACATACGGATTTTAGGCCATTTTGTATATCGTCCAAAATCCGCGATACTCGTCTAATTCGTGGCTATAATTATTTAGCCTCACCTAGTAAACTTTAATGTGCCCACCGATTCTGATAGATAATTTAATGCTCTTTCAGACCATGCCATCCACAATCGGCCCAAGGTACAGTTTCTGCATCAAAATTGCAACCAACTCAAAAAATCCAATTTTCAAAAAACATGACACTTTTTTTTTCGACTTAACTGGTCTTAAAAAAGACCTTATTATCTTGGCTTTTCAGCAACCAAAGCATTATGTTGGGATCTCCTTTCAATTTCATGCTATGATTTTTTTACTGACATAATATGTAAGTAAGTGCATAGCGTGTTTTCCAAAGAGATAGATTTTTGTCAATAAGTTTCTTATAGTTTATTTTGAACTTAGAACTGATGAAATAGATGAAAATTTTAATTCCCCATGGGGCAAAATTTAGAAAAATGAGCGTTTTCACCTCAGAAAGACGAAATTAGGTCGCATTTCCTGTTAAACCGGAAGTGGGAAGACATTTTTCGGCAACACCGATAAATACGCATAAAATGTCTAAGGATTTCTCAGAAACTCTCCTAATAACAAGTTATTTGACACTTTTTTTGTTTTTGAAAAACACTATATTGTCAATAAAAAAATCACAGCATAAAATTGAAAGGAGATCCCAACATAATGTTTTGGTTGCTGAAAAGCCAAGATAATAAGCTACTTTTTAAGGCCAATCAAGTCGAAAAAAAAAGTGTCATGTTTTTTGAAAATTGGATTTTTTTGAGTTGGTTCAAATTTTGATGCAGAAACTGTACCTTGGGCCGATTGCGAATGGCATGGTCTGAGAGAGCATTAAATTTTCTATAAGAATCGCTGTGCACATTAAAGTTTACTAGGTGAGGCTAAAAAATTATAGCCAAGAATTAAATGAGTATCGCGAATTTTGGACGATGTACAAAATGGCCTAAAATCCGTATGTGTCAAAATTAAACAAAAATAAGATAGCCATTAATCATAGAAAATAGGTATCTACCTCATGCCCAAATTTCAATAGAATCGGTTTCTATGGGGTCAGAATGTGGCTAATTTGACGTGGAATCCCCCATATGAAGATTGAAGTTTCAAATTTTTGGCCGTTTTTTAGGGATTCTGAACCACTGCGCCCCAGGTGAAAACAAGAACCTTTTTAAGCCGTTTCCTAAACGAGTATACTCCTACCTTTTTAAGCCGTTTCCTAAACGAGTATACTCCTACTAGTTTGAACCTTTCTTAATCATGCGTCAAATAAAAATTTCAACATTTGCTTACTGAAACATCATTTGACTCTCATTTCCGTTTTACAAAGACGGAATTTGTTTTAATGTAACGGAGACGTACCTACAAATTTGAGTACAAAAACTTACAATTTTAACAGGATCAGCCTTAACGGGAACTTTTTTTAACGGTCCAGCGTCGCTAATTTCCTCCTTTTTTTTCTCAGAACACTCTTCGGATTTTAGTATTTTCTGTGGCCTCTCACCACCTGTGTTTTCACTCTGCGTCGCCGGTAAAGTTCGTTTATTTTTCTCAAACTGCACATTCTTGTTTAAATAACTCTGATCACTCTGTTTGGTGGCCGGATAATTTTTATTCTGCGTTTTCTCGTTGAAATTATTCCGAAAATTTTTATCATTGTAATTGTTATTAAAGTTATGGGAAGGCTTCTTGGTAAAGTTGTCTTTTCTTGGCTCATTATGTCTAAAGTTATCAAAGAGCTGATTCCTCTCTTTGTGGAAACCATTGCTGTTACCGCTTCGTTCAGCAACGTAGGACGTCACGTCCCCATATCTATTTTCGAAATGTTCGCCTCCATAATTACTTCTATCGTTGTTCCTGCCATAATTTAAACTGTCTTGGCTTTCAAACCGATTGCCACCGTTATAGTTGGACTGGGGAATGAAGTTTTTTGGTGGTTCGTTATGGTAGCTATTGGTTAAATAGTTGTAATTGTAACTTGATTGTGAGGTAAAAGGCGGTGGAGTATTTTGATAATAAGTTGATTGCTGTGAGTTCATGGCCGGATACCTCTGAGATGATGTTACGCTACCAGACTGTTGTGTATAGATATCCTCATTACGAGGAAGCTGTGGCACCTATATAAACAAACAATAAAACAGATTTCAAAACACATCCAAACAGAAGGCTGGTTTTTGTTTTGCTCACAAACCACATTTAGTGAGGATACATACAAACACTTAGCTCGAGTTATAATAGCTAAGATCGGTTTATCGAGTAAGGGCCGGTTTATCGATGCTCAGCTAATTTCAAACTGACAGATTGTAGCCAATCAGAACTGTAGTTGCTAGACAATCGGCTTTCAGTTAGGTATAACCGAGCATCGATAAACCGGCCCTTAGACTGCAAGTCTTGCTACGTTTTGCTCAAAGTAAATATTTATGAATGGTTTCCTATGGCCAACGAGTCAACAGTCTTGATTTTACTTGCGTAGCCAAAATTAGCGAATTTAATTTGTGTGTAAGTACAATCGCAGAAATCACGATTTAATGCAAAAATAATTGCGAATGATCGCACATGAAATCCCACCGAATGGCCTTGTACACCATAATTTTAAGAAGTACCCTCCTTAAAGATAGATGATCCTTAAAGTTCTAGAAACCTTAGAAACAAAATAATGTATCTACGGAATTTAGGTAACCCCTTAAAATTACGGTGCAAACGAGCATTAACATACAGCGTGTCTCACTTAAGATACAGACAGTCTCATATTTTGGTTACTCGTAGGAGTAGGGATATAAATTTTGGAATCGTCGTAGACCTTTATCTTTTATCGGATGCATCTTTTCATCGTAGAAGCAAAATATCGAAAAATGACTCTATTCGCGAAGTCACAGACAGGGTTTACAATTTACATTCGCGTTGAGTACCTCAAAAGATGCATCTCATAAAGGTCTACGAGAGTACAAAAAATTATACATCTACTCCTAAAAGTAATGAAAATATTAGTCTTCATCTAAGTGGGAGACTGCTGTATACACTATACAGAGAATCAACGAAACCAGGCTTACTCACCATTCATTTTCTATTGAAGTGACAGAACGTCAAAATTTGAATTTTAGGTTGGCATAGGAAATTTTGCAAGGAATTTTACTAATAGGTGAGTTGGTAGAAGCGATTTCAATGCGATACGTCAGAAAACATGACAAATGTCAAAATTTTGCGATTATTGCTCTGAATTGGCCCAAAATGGCCTTTGTGTGCGTACAGTTTTGAGTAAAGTGCAAAGAAAAATATTCACGAAAAAGCCTCCAGTGCGTTTAACTGTGGCACAGCTGCTAACAATAAAAATAAACCTTAGAAGATGTGGGTTATGTAATGTTCTTGCTTTCCCGCGAAACACTAGCAAAAAAACTAATAAAGAACGTATACATATTCTAAGGCAGTTGTCTTAATGTGTATCACTTAATGTGTTGATGACGGCATAATATTTTCTTTTTCAGACAAGGATGACGTACAGGATCCTCCATTAGGGTCATTCGTCGTGAGCAATCTTTAATCTACCCTATCGAGCTGATTGTAAAGAGTATATTTCATTAAACATAAAATTTTAACATTAACAGGTTTGTATATTTATCATTGCCTGAAGTACATAAGAAATAACTGAGCTCCATACCCACGATACACGTAACAGGGATAATATTTCTTTACTCCCACTTAGATTAACCCGAACACAAACGGGCACAAAGTACTTCGGCATAAAGTTTTACAATGTTCTTCCGATGGAATTTCGGAAGCTCCCTTGTTAGGATTTTTTGCAAAGAACTCAAATCTTTTCTAATATACAACTGTATACAGGGTTAGTATAAAGTCCCGGGACGGTCAGTTATCTCCGTTAAGATTTTACTTTGAAACTTGATACCCATCAGGCACAACTAAGTACAGGGAATTTTAAACTGTTTTTAGAAGTTTTCTTGGACTTCCGGTTAAACCGGAAGTGACCCTAAAAATCGGTTTTTTAAATAGAATCATACTTTTTTCTCAACGGATTCGGAATCTACGTATTTTTTAAAGTTAAAAACATGTGTCATACTTGACCAGAAGTCAAGTCGCGGCCACCCTGGATTTTCAAAAACATCGAAGAAATCGGTGAAAAAGCAAGATTTTTTAAAATCGCAAGTACACGTCAATTTTATTTTTTTAATACAAATTCAACTGCGCTATTACATTTCCTTTTATTTTTTTTTCTTTTTTGAAAATTAAATGTTCACGATCAGCCAAAATAGGAAAAAGAATTTTTTTAAATGTAATTAGCCGATTGAATTTGCTTTAAAAAATAAGGTGGACCTGTACTTGCGGTTTTGAAAAATCTTGCTTTTTGACGGTTTTCTTCGGTGTTTTTGAAAATCCAGGGTGGCCGCGACTTGACTTCTGGTCAAGTATGATACATGTTTGTAACTCTAAAAAATTCGTAGATTTCGAATCCGTTGAGAAAAAAGTATGATTCCATTTTTAAAAAACGGTTTTTATGGTCACTTCCGGTTTAACCGGAAGTTCAAGAAAGTTTGTAAAAACAGTTTTCAATTCCCTGTATTTAATTGTGCCTGGGTACCAAGTTTCAAAGTAAAATCTCAAAACTCAAAACTGTGATTTAACTCAATTGTGCAAGCAAATATAGGTGTTATTAAATGTATTGACTTATGTGTTACTGTTTATTCAGTTGTTGCATCAATAAATCTTATTATTATTATTATTATAAATTTCGATCAAATTGTCAAAAGTACAAGGCTCTTACAAATTAGGGTTGTACAGCTCCAGAAAAATTTTAGTTCTGCTATAGAAAATGAACGGATTTTACCTACATATCTCTTTTTCTCGTATTCATTAAAATATTGAAATAAAATTTGGCAGCGGAAATGGACCCAAACATTCAAATTGGACACGAGTTCTGTATTAAGTTTTGAGTATGAAAGAACATTTTCTTTTCAAATTGCCGATTTAATTTTTCAAAAAGTAGATTTTTCGAAAACTGGTCTAGATTCATTAACATATTCTCACGGGAAAAATGTTGCAGCTGTCTTCTTCATTCATTTGTGACCCCTTAACACATTGTGAATTTTTCCTTTGAAGCCGGAATTGTGCCGCAGCAATGGAAATGCGCCATGGTAAAACCAATTCCCAAAACAAAAGAACTGAACTCACTTAGCGACTTGCGTCCAATAAGTCTCTTGAGTACTTGTTTGAAAATTGCTGAAAGAGCCTTTTCTACTCAACTGAGCGTGTTTCTTACAGATACTTCTGTTCTTCCCTCAGGTCAGTCAGCGTACAGGAAAAACTTTAGCACTACAACTGCTCTTTGTGCGCTAACTGATGACATTTTACAGGGTTTTAACTTTGGCAATTTAACTGCTCTCACTTTGCTGGACATGTCTAAAGCTTTTGATAGTCTCAATATCGATCTTTTGATGTCAAAGCTTAGATTCTATGGAGTTGGCGGCAGCGCCCTGTTATGGCTAAATAATTATTTGACGCAGCGATCGCAGGTCACTAATCTATCAGGCCAATTGTCTTCAGCTTTGGCAGTAACCTCAGGAGTCCCTCAAGGGTTTGTTTTGGGACCGTCCCTATTTAACATATATACGGCTGATCTGCCGAGTGTAACTGAACATTGTACCCTGTATATGTATGCTGATGATGTACAAGTTAAATACTCATTTCAACCTGAAGAACTTCAGCATGCAGTAGTTTTAATTGACTCGGATTTGGAAAGAATAAGGCAGTGGACTCTCTTAAGTTAAATCCCTCAAAAAGCCAAACCATTGTGTTCGGCACAGCCTCTAGATTGAATTTGGTCGACTCTCAATTTAAGATATCAATTGATAGAGCAACTGTTAAGCAGTACTCATGTCTTAAGATCCTCGGCATCCTCTACGACTCTCAGTTAAAGTTTGTTGAACAAGTCAATTCGGTCTGTAGAAAAACTTTTCTCTCGTTTAAACTTTTAGCACCCTACAGGCAGTTTCTTGATGATAACAGTAAAAAACTATTAACTGATTCTCTCGTCCTCTCCCATCTAAACTATGGCTCAGCTGCTTATGGTTCATGTCTAACTAACATACAGAAAGATAGATTCCAAAGAATCCAAAATCATTGCGTAAGATTCATTCTCAGAGTTCCATTTGCGGCACATATAACTCCTTTCATCAGGCAATTAGGTTGGCTAAAGATATCTGAGCGCCGCTTGGTACAATTCGCGTTGCTAGTGTTGAGGGTGATGGTAACTGGTGAACCGAAATATTTAAATACTAGAATTCAGCCTCGTCAAATGGTTCACAATCGGAATTTGCGCGGCAGTAGTCTCTCAGTTACGATTCCTTTGCACACTCATGCCTCTTTTAAATTTTCTTTTTCGTACCTAGCAGCTTATGTCATTAATGTAATTCTTCACTCTTCTACGCATGGTACTTCTATTCCTGTGATTAGGCAAGCGCTCAAAAATTTATTGATTTATAGTGATAATATGCCGAGTATTGATGTTTCACTTTTCTAATATTCTAAACTTTGTAGTTGACTAGAATATTCTTATAAATTGTGTATCAACTTATGGTGCGTATTGTAAAGCGTTATTATTTAGTTTTCAGGGTGGGATTAAAATCAGACTTTGTCTGTTCTTATCCTATTGAATGTACTGCTTATTTTACGTGTTATTTATATTTTCGGTTGTGCATTTCAATAAAATTATTATTATTATTATTATATATTTTAAATTTTCACACTAAAAACACTTTATAATAGCCCAAACTACTGTATCGATTTGGCTGAAATTTGGTACATGGACCAGTTGAAGAGCTGGAAGCAGTTATTCTGATACCGAGAAAGTTATGATGCGATTAGAATGGTAAGTCCGGTATCTGAGATAAATGTGCAAAAGGAGAAGGTCTAATATAAATGTTAAATGACATTTTAATGTAAGCCACCCTTGATCCATTTGAAGATCAACAATTTACAAAAAACTGCTTTGCAGCCTTTCCCGAATCACGATAAGTGACAAATAAAAGAATTATCAAATTTTGCGGTGATGTTTGATGCCTCTAGATCAGTTTTTGAAGGTTTAATACAGCGTGTGACTCAAAATAACGCAGTTTATTATGTGTGCCAAATTTCATTCGAATATTTTAATAAACATGGAAAAAAGGGGGGTGAGTCTGGTTTCGTTGACACCCAGTATACGCATTTATACCCCTTTGTTAACAACGCGAAAAGACGTCACATCATTCTGCAAGCACAATTTTGTGATCTTGACTTATGACTAACAATCTCAAAATGCAAAATACACAACGTTCCAATGAAAACAAGCCACCCCGAATATCTCTTAAACATTTGCTCGAACAGGTTGAATTTTATTTCGAGGGGAAAATCCAACGGTGCTCGGTGAAATTTCACAACGGACCACTTGATCTCCCATCCCCTTCAGACTTCAAGATTTCAAATGACAACCTCCCACTTAATTGTTATACATCATTCGAAAGCTAATTTATTTGTCAATGATGATTCTAATAAAAGGACATGAACCATTTCGCCCAATTGTGTGTAATAACTCTCTTACCGCCGTAGTTAAAATAAGGTGTAAGTTCGATTTACCAAGCGCGGTTCGGTTTCCAAGGCAACGAAAAATAACAATGCATTTAGCCAGAACATGGACGGTAAGTAAAACAATTGAACTGTCAAAGGTGTCGAGAGCATTTGGAAAATTCGGCGATCTGTCAAACAGGATTTCTTTAATGGCTGACGAAAAATGATCAATAATTTAATTTCAATTGCGTGAAAAATCATATACGATACACGGTTGTTAAGTACATCTAACATAATCTCGGAAATTGCAAAAACTCGTCCTCGACTCGTTTTTGCAAACCTTTCCTCGATTCTGTTACTGTACTTACCAACCTAATACCGTAATACTATTTTTTCTATTTCCGTGTCCTAATGAACACTTTATAACACGCAAATGCGTTTTCTAATGAGCTCTGTTAGAGCACGGCTTTTGTTTACATTGTAACCTAGACAACGATTGTGTCCAACAATCGCCAACTGTCAAGCGAACATTGACTCCTGTCTTTGAAAATGAATATTTTCTTATTTCTAACAAGCTGGTATCCGAAATAGAAAAAATTGTATAAAAAACGCGTTTCATAAGGCTCTTGTCGCACTCGGATTTTGTAAAACTCGGGCTTTTCGCCCTCGTTGTCCAAACATCCTCGTGCGACAATAATTGGCCTTATGAAACGTGTTTTTTAATATACTATTTCTTTTTCTATTTCGGTTTCCTAATGAACACTTTATAGCACCCAAACGCGTTCTCTAATGTGCTCTATTAGAGCACGGCTTTTGTTTACATCGTAACCTAGACAACGATTGTGTCCAACAATAAGGGTTTTCAGCATAAAAGGATGGAAGATGTGCCATGTCAGACCCCCTATGCGCCGCCATAAACAGTATACCATCTGCGCATAGTGCGCTGCCGCTTGATTGGCTTGACGTCACAATTAGAAAAGGACCCTCTTATACTAAAAACCCTTATTGCCAACTGTCAAGCGAACATTGACCTGTCTATAAAAATGGAAAAACGTTTTTTTCTAACTGATTGCGGGTATCCGAAATAGAAAAAATTGTATAAAAAACGTGTTTCATAAGGCTCTTATCGCACTCGAATTTTCTAAAACTCGGGCTTTTCGCCCTCGTTGTCCAAACATCCTCGTGCGATAATAATTGGCCTTATGAAACGTGTTTTTTAATATACTATTTTCGGTTTCCTAATCCTAATGAACACTTTATAGCACCCAAACGCGTTCTCTAATGTGCTCTATTAGAGCACGGCTTTTGTTTACATCGTAACCTAGACAACGATTGTATCCAACAATCGCCAACTGTCAAGCGAACATTGACCTCTGTCTTTGAAAATGAAAAACCAATTTTTTTGTAACAGTTGGGTATCCGAAATAGAAAAAATTGTATAAAAAACGTGTCTCATAAGGCTTTTATCACACTCGGATTTTGTAATCGCCCGAGTTGTCCAAACATCCTCGTGCGATAATAATTTATTGGCCTTATGAAACGTGTTTTTTAATATTTGCCTTTGAAACCAAACCGCGCTTGGTAAGTCGAAGTTACACCTAATTTCAACTGCGTCAGGTATTACACATGATTGGGCGAAAATTGACATTAAGGCCCTTTGCGATATATCATTTTGGCTCTGAACATAGAAATAATTGTTGTTTTTACTGTATCTTTTGAAATAGTGAACGGATTGCAAAAATTTTTGCTTAGGTTTACAAAGGATGGATGCCCTTTAAAATGATGCCTTGCAAGGGGCCTTAATGTAGATAATTTAAAATTTGACCATAGATAAAGGACGTTGGAAGTTAACGAATATAAAAATGCATAATTGAATACACAACATTTGCTTTCAAATAATATATCACATGTTGCCATTTGAAATTTTGAAGAAAAGGTTTGTGGGGGTGGGGGTCAGCTGGCCCATTGTGAAATTTCACTAAGCAAGGATTTAAGTGCCCCCTCCGAGCGAATTTTCATATTTTATTTGGTTTACGAGATATTCACAGAATAATTTTCTTTGGAACACTCTGTATACACACACCCTGACAAAGAGACAAACCACGAACACTAACCTGCATCATGGGATAATGTGGTGTTGTTGGTGGTGGTTCCCAATGAGAATACCCCTGAACATTTTAAAAATTAATAAGCAATTATTGTAATAATTAACTAGAAAACTGACCTGGTTTTGGCTCAAAGACTGCGCTAATGTTGACACTAAATCACTCGGTGCAGAATTGAACAAATTCGATGTAAAAAGACTGGGAGGATTGCTTTGTAATAAACTCGTTTGCAACAAATTTGGCTGAACATTATAAGACGATGCCCAAGGCTGGATAAATTCATTGTTTGATTTATACGCCAGTCGAGCTAAAATCAAGAATTACAGCTCTAGATCACAAAATATTCTACAAATACCACTGTTCTCATGCAACTGGACATTTCCTGAATATTTGGGATTGATTAAAACTGTGTTGCTCCTCCTCTCCTTAGCTTGTTGATTGTAGTTCACCCCTCGGACATTTTTATTGAAAGGTTTCTTTTGAAAATTATTCTTCCAATTGGGTTGTTTCCTATTAAAATTTGTTGAATTCTTTGGCACTTGCCTTTTGTTGTTCTGCATTGTCTTTGGCTTATCTATAAATCATAATGAATAACATTGAATGAAATAATTTTGTTACACTTACTTTGCATCCGATCTTGTGCTGGTGGGAAAGTCGTAAGAGATGTGTTTTTAACACTTTCTGCTCGTTCACTTGTAAATTTATCATTTCTTTTTGGGGCTTCTTCAACAACCAAGGATTGGTCTAGTGCAACAAATTAAGGGAAAATAATAAGTAGGCACCGTACTTAAATATTAGTGTTTCAACTAACCTCCAAGATCATCTTCATCAAGACCCAAGTGTAAAACATCTTCTTCTGTGGTTTCGTTCATTTTATGCTCCTCGTCCTCCTGGGTGTCGTGGTAATTTTCATCATCCCTTAGTTTCCTATCATTTTCTTCATTGGTTTTATGGTCCCTCATGTTATGGTCTGAAGAATCATCATCTTCCAAAAGTTCATTTTCCTTTTCTAACCCTACACTATCGCCATCATCATTATCATCATCCTCATAGTTTAACCATTCTTCCTCCATGCTAAAGGGAAGCAATAATTAGAAAATTGTTACATTTTCAAACAAAACACCATCTATTCTAGCATGTAAACCGAATTAGAAACGCTGAACTGAATTATTACCAACTGTATTCGATATTTTAACGAAAATACCGTGAAAATACTTACTCCATCAACGCCATTTTTGTAAAAATCTCTTGAAAGTTGATAAATGCGAAATTATTTATAAGTACAATATAAAATTAAAAATGACTACTACAGTTTTAAAATATGATTAAAATAAAGAACACGTCCATGTTTTTCTTTTTGTATGAAATGGTGATACGAAAATACGAATTACGAACGCCAGACGATGAACCACGATGGACGATAGCAAATCAATTTTGCGCACGCGCAAAAATTCTAAAATAATATCAGAATGATATACAGATTGTCCCGAAATTAGTGGTGTGGTCAAATGTGGTCAAATTAGTGGTCAAACCAGTAGATTCAAGAGTAGATTCTTCTCTGAAAAAGATGAAAAAAAGTCCCTATGAGCATATGTCGAAAAATAAGTCCTAAGGGAGCTTAAGGCCAGCCCCCCCACATGGGGGGGTACATTTATTTTGTACCTGAGTGGCGGGGCCCATGCCACCAGAGAGCCCACAAACCTTGGGCATTTTTTATTATTTACCTATCCTTAGTTGGTTGCAAATTCTAGTTTATAAAATAAAAATGCAACTACAGTGAAACCTCCCTTAACGGACACCTCTTAACACCGGACACCTCTTTGTAGCGGACAAATTTCAGGGTCCCGAAGCTTCTTCATAGGAAATGTTCAATCAATAACCCCTTAACAACGGACACTCTTCATAATGGACGCGGACAGTACAATTTCTGTTATTTTAGAAAAATTACCCGTCATTTTACCTCTCAACAACGGACGTGAAGGGTTGTTAGATTTACATTCATCCCCCAAGGGGTGGTTTGCTCCCTTATCGCATCTATACAATACAATGAACCATTTTTGAATCTCTACTATATGACCGTAATTAGGGGTGTAAAGGGGACAATTCAAATTCCTAAACAGTGTTAGTTTTCATTTTCAAGCGAAATACTACGGCGTCAGTTTCCTTTAAACATTAAAGAAAAAATGTATAAAATGAAGCAATTTTTTTCCCAACAGCGGACACCTCCCATCAACGCACAGTGGGCCAAAATTGTTCAAACTTGGCCAAAAATCTGAAACTTTTTAAATGAACTGCTACTAGGTAGCTGATCATTGAAAAAATACTAAAAAAATTTTTCGTCGCAAGGGTTGAATTGTAGGGGCGGAAAATCTCTTTGTTCTCCAAAAAATCCAGAAATTTCGTATAGTGTTCAGTTTGCTCCACAGATTACCAGAAAAATACAAAAAAAAATTTTTTCATCATAGGGGTTGAATTATAGGGGAAGAAAAATAATTTTTTAGCCAAAAAAATTCAATAATTTTGCATAATCTCTAATTTGCTTCACAGATGACCGAAAAATACTTAAAACAAGAATTTATCGTCATAGGGGTTGAATTATAGGGGTGGAAAAATTATTTTTTCTACAAAATATCCAAAATTTTTGTGCAATGCTCAGTTTGCATCACATATTACCTCGCATATTATACTGAGAAAAAAAAAATTAACGGCTTCATGAACGAGTTCAAAGGTGTGTAGGAGGTGGACCTGGGAAGCATTTTAGGTCACAATATTGTTGACAAAACGCAGGTAATTATATTACTAATTAAATTAATCTTGAGTAAATACCGCACTGCAGAACTGGAAGACAGTTTCTTTAAATGCGATATCGCATATGCTCGCCATTTTTTCAATTTGGAAATATTCAACAAGATTCTCTGTCCTGCTGGTTCGCCCTATACTCTATTTTTCGTCGAAAAGCTACCTTCTCGTAAACATTTTACCCATAGGCATCCATAGGAAAATATTCTATTAAGAACAAAAGGTCTTTACAAAAAAAAATAAATAAAGAAATAATTTGTCTAGTAAGCGAAACTAAAATGTCTTATATTCATACTAGGTGTACTCCAAATTATGCTTACATAACTTTGAATAAAAAATAAACAGTTTTAGTAGCGAGTATTATTCGCTTCTGCAGTAACGAGCTACCGAACCGTACAGGAACGCTGGTCTCGCTGCGCGCATCGCCGCAGAAAAACAAAAAAATCTCGAAAAGGCACTTGAACGCGCAAATGAAATTCAACTATGTTATAAAGGAATGTTTAGGCTATTTTTTGCAATTTTTTCCAAAGCGGGATCTCGTGGCGTACTTTTTGTATCTCAACACAAATATAACACATTAAAAAAAATGTTCGTCTGTGGTCACTAACATAATCGGTCAATTTATTTATGTAAGTCCATCAATGTTTGCCCCCAAACTTTATATTGCCTAAAAGTACATGCCTTGAAGAAGTTTGTTGAAAAATTTCAATCTTCTGTTAAACGTTTTAAGCACACACTGACTTCTTGAAATTCGATGAAGAAATTAACGATGACAAGTGTCGTTCGGGTGCTATTTAATTAGTTGACTTTGGGGGGTCGGTAGATGGATTCAAGTTCCTCATACCTGCCTGGGGTTTTGGATCTGTAAAGATCATCTATTCTTTGAAGTGCCATCAAATTTTCGCAACAATATGATGACTTTTATAAATATCGATTTTTGGCCGCTTTCTGGCGTTCCCGGCCCACTGTGCAACGGACACTTTCGTCGCTTTCATCGGTGTCCGTTAGAGAGAGGTTTCACTGTATCCCAATATAGGAATTCGGCAATCTAGTAAAAAGTAACATTAATTAAAAGTTTACTAAATTACTTAATATTAACACGGTCATTGCAAAGTATCTTATTGTAAAACGGTATTTTAGACTATAGAGTGATCGTGAAATTAGAGACGTTAAGTTTTCATGAAAAGTACATTTCTTGAAACTTTTCATGAAATTTTGAAATGTTCAAAAAAAAAATTGTCCTACGGTAGTATAAAGTATTCTGGATAATTAAATTAATCTACAACAGCTGAATAGGGAACATAATATAATATTAAATGACAACAATAGTACCCCTATAGGTAAACAAGTTAATTAAGTCAAAATAAACGCATTAAACATTAAAATTCATCGTTGTTTTCATCTTTTCAGTACCTAGTATTTCACTTCATTTCACTGTTTCCAGTGCTCAATAGGTATACTGATATGTACTACTTAAAACGACTATAATTGGCGGCGCTGTTGGTGGGAGTTTATTATTACCGCATTAATACTTTCAACAACTTTTCAAGAAAAAGTGAAAAGTTTCAACATAGGCTGAAACTTTTCAATGAAATGAAAAGTTTTTGAAACTTTTCAAGCTCACATCTCTACGTGAAATGGTGTTGAATGTTCCTGTCTGTGCCGCGTGAGGTAAGGTACCTACAATTTTTAAAAAGATCGAGGTACAAATCTGGGGCCGAAAAACGAAAAATTCGTCAGAAAAAACATCGGAAAATGGCCAAGGATAAACAATAAATCACCAAATTTTTTCGACCGCGAGGGGAAGTTAAAAAAATTTCGAGTTGCTTGGGAATTTCGCAATTTGGTATCTTTACTATGGTCTGTGGATCCCGGACAGAGTATAATAAGCCTTTGATGCTGAATTTACTAGAGAGGAGAAAATTTTAAAATTTTGATCATAATTGTCTCGTGCAGGATGATGAGGGGCTTAGGACTTTAACTCAAACATTTTTGTAAGTAGGTAGGTACATAGTTTTCCTCTTGTGTGACATCGATAGAATGCGCCCTTTTCGAAAAAAATTGCTTCCCATATCAGGGCTCCAAAATTTGTGACAGAACACATCAAAATATCGTAAACAAGTTCAAGGGACGGTTCCTTACTTCATTCTAGAAAGAAAAGTTCTTATGGGTATGGGTCAAAAAATGCTTCCTAAGGGAGCTATGGTCTTTCAAATGGGGTCTTGGAAAGCATCATGTTGTTGGAAGGAGTCTAGTTCCCTTAGGAAGCATTTTTCGATCCATATCCATAAGAACTTTCCTTTCTAGATTGAAGTAAGGAACCGTCCCATAAACTTGTTTGCGATATTTTAATGTCTTCTGTCACAAATGTTGGAACCCTGAACCGATGAAAAGCCATTTTTTTTCGAAAAGGGTGCATTCTATCGATGTCAAACGAGAGTAAGTACCATTTCTACTTCAGATTCTGGAATCAAATTTGAGAAAAAACTATACTCTCTTACATAAATGTTTGAGTAAATTTTAGTCCTAAGCCCCTCTCTTGTACGAGACGCTTATGTTCAAAATTTTCTCCACAGTATAGTAAATTCAGCATTAAAAACTTAGTAAAGATACATACCAAATTTCACGTTGCTTTAACCGTTTTGAAGATATTCAGAAAAAAAAACTTTTAAAGTAGTCCTTTTAAGGGGCCTTAGTTCCCTTAGGACTTATTTTTTGACATATGTTCATAGAAACTTTTTTTCATATTTTACATAGAAGAATCTACTGGCAGAGTTTTGACCACTAATTTAGGGACACCCTGTATAAACCCTGTGACAGAATTTAAAAGATTGGCAGTCTCAGAGACGGTAGAAAGTAGAAACTTGTACTTTTTCACAGAAGTTGTAAATGAAGCAATCCAGGTATTTCTTGAGAGAAAAGAGTACACATTATGCTCAAATTTGAATGCGCTGAAAAAGGATGACAATATGATTTGCGCGCAATTGGAGGCGATCGACAGAGACCGATATTCATTTCTTTAATGGGCGAGAGAGGGAGAAATATATTTTGAGCCTCCAATTGGTCGTCGCGTGACGTCACTCAAGAAATAGGTCCATTAAGGTTCAAGTATACAGTAGAAAAAAAAAATTCTGAATTCAAACTTCATAAAAAAAATACCAGGCGTTCGTTTCAGTATCAAATTCATTGTGTCGAAATATGAAACAATTCTGGTATACAGTTTTTGAAAAAAAAAATAAAAAGCTGAAAAAAGGGTGCATTTAACGGGATTTATTTTTTTTTCTCGAAAACTATATACCAGATTTCGTTAAAATTTTTTTCTGAAATTGCTGGAACTGCGAGGCTATCTCCACATTTTTTTAAATTTATTTGAATTTCCAGTTTTTTTAATAAAAAATAATGAAAAATTAAAATGCCAAATTATGTACGATAAATTTATAAAATAGTTAGATCTAACTATTATAATTATTCTAATAGGGCCTGTGTTGCTTTCTGTGAAGAAAAACCGGCGTTTGCTTATAATGTCGCTGAAATATTAACAATTTACCGAACTAGAATTTCAATTTCAATGCGTGCAATTCATTGTCTGCACAGTGCTGCTTCTGCCTACTTTTAGCGAACTAGGGATGCACCGAGGGATGCACTCTCTATCGCCCAATAGCTAAAATTTGGCCACCTCAAGCTCACTACACTACACTGGAAGAAGCCGGTTGCAGCGTTGCCATGTTTGCTTGTCAACGATCAAGTGCACATTCCATTAGTTCCTAATGCAATGCTTATTTATCATTATTTAATAAAGTTGGAATTATTGTTTTACGCGTAATTTTACCGTGATTTCAATGCTCAGTTTTTTGTTGATCAGCTCCTCTTAGGTACTTACCTAACAAATATTCTTGGAAAATTGATTTTTAAATGGAGACTGGAGATTTTTCGGGTACAATCTACACGAGTACTAAACTCAAATTAATTAAAACATTAATATACCCACATATAGAGTACTGCTGTACTGTTTATTACAATTTTCTCTCTCATGACGCGCTCTAAAATTTATTCAATAATATCAAGATATTCGTGGCAGTTGTAACTATAGAAATTGCAAAATAAACAAAATACAACAAAAGGTACAGGCTTGTCCATATTACCCTCCACACTCCCTAAAACTTTTGAAGTAAATAAATTCTCAGGAACAGGAAAAAAAATTAAATCTTCTATGTTAATTGCCTGTGGTGATGGTCCGATGAAAGAACTGGTATAATTTGTCAAAGACGCAAAAATAAGTACCTAAATAAAGAAGTTAAAAAAAGTGATGTAGGTCTTTATTGTTTTTTTGCGTTTTTCGAAAGCCGCCGAAAGGGCATAAAATTTAAGACAACTTTGTGAGACAATTACAGTGCTGTAGTCCAGCGTATCCGCGGGTACACGCCGTAGGTATGCACAAGGGAATAAAAATCGATATTCATGCCAACATTTTTAGAAAACTTTAAAGATACCTATTTCCTGGTTAACAGACGGTTGGAAAAACCCCAGCTAATGACCTCGACCCAGGTAAATGGCTAAGTTACCTGCCCTATAAACCCACCCTTCGCTACCTGTTACATGCCTGATGGACCGCTAAAGCGGTCCGAGGATTTTAACAGCAAATGACCCAAGAATTTTTTATTTGGAATAATCCACAGCCAAAGTTAGCACTTTTACGATTAATCCTTCGGTTATAAAACGGAATAAATCTGATGACAATGGCAGAGTATAACTTTATTTAACAAAGGTCGGGCGTGCGGAGCGGTTGGATGGCTGATGCACATTTACTAAAATCTAAAATACAAATGTTTTTCACTCCTAAAATGGACATTTTTCGAAAAAATGGCATTGCAACAGCTTTCGAATTCGATAATGATAATATAACAGCTGTCGAATCCGATAGTAACAATATTTTTTTTTGTAAAATAAATTGAAACAGTGGCCCATTTGCCACTAAAATGACATTTTTCTAAAAAATGGCACTAAGGTTTTTGGCTTAAAAAAAAATCAGCTATCAAATCCGGTCATAAAAATATACAGTTATACATAGGTTTTTTTTCACGGCACCATTTTTTGGTCAAAAGGGCACAAGTGTGAATACATTTTTATAAGCACAATTCGAAGGGCATTCATATGGTAACGCGAAAAATGGGGGTTTGCATTTAAATTTTTAAAGTTGATGTGCCAAGAAGGCACTTTCCGTGGACCGATGTGGCCCAAATTCTAATCAGCACCTACAAATCTCCCACTGAATATGTATGCCAAATTTCATCTCGATACGTTCAATAGTTTGAGCTGTAGCGTGATCACAGACACACAGACAGACAGACACACAGACATTTTTTCAAAAACCGCTTTTTTGGGTTCCCATGACCCTAAAACGTAAATATTTGATATTTTTGGAAATTCGATTTTTCCGATCGATTCCAGTAACTGCTTCGCGAAGCGTAGAAGTTAATAACTGTGAAAAACGTCTGTGTGTCTGTCTGTGATCACCTGCAATTTTTTAGAAAATTTCCGGTTAGGGACAAAAACACCCCTTTTTGAATTTTTCTTAGCAAAAGGGCATAATATCTTTGTCGGATCGAAAACCTTAGGGCCATTTTTTCGAAGAATGTCATTTTAGGGGTGAAAAACATTTGTATTTTAGATTTTAATAAATGAGCGCCGGGCGCAACAGCCACCGACAACCGCCCGCACGCGGACCTTGGTTAAATGCTTCATTTACAAATTCTGTGAAAAAGTAGAAGTTTCTACCGTCTTCGAGACTGCCACTTTTTTATTATAATTTATAGTGTGAACGTATCCCAATTTTTTTGGCGCAGATGTATACATGATCGGTAGGCAAAAATATAATTAATTTGTTATTTACGCAAATATTCGGTAACTATTTTTACAATAAAATAATATAATGTAAAACAAAAAACTAACTTCTGCATAAATACACTACAGCATAAAATTACAAATCTTAATTTGCAATTTTTAATTAAAGAGAATCTTAATTATTTTGGTGGAGTCTCAAAAATAGCCTTGTCTAATTGTCTATTATAGATTAATTCCTGACTGGTTATGTAAAATCTTTACCAAACCCCTATCAGTTATCAGTCATATCACAGTCTTAAATGTAATGCAGTAAATACTATTAACGTCATGGATACACAAATCTGATTCCATGGTCTGATTCTTGAATGTACCTATGTTGTATATTATCAAAGTAACATAGTGGCAACAGGGCAAGTTCAACCTTACGCAGGTGCTCTGCCGGTAACCTTACCCTGCGCAAAGCACCTAGCGGCGAATAGCGACACTTCGGGGATTTGGTATCCTCGATACGTAGGACGGGTTTTTAATGCAACTACGCAATCGGCCCCGCAACCCACAATACAACTAATTCTGTGAGTGTGGAGCCATCTCCTGAGTCAGAATCACATTAAATATGCTCTATACTTAAACCTTTCGAGCGTCGACTGGGTGAACCGTGGGCTGGGTGTCGATCGCTAATGCTGTGTTGGGTGTTGCGCATTGTGCCCGGCGTTTATTTCCTAAAATTTAAAATACCTACAAAAATGTCTTTCACCCCTAAAATGACATTTTTCGAAAAAATGACACTGATGTGATATTTTCGATCCAGCAATGCAAGCCCTCTTTTGCAAAGTAAAATTTAAAAACGGGAACTTTTGCCCTTAAAATGTAAATTTTCAAAAAAATGGCACTAGGGCGAGTTGATTCTGGAGTTAACGTTAACCCCATTACGATACAATAGAAACAGTTGTCAACAATTTGTTTTGCTATAGAATTTTTGAATGATTAATTTTAACACAGGGTTAAATGCGAGGGGTTAACCACTTAGCGATTTTGGTGTACGGTTCTCTGGAATTTTGGCAATTTTCTAGCAATTTTTAGCGATTTTGGCAATTTTCCAGCGATTTTGACGATTTTCCTGCAATTTTGGCGATTTTGTAGCGATTCTGGCAATTTTCTAGCGATTTTGGCGATCTTCTAGCGATTCTGGCGATTTTCTAGCGATTTTGGCGATTTTCAAGCAAGTTTCCAGCGATTTTGCAGCAATTTTGGCGATTTTCGAGCGAATTTCGCATATTTTTTTGGCGACTTGAAAATTTTCTAGCAATTTCGGCGATTTTTAAGCTCCTTCTGTGGTCTTTAATGTTTAATTTTTTAGATTCAAAAACCCTGTACTGACTTTGGACAAATTTTACCTCGAATTTTACAAATACAATTTTAGCGATTTTGGCGATTTTCTGGCGATTTTAGCGATTTTTTAGCGATTTTGGCGATTTTCTTACAATTTGCGATTTTGTGTACACAAATTTACCATGTGGTTAACCCCTCGGTTAAATGTTTGCTACAATCCGCCTTAAGGTTTTTGATCCGTCAATGCCTATCGAATCCAATAGTAAGAAAATGCTTTTTGCTAAGAAAATTCAAAATGCCGCTAAAATTACATTTTTCGAAAAAATAGCACTAAAGTTTTCGTTGGTTGAAAGCTTGGTCCATTTTTCAAAGAGGAACTGATGTTTCATTACACAAGGTAGTTTCACAGTCTCGTTCCACAAAATTTACTTACTGTTTAGGACGCGTTTCGGAGTGTTACTCCATCTTCAGCTATAAAAGAAATTAACACAAAATACAAAACAGTTGCCTGGAAAATGAAAAAACGTTTGGGTCAAAGAAAAATAACAGCTTTTGGGTCACACTGTAAATTGATCGAAAGACGCTCAAACATTGAAGAAAGGCGCGAAAGTTTTCGGCTTAAAAAAAAATCAGCTATCAAATTCCGATTTTTGGCCAAAAATTAAGGGCACCTAGAGTGAATATACTTTTAGAAGCAGAATTGGAAGAGCTTTCATATGGGGTCATGAAAAATAGGGGTACCTTTATTGCTATTTAAATTTTGAAAGTTGATACAGATAGACAGACACACAGACAGACATTTTTCAAAAACCAACTTTTTTGGGTTCCCAGTGTCCTAAAACGTAGATTTGATGTTTTTGGCGATTCGATTTTTCTGAATTTTTCGATCGATTCCGCGGAGCGTAGAAGTTAAAAATTGACAGTCTCGGAATCGGCATAGAAACTTATTCTACTTTTTCACAGAATTTGTAAATGTATCATTTAACTTTAACCAACTCAGATTCTGTGAGTCACGGGTCGGGCACTTAATTTACTAAAATCTAAAATACAAATGTTTTTCACCCCTAAAATTAATTTTTTTGCAAAAAATGGCACAAAGATTTTCGATCCGATAATGCAACAGCTATCGAATTCGATAGGTAATAATAATTGATTTTTGCTGAGAAAAACTCAAAAAGGAGCATTTTTGATCCGGCAATGCAACAGCTATCGAATCCGATCTGCTCTTTTAACGTCCATGCTTCGCGGTGCAGGTTATAATAAAACCGATCGAAAAGTCGAATGTCCAAAAACATCAAATCTTCACTTCAGGGTCCTGGGAATTCGAAAAAGTGGTTTTTGAAACATGTCTATCGGTGTGTCGCCTGTCTGTGTGTCTGTCTGTGATCATGATGCAGCTCAAACTACTGAATGTATAGAGATGAAATTTGGCACACATATACTCAGTGGGTAATTTAAATACACACCCTCATTTTTCGCGTTACCATATGAATGTTCTTCAAATTCTGCTTCCAAAAATGAATTCACACTTGTGTCATTTTGGCCAAAAAATGGTGCCGTGAAAAGAAACCTATGCATATCTGTATATTTTTATTACCGGATTAGATACCTGATTTTCTTTCAAGTCGAAAACCTTAGTGTCATTTCAGTATCAAAATGGCCCATTTTTGAATTTATTTTACAAAAAAGCATATTCTTACTATCGACTTCGATAGCTGTTGCATTGTCAGATCAAAGATCTTAGTGCCATTTCTTTGAAAATTTTAGAGACAAAAAGGCGCCATTTTGAGTTTCTCTTAACAATCGAAAAAAAATTCCTCTTTTGCGGCAGTAAAAATGCACTTTTTTAATGACAAACGGCGAAAAAGTTATGTGTGTTCAACACGGCAAAAAACAGATCTTCGAATTTCTGTATTTCTGCATGTTAGGGGTTGTAGCACCTTTATGGGTCGTTTTTCGAAAATAATGCTCAAGACCTTTTTTATAATCATTGATAGAAAGCTATATATTGAATTGCGTGAATCGAGGCGTGAATTTCGGCTAATACTTTTTAAGCGAAATTCCGAGTTGCAACTCCTAATTTTCACCCCCGTGGCTCGATATGGTTCAAAAACAATCCCCTCTAAGATTTTCGCGATATACAAAATTTTATTTCGATATCTGCTTTCGTTCTAAAGTTATCGCTCGGAGGGAGGAAACCTATGATATGTTGGCAACCAACGATGCGAAAGCGTGCTTAACTTACTCTCTACATCATTAGCTGATATGTATATGAATACTCCATGTGAAAATAACCTTCATTGTTAGTTGAATTGCGATAAATATTTTGTTTCGGCTTCCTTTTAATCAAACATTTTAAATGTAGGTATAAGCACGCGGTATGATAGGTTTGGTTTGTAGCGCAAAAGCAACACGTTCACGTCGTACAGTTACAGTGAGACAGTCCGCGGTCGTGGTACAGTCACGTAGTAGAATTTCAGTGACCCGACTAGAGAATCATATGACTAGTACGCACGTGACTTTATATTTACTGTGAGTGACTATTTTTCTCTGGCACGAAATAATGCGAAATTTTGTGCTAATACTGCTATTTGTAAATGATTTTGAAGAGTGAGGGCTCAGTGAGATGGCCCTATTTAACAAATTGTTTACCAATCGAAAAACTACATACAGAAACCAAGACAATGTTAGGTGAGTGAATGAATGGTTCTTCCACGTTCTTCGCCTACTTTTATGATGTTAAAAACGGTTGCAATTTTTTATTGTAATTGAAGCACCCTGTATGAAGTGCCGTCTAAACCAGAGATAGACATTTAAATGATACCCATGTAGCATGTAGTACCTAGGTGTAATAAGACATGCCTACCAAAGGATCAAAAATAAACAATGAAGGTCTGGAAGAAAGTCCTTATACGGAAGTAGGTATAAGTACTTGAAGAACATAAGTATAGGTATGATCCTGTCCCATAGATACTTATTTATTCCATTCCTACTTATAACACCTACTTAAGTTAGGTAAATTGCCATCACATGATTTCTGTGGACCAGATGATAGCAGTCTAGTGAACTCAAGTTTTTACATCATCAACAATAATTTTGTAGGTATTGGCAAAGTTACATAAATCAATGTGGGTGTGGGATCTTTATTTTTCGCTCAAATCCAGCTACATTTTCACCCAACTGTTTACTTATTACTTCATTTTAGTTAAGTGCAGTACACTATACCTAAACCTAAGTAACCTCGTAAGTAACCTAGGTACCGGTGGGTGTACCTACTTATTTTCTCGAGCTCCAGCATTTTTTTTTAAGTTGCGCGTTATCACGCCGAGGTTCGCTTCGCGCCTTTTCTATCTGGTCCCGTTAATTTTCTACGCGATCTCAGTGATCTCACATTCACATCACATGTCTATCATAGGTATTGTATTGAGCAATCCAACAGTCACATGCTTTTTATTTTTTTTAGTGATATTACAGGAATACGGTTATTACCCAGTTTTACTTTTGTTTACATTGACTTGACATATGCGTTAAATAGAAAAAATGCAAACTATTTTGGTTCTTAATTTAGACTTTCTTTATTGAGTTTATTCATTAGATGTCCAAAAATGTATCTAAATGTTTAATGTTTCAATTATAAGGTCAGTGCCAAACAAATTATTGGTTATTTATATAGCTCCAGTAGGTAAATATAGTGAAATTTGATTATATAAATTGGTTAATTGCATCAAGCATAGGCGGGAAATTAGCAAATACGAAATGTTCTATTTTCGGAAAAGCAAAAAGGTTCTGTTCACTCTATCAGAAAGATCTGACATTCTAAATATTGTAACGTTGACATAATAACTGGGGCGGACTGGCCCACCGGAAGACCGGAATCCCTTGTGGCCCGTCGATGGTCTTCTCTCAAGTATTTGGGTAAAAAAAGATAGCTTTGGGGACGTCATTTGATAGCAGTTTGGGTTTGTTAAAGGCAAGTCCACGGCCACAAATTTATGTGAGTTTACACAGTTTGTTTCCTGTGCTTTAGACAATAAGCTTCAAGTGGACAGCATATACACGGATTTAACTAAGGCATTCGACAGGGTGCATCACAGATTGAGAAATTTTGGTGTATATGTGATAATCTGGTGCTACTATTTAGATCTACATTTGTGAATAGATCCCAATTTGTAGAGTATGGCGGATTTAAATCTCATAAGTTTCTAGTAAAAAGTGGGGTAGCCCAAGGTTCTAACTTTAGGACCATTACTGTTTAATATCTATTATAATGATGTTGTATCCTCCATTAATTGTAAGTCTTTTATATATGCGGATGATCTCAAAATAACAAAAGTTATAGTTAGCCTAAATGACTGTTTGGACCTACAAGACAGTATTGATAAGTTAGCACTATGGTGTCACAGGAATAAATTAGGCTTGAACGTGAACAAATGCAAGAAGGTCACATTTACCAGGCGTCTCGCTAAAATTAATTTCATTTATAATGTGAATGGTCACCCTTTGGAGGATTGTGATCACATTAAAGATCTAGGTGTAACTATGGACCGCAGTCTTTCCTTTAATACACACATTGCTAATGTTGTAAAGAAAGGCTTGATGATGTTAGGATTCATTGTTCGTAATACTAAAGATTTCACCAATTTACACTGTACCAAATTGCTGTTCTACTCGTTAGTGAGATCTATCCTTGAATACTGCTCTGTAGTCTGGAAACCCTTTCATAATGTTAACTCGGACCTGATTGAAAATGTGATAAGGAAATTCGCAAAATACCTCCACTACAAAAGTGAGTTTATTTCTCTGGTGTTACATAACTTCTTGCGTTTTACTTAGGTTGTTCATAAATAAGTCAACAGGATTTCAGAAGAAATAAATAAAATGTATTTATCCGCTTGCAAAGCTTTAGGGGTTGTTAGTAGCCTAGGGGTGGGTTCTTGGTTGAAAACTCATAAGGCTTGTTTCAATGGTTTACCGAAATCTATCAAACCCCGTAATTTTTTCAATCCCGCTTGTTAGATCTTAGTGAAAATTTGCTCATCCGCCTACAGTGTCACTGAAAATTAGCCCACCAAATTCTGCCTTGATACGCGGAGTAGTTTTTGAGTTCTCGTATTTTTGTGATTCTGCATGCTAGGGGTTGTAGCGCCTTTAACGGTGCTTTTTCGCAAAACATGATTAACACCTTTTTTTGAAAGAAAGCTATCGAATGACGCCATTTTCGACCAATACTTATTAAAGGGAATTTTGAGTTACAACCCCTAATTTCCACCCCATCTGTCCGACTTTATTGAAAATGCACCTCCCGTAAGATTTCATCGAAATATGTGTATGAGTTGAGTTTCAAATAGCTGCGTGCAACCCTTGCGAAGTTATCATATTTTTTGTGGTGTTCATCCCCTAAATTTCATCCCCCGAAGTTCGCACCCCCCACTTTCAACAGACTTGAAGGTCGAGCGTGCATACCAAGTTTCAGAAAGATACCTTCAGTAGTTCTCGGGTCATTGCAATTAATAGTTTTTCGGTTTTTCACCCCTAGCTCCCATCCCCTTGGCCCGATATGGCCCAAAAGCAATCCCCGCCTTACTTTTTGAGAGGCAAAGCCGTATACCAAGTTTCAGCCCGATATCTCAATCCGTTCTCAAGTTATCGCTCGGACAGAGTGAGGAGCGAGCAAGCGAGTGAGCGGACGGATAAGCTAAAGTATAAGTATATTTGCCCACTTTTGTTTTGATACAAACACCTTGCATATTCGTGGATAGTCGAAGTAAAAGTATTTAACATTAAAAGTAAAAATATTTAACATTAAAAAAACGAAAATGGGAACACATAACAAATAATTTTATAATTTACAAACAAGAACAATAATATAAATTACATTTGGTTCAGGTACTCATCGGTCGAGTAGTAACCGCCCCTGACTGCCATCTTGAATGCAGCGACCCGAGGGGGCCCCTCGATCTTCACAAACAAGAGTGCCTCGCATACTGCAACGGCACTAAAAGTTATGCGCGTAACTTTTTTGTGATAAAGCCTTCGGCTTGAATATGCTTGAATTCTAGTTGATGCCGTAGATTTCTTTAATTTTACTTGAAGTAATTAAAGAAATCTACTTTTTTTGACCGCCAGCGACATCTTAGAGTTACGCGCCCAACTGTTTTATGGTACCGTAAATTTTTACGGCATCAATTAGAAATTTCAATCGAAACAATAAGTTGGTTGAAAGCTTGGTCCATTTTTCAAAGAGGAACTGATGAGATTGCCATGCCCGTTGCCATGACATTTCATTTGACAGATATTTTATCCCTGGAAAACCGTCCTGCTTTTCACTAGTGGTGGTTTTCAGTTCAAAACCATGGTGATTGGTCGACTGTCTATAAATTCTGACGTTTGATTGGTTCAAAATTCTTGAGTTGTTTAACCGACGGAAAACCGCCCTGCTTTTCAGTCGTGGTGGTTCAAAACCATGGTAATTGGTGGTAATTGATTTGTTTAAAATTTTTAAGTTGTTTAATCAAATCAAAATTATGTATACCTGTTTTACCTTCATTACTAATATATGTTAAGGAGATTAAAATATCTGCGATAAGTATATTTACACAATTAAATAAAATAAATAGTCACGAGGAAATTGTTATGATTGTCGATTAGCAGTGATAAAAGCTATTATTGACTTCAGATTGTCATGTGATTTTATGTACCCAACTCATATGACTTTCTGTAACTTATTGCTAGTTTAGTGTGAAAAGAGATAAGTACTCGGAGAAGTAGCAATAAGCATTTGTAGTGGTAGTAAATTTTATTACTGCATTTTGGCTTGTAATGAGCCCTGTCATCCTCATCCCCACACGTAGGAATATTTTGTTGGAAGCATTCAAATCAAGTGCCTCCAAAAATGTCTGTTATTATATTTCAGCGCTCCTCATTGGTTCGTTTCTCACAGTTCCCCACGTGTGACGTCACACACCAGAGGGCGCCCTCCTTACCTAGGCTAAAGTTGAATATATAATACATAAATCTGGACCTCAGAGCCATAGAGTATTAAGTCACATTTTTAAGAATATGCTGTAGCCGTTTGTAGACTTTAATTCCGCCAAAGATTTCTATCTGGCCATCAAATATACAGTATGCCTACTCTCCAAGGTGTCTCTAGGGACGTGGGGAATTGAATTTTATTTTTTTCCTGCTTCCCTAAATTTGTATTGTTACATTACTAGAACTGTAATACGAGTCAATCCGCAAAGAAGCCCATTGGCGGTATATCCTTTTGTAGCTGTTACTTACACTTTTGACGTCAGTTGCTACAGGGTGGGCAATATGTAACTGACTGATTTAAATACTCCGCCATTCTTGATTTAGGCGCAATACTCAGAAAAGCGTAAATCAAAAATAGCGGGGTATTTAAATCATTCAGTTAAATATTGCCCATCCTGTATTTTTAGAAATACTGTGAAAAAGTAAAGTTTCTACTGTCTCTAAGATTGCCAATTTTTTAACCTCCCCACTCCGCTTCACTACTTAAAAAAAATTGGCAGTCTCGGAGACGGTAGAAACTTCTACTTTTTCACAGAATTTGTAAATGTAGCAATTAACTTTAACGAAGTCAGAATCGGTGAGTAGAGCGCGTCAGCTGGGTGAACCGTGGGCCGGGTGTCAATCACTGATGTTGTGTTGCGCATTGTGCTCGGCGTTCAGTTACTAAAATTTGAAATACAAATGTTTTTCACCCCTAAAATGACATTTTCGAAAAAATGGCACTAATTTTTTCGATTCGGCAATACAACAGCTATCGAATTCGATAATAACAATATGCCCTTTTCCTAAGATAAATTCAAAAACGCGAACTTTTGCCCCTAAAATGTTAATTTTCGAAAAAATGGCACTAAAGTTTTTGATCCGTCAATGCAACAGCTATCGAATCCAATAGTAAGAAATGCTTTTGCTAAGAAAGATTCAAAAAGGGGCCTTTTTGCTACTAAAATTACATTTTTGAAAAAAATGGCACAAAGGTTTTCGGCTTGAAAAAAATCAGCTATCAAATTCTCTTAAAAGGGATATTAACCTTAAAAGGAACATGTTGGCAAATGTTATGGGTGATGATGATTATTATTATTATTATTATTATGGTATTTGTCGAAAAGCATAACAAATTTTCTGTTGAACCCTCTACTATCAGACTATCTACACAGAATATAAAGATCCACGCGATGGGGAGGTTCCAGCCGCTTCTCTGCTACCCATTTTTTATATGGAATTGATTATGTAGTCATTTTTTTAACTTCCGAACTTCGAACAAAATAAAAATCATTTTTAACACGCACTATTTTAACTTCTACGCTCGCGAAGCAGTTACTGGAATCGATCGGAAAATTCAAAAAAATCGAATCGCCAAAAACATGAAATCTTTACGTTTCAGGGTCCTGGGAACCCAAAAACGTGTTTTTGTCTGTCTGTGATCACGCTGCAGCTCAAACTAGTGAACGTATCGAGATGAAACTCGAGATGAAATTTGGCACACATATTCAGTGGGGGATTTGTAGGTGCTGATTAGAATCTGGGCCACATCGGTTCACGGAAAGTGCCTTTTTGGCACATCAACTTTTAAATTTTAAATGCAAACCACCATTTTTAGCATTACCATATGAATGCTCTTCGAATTCTGCTTCTAAAAATGTATTCCCACTTGTGCCCTTTTGGCCAAAAAATGGTGCCTTGAAAAAAAACCTATGCATAACTGTATATTTTTATTACCGGATTTGATAGCTGTTTTTTTTTTCAAGCCGAAAACCTTAGTGCCATTTTTTCGAAAAATGTCATTTTAGTGGCAAAAGGGCCCTTGTTTCAATTTACTTTACAAAAAAAAAAATTACTATCGGATTCGACAGCTGTTATATTGCCGGATCAAAAACCTTAGTGCAATTTTCTAACTTCTACGCTCGCGAAGCAGTTACTGGAATCGATCGGAAAATTCAAAAAAATCGAATCGCCAAAAACATGAAATCTTTACGTTTCAGGGTCCTGGGAACCCAATAACGTGTTTTTGAAAAAATGTCTGTCTGTGTGTCTGTCTGTCTGTGATCACGCTGCAGCTCAAACTACTGAACGTATCGAGATGAAATTTGGCACACATATTCAGTGGGGGATTTGTAGGTGCTGATTAGAATCTGGGCCACATCGGTTCACGGAAAGTGCCTTTTTGGCACATCAACTTTTAAATTTTAAATGCAAACCACCATTTTTCGCATTACCATATGAATGCTCTTCGAATTCTGCTTCTAAAAATGTATTCCCACTTGTGCCGTTTTGGCCAAAAAATGGTGCTGTGAAAAAAACCTATGCATGACTGTATATTTTTATTACCAGATTTGATAGCTGACTTTTTTTCAAGCCGAAAACCTTAGTGCCATTTTTTCGAAAAATGTCATTTTAGTGGCAAAAGGGCCCTTGTTTCAATTTACTTTACAAAAAAAAAAAATTCTTACTATCGGATTAGACAGCTGTTATATTGTCGGATCAAAAATCTTAGTGCAATTTTTTCGAAAATTTCCATTTTAGGGACAAAAAGGCCCTTTTTTGAGTTTTTCTTAGCAAAAGGGCATATTATCATTATCGAATTCGATAGCTGTTGCATTGCCGGATCGAAAACCTTAGTGCCATTTTTTCGAGAAAAATGTCCATTTTAGGAGTGAAAAACATTTGTATTTAAGATTTTAAAATAAATGAGCGCCGGGTGCATCAGCTATCCAAACGCTCTGCATGCCCGACCTTTGTTAAATAAAGTTAAATACTAACATTTACAAATTCTGTGAAAAAGTAGAAGTTTCTACCGTCTCCGAGACTGCCAATTTTTTTTCTACAAACACTATTAAAAGCAAAAGTCTTCAAATTATTAATTGAAAACGTCTATGAAATTCGCTGTAACTAAGGTATAGTGACAATTTGTTGTTAACAGCAGTGTTAAAAGTGAATGACTTTTAATACTGTGTCATAATAGTTATTTATCATATAAGTGAAAGTGTTAAAAGTGGTTTTTTCTTTTGTCAAACCTATATTTGAAAAGGAAATTAATGCACGTCAATTTCTGGCGTTTGAAGAACACTACTGAGAATAATTTGCGGTGGTTTGCCCAAGGCACAAACGTAAGGACTTTAGAAGAAAAATTGACATAATTTTCAGTGTGCTTCAATATTCAAAAAGCAAAACGCCCGAGGTCATTTTTAAAAAAATGTCAACTGAAGTATAAAATCGCTAAAATCAATTTTTATTTGTTGCAGTGAGAAATTATTTGCATTTAGTAAAGATCAAGTACGTGTGGTCTTGTTCAGAGAGTGCGACTTCAGAGGACGAAAACTGCTGTTTGATTCAACATCGATCAAACGGACATCCGTTAACCCATCAAAACCGAGGGAAGTTCCAAATATCAAAGAAAATGAGAAAGTGTCGGAAATATCGGATGGATTTGCCTATGTAGTAAGTATAGCGATCTATAGAATGTTTTGGTGACTCTTAAAATAGTATACTAAACCGCAACCTGATTTCAACCAACTGGCTGAAATGGTATTCGGTTCGGTAGCAATGAGTTTCAGGGGCACTTATTTCAAGATGCACAGTCTTGAATCCCCGGCCCGCCTGATGTTTACGCAGGTAATTGACGAAAAATGTAGGAATGCTTTTTAATACTCTCTTGTAGGTATTTTCTAGTCCCAAACATGCAATGAACAGCCGCAGAATTTCCATTTCTAGTCGTAGCTTCGAACATTCCGATAAATTGGATGATTCGGGCGAAAGTAGTGCAAACTCGATAAATGAACGAATAGGCAGCACTACTTCAGACACCGTTTTAGGTATAGCTCGAAACACTTAGAATTTTTTTAAAATTAATTTAGTTTGTAGACCACGTTATAGTGCGCCGCTAGACGTTCCACTCTCACCTGCAATTTCTCATTCAAGTTCTAGCAATGTCGGCGATTCGGGATATTATGCTGATCACTCTTCGACCAACATCAGTAGTGGACCTACTTCCTTATCAAATTTTGGATCCGCCTCTAAGGAGAATAGTAAGTTCTGTTTCTATTTTTTAAACAATGGAAACACTGGACAACTTCGGTGGAAAAATGCACTATCACTAGAAACACCCCACTACACCGAAACACTTGATTTTTACTGCGTTTCGTACGCAATGTGCTCATTATCAAAGCCGAAGCTAAACAACCCTACCTGCGAGAAAAAAAAAACGCGTAGCTCCACCCCTCGGCTGTGACAGTTAGACCAATCATAGGTCGAGAAATGGTCACGCGTGGGTGAACACGTATAAATATAACAAGTCCTCCCTAAAGTAGCGTAAACGGAGATGAATATGCGATCGGGCCTGTATCGGCGTTCATAAGCCTATCTCTAGACTTATAAATTACGATACTTTCCATCGCATCTAGCATCTGCACCTTGTTAACGCTACAAACTAACTTAATATTATCACTTTATTCTATGGTCATTGTGGAAAGTATGTAGGGCAACACTGGATTTCTCAGTTCTGCCATATTTAAGGTGGGCTAAGGGCTCCTTAAATCTGCTGTTGAGAGACCTTCGTGTTTGATCTACATACTTTAGATCACAATTGACAATTGATTTCGTATATGCCAGATTTTTCGCTATTTCCTACTTTATCTTTCGGGTTGATAAAAAGTAGAGATGGGCGATTCCCGGGATTTATTTTTTACGAAAAATTCCCGATATTTTCAAATACGTTTCCAAAAGACAATAAATTTCCCCTAGCTAAAGAAACTTTTCTTGGAAATGTTTCTTGAAAATATTTCCAACAAAATTTCAATAAACTGACTGATCACATTTTCTGGATGGCTTCAACTCAAAGATGTTTTAAATATAAATTGTATAAAAAATACAAATACTTTTAATTGAGCGACGTCAGGAGCGAAAATATAATAGGCCGAGATAACACATGTTGTCTTCATGATTTTATCCACGATTATTAAATAATGCCATTGTTATGTAGGTAACTATGGATACATAATCCCGTTCATAAAATACAGCGTGACTTATGGTCATAAGTCACGCTTCTGTCACATTATTCCATAGTACCTGTAATGTTGGCTGCCCATCCAATGAACATTATGACATTTCAAAATCAAGCGAAAGTGTGCCAAAGTAGATCAAGCGTCAAGCTGTTCCTATCATTTGTCACCATTTTGTTTTTGTTGGTTTGTGTTTACAATAAAAATATAAAGTGATACAAATTTTTGAAGAATTTCAATAATCTTGGATACATACATATATTTCAATAATCGTGGATAAAACGTCGTATTTAACTCGCACATTATGGGCTATTTTTCACTTGCTTGTTTACAGGCCTCGCTACGCTCGGGTTCTAAACTCAACCGCGAGCATAATGGCCTTCATCATTATGAAGACCACGTTTAATAATATACTATTTTCTAATACTAACACGATCTTTTAAAATAAAAAATAAAAAATAAAATACATTTATTACTAATGAGCCATATTGTTACATGGATAAAATTTCTTTTGAATTTTCTTGTCAATTCAAGCCATAAATGTCAAATTTTTTTTATTTATTAGCCTTTAAAACACGTTGTCATGGGCGACGTGTTTTTATGGAATGGCGTGTTTTATAGCAAACATAATAATTCAAACTCACCATAGAAACAGTATAAGATGTTAGTATTAATACTAATAACGTGACATTATGTTAATTTCTTATTAGAGTTGGCCGTGTTTCAATTTAGTGCAGTCTGTTAACTTTTTTTGACATAGGTATCCTAACTAAGTTTCGACATGTGTCACCCCGGGCACCGCCAACTGCAATTAGAAATTTTATAAATGTTACTGTAGTGTACAGGGTGTTGCCAATCTCATTGTCCACTATTGGGATCTCGGAAACTATAAGAGTTAGAATATCTGTTAAATTAGATAAAAGTTGCTCTTTTTTAAGGTGATTAAGAATCTGTAAAGAATTCTTCGATATCTTGAATCGTTGCTGAATTATTCCGAAAAAACTGAAAATTTACATTCTAAAGAAAAATTCATAGCTCCCTAACAGTTGATGCTATTTAAATGAAACTTGGAACTTTTATATTTTTGACAATCTGTCAATTCAATGGCAGTCTCAAAAACTTTCTAGATTTTGAGTAACGACAGTCAACTTTTCTTTTTCTTATGGACTTGGAATTGGGTTTTAACACCATTAGGCACACAAAAAAATCCGCTTTTCAAAAATGTAACCAATCCGGGCCTCTTGAAAGAAAAAATCCAAAGCTTGAGTCACACGATGCCAAGACGTCTTTATTATCGTTCAATTCAATTCCTTTCACATGTCATAAGAATTTGAAAAAGTCAGTGTACTTTTTTACAGTTGTTTTAACCTCCCCAACTCCATCAAAATTTTAAAAAAATGGGAGGTTACTACAATCACTAAAATTTTCGAATTTGAGATAGCACCAGATCTTCACGTTTTGGGGTCTCAGGAACCCAAAAAAGCGGTTTTCAAAATGTGTCTGTGTGTGTGTACGTACGTACGTACGTACGTTTGTAAACACGCCACAGCCAAAACTACTAGACCGATTTAGCTGAAATTTGGTGCGTAGGCATCTCATAACCCAACTTAGATCTGAAAAGCTTTTGGAGCCAATCGCGCAACTAGAAATGCCATTTTGGCACATCAACTTTTTAATTTTAAATGCAAACCCCCATTTTTCACGTCACGATAGGAAAGGCCTTCAAATTCTGCTTCTAAAAATGTATTCACTCTCAGTGCCCTTTTGACCAAAAATTAAAAAAAAATTGATTTTTATCGGACTTTAAAATCGCGGTACAGCCCAAGCCCCTGAACCGATTTAGCTGAAATGTTGCACATGGGGATTGTATTGCACGTCAAAGAGCTGAACACATTTTGGATTCAATCGGCCCACGGAAAGTGCCGTTTTGGCACACCAATATCCAACTTTAAATTATTGACTTATTTAACCATCCAAAACAAGTTTTTGAAAGATTTATTGTCACCATCAGAAAGGTCTTCAAATTCTGGTGTCAAAAAAAATGCAGCAGTGAAGCGGCTGGAACCTCCCCATCGCGTGGATCTTTGACTTGTGTTTCTAGCCGAATTAGCACAGAAATTGTATAAGACTGGTTTCAACGACGGTTTTAGAACTGCCTAAAAAGGACTTACTTATACCTACTTTTCTCTAATGAATGTTTCAATTTGTATGTTCTAAAAAAGTTCTAAAACCATCATGGAAACCAGTCATACATTTTCTTTGCTAATTCGACTAGAAAACCAAGTCAAAGATCCACGCGATGGGGAGGTTCCAGCCGCTTCACTGCTGCATTTTTTTCAATAAGTTTAGGCCGATTATACAAATTATTCACACAAAATTTCAAATTTTGACGATCTCTCAAAAAAGTCCAAGTTGGTTACATTAATGAAAGCAAATTTTTTTGTGTATCCAGTGGTGTTAAAATCCAATATGGCGACCATAAGAAAAAGAAAAGTTGACTGTCGTTACCCAAAATCTAGGAGGCCTATTAAATTTCTGTTAATGCCATTGAATTGGCAGCTGTCAAAAACATAAAAGTCTCAAGTTTCATTTGCCTAGCATCAACTGTTAAGAAGATATTAATTTTTGTTTAAAATTGCGATTTTCAGTTTTTTCAGGATAACTCAATAACGAATCAAGATATGGGAGAGTTCTTTACAGGTTCTTAATCACCCTCAAAAAGCGCAACTTTTTTCTAATTTAACCGATTTTCTAACTTTAACGGTTTCCAAGATCCCAATAGTGGTCAATGAAATTGGCCTGTATATAGTATACTTTTGTTTCCAATATATTTAATAAATGCAATGATATTTTCATCTTGTTACCCGCTACAACAACACTTCTGAAATCTGCATATAAAAATGCGTTCTTCTTACGGCCCATGATTTTGATTCAGTTTTCTTCAGGCGCGGAAACAGGCTAAAAACAAGCGCGCACGTGCATTTAATTAATGTTGACTTGACACTGCGCATAAAAATTTAGAAAACAGTGCCACGTCTGCGCATTTAACGGCGGTATATTATATTAAAATGCGGGAATGTTCCCGGAAATTTTGCCCAAAAAGCTTCCGGAAAAGTTTTTTTTTATAGGGATTGATTTTTTCTCGGAAAGTTTCCAATTTTCCCAATATTTCCTTTCGGAAATATTCTCATCGCCTATCTCTACCTAAAAGATTTGTCAGTTTGTTTTCAGATCTGAAAACTGTCCTTAAATTTTGTTGGGCAAAAAACCTTGTCAAACCTCACAGAGAGGTGCAGATGCTAGATGCGATGGAAAGTATCGTAGTTTATAAGTCTAGAGATAGGCTTATGAACGCCAATACAGGCCCGATCGCATATTCATCTCCGTTTACGCTACTTCAGGGAGGACTTGTCATATTTATACGTGTTCTCCCACGCGTGGCCATTTCTCGACCTGTGATTGGTCTAACTTTCACAGCCGAGGGGTGGAGCAGGTAGGGTTGTATAGCTTCGGCTTTGATAATGAGCACATTGTGTTTGCAACGCGTCAGCAGTGAAAATCAAGTGTTTCGGTGTAGTGGGGTGTTTCTGTGATAGTGTATTTTTTAAAGTAACTCTCTATTTGTAGGTCTTTCGACATTATCACTATCTTCTGGTGGTTTGTACAAAAGATGGCTGAAACGCAATAGTACTTCATTGGATAATTCTGAACCCTCGTTACTTTCCAGCTTCAGTTCATCCCAAGATATTGGTAGCCCTAAACATTCGCGGACCAGCAAATTAGGACTCGCTTTTATTCTGCATCTAACGCCAGGCCAAGAAGAGTTAGTATACTCCGATTTTTGCATACAGCAATAATGAAAAGTTCCTGATTATGTTTGTTTTTAATCAGGAAGTTAAGCCAGTTCTTCATGGAGCACATAAACATCTTGCAAGCAATGGTGTGGCGCGCTAGACAGACCGTAGAGTTGGCCTACATCAGATCCCAAAACTTCGCGTCCATTATGTTCGAAATGGCAAACTTCTCCGCCCAATACCTAGTCAATCTGCTCTCTGGATCTTTCCTCTCTGTAAATATGTGGCTGTCGCTATCAAATGGCTGTGATAACTGCAACAGTATTAGTGCATTCGGTGATCGGACGTTTTCATCTTCTAATCAATTATTTGAAATGAGAACAAACAATTTTAATAGTACAAGAGGTTTATTGAATAGTTACGGACAATATAGTGAGCCTGAACTTAGTTGGGAGGGATTGCTTAGTAATGGTAGCAGCATTTTCAACAGGCTATTGAAGTCGGACTGGGATATTTTTAATCTAAAGAATAGTGTTTTTAGTGAACATGATTTGGCAGCTGAGAAATTCGTCAAAGACTTCTGCGAGTTATTGGAGGTCATCGATGTTAAAGCTACAAATTTGTACGTTACTAAAGGCGCGTTTCGCGTCAAATCGATAAAAAAAATACGATTTGCGGGGATTTTGTTGAAACTAATCCACAGGGTGGTGATAAAAAAATCTTGCATTCTGAAAAAACATCCTTAATAACGAAAATTTAAATTTAAAAATTTAGTGCTCAATTTATGTACCTTTTGTTTATTGCTAAATTATACAAGCCTTTACCATGGACCTTTTATTCTATTCATCTTAAAATTTGGCCGTAAGAGCCGTGTATTAATGAGTTTGGACTACCCTGTACAACTCGGTAACGGTGCTCTCGGAACGAAAACATAAAGTTACACTTTTTCTGTAAATTTACACTTTTAACCTCCCCAACTCCATCACAATAATTTTAAAAAAATGGGAGGTTACTGCAATCACTAAAATTTTCGAATTTGAGATAGCACCAGATCTTCACGTTTTGGGGTCTCAGGAACCCAAAAAAGCGGTTTTCAAAATGTGTCTGTGTGTGTGTACGTACGTACGTACGTTTGTAAACACGCCACAGCCAAAACTACTGGACCGATTTAGCTGAAATTTGGTGCGTAGGCATCTCATAACCCAACTTAGATCTGAAAAGCTTTTGGAGCCAATCGCGCAACTAGAAATGCCATTTTGGCACATCAACTTTTTAATTTTAAATGCAAACCCCCATTTTTCACGTCACGATAGGAAAGGCCTTCAAATTCTGCTTCTAAAAATATATTCACTCTCAGTGCCCTTTTGACCAAAAATTAGAAAAAAATTGATTTTTATCGGACTTTAAAATCGCGGTACAGCCCAAGCCCCTGAACCGATTTAGCTGAAATTTTGCACATGGGGATTGTATTGCACGTCGAAGAGCTGAACAAATTTTGGATTTAATCGGCCCACGGAAGGTGCCGTTTTGGCACACCAATGTCCAACTTTAAATTATTCACTTATTTAACCATCCAAAACAAGTTTTTGAAAGATTTATTGTCACCATCAGAAAGGTCTTTAAATTCTGGTTTCAAAAAAAATGCAGCAGTGAAGCGGCTGGAACCTCCCCATCGCGTGGATCTTTGACTTGTGTTTCTAGCCGAATTAGCACAGAAATTGTATAAGACTGGTTTCAGCGACGGTTTTAGAACTGCCTAAAAAGGACTTACTTATACCTACTTTTCTCTAATGAATGTTTCAATTTGTTTGTTCTAAAAAAGTTCTAAAACCATCATGGAATCCAGTCATACATTTTCTTTGCTAATTCGACTAGAAACCCAAGTCAAAGATCCACGCGATGGGGAGGTTCCAGCCGCTTCACTGCTGCATTTTTTTCTGTAAAATTGCACTTTTTCTGTAAATTTACTCTTTTTTCTGTAAATTACAAAATAAAAAAAGTCGGCAAATATCATGGCAGCTCTACGCTTTCGTAGGTTGCAAAGTAATTGCGAATATTTAGTAACCTATAAGATTATTTTACGTTATGATTTTGGTAAAATTTTTATATGGCTGAGACGTGAGTGACTTCAGAGACTTAAAAATGACGCCAAAAGTTCCGCAAGAGTTTAAATCAATTTGACCTGTTCATGAGATTTTCTCAAAAATTGCTGGTTACAAAGTTATTGCGAATATTTTTCATACTTTATCACCACCCTGTACCCGAAAAATAGCTTATAAATCTTCCGGGCGTTTCGCCGTCTAACAACTATTTGTTAAAATACCGCCGCTTTAATTTGTACAATCTCCGTGCGCGCTCCCAATTAATCATTAATAACTCCTGAAATGATTTTTTTGCATATTTTTTTTTTATTACTCCGGAGAAATTGCTGTTTATGGACAAAGTATTACGTATATGTACTGTGTTAAGTACATTAGGTCAAGAAAAACCCCGTGGGCACGATTTTAAAAATCTGAAAAAATTGTCAGGTCATGTCTCGGATGTGTATTATGGGCTGTAAAAATTTAAAGATGGACGTTTAATAAATGAGGAGAGCGATTTTTTTCCTACCCCGCTGTGCAATTTGTAAGAGTAGACTTAAAATAGGCTTTTGTTTACGATAGAATCACTACTAAAATATGTACAGGCTGTTCTAATGAATATATTTCGTAAACCAAATAAAATATGAAAATTCGCTCGGACAGTTCGATTTTTATTTGGAAGGGGACACTTAAATCCATGCTTGGCGCAATTTCAAAACTCACCCCCTAACCCCCACTTCAAAATTTTAAATGGCAACCCCCCCCCCCACTTGTGATACATCATTTGAAAGCTAATTTCATTGCCAATCTAAAGCTGTAACAATTTTTGATATTTGTTCAACTCTAGCGCCCTCTATCGTCAAATTTTGAATTACATTAGGGTCCTTTCTGATACATCATTTGAAAGGGTTTGAAATGATATGTAAACTAATGCAAGAATTTTTTGAATCCTTCCATTCGTTCAAACGTTAGGAAGATATTAATTTTTCTTTAAATTGGAAATTTTCCGATTTTTTGTGATAACTCGGGAACTAATCAAAATATCGGGGAATGCTCTTCAGAATCATAATCACCAAGAAATAGCGCAAACCTACCACTGCTACCACCTTATATATCTCAATCTCAGTTTCCAAGTGCTTCGAGATTTTTTCAAAGTTTTTATTTTTTATTGCCAAGGGCCTAAGTTTGATTGCATTTTTGGAAATAGAATTTGAAGACCATTCATAATACAAGTACCTACTGATAAAAGAAATGGTGGTCATCTTAAGTGTTTTACGAGTCCAGCGGGATAGGAAAACAATCGCTGTCTACTCATTTATTAAACGTCCATCTTTAAAATTTTACATACTTTACAAAATATTTTTTTCTTATATTTCTAAAAACAGTCAAATCCTTTAAGAAAAACAAAAAAGAAATTATACCCCTGTGACAAGAAACAAAGATGCTTAAAGATTTCCCCAATCCCGAACAACAAAATCAATTCCTTACAATTAGACCCCCTAAAAAATCTAAAAACCCCTAAAAGAATCGACCAATTTTCAAGAACTTCAAAGCATTACACAAATTAAGCCCTTCTTTATAAACTTTATCCCCCCCAGGCCCAAAGTTAACCTAAAATTAAAATATCCAGAAAAAATCCCAAACACTTAATTTAAGTTTCTCTATATTCCAGGAATTAACAAACCCACTTATTTTTACTATACGGGCAATAAATAACACAGAACTAGAAAATATCCCCCACCTTTTTTTTCTTTCCGCGCCCCCGCGCCCCCGCCGTATGTAAAAATCTCCTTAACATACAAATTAACTTAAACATTAAATTATTTACGTTACTCAAGATAGGATACTAGTAAAATTCAAGGGTATTATCAATCAAAATTAAATGTAGCTAATAGGGAAATATTTTTACTAAGAATTATCAATCTAAAAGTTCTTTTTCCACGCCGAAAATGTGCAAAATTGATGGGATAGAGTATGGAAAATCCATTTTCTTGTGATTTTCTTTGGAATCTCAAGCATATGGGATGCAAGTAGGTTAAACTTGTTTGTTTTTTGCTGATCACGCAGCATCTGATAATTTTAGGTATTTTGAGTGCCCCAGTTACCCACTTTTATTCCACGAAATTGAACTTTCAAATCGATTTTCCCCGAAAACGGCTTGAGCTATCGAGTTTCAACTAGAGCACCTTTTTTACGTAAAAATGTACGGAGAATTCAATTTGTGCTCACAATTGACCCAAGGTGTACAAAAAAGCTCGATACAAAAATGTTCAGCACAAAAATCTACGACAAAGTTCAAAATTTCGTGACCTTATCGTAAGCCGTTCCTCAGAAATTGAAGAAATAACAATTTTTACCCCCTTTGAGGGGCCCCCTACCTTCCTTAGGACGAATTTTTCGAAAAATGTTTACCAAACTTTTAGTCCTAATTTTGACCGTAGAACGCACTAGTAAAATATTGCAGCCTAATTACGGGACAGCCCTGTAGTTTCAACAAAATCCCTGCAATTCGTATTTTTTTTGACGATTTGACGTGGAATGCGCCTACAGTTTAACAGCTTGTAATGAACGTTTTTTTTAGTTTTATGAGTACTTTGGTGACAGCTATTCTGACCCATCATTTGGGGTGGGTCAGCACTTGCCTCCCTGCAGCTCAACATCAAGAAAAACATCCCCAGAACCCTTTATGGGGCGAGCTAACGGATTTATATGGCGCACTAGGCCATCCAACTAAGTTGGCTCAAACTATCATAACAGGAACAAGTCGAAAAGATATGGTTTCGAAAATTCTAGTCACAATGACATATTTTATTCGCTGCTGTGATGTGGACAGGAGAATTCCTTTTCGAGGAAATTTGGAGGAAGAAAATAGTCTTGCTGAGGCAATTTGTCAAAGTTACGCTTGCATTCCAAAGGAAAATTACAAAAAATATGAAGACCATCTCAGAGAATTTATGCCCAATAACGACAACGATTTCTCTGAGAAAAACCTCGCAAAAACTAAAAGCGTTGGAGATTTAACGAAAGATTTGAACAAATTGTCAGAAATTAACCTCAATGAATCTCATGTTGAACGTTTGAAAAAAAGCAATAAAATGTGTCGAATTCCTAGCAGTATAATGCTTTGTGATGTCAACGAAGAAGAAAATGCCGAAGAAGAGAGAATTGAAGGAAATTCTGACGTAGTTTTCGTGTTGGGCGATAACGAAGAGTTGATCGGTTTAAAAAAAGAAGCGAATGATAAACCAACGCGACCGTTATTTTTAAGCAAGTCAAATGGTAGCCTTGAAGATACTGGAGATTTCAAAGATTCAGATTTTATCGAAAATCGTAACTCCTTAACTATAAAACCAAGCACTTCATGGACTAATTTAGCAGGGAAAGAAGTTTTAAACCAGGCCAAAAAAATCTCAACTGAAGAATGTACGTCGAAAAATTTTACCAGATCGCAAAGCGTCCCCCCAGAGAATGGAAAAGCTGAAGAAAGTGGGCAAAAAGCAGCAAAATACCAGTATTTCGGCGTCAAATTCAACTTAAAACAATACCCTCAGGTTCTTTCAAATTACATGAAGGGTAAGAATTTGGAAATGTCCAGCCTGCATTTTGGGGATAAAAACCTTAAAATTGACGAATTATCTTCGCTCACTGAAACAATCGGCGCAAAATACCCTGGATTTGATTCAAATTATGACGATGGAGGGCTGCAAACGCCCTCGAATGCTTCGGAATTGGAGTTTACTAGCGATTTGTTCACGGCACCTTTAAATTGCGAACAAAGCAGAGAGTCGAATGTTGAGTCGCCTTCATCGGACAACTTGAAAAACGGATTTGAGGATTGTGATATAGTTAAGACTGGTCGTAAAATATCGATATGTAATAAAATGAAAGTTGTGGAATTACCAATGCCCGAGACTAGATTTCAAAAAGCAGCTGTTGAGCCAGTAAAATATATTTATTCTTTGATGAGGGCTCCTAGTGAAATTTATTTGCCGGATATGGTGCTGCAAGGACCACTACTGCCGAAATATAAATGGGAATCAATGTTGAAAAATGATCTAGCATTGGCCAGCCAGCATTCTCTTATTGATCAACCAGTTGAAGAAGCAGTTGCTATTATTGCAAACACAGATACTTGGTAACGTAATCGTAATATCTCTTTTATCCACGATTATTAAATAAGATACAGCGTGACTTATGGTCATAAGTCACGCTTCTGTCACATTATTTCACAGCACCTGTAAGCATAAGCTGTTCCTATCATTTGTCAACATTTTGTTTCAATTCAATTCAATTTCAATGATCTTGGATAAATATATTTCAATAATCGTGGATAAAACGTCGTATTTAACTCGCACATTATGGGCATTATTCACTTGGTTGTTTACAACCCTCGCTATGCTCGGGTTCTACACTCGGGTTCTACACTCAACCGCGTGAATAATGGCCTTCATAATGTGCTCGTTTAATAGTATTCAATTTTAAACGCTTGATTTTTTCTTAAATAGGGACGTCCAACTGATGTCTAGTCACACTTTTACCATTGATAGAAGTACAACAGGAATTAGGGTTGGAATGTCCCAGCTTGTTGGAAATATGTTAGAATCAGTATTACAAATGTACAAGTTGAATGTTCCTCCAGGACTGGTTGGTATTTGTCTCTTATTGAGAAAAATTCGATACAAATTATTTTGTTTCAGTGTCTCGTGCATCTTGAGAGAACGTTACAAGAAATTTGTGTTCGCTCGAAAGCCGTTGCTGAAGTGTTGCTAACAACGGAGTTTTGCAGTATAGAGCATTTAACGTCAACTTTGCACATAGAGGTCAATGATGTACCCCTACTTCTAGCTATAGCTTCTACGCATACGCCTCAAGTTACGCAAAAATATGGACTTAGCTTTCAATAGGCCATTTGTCAAGTGTTTTCTATGTCTTTATATTTATTTTTTTTGTACATATAAACGCGATTTTTTATTTATACTGTATAATAAACAATGCATCCTCTCCTGTAGATGTGGTTGAACAGAGGTCTGTTCCGCCAACATTAATTACGTATAACTTTGGATTTTCTCTATTACTTGATGTTGATGCGGTTATTCAAAAATAGTAATTTATTGTATAGAGAAACAGAAGTTACAGATTTTAGCGCAAAAACTATAAAACAGACTTCTCCCCCGTGTATAATACAATTTTTCTTTCTACAACCGCTGTGAAACATTAGAAATATTATTAATTTGCATAAATAGCAGGTTCCGCCATGTTTTAGCAGTTTAATGTCAGAACCGTTGCCTTGGTGATAAAACAAGAGTGACTACCACTAAGATTGTCAAATCTGCGGGGGAAACATACGCATTTCAACCCAAGGGAAATGAAATAATAATTTACTTCAACCTTAAAGGGTAAAATGTGACGCTTCAGCAACTGTCGGAGGTAGAAAACGCCAACATTTCATATAGGTTCTAGAAAAAAAGTTTTCCTATGTCTGGCAGGGAATTTCACTCAAAACTCCCCAAAAGCGATTTGTATGAAGTTGGCAACATACATTTTTTAAGTTACCTACCTAATATTGAAAGGATCATTTTCAGTGATTCTTGACGTTTCCACATCGCCCTATAGTCCTTAAAGCGATTGTTGAGAGGTTGCTATATAAAAATCAATGAGTGACCATGGTAATCACTTTTACTGCAAAGGCACTAAATGTGGAATTTTACCCCCGGTTCCATAATAAGAACGTTAAAGCTAAAGCCGACTTTAAAAGGCGGTTTTAACCAATAGGTTGTAGCCATTTTCAAATATTGCTAAGCAATATACATTTATTTAAAGGGATCTTTAATTTTCATTATTTTGCCCAGCGCTAATGATTTGGAAAATTTTTGATTCGTTAAGTCGTACAGTCGACAAAGTAAGTCATGCACTCGGGTCTTGAGCGTTACGCACAGATTTGGGATACCACCATCGATAGTGGTCATTTCTATCTGGTATTAGTACCGGCACCAGTTGGGGGTTGCGTTGGTAGGTCAAGGAACTTCAGACCGTGCGCAGATAAGAGTTATGCGGCCCACAGATCAGTAAAAAGTGCATTATTTAGTTTCTCGACTGTACCTTTGAACATACAGGATGCAAACGCCAGGTGGACGTCAGAGCAATTTGAATGAATGGGCAGTGGTATTTCTACACTTCATTCAAATTATTTTTGGATTCTGTGAACGGCATACGTTCCGTAAATATCGCAGGCCTCATTTAAAATAATACATAGAAACAAAAAAGATTTATTAAGAAAATTTCATGCACCAAGGATACATCAAAAATAATTCAGTTCCGCGAGGTTTAAGAAAAATCTCCTCCACAAAAACTACAAAACTGTCTACACCACTGCCAAAATTGAACCAAGTGAACTTAAGCACTTAAGCTAAGATACAAATAATAAAGCTTAAATGATAAAGTTGATTTTGGGCGGGAATCTTAAGCTTGACAATTATACTGCCCCACTGTCAAATGTGCCCCACTCTCCCCTACTGTTGGTTATTATTAGATTTAACACTTGAGTTCACGTTTTTTACAAAATACAATAACATTATCCCAACGTGGTACTACGCCAGGCACACACTTATGGCCTTAAGGTGAGTTTTCACTTCGCGGATGGCGGATTTGCGGAACGGTCCGTGATTGGTCAAATTTAGAATATTTTCAAACATTTTCAAAAGTTGACCAATCAAATCAAATCCGCGAAGTGAAAAGTCACCTTTATACGGTCTTATTCTGGATGACATTGAAAAACCTTTCAATATTGAAAACTTTTAAGACATCCAATTGGCTAGTTATCAATTCCTACTGGTGTTGCTATGGGAAATTGAAAATTAATGTCCAATTCAATTGAAAATCACGGTAACAGGTAAAAGTTGTTGCTTGAATTTTCAATTGAAATCGCTGTTTTATTAAGAGTCGCTATAGCAACCGAAAAAATCACCAACTGAAAAGATCACCAATCGAATTTCTTAAAAGTTTTCAATATTGATAAGTTTTCAATGTCATCCAGAATAAGACCGATAGTGTCGGCTATATTTTGCACACCTCTGAATAATCCAGATCATCTAAACGAACAATTATTTTACTTTCTTTCAAAATAATAATTGCGAAAATTTTACTTGAAAATTTTTATCCAATATTACGAACGAGGATTTAAATCTTTACAACGGATTCTGGCCAATCAAGAGAAATTATATCGGAAATTTTTCTGTCAGGTTCCTACTGTCAGGATTTTGTATTTAAGTGAAATTTTCTCGCTGAATACCACTCGTGATCCCTAAAGTTTCCGAAAATTTATTTTTGACAATTACTCCAGATTTTTTGCCGCGGAAATCAGTCGTAAATTAACGAGAAATTCAGTGTGGAAAGTTTTCAAATGAACACCCGTAATTTTCGTAATTGTCTACTAATGTCGCCGACTAAATATTGGATTCAAACCTATTCTACACGCCGGTAGGCCATGGAAATCTGGTGATATATTGACAACAAGACGGTTGCTGTAAAAAATCCCTATAAACTGCCTATTATTGATTAATTCAAAATTTTGGGTTAAAGTTTCTGTCAAAATAAGATTTTTTTCAGTTAAAAATTGAAGAAAGGACACTAAATCTACGCAATGACGCAAATTAAAGGCGGACTTATCCCAGTTGAATTTTATTAATATAAGTACATCTTCTAGACATCTTATGGCAGATTTAGAAGAATCCTTCCCGTTGGCTTGACAAATAAGTACTACCACTATAGAAAACAATTTTCATGGCCTACTGGCGTGCAGAATAAGTTTGAATTCTATTTGAAACACTCGAGATTAGCCGATTCTATATCCGATCTCAAATTGACGTCACGACTTGTGGAGTCTATTCTGGATTTTCGAACTAGGTATGTTTTCTCATCGTAACTTTGTTAAGAATTAAGACCAATAAAAGCTCCATGAAACCTTATAGGGAATTAGTATAAGTAAAATATGGTAATTTAGTTCCTCTTCTTTATTGCACTTTAATTTATGTTGTAAATATATGGGCACTATGTACGTACACTCGAGTGCAAGTGAATATTAACGATTTGGTCAAAACAAGTAGGCAGTGGCGTATGGAAATACAGTGGCATCGCCTATACTAATTTTGACAAATCATTCTCTTGCACTCGAGTGTACTTAATTTTTCACAATGGTCTAGTTTAAGTCATTTCAAGGAGCACGCACATAAACAAGTCACGAAAAGGGCCCAAAAATTCAAATTTAGAAGGGTACAAAAAGCTAAGGTGGGGCATTGGGACAAGTGCCCGGTTTGCCCCCCCCCCTTCCGGCGCCCTTAATGATTTTTGAAGAATCGTCAGACTCACAATGATAATAGCGCGGGGTGCTTGACTTTGACTTTACATATACCTACACTCAATAACCTTTGGAAAAATCTATCACAGCTGGTAAAGGTAATTGCTTATAATAAAGATCAAGATTTTCTTTGAATATTTCTGCAACATCTTTCGCCCTGCTATCACCTGCCATGTGTGGTGTAATGAACACCTAAAACAGTAAGAAATAGATTGAAGACCCAAACTCACTTTCTCCTACTTCATTTTTTTTCCACAGAGGGCTATTTGTTGGGAGTGGTTCTTCCGGAAAAACATCGAGAACGGCTGCTGAAAGCCATTGTTTTTCAAGTGCCTTTATCAAATTTGCTTCAGAAATCACATCTCCTCTACCAATATTAATTAAAACAGATTTTTTGACTTTGCAGTGCTCAAGTATGTCATTATCTAGCATTCCTTTTGTCTCTGGTGTACTTGGCAAAACATTTACAACATAATCACAATTTTTCAACAAATCCAGTAATGTATCTTTAGTGTAATATTTATGGACATAAGAATATTCCTCGATGTTTGGTAGGGAAGGTTTTCTGCCCATTGCCATTATCCTTGCACCCAAAAAATTTAAAGTTTGACCTACTAAAAAGTGTTCAGCATCAATACAGTAATTGTTTAAAAATTAAGTATAATTATTACTTCTGCTACCAATATTTCCCAAACCCAAAATTCCAATGTTGAGATCAAAAATCGCTCTATAATTACTCTCCCTTAGCCAGGTATGATTTTTTTGATTCTCTCGTATCTTAAAGAAGTTTCTTTCAAGGTTCACAATATTAGCAATCACATATTCACCCATAAGCTTTCCAAAGTGTCTACCAGTAAATCTAGTAATTGGAAAGGGTAAGGCTTCACGCACATGAGGCATGAGTGTATTTACTCCCGCCCAAGTACCTTGAATCCATTGAGCATTGGGGAGACTGTACAAATGTGGCCCCAAAAGGTCAAAATCACATATTAAAATGGCACTGTTCTTAAATTGAGAATCAGTTTCTAAAATGTATCCTGAAATTTAATAAAATACTATCAAACTGCTTACCTACCTGGGCATTTTACTTCATAAAAGCTCACATTTGGGAGCGCTCGAGAAAGTTCTGTGATTAAATTGGGAATTCTACTAAGAACAGGTACGATCAACGAGGACATTTTTCTCTGATAATCTTCTGAATTTATTAAACATACAAATTAAAGTCACCTCTTAAAGCAAAGAAGTTATGGGGGTTATTGGAGGTTATGTACATGACGTTTCGTTGATGTGGTACAATCATATTAGCCTTTTTTTCGCGATTTCGTCCAGTTGACCGCAAATTCATAACTGTGATTGGTGCATTTACCACATTTCCTAGAGATTTGTTTCACAAAATTGTCAAACTAATGTCAGTTTCTAACACACCTCCGTGAGACGATTTTAAATGGTCAGCGCTATGACTTGTCGCTAGGCAACAGTCTGCAAAATGGATAAATGCACCAATCACAGTTATGAATTTGCGGTCAACCGGGCGCAATCGCGAAAAAAGGCTATTATGATCGTATGTAATCATGTGAATAATGAATGATATTACGGAAAGGTTACGGCACTACTGTACGGCCCCGCCACCTACGTCACTTATGGTACAGCTTATGGTACAGTCGAGAAACTAAATAATGCACTTCTTTGTTGATCTGTTGGCCGGGAACTCTATCAACACAACCCCCAACTGGTGCCGGTCCTAATATTAGATAAAAATCACCACTATCGCTGGTGGTGTCCCAAATTCTGTGCTTAACGCTTAAGACCCGAGTGCATGACTTACTTTCTCGACTGTATGGTGATCGGTGACTATCATGCCGGTGGCGGTGGGGGTGACTTGGTGACTGCCATGCCACTGCCCACTGCCACAGATTTGACAGATTCTGACTGCTGGTCAGACCAGTGGCGTATTTAGGAAGCTTGCCTAGGGGGGGTATACACAATAACACGTGAATAACACTGCACTGATAGACGGCGGCAACGACGCGTGGGAGGGTAGGGTTAGCGCCGCAGGCGAAAATTTTTTCATGATAATAGTAATAATATAATAATAATTATAAGTTTTTCGCCGGTAGTCATTAAAAGTGCATTTTTACTGCCTCTTTGTAAAAATGCACTTTTTTAATGACAATCGGCGGAAAAATTATGTTCAAGAGGGCAAAAAAACAGATTTACTACCTTTTATTGGCTGGATTCCTTAGCCGCGGCCGTAAATCTGCAACCTTTTTAAAGCCTTATTAATAAACAAATAACTAGTATATGGGACGTATTAACAAAATAAGATGAATAATATCGAATTTAAGTAAGCAGAACTAAAAAAAATGAAAGAAAACTACAATGATATAAACTGCTCAACAATTCAATTGGTCCACCCCGAAAATTTGAGTCGAATTCAAAATGCCGCAACTCCTAAAGCAGTTGATCGATTTGAATGAACCTTTTTTCCACGGATAATCCATTCCATTGGGCACGACACGAGATGTTCCGCGTTTTATGCAGGTGCCCCTTATTTGATATACAGGGTGTCAGAGCCGGGTACTGCAAAATGACGAAAATTTATAACACCCCCGATTCTGAAAGAAATTTTTCTAATTTTTGCCTGGTTGAGAAGACGTCTCAGGTTCATACCTCCAGATGTTTTTTTGAAATTTGCTCTATCTCCTCTAATTAGGGTGCAGGGCCAAAAAAACTGTTTTTTCATCGGTAGTTAACAGAGAGCCTCTTTAACTTCTACTCCATTTTTAATTTCTTGAGGTCATTGTGTCGTAAAAGCGTTACTCTAGGACACCATGGGGTCAAAATTAATCTAAAACAAGGTGACCCAGAAAAGGGGGCCCTTCGAAATTGACCCAATTTTATTCTGCTTTCGAAGTAATCTTTAAGTAAAGACGGACTAAATTTGAAACGATGCTTTCATAGAACCATTTGTCCTGAACATTTTAAGATGTTCTTCGTCAGAATCGGATCAGAATCACCGGTGTTCAACTCAACTCTTCAACGGACAAAATACAGCCCCTTAAATTCGTAAAACCAAGGTGACAAAAATGAAAACAAAGAGCCATATTTCGTTGACAAGGTAACGATCCTTCAGGCTTTGTCAAAATTTTTGTCGCCTTGGTTTCACGAAATTACAGATGTGCGAAATGCCTGCTTTTTGTCCGAAATCCTTCAACCAAAACACTGATCTCAGCACAGCCAAATGTGATCCAATTCAGACGAAGAGCATCTTAAAATGTTCAGGATGAATGGCTCTATGACGGCATCGTTTCAATTTTGGTCCGTCTTTAATCAAAGATCATTTTAAACGCAGAATAATTTTGGGTTCACTTCAGTGGGCCCCCTTTTCTGTGACATTTTATATCAGGATAATTTTGCATTGATGACAATTTAGAGTGAAGTTCTTGCGTTACAAGGACCCCCAGAAAATTAAAATTTGTGTACAACTAAAGGCGCTATTAACCACCGATGAAAAAACAGTTTTTTCGGCTCTGCACCCTAATTAGAGGAGATGGAGCAAATTTCAAAAAAACGTCTGGAGGTATGAACCCGGGACGTCTTCTCAACCAGCTAAAGAAAATTAGAAAATTTTTTTTCAGAATCGGGGGTGGTTTAAATTTTCGTCCTTTTGCAGTACCCGGCTCTGTCACCCTGTATATCAAATAATGGATACCTGCATAAAATGCGGAACATGTCATGTCATAGCCAATGAAATGGGCGATCCGTGGAAAAAAGGTTCATTCAAATCGATCAACTGCTTGTGGAGTTACGGCATTTTGAATTCGACACAAATTTCCGGGTGGACCAATTGAATTGTTGAGCAGTTTATAAAGGGTGTCCCAAAAAAAACCGAACGATTTATTTTTGGTTATAACTTTATTATTGTGGGACCGATTTTCCTCGATTTTATACGGGACGTAGCGAAAAGATGAGGCTTTTACAATCTGTAATCATTTTGCAGATGGCGCCACTAATATTTTTTTTGTGGCAGTTTTTTACAGGAACACTTTTTGATTGGCTGGAGTTGAACCATCTGTGAACCGATCAAAATGAAATTAGTATAGGATGAAAGCGAATGCTTTTCTTTTCTAAAGCAACTTTATAAAATTTTATTCTGACTGTTCTTGATTCATTTATAATTTTTTTTGTGATGCTTTAAAACAAGGATTTTTGAAGATTTATTTTTTATTTGGTCACCAATCTTGACAAAATTTGCAGAATCCTAAGTAACACCATCAATATTTCACAAAATGATGTCACTTTGCAGATGGCGCCACCCTAGCAACTTTTTATGAACACATTTGATTAAAAAATTAACGAGAATAATATGAAATTGTAATTAGTAATAAATGTTAGCACTAAAAGTGGCTACAGACAACAGGCTGGAATTTAATAAACAACAATTCTGGATTTTAAAATAAACCAAATATGTGCTTTATAACAGTCATAAGCTGAAGAACAACTTGTCGAGTTCACAAACAAGTCAATGTTAGACCATTTTTTTGGGTTTCATTTATTTTAACATTTTGTATAACGATATAGTACCTAAGTGAAATTCCTGCACAAAGTACCTAACGTTATTTTACGAAAGATTTAGGGTGTTACTAAGGATTCTGAAAATTTTGTCAAGATCGGTAGCGAATTAATATCAAATAAATCTTAAAAAATCTGTTTTAGAGCATCGCAGAAAAATTTGTAAATTAATCAAGAACGTTCAGAATAAAATTTTGTAAAGTTGCTTTGGAAGAGAAAAGCATCAGCTTTAAGCTTACACTATTTTCATTTTGATCGCTTCACAGATGGTTCAACTCCAGCCAATCAAAAAGTGGCCTTGTAGAAAACTGCCATAAAAAATTCATTAGTGGCGCCATCTGGAAGATGGTTGTCGATTCTAAAAGCCTCATCTTTTGACTACGTCTCGTACAAGATTGGGGAAAATTGCTCTAATAATAATAAAGTTATAACCAAAAATAAATCGTTCGGTTTTTTTTGGGACAGCCTTTATTAGCATTCTTCCATTTTTTTGCTTGGCCAAAGTGTCCAGAACTCCGCAAATCGATTTTTTCTTTGCGATGAACTTTTTCTATGTGTATCATGTTGATTTATAATTCATATTTATTCAAGGAAATAAAAATTCGTTTTTTAAACGTCATTTGAAAATTATAATTATTATTACTATTCGAAAGGGGCACAGGGGGATGAAAAGGACTTTTTAATGCAGAATTTCACGAGGAATATTCCTGATTAGAGTAATTTTTTGTCCGTTAGATAGTTTAGCCGAAAAATGCTAAAAACTAGCGCCATGTCCACTTATGGGAGTAGGTTTTTACCAAAAGAGGGATGAAGAGCTTACGTTTGGGAGGTGTTAAGTTTGCGGCCCTTCATTTCAGGGCCCATCGGCAGTCCGTAGCAAAAATTTTATTTTATAAATATGTTCTACTAAAAAATCTAATTTGACTGATCTACAATTTCGGACGTCGTTTACGAGAATTAGGTGGGGATAAGGAAAATAATCAAAAGGACTTTTTCAATGCAGAATTTCATAAGAAATACTTTTGATATTACAATAAATTTTTTGTCAGATGGGATAGTTTCGCCGAAAAATGCTAAAAACTAGCGCCATGTCACGTTTGGGGGTGGTTTTCACCAAATAAGGGATGAAGCGCACACTTAGGGGATGGGAACTTTTCGGCCCTTCATTTCAGGTGCCAACAGGAGACCGTAGCCAAAATTTCAAAAATATATAAATTATGTCCTCTATTCGTCTTTTTTGGATCTAATATGAGTGGATTCTATGTTAAAAAACGGACTATTATACCTACTTACTAGTACCCGTAATGTGCATGCAGGGTCCAATAAGTCAAGATTTGTAATTAATTCGGCTTCATGGAAGCTTTGATGAAAAAAAAATGAATTCATAAAATTACAGGTGCGTAAATTGTGTCCAGCCTGTACACTGCATTCTATATCACTATAGTAACTTTTTGGGGTAGACCGCAAACTAAACCGGCACCGCCTAGGTTTATTCACAAGTAAATAAAAGTAATAATTCATTCATATTATTTAATTATCTATATGAACATTGTAACAATAAATGAGAGAGCTACCATGCTATGATACTTGTACACGTTGTATACGATGAAATCAGATCTAAAAAAAAAGTAGCACGTTATTGCCATTGACTTAAATGCAGGCTCAACAAAAGTGTCAGGAGGACAATGCAAGAGATATAAATATCGATCAGACTTATTTCACTATTTAACATACATAATAATAATGATTAAATAAAAAAGAAGGTTGAAAAACACTAAAGTTTATTTACACATTTTCACACTGTTATCATTTAGAAAAAAAGTTTTTTGCAAAAACCCTAACTTATTTTTATGTACAAATTGTAAAAAAACAAAAGTCAAAAATATCATTACACAATAATTTTGGATTCCCTAATCGAGTCAACGAAATTTCTCGCACAGTCGAGAAGGATCAACAAATAAAGAGATACAAAAAAATAAAACAAGGTCCAATAAAAAGTAAATAAAGCACATAAAAATTTCGTTGACTTGAATGTAAGCCCAACGTTGTAATTTTGTCTAGAAAACATTCGAGTCCTTGACGCACCTCCATTTAGTTTAATTACAGTTTGATTACAATTCTTCATTTTTTAAGCTTACTAATGTAATTATACCCTAAAAGTATTCATTGTTTATTATTGGGAATACATGATAATTCTCAAGAAGCGTAATGATTCAGTTCATTTAAAACTGACTTCAAGCAATACTCGATCCCTTACAATTAAGTCAAGTTCAAATGTATCACAGTCCACCAAATACCCACAATTAGTCATTAATAACTTTTTATACACTTTTGGTTTTACGACGCACTCTCACCACCTTCTTGCAGTTTTTGCGCGTTTTCCGCTTCCGCTCTTGCAGCCGCCGCTTGCTCCGCTGCGGCCCTTGCGGCCGCCGCAGCAGCCGATCGACTAGCGCTAGATCGCAAATTCTTCTTCTCTATTATCGCCTCGGGGTCTATGGGTGGCAACTCCCCTGATTTTCGTTTACCCCTCGTCCTTTTCGTGGCTTTCTTTGGAGGACTTTCCGGAGGATTTTCAGGGACAGTTACAGCTGCCACTGCTTCTTTCTTTTCCATTTCTTTAATTTCAGTCTCTTTGGAAGATGGCGATTGCGGCGGAGTCTTCTCTTTTTTGTCACTCTCACTTTTTGTCTCTCTATGTTCTTTATCGACACACACACTTTTCACTACAGTTGAGGGTGGCAGTAAAGTCTCAATGTCTATACCTTCATGTTCGTTTACTTTTTCAGACTGAAGTGAAGGCGTTTCTTTTGTTTTTTTCTGTGCATTTTCTTCCACTCCACTCGATTCGGAGCATTCGGAGGGCTCACGCTGGCGTTTAGCCGCTTCAGAGGCGTTGACTGTACTCGACTGTTCTGCATCTTTGCCTTGTTCTTGGGATTTTTTACTAGAACCGCTTGTTTGACTTTCGAGTAGTTTGGTGAAGTCGCTGAAGCCAGAAACTCCCCTTTTGTCTTTATACTTTTCGGGCGATGCGAAGTCCGGCGGTAGCATAGTGCGCAAATTGTCTAAAGCCTTCCTTTTTTCATCCTTTCTATCACATTTGCTTCCTGGCTTTAGGTTAGCATCCGATGAACTGGCTGCTCTTGAGATACTTTCTAGAATTTGGGTATCAGGTGGTAGAAGAAGTTGTTGAAGTTGAGCTTCCCTGCTAGATCTTGATTGCTTTGAACCAGAAGTGGAAGTTGTTACTGAACTACTTGGTCTAGTGGAAGTTGCACTGCTGGATTTAGTAGTTTTTAAGCTTGAGTTGGGCGAACCAGCAGGATTTAAACTTCCATTCAGCAGACCACACTGTTGGGCCAATGTGTCATACGCTGCAGACATTCCTGGTTGAAGGGTGAAAGGATTTAATCCTCCTAGTCCTAAAGGAGTATACAATAAGCTAGGATTTGGGAAAAAGAAAGGAAAAGGATTCGTTGTTGGAATTGAACTGCTGTTGCTACTGCTAGTAGATGACTGAGGTTTACTGCTACTGTGAGCTTCTTGCGGTTTTTGGGGCTTGCTGCTGCTACTTTTGCTACTGCTAGATGGTTTTTCTACACCCAAACTTGATCCATCCATTCCACCCAACCCTGGCAATCCTAACCCAGCCAAATTGGCGAACAAATTCATGTTCGTCAAATTGCCCAAACCACCCATTGAACTCAACGCACTCATATTAGGCAACCCAGCAAACGGCATAAGCAATGGATTGCTTTTCGGATCGAATTGACTTAAGCTCGACAAGCCGGACAACAAATTGGAGTTGATGCCACTTAATCCACTTGCGCTCAGCGTTGGGAATGACAAACTAGACGGAATCGATGTGTTTATGTTGGTGGAACTGACACTCGAAGTCGATCCGGTTGGACTGGAAAGGACTGGTGGTCTACCAGGTGCGTTTTTCTTAGAACCACCGTTACCACCCGAACCAGGAACTCGTTTCTGCAAGTCGTGACTTAAATTACCCCTTTCCTTCACCAAATCCGCCCATTTTGGATCAATATCGTACATTGGGTTTTCCACCAACCACTGTCCCAATCGCTTCAAGGTTGGCGCTTTAGGGCCGGTCAATTTCTTACCAGTCGCTCGATGAATAACAGAAACATTCTCATCTCCAGTAAGTTTTTTCCAGTCGAGCAAGGTCGGATCTATTCTGGGTCGTCGCCGGCGAGGTGACAGATAATCAGCACCCAAAGGTTGTTCGGCTAAAGCTGCATTCTGTTCGGCCAGCCATTTGTTAACTTTTGCCTCGTGAGAGTACGAATTAATTTTCGAGCTGAAATCAGACACTTTTCCTATGTCTGCAATCATGGCTTCGTAATTCTTCCGTTGCTGTTGTTGTTGTTTCTTCAGCACGGAATTATGCTGCTCGGCTTGTGCCAAAAACGCAGAGAAACTGTCTTTGGCACTTGAGCTAGACATGCTTGACGGCAGGATATTGGGTATCGAACTTCGGGAAGAGGAAGCTGCGGAAGGAACGGACGTTACAGTGATGGTGAAAGGTTTTTGAGACAAATTTTGTGAGGAGCTTACGGGGGCTGAAGTGGGAGTAACAGTTACACTCGGGGTTACTGTTGGTTTTTTAGAAGTCTCGGGGAAGAGCGATTGCTCTTTTGCAGCAGACAGCCCCAGCACGATCTCGTCGAGTTTGCGGCGTTTTTTCTCTTTTCCCACTAGGGGTTCTTCCACTGGCTGCAAACAAATAAAATGTCGTTACGATAGGATATTCGTATTATGTCGAGAAAGAAAGTTTTACAAAGAGGGTTGGAAAAGACATTAGAAAGGACAGGTACATAGTACTTTTGTAATGACACCTGCAATCGAAAGCCGTTCTACAGGGTCCCAATTGTTTGTATTCGGTCGATACCTCCGTTGCTATTGGAGATAGCGAAAAATTGTTAAATACAAAAGGCGTTTTTTCTCGGTTTTATGTATTGAAATACAAACTTGCATTTGAAAGCATAGGAAATAATCTTGTTTTATATTGAAATACCTTCTATAGTCTGTCCGGGATCTAGGCGACTTTTGCTCCCCGGGAAATTTGAAATCCACGTCGCCGATTGGTTAAAATTCAGCCATAATTAATCCCAACAAAAATGTGGCTTGCAGGAATTAAGAATGTAGGTTTAAAAATCAAATTTACCTCGCAGGTCGATGTAAGTTACATTTTAAACCGTTTGCGCTGCATTACTTTTATAATATTGCAAAATTATTGATTTGCAGAGTAAAAATTTTGCTCTCATGACAGATATCCTGCTGTCTGTCACATAATTCCTGCGATACGTAATGGCCAATGGGTGCGATAAAGGCGGCTATTCTAGTGGCTTATTTAAAGTTACCGCTATGAAAGCCGCCATCTTTCCGGCTGCTTCATAATAAAAATAAACAGATGAAACATGGCGGCCATGGGTCCAACATTTAGTCCAGGGCAATTAAGATTTGACCCCGGCATAAAAAAAAAAAGGTAAAACCTTTTCTAACATGATCGGGACACTCTATTTAACATGTCATAAAAAGTCCCAAAGAATCCCGCGTCGGGTTTGGCCGTAATGGCCGAGGCACCGGTTCAACAGTAAAAATTCTCAAATTTTAGGCTATTTATCCCACCAATTGTGTTTTAATCTTGATATGCCTTTGCAGTTAGCTTGTCAGGAACATTGTGAAACATACTTTATTTAGCTGTGGCAAAAAAAAATGACGGGGCACGCGCCCGAGCGTTCGCGCGGTCCAATAGACGCTTCACGCGAACTGTCCAGGGAGTCGACCGATTTTGATGAAACTTTCAGCGTCGAGGCAGATCGATGTGAGGTTGAAGCCTATTGTTTTTCGCTGCGATCGAACAGTCGGACTACCGGAAAAATGCAGATACGGTAAAAACATTGAATTGCAAATATCTCAGTTTTTGTCGGTCTTATGCCAAAATATGTCTTATTCAATGTTGTGGGAAATTTAATTCTCTACAAAAAAGCACATAATCATTTTTTTCATACGACCAATGGTTTAGGCGCTACGGTCGGAGGAAGTTGGCTGCTAAGAGCATGAGCATGACAAAAAAAATCGTCCTGGAGTTGAGTGCTGAACTTCCTCCGACCGTAGCGCGTAAACCATTGGTCGTATGAGAAAAATTATTATGTGCTTTTTTGTAGAGAATTAAATTTCCCACAACATTGAATAAGACATATTTTGGCATAAGACCGACAAAAACTGAGATATTTGCAATTCAATGTTTTTAAGGGGATCAGCAGATTGTATTGGATGAACATGAAAAATATCTGTTGCGAAGGATAGTGCATTCATTCTTTTTGAAAAACGAACCTCCGAGGTTACGAACTATTCTTGCTGAAGTTGCAAAAAATTAGGAATTAAGCAGGAAAAAATTTGGTAAAACAAAATTGCATGAGATTTTGACGAAGGAACTGAACTTCAGGTAATTGTTATAAAACATGTGTCAATCAGTGCTATTCAGGTATTTCTTGAAATTTGTCAAGATTGAAATCAATTGAGAGAACTGGATTGGTCAATGTGACTGTTGCTTACGTTGTCTGGGATATACCTATGTTTTATTGAAATTTGTCAACATTTTCAGAAAGTGATGGTTGGGTCTTGCTTAATGTCAATTGACTTGTGAAGAATATTGATGTCAAAACTGATATATCCCGTGATATCCCAGACAACAACGTAAACAATAACCACATTCGGCCAATCCAGTTCCCTCAATTGATGTCAATATTGACAAAATTTCAGGAAATACCACATTATATGGATAATATCCAGCATTGATGTAAGTAATAGGTCTTTATAAATTTTAACAAGTGTATTTTCAGGTTATCTGGCCATAGCTACTGTAAAATAGGTTGCATGCAATGGTCGCTCCTCACGGAAAGTCATTCTAGAGGATGATATAAATTAATCTTAACCTTTCGGAAATGTTAGGAATGTCTTGCAAATGTTAGAAATGCCGTGGAAATGTTAGAAATGTCTTGCAAATGTTTGAAATGTCTTGTAAATGTTTGAAATGTCGTGGAAATGTTATACTGTTGACAACAGTGATTTGCCATGGAAATAGGGTGAATCCCGGTCATGTGGATTCCGGACAGACCTTAGAAATGTCTTGCAAATGTTTGAAATGTCGTGGAAATGTTAAAAATGTCGAGAGTATGTTAGAAATGTCAGAAATGTCGTGGAAATGACAAGAAAATATCGGAAATATCAGAAATGAAACGACGAAAAATTTTTCGAAATGCCCAGGAAATGTTAGAAATGTCATGGAAATGTTAGAAATGTCGTGGAAATGATAGAAATGTCGTAGAAACGTTAGAAATGTCTTGCAAATGTTAGAAAATGTCTTGCAAATGTTAGAAATGTAGTGGAAATGTTACAAAATTTCGGAAATGTCGTGAAAATGTCAGAAATGTGGGGGAAACAATAAGGAAATATCGGAAATGTCAGAAAGAAGTGAGGGAAAATGTCCGAATATCCTGGAAATGTTAGAAACCCCTCGGAGATAAAAATTCATCAAAAATGGCACTTTCTGGTCCAAAACTTGATCAGGGCCCATTAAAAATGTAACGTCATGTAAGCATTTTTATATTTCGGTGTTTAATCACCTAAGGACATTTTCATACACCTTCCCACGAAAAATCACTATTCAGTGTTTGATTTAAATTTTTTCCTGGGCCGATGTCGTATAGGATTCTTTATAAATGTTAGGAAATAATCCATTTTATGGCTAATTGCCATTTTGAGTGTCCTGATTTGTAAATGCACAATTATATTACTAAAATTGTCTGTGTATCGGAATGGGACGGGAAACTTCAATGATACACAGACAATTTTAGATTAAGATGGACGAAGAATTGAATCGCATCAATTATATTACTTTCTCTTTATTGATGTGCTGATTTCTTTGTTTTTCGATAATGTAGAAAGTAATAAATCGTTTTATTTGTCAGCTGACTATTTTGTATTTATTCAAAACCCCAAATCGTTTAAACTGAAAGAAGATTTACTTTGAATTTTATGAGCCCCAAGGATTACTTTAAATTACCCGCTTAATTTCAATTTAAAGTTCCCGCGTTAAGCAAGCCAATCAGATTTAGCATATTTGAATTTGACATTTATCAGAAAATCCTGCTGGCGAAAAAACGCCTAGAGAAGTTTTCCCATCATTCCCCATTGTGAAGCGGGCCGATCGCCTGCAGGACGGACAGACTATAAATAATGTCAGATTTGAATCGTCCTTCCGAGAAGAATCGTTTAGAAGATATTGGCAATTTTGTGGGAGTACTGCTTTGAAAAATTACTCCACAACCAATTTTCAACCTTTGATTTTGGAAATTTAGCATGTCACTAAGGAAGGTTTGGGCTATGCTTCAAGCTCTTCAAAACAGTCTTAGCTTCTTAAGTTCGTCTCCAGTCAGTAACATTATGAAGTTTCAAAAATATAGAGGTTAAAATTTCGAAATTTTTAAATGGTATCATTATAAAATGTTATAGCCTAGCCATAAGTTGTAAAATTTTGCTTTCGTTTGATAGAAAATATCCTAATATCCTAGTTTCGAATTTCTCGTTTTATTCAGTGAAATCCGTTTTTCAGGAATTTCCATTTTTAGCTTAATGATTTTGAAAGGCGGCTATAATAGGTCATTAATAGGTGTCACAAATTGTGATCAAGTGTTTTTTTAAATAGTTGCAACATTTTCAGCACACTTACCAAAATAAAATAGATAACAGTTGCACTTTTAGAATGGGTACTTTTTGACCTCCCCTTCCAAACTAAAAAAGGCAGATCTTTACGGTTGGGAGGTTCATAGGTACGTTGGAGGTTATAAGAAAAAGAAACTTAATTCAGAGTATACGGCTTAAATTAAAGTTTTATTCTTATATCAATCGAAATGTGACGAAAATGTGCAACAGGTGCGCGTTGTCAACTTAATTGTCAAGTAAAGAACGGACAGCAAGTAGTTCTTTGCTTGACAATTAGTTTTTTCAAAAATGTCATTTTAGGGGTGAAAAACATTTGTATTTCAGATTTTAATAAATGCGCACGACGGCGTCAGAGATCGACAACCCGCCGCACGCCCGACCCCGATCTCTGACTGACTGATTCTGACTTGGTAAAGTTAAATGCTACATTTAGAAATTCTGTGAAAAAGTAGAGCAGTTTTTTTGCGATTTTGATGTTTGAAACACAATACCCAGCTGTGATTGGTCCATTTTCCGAATTTCCTAGAAGTTTGTTTAATAAATGCGTCGAACTTGTGTCAGTTTCAAAGCGTCCTTCGCCAGTACTTTTAAAACAGACGGCGCTGTGATATTGTCGTTAGGCAACAATCCAGAAAATGGGCAAATACACCAATCACATTTAAGCATTTGCAGTTCAAAACCCAAGATCGACAAAAAACGGCTTCGAAGCTTCTACCGTTTCCGAGAATGCCAATTTTTAAAGATGTCATCAATTAGGAACCTTTTTTGAAAAAGTGTGTTAAAATGTCATAAGAGATTGAAGAAAACGGCGTAGTTTTTTGCAATTCACAGAGCAACAAAATTTTTTAAAGTGATTGTTTATGTAGATTTTTGGGCTGTTTATTGAAAGTTGTGGTTAACTGATTACGAAAATACCACTACTTCATGTGTCCGCTTTAGCTGTACAGTATTATTAAATATCGATAAATTTTACGTTTTCTCATCATAACAATTTTATTACCAAATAGTAATTCTAATTTACAAGAAGAATTAATGCGTGTGTTCAGAAACAAGGTATTTTTAACTTCTACGCTCAAGGCGGAGCAGTATATAAAATCGATCAAAAATTCGAAATTGAACTGACATCAAATCTTTACGTTTCGGGGTCCCAGGAACCCAAAAAACCTATTTTTGAAAAATGTGTGTCTGTGTGTGTGTCTGTCCGTGTGTCTGTGGACACGCTACAGCCGAAACTACTGAACTGATTTTGATGAAATTTGGCACACATATTCAGTGGGAGATTTGTAGGTGCTGATTAGAATCTGGGCTACACCGGCTCACGAAGAGTGCCTTTTTGGCACATCAACTTTAAAAATTTAAATGCAAACCCCCATTTTTCGCATTACCATATGAATGCTCTTCAAATTCTGCTTCTAAAAATGTATTCACACTTGGGCCCTTTTGACCAAAAAATGGTGCCGTGAAAAAAAAACTATGCATAAATGTATATTTTTATTACCGGATTTGATAACTGATTTTTTTTCAAGCCGAAAACCTTAGTGCCATTTTTTCGAAAAATGTCATTTTAGTGGCAATTTATTTTATTGTCTGTGCGGGAGAGGAGCTGATTAGATTTTGAAGCCGATCAGTCAACCCGAAGTGCCCTTTTGGCATAGCAACTTTCTTATTTTAAATATTTAAAAATTTAATAAATGCTGCTGTTATTAATCCAATGCAGTGCGGCGTAGAAGTTCCTGCCGTCTCCGAGACCGCCTTTTTTTTTTAAATATACCGATTTTTTAGCTTTCCTAAGGTCACCGGATTTCTAACGTTCACGTATCTGTAGCCCTCTCGCGGCTCAGTTCTAGAAGTTTCCACAATTTACTACATATTTCGAGACATTCTCAAAGGATGCAGAAAAAACTTTCTCGAAAAATACATAATAAAGATTCGCGACATGACCTAACATGAAGAAATTGTGAAATTTACAGCAATGCATTTTGAAAACAAACAACAGATGAAATAAATAAGGAACAAGGATATTCTTAATTTAACACAAAGAAACGGAAACTGCGCAAAAATAAACATAAACAATTTTGTTGCCCTGTGATTGTTTTTCATTCAAGTTTAAGCTGATATTACAAATTGTTCACACGAATTTTCAAATTTTGACAATCGCTAATTTCTTGTGTATCGAATGGTGTTAAAATCCTATATGGCGACCATAAAAAAAGAGTTGTCTGTTGCTTAAAATCTAGAAGGCCGAGAAATATAGAAGTCCTGTTTCTTTTAATTACCACCAATCGTTAGTGAATAGAATTATTACTCCAGTAATTGAAGTACTTTTTAGTTTGTATGAGTTGAAATATATTCCGAGACATTTTTTAAAATTCAGTTCAGTTTTTGGGGGACAACTCAAGAACGAATCAAGATATAATATCAAAATATTGCCGTGTATTATTAAAACCACTTTTTTTGGTTCCCGAGACCTCAAAACGTGAAGATCTGGTGTTATCTCAAATTCGAAAGTTTTAGTGATCGCAGTAACCCATGGCCGTCTCTAGTTCCAGGCCATGTCCTTAACCATTTGGCAACGCGGCCGGAGGAGATTTAGCGTCAGTTTGACAAATTGTCATAGATTGTCATTGAAGTGAAACATTTGCAAAAATTACCAAAAATAATTGTATTTTTATCAATTTCGAATGATTAAGGAATTGAAATTCAATACTTTGAGAAAGCCTAGCCTGTAAGTTGTGCCCTGTAAGTAAGTTTAAAATGACAAATTCTGCTTCTAGGTCCAGAGAAAGACATTTTTTGCAAAACCCTTTTCAAATTTTATCGAGATTACAGCTTGGGTTATTTCTAAGCATCTGGGTCTCAAACAACTCCCTTGGAAGCAACTGAATCGGTCATTTGAGAAACCCCACAAGTCCACAATTTACCGAAATGGCTTTTATAGCGTTAATGCGCTGATCTTATGTATTTGCATGTTTTCTGAAGAAAATCCACAAGTCCGCATGTTTTTTAATAAAATGGAGGCTGCAATTGGGATGCGTTTGCTTGAGAAAGTCCACATGTCCGGGACTTGTGGGGTTTCTTAACGGTTTGTCGATAGCGGCGCGTAAAATATCTTTTAATATATCAAAATACATGCATTTTGTACATGATCATAGAAAGAAAGGAGTTGTGACAGCTTTGGAGTATATTGAGGGATTGAAAAAATATGAATTCCATATTGCTACCGCCAGCCGAGTCAAAGACTTTCCACAGGAAAATGCCTATGCTGAAAAATATATACCCATTAACATCAAAAAGATGGAAAACTTGAAACAGTTCCAAAAATTTTTACCAGGCTTGCCTGAGGTTACAGACTTCTTTGAAAAAGTGTATGAATTGCCAACTACTGCCACAGAGGAGCGTGAAAATCTTTAATGTTCGTTTAATTTTTTTTTTCATAAATTACAACGATTCTATTATTAACGTTCTATTATTTTGATGTTTTCCATACAATAAACGCATAATTATTAATATTATTATTATTTAAGGTCTGTATTTTGCATTCCATAAGAAAACCCCACAAGTCCATTAACTTCTTTTTTTTTTCTTCCAAGTATAAACCAAAAAGTGAAAAACTTTACTTCATAGAATCGTGTAGAATATTACTAATCTTAAGATCACAGGGGAAAAAAAATTAAATAAAATTAATGACAGAAGAAAAACCGTTTTTACCATTTTTCTCACAACCCGGTTTTATGGACTTGTGGGGTTTCTCAAATAACCGATTCAACTGTGAGTCCTCCATGTTTTAGTGCCGACGTATAATGTGGAGACACTTTAGTTTTTGACCCAGAAAAAGAAATTTTTTACAAAATCCTTTTCGACACAAAGCAAATTCAATCGAGATTGCAGCTTGCATGATTTCTAAGCATTTGATGGGCCTTAAACAATTACCTTTGAAGCAACTCTGCTAGTTCTCCACGTTTTATAATTTAGAGATGATTGAAACTTTGACATTTACGCAGAATTATATGTTTATTGAGATAATACGTAGTTTGAATAGAAATAAAGACAATATAATGTTGAATTTTTATTTTTGAACGCTTGGGCGCCTTATTAGAGTTTAGCAAAGTCTTACGGTTCTATTAGTGAGCAACATAAAGTTGGACTGAGGAATAGATTTTACAATTGCACAAAATAATAATGATTAGGTATCAATTTCAATTGATAATCTTCGTTTAGCAGTTTGATTGCGGCAGAGTACGATTTACACAAAATTCTACAGATGAAAATGGTCCAATTCCTGCGTTTTACCATCGCTGCAACGATGAAATAAGTCTTGTCTTAAATCTTAAATGTGGTTTATCCATCCAGTCAAAGTGGTTTTCAGGTTTTTTAAACTTCCTAATGATAAAAGCTCAATTCCAGTGAGTGTTTAATTCAAACACGGCGAAACCTTTTTTAAAATATTCATTTTCAGTACGTTAATCATTTGAAATCGGTAAAGATTCCACTATTTTTGGTCTTTTTTCGCAAAAGTTTCACTTTAAAGTTTAATGACAATCAATGACAATCAGAGACAATTTGTCAAATTGACGATAAATCTCCTCTCGCCACGTTGCCAAATGGTTAGGACATGGCCTGGAACTAGGACGGCCATGAGTAACCTCCCTTTTTTTTAAAGTGGTGAAGTGGAGCGGGGAGGCTAAAACTGATAGCAAACAAAAACATTTTCAGTTTTTCACATTGATAAATCCAAACTTTTCCATGAACTCTGTCTTTAGGGCTCATTCAATTCTCAAACGCTCTGCAAAAATAGATGAATAGAGCTTTCCAAGTACTTTCATTTGATAATGCAATATGGGGTGTGCTATCAGGTAAAATTTTAAAGTCAATAAGGGTGAGGGCAAACTGACTGGATCGTCTTAAACGGGCCACCCAGTATAACTAAAATACTTACGCAATTTTTTCTTTTCATCAACTTGGTCAAGGTGTCGTCCAACTTATGTCCCAATTTTAAACTGCCGTGATGTTTCTTTGACGGCATCGAGAAGTCTTGAACTTCGCTGAGGTCCATATTTTTATCATTGGATTTCGATATACTAAAAGAACAACCAATGAAACATTTTTGTTCCGTCATAAAACAGTGCAAAAAATGTTACCTTGAACTTAAATCAATGGGTGTCAAGGTACTGCTAGTACCCGGAATAACCGTGGTCTGTCCAATGGTCTTTGGAGAATCGTATTTTTCGTACTTGTACTTATCGTAAGACATGCCCAATAGCCTCGATGACGTTTGCTGATGCGCAGGCGGCGGCTGCAAACCCGATTGGACGGGCGTCGACCTTCGCGAGTCTTCGGAGTCGTCATCCCACGACATCATGTGCTTCGGATTGGTCATGTGACTGCTGTTTAGAAGGGCGTGCAATTTGGCCCTTTCCGTTTCGACGTCAATCGCTATATGGCGTTTTCGTTTTTTATTGAAATTGTGTCTGTCGGTCATGGGCATGTAATCGGGATCTCCCATAGACATTGGCGTGGAGGCGTCTCGCTTCGTCGGGGGATCATTCGGCAATTCGTGAATAGGAATATCGAATTCGTTTCCGATTCCAGTGGCGTAGGCGGAAAAGTTTTTGGTCGCCGGCCACTCTTTCGTTTCTATAGCGTATATAATGTGTTGCAGGCGAACTTGAATGGCGTATTCTTTCGGCCACTTGACCGCATTATTGAACAACTGAGCCACAGTTGTTTCACTAAAGTCCAAAGCACCTGTGCCCTGTTTATCGCGAAGCACGAAAGTGTCAACTTGAGACAATCTGGACAAGGGTTGAATTACCTCCAAATCGGGAAACATGGCTTTGAGTTCAGCTGCCTGTTTCGAACATAGATCAGATTCTTCTTCTACCTGAGATTTCGTGGCTTTTACCTCAACTTTTTCGGTAGTTGCTGGTGATTCTTCAACTTTCACTTCTTCAGTTGGTTTTTCCTCAACTGGCTTTTCTTCAACACTAGAATCTTTCTCTCCTGTTTTACTTTCAGGGGTCGTGACAACGTCTTTCTCTTCGTCGATATTATCTTTTTCTTCAAAGCTCTCGACTTTTTCCAACTCATCTTCTACAGGTTTTTCAGGAACGTCAATGGTTGTTTCAGTCGTGACTTCAGTGTCTTCGGGTTCAGTTTTCTCCACCTTTTCCTCAATTATCACCTTATCTTTATCGTCCGATTCAGATTTCTCACTTTTTACTATCGTCAATTCGACCTTGCTGTCCTCCTCGACTTTCTTTTCTTTATCTTCACCACCCTCTTTTTTCATGGCGACTTTTTCAATCTTGAGTGTACCTTCGCCCTTTTCGAGTTTAACCAGGATCTCGTCCTTGTCAAACTTGAGGATATCTTCGTGACTTTCCAATTTAATGGCGTCCTTTGTTTCTGCCGAAGTGTCTGCCGCGCTAACTTTCTTCCTCAAAACCTCTTGGAACGATAATTCGGGATCGTTAAGCAGATAATAATCTGTACGACCCAAGCCGTGCCTGTAATAGTTACTTATGTATTAAGGTTTTAAAACAGGTTTTTATAGCCCGCGGAGTGGAACTTGAAGCCCGAGCGTTACGAGGGCTCTAACACACCAAAGGGCTATAAAAGCAGTTTAAGAACGCAGCACATACAAAATTTTATGTACGATCAAATCAGGTATTTCCAAAATAAGATCGATTTTGATGTATTTTTAATTGATGATTTTAATAAAAGAAGGACATCTATGAACACTTACTCGAATCAACAGTCGCCAGTCTAAGGGCGGATTGTATAAAACTTTACCGGTTTCAGGCGATTAAAGCGTTCTTAACATGCATAAAAATAGGCTGGTAAGCAGATCATAACGTTATCTAATGGTTTCTAGACAACAAGCCCATTAACCATTCATGACAACAATGACCCCATTCAAATGCTGTCATCTCGATTGTCAAAATGACGCGAATTCACGCAACATTTTTTTAATTTTGGCTTTAATCGCTTTAAACCGATAAACTATTGAACAAACCTCGGATGTTATGAATCATAACAGACTTACATGTCTTAAAATCCTCGCTCTCCGAGCTCGGATTTCAATTGACATCTGCGTCTGTTGTGATAGTCATAACATTCCTAGGTATGTTAATAGCTATTTTTGGCCTCCTGACATCTAGATGACAGTTTTACACACTACTGACGTCCACGGTAATTTCGATTTTACGGTTACGTCATCACTTTACAACACCCCGGTGCGGTAAAATTTCGAAAAAACACTGGCTCACAGCAAACTCAAAAATTAGTAACGCTACAACAATAAATCTCATTTATCATTTCACTTTACTTAACTTTTGAATTGATTAATATCGTTTAAATATTTAAAATTTAGGTTTTTATTTCAATTGCCGGTACGCCATCTTTCGCCAGTTGACATTATTTTGACTTTTGGCATGTAGCTTTTCACCATCTTATTGCGAACAGCTGTGGAAGTTAGACAGAAGACACACTTTGGGCTACCTCCCTTAATTCTGGTGGTGTGCATAAAAATCACTTTCACTATCAGACATTTTGAAATCTAAATAATTTGACATTTGTTATCAATGGCCACTTTGATCGGTGGTAATCACAGATTTCGCATTTAAACGCCAAAATTCTCAAAATATTGCAACTTACTGCGTTGCGTCGGCCAAAAAGTTTAATACTAATTTCGTGCGGTAAGCATTTTACAGCGTTCGGTTAATTAAAGCACTCCGCTGCGCGTTGTGCTTCAAAAAAACCTCGCGCTGTAAATAGTTATTTACAATATTAGTCCGGTAAATTGCATTTTACAGCGCGAGGTTTTTTTGAAGGACGACGCGCAGCGGAGTGCTTTAATTAACCGAACGCTGTAAAATGCTTACCGCACGAGATTAGTATTAAACTTTTTGGCCGACGCGCCGCAGTAAGTTGCAATATTTTGAGAATTTTGGCGTTTACCTAAATGCGAACACAGTAATTACCACTGATCAAAGTGGCCACTGATAACAAATGTCAAATTATTAATTTCAAAATGCCTGATAGTGAAAGTGATTTTTATGCACACCACCAGAATTAAGGGAGGTGGCCCATAGTGTGTCTTCTGTCTAACTTCCACAGCTGTTCGCAATAAGATGGTGAAAAGCTACATGCCAAAAGTCAAAATAATGTCAAATGGCCAAAGATGGCGTACTGGCAATTGAAATAAAAACCTGAATTTTAAATATTTAAACGATATTAATCAATTCAAAAGTTAAGTAAAGTGAAATTTCTATAAATGAGATTTATTGTTGCAGCGTTACTTTAATTTTTAAGTTTGCCTATGAGCCAGTGTTTTTTCGAAATTTTACCGCACCGGGGTGTTGTAAAGTGGTGACGTAACTGTAAAATCGAAGTTACCGTGGACGTCAGTAGTGTGTAAAACTGTCATCTAGATGTCAGGAGGCCAAAAATGCAATTTACCGCACTAATATTGTAAATAACTATTAATCCGGGCTTAAAAGTAATTCAGGATAGGTCGCTAGGCAACAGTCACTTTGAAGCATTATGATTGGGCTTTTCCATAGCAACTGATCCCGGATATTTTAAATCCCGGATTAAAAGTTTTATACAATCCACTCTAATAAGGGTTGCCAATTTTGGGGATTAATGCACTACATCTGGTGCTTTTGGGCGCTTTTATCTCATGACATTTTCTGACAAATTATTTGGTAATTGTATACAAGTTAGTGAAACGGTTAAAATTCGTATTTATTACACAAATTTGGTATCAAACTGTAGGGAATAACGTAAGGAATCCATTTCTAGAGGTGGAACGAAGGAAATTGCGAATTTGCACATTAAGTATGTACCTTAAAGCATTTCACGGTCTTCTATATAATTACCAATCGTAAAAGTATACAAGTTGGTGAAATGGTTAAAATTCGTACCTCTTACACAAATTTGGTATCAAACTGTAGGGAATAACGTAAGGAATCCATTTCTAGAGGTGGAGCGTACAAATACTTAATTTTTGCAGAAAAAAGTTGGCTTAAAAAAATCGCCATTTACTAGTTCAAAATTTAGTTTACTAAAATTTATTAAAATAATCAAAATACTTTACCACAGCCAGGTTTCGCCTTATAATCTGTTCCCTTATTATGCCGGCATGGGGGCAGGCAGTTCATTTTGATACGAGCTTTCGGCGGAGCCGAAAGCGAGTACATAGTCGATAAACTGTTGTTTATCCTCATACTGACACTGGCTTGATTTTACGACGACCCAACGCGCCAAATCTTGAATGCTCCCTTCCCCTTCTTGAATGCTCTCCCTTGCCCTTCTTGAAAGCTCCCTTTCCCTTCTTGAATGCTCCCTTCCCCTTCTCGAATGCTCCCTTCCCCTTCTTGAATGCTCCCTTCTCCTTCTTGAACGCTCCCTTCCCCTTCTTGAATGTTTCCTTCCCCTTCTTGAATGTTTCCTTCCCCTTCTTGAATGTTCCCTTCCCCTTCTTGAATGTTCCCTTCTCCTTCTTGAATGCTCTCCCTTGCCCCTCTTGAATGCTCCCTTTCCCTTCTTGAATACTCCCTTCCCCTTCTTGGATGATCCCTTCCCCTTCTTGAATACTCTCCCTTGCCCTTCTTGAATGCTCCCTTCCCCTTCTGGATTATTGTTAGTTACTCCAAACGCGGACGTATTATTTTCAGCGGCTAATAATCAATTTAAAGCAATAGAAATGCAATTGTGACGAAACCTGGCTGTGGTAAAGTATTTTGATTATTTAAGTAAACTAAATTTTTAGCTAAGGTCTGGCCGGGATGCTCGTTACCCTATTTCCATGGCGAAACATTGTTGACAACAATGGAAATAGGTTCGCGTGGATTTAAACCAAGTTTTTTCTGCAAAAATTAAGTATTTCTACGCTCCACCTCTAGAAATGAATTCCTTACGTTATTCCCTACAGTTTGATACCAAATTTGTATAAGAGGTACGAATTTTAACCGTTTCACCAACTTGTATACTTTTACGATTGGTAATTATATAGAAGACCGTGAAATGCTTTAAGGTACACACTTAATATGCAAACTCGCAATTTCCTTCGCTCCACCTCTAGAAATGGATTCCTTACGTTATTCCCTACAGTTTGATACCAAATTTGTATAAGAGGTACGAATTTTAACCATTTCACTAACTTGTATACTGTTACCGACTGTTTTACCTACTACGTAGACTGGCTCCCTTCATGCACTGGAATTATTGAAATCATCAATAGCGCGTTTTAATAATCAACCAAAAAATCAACACATCGCTAACAATGGGATATCCGTGGAAACAAACTATAAACAACTTGACGGATTTTGAAAAATTTTGACGTTCAAGTTGTGTTTAAGAAACGAGCTGTACTAAATATGAGCGACGAGAGAGAAAATGGTGAAATTCTTCTGGAAACACCGCTGAAAATTGCCGAAGCGGCGGAAATAGCAAGATCTACGTCCCTGTTGCCAGAGAAATGTAAAACGACTTACAAGAAAACTTATAGCGACTACGTTAAATGGTGTCACTGTAAGAAAACCAACAAGTACCAGTCAGAGGCTTACTTTTTGCACCTCTCGAAAGAAAGAAACAGGATGTATACTGCGTTTACGTTCGGTAAGACTAACTAAGAGTAATTTTTTGATAGTTATATTGGCAATCACTTGGGAGAAGGTGGCTATGCTGGTAAATTTAATTCTGAAAACTTCAAAAATACTAATGTCAAAATAAAAGTAAAATTCAGAAAGTGACAATGTGGACAGAAAAGCCTCTAGCAAATCCACTACGAAAGAAAAAGAAACAAGAAATATTTAGTGTAGCTCTTGGTTTAGTATAGACATGTTTTGTCATTCCCGTGGACCAGCTTTCGTCATGCTGTGCCAAAACATATTCAGGACTGCTGCCACCTCGGCTGACACGCACGCGTCAATGTCAGCCAAACGACAAATTCAAATCAAAATTCAAATACAAGCGGGAATTCAAGTCCAAGAACTAAATAAACTGGTAATTTGGTGTCTGTCTCGTGAATCTTGAGTAGAAAATTTCGTTTATGGATTGGGTTTGGTGATTTTTATTAAAACTATTTCGTGAAATATATGAAACAGTAACATGAGGTGTTCTGTAGTAGGTTGCAAAAGTTCCAACGCGAAAAGCAAGGCTTTAGGAGTGAAATTCTTCAGTTTTCCAAAATCTGGCAAAATGTTATTCAAGTGGATTAAAGCATGTGGACTCTGTGCTTGCAGTGAAGTAAGCCTGTTGTGTGTACCTCTAGGTGGTTCGATAATTCTCCTTTAGCAGTGTATTTATTAGGTGTGTATGCTTGTATTGTAAATTGTTAATAGCTAATTAATTACTACTTACGTTAATAATTATGTAAAATATCGAGCAAACGCCTCTTGCACAATTGATTCTCTAATTATACCTATACAAGGAAAATTTTTTACCGTGAATTTTCCGGGCGCAGCGATTTAAATTTCGCGCCGAATATTGGGCACAGCGTGACGTCACATGACATATCGAGTGGCTACCAAAATGGGCGGAGTGACTAACCATGTCTATACTAAACCAAGGTGTAGCTGGCCTGTCTACTGCAGCATTGCTGTAGCTGTCAGTGCAAGTGACGTACCACACTCCACAATGCGGTGTTGTAGAAATGTGGCAAGTAGCATTGCTACCAAACGAATACGCTATCAATGAATAAGGTATAAATTCTGCCCTGTTCTTTTTAATAATGCATTTTGTTTCTATGAAATAGGTGACCCTATTACTTGGAGTTGCAGGAGCGTGCCGTCGAATTGAACGAAATCGATCAAATCGCATCACAGGAAAATAATGGCATTAACAAAAATCAAATTTTAGCACTTAACGAACCAGAAGAAATCGAAAATGCATTTCCAGAAATTTTTGTTCAGTGTTGGTTGTGTTCCTAATTTCGAAATCAAACTTCAACTTCGGGAAGGAGCACCATCCACGATACATACCAGAAAGAAACGTTCCTTACGCGTTACGAGAAAAAGTCGAAAAAGAACTGGATAACTTGGAAGCATAACAAAGACGTCAACGAGTGACTGGGGATCGCCTTTAGTCGTCATCCCCAAAGGAGACGGTACAGTTCGTCTTTGCGTCGATTACAAAGTTTGTGTAAATGATCTACTGGTAAACGCAAACTACCCTATCAAAAAGATCGACACAGTTCTCAACAGCTTTCGAAACTCGAAATTCTTTTGTAGACTTGATTTGTGCAAGGCGTATCTTCACCTAAAAATTGATGAAGAGAGCAGTATTATTCAGTCCATTTCAACCCACAGAGGAATGTACCGGATGAATAGACTAAGTTTTGGAATCAAAACAGCACCGGCGGAGTTCAATCGAATAATTGATCAGATTTGACGTGGATTGCCAAAAACCATTGTGTACTTCGATGATACAGTGGTGCATGAAGAAACCAAAGAAGAATGTCAAAGAAACCTTTTTGCCTGTTTACAGAGACTACGTGACTATGACCTACATTTAAACAAACAGAAATGCACTTATTTTCGAACAAAAATCGAATATCTAGGCCATGTTATAGAATTTAATCGAATCTCAAAATCGTCTTCAAAATGCAAAGCAGTTACTGAAATGTCACGTCCAAAGAATGTAGCAGAATTACGAAGATTTTTGGGTATGGTAACATACTATTCCCGTTTTCTACGCAATTTATCAACCATTACATATCCAGCTGAAAATAAATGATATACAGGATCTAAGCTCAACGTTGTTGGTAACTCTCAGATAAACCTCAAGTTAAACTCCATTCATTTTCCACCGAAGTGACAGAACGTCAAAATTTTAGTTTTAAAAGTTGGTATGAGGAAATTTTGCAACGAATTTTACTAACAGGTGAGTTGGTAAAAACGATTTCAATGCGATACGTCAGAAAACATGACAAATGTCAAAATTTTGCAATTGCTCTGAATTGACCCAAAATGGCTTTTGTGTGCTTGCAGTTTTGAGTAAAGTGCAAAGAAAAATATTCACGAAAAAGCCTGTGACACTGCTGCTAACAATAAAAATATAGTCCGATAACCCAATAAGAACATCGAGTAAACATTTTGAAGTAGAACGAGAAGTCAAGAAAAATAAAAATAAACATTAGAGAATTTGGGTTATGTAATGTTTTGCTTTCCCGCTAAAAGTACAGGCCCTTACAAATTAGGGTTGCAAAGTTCCAGAAAAATTTTAGTTCTGCTATAGAAAATGAACGGATTTTACTTAGATCTGTATAGAAAATCGCCGTTCCTTTCCCTTCTACAAGAACGGAAAGTGTACTAGGCAAGTTGTTGGCAAGAATATCTTCGGAGGATTACCGAAGAAAATTGCAACTTACCTTAAATTGCCAACTCCAGAATTGTACACTGGACACGCTTTTCGTCGTTCATCAGCAACATTGTTAGGAGATACTGGGGCGAAAAAAAGATACAATAAAGAATTTAGGGGGATGGAGATCTACGTCTACAGCGGAAACCTATAACGACAATTCTATTGCAAATAAAGTCAAGATTGCTAAGAGGGTCCTGATAGAAAATGAAAATACGGACGTAATGAACGTAGAACCCATGTTCAGGAGCAAATTCAGACCCAGAATCAAGCTCTGAACCCATCAAGTTACTCCTGCTCTTGCAACATCAGTTCACCCACCCATTTATATGAATAATTGCAATAACTGTGTTATTAGATAATATTAAGCATAGTTTGTAACATTAATAAAAACTACAATTTAGTTAATACAATAAAATTGGTAAAAATTCAAATTGTTTGCTTGGTTTTTGCTATAAAATGATGAAGCAACAACCGCTTGTTTTGACATTTCTTTATGTCCAAGGACCAGAAGACGTTTATAATTGAAGATATCAAGTATGTTATAGTCAAATTATGAAGTGATCGTACATAAATTATAATAGAACACAAGAGAAACGAAATCATTAGACTTACTTGGCAACTCCTAGAAGTAAATCTTTGTCATGTTTACCGGCTATCCACCAATCGGGCATATCAGCTGACATCAGACAAACCTTCAGCCTTTCCTCTAGTCTCGGGTGGGTAATGACTTCTTCGCGAATTCTCGATAACAATTCTAGCCTTTCCAAGGTACGTCTCGCCTTTTCTTCACTTATGTGTTCAATTGAGGTATCGTAGGCGCCTTCCTCAGAGCTGCTAACGCCACTCTGTTTCTTACACATCATTACGAAATGTTTGTAATATTCAGTCAGCTCATCATCACTTTTCTTGTCCAATTTGGCGAGTTGCTTGAATTTGGTCCAATCGTAACACTTCTTCTTTCTGTAATAAACTATTCCGTACGAAGACGCCACGCGGAAGAAGTCAGCTTCTTCCCTCTTTGTCCAGCGCTTTCCGATTGTCGCCCTTTCGCGCTCACGTTCACGTTCCCTTATCGCCTGTTCCATCTGTTTGCCTTGTCTCTCCATCTGTTAAAATTCACTCATTAATCAGCTACCTTTTTTTGATTTACGATATTGAATTTTCCCCATATTCGTAAAAAACGTGGGAGCAACAGAGATGGATAACACTTAGAGTCTGTCAAAAAAGAATCTTACCTTTGATTGAAGATTAAAATCAAAACTAAGTTAACTACATTTTTAAGAGTAGGTACAGGTATTTAGAACTCAGCCGTTTAATACAAGCCATGCTCATCAATCTGGCAACGTTGCACCAGCTGATCAGCGTGGGAATAAAAATGGAATGTAGAGGGCGCCACTTAAAATTCTCATGGCTGACGGCCGAATGTCCTGTCATTTGGTTAATGTGGTATTCAATTTAGATCGATTCATTGTGCTTCGTTGTGTCTCAGGTGGTGTTTAGCAGTGTTTTTGGGTTTTGTGGTATTTTAAGGTGTTTATTTATTGTGTTTTAAGATTTTCAGGATGGAAACACTGCACAACTTTGGTGGAAAAATGCACTATCACTAGAAACACCCCACTACACCGAAACACTTGGTTTTCACTGCTGACGCGTTTCGAACACAATGTGCTCATTATCAAAGCCGAAGCTAAAGAACCCTACCTACACGAAAACTGAAATATTTATAGGCCCACCCGCGTGGCTCCACCCCTCGGCTGTGAAAGTTAGAACAATCACAGGTCGAGAAATGGTCACGCGTGGGTGTGAACACGTATAAATATAACAAGTCCTTCCTAAAGCAGCGTAAATAAAGATGAATATGCGATCGGGCCTGTATCGGCGTTCATAAGCCTATCTCTAGACTTATAAATGACGATACTTTCCATTGCATCTAGCATCTGCACCTTGTTAACGCTACAAACTAAGTTAATATTATCACTTATTCTATGGTCATTGTGTAAAGCATGTAGGGCAACACTGGATTTCTCAGCTCTGCCATATTTAAGGTAGGCTAAGTGCTCCTTAAATCGTGTTGAGAGACCTTCGTGTTTGACCTATATACTTTGGATCACAATTTTGACAATTGATTTCGTATATGCCAGATTTTTCGCTATTCCCTACTTTATCTAAATATTGTGATCTAAAGTATGTAAGTCAAACACGAAGGTCTCTCAAAACCAGATTTAAGGAGCACTTAGCCCACCTTAAATATGGCAGAACTGAGAAATCCAGTGTTGCCCTACATGCTTTACACAATGACCATAGAATACGTGATAATATTAAGTTAGTTTTTAGCGTTAACAAGGTGCAGATGCTAGATGCAATGGAAAGTATCGTAACTCATAAGTCTAGAGATAGGTTTATGAACGCCGATACAGGCCCGATCACATATTCATCTGTTTACGCCAGTTTAGGGAGGACTTGTCATATTTACACGTGTTCACCCACTTCTGACCATTTCTCGACCTGTGATTGGTCTAACTTTCACAGCCGAAGGGTGGAGCTACGCGGGTGGGCCTATAAATATGTCAGTTTTCGGGCAGGTAAGGTTGTTTAACTTCGGCTTTGATAATGAGCGCATTGTGTTCGAAACGCGTCAGCAGTGAAAATCAAGTGTTTCGGTGTAGTGGGCTGTTTCTAGTGGTATATTTTCAGGGGTTAATATGCGTGTTTCGTTAAGGAGCAATATTTGTTTTGTTACGTAGGGGAACAAGTAGTATATGTATTGCACTTTCTGGTACGCTTTTTGACCATAATAAACCAACTTATAGGGCTTCCAGCGCCAACTTTGCAAAAATAAATGATAAAAATGACTGGCTAGTTCCAAAAGAACTGCCCAAAAAATGACCTCGGTAATTAAAGAACTGATATAATATTCGAAAAAAACACAAGTTAACACAATTTCATGGCAAATAAACAATTTCTAAAACTAAAAACTAAGAAACTTTTTGCTTCTTGACCAGAAAATGATCAATTAAAGTAGGTACTCTTTTTTTATTTTCATCCCCAATTCATAAGTGTCTTTTTTCAGCGTATCATATTCCAATTTTTTTCTTATATTAGAACCCGCCAGAAGGCACTGACCAATTTGAACACCCTCAAGTCCTTAGTCGCCGTTTTTTTGCGATTCTGCGGTTTGAAACAAATACGCAGCTGTGGTTGGTCCATTTTCCGAATTTCCTAGAAATGTGTTGAATAAAAGTGTCAAATTCGTGTCAGTTTCAAAGCTTCCTTCGCCAGTACTTTTGAAACAGACAGCGCTGTGACATTGTTGTTAGGCAGCAATGGAGAAAATGGGAGAAAATGGGCAAATACACCAATCACATTTAAGCATTTGCAGTTTAAAACCCAAAATCGACAAAAAACGGCTATTTGCTTGTAATGCTTTTTCACCGGTTTTTTCAGGGCGTAACGTTATCTTTGTAAGTGTCGTAAAATGGGCTCCATCAATAACTTATCATTTCATTAGAAAATCTATTTTAGTGAAAAAAAATGACCTAGATGTTAAAAAAATTACTTTTTCTATTACAGTTTCGTAATGAACACTTTATAGCACCCAAACGCGTTCTCTAATGTGCTCTATTAGAGCACGGCTTTTGTTTACATCTTAACCTAGACAACGATTGTGTCCAACAATCGCCAACTGTCAAGCGAACATTGACCTCTGTCTTTGAAAATGAAAAACCAATTTTTTTCTAACATGTTGGATATCCGAAATAGAAAAAATTGTATAAAAAACGTGTTTCATAAGACTCTTATCGCACTCGGATTTTGTAAAACTCGGGCTTTTCGCCCTCGTTGTCCAAACGTCCTCGTGCGATAATAATTGGCCTTATGAAACGTGTTTTTTAATATACTATTTAATGACTGCTAAAAAATAAATGATTTAAATGACTCCACTGGAAGCCCTGAACTTACAATAACATTAAACTCAAAAATACACAGAATGATAGCAACTTTACCCTTCAGAGAGTATTTCACTTGTTGGCCGATAAGGGCGCGATTTCATAATAAAACAGTTCCTTAAAATAAAATTAAAAGTGACAAAAGTCTTGGTTAGCCACGGTTAGCTAGCTATTTTCAAATATTATAGACAAATTTTTTTACTAAAATTAATTAAGCGCGTACTTTATGAAACTCGGCTTTAATTAATCTACTTAGTAGGAATAGAGGCTAGAGACATTAACCTGTTCATAAGTTTTTTACGTGCTTTATTCGAAGTCATAAGAACTAAATCCATTCCATCTTCTATCACGAAAACTAAAACAATTATTTTACCGGCTCACCTGAATTGGACTTTGCAACAACTCGACTACCTTAATTAACTTTTTCATCTCAATTATTTTATCATGAAATTAAAGTTAGGTTAGGTTGCTGGATGTCTCTTACAGTAAACTACGGTAACATCGTTGCACCTGCGGCGTGACACTTAATATCGGTCTTCTGATGTTGCAAATTGAGGAATACACAGTGTTTACACTGTTTAATTATGCGAAAACACGTTTTTATAACAATTAAAGACGGCTTGCAATGCAAATGACAATGCTTTTGCTCGCACGGGCCGGACCACCATGCTATGTTGCCAGATTTCTTAACGACATGGCTTGTAATTAGAGACTGTGTTTTTAGATTTAGAAAATTAGTTATTTTTCAGTTCAAATGAGGTAAATCAAGTAAAACCTTTTGCGAGACTGTTACGCTTCCTGAAGATTTTTTACTTCCTTTACTCGCCAAAATCCTTATCGCACAAGATATTAGCTTTAATTGTTTTCTTTTATCTCAACACAATATAACAATACTAACCAGAAGATAAAGGGCAAGCTGCTGTAGATCCCATCCTTGCAGTCCGAGGGCAGCCGCGTCCCTCGCATCGAACTGTTGCGACACCTGAGCCAGGGCAGCCAAAGGGGAGGACAGGGCAGACTCTATCGAGGGCTGCACAGTGCATACTACATACTACCGGAACAGCCAGCACGCTTTCATGCGTGTGCACAGTAAAATGGTAGACGACCCTTGCCATGAATACTAATTCAGTTGTGGTCAAATTAATATTTATGGCAGTTTAAAAAATCAACAATAATAGAAATCATGAAAATACTCTACATTTATGTACACAAGCGCAGAAGCACATATATCGAAGAGAGAAAAGAAACAAATCTTGACCTTAGGGGTGATCAAGCCATCGAAAGTTACAGTTACATCTTTTCTTTATGAATTTATTTGACACTCAAGTAAATCAACGTACGGAAACTTTGCGAGTCTTACCTTCTTGGTAGCGGCTAGTTTTTGCTCCTCTTTTCTGTAGCTTCTTTGGTAGGACGTAATCACCCTTCTTAATCTCGTGTTCAAATCCG